>JAVRKA010000007.1:10000000-12400000 GCA_034508555.1 Venustoraphidia nigricollis
TTCTAAATAACATTGTGACGACCAGAATGTGTTACAACTATTTTAGGTGAATTTGTATTTATGGGCAAAACGGGACTCTTTCTAATATGTATATTTAGTTTCGTATTTTACCGATTGTATTACTATACAACTACGATGGAAAATTTACAAAATTTTACAGGTTTGTTATTTGATATGTAATTGACATAAAAATAAAAAATGCTTAATTGTCTTTTGCATCGGTAAACTAGAGACATTGTAGATTAGAAACAGTAAACACTTAACAACTCAAATCATTAGCGATAAATATACAGTATATTTATTAACATTAAAATTAAAATACGAAACTACAAATATTTTAATTTTGACATGATAATTAAAAGAAAAATATGGCTCCTGTTACTTCCAAGATGATTAAATCTAAAATAAACAAAAATCTGACCACTTTGACCTTCTGTATCTCTAAAATGAGTTTTTTGTCGATTGTTTTTTATTAATCTTTATATTTCTAACTATATCAGTCAAGACTTATTTTGCGATTTTTCTTTGTTGTTTAAAACTACGTTATTAAGAAGATAGTCGCAGTGTTTAAAAAAGAATACAACCCAATAAGGAACAATAATTTTAAAATAATAAAACCCGGGTCGCAGTGCCAAAACCCTGCCGACAATATAGTGTATTCGCTAATACAGGCAGTGTGGCTTTATTATGCGAACTTAAGTTAAAAAAATTGACTCCTTAATTCACCCCTTAAAATGACATTTTGTTTTCTTAATTGAAATAATATTATCAATTGAACCTCTATACCCAATTATATACACCTTTCAGTAAATAATTCACTATTTGCAAACTAGTGTTTTCACAAAATTTGTAAATCCGGTCCTGTCAGGCCGATTTTATTAAAATTTTAGGGACACTTTTTAATTACTACCAGAGGGTTAAATTTCAATTTTGAAACGATTCGGAGAATTTTTTCGGTGTTTTGGGGCCCAAAAACAATTTTCAACCCCTAAAAACTACCCTTAAAATGGCCCGATTAGGCCCATTTTAAATAGGCTTCTTGCGGTGATGGATTTCAATACGTGGGCCAAATTTAGTTGAAATCAATTAACTCCTTCGAATGTTATTGCCCGTACACACACACACACACACACACACACATATATATATATATATATATATATATATATATATATATATATATATATATATATATATATATATATAAATATAAATATAAATATATATATAAACATTTTCAAAAATGGTGCCAAGTTGCTTAGAATGTTATGAAACGTCGAGAAATTTTGGTCCGACCCCTAGGTTCCGCCATCCGACCGATGCCAATAGTGTATGTCGCCATATGGCAAATACACTAATAAGATATAAGAATCGATTTTTAAAAACCGACCCAATTTTTTTCTACATAAGGAAATTTTAACTAGGTTGATATAATTAAAAGTATCAGAAATGCAAGGCAATTTTTCCAAAAATAAAACAATAACATAAAAGAAAGAAGGAACAACAAAAGAATTTCTTTTCATTTCATTAATCTACATAAATGTCATTTTAATGGTATTCTTTTTATGTAGCCATAAAATAATGAGCGTAGTTAGTAAAATTCCCGCCGTGATATAAATCTAACAGAGTGCCTGTTAATGTGCAAATCCCACGGGTGCAATTAAATCTTTAATTTTAATTGATAGCATTTTTCTATTTAATTGTTATTATTTTTCATTTCCAACATCTGTTCCTTTATGGATCAAAAGTTTTATAATGCATGAGGTATTTAATTTGAACTCGAATATATACTAGTTTTCGATTTATCACTTTTAAAATGTTTTCATTTCAATGTGGACGGAAAATTACTGTATTTTTCTGTGCCATACATTCAGTTAAAGACCGCACACACTTGTCAAGCATAAACCTGCACGACTAGCACAGCACAAACCACCACAAACCTTCGCGAACCAGCAGTGTTTCGTCATTCGTGATGTGCGGTAGACTTTTTGCAGTTTCAAACTAGTTTTTTCATTGGAAATTATTTAATAAAAAATGACATATCACTAGCACACCAATTCGATCCAGCCTAGTCACACCTTCAACAATGCTAACGCCCAACCTTAGTTTCTAGTAACCTTACGTTTGCTTCACAGATGCATAAAACTGACAAATACATCAATCTACTTCTTAACCTACGAATATTAACCGTTAATTTCTCTAGTTTGGAGCAGCCTACATATGTTTCGTATACCTGCAATACATCAAATACATTTAGAGCTCACAGTAACAAACATTTGAATGTTCAGTTTATGCATTAAGCTGTTTAGAATTGTAATTACCAACGTATTATATTTCACTGATCGTAATTATGTGTACATTGAACGTGTTAATGATTGTGTTAATTAAAATCATATCAAGTTAATTACAATCAAATTTTATGCAAAATAATAAAAATTATAGGTTTCCACTCACAGTGTGGACACGTTTGCCCTTGTGTGAGTTGATATTATATTTTATTGATGTCAAAATAACATTGTGTAACAAGTTATGAAATTTACATAAAATCGCTACCTACAAAAAGTCTACCTGTAATCTAAATATACGGTTATACCCGTTAATTAAAAAAATAAAGAATTTCTTTAAACTATATAATGTTCATATTTTTGACCTCATACAATTGTAGAATAATAAACATTTTTAATCAATTTTATACGTTTTATAAAAATCTCCCTTTAAATTAATTTAGAGGCATACCTATTCGCAACAAATATCTTTTAAAATCTAACAAACCATGCATTCCACTAAACCGCTCCAGAAAATGTTATAGGTAAAAGTTCAAATCATAACAAAGCGAAAAATGCAATCAACTTGAAGAGCACTGTACATGTTTCGTTTAATTTAGGCTGTTGAGTTTTCAATTTTCAACGTACTGAATTTATACAGTTGACTGCCAAAATACTTTTCAATGGTAAAGCGCTTGGATTTTGAGCTTTCTATATTTTTTTAAGCTTAAAATCTTATTACAAATAGATTACAAAACGGTTTTTGAGAACCTCTTGCAAACTGAGTACACAACCAAAATGCTACAAGTGTACTTTTGAATGGAATTTTAAGCATAGAAATAACTGAAACAAAAAGAATATATACAGTGGACCCCCGGTAATCTGGCCCCTGTCTAATTCGGCACTCCCTGTAATCCGACATGGTCTATTATTTATTATTGAATATTTTTTGACAATCTTCGCTAATGCATGATTGAACAAGTTCAAAGTACATATATATAACACATAGAATCTTATCATTGGATCTGTAATTTGTCGGATTACAAGGTACTCTTTTGTAAAAAATTCCGGACTATAAGGGGTCTTAGGCAGTACTCTATAATCCGACAAATTCGATAGTTCGACACTGCCCTGCAAAAACGGGTCCACTGTAATTGTAAATTATTATAACTCAACAGTTCAGATTTCTTTGTTACATCGTAACTGTTTTTCGGTATGGAAAGACATTCTCGATGTAAATCTGCTATTAAGGTTCCAAACTATTAGCCTATTCGAACATAAACAACACTATAGATCAACGATGGGCAACCCAGGCCCGCGGGCCAACTGCGACCCACGAGATCTTTGGAAGAAATTATAAATAAATATTTTGGAAAACAACTTGCGTTTAAGCACCACACAAATTGAACCAGATATTGAAATGCTAACAAAATTTTTGCAGCACCAGATGCCACATTAAATAAATAAGTTTTTCACATATACATGGATATCTATTGTTTTATGATTAATTGTTATTTTTTCCAATTCTTTGTAATTGGTCGAAAACGATACGAGAAATAAATGTAATAATTAACTCCTTTTTTTATTCATTTCATGTTTGAGGACTAAAAAATTACAGATCACAAGAAGGTGTCAATAAACTACGACGTCCCCCGGAAATAATGTAAAATTTATTCTAGCCCATGTTTCAAAAAAGATTGCCCACCCTTGCTATATATAATATAGAAGGCACTAAAATCAACAATATAATTTTAACGTACGTTGTCTAAAAGATCTTAATATTTAATCATTTTATCATATTAATGAAACTGCAATGCAAAAAGTAATTCACCAATTTATACATACTCAAATATAAAAATAAATTTGATATGAAATATTATCAAAACTTTAGAAGCAATATGAAAAATGTCTTTTAAAGCGCCATGTAAAACAATAAAACTAAATCTAACGCAAAATATCCAAAAAATAACAAGCCTGTCGTCGACAGGATGAGCGATAAGTCATGTTTTCCGAAATATAAAGAAAAATATGTTCTTTAAAACTTTACAGTATAATTTTGTTTTTTTTTCTATTATTACAAGCATACATTACAAATCCAATGCAGTATACTCTTTTCGATTATAAATATTTCAAAGCAAACAATTCCATTTTAATTTACAAATTTATTGTAGAGAAAGCGCGCGCGAATGTACGTATCTTTCACATCCTGTATGAGTAACAGGAATATCTTTAAAAGTTATCGCTCCTTAGTGGCTCGAGATTCAAGTGTGTATATATGTGTATATATATTGTAAAAGAAGTAGACACAAGGGGAGGTTAATATCAGAGGCAGGTTATGCTTATGGTAAAATATATATGCAATAAGCATTTCTCAAGAGGATGTGACGTAGTATACTTCCACACCCATGCCGTCTCTCTCTTACAACGTGATTATCTACACACGCCCTAGACCTTCATTGTTCAGAACATCGTTCTGGTGCCACTCTCTGCTTGTTAAGCATGCAGGATCGGTGTGTGGAAGATGTTTCACTGACAACGAAGATAATTATATAGGCCCAAACTATGGCTTAAAAACGAAATACATACGGCTGATTACAGCCGGAATTTTATTAAAACGGCAAGGTTAAGAAGAGTATCCGAGAAATGAAAATGCTAGTATCGATTGTAAAATTAGTTTTTTATATAGACTATGGACACATCAAAATCAAAGATCGCTAATGTCCGAAACTACAAATTAAGAACCTATTAGAACTAGGTTATACAATTCTGATGAGTGGAGTACGAAAAATTAACATTTAGGATTGTGAGTTGAAAAGAAGTACGACACTTTTTGCAAAATTTTACTCTACCAAAAACATACAATTGAAAGGTTTTAATGATAAATTTGTCATCCTAGCAGTTAGCAATTTTCCCGGCATTTAGGCTTACTCATAATTGGGTTTTTGAATGAATTTTTTTTTACATAAATGGAAAGATCACATACAAGTTTTATAGCAAAACTACTTTTATTATTTTGTTTAATTTCATAATTAAAAAGTTATATTTAATTTAAAAATAATGTTTAAGCTAAGATCCGATAACGCGCCAAAAACCTCTCTGACGTCAAAATGTTTTTATGGCCCTGGTTGCCATGGTTACTTTGATAGCATGTATAATAAAACATACCCAAATACACGACTTGTATCATTTTGACGTCACAAACATTCCTGGCACGTTGTGTAGTCACGTGATATCTTATGAAGTTTTATACATTTTCATTAATTTGTTACTAATTACCTATGACTTAATTTTTTTTTCTTTTTGTTCTTCAATATTATTAAAATTAAAAAATGAGTAGTTTTTTTTATTCAAATACTCAATTATTATATGACACAGTGTACAATCAGAATTTATTTCTGGTATAGTAATTATACAAATATTCACTACTTCTAATGCGTTACCTTATAATATATACTTACATTGCTATTGACGAATATTCACGATAGTGTCTTTTCTGCATGCATGAAGATAGATTTTAATATACAAATTGCCGATGTAGTTTAAACCTTTAAAAAGTAAAGAATAATTATTTTCTACTATAACTGACTCGACACACCAACTCTGTCTTGGGTTTAAATGAAATATTTAATTCACAAATTCATCAGACAGACAGATAAAAAATGGAAACTTATAATACTCTTGTTTTACATCCTAGATTAGAAAAGCTTGATAAATGACTAGGGACACGTTCTCCCACCACCAACACCGGTACTTCCACCAAATATTATCTTAATCATTTTTTAATTTATTATTTTAATAGTATTATTGCTCAAATACCAAAATATTATTTTATCAATAGAACTACATATAACTGTAAGGTTTTAGGTCATATGAACAATCAAATTGGGTAAAAAATGTCAGAAGAAATTATATAATATACTGTAAAAAAATAATATTAAAGCAATTTAATGAAAAATTATTGATATTAATTTCCTTCATACACTCGAAAACTATGAATTCCGTAAATTTTATGTAAAATTATCATGAAAAATATGCTGTAACTGCTAGTTCTTCTTGAAATAAATATATGTTATATTTTTTGACATGTCAAGCGTATTAAATATATATCTTTCGACAAAATAAACAAACCAAATGAAATTAAAATCTTTTAAATCATTAGATAGTACAAAATACTGTTTAGATTTATCGCCTTCACTGCACAAATGACTTGTCAAAATAGTTTTCTTTTCAAAGAATCGGACATCACTAATTTCAATCTCTAATCCAACCCTCGTACACACAGGTATAGTAGCTTCAATTCGCCAATTTGAACTGAAGCTGTGCAAAGATATTGTAGAAACCCTTGAAAACCTACCCTTCACTTTAGAGAGTATCCACTTATACAATCTTCAGATACGAACGATGATAAAAATATTGTGATCTTTCTTGTGTTGCTTCTGAATTTTTAAAACGTTATCTAAAAACGTCTGCTCTTATTGTTTTTCTTAAATATAATAGTGCATAAAACACTCAATATATCCGACAGCAGTGCCTACAAAACACTGAATATATATATCTAAGCTTTAAACATTTACATTTTCAAAAAAAATATTAATGTTTCATCTTTGACGTAAAAACAATATGTTCGTTAATTGTGTGAAAAATACGAATTTAAAAGAGATAATAAGAAATCGATCTAAAATAAATATCTGAGCAGTTTTGGCCAAATTTGACCAAATTTGTGTCTTTCTTATTTTTTTATTTAAGACAAAATCAAAAAACGTGCTCCGAATACATTTATTATTTATATCCGTAATTTGTGCGTAGGCATGTATATATTTTTGTAATAAAGACAGATGGAAGATCATTCGGTCGAATGAATCTAATCCTATTGCTTTGACAATTAAATATATCTATCTATCTACTACCGAACGACTTTAACTTTTCCTATAATTAAATATTAAATGTGACCTATATAATACTTTAATAAAATCAAAGAACTGCAGAGTTAGACTATATGTACAAAACAATATTATAGACATTAACATCAACCAAAAAATAGTCACTACGGCAAATTATTGCAAATTTATTGGTGTATTCATCGATGACAAACTTAAATGGTCTAAACAGATTAATCACGTCTGTGCAAAACTGAATTCATCTTACTTTCAAATAAAACGATTAAAATCAAGCTGTTATATCGAAATACTTATGCAAGTTTATTATGCCTCGACATATTCACATCTGAACTACATCATAATCTGGGGACAGGCCACAGAGATAAGTAGAATACTTATTATTCAGAAACAAATTCTACGCTTAATTTCCAACTTAGCCCACCGGGAGTCAGTTAAATCAACTTTCAAAAATAAGCAAATACTTACAGTAATTAATCTTTACATTTACAACTGCGTCTTATTTGTAAGGAAAAATATCAATATGCATGTCAGAGATATTCACAAATACGCCACAAGAAATCGTGATGACATATGTAGAAAAATATAATTATTCAAGGAACATCAAGAGTCCGGTATGTTCTTCATCACTGTTATATAACCGACTACCAGATTATATTAAAAAAATTGACAATTTCAACCAATTTACTCGAGCAGCAAAACTTTCAGAATATTAATTTTCAGAATTTTAATTAATTTTATGAATTTTTATTATATTGACACTGTATGTACTTATTTAATAAGGCTATATACAATAAAGCTCTGATATGATATGATATATAGTTGTTATAAAAACATTCCATACAATAAATCCGCTCGATGCACTAAAGTTTACAATCTCAAATGTCAAGTTAGTGAAGGGAGCCAGGATTGCGAATGCGTGGACTTAACAGCCTCTCCCCTTAACTTCGATGACTGAAAACGAAACCACTAATTGAAGGATCAATTTTCACGAAAAGGGGAAAGCTACAGTTGCAACAAAGTATAATTTGTGTTATTCTGCATTCGACATAATCTACACAATAATTTTTATTCCCGTAATGGAAATATTTTTACAGAAAAATACCAGTGTTAATTACAATTTTTATTCATGAAAAAACAGTCCATTATAGATGTATTTCATGCCTCAAGTGTTTAGTACTTACATCTTTTTTTAAAGAAAAAATTGACGCTTAAAATAAATAAATAACAATATAATAATAATATGCGTGGAAGCACATTTTAAAATCAATCTTGGTTCTTATATAGAATTGTTAATGTTAAAGACGCTTTCTACCAACATCCTAATGACTTATTTTGCGCCAAATCTCGAAAAAAAAAATCTAAATCTTACCTTCGGTGTAGTTTTCATGTACCTAATATCTACCGATCTCTTTATTAAACAACTTATTAAAAAATATAATATATTTCCTATGATGTTCTATGTTTAATATTTTTCTCACTTCTCTGTTTTTGATAGAAATCTAGTTATGGCAAATTAAAAAATGCCATGAAATTAATAATATTTAAAGCTGAGCTCACAATGATTTACCATTAAAAAAAGTTCATGAAAAATTCGAAAAAAAAGTCATGTAAAGAAAAGTCCGTCCTAAAAATTGGCTCTCGCTTAATATAAATTTATTGTTACAATTTACTTTACTATGAGAAGATTAACTGTTGAGAATAACTGATAGCTCATTCCGTCGCGAAAGTGGAGAAATTCGGGTTTAAAATAAATTTTTCTAATGTAGCATTGTAACAATGGGTATTTCTCAACAATTCTAGGAAACTATAGCTATTATAATGATTATTAATTGTGTCTTACGAACTGTACCGTGGCGAACAATTTACTAATTTGTCTTTTAAGTAAAATTCAATAATGTCTACTCCTTCTGTGATATTTTCAAGTACGTAAATATTTTATCCAATTGTGTAGACTTTCACGGCTGGCGTTGTTGCAAAACTTCTTGGTTTCCGGGATTGTACGCCGTGGTCCATTGGTATTTCTACCTGACGTTTCGTCTACAACTGCGGTAGACATTATCAAAGGCAATGTGGTAGCGGGCGAAGTGTCCTTCTCGGCTGCTCACAAGCAAGTGTGTCGACTACTGCTGCTCCTTCTTCTTTTATGCACCGTTGATTGTCGTTCTCTACTCGGTCGTAGTTTGCTCTTCTCTGAAGGACACTTCGCCTTTGATAATGTCTACCGCAGTTGTAGACGAAACGTCAGGTAGAAATACCAATGGACTACGGCGTACAAGCCCGAAAACCAAGAAGTTTTACGTAAATATTTTGCCAGTCGATTTTCAATATGTTTCTATTTGGTCACACTGTATTACTACATAGATATTATTATTATAAGATGTTCTGTATAACTGAATTTCAAAGGTTTACAAAAAGAATCCTCTTTGCTGGTCGCATAATCTCATTTTAAAAACACAGTACAAAAGGTTCACTATATAGCGCATTTGTTAGTAAGATACTTATGCATGTCAAAGTATTCCATCTTGTTAGATATCCACTTTAAACTTTTGATGTTCGGTATATTTACGTATGGACATCAAAAAAAGAAAAATAAATTGTTTATCTAATAGTAAATCTGAATTATTTACTGTAAAAGAAAAATATGTTCCTGTATCTTAAAGACATTTTTCTTTTGTTATTGAGTAAAACTTATTTTAGATAACTTTTATTTAAAACTACTTATACGTTAAAAATATGCCAAAAAATGCACATAACACGGATAGAGAAAATGTTTTTTTTTTGTTATACTTTTTTTGGCGCTTTGAGAGTTAAATTTTAGCAGGCAATGGAAATTGACCGTGCTAACGAAAATTCAACAGAATGAAGTGAGTCATAAGAGGCGCAGACTGAAATGACAAATGGTCGAAATCAATGCACTCTTTTTCATCTGTATTTATTATACTAAAGCACCATAGCCTTAGATTACAACCAAGTGTCATTTAGCGGAAAAAAGTAGAAAAGAAAATAAAATTTTGAAAGTGTTTTCAAATATTTAAGGTTAATTTTTTGTAAGTATTATATCCTTAAACTTTTTAAAGATTTTATTTTAATAAGTTCTCTTCATGTATATTAAAAAATAATTTTTAATCACGCCAAAGAAGTATAACTTCAAACTTGCGTACAGAAGTACCCGCCCCCACATTTTTTAAGTGTGTTCACTTTTGTACGTTATGTACACAGAGATTAAAAATGGAGACTGGATATTTATATAACAATCATAAAATAAAATGCCTTCCATTTCCGGTTAAATCGGAAGTACTCTAGCACTCCGTATATTTTCCACCATTTTTTAATTTAAATGGAGAAAATATACATAGGATGCTATAAAACTTTTTTAACTGGAAGTGAAAAAATATATCTAACAACTCAGGTTTATAATATAAGCACGCTAGATATAGATAATATTATCTTTTTATAGTTTCATAATACATAATTCTCAGTATCGTAAATGCATCATATTATGATTCGTGTCACTGTTAACACTCGCTGATGCTCGTGGTTAAACCTTCCGTTCTAATATAGTTCATTACGACACTAGGTATACAATCGACCATTATAATGTTTAATTATATTAGATTGGCAACTAAGTTGCCGCCGTTTTTTTTACATTGCAACATTCCGCATGACATTAAATGTTTTTGGCACAATCATCAACTCTTTCAAATGCTATGCGGGGAGTTTCTTTCAATAATGATGCAGAATTGAGAGCCTGGTTGGATGAATTTTTCGAGTCTACACCAGGTTATTTCTATTAACGAGGTATTGAAAACCTTGTTGAACGTTGGAAAAAAGTTGTAAACAACAAAGAAGAACGCATTATTGATTAATTAGTTAATTATTAATTAGTTAATTAATTAGTAAGTGACAAGACAATATTATTATTGGTATCTATCTAAACTTTTTTGTAATTAAAATAATTTAAGTCGAATCTTTTTCGACAAAATATCAACCAGTTTAAAATTTGATCTAAATAAACGGTTTAAAATGAGATAAAAACAGAAAAATTAGTAAAACACCAATTTTTGTACAGAAAAAATTAAATTTGAAAAAAAAAATATTACGTAATCCAAATTTTTTAGTATTTTCAACATAAATCTTTTAAATAAAAAACTTCAAAATGTTAATTTGACTTCCCGTAATTCGAAACCTCGTGAGATGCCAGAAGAAAATATTGACAAATATTACGTTTTTTTATTCAATTTTTGAGACAAAAATATGCTTTTTGAAATTTTTAAGCAACAAGCGAAATTTTGTGAAGCTTAAGGCTTACTCACAGCTAATAAAAACAGTAATTAATTGAATTTTACGACCACAGTTCGAAATTTTACAATCTGAGGAATCAATCAGCTTAAAACAGTATCCAGTGTTTTCTGTAACGACCTTAAAACAGTTAAAGATTAGTCGCTAAAAAGTAAAATATTTTTTTTATTTTCAACTTTTGAGCTGATTTATATAAAGTAGAAAGTTATGAGCTTGTACAAATTATTCTTATTTTTTCAAATACGTTGCCTTATAACCTTTAAGTTGCGTTCTAAATAATTATAATATATGAATAATTTAAATTTATTAACATAATATTTCATATCGAGAAGCTAAACGACAATGTCTAGTTAAACAAATCAGAATCATTTACAAAAGCTTGTGGCTAAAGCTCGCATTAATAATTAGACTTTCTTTTATCAACTCAAATCTGAATCGATATAAATTTTCAGGCGTATATTTAAGAATGTGTAGTCGATGTTTAGTGGTCTCACGCGAATGAGTGCGTGGATATAGCGCCTTTATTTTAATAAAGAGTGATCAATCATTCTTTAGCGTGAAAGCTAAATAAAAATGGTACAAAACACAGTGGAAAGCGATAAGCGGTTTGAGAAAGGTCGCAAAATTAGCCATAATTATTATTGTGACACATGAAATGATTTATTTTATTATTTCAGTACAGCTGGGAAGCATTTCCTAGTTTCTGTTCTTTTCTATTATACAAAAATTAATATTAATTTTTTTTTAAATATTGTAGCCCCGAATTTTTTTCTGTAAATGCATTGTGATCCAAACCCGTTTTAAAATATTATATATAGGTACAATAATAAGCGAAAAAAGTGGTGCGTCGGTTTGTAGACACACGACGGAAGCTAAGCTCCTAATGCACTGTATATTAATGTTGTAAATTTACAGATATACAAAAAACAACAAATTATTGTACATATTTTTAGTGTATTTATATATATATATGTGTATATATATATATATATATATATATATATATATATATATATATATATATATATATATATATGTGTGCGGGCAATAACTTTCGAAAGAGTTAATTGATTTCAACGAAATTTGGGCCACGTGTTGAAATCCATCACCGCAAGAAGCCTATTTAAAATGGGCCTAATCGGGCTATTTTAAGGGTAGTTTTTAGGGGTTGAAAACTGTTTTTGGGCCCCAAAATACCGAAAAAATTCTTCGAATCGTTTCAAAATTGAAATTTAACCCTTTGGTAGTGATTAAAAAGTGTCCCCACAATTTCATTAAAATCGGCCCGACAGGACCGGATTTACAAATTTTATGAAAACACTAGTTTGCAGATAGTGAGTTATTTATTGAAGGGTGTATTTAATTCGGTGTAGACGTTTAAGATTGATAATAATATTACAATTAAGAAAAAAATGTTATTTTAAGGGGTGTATTAAGGGGTTAAATTTTTTATTTTGCCCAAAAACAAACTTAATTTTACATAATAAAAGTATAAAACCACACGGCCCTATACAAGCAAATACACTATATTGTCGGCAGGGTTTTGGCACTGCGACCCGGGTTTTTTTTATTTTTGTATTAATAAAAATATAAAAAATATTAGTAAAAATTAACTGTAAAAACTTGGTTAAAGGTCATATGGGAAGAATAGTACAGATTTCTAAGATTGAATAGGATTTTTTATAAAAATTAGAGTTTTCCAAAACGTGAGTAGTGCATATTATATTATGCTCACACACATTCTTCGTAAGATAAAACTATGCGGGTGAGAAAGGAGGCGTATTGAACAGCTGATCAACAGTCACTTTAATGTATTCTTTAATTCAAAATATACCTTTTTCTAATTTTGATTTTACATTATCATTTGTTTTGACAACTCTGTAAGTCGAGTACTCCTAGCCAAATTTAACTAACAGTTTAAATTGCTTCAGCTTGCCTTAACTTCAAATTCATAATTAAAATACTTTAGGTATTTTATTATTTTTTTATCAGAGATAAAATACTACCCAGTGTACCTACTTACATAATAAATGCTATACGCAATATTTACCATATTTTCGTTTCTATTCCGCTACAGTTTAATATTCTGGCTGATAAAATCACACACAATATCAACAGAGCACGTGTTAATTATTTTGAACAATTATTTTTCATTTACATAATATCTGTAATGCAAGTTGCATGTACATAATAAAACAATAATTAATATTTGGTATCTAAAATTTGAATTTTGGTTTAGTTTCATTTGTAATTAAAATCGTACAGGTAATGTGCACTTTATCAAATTTTTCATGTTAAAATTTTTAAAACTGAATTACGCATAATGTAACAGAAAACTGCAAGACAAATTCAAAGTGGAGAATAAGGAATAATTTCATGTCAACTTTTTGTAGAACATTTACTAAAAACCAATTGGTAAATGTAAAATTTAGTAAACTTTTCAACAATATATTATATTTACAAGTATATACTTATATAGACTTTGACATCACGATATCTCTGAAACTATTAGACCTAAAGACTTCAAATTGACAGGCATATTTCTTTTTTTGAGTACACATCAGCTAAGAATGGGTTTTTTGCGAAAATCGACTCCCAAAGGAGGTTATGGGGGCGTTATAGGTAAATATTTCTCAATTTTGCCGTTTCTGACAAAAACGAATTTTCTTATGAAATCAAGCCACGAGGCAAGATTCTAATACGCGAAAGCCGAAGGATCCATTATTGTTGGTGTTCCATCTCAATCGCATGCAGATCCGCAGGTAGTGGCTAGTAATATAATAATAGCATAGAACTTACATTTCTGTCTGTATATTTTAAAATATACACAACATAATATAAATTTGTCTTGTTTACAGTAGCGGTTATTCGTATTATTTTACATTGTTGTTGAAACATTACGTTTTTGCTCAAAATTATGCACTAATAATATTATAACGTTTCTGCGAAGCTCATTAAAATTTCAAATCCTATTTTTAAAGCTCTAAAATGTTTTTAAAATTAGTTTAACGTTCCTTAACAACAAAATAATTAGTATTTATTATACTATACAGAATATTTATTATTATTTTTAGAACTCTAAAACGTATTTTTTTTTTGTAAACGCATTAATTAATTAAAAACACATTAAAACTGTAATATCTACTGCAGTTCATATGCTGCATAACTAATACGCCTAGCACGAAATTGGTATATTCGGATTTGAATAGCAAATAATATCAACGTTGTCTGATTTTTTTCAGACAAAGCGGGATTTTGAAACCTTTTGAGTAAAAAAAAGTGGAATTCTTTCATCGAAAGCAAGATACACTAAGAAAAACGTATATAATCAGTAGATTTTAAATACTTATCCTTTTATTTGAGTTTCAAATTAAGTTTACATGACAATAGCACCTCTGGATAAACGCTTTAAACGTTCGGGACATCTGGCAACACTGGTAGGTATACAATTTTTGAACTTGTGCTTCGTTTGGTGCATTGATAGTAAAATTTTAGCAGGCAACGGAAGTACGCGAGCACAGCTATCGAAAATTCAAAAGTACGAAATAGGTCGTGTTAACGAAAATTCACAAGTATGAAATTGGCCGCGTTAACGAAATTAACCATAAGAAACCCAGACTGAATTGACAAATGGACGAAATCAATGCACTTTTTGCCGTCTGAAAACTATGTAATATATATTAGTAAATATACATACGTTATAGCTTCGTAATCGACTAAATTCATAAACAGTATAATAGCTATCGTCTGCGATAATTTGTTAAGAGACATTCATTGTTATAATGCTATATTAGAAAAATTTATTTTTCAACACGTCACCGTCGGGATTCAAACCCGAATCTTTCCACTTTCGCGGCGTTAACGAAATTAGACATAAGAAATCCAGACTGAATTGACAAATGGACGAAATCAATGCACTTTTTGCCATCTGAAAACTATATAATATAGGTACTAGACACCTATAACCTTTGACAGCGGACAAAATTAAAAACCAAAATAAAATTTTGAAAGTGTATTCAAATAGGTACTTTTAATTTTGTGTATTTATTATTCTTAAACTTGTATGAAGATTTTGTTTTAATAAATTAGTTGCATATATATTGAAAATTAGTTTTTATAAGCACGCCAAATAATTATAGCTTCAGTCGCACGTACTATGGGCATATATATTATATTTTTTTTTGTGAAACTCTGTACAAATCTTTAGTAAATTAGTTTCGTCATGTAGGTAATGTGATGTGTGAGTTTGCCTTACTCGACAATGCAATGCCACAAGAAATTTACAGTAATCCAAATAATCGTTTTGATAAATTCCAAAGGTCGTCACGCCTGAGACTTAATAGTAAGCTGTTAGTGTCATCCTAAATAATGACAGTCGTCCATAATCGCCAGACAAGGGATCGCTTTTACTTATATTATTTATTATCATGCATTTGTGAAATTATTTTAGACAAATTATACACTAAAACGGACATAAATATTCAAAGTAAGCACTGAGTAAATATTTTATTACAGTAATAAAATGCAATTGTCTTTGGTCACGAGACTAAACAATGTAAAACTGAAGTGCTTTTTTTTGTTACTAAAAATCATTTGGAGAATATGGCTTTAATATTGCTTTCAAAACATCAGTCTCATTTTCCTTGTTTATACTGTGTGACTTTACTGGGGAAATAATAAATTAATACGTATTTTATTCTTCAGTTCAGTGGTTTTGAAAATTATCGGTGCGACAAAGAATGTTTGATTATGACAAATACGTAAAAGAATATAAAAAGTTGGTATTACAGCAGAAAACATATTTTAAAAAGTTTTTCTTTAACATTTAATAAGAAATATTTATTATTTACGTTATGAAAACACATAAATGCGTCTGCAACTCGAAGTATTCAAATGGACGAAATGTTCTTATTAGTGTATTTGCCATATGGCAACATACACTATTGGCGTCGGTCGGATGGCGGGACCTAGGGGTCGGACCAAAATTTCTCGACGTTTCATAACCTCCTAAACACTTTGGCACCATTTTTGAAAATGTTTATATATATATGTATATATATATTTATATATATATATATATACGTATATATATATATATATATATATATATATATATATATATATATATATATATATATATACGTATATATATATGTGTGCGGGCAATAACTTTCGAAAGAGTTAATTGATTTTAACGAAATTTGACCCACGTGTTGAAATCCATCACCGCAAGAAGCCTGTTTAAAATGGGCGTAATCGAGCCATTTTAAGGGTAGTTTTTAGGGGTTGAAAAATGTTTCTGGGCCCTAAAATACCGAAAAAATTCTCAGAATCGTTTCAAAATTGACACTTAACACTTTAGTAGTATTTAAAAAGTGTCCCTAAAATTTTAATAAAATCGGCTCAACAGGACCGGACTTTAAAATTTTTTGAAAACACTAATTTGTAAATAGTGACTTATTTATTGAAGGCTGTATTTAATTCGGTGTAGACGTTAGATGGATAATAATATTGCAGTTAAGAAAAATAAAATGTTATTTTAAGGGGTGTATTAAGGGGTCAAATTTTTTATTTTGCCCAAAAACCAACTTAAGTGTGCATAATAAAGCCACACTGCCTATATTATCAAATACACTATATTGTCGGCAGGGTTTTGGCACTGCGACCCGGGTTTTTTATTCTTCTAACGGATTCATGAATTTTTGCTTCAAAACTAGTGTCATTTTTATAATATATTACTTTGGTATACAATTGCCATCATATTATGTACTATAAGAAGAGCCTAGGTTACATGACAGCTTGTTTTACAGTTGTACAACGACAAATGAACGATAACTATTTTGCATTGATACAAATAGGAGTAGTCGTTATTGTATAATCATAGCGTCATCAGCTGTATCAATAAAACCAAAGGAAATCTCATGTTTAGCGTGAATATGGCAACATATGGTGTGATTGTATTGGTAGCTATGTGTTAACGATTGCATGTCTACAGCCCATTGAACACATTAACATGTTGGGGACACCTCAGTACAACATTGTATACATACCATACGTCATGCATACTTCTTGAATGCACCAGGATAGCCAACACGTTAACAAGGAAAAACAACTTCCCCTGTTTTTTTGAGAAAAACGACAAATGAATATATTCAGGTTTGCGCAGTGGCGTTACGAGTAAATTAAAATGTATTTGCTCACTTTTTGTGTTTTATTTATTGCAATTTTTAGGTCAAATAATCTGCATGAAAACTCTATATTCGTTAAAAACATTCAATTAATTATTGCGATTCAAATCCAGTCATCTGTTCTACCCAATTCCAAAAATCGCATCATATCCAGGACAACGAAATCACAAAAACCAGAACCTAGCTATGATGCCTAACATCGAGGGATTAAACTTAGATTAAATGACCAACCCAGAAAAATAGAAATGATAAACAGTTTGGGTTCCAAACAGTCACGCCGAAATTCAGTCATTTGTTCTAATTCTAAAAATCTTATCATATCCACAAGAACTAGCTATGATGCTAAACATCGAGAAAATAAATTTCGTTTTACAGAAATGACAAACTGAAATAGTTGGGTTCCATACAATTACGTCCAAATTCTGTAATTTGTTCTACTAAATTAAAAAAATCCTGTCATATCCACATAGCGTCGGGCTGGCCATATAGTCGAGATGGCGATTGCCAGCCGGGCGCCAGCCTGCACGGGCCCCCCACGAAACATTACGTTCCGTAGTGCGAGTGCGTAACTTTGTCTATGACTTAACACTAACCCATTTCTATGTTAAAGAAGTCCTAAGATGTGTTTAAGAAGCGAATTGATGTGTTCAAATCCATAGGAAAAGTTAATTTTTTATCTCCTAAGCACAAAGTTAAGTAGTTCCAGAATTTGCTTTCTACGTAACGTATTTTCAAAGTTCTCTGCGTTTTCGGCACGGGTTAAACTGTATAAATTGAGCTGAAATTTTAAGCTAATCATTTTTTCAATATATAGAACCATTTCAGGGGGTAGCAACTCAAAAAATTTGAAAAAAAAATTGGCTTATACAAATAAGGGTCAGTCTAATAATCGATTGGCCCTTGTTTTGACAAGTTGGAAATTGTCACATGCTAACTTTTAAAATGGTTCTTTACATTGAAAAAATGATTCTCTGAAAATTTCCGCTCGGATGATTAAAATTAAGCCGTGCCGAAGACGCTGTAACGGTTATAGGTTTGCGGGGCTTGCCGCAAGCCAGGCGGTAGGTAGGATAAGGGGCCCATGCAGGCTAGGTCCCAACTCTTGCGACCTAAATGTAAACTAGATCAGATAGTTAGTTCATACATTAGAGAGAAATGAAATAGAAAAATATCCCATCTACCATTATCCAGTCTCGGGCCCCGGGCTTATGGGGAGCCACCCGGGCCCTTCCGACCCAGTCCGACCCTGTATCCACACAACATCGAAATCATAAGAACCAGAACCTAGCTATCGAGAGAATAAATTTAGATTTAATGACTAGCTCAGAAAAATGCAGAAATATTAAATAGGAATAGTTGGGTTCCAAACAGTTGCGACAAACTATCATCTGACATGGTCAAAAACGTCTCATTCAGTCTAGACGAGCAACCATCGCTTCGGCTGATTGCCGATATCTCAAGAAACAACAATCAATTAATCTCAACTAAAACTGACTCTAATCAGCACGGAATAAACGACCTTATTGTCGCCCAAAGCAACAACAATAATCAAATTCATAATCTATGTTCGCCACTCGACGATATCGAGCTGTCTATCCCAAGTCCCCACTGCAACTTATCGCATGTCTAGATACATCACGGACCGTCCCCGTATTGACTACAATCGCTGCCTCTCTGTCGACGAAACTAGATACGCCGTGTCACCAGAAAAAAGCATGTTTACAGCACATCTTTCAATTTGATAATATCATAATAAATTAATCTCAAAAATATCAACATGAGCATATTTATTATTTCGGGGACAACAAGGTGGCTTTGTGATTTTTAATAGATAAATAAACAGATAAGTTAGGTATAGATAACCTAGCTGGGTAGAGTAGTGGTGACAGCACTAGACTCGCATTCGGGAGGTCCGGGTTCGAATCCCGGCGGGGGCAGATGTGGCTGGGACTTTTTCCTACTGCCTCTCGCCGAGAAACGGTAATTCCTGTACCGGCCATCTTGATTGAGGTTTTCCATGGTTTCCCTCAATTAATTCCAGATAAATATCGAGATGGTTCCTTATTTGAGGCCATGGCCGATTACCTCTCAAACTCCTAGTTCAAAAGTTGCCGACCTTATCCTAATTTCATATAATTCCTTCATTCGCGCATTGCTATTACATAAGTTGAAGTTTTAAAAATGTAGAAAAATAACGGGAAGTGTGGTAGTTGTAAAATAGTAATGGTGCGAATGGCGTCTGTTATGACATAAAGTCGAGAAACGGACGTTAAACGCATTATTATTATAGGTATAGATAACCTGCAACAATTTTTTAATGTTTCATATAAAACTAACTATTGTAGAGTACGGAAATTTTTTTCTTCTGCGGTGGTTCAGAAAAGGTTGGGAACCTCTGATTTAGACAATTATTAGTGTATTTGCCATATGGCAACATACACTATTGGCGTCGGTCGGATGGCGGGACCTAGGGGCCGGACCAAAATTTCTCGACGTTTCATAACCCCCTAAACACTTTGGCGCCATTTTTAAAAATGTTTATATATATATGTATATATATATTTATATATATATATATATATATATATATATATGCGTATATATATATATATATATATATATATGTGTGCGGGCAATAACTTTCGAAAGAGTTAATTGATTTTAACGAAATTTGGCCCACGTGTTGAAATCCGTCACCGCAAGAAGCCTATTTAAAATGGGCGTAATCGGGCTATTTTAAGGGTAGTTTTTAGGGGTTGATAAACGTTTTTGGGCCCCAAAATACCGAAAAAATTCTCCGAATCGTTTCAAAATTGACATTTAAGCTTCCAGTAGTAATTAAAAAATGTTCCTAAAATTTTAAAAAAATCGACCCGACAGGACCGGACTTAAAAATTTTATGAAAACACTACTTTGCAGATAGTGAATTATTTACTGAAAGTTGTATATAATTTGGTATAGAGGTTCGATTGATAATAATATTGCAATTAAGAAAAAAAAATGTTATTTTAAGGGGTGTATTAAGGAGTCAAATTTTTTATTTTGCCGAAAAACCAACTTAAGTTCGCATAATAAAGCCACACTGCCTGTATTATCAAATACACTATATTGTCGGCAGGGTTTTGGCACTGCGACCCGGGTTTTTTTTGGGTTAAGCTAGAAATTTTTCACCTTCGATCACAGTAAATAACCATTATAATAGCTTGTTTATTTTTTTTTTACGTAAATCAATTCTGTAATCTTTTTTTATAATTTCGTATTGCAAGGCCACTATAAAGTAAAAAATTAAACTTTTTACAAAAAAATAGAACGATCTTTAAAAAATCGACTAAAGACAGAAAAATATCTAAATTTTTAATGTAATAAAAATATATAAAAAGTTTCAGTAATTAAGTTGGCGCCGATCTCAAAACTTAGTTATATGTATTTTTCTTTTAGTCGATTTTTTATAAAAAAATTTAGGTAGGTATATCAATTTCTGAAAAATTTTGAAAAGTTTTTTCCTGTTTTTATAAAACAAATATAAGCTTTCTTGTAGATTCTATATATTATTAAAGTAGCTTAAACACCACAAAATGTGCGATACCTTAAAAAATTCAAAGTTTTAATTTTAATCTTGATGGATCAATATCACGTCTAAACATAGAATCTAAATATATTCATAACAATATCATCTCTTTCAATGAGAAGAATAATACAGGATGAATAGTAGAATGTCAACCCTCACAAACAACTAAAACAAAATGTAATAAATAATAATATTGACTCTACCAACAGTAATAGAATATTAAATAAAACGAAACCACTTGCGATTACTGTAATTACAGTAATCGCAAGTGGTTTCGTTTTATTTAATAAAACAAAATGTTATTGTAATGTTAAGTTATGATTTTTTGAATTTCATTCTAAAGTAAATATACTGGGAATATATGAAAGACTTGCCATAATTTTCTGTCAGTCAGCCATCTTGGGTCGATTTCATTGTTGTCCCTCTCTAGTACAATGGGTTGAGCTAAATATAATACGCGCCACGGTTCTAAAAGGTTCTGAAGTTAGATGCAGATGGAGGTTTGCGCAGGTACAGTCGGTTGATAAACTGCAAATTCGCGCTATATTATTATTTTTAATTTTACTTTAATCTAAAGGTCTAATTCCTTGCATAAAGTCATCAAAAAAATTGTTTTTCATGCTTGTCTATGCAAAACTGTATTAGGCCTCTTGATCAATTAACAATCAAAGAAACAACTTAACAATAGCGTATTAGACTGTACTTTATAGCAGTAAAGCGACAAGTGACAAAACAACCAGCGATAATAACCGACGAGCGCACGTTCTGTGTCAGTAACTGGGAGGTGGTGGGAGTCTTCCTTTCCCACAAAATAACCAGGACGGCTCTAAATTATGCATTTGCGACGCTGTTTGTGACTAACTTCAGAACCTTTTAGAACCGTGGCGCGTATTATACCGAAGGATGATAACTGATAAAAGAAAGGCAAATTGAGAAGTTAAATTATCAGGATGATAGAAAACAGAGCTCTTTCTGAAAAACAGCCGCCACGATAGTGGAAGATTCGGATTCGTATCCCGACAGTGACATTGTTTGAATTGTAATAAAAAAATTCTAATGTCGCATAAAAAAAATTAATCTAATTTTTTTTTTTAATTAAAAAAAATGTCATCTCACATATCGCTCTCTGATTTTTTACGCAATTCGTTGTCTGTGTCTAGGTCTGTATTAAGATGCATGGTTTCAAAAAATGAAAATAAATGCATGCATTGCAGAGCAAACATGCAATCCGCTTTGAAATCCGTATCGCGTTCCCAGTTGAACAGGCCGTGCATGCGTCATTGCACAGAGCGCTCGACCCCAGCGCAACACAATGGCCAGGTGCAGCAGGAGACCTGCTACCCGTTTATATAATGTCCTGCTACACACCTATGCAAGTGTATATTTATCATTGTCGGAGCACACGACTTGTTTCCAAAGTTATTGCAACCTTCTGTCACCTGTCAACTGAATGTCTGACTCAGACTAACTGAACCAGAGTGCTTTGTTTCCAAGTACTCATATTATATTAATATACAGCTAGCTGTATACTGTTTGCAAGAACGATGGAGAGGAAGTTTTCGTTATGAAAATCTTTTAATTATAAAACACTAAATGCAAACGTAAATTTACTATGTAAGGTCTATTACTAGAAAAAACCGATCAAGGGCGAGTCGAACTCGCGAGAAGAGGATTCCGTACTTTTCTATTTTCCGTGAGTACTTTTAGACTTAAGATTTTCGTTTCAATTTTCCTGTAAACTATGGGTGAGACCTGACATTCCCTATTTTTTTCAAAATTTTAGGCGCAGTAGTTTCGGAGATAAGGGGGGAATGGTCAATTGTTCATCTATTTTCTTAAATAACTTTAAAACTATTTGTCTTAAAAATATTAAAAAAATATATTTATAATTTAAAATATATTTATAAGCCCTTTCATTTGATATGTCACACGGTACAGTTTGCAAAACTTTTTTTTTAATTTCCAAATTTTTCCCCAAAAATTACCACCATGTGCAAAATTTATTTATTAACGTTACACGTTCGTCTTTGGGTCACCGACTTACATATGTGTACCAAATTTGAACTCAATCGGTCCAGTAGTTCGGCGCAAATTGGCTTTGACAGTGGGACGGACAGACACACGAGTGATCCTATAAGGGTTCCGTTTTTTTTCCTTTTGAGATACGGAACCCTAAAAATGCGATTAAAATGGTCCTGTTATCTCGAAAAAGTTCTTGTTCGGTGGCATCTGTCTTAAAATGTGTTTTCTATCATTTTTAGGCTCCCCAAAATGCTAAAAGAAACATTTTCGCGACCACTAGAGTTGAATATCAATTCAGATCTTCATTACAAAGCGCTCTAGCGCGCTCCGGTCTAAAAGCAGAGTATAATGTGAGAAGGGGATTCGGACTACTTATAGACGCTTCTTGGATCGATGCGCTCACACGAGCATTTTTTGTCGCGGATTCTCTAACTATATGTATTAGTTCAAACTAATTATAAATTAACTACCAATATATAATATTTTAGTAATACATTTTTTTACATCGTTGAAATAAAAACGAATATTTAGTTTAACATATATTTAATACCGACAATATTTCATAATTGTTAGAGTTCGATTTTATAGCGGTCATGAATAAATAGTTTCGACGTATAACTTTTGATCATACAATTCAAAATTGCCGAGGAAAGGTGGGTTTTTCATCTCTACGAGCACGGCGTAGAGATGCAACGAAGGAAAATCTCATACTCTGATGAAAATATTGTTTTAGAAACATTAACCACAAGCGCAACATTGGTAAAGCTTCATTTTCTTAACCAAACTCCTCAACGATTTATGGAAATAAAAACCAAAAGCTTCTGAAATATTAGTCGAGGAACTGTATTTTGCCTCTGACTTGTCACTGTACATGCGAATTATAATGTAGGTATAATAATTTAATCTTACGTAACGCCGTTTTGAAATGGTCCCATTATGCTACTAAAAACGACTTCATTAAGCCACTACTAATTTCTGTAGTTGCAGCAATATTCTACACAAACAAAGGTAACCTAAACAGTATACACTCCTATGAAATTAACTGTCGACATTTAGAGTGCGATAAAAATGAAGATAATACAAACGCGGAACGCTAAAGTGACTATGTTTTCATTGATTATAATTTATGATACAAGGAGTAGTTTCACAATTTTTAATCAATCAAAACTACCATATTTTAGGTTTATTTGTATAGAAATTTTGAACCAAGGCACATAAGCTCTTATATTGAATCAACTGAGTTTGGCTGCTTAAAATTGAGACATATTTCTGGTGTTAAAAGTATAAAATCCTCTATTCCTTCTAAATATATATGTCGTAGGATAATTGAAATAATCGAATCTTCGCGAAAATCCTAGGACGATTGAATCATAAGAATCATTTCAAAAAAAGCTTCATCAAAAATTGTCAAACAATTTTTAAGCTAAAATCATTCAACCATACATACATATTGATACATATTGATGACCTTAGATGTTGAGCGTCTATAATCTACAATATCTCTTTTATGCATACATACATGCGAAAAATGTTATATAATAATATAAATAAAATCAACCTGCTTCAAAGTCCTCTAATCTAGCAACCTATGAATTACAGTATTAAGGCTGTCGGAACGCTCTGAATTTAAGCCACACTACGAGGCTTAAAAATGATGTTGCAAGGGTGCCGCTGTCAGTTGATTACTCTAAATTTTGGAAATATTTTGAATATTTAAAAAACTTATCAAAAAAAGAGAGTCATTTCTTGTGATGGAACAATTTTGTGAAATAAATACGAATAAGGCCGTAGTGTGACATTGAAAACGTGTGTTATTTGGCGCAATTAATGCCAACTTTCTAGTAAATCGTACATAAATCACTAAAGTAGTCCATTAGAGACCTAGATTTGTTCTTTATCTTCCTTATAGAGAAAGAATGTTTTGCAGAATGTTGACGAATAAGCCTCCATAATCAGCTATCAACCGAAGTCCTATTTTTAGTTTAAATTCTGAGCATTCCGACAGCCTTAAGGCTGTCGGAACGCTCTGAATTTAAGCAAAAACAGAGCTTCGGCTGTCAACTGATTGTAGACTTATTCGTTAACATTCTGCAAAAACTATTTCTCTATAAGGAAGATAAAGAACAAATCTAGGTCTCTAATGGACTACTTTTGTAATTTATGTACGATTTACTAGAAAAAATTTGGCATTAATTGTGCTAAAAAAACACACTATGACCTTATTCGTACTTATTTCACAAAACTGTTCCATCACAAACATAAAGTGACTCTTCCTTTTCCGGAAAAGTTTTTTATATCTTCAAAATATTTCCAAAAATTAGAGTAATCAATTGACATCGGCACCCTTGCAAAAGCATCTTTTAGCCTCGTAGTTGGCACCAGCCAAAACTTGAAACGTGCGGATGATTTGAGCGAGACAGAGCTAAAGAAGGTCACACCCACAATATGTCTTTTGTCTACCTCGCCCCTTACCGCTGGGTCTCAGCACAAACAAAATTCAGAGCGTTCCGACAGCCTTAAGGCTTTGGTGATTAAACGCTTCCAGTTACGTTTGCAAGACACAACACCCAACTAGTGCAGCAGCTCATATACATAACATGTATGTAAAATACGGACCTGCGGGTACCGTTTGGTCGGAGGCAGTCATGACTGTTATGAGGTGGTTACGTAGACAGCACAGCACAGCACAGCCTGAGCTCACTACAGGCACAATACGAGAGAGCCGTATTTTAACACGGTAGGCATTGTACACATAACATGCAATGCAATGCGAAACTTGAATGTCACGCTTTCATACCCACGCATACCGTTTATCCCGGAACATGCGCAGTGCGTCGTATCCCATCTATTTTAAATTACATTGATAATTCGTAAAATATGTCCAGAATGTTTTAAAGAGTATGATTCTGTTGTTATCTTCATAATCTCCACTCTCTAAGTGCTTTTTTTACGACAATTTTCTACATATCAGTTTTTCTGTTGCTCCAAACATTAAAAATAGTTCAGAATATTTTTTTTGAGGTTATACTTGTTTTGGCGCGCTAAGAGTAAGAATTTAGCAGGCAACGCAAGTTGCGGGAGCACAACTAACGACAATTCGACAGTATGAAGTTGGCCGCACTAACTACAATTCGACAGTATGAATTTGGCTGCGTTAATGAAAATTCAACAGTATGAAGCTGGCCATAAGAGGCTCAGTCTGAAATAACAGATGGACGAAATATCAATGTACTTTCTGTCATCTGGAAACTGTATAAACGACTATATCTTTTAATTACAACCAATAGCCGTTTTAAATGTCATGCAGCGGAATTTATAATACCGTATTTTTGATTACTTCAAATGATTGAATATAAAAATAACAATCGAAATTTTTCGAAGTGTTTTTAAATATTTGAGTTTTTTTTTTGTATAGGTAGTCTTAAACTTTTTATTTCAATAAATTATTTTTATGGATATTAAAAATTGGTTTTTAATTACTCCAAAAAAGTATAACTACAAACGCGCGTATTTTTTTTTATAAACGGTTAAACCCTTTTAGAGTAAAATGGAAACGTTCATAATGAACCGAGAAACATAAGCACTATAAGGTATTTTATTGGATAAGAGAAAGAGAAAGAATCATATCTAAAAAATAGTTGGATGTTCTTTCAGTAATATGTGTACGTTGATAGATGTGTTATTAATAACAAATAAATAAAAACGCTTGAGAATTCTACAAAAATAATTATGAATTTATTTGGACGATCGTTTCCAACAATAAGTCCATCCTCAGGAATATAAAAACATAGACTATGTTTTTATATTTCTGAGGATGGACTTATTGTCGAAATTTTTGTAGAATGTTCAAGTGTTTTTATTTATTTGTTATTATTAATCATGTTCTGCCAAGTGACGAATCAAAAATCAGTGCAAATTAGATGTGTTATTAATTTCCAAATTCCAAGATCAAATTATTTCTGTGTTCATCACTATGTTGTCCGTTTAATATTAACGATAATACTCCTTTCTAAAAATGACTTTAAACCAGTCGACTACCTTACTTCTTATTCCAGTTTCAAACATCTTTTCCAATTTAAATTCATGACTGATTATAACAAAACCTACTTTCCTATCAATGGCTGTGAGTGTTTCTAACTTAAAGAAACCCTGTTTATGGCTTTGTAAAGAATTTTATTTTGTGTGGATATTCATCTTCTTATTGAAATGCCACTGGTCTCAGCGTAAGACAGCTCGTAATGATGTCCTCCCGTATACACATACGATGACGATGACGTGTCCCCCAGGTGCCATCGAGCGCGTCATGTTTACCCCAGCTGTTATAGAGGGAACCACGCCACTTGCAATTCCTCCTCAGACTTGTTACATGCGTGAGTATACATATATCCTCTGTTATATATACTGTTATTATAAACACATATCACTGTAGTTGCAGTACGGTATCGGAAAATATACTTAAGGCTGTTGGAACGCTCTGAATTTAAGCCAAAAATAGAGCTTCGGCTGTCAACTGATTGTAGACTTATTCGTCAACATTCTGCAAAAATTATTTCTCTATAAGGAAGATAAAGGACAAATCTAGATCTCTAATGGACTACTTTTGTAATTTATGTACGATTTACTAGAAAAAAGTTGGCATTAATTGTGCCAAAAAAACACAAGTTTTCAATGTCACACTATGACCTTATTCGTACTTATTTCACAAAACTGTTCCATCACAAACCTAAAGTGACTTTTCCTTTTTCGGAAAAGTTTTTTTAATCTTCAAAATATTTCCAAAAATTAGAGTAATCAATTGACAGCGGCACCCTTGCAACATTTTTTAGCCTCGTAGTTGACACGTTGAAACGTGCGGATGATTTGAGCGAGACAGAGCTAAAAAAGGTCACTCCCATAATATGTCTTTTGCCTACCGCGCCCCTTACCGCTGGGTCACAGCACAAACAAAATTCAGAGCGTTCCGACAGCCTTAACAATACTTCTCTTGTGAAAGAAATCTTGTTTCTTCTTTTAAATAACACGAAATTTATAATATAAAAGCGATTTTTTTAAAATCAAAATCTGCATATAGATTTAATGGAGTAAAGTTTTTTTGCACGGAAACTAAGGGTCGCCTAATTTTTTTGTTAAAATATGCGCTGCGACATTTTATGTAGGTACTAGCTTTTCTGGACGTTTATTTTGGAACTGACAATACTTAAACCCTTCGTTGACTGTATTGTTTTCATATATGTTAACTTTTTTGCAATGTTGCTGTTCATAAAAAGTTTCACTAGCTTGATAAAAATATTCTATAGACAATGCTAGCCAACGATGTAAATATTATCTATATTAATATTGTTTACGTACACATAAGGTTGATATATGTATTTTATATAAATTTAGTACGAATTCACGTGAGCCAACGCCATAAGCGATATACTCGAGACAGTTGAGGTGATATTTTACGGTCATGATTTGAAATACACCAAAAAATACACGGTTATTTACCTTTTCTTCATACCATGCCGAAAGTACATACTTTCTGATTCGATTTTAAGGCAGAAATCCTAACATTTATGCACTGCTGCAATTACTCGCACGCCATTTGTAAGAGTGGGCCGAAACAGTTTTCTTGTGCACACTAATATGAAAGTACGTACTTTCGACCAGGTATAAAGAAAAACCACACGGCCAGAAAGCTGAAATTCCTGCCCTTGCGGCGTAATATACAGGATATCCGAGAATTAGCTTTACAACTTTGAAATTTAATAACTTTTGAAATAAAAAAGATATTCACATTCTGTGTTCTGCAGTTATTAAAGCAACTCATCAAGTTTTTTTCTCTGGGGTTATTTGAAGGATATTGTTTATCGGAGAAAGGTAACTGACATTGCTGACTTAAAAACCCGCATTACAGAGGCTTTTGCCACTGTCACAGACGTTATGTTACAGCGTACCTGGCAAGAAATCAATTACCGACTGGATGTGCTTATGTGGAGGTGCTAACCTAAACAGAACAAAACTTTATGAGCTGCACTAATAACTGCAGAAAACAGAATGTGAATATCCTTTTTATTACAAAAGTTATTAAATTTCAAAGTTGTAAAGATAATTCTCGGACACCCTGTATTATAATGACCCTGCAAAATGCCGTTATTCATTTGTTTCGAAAAAATTCGGAAAGGTAGTTTACTGAGTAAAAAAAAACCGCTATCGATGCAACTCAACGAAAAAGTCAGTGTGAAGGACTCATATCTTTTGTTCACAGTGAATCTTTATAACATTTTATACATACTGATCAAAATTTATTACTTGCTATTTATATAATACATAGAGCTATTTGGTTAGGAAATAAAAAAACGTTTTTATGAAGCTTTGTTGTATACTCATACAGAATACAACAGTCATATATTTTCAATAATACTGACATAATAATGTTGCTTATCATCATGCTTATCTACCATATCAGTTATACAAACTGCGTCACAAAAAATGCTGAATATTATTTAATATGAATTTTATTTCGATATATATTGTTTAGGATTCTATTAGCTATGTAAGAATTATAAATTTTGAACCTATGTATATTAAAGCAACATTTTCCAAATAATAATGTTGAAAATATTTTGCGATGAAATAGTATACTACACCGTAAGAGCAGAAAGTTGAAATTCCTGCACTGCGCGTAACATGATGTCCGAGACGAAGTCGAAGACGTCATGTATCAGGAATTCCAGCTTTCTGGCCGTATGGTGTATACTATTTTTCTTCATACTCGGTCCAAACTACGTAACTTTCGTATCACTGTGCACGAGAAAACTGTTTCGGCCCGTCGTTACAGATAGCATGCGAGTAATTCCAGCAGTGCATAAATGTTAGGCTTTCTGCCTTAAAATCGAAACCGAAAGTATGTACTATCGACCGGGTATAAAGAAAAAATGTTTTGCTATGGGAACATCATTTTTACAGTGCATTACGGCGAAAAAAATGTAAATAATAGCAAATGATTTTGTTTACTATAATCTCAAAAATTTACGTATTATACTAAAAAAACAGTATTGTGCACCACTTTGTATTACACTTGGCTTATTTTATTTCCATCGAAGATAAGCAAATATGGCTGAAAATATATATTCATTTTACATAAATAATGACGAAATCCGTTACTGTTATGGAGTGAAAGTCGTCCAACGACCTTCCGTTAAAAGCAATAAAAGGATACAACAATCTAGCAAAATTCAGACATAAAAAATAAAGTCATGTAATAATTATTCTTTTAAACATTGGTAGCACAAATCAATCAATAATATTATTGGGCAAATTTGTACTCGTGGAAGTTTTTAGGGGATACTCAGGCTTCCATTACGATTACGTAAGTGCCGTCTTATTTCGAATTTACCTGAGAAATTAGAAGTTTGGTTATAGAGTCAAAAAATTATCTCAATGATGTCAGATGTTGATTATTGTAGGCACTACTACTTTAAAAACGCACTGAAAGTTGTTTTCCGCATGCCGTCTGTAAATGTGATTAAATCTGGAGTTTCTTGCGTTTATAAAGTCATCGATTTGAATGTTTTTTTTTTTAATATTTGCCGTAGTATTTCAATTCTAATGATTTTGAAGACAATAAAATCAGTGGTTTTGGAAATATATTCGGTTTTATGAATTTTCATGCCTATAATATAATTTTAGTATTCACAAGGAAAGTATAAGAATTTTCATATTAAAAACTAGAAATATTTTCATAAAAATTGAATCGACCTCAAAACTGCCTTCCTACTAAATGTAGATACGGAAGGTAATTACAAAGCGAAGTGAAATTTTCTTATAATAATTTTGTTTAATATATTTTATTTGTTATATTTTATATCTAAGTCTTTCAAATCATGTAACTAGACTAATGTTCTTCCACATACAACTCTGAACAATACATTAAAAGCTCCCTCCTAATCGGTTCAATAGTTCTCAAGATAATCCCTTCTCATAGCCCTCTTTTATCGCAGTGAAATAAAATAATATAGCCTATATTGACCAGGAACAAACAAACTTTTAAACATTAAAATAATTTTCAAATATTCAGTGCTCAAAAATAACTTTACGCACTGCTTTTATTTGTACATAGATACTTAATTAAAAATTAATAATTATTCTTTTTTTCAGGTAAGTACCCAAACAATTTTTCAACAGTCAAATGAATTTATTAATGGTAAGTACCTACGTATATCACTAAATTGAAAATACAATCATTTTAAAATAAATGCAAAGAATTCTGTTTCTCAAAAATGTTATCAGTTTTGAAACCATCGACAAAAATTATTAAGTGAAGTTGGTTTTGTAGTATTTATACAAAATTTCTAAATAGTACTTACACAAAAGTTGTAAAAAGTACAATTTCCTACTTCAAATTTTCAGATAAATGCATATTTTTTATATAGAACAGGTTATATTTTCACATTAAAATTTTATAATTATTACATTGATGTAACCCTTCTAAACAAATTAACAATAATATAAGTGACAAATTATACAAGAAATTTTAACGTCCTTGAATAAATGTGGTGATATGTTCTCATTAGGTGGTGTTTTCTTAATTTTATCACTGTTCATCAAAAAAAAAAATACATTATTGTCTTTTCCGCTAAACTAAAAAATTGAAATACATTCATACCTCGCTATACGGCCGCTCTTTATACGGCATTTCGCTCTTTAACGGCCCTATTCAATTAAGGCACGTTTTCGATTTACAGCCTAAAATATTTCGCTATAACGACAAAAAAAAGCTTTTTTTCGATGTCAATATATCTACATGTTGCCAATTTTGCAATTTAGAATAATTGATTCCTTATACGGCTTTGCGCTTTGCGGCCAAGTTTCGTGGAACGTATCTAGGCCGTTAAGCGAGGTATGGGTGCAGTATATTACACACAAGAGCAGAAAATTGAGACTTATAAGATTGAGATTTAGAGATTGAAGAACTTAATCTAAAAAAAAAAACCCGGGTCGCAGTGCCAAAACCCTGCCGACAATATAGTGTATTTGCTTGTATAGGGCCGTGAGGTTTTATACTTTTATTATGTGAAATTAAGTTTGTTTTTGGGCAAAATAAAAAATTTAACCCCTTAATACACCCCTTAAAATAACATTTTTTTCTTAATTGTAATATTATTATCAATCTAACGTCTACACCGAATTAAATACACCCTTCAATAAATAAGTCACTATCTGCAAACTAGTGTTTTCATAAAATTTGTAAATCCGGTCCTGTCGGGCCGATTTTATTAAAATTGTGGGGACACTTTTTAATCACTACCAAAGGGTTAAATTTCAATTTTGAAACGATTCGGAGAATTTTTTCGGTATTTTGGGGCCCAAAAACAGTTTTCAACCCCTAAAAACTACCCTTAAAATAGCCCGATTAGGCCCATTTTAAATAGGCTTCTTGCGGTGGTGAATTTCAACACGTGGCCCAAATTTCGTTGAAATCAATTAACTCTTTCGAAAGTTATCGCGCGTACACATATATATATATATATATATATATATATACGTATATAAATATATATATATATATATATATATATATATATATATATATATATATATATATATATATATATATACATATATATATAAACATTTTCAAAAATGGTGCCAAAGTGTTTAGGAGGTTATGAAACGTCGAGAAATTTTGGTCCGACCCCTAGGTCCCGCCATCCGACCAACGCCAATAGTGTATGTTGCCTTATGGCAAATACACTAAAAATTCCGCACTATTTTCATTCTACAAGATCACGAAAAATATTCAAACATAACAAATTTTAATTTTAAGAAAGTACCTACACTAGTATTCATATGGAATAATTGACAAAGGCCATGCAGGCCCTCGACCTTAAGCAACAGAGCTGGAAATCCAATTTTCTAGTGGGAGTGAAAAGAAAAAGTCTGTCTATATTAGAACCTTGTACATCCCGAATACAGGTATATAATTCCACTTTAAGAGTGTATTATTTTCTCGCATTCAGTGATAATATTTTCAGTCGTCTTCGTAAATAAATTAAAGCAAACCGTGGTAACGGGCGGCGGCTATACATTTGCGATTTCTCCTACCTATACAGAATATTAAATCCGAATGAATATACATATACATAATACCTGCGCCGTTGGTATAGCTAAAGGAGTGATCTCACGTTCAGAAACTAGAATGAATCACTTTTATATTAGTGGCCATCCATAAATTACGCCATACGAATTTCATGATTTTTTAGTGTATTTGCCATATGGCAACATATACTATTGGCATCGGTCGGATGGCGGGACCTAGGGGTCGGACCAAAATTTCTCGACGTTTCATAACCTCCTAAACACTTTGGCAACATTTTTAAAAATGTTTATATATATAAACATTTTTAAAAATGTTGCCAAAGTGTTTAGGAGGTTATGAAACGTCGAGAAATATATATATATATATATATATATATATATATATATATACAGGGTGCCTACAAAAGAATCATCGGGTTTGAAAAAGATATATTTCACAAAGTTTTACATATATAATATTAAATGGCACACGAAAATAAAGGGAAAATGTCCAAGTTTTAAATTATACCATCACAAATGTTCGATGTGGGCTCCTCGCGTCACACGACACACGTCTAAACGGTAGTCCAGTTCGGCCCACACACGCTGCAATGTACCCCCATCGATGCTGTTCATCAGAAACGCGTGGTCTTCCGGTGTTTTTATGTTTACTAACGGAACCAATGTCCTGGAATTGTCGATACCATCGCAGAATGCTCTGGTGACCTGGCGGTTCTGTTCCGTAGAGTCTTCGAAATGCACGTTGCACCATAACAACCGATAAACACCTCGCATGCTCGAGCACACAAAACGCTTTCTGCTGCATAGTCGCCATTTTGCATACTGAGTTCGTGCTGCCATCTGGGCGTTTAAAGCGAAGTTTGTTAGCGCGCGTTTTAAACTTGAGGGTTTTTCCTTTAGTTTCATGTGTCATTTAATATTATATATGTAAAACTTTGTGAAATATATCTTTTTCAAACCCGATGATTCTTTTGTAGGCACCCTGTATATATATATATATATATATATATATATATATATATATATATATATATATATATATATATATATATATAACTTTCAAAAGAGTTAATTGATTTCAACTAAATTTGGCCTACGTGTTGAAATCCATTACCGCAAGAAGCGTGTTTAAAATGGGCCTAATCGGGCCATTTTAAGGGTAGTTTTTTGGGGTTGAAAAATGTTTTTAGGCCCCAAATACCGAAAAAATTCTCCGAATCGTTTCAAAGTTGAAATTTAACCCTCTGGTAGTAATTACAAATCGGCCTGACAGGACCGGATTTATAAATTTTACGTGAATTATTTGCTGAAAGGTGTATATAATTTAGTATAGAGGTTCGATTGATAATAATATTGCAACTGAGAAAAAAATATGCTTTTAAGAGATGTATTAAGGAGTCAAATTTTTTATTTTGCCCAAAAAACTAACTTAAGTTTGCATAATAAAGCCGTGGCCTATATTAGCGAATACACTATATTGTCGGCAGGGTTTTGGCACTGCGACCCGGGTTTTTTTAATTTTATCCCCCGTCCTTGTCAAAGGTAGAGACCCCCCTCCCAGATGTGTCGTCACATATTTTGCAATTTTACACCTGCAACGGAATAAATGAAAACAGCAGGTCCGAAATTATACAATACAAACCTTAAATAGCCTAAAGATAGAATATTTTTTTAAGTTAAAGTTTTGTGTTTTAATACTTTAGATTTTGACATCTGGCGTCACGAGACTTATGTCACATAATGTCATACATCGTCAACTCCCTCCTCCCCTCTTAACATATGACCTAATTTATGGATGGTTCTTTATTTAGAAAGGAAGTTTCAACGTGCTCAGATAGATAGATCTAAAGTTGAAATTATTTATCCATACTAATTTCGATATAAACTATAAACATTAATAGTAGGTGTGTTTGACATATTAAAGTAGCTCAGTGAAATTTACTCTGAAAATGTACGTTAGGTTTACAATATGTGCTATACTTATAACAAACGGGCTAGTGACAGATTTCACAACAAGGTTAGAACAGAAAAACATGCTGTTTTTATATTTTATGTTTTTATATTGAATCTAATGCATTATAAGACACAAAAAAAAATCTAAAAACGGATAATGAAAAATATACTTTTAACAATTTCAAAATGAGACATATGTCACGTGATCTACTCTATTCTTCGTACTCCTGCCCAAGAGTCGAGACCGCTAGTGTTTACTCTTTTAGTCCGACACTGAAATACCGAACAGGTCAGCGTATCTTACTCCTTTTTTAACTGGGGTACAATACCAAAAACCCTAATATAAAAGTTCAGAGATAGCTCGGCTATCAACTTCCAAGATTACCTGGGTCTAGTATCAGCTAAAATACTCAACGTATTCCTATTTTTAGTGTTCCGTGCAAACGGAACACTAATGAAATCACTTTGGTGTCCGTCGGTCCGTCTGTCAGAAGTGATTTTTGGAAAATTAGGCACAAATATAGAGTGCGGTAGGTCAATTACATACGTAAAATATAAAAAGTTGAATTATGAGAGTTAATTTTAGGGGAGTAATTAGGAATTGAGAAAAAATTCAGTGGCATCATGTAGGATGTCAAATAAAAGTTTTTTGGAAGCACGAATCCAAAAATATACACTTACGTGCATAAAAACGTTCATAGTAAAATTTTGAGTGTTTTAGGTTTCATAATTTTTTTAGAGAAGTGAAACCGCAATACGTCAAATCAAAAAAAGCTAAAGGAATAAGACTGACTGAGTCAGGATAACATGTTTTCTCGCCACGGGCATTACAAAATCCTAAAGTAATTTTCTTTTAGGGAGACATTTTAAATTATCTAATGCCTATATAGTCCGTTTAATCGCGCCTTAACAAACTCCGCTGTAACCAATGAAGTTACTGTTTTCAGTTCAGAACATAGAGATGATATAACCTTTTTAATGATTTATATACGAACACACAGGCACAAATATATACAGAGTGGCCATCTTATTTTACTACATAGCATGATTTTTCTTGCAATAACTATTTCAAATTATACTTACAAAATATATTCTCTATATAAAATAGCTGCTTTTCATGCCTGTATAGTGCGGTAGAAAATGACTCTTTTTCAACAAGGGTAATGCGATTTTACCAGTCCAATAGTGCTAGAAGTAAATATCGTCTGCCAATCACAGACTGATAATTATCTACGTCATTTCAGTGCCATTGAAAATACATACTTTTGAGAATTTTTTACTAAAAAAAATGTTTGAAATAATCTCAATAAAATATGTTTAATCTATAATTCAGATTCCAAAAAAAAATGTGAAATGATCTCATTAATTCATAACAGGCCATTTTTACGTACCTGTGATTAACTAATTTTTTGTCTTCTACGGCAAAGTCAAGGAGAACGTCTTGTAGAATTTTCCTATGTATCATAATAAAACAAACATCTTGTAGATGAATGTAGATGTATCTACCATAAATACATGCACGTTTAAAATCTAATGCAAATTTAATTCCATTATCGACCTGTTTATACGAATACCTATAAAATAATTTACAGCTACAACGGGTTGTGGCCCGCACTTGTATATTTTAAGCGCTTTCAAAACTATGGGCATTTAAAGTTTAGGAGAAATCCGTGAATAATTAAAACTATCTATTTAGCAAGTGCTGTTTGGAATCACAATAATAATTCAAAGTTTCTACAATGATATTTACAAAAATTACAATAGGCAGTTTTTACTTCTTTTGGCGAGTTGAGAGTGAAATTCAAGCAGACAACAGAAGTTGCGCGCGCACAGCTAACGAAAATTCGACAGTATGAATTTTGCCGCAATAACGAAATTTTGACAGTATGAAGTTGGCCATAAGAGACTCAGACTAAAATAACATATGGACGAAATCAAAGTATATAATAATATATACTAGATGACGATAACCTTTGACTACGTCGTTTTAAGTGTCATTCAGCGGAAAAAAGTAGAAATCAAAATACAATTTTGAAAGTGTTATAAAATATTTGAGGTTATTTTTTTAATAATGTTTGCAAAAAGAAAAACTCTTGCCCACACCAAACTATTCCGATAGAAAGTGAGATATTTGCGAAAAACTGATTTTCGTGACCTTTGACATATTTCAACTTATTTTGTTCACATCTATTGATGAAGACTTTCAACAATTCATTTCTAACGACTAACTAAATGTGTCTACAAGAATCAAGTCTGCTGGAGCATGGTCAACAGTGAGAGGCTTTAATTAATTTTTAATTTCTGAATATTGTGTTTATTTATTGGTTGTAAAGAAAGAAAATTTACGCATTACTAGATTAAAATCCCTAATATTTAGTCATTTATTTGAAAGCAAGATAATATAAATTTTTAACAATTTTTGATTCCCTCAAAATAAAGTTGCCCAATTGCCGCACTCATAGCTTGATAAAAATGCTTTTTATATGTTTACTGTATCTGCATTTTACAAGCTAGTAGTTATTAAAATTGTATGTAATATATCTGTTAAAGAAAATTGTACGTGCTTTGCTCGTAACATGCTTCAAGTTGTGACCTATAATACAGGATTTAGTAAAATGGACGATGGTCCCGTAACTACTACAGCTTATAACCACTTATGTATTAACCAACTGCACTGCTTAAAACTAGCCCGTACTCGGTACTTCAATACCTACATCTTTGTAATATTGTTGTTCAGGTATTTCCTTTACTCTTGAAATAATGCATATAGTGTATTGCAGAGTAACTACCAGTGTTTACTAGTTTCTAAATTATTTTATCTTTAAGCGCATCAGATAAATTGTTATTACACCTAAATTAAATAATAAATAACATTTTAATTGACCTACTATGTGAATTTGAAAAAAATTGTACATTTTTTGTAGATTATTTTATAAAAATGTACCAAAAACATATGCATCTGTACTAAAGTATTAAGTTTAAATTAAAAACAAATACAAATCAGGCTCATAAGAGGCTAGTAGTCAGATTTTCATCATTTTTTTAGATTTTGCTCAAAATAAATGTAAAGTATATAATCTTCTAAATATATTAAATCGTTTGTCCTGACTGACTGGCTAATGTATCAACGCACAGCCAAAACTACTAAGTCTCGATAGCTGAAATTTGGAGCATAGGCAACAGCTAAGCAGACAGTGCTTAAGAGAACAGGATGTTAACTGGACACCTCCACAAGCTAAGCGTTTCCAACGATGGACTCTGCAACAAGTGCAAAGAAATGTAGGAAACCGCTATTCTCAAACTTTGTAAGTACGACGCTGCCCAATGTTACCAAATGATTTACTATATTCATATCCATATTACTAAATGATTGTTAATGTTCATAGGTATTTGGATTGACAAGACTTGTATTAATTAAAAATGATTCTTTAATATTTTCGTACAACGTTTCGTCTCTCTCGAGACTTCTTCAGGTACTCAATAACGAAATATTCAAATTCAAAATTTAACATAAATTCAAGTCGCAATCTAAAAGAATTTTTACACGACTTTTAGATTGCGACTTGAATTTATGTTAAATTTTGAATTTGAATAATTCGTTATTGAGTACCTGAAGAAGTCTCGAGAGAGACGAAACGTTGTACGAAAATATTAAAGAATTATTTTTAATTAATACAAGTCTTGTCAATCCAAATACCTATGAACATTAACAATCAGTTACCAGATGATTTTACAGACGTTAGTTTGACCAGGATACTGGACTTTATGAATAGACTGCGTATCCTCAAAAACTGATTGAGTATTCAAGGAACACAATAGACCGTATTTTGATGTATTAATTCTAATTGCAACTTTTGACCAAAACTACGGAATGTTAAAATTCTCAAAAAGGATTTTGTGTTATTGTTATATTTCGTCCTTGAATATCCACGAGCTGAAAAACTGTTAAGAGATATGTATATTTGTAAAAACACTTTAAAGATTCACAAGTCGTTGTCTACGAATTCTATGATCATCACCTGAAGTGAAGGAAACTTGGTGTCTAACATTCGTAGCTACTAAAGCGTATTTGTGTTAAAAAATAACGAGGACACATGCACAGTGCTTGCATACAATGATAACAACAATAGCAGACGCTGTCCTAGTTCCCTGTTTATCCTTGAATAGGGAATAGAGAATTACAGTGTGTTGCGATTACAACTGGAAGAAGTAATGAAATCTTGGTTCAAGTCGTCTGAAATTTCCCCTCACTCTGAAATATTTTCTTGAAATATCTTTTAGTTTTCTACAAGGATGAAAAACCATACATAAATGATTTTCCACGAGTAAACTACGACAAAAATCGAGTGACTTACTAGCAATTCAACCGCTACAGATATCGTGTTTGAATAGTTAGATGTAAATATTATGTAAATGAAATTATAGTGTACTAGCCGCTCCCCGCGGCTCTGCCCGCGATTTTAATAGTTAGGATTCTTTCATTACTCACTCACTCCGTTCGTTCGCTCGAATTTATAATTAGTTGTTTCATTACTCACTCACTCACTCCGTTCGTTCGCTCGAATTTATTTGATTATTATGCTATAGTGAACTTTCTTATAGAATTAATATTGGACAATTACATAATATTGCCTAGAAATTGTCCCTACTAATATTATAATTTGTTCGTTACACTTTCACGCCAAAACTACTCAACCGATTATCATGAAACTTTGTACACATATTCTTAGTGGTATTAGAAAGGACATAGGATACTTTTTATTAAAAAAAATATTTTTTTTAATAAAAAGTATCCTATGTCCTTTCTAATACCTCTAAGAATATGTGTACAAAATTTCATGATAATTGGTTGAGTAGTTTTGGCGTGACAGCGTAACAAAACAAATTTACATTCACATTTATAATATTATTAGGGATTAGGAATAATATGTGGAGATCGCGAAAAAGAGAGAGCTTGTAGATTATAGACGCTCAAACGTCTATAATCTAGAAGCTCTGTCTTTTTCGCTACTCTTTATAAAACAATAGTACTCTAGCTATCTATTGTTCATCATTGAAATATAAGTTTGTTACACAAGTATGTCAAAATTAACAAAAATGAGTGTTGAAAAAAAATGTTGAAAATACTTGAAATTAAGATAAAAACGACTATTATTATGACAAATCTGACACTAGCTCAAATCGTTATCTTTCTGTTCTGGATACACAACCTACTATTATTCTTTCTACTACATTTTAACAAAAGCTTGTTTTACCTATTTTATTAATACTTCATTCTTGCCCAAAAAATTTCTGCGCTTAAAGGTCTGGTTTCGTGTTTCCTAGCTTAACATTTTATAGAACAGTCTGTATATTCACGCACGTTTGTGTATTATACAGGATGTATGTATATTGTATATGTAATATTTACGTATGAATATACACATTCCGTGTTGATGGTGCTATAAGGAAGTAGAAAGGTTACAACATTCATTTATACTCCGTGTAAGATTAGACTCTATTCTCACTGCTATAATAGTCAACAGTCGGATCATAAGTTCATGAGTGAAATTAACAGACGCTCTTCATTATCTAGAATTAAAACGAAAAAAGTAAAAATTAAAGGAGACGTTGGCATAATAGTATATTACACCACAAGAGCAAAAAGTTGAATTTCCTTCACTGTGCGTTGATGCCGGAGGCGAAGTCGAGGGCATCATGCGCCACGCAGTGCAGGACTCTCAAAGTTCTGCCCGTGTGGTGTATACTATTTTTCTTCATACCCGGTCTGAAGTACCTACTTTCATCAATATTATTATGTTTTAAATGAAATACTTTAAGTGTTTGAGAATAATTATATTTAAGGTTTGAAATTATTACAAATTATGTATCACATTAATAAAAGGATGTTAATTAGATGGTTTGGTATAGCTCCTGGCTCATGACTGATTATACAGAATAAATACTATCGATTGAAAGAAGTTTTCCGTCTCTTACATAAGAGGCACATTAAATACATAACAAATATTAAAAAGACTAATTACTTTCAAGTAAGCAATTTTGAGGTTATACGTAATGACACATGGATCTAGTAGTGTCCATGTAATAACATCAGTTGGCTACTACTGCCTACTGGCGAACACGTGACCTGGTAAACACGTCTCACGTATGAGTGACAAAGCTGTTTTGGCAGACGGTATGCGAATAATTACAGCATTGAATAAATGTTAGACTTTCTGCTTTAAAATAGAATCAGAAAGTACGTACTTTCGGCATGGTATGAAGAACAATATTTATTTTGTTTTGTGTTTGTATTTTGATAGCCAGGTTTGTATTTCTGTGCCGTTGTGTATCGCCTCTATTTTGCATACTATAAGCCTGGAGGTATCTCTACATACATATGCATATGATGACACTGTAATGACGCACTGCGGTTTCACCAAGACAATGTTATAATAATAACTAGAGTGCTCCAGTCTCTATTTAAATCAAAATTATTGCTATCTCCGATGTTGCTTTTATCAATAACCAACATGAAATGCTACGCTAAATAGGTACGTACGAAAATAATCTCGTTTTCGAGGAACAATACAGAATGACTCTTAGGCTTACCCGTCGCTTTGTAACTATTATTCTTCCAAAAATAGATCCTTTACAAAAAAAGATCTCGAAATTCCAGAATATTGCTCAGATTTATTTTGAAATTCGATACACTCATAAAAAACGACATGCTAGATTCAACGAAGGTCATCCGCAGGTTCGTATCTTGTATCATTTTGGAGATGCACGGATAATTTTGAAATTTGGTACACTTATAGAAAACGACACGCTGAATTCAACAAGCCTATCCATAGGTTCGTACTATTTACAGTTTTGGAGATAGAAATGTTTCTTTGATATTTAAATAAATTTCAAATACCTTAAGCTTAAGCTTTTTTTACTCTAATATTTCTTGTTAGTACAAGCTGTGGACGCAAAAAGTAAGCTTTTGAAATTTGTCGCAAATCAACATTCTTCTCATAGTTATATGCCTTAGGTTATTTTTTGGACAAAATTGGAAAATATCTCGAGTACTTTTCAAATTTGGTAGGCTTATAGAAAGCAATACTTTGAATTCAATAAACTCACCCGTTAATCTGTATGTGGTCACTTTGTTGTGACGATCGGGTCAATTCGGTCGGTTTCGGCACTTTCGAGTTTCGGGTGGCGAATTACCTTCTTCTTTACAATCCCCTCTACATGGATATACAATGAGCACTGTGACTTCATTCCAAATGGCGATCGACATAATTGAATTGTACTAAAAAAGAAGAAAATAATTTTTACTAATTTAGGTTCATAATAATTATAAAGCGCGAGTTGTAATCTTTATGATTGTCACGGCCTACGCTTTTATAATTGAGTATTTGAATTAAAAAAAAAACTATTTTTTTTTATTTTTTAAATAATATAGGTATCATAAATAATATTGAAGAACGAAAAGAAAAAAAAATTAAGCCATAGGTAATTAATAACAAATTAATTAAAATGTATAAAACTTCATAAGATATAACGTGATTACAAAACGTACCAGGAATGTTTGTGACGTCAAAATGATAAAAGTTGTGTATTTGTGTATGGCTTTATAATACATAGTATCAAAGTAACCATGACAACCAGGACCATAAAAACATTTTGACGTCACAGAGGTTTTTGGCGCGTTATCGAATCTTAGCTTAAACATTATTTTTAAAACAAATATAACTCTTTCATTATGAAATTAAACAAAATAATAAAAGTAGTTTCGCTATAAAACTTGTATGTGATCTTTCCATTTATGTAAAAAAAATAATTCAAGAACCCAATTATGGACTTAAATTATTAAAAATTATCTTTTCTTAGTTATTAATTTATCATTAAAGTGAATATCTCGGAAGGTAAAATTTTTTTTGGAAGGTACTTTGTAATTTTTTATAATTTTTTCATCTTTAAATAAAAGCAGGCATAATTACAAGCCATTTTATTGATATTTACATCACAAAGATTCATTTACTAAAGTTGACTTTAAAAAATTATCATAGTTTTTGATTATCCGGTATCCAGCCGGATATCGAATTACTATCTGGTATCCGACCGGAGAGTAAATTTAGGTCGGATACCGGATAGTTACCGGATATCCGTTTCATCTCTACTTTTTTCCCACTGTTTTTCAGATAAAAATGAATGAAAACTGAAATTACAGGTCAACAACAGGGATGTAGACTGTATTCAAATAAAAACACAATTTTAACGTTAATTGGTACTTTCTATGTTAGAAATACTAAAAAACACTATATTTTTCCTTATTTTTAAGGAGTTAAATTAATATTTAATAAATAAAACCTAATTAAGTCACGTGACAACGAACACCAATCAGAGCTCATGATGTCAGAGGGTCATGAACAGCATCAGATGCTGTAAAAAGGCTTCATTCTTTGGTTAATATTTAGTGTGTAATTTATTATTATTTGCTTATAGGAAACGTCAAATTACATGTAACTATAACTACAACTACGTAACAATCTTTTATCACTTCATCAGTTTACCAGCATTTCTGAGCACAGCCTCCTACTTTGCGACTGTCTGACGTCACGGCAGTCACGTGACAAGTATTGACGTTTTGGACCGAAATTTGAAACGGAATTTAAAAAACATGATTTTTAAGGCTTGAGTTGTATTTAAATAAAAATAATAAATATTTGTGGCTATATTAGGTACTTATGCACGATTTAAAACACTTTCCCAAAAATAGTCAACATCCCTATTAAAACTGTGCACAATAATAGGGAATATTTTATTATGTAAAACTCCTCTGTATCAAGCAAACTTTCATATAGTTTCGGCCTATTTTTCCCAGCAGTATTCTAGCGTTCAGAACGGCAAACAGCACAGAGACGCGCGCCGAACACGTTGAACTCACTGAGTCACCTCTCTACAAATCTTCTGTCGGCCGTAAATCAACTTGGTCATTCTGGATCTTACACCGTGATAAATTATTGTCGCGCGAGCGCCTCTACAAATCCTTTAGCATTAGAGATTTACTACAGTTTGTTACGTAATTTGCAAATCTTATGTACACAATACGTGTTGGCATACACATACATAATACATAATATACACATACTACCAACCAATGTAAAACTAACTATAACTAGAGATAATCCACAGTGTTGCCAACAAGTTTGCCATTTAGCGTAAATTATGTATTATCAGAAACTACCTACGTGCTAAGGTAAGCGAAATTTGTAATGTCATTGTTAAATGACGCGAAAAGCATATTTTTATTTAATTTTGTTTCTGCGCCCGACTAAGTTATAAACCGGGATATTTTATTGAGGAGTTATGGATAAAATAATGTAACAAAAGACAAAAGTTCCAGTTTTTTGTTGTCGTTGTTGCAGATAGGGTCAACTGTGTTGAAAAAATATGACTGCTTTTGAAAGAAAAAAACAAAAAATACTTTAAACAAAATGAAATTACTTGCAATTACTGTTCAAATTAATTTTTTATTTATAAGACGTTTCGATCAACCATAAAAAATTAATTTCAACAGTAATTGCTTATTTAATATTCTATTACTGTTGGTACAGTCAATAATATTAATAAAAAATATTTGTAAGGAAAAAAAGTGTTTTCTAAATCTAAGTTTTTATTACCTTAAATATAGGTATTTTAGAAGATTGACATAGATAATTTCAAAAATTGAACACAAAATTTTTTATAAAAAAATACGAGAATATATATTTTTTATTTCAGACTAATATCTATGTACAATTTGAATAAACCCTCCAAGGCCAGGTTATTTTTTATTATTTATATTATTATTCACAAATCATAAAACTCAATTTTAAGGTCTTTATAAAAAAATATGTTTTTATTTGTACATCTAGACAAGTTGACTAAAGAGATCACATCTATCTGAACGCATAGAAAATGACCTTTTTTGTTGACCACTTATGTTTTAAAATTTAAATACCATCAAAAATTGTTTTTTATAAAAAATGATAAATGCAAATATATATTAAGATTTTTAAAAGGTTCTGCTGAAAAAATTGGTCACTACTGTCGGTAATATAACGGATCGAAATATTGACGAATCTGGGAGTAAAGCTACCTTTGTTTCAGACATATTAAACAATTTAACACCAAAATTTTGCTCGAAAAAAATTAATTAAATTTCAAATTGTCATAAAAATTAAAACAATAAAATTGTTCCATATGCAATAAAGGCAACCTTATTTTACAAGATTTTGACATTTTTCTGATCCATAACAGTTATCATGCCGACAGAAGGCGCCATATTTTCAACAGGAGCTTGCAAAATCTTATGTATATTTTATTTTAATAAACAAAACATTTTTTATTGATTTTCATACATGAGTGATAAATAGTGATAAATAATCTGCCATTTTTATTTTATTTAAACTCTGTACACCCAATAAAAAGATAAAAAAAGTTTATTTTGATTGCGTTCAGGTAGATGTCGCTATAATCTCCAACAAAATGATTTCATTTTTGTAAAATAAGTGAAACATATCATGGCACAATGAGAGGAAAACTTTAGAAATATAAGTATTGAGAATATTAGTAATGCAAAAACTCGTTCCATTTAGGTATTACTATCATCTTTAAAATAAAACGTGAATTTAACTGCGTGGAAAAAGCAACAGAAAATTAAAGATAGCTAATGTGTTAGATAAGAAAAATTCAAATAACACATTGAAAATAAAAAATCGCTAAATTTACAGGAAGTACATCTCTTAAATTTCAAATTCTATTTCCTTTTAAAATGTTTAGCAATTTTCTTTTCGTATCTGTACTTGTAACTCTCAAGTGGTTTTGTAATTTGCATAGAAAAGTGTAAATACACGGTATAGTTTTTTTAATAAAGTATTAGAGCCCTGTTAAACTCGATAGTATTTGATGTGGTTAACCAGAATAAACGAGCAATCGTTAATATCTCCAGAGTTCATTACCCGCTCTATTTAACAGCGTTGCGTCAACAATTACCCGCACATAAATACGCAATAATGTCTGTCATTTGTCAGTTCCGGCTTGACTTTCTCTTTCTCTGGTTCATACAGCGACATATGTCTGTCATTGTCGCAGTCGATAATTGTCGTGGAAGTTCGGCAAGTATTTTATCCTATAAGATTACGACAGTTTGTTAGAGTTTCACTGAATTATTTTAAAATAATGAGCTGTAAAACAAAGTACTGCAGCTTGTATAAGTTATACTTCTATTGGCGCGTTGAAAGTAAAATTTTTGCAAGCAACGGAAGTTGTGCTCATACAACTAACGAAAATACGACAGTATGAAACTGACCGCGCTAAAAAAATTCGACAGAGTGAAGTATTAATTTTTGAAGACTTTATTTTACTGAATTATATTTACATGTAGGTATATTGAAAATTAACTTTAATCGCGTATGACTTCAAACATGAGTCCATAAAGTACACGCGCACACTTTTTTAACACGTTTGTGTTTCATTGCATGTATGTTTGTAGGTAATGGAATCTTTGAACGTGAAATTCACCCATTTCAAAACGTCAGATGAAACTAGAACTTGCACACTTATCAAGGACCGATGACAATGCAATAATTTAATACGTTTGTCCCATTATCCTGACCAGGACCTTCGGTATAAAAACTTGAAAAATTACAGAAAGCAAGCTAATACGCAGTGACGTACGTTGCGTTGCCTATCCCATAGGCAAATTCCTTATTTTTTTTAGTCTTATAATTAAAATTATAGCTTGAAAAACTATACACAACACGCTTTTATGAACTAAAAATTGCAAAATAATTTGACAACATAATTAGCTTTACTGTAAAAAGCCTGGAGTATTTAATACCGATAATAAATTTTTCATTTACTAGCTAATTGTAAACGTAGAGCTATTATGAAAATTTAAGTAGATAGCACTCCACGCTTTTTATAGTGAAGCTAATTTTGTTGTCAAATAATTTTGTATTTGTTAGTTCATAAAAGTGTGTTATTTTAGTTTTTTTCAACTCCAATTTTTTATAATTTAAATCTTAGATAAAAATTGACATTTTTCCTTTTTTGTCCTTGGTAGTTAATATAAAATTGATTTATGGGGAAAAAGGACTTTTTAAGTAAACACTTATTTGTTATTTATAGCGACGTAAATAAAATAAAATAATTTGAACATCCACCGTAAAAATATTTTTTAAAAAACGGAATTATTATAAACTTTTAATGAACAATTGTTTAACTCAAATTTATATTTACATGTGTATTTTAACTTTTATATCTACTTGATCTAAACATTTAATAGGTGTGTATAATTAATTTTGATATTTTATATTTCAATTGTAAATTTATAAATTGTATTTTAAAAAATTCAATTACAGTTATAAAGCTTGAAAAAGTTCCAAGCAAGGAACGAAACGTCGCTATAAATAACAAATAACTGTTTACTTAAAAAGTCCTTTTTCCCGACAAATCAATTTTATCTTAGATAAAAATGCTTATAAAAAATGAAATATGCATTAATTATAACTAAATAAAATTTTCAACATTAAGCATTCCTGTGAAAAATAAAAAAACAAGTTAATTTTAAGCAGAACCTTTTTAAGCCGTCCCAGTATAATTAGCCCGTAGGCATGACTATGGAGAATGGCCAGTCGGTGTGCAAATATTTACCCGGACAGTCACACCGACGACCGCTAATTAAGAGTTTCGTTCAATTATGACGCTAGACCATGCATACCAACCTAAACACTGTTTCCAACTATTAAGTCACAAAACCGAGTGATGCCCAACTAATCTTAGAAATTATAATTGAATACAAAAAATGTCACTATTTAAAGTCGCGTATATAATGACAGGTCTTTTTAGGGTTTCGTACCTCAAAAGGAAAAAACGGAACCCTTCTAGGATCAAATCGTGTGTCTGTCCGTCCCTCTGTCACAGCCAAGTTGCTCCAAAACTACTGGACTGATTGAGTTGAAATTTGGTACACATATCTAAGTAGATGACTCAAAGATGGACGTGTAACGTAATTAAATGAATTTTGAACATGGGGGTCATTTTTGGGGGCAAATTAGAAAATTAAAAAAAGTTTTGCAAACTGTACCGTGTGACATATCAAATGAATTGTAGTCTCATATATATGTTTTTTATAATTTTTATAATTTTTTATAATTTTAAAATAAATAGTTTTAAAGCTAATTAAGAAAATAGATTCACAAATAAGTCCCCCCCCCCCTAATCACCGAAACTAAAGCCTAAAATTTTGAAAATAATAGGGAATGTCGGGTCTACAAGTACAAATCATCTTTTTACTCTAAGTCTCCTAAATGTGCCGGACCTATTCTTTTTAACAAATTGCCTATAAATTTACGTGAAATTAATGACCTGAAATTATTCAGCAAAAAACTGAAAATCTACTTGCTCGGAAAATGCTTTTATGGAATTACCGAATTTTTTTAAACTGACCAATGTAATTTTATATATGGCTCTTGACTGTTCATATCTGTATTTATACAGCTGTATGATGCAATATTATTATTATTATTATTATTATTATTATTATTATTATTATTAAACCATAGGAAAACCTAAAGGAAAATCTTAAGTTTTAAAGTACTCACGGAAAACGAAATAGTACGGAATTCCCTTCTCGCGAGTTCGACTCGCACTTGACTAATTTTTCTTAACTTTTAAAAGTAAAACTTATTTAAGCGCAATATGAGTAGTAACACAGGTCTTTTCTACCGGAAGTAACTTTTTCTCACGGAAGTAACGTTCAGTTTATGCAAAGAAGTATCGACATATTGATAAATTAAAAGTTTTATTAGGTAACTGTTAAAGCTTTTAGTCAATAGATGACACGTTAAGATGTGATAATTCTCATTTTCAAAAACCCCGACTTGCGTATAATAAACTAAACGTATTTTAATGCTAGTCATCGTGTCATATTTGTTTTTAACTTTTTTGTCGAGGATTTTTTTACATTTTTAATTTCCGTTTTAAAAAAATACGATTGTGTGTAAAATCTCATACTATATTAGTTAAATAAAATCAGCACAGAATACAATTCTTGATAAAGAAAAAATATGATGGAGCTACAAATTTTTGTCAACAGATTTTTTTTTTAGATTTTGTGTTTTGATTGTTTAAAATAAATAATTAACTGTTTTAATAGACATTATTAAAGAGTAAAAAACATGTAATAAATATTATGAATTATATGATGATGAAATAGCTATACAATAGATATGAATTTAAATGTATCTTTATGAAAATTAATAGTCGCTTAAAATAGCCGTTAATTTTATTTATTCAAGATTTTTTTATCGTATGGGATAAAATATTAGTCCGTTTATTGTTAGTATTCCAAACAGACCCACTATGTCAGTAATTTCCAATAACTATAGTGTTAATTTTTACTCATTTGCAGCCTTTATCGTCAATAATTAATCAATCCAATCCTCTCCGTTTTGAGCGATGCACGACCGCATCCGGTGCAACAGTGTAGTTCAGCGATTCTAAACGTGGCCTTGTTAAGCGATGCATAACGCTATAAGCGAATGCATGCACATAAATAATAAATGCTAATGTTCACGGCGGTTGTATTAAAATGTTAAAGTCATGATGCGATATGCAAATTAATTGCAGTTTTACCTGGCGTATGTAATATGGCATGTCATACTAGATATATTTATGCATTTCATACATGATTGTGTTTAAAATATTTACAACGGAATTAGTTATGGTCAAGTTTTTATTCATAACTGTCGCCTCAGTTCTCGTAAGATCTGAAATGTAATACGTACTAATATAATTACCATATTAATTAAAAATATAAGGAATAAAATTTGATTGGCATTTCTCAATGTTTGAAGTACTACCTCTTGTAAAAAACTTCTGCTCATTGACTATAACAATTTAACTTCAAGAGTCATTGTAAACATCTAGTTTTCAAACAGTTCTTATTTTGTAATTTAAAGAAATATATTAAACCTTCACCAGCTATGCAATTTCTAATGCGCGATTGAAGTATGCAATTTGCTTCTGGGGTCCATTCCCACATGCAAATGAGGTATTTGTTTGTCAAAAAAATATGTCAAAAAATTTCTAGTGTGTCGCAGCGACCGAGTTGCACAGATTTATTCAAAAAACAAAGTTCTCAGTTTAGTCTTTATACTAATTTATGAATTGTTCATTTATGTATTCAAGAACTCAAGTATATTCATCGAGAGCTCGCATTTAAATACCCAAATATTAAAATCTAAACTTAGAATAACTTTTATCGTTTAATTATTTCCAAAAAATCTTCAGTCTAGATATTCCGGGTTTTAATGACCTACCCAAAAATTGTGGCGAACTGTCGAATTTTAAAAAATATCTGAAAAAATGTCTGCTAGCAAAATTCTATAAAATAGATAGATTTCTGTTAAGTCATGATTGACTGTGCCTACTAATATTCCTAGTTAATTCTAGTTTATTTTGAAGCATTAATATCAAAGATTGAATAATATATTTGATAGAAACTAGAGATTTCCGAAACGTAAGTAAGAGCATTTTGCATGTCCGTAAGATAGAGCAATATATGTATGAAGAAGGGAGCATATTAGACAGCTGCTAAACAGTCAACTTAAAGTAACAAATTTCGAGAATTTTTTACGTTCTGCGTATACAGATATTTATCATCATAAAATAAATATGTGTGTTGAAAAGTCATAATATCGGATTGGATTCGTTGACAATTTATTCAGCAAAAATACTTTTTTTTTACAATTCACAATAATATGATGATTTAGAGTGACAAAAACATTTATTTTGTATGAAAAAGGCAACAAATTAATGTTCGTAGAGACTTTAGATACTGTAGTCGAGCGGTTATAGGAGTGTCCAGTTAAATGATAAATGAATTCTCTCATCTCGTGTTTCTAACATTTGGAGCTTTCGCTGTACAGGAAATTAAATTGTAATTTACATAATTACAAGTCACTTGTTGCGTGTATTCATTTGAATTTTTTAATACTGATGCTACGTAATATAGACGTACTCAGTATATATTAAGTTATGTATTAATTCATCTTTTATATCTGTTCAAACGGTCTTAATTATTTCTTTATTTTCTCACTTAAAAACTGTTACACTCACCAACATATTTCGGTCTTACTTGATAATACTATTTTGCAAAGAATTTTTTAAGTGAAGCATCTTCAGCGACGTATCTGTTTGAAATTTTCTGTAACGTTAAAATGGAAATGACTGAACTGAGAGGAAATATAAGAGAAACCTTTATAACGCAATATTAAACGAGAAATGATTTAATGACGGGCAAATATAAAATAAACACATCAATGAAATGAGATCATAACACTAAAGAAGTTTCACTTTTAACGTGAGCTTATGTGGGCGACACTTTTTATAACTGGTTAAACGTAGCAAAGATCCAGGACCTTACAGTTACAGATTTAATTCCCAACAGTTAAATTTGTTTGAAAAGAAACTTTAAATTTCTTTGGCGACGTATCTGTAACGTTAATGGAGAAATGGTTCAAAGGCGGGGAAATTTAAGAAAAACCTTGGTAACGATTCAATGAAACTAGTTCATAACTCTAAAGAAGTTTCACTTCCCTCGTGAGCTCATATGAGACTCACACGTTTCTTTCTTGCATTCCAATCATTTACATCTATCGCCGCCATATTGAATGCTTTTATTCGCAACAAGACTATCGCTTATATGTAATAGTTGTGACTTAATAAATTAATTTTAACAGTTTTTAAGTGAGAAAATAGCAAATGTAACGATGATTTAAGTGCTGGTTTGAGCTGTAAGTATCCAAGATATTAAATATAAAGATGGTGGAGGTTCTGGTGTGAATGGTGGGAGAGCGGGTCTAATCAGCATACATCACTTATTTATTTGATATTTGCGACTTTGTTTTCAAACCAATCAGCACTCCCACCATTCATAGCAGAATAATAAAAGTCTCAAACACCAAATCTAAAGGTGATGTAAGTGGTGGTTTGAGTGGTTAGAATCCAAGCCAAACAGCAACGTTAAATATAAAAGTGGTGGAGGTTCTGGTGTGAATGGTGGGAGAGCGGGTCAGCCCAGCACTTACACTCAACTTTTATAATTGATAATTCGCGACTTTATTTTCAAATGTCTGCTAAAGTGACTGGATGTACCACGGAAACAGTTTGAGAAGTTCTGTAGACGCAACATTCATAGCGACGATTTCATTTCACTCGTTTATCGTAATCTGTATTTAGGGATGGTATTGATAAAAATGTATAAACTGAAAACGTCATTTAATAATCTTTTCAACGCCATAGATACATATACAGGGTATTGAACTGGTCATGTGTAAATAGAGACTTTACATGTAGAATCATAAACATGCAATTTCCTGTCTTTCTGGTTTTTTAAAACAAAAAACTGAATTAAATAATAATAACTGTTTAATTGCCTTTATAGTCTATACCAGTGATGGTGAATCTATGACCCGCGTATCATAGATTGACCACAGTTTTAAATGGCCTATGCTATACTTTAACCATTTCCCAAAACCAAAAAAAATCAATAAAATGCATACATGTAACTTACATAAACTTAAAGTAGTTTGTTTTCTTATGTTTATTTTTTATTTTGTTTTTAATTTATACAGATTTTTATTTAAATAATCCTGAATGAAATGGCGCAAAAATAAAACATATGGCCTGTCAAATTTATAAAATTAGTACAATTTTAACCCACGCTGACAAATTTAAAAAAAAAATTATATAATATTGACCCACGCGGAAAAAAGTTCGCCATCTCTGGTCTATACAATAGATCACTTGGTTATAGCGAAAAAAATTTGTACAGCTTGATACAAAAATTCTTAAAGACATTTGTGTTATTATTACTTTGCCAGAAAAATGTATTTTTGATAAAAGTGTGTGTAGCCTCTAGACCCTCAAAAGGAGCTATTTAGAGCCGTATATACGGTAAAGAGAGTTCGAAACCAAATTTTAAGCTTAAAATTATTCAGAAGAACGTAAAAATGATTTGTCGGGAAAAAGGACTTTTTAAGTAAACACTTATTTGTTATTTATAGCGACGTTTCGTCCCTTGCTTGGGACTTTTTCAAGCTTTATAACTATTAAATCTTTAGATCAAGTAGATATAAAAGTTAAAATACACATGAAAATATAAATTTGAGTTAAACAATTGTTCATTAAAAAGTTTGTAATAATTCCGTTTTTTTAAAAATTTTACTTGATCTAAACATTTAATAGTTATAAAGCTTGAAAAAATCCCAAGCAAGGGACGAAACGTCGCTATAAATAACAAATAAGTGTTTTCTCAAAAAGTCCTTTTTCCCGACAAATCATTTTTATATAATTACCAAGGACAAAAAAGAAAAAAAGTCAATATTCAGAACGTTTTTTATTTCCTCCCTATTGCCGTACTTTACTAAAAAATAATATTTACAATAATTAGTATCTGTAGATTGAAGCATATATATATTTTTTTTCTCTTTCTAATAAAATTAAAATATATAGGTAGATATATAATAAAATTGCAGTTATAAATAAAAATTGTTTTGATCTTCAAACCTCAATTTCCGAGATTTATAATGTAGAAAATGTCTGTAAATAATATGGTAAACATCAGTAACGATAATGAATGTATTGTTTAATTTCGAACACGATGCCACGCCGAACAACACAAAGGCTTGGTCAGGCCTGACTGAGTATATTGACATTCATATCAAACGTAAATAAACGGCGTACGTGGCTGTGATTCATTGAAATTAATGGAAACATTATTGTAAATGATTACAAACAAACAGAGAACACATACTGATATATAGCTCATAGCATTACATAACTGAACCACTCAATAAAGATGACATAGGTGTGTTTGGTAACACTTTTTGCACTATTGTTATACAGATGAGTAAGACACACTGACCTGTTTGGCATCTCAGTGTCGGAGTAAAGGAGTAAACACTAGCGATTCCGACTCTTGAATCGGACTACATAGATTAGAGTAGATCACGTGACATATGTCTTAATTTGACAATAGGGATGTTGACTATTTTTGGGAAAATGTTTTAAATCGTGCATAAGTACCTAATATAGCCACAAATACTTATTATTAGTGTATTTGCCATATGGCAACATACACTATTGGCGTCGGTCGGATGGCGGGACCTAGGGGTCGGACCAAAATTTCTCGACGTTTCATAACCTTCTAAACACTTTGGCATCATTTTTAAAAATGTTTATATATATATATATATATATATATTTATATACGGATATATATATATATATATATATATGTGTGTACGCGCAATAACTTTCGAAAGAGTTAATTGATTTCAACGAAATTTAGGCCACGTGTTGAAATCCACCACCGCAAGAAGCCTACTTAAAATGGGCGTAATCGGGGTATTTTAAGGGTGGTTTTTAGGGGTTGAAAAATGTTTTTGGGCCCCAAAATACCGAAAAAATTCCCCGAATCGTTTCAAAATTGAAATTTAACCCTTTGGTAGTGATTAAAAAGTGTCCCCACAATTTTAATAAAATCGGCCCGACAGGACCGGATTTACAAATTTTATGAAAACACTAATTTGCAGATAGTGACTTATTTATTGAAGGGTGTATTTAATTCGGTGTAGACGTTAGATTGATAATAATATTACAATTAAGAAAAAAATGTTATTTTAAGGGGTGTATTAAGGGGTTAAATTTTTTATTTTGCCCAAAAACAAACTTAATTTCACATAATAAAAGTATAAAACCACACGGCCCTATACAAGCAAATACACTATATTGTCGGCAGGGTTTTGGCACTGCGACCCGGGTTTTTTTTATTTAAATACGACTCAAGCCCTAAAAATCATGTATTTTAAATTCCGTTTCAAATTTCGGTCCAAAACGCCATTATTTGTCACGTGACTGCCGTGACGTCAGACTTGTCACAAAGTAGGAGGCTCTGCTCATAAACGCTGGTAAACTGATGAGGTGACGAAAGGTTGTTTCGTAGTTATTGCTATAGTTACTAATTTGACGTTTCTCATAAACAAAAAATGATACATTACACACTAAATATTATCCAAACAATGAAACCTTTTTACAGCGTCTGATGCTGTACACCACTACGTGACGTCATGAGCTCTGGTTGGTGTTCGTTGTCACGTGACTTGAGAGTGATTTAATTGGGATTTATTTATTAAATAATAATTCAATTCGTTAAAAATAAGGAAAAATATTGTGTTTTTTAGTATTTCTATCATAGAAACTACCAATTAACGTTAAAATTATGTTTTTATTTGAATACAGTCAACATCACTATTATTAAACTAAGTACATTTTTCGTTACCTACCCGTTTTTTACATTTTTTTGCATCTTAAAATGAATCAATTTTTAATATCTCTAGTTTTTCGGCGAATTGGACACAAAAACAATTTTCAAATCTTACATACAACCCTTACATTAGTCAGTTCATTTTAAATAGGTTTTGTGAGGTGATTGATTAGAAGGCATACACTAAAATTCCTTTAAATTAATTAAATTAAATTAAATGATAATGTTTTTTTTAAATGAACTATAAAATTATGTATATGTTTTAACAACAAAATTTGTATAACAAGTGAAAACAGAAATAATATGAGCAATTAGAAATTTTGTATATATAGTGCCCTAAATGACTCAAAATTAAATGGTGTCAAGTTATAATAGTTTCCATACCTATTACCTCAAAAATGTTATTTCCTTATTAAAATACATCTAAATATATTAAAAATATAGGTTCGTAACTTTATCCATTAACCGGTGATTAATAGCTACACAGAATGATTTATTAGCTCAGCGGCAAACTTTTTCAGACGAAATCGCATCGAATTTTAAGAAAAAAATTATATTTGTACATTCCATTTTACTTATTTAAAGAATTATAAAAAACGTTCGGTTTTTTGTCTTTAAATTCATTTATTTGTTTATAATAATAATAATAATAATAATGCGTTTAACGTCCGTTTCTCGACTTTATGTCATAACAGACGCCATTCGAACCATTACTATTTTCCAACTACCACAGTTCCCGTTTATTTTTCTACATTTTTAAAACTTCAACTTATGTAATAGCAATGGGCGAATGAAGGAATTATAGGAAATTAGGATAAGGTAGGCAATTTCTGAACTAGGAGTTTGATAGGTAATCGGCCATGGCCTCAAATAAAGAACCATCTCGATATTTATCCGGAATTAATTGAGGGAAACCATGAAAACCTCAATCAAAATGGTCGGTACAGGAATTACCGTTTCTCGGCGAGAGGCGGTTGGAAAAAGTCCCAGCCACATCTGCCCCCGCCGGGATTCGAACCCGGACCTCCCGAATGCGAGTCTAGTGCTGTCACCACTACTCTACCCAGCTCGGTATTTATTTGTTTAGTTAGATAAACATTTAATGAGCTTTCAAAACTTGTTGATGAGCGAATAAATCATCCTGTATTGTAATTGAAAAAAGCTCGTAAAAATCACCAATACCTGGACTTTTTTCCATTATTTTTAATTATAAATTATACTTACATCAAGTAGAAATACGATTTTTTTCAAGAAATTCTAATAAAAGATTTTAGGGTATGTGTGTTAACAAATAATCTCTTCAAATACGACCATTTAACAGGTATTTGAGTGTTGACACGATACGTTCATTATAATTGTAAACCTTTGTTGATATGTCGGTAATTACGGTTTCAGAAACAGGTCATCACGAAATCAGATTGCATAATAAATGTGTTCTCATGTATTACTAAGTTATAGAACGACCTTGAGTTGTCTTATTAAGTGCAAAATTGAACCGTGAATCGAGTAACAGTGCTGCTCGCATATTTCACAGATCATTAACGGTAAAATATAAATGAGCACGGCAAACAGAACGTCATCCATCTTAGAAAAAGTATTGCGTGAGACAGTTGAGCTGCGTGCGACATGGTTGACATGGCGCATACTGTAACCGTCTCTGAAACGACCGACCCCTGATCCTCGATTCCCGAAGGGGATCTTCTCTCTCGCTGTGCTAAGGTATACTTGATGACAATGTCCTGGACTATACTAGTAGCTAGACTGAAACAATGATCGTGTTCGTTGCGCAAAGAAAAAATTAAAATGTTTATTTATGTGCAAACTCCAGAACAACTTGGCACATAACCAAAAAAATAAATAATACTAATTTTAAATATTATTTATTTTTTGTTATTTGTCAAGTTGATTACGAGTTTGCACAAAAATAAACATTTTCAGTTTTTTTTGCGCATGCAAAAATAAAAAAATAAAAAAAAAACTTGGAACGTGTTGCGGGACACGCGTTTGGAACGAAGTCCCTTTCGTATAAGACGTTTTTCGTAACTCGTTTTATATAATCTAAAAACAGCCGGTATAATCTAAAAACACCCGGTATAATCTAAAAACATCCGGTATAATCTAAAAACACCCGGTATAATCTAAAAACACCCGGTATAACCTAAAAACACCCGGTATAATCTAAAAACACCCGGTATAATCTAAAAACATCCGGTATGATCTCAAAACACCCGGTATAATCTAGAAACACCCGGTATAATCTAAAAACACCCGGTATAATCTAAAAACACCCGGTATAATCTAAAAACACCCGGTATAATCTAAAACACCCGGTATAATCTCAAAACACCCGGTATAATCTAAAAACACCCGGTATAATCTAAAACACCTGGTATAATGTAAAAACACCCGGTATAATCTAAAAACACCCGGTATAATCTAAAAACACCCGATATAATCTAAAAACACCCGGTATAATCTAAAACACCCGGTATAATCTCAAAACACCCGGTATAATCTAAAAACACCCGGTATAATCTAAAACACCCGGTATAATCTAAAAACACCCGGATTAATCTAAAAACACCCGGTATAATCTAAAAACACCCGGTATAATCTAATAAAAATGGACGCAACAAATGCCAACGAACACGGCCATTGTTTCAGTCTTCCCAAAACAGGACAAAGTCGACATATGTACACAAAACCGATGCAGTTACCGTCCATTTATAGCAGATTGGAACAAAGCTATCATACTCTTGTAAAGTTCGTTTTTATGCGCTTAGTTCAACATGCTACCACCCCCATAAATCCATTTCTTTGAGAACTTTATGCGAGTGCATTAGGTTCGCTTCCACAGACATCACGGATTTGTCCTTGACAAGTTTCTGACTTTTTTATTACACACGCACCAAATATGACAAACTAGTCTCAACCTTGTATGTCGGAACAGCTGATGCGGTGTTTACAGTACTCCAAAGAAACAAAATTTGCAACAAGCACAGGACACTAAAAGAAAATTCAAATTTCAACGATCTAGTCTTTGTATAATACAGTTTTTTTAATTACTTTAGTTTTAAATCTTCTTTGTTTAAAACATTTATGAAAAAATATTCGTTATTCACGAATTTTATTTATTTAACAGATGTAGCCTGACTTAAAAACCCTGCAGGAAATTTTGAAATTATCGAATTTATCGAGTTTGAACTGCTTCAAAGAAAATAAAAATAATAATAGGTATGGTTATGAAAAAATAAAAGTTGGTTTTAACGCATTTTTGTCATATTATTTGACAAACGGTTATATAAAAATACTCCCATTATGCGTGTAACGTAAATAATAATTTATATTTCGAAATGTCTTATACGGTAAAAAAAAGAGCTTAGCAAAATATTTTAAATAAAAAATGCGCTTTAGTTAATTTCAATTTTAGCATAGAATAGTTCAGTATAGACAGGTTATTCACTTCTTTAAAAGTACCAACTTTTTATAATTTATTAATGGTATCTGTAAAAAACCTGATCCAAGCTAAAACAGTTCAGATATGTTATAAGGGTTATATTCAACACAAATTAAGCATTTTTTTTTTGTTTATTGGAGAAGTTAGTAATTGTCTTTAAAACGCTTTTATTAGCTAACTAACTAACACTCTAACTAAATATGTAAGTAAATCTTGGAAGTCGAATTTAACCAACTTCTAATTGTCGTATCGATTTGCAACTTTGAAATGTTTGTAATATCGATGAAAATACAATAATTTGGTTCCATTAATTAATTTGTATTACTTGATTCACGTGCCGCATGGATGAGTCGTTCCGAACTATTCACAAATATTCTATTTGAAACAAGATATACAGACGGAGAAAGAATCAATTTGCCAAGATACTATCTAAAGGCAAACATACTACTCTTTGTATCAGAACCGCTCAATTTAGAATACTACATCGCGATTTGACAATTACTCAGCTACTTCAAATTTCTAGTGATAATTCAGTTAGAGTTTATTTCAGCGAAGAGTATGCGGCCTTACGCTGTTGGTAGTCCCATCCATCTCCAAGCAATTTAATCGCAAAATCGTGTGACAGAAAGGTGCGTTTTCCCACTAAATACAGCAGTACGCGAAACACGTTTCAGAGTTTTAGAATTAACATAATAGATTCTCACGTGTTAAACTATTGTGTGCTATCTGTGATATTATTTTTAATGTTCTCAATAATTGAAACCCGTGTCTAAATGTTTATTTTGTACACCCCTCTTCTGATATCAATTCTCGATCTCCGTGTTGCGTGCGCTCTATCAAGTGAACAAGAGAATAAAAAGAGGAAAAGAGAAAGTTAAGTTTTCGTTATACGCCGCGACATATTTTTTGTTTAGCGTGTAACGTAAGTACTCCTTAACACGTCAACTTTTAATTCTTCTCCTCTTTTAACAATGTTACAATCTATAGAAGTGCGTGAAATTATGTACGTTTCTTTTGTGATTCCGTTATTAAGGTATTTAATTTGTTACAACAGTCTGACCCCCCCTCACGCGTGCTTATTTTAACACGTCACTTGCTTTGATGTAAGCCAAATAAACATATGAATTTTTAATATTTCTATATAATACAGTCTTTGAAAGACATTTGATTACGAAGAGTTTTTTATTTTTTTATAAAATAGGTATATTAATTGCGTTTCAACAGTTAGCTACTGTGTCGGCTTGTGGGTCTCAAGGTTAATAAAGTGCTCGAAGAAGGTTTGTTCTATAACTTAGGGGCATAGACCGAAATTTTGTTAGGAAACTGTTGAAATATAAAAAATGCAAACGTGGATTTTTATCGTATTTATGTTTTTAACTACGTCCTTGCTTATGCATCAGAGCCTACAATAATACATCTTAAAACTAAATACCTATAATTAGCAAGGCCAACAAAAAAATGTTTTGTCAATTTGGAGTTACTGCACAGGCAGGTGTATTAAAAAAACAGGAATTTTTAAATTTTATATTATATATGACGTGTCGCTTTTTTAACTTTCTTCCTTGGTTTAAACCTCTTTTATCGTTATCTTTCTTTGATATAACTATGTCTGAATCAAATTACATACGACGTCGTTGATCGGATTCATTGTTGATATTTCATAGGTATAACTGAATCAGTTGACCACTTTACTGAAATTTAAATTAATTATAAGAATTATTTAAAGATCTAAAAAAACGTAAAGGTGCACATCACCTCCTTTACCTGAATAGCTGCCACCGGTTAACTGTTTAAATTATAATAATGACTAATCTCAAATTATTCCAAACGTAACCAAAATTAGTTCTCATAATTACACATCAACTCTCATTCAATACCGCTTCATTCACACATTTTTACGAGTTTCAAAGTGCAGTGCTCTATAGAATTATCACAGTTAAACAAAGCAACAATAAATGTACCCTTATTTCGAAAGTAACTAAAAAAATATAATATAGAATCGAGCAATATTGAACGTTTCAAAGTAAGCAAATAAAAACGGTAACCTTAAAAGGGAACTTCATTTAGTCTGCTTGAATTTATAGACATCCACATAAGTTGTCGAAATCGATATATAAAAATGAAATAAAAATATGAAATGATTTTAAAAAAATATATTCCATTCACAGTTTCAATAATACGAACGCATGATACGTTTTTTATTCTAGTCAGTTCTGTTCGAAATCTGTTCACATTTATCCCTTTATACATCATACATATCACGCCAAGCTGTGCTATGCTACCGAGTGCCAACTGAGGTCGTTCTCAGCGGTGCGGCGCGGGCCGCGACGCGCTGCCTTCCGGTTTAAGCTGCCGACGTATCCTTTAAAACAGATAGATCACAAAACACAAAAAAATATTATTGCCAAATCCACATATTTTATTATCGAAATACTAACATATTCGGCTGTTACATATAAAATGTTATTAATACTGGGACGTTATGTAATGAGTTATATGGTCAAAAATAGAAAACAAAATTAAAAAAAAAAATATGTTTCACTGCTTATAAACTATTTTTGTAATGATTTCTCTCTCCCTCTCTCATTTTTTTCTAAGACGAAATCTCGAGACTAAGTATTAACGTAATTATGCTCTAAAAGAAATGTTTTTTAAGAATTGGTTCAGCCGTTCTTTTTCTAACCAAATAGACTCAAAAAAAATTAATTTTACACAAAATCTCGACAATAAAAAAAAAATAATAATAATGCGTTTAACGTCCATTTCTCGACTTTGTCATAACAGACGCCATTCGCACCATTACTATTTTCCATCTACCACACTTCCCGTTATTTTTCTACATTTTTAAAACCTCAACTTATGTAATAGCAATGGGCGAATGAAGGAATTATAGGAAATTAGGATAAGGTAGGCAATTTTTGAACTAGGAATTTGATAGGTAATCGGCCATGGCCTCAAATAAGGAACCATCTCGATATTTATCTGGAATTAATTGAGGGAAACCATGGAAAACCTCAATCAAGATGACCGGTACAGGAATTACCGTTTCTCGGCGAGAGGCAGTAGGAAAAAGTCCCAGCCACATCTGCCCCCGACGGGATTCTTACCGGACCTCCCGAATGCGAGTCTAGTGCTGTCACCACTACTCTACCCAGCTCGGTGACAATAAAAAAATATATCAACTTTGTTAGAGTGTCAATCAAAGCGCATTAAATGTCTATACGATTCAGAGTATTTTTATAAAAAACGGTCCAGCCGTTTTATGCTTTAACAAAGTGCTGTAAAAATGTGTTTGTTACACGAACTCTCGCGAATAAAAAATGATATCGACCTTGTTACAGTGCTAATAGCTTATTAACGTCAGTTTGATCCGAAGGAAATTTTATCAAAAGCGGGCCAGTCGTTTTTTCATTTAAATAAAAAGATTATTATTTTTATTTTATTTTATTACCAAGACTTCGCTGTCTGTCCGTCTGTTACAAAGCTGTATCTTTTGAACTGCAACAAGTAGACACTTGAAACTTTTACATGGTGTGTATTACTATGGTCGCTATAACAACAAATAATAAAAATAAAATAAAGTTAATAAATATTGTACGGTGGTGCGGAACCCTTCGTGTGCGAGTTCGACTCGCACTTAGCCAGTGTTTTTTTTTTTCAATATACAAATTAATGTACCTTAACGTTGTCTCGGTTTCAGAATGGATGAAGTTAATAGCACATGCAATATGCATCATGTAATAAAAGCATCTCTGTCTTACATTATTAATATACATAATAAATGTGTAATATTATTATAGTACTGAATGGAAACTACTATATACCTGTCTATCTTTTGTCTCTGCGTTTTATATCTCTTACTCACTTTGTGTCATAAGTCATGACTAAAGCAACTGCAAAACATGTTCACTGCATATAATGTAAATGAGATGCACAAAACGAAAAAAAAAAAATAATCGTAGTCACTTTTCAATGAAGACCAACATGTCTCTGGTTTTATGTCGTTTGATCTGACAAAGTTGTGACCAAATAAATAACAATAAAAATAAAAAACCTTTTATAAACCAGCTTTTATTAAAATTTACAAAAGCGTAGAAAATAACAATTAAACAAATAATAGTAAAGGTACTATTTTTCTCCAGTTCCGGTCGTATCAGTGTGCACAAGAAAATTATTTCGCCCCGCTGTTATAGATGGCTTGCGAGTAATTCCAGCAGTGCATAAACGTTCGACTTTCTGCCTTAAAGTCGAAGCCCAAAGTACGTACCTACTTTCGATTGAGTAAGAAGAAAAATAATTTTATCATTGTCGACCTGACGCTAAAAGCTTTTCATGAACATATCTGGTGACAAGTTTTTCTATAAACAATGATAAAATGAATAATGTATATATCAAATCCTTTTGATGTTAATAATTTATAAAAATATATTATATAAATTAGGAGCAATGAAATTAAAAGGCAAATTATTATTTCACAACGTTTCGTATTAAATCAATACTTCATCAGGTGATCTTAATTAATTGTCTTAATAATTAGATTCAATTCAATTATCTTGTTATACTATTTTGAGATTATCACAGCAAATCAAATTTTTAAGTAGTTATATTACAATTTATACAGAGTAAAAAAAAATTTTAAACTAAATATAAACTGTTTATTTGTTTAATTAATTTTTTACTCTGTATAAATTGTAATAGAACTACTTAAAAATTTGATTTGTTATGATAATCTCAAAATAGTATAACAAGATAATTGAATTGAACCTAATTATTAAGACAATTAATTAAGATCACCTAATGAAGTATTGATTTAATACGAAACGTTGTGAAATAATAATTTGTCTTTTAATTTCATTGATCCTAATTCCTCTAAAATATTTATAAATTATTAATGATAAAATGATTTTATTTGTTCTAGTACATTTTGATAAAAGTTTGTTTTTAAAACTGTTTTATAGTTTATTATTTCCGTTTTCGTCATCTACGCTATGAATGACTGTACTCAAGGTTACTAGAATACTAGAAGGTTGGTCGTAAGACGCTATAATAATAATAATAATAATAAATTTTATTTTTTTCCGGGACAAAATACATTTTGCATATAGGAAAATTGTCGAGATTACAATAAAATAAATAAATAAACATGGTCACGTCTGTGATTGGTACTAGTGACAAAAAATAAATCATTAAGCGTCTCTTGCCGCATGCAAGCAAAACGTATACCCACTTCAATGTGCAGTATAATACAGTAAGTTTTGACAAAGATTTACAAAGGCTTTTGACATGCACTGAAAATGTAGTACACAAGTTACTTATACTTCAGAAAAGCATCTAATGGAACACTAGGAAACTGTAACCACTATAAAAGTTTGTAAGTAAGGCATTCTACCTTTGTAACTTCACATTATAAACAGTGACGTTCGTTATTGTCATGCCTTCAATGAAAATATGGTAAACATTGCGTTTAAAATCCGCTATGTAAGCAAAACGCTTATGTAATAACTGCCTTCTAAAGCCGCACACTCAATCCATTTAATGACGTTTCACAACCACATATGTTTCCTGATCACATTATCAACGAACTTGTAAGTTTATCAAAAGAAGTAATAGTAATGCGTTTAACGTTTGTTTCCCAACGTTATGTCCTAACAGACGTCACTCGGACTATCACTATCTTTCATGCACTACTTTTTTGTTATTTTTTTACATTTTTACACGTAACTAATAGCAATAAGAATGGTTCTTTACGTTTAAATTGCCTAAATTTCTTAATATTGAAATTATAGCTAAGAGTATGAAATGTTGCAATGTTATTGCAATATTAGAAAAATTTAGTATTCAATGTTACTGTCGAGATACGAACCCGATTCTTCCACTATCGCGGCGGCTGAATTACCAGTTATTCTACAGTAAAACGGTTTAAACAATCAACACATCTCTAATAAAGCACATTTGTTAGAGAAGTGTTGATGATAAAAAGTGTAACTACCAAACTTTGCCGCTAGGGGCGCCAGCTATATAATGACCTGAGTCTGTGAATAATTTATAGCAGTGTTTATTATTAAGTTTATTTCAAATAAAAAAACATGGACAACGCCGCTGTGCTGTGCTTATCAATTTTTTAATTATAAATGTTTTGTATTTCCAAAGAATTCAGAAAATAATTGGTTGTATGCTATCAGAAGGCAAAACATTTTTACTGTAAATGCTGTGACATTAGTTTGTGAAGCCCACTTGACTAAAGAAAATTTTGTTACCGAAGGAGAAATCACGGATAAAAAATTAATTATATTTAATTTGCACTGATTTCTCCCTCGGCACAATAAGTCCATCCTCAGGAGTACAAAAACTTATAAGTTTTTGTACTTCACTTATAAGTTTTTGTACTCCTGAAAATGGACTTATTGTCCAAAACGATCGTCGAGAAATAAAGAATTATTTGTAGAATTTTCAAGTGTTTTTAATTACTTGTTATTATTAATTATATTTGTTTAAATGATGGTTATAATATTAAAACATCACAAATTTCCTTTGAACAATTCCTTTTTTAAATCACGCAGCTTAGAAAGAATCACGTAGATTTGGTTTTTACTATATTTCATAGTGAAAATCGATCATAACTTAGGTCGTTATGAATGTGCTGCCATCTACGTTACGCTTGTCATATGTCCATGTCTATTGATCACTGCAATTTCGTATTAGAATTTGACATAAAACGATAGGACATCTGCCGAAAGAAATTTAAACCATAAGCATATTAGATTTTACATGCTTGAAAAATAGCGGATTCAACATTACTTCGCTGATATGTCAAACCCCAATTGAAGAGTTTGATATTTTTAACATTCTTTTTGAAATTTGATTATACAAGTGTTAAATAATTTTGTGAATTTCAACTTTTGAAAGAAATCAAATAAGGCAATTAAAATCACAAGCCAATGTTTTGTTGAGAGGTAAAACGCAAGAAGAAGAAATAAAATATCTTCCATTAACAAAGCTGAGAGTACCTAATTTAATTACGACTGGTTAGCATTTTATTAAAATTTCGAAAACTTAATGAAACGAAATAAAACAGATGGTTGCCGCTACAACGAATGAATAATACAGAATAGCATTAGAAAGTTTATAATGTAAATTTAGACACATAGAGAGCTTTTCATGAAACTTTTCTTTCAGTGTTTCATCTCACTCTCTCTACGTTTATTTGCATAATTAACGGGTTTTTACACGATTTTCTTCATATCTAACCACGCATTTATTGGACATATTTTTCAAATAAATTATTTTTGGAATTAATAATTCAATAATTAAAGTTAAAAAAAATTTACTTCTTTTTATTGCATTAAATTGATTCTCTTTTTTAAATATGTTTTTTGCCAACTTTACTGATATATAAAAAATTTAGATCATTTTGGTAACATTTTTCCAACAGTAAATTCAAAACTTTCATTAAAATCACTTTCATTTCACCATCAAAAACACGAAGTAGTAAATAAGTAATCTAATAAGTATTATCAGGAAGAAAATTACTTATCATGCCTATTTTACAATAAGCTGTCAAAGATTGTGGTATATTTTCGTACAAATATTATAATGGGAATGTTGTCTATTTTTGGGAAAGTGTTTTAAATCGCGCATAAGTATCTAATATAGCCAGAAATATTTATTATTTTTATTTAAATACGACTCAAGCCTCAAAAAACATGTATTTTAAAATCCGTTTCAAATTTCGCTCCAAAACGCCAATACTTGTCACGTGACTGCCGTGACGTCATACATTCCTAAAGTAGGAGGCTTAAGAGTTTACACTAGAGTTACCATTCTATAGATGCGTGTTCTGTGCTCATAAACGCTGGTAAACTGATGAGGTGATGAAAGGTTTCTTCGTGATTGTTGCTATAGTTATATGTATTTTGGCGTTTCCTATAAATAAATAATAATAAATTACACACTCTAAATATTAAACAAACAATGAAGCCTTTTGACAGTGTGAACAGCGTCCTTCTCTATGCCAGCGTCTGATAATGTTTAAGAGTTCGTGACGTCAACTACGTGGTTAAGGCACACCCTCAGAAAATTCTTAATTTCTGTATACTTATTAAGGACATAATAATATAATTACCCTGAAAATTTGAAGTCGATCGACCGTATATAATCCGAGGTAAATTCAATTAAAAATTGGATAATTAACATTGATTGTATACGATCTCTGTAGTTCTGAACCAGTTTCTTATTTATAAAAAAAGAACTAACTGTCAGAAACTTTCCAAAAACTGACAGTCTTTCAATGCATTTGTTATGAGTTTAAAAAAAATAAGAAAAAAATTTTGACCGTCAAATTATTTATAAATAACGGTTTAAAGTTCAACAATTTATAGAAAAGTATACATGCATATGAATACTGTATGGGTTACGTTTCCACGGGTACAGTCTTGCGTACAAATTATGGATCACTTAGCTAAAGCTAGTATACTTTTGTGGCGCGTATAATCTATAACTTTTTGACAATATTGTACCACGACAACTACCTTAACGTTAAAATTTAAACACAGTCAACATCCCTATTGTTAAAATAAAAATTTACACCCACCAAATTTAAAATTATTCATTTTCTTAAATCAAAAGGCTAAAATAATAAAATATTTGTTTTCAATTAGTAATATACACAACAGCAATGTAGTCACTTCTTACAGCACCATTTTTAAAACTTTTCTAAATCAGCGGCGTCGGCAACACATTTCAATAAATAAAAATATAAGCACTTTAATATATTATACACATCTTACACATGCATCGTGCACAAGTGGCTGTAGTTTTCCGCATTTTCCATGTATGCGGAAATTAAATTATTTATCACGAGTGAGTGATGCCAGGTCGTATTATGTGTGGTGTAAAAGTAATGCCGTTCCGGACTTATGCATTATTTCTCTCAGTCCGCTTTAAAAAATAGCTCTTCATAAATAACAACTCGAGAACAGCTAACAGAAGAGTTGGGACCTGCACATTTGTGTTATCATAGTGTCAATTTATTCCAAAATTATTATTTGAAAAAAAGTAAATATTCTTCTAGGTAGTCAATCTTTGATATATAAATTGACTAATAATAATAATAGTAATGCGTTTAACGTCCGTTTCTCGACTTTATGTCATAACAGACGCCATTCGCACCATTAATATTTTTCTCTACCACTTCCCGTTATTTCTACATTTTTTTACAACTTCAACTAATGTAATAGCAATGGGCGAATGAAGGAATTACAGGAAATTAGGATAAGGTAGGTAATTTTTGAACTAGGAGTTTGATAGGTAATCGGTCATGGCCTCAAATAAGGAACCATTAATTAAGGGAAACCAAGGAAAATCTCAATCAAAATGGCCGGCACAGGAATTACCATTTCTCGGCGAGAGCCAGTAGGAAAAAGTCCCAGCCACATCTGCCCCCGCCGGGATTCGAACCCGGTACCTCCCGAATGCGAGTCTAGTGCTGTCACCACATGGTATATAAATTGACTAGACAAAGACAACACAGTTCTTCACTAAATTGTCGTTTCTAAATTCTTTTGAAATCCAAATTATTTATAATTTATACGACATGATTATCGAAGTTACAAAAAACTTGTCGGCCCAGTATGAGTTTTGCATTTTGCAACCATTTTCAAACCTTAATACCGAAACTTTGTCAAAGCATTTGTTATCTGTCTTTAACAACCCTTTGCACTTACATTTCTGTCACGTGTTGCAACATACGGGTCAACATTTTTCATCCAGTATTTCCTCTTTTTTCATTCGTTTCATTATTGAACTGAAAATATTAAAGTTTTGGAAATACTCTACAGTCTTTTAGAAAAATGGGAAATTTTTTAAAATATAGCATGGCCAATTAAAACCATGGCGTGGGTTAGTCTGTGACCCGCGGGTCATAGGTTCACCGTCACTGGACTCTATAATACTCTATAATCAGTACAATATTTTGTTTTACTTAACAATAATATAGCATTGATCATTATCAGTTTATAAGCACAATACTTTTTATGCTTCTTTATAGTAAACCATAATTTATTTTAAAAAATGTATAACACATATAAACTTAGTCCTTCGTTTTGATTACTAATGTTCCCATTGTTGGTCGCTCAAAAGAAATTTAACTGTATTACCTGACACGATTATATACTGTGTGTCCAATTTGAACCTTTATTCTAATTTTTCTCACAAGGAATAAGTATAGAAAAAAATTTCTAAAATTTGTTTAGCATCTAGGTCGTCGAAAATTTTATATAGATGACCTTCGAGATACGAATGACAATATTCGTTTTTTTTTTTAAATGATACAAAAATGTCTCGGTCATAAAATCTCTTAAGATTTTTTTATGGCCAAAAATTTAAATTCATAGAGCGCTACCCAAGATATAGTACGCGAATCATGTGGTTTTTATGTCAAGACTTGTCAAAAGTTTTTTCCATTTTCCTTGTTGCACAAAACTGTTCTTTTAAAATGGAGGAAACTTTGAAAAGTTCTTGATATTTTTTGTACAATTTTTTCGTCTCTTTTTAATAACCCAATATAGAAGCATGGGTTTCTATTTAAAAAAAAAAACACCAAACAAAATTGTCATTCGTATGTCGAAAGTGGCACCATCTATCAAAAGTTCATTTAAATAACTTTTCGGTCCCCTTGATACAAAATAACTTTCATTTAAGAATTAGTTTTTTATACCTTATAAGAAGGTTTAGAATAAAAGATAATAATGTTGTCACTGGTAGTTGGACAATTCAATTTTAAAAACAATTAAACAATTATTTATACACAACGTTTCGTCTTTTTATTAAGAGTTTATCAAACAAGTCAATTGACTTATAATTATATGGTACATGAAATTAATGATTAACTAATATTAAAAATAAAATATTGAAAACGCAAGATGAAAGCTTTTGTTTTGTTGTTAGTCAATTGACTTGTTGAATTGCATGATAAAGTTTTAATAAAAAAGACGAAACGTCGTATATCAATAATAGGGATGTTGACTGTATTCAAATAAAAAAATACTATATTTTTCCTTATTTTTAAGGAATTTAATTAATATTTAATAAATAAAACCTAATAAAATCACTCTTAAATCACTTGACAACAGACACCAATCAGAGCGCATGACGTCATATGTTCAGCCGCTGTCAAAAAACTGCATTGTTTGGTTAATATTTAGTAATTTATTATTATTTGTTTATAGGAAACGTCAAATTACATGTAACTATAGCAACGACTACGAAACAACTTTTCATCATCTCAGTTTACTATAACGTTTATGAGCAAAGAATACGCATCTATAGGATGGTAGCTCCCGTGTAAACTTTTGAGCCTCCTTTGGTATGAACAGGTGACGTCACGCGACTAGTATTGGCGTTTTAGTCCGAAATTTGAAACAGGATTTAAAATACACGATTTTTAAGGCTTGAGTTGTATTTAAATAAAAATAGTAAATATTTGTAGCAATATTAGGTACTTATGCACGATTTAAAACACTTTTCCAAAAATAGTCAACATCCCTATTGTTTTAACATAAGATTTGTCAAAATACTCGTGACAATTTTAATTTGTTTGGATGTGAACTGTTGAAGAATTGAGAATAAAGTTTAAAATGGGACGCCACGTACTATACACATATACACCCGATCTTTTCCGAAGTAGAACTGATTACGAAAAGCCTTATTTATTATTTATCCTCCGATAACACTCAACTTTATTTGTTTTGTTGTTTCAAAAATGTCCATCTAAGAACAAAGGACGTTTGAAACAGAGCGCGCGATGGCGTGGATGTTTAGTGCAGTGGTGTTGGCTAGCAAATATGTAAGTATTTAGTACGAGAACAAAGACCTCTCCGGTATTATTAATGCTCCAGTCGACGTACTGGAAGCGTCAGCGACCTTCCCGCCGACCACAGATTACCGGTGACGTATTGCTTTACTACCGGGGCACAATCTTTGCATAGCACTACCAACTAGCACTAGAATATATAAAGGCTGTTCTTATTTACACAATAATATAGTGATGAGCAAAGCAAGACCAAGACCAAGACTGGGACAGTCTTGGTTTTGGTCTTGTTGCTGCTTATTCGGTCTTGGACTCGGTCTTGCTTATTTAGTCTCGGTCTCGCTCATTCAGTCTCGGTCTTGGTCTTGCTTATTTAGCCTGTTACATATGTCTTCTGAAAAAATTACCTAGCCCCTATCATCGTCAAGGTTTTTTAGAGGTATAAATTAAAAAATGATGTACAATTAATGTCAAATTAATAAAACTTTGTTTCACTACAATATCTTATTTCGAATGGAAGTCATAAATTTTAGTTTAGTCTTGCACATTTGGTCTTCGACTTGCATTTTCGGTCTTGGTTTTGGTTTTGCTCTTGGTCTTGCACAATCGCAAGACTAAGACAAAGACTGCAAGACCAAAACTGATTTTGCTCATCACTAAGTACTGTATTGTCGCTACTCTTGGGAATTATCAAATGGTTTGGATAACCGAAAAGTTGCTGTTCGAATGATTTTTATAATCGAAATGTTTGATATTTCCGGCTTGTGGTTGGCCAGAAATTGTTTTATTTGTATGTACTCGAAGGACCGTTGATATAAAAATGGTTTTGAGTTTTAATTTTTATTGAAAACTTTAATTATTCACTACATTATCGACACGTCGTGTAACGTGTTTTGACCGATGTAAAAGAATGAAAAAGCTCAAAATTATGAATAAATATAAATCCCCTCTAGAATACAAGATTTATTACCGCAAAATTGATTCATTTAACACTAGTGATTTATATTAAAACAAATAGATGACATCAGACACAGGTCGCTTTTGGAAATTAAAATAGTAATAAAATATCTTTTGAAAAATAATTTCCAGAACAGCCGTATAATCTGCACACATACATAATACATGCTCAGTTGCTTTACAAATTAGACAGAATACCTAAACTCGCTTTTGGCTGTAAAGGCAACCAATCAATATGAAACTTGAAGCATAATTTGTCAACTGAAATGATTTATATTTTCGCTATAACATGTGTCAATAGTGCTAACTCTAAAGAAATAAATGAATTATTGCATAAAACTGTTCAGAATCAAATATCAAAATTATATTTTTATGCGAGTGCATTCACTATTGTTAGCTGCGCACACAAAATTGACGAATCACGAGTCTGATCGCGCTTAAAAAAAGGGATATTTCCAGTGAAAATTGTGACGCTATTCGATTAGTCAAATATTCCGCGACGTCTTGAGAGGTTATTCAAAATCATTTGAATGATTTTTAATTTACAAATTACGACTTATAGTAGAATCCCCAGTAATAAATTTCCTCTTTTAAAAACTGCATTTCATAGTATTTAAATATAATTACGTTATCTTTTATCTGCCACTGTTTTATGAAGCACCGCGTGCTGATGACTCTCTTAAGCCTCATAATGGGAAATTCATTCGTTATATTAATCATATCGAACGCATAGAATTAATCGTGTTTTTACTCGCATCCTAATCACTCTAGAATCTAGATGTTTATATGCATTGCAAAGTACTGAATACGATTGCTTACGTCTTTTATGTACGTCTGTACTGTAAAGCATTGCATGTAGGTGACTCTCTGAAGACTGACAGTCGAAACCGAGAGGAAAATTTATTCGAAATTAGAAACATTCATTCATTCGTACGACCAACACATTCATTGATATAATGCGCGCCACGCTTCTAAAAGGTTCTGAAGTTAGATGCAAATGGAGGCTTGCGCAGGTACAGTCGGTTGAAAAACTACAAACTCGCGCTATATTATTATTTTTAATTTTTCTTTAAATTAAAGGTCGAATTCCTTTCATAAAGTCATACAAAAAAATATTTTTCGTGCTTGTCTATGCAAAACTGTATTAGGCATCTTGATCAATTAACAATCAAAGAAGCAACTTAACAATAGCGTACTGGACTGTACTTTATAGCAGGAAACCGACAAGTGACACGACAACCACCGACAATCACCGACGAGCGCACGTTCTGTGCCACAAAACAACCAGGACGGCTCTAAAATATGCATTTGCGACGCTGTTTGTGACTAACTTCAGAATCTTTTAGAACCGTGGCGAGTGTTATACATCGGGTTAATGAATCATTTCGAATGAATCATTAGATTATAAAAATCTATCGATTATTCCAAAATTAAATTCGCGCTCTTTTTAACCGCAGTTTTGTGGTTGATCCGCTATCGAACTTTACTGACAAGCCAATAAGAACCGCAGCTTTACTCGCCAATGGAAGCCATCATGCACATTCTGCATAGGAAAATCAGATATTAAAGTTTTAGGAAAATATAAACGGAACTTGTACTCATTCATCATTCATTACTGTACAGTAAAATGAACAGCGTAAGTAATATGAAAGTGTTTGGTGAGTACCACGTTTTTATACTGTATGTTTATAAAAAAGCACGAATTTGTAATATTTTAATTACTACTTTTGCGCCCCACTAATTCTATAAAGAATTGAATCGCATTCCATGTATACAGAATATATTTTTTACATTTTCTTTATTTCTTTGCAAATAAGAAATACCTACACAAATTAATGTATTAAATATTTAAGTTAGTTACGATTTTTTTAAATAATGTATATATTTGAAATACTACGAATTTTTGTATTTTTTTCAATCTGGCAAAAGTAAAACTAAATCATTATATACAGTAAATAAGATAATAATAATATAATATATATTGCATTAATTACCTACACCGGAGAGGATTACCAAAAAAAATTATTTGACAATGACCTTAGATTGTGATCATATAATTACAGTTTTTATACATGAATCTAATGTATTCAAATTCTCTCATGTAGAACATTAGATTGTATTCACACAAAAACAAATGACTGATCTACATAGAAAAAGATCGCTCCAAGGACAAAAAAGAAAAAAAAAGTCGATATGTCACAACCAGGGGGTTTATTTAATATGATAATGAAAATGTCCCAAGCAAGGGACGAAACGTCGCTATAAATAACAAATAAGTGTTTACTTAAAAAGTCCTTTTTCCTGACAAATCATTTTTTATTGTTTATTACTGTCACTCAAAATAAGGCAAGAAAAAATCTATTTACGCACCAAATACAACAGCTCGAGGAGCGAAAAAAAATCAATGGTCGAAGAATTACAGTTCTGGACCATTTTTCATGAACGTACGATATTATGTCGACATGTAGAAGTTTATACCAAGTCCCATATGCACACAGCAGGCACGTCTCTGTGACGTCATGTACTTATGTAATTACACATTTGACTATATGCACTAGTGAAACACTATATGCGCTAGTGCAACACTTTGAACATTAAGTCAGATGCCATGTAATTTTCTTATACATTCTCTTCTTCATTTTGACTAGCTTTGAACTGTTACAAGAAAAACTCGAAGCGTGTCGTGCATGCAGATAGAAACATACCCACACAAAAACTGGTGATAAATATTAACTAGATGTGCATTCAGAAAAAGTTTACATGCAAATAATTTATTGAAATAAAATCATCGAAAAGTTTAAGAATAATACTTACAAAAATTAACCTCAAATTGACTTTTTTTCTTTTTTGTTCTTGGTAATTTATATAAAAATGATTTGTCGGGAAAAAGGACTTTTTTTAAAAGTCCCAAGCAAGGGACGAAACGTCGCTGTAAATAACAAATAATTGTTTACTTAAAAAGTCGTTTTTCCCGACAAATCATTTTTATATTAACCTCAAATATTTGAAAACACTTTCAAAATTATATAAAATAAAATAGAATGTCTAGGGAGAGGATAAATATAGTTGGAAAAACATTTTTAAACACAGGTTGGGCTATGTTTGTGGTCTTATAATTTATATACATTTTACCTTTGTTCCATTTTCCAAAGTAACATTTTAGTGCCTGGATAAAGTAACTTTTTAACTATTAAAGGGTTTTCTACCATTGAATCCATAATTTAAAAATTTGAGGTTATTTAACTGTCAAAAGTTGTTATCCATTCACAGGGTATGTCTATGGGTAACGACTAATACGCAAAAAAAATATAAACCAATAGCTTTTAAGAAGATCCGTCCGATGTCGCCAGTATAAACTACGTTGTTGTTTTATGAAATAACTAATTTGACGTTATCAGAAACAACTTCCGCAACATGTTCGTGCGCAACTTCCGTAACATATTTGTGCGCAACTTCCATAACATATTCGTGCGCAACTTCCGTAACAGAAAAAGTGTTACCATCAGTGCGCCAAAACATGTAAGACTCTCCAATATTTGACAGCACATTAATAATAATAATTAGGTTTAAAAATTATCAGGAAATTGGACACAATAAAAACAAACAATCAATTCAGCGACGTTTCGTTTTTATTGTGTCCAATTTCCTGATAATTTTTAAACTTAATAAAATTATGGATGATAATATTAATAATAATAATAATAATAACAATAATAATTTATTTATCATTTGGACTAACAGTATATGACAAGTCAGAGAAAAATTTACATAAATTCAGATACTTTATAAAACATCTTAAGTAGTAAAAATTGTTTTACGGCACTTTTAAATTTCTTTAGATCTTCAATTTTTTTTATTTCTTTTGGTACACAATTGTAAGTTTGAGTAGCACTAACCATAAAGCCATTATTTAGTACTTTCAGCCTATGCTGAGGTATTACATAGCAGTCCTTATGACGCGTATTGTGACTATGAATTTGGCTTAATGTGCTTACTTCAAGCGTGCTAATATGAGTTCTAAAAAAATGTTAAAATTTTTAAAATGTAGATACAAGCAATTGGAAATGGAAACAAAGAAAACGAAAGACCATAATGTAGTATTAACTATGTATAATAATATGTAGCTACATAAATACATGCATAGATCTAATAAGGCGATAACAAGATTTTCATAATACTCTCTGAGTATAAATACGAATGTAAACTGTAACATGAATACTGAAAGATCTCACAGTGGAACGCTAATCCTCAAGTCTGAAAACTGAACGAATGGAGAGAACTAATTAAGAACTAACCAAACAACAGTATCGTACAATACTTTTAAACTTTTCTTGAAAAATCTACAGAACATCATCCAGAGAGAAGAAAGATTACCCGTATTTCCGCCATATAGACCCGTCCTCCCTCCATCTATAATGTACTTTCACAATTTTAAATATTCAATTAAAATAAATGAGTTCAAGGAAACGTGATGTATTATCATTATCAATTAAATTAAGAAAAATATTTGAACTACACGAAAGTTTTATATTATTTTAATAAAAAAATATACACAGGAAAAATGCGTTGCGTGAAGATATATTTCAGAACACTGACCCAAGTAAAATGAAATATATCATCTCCTCCTTATCTGTACCCATACTCTCACCTTATTATAATATTTATACAAAAATATTTTCACGTCACACTTACGCATATGACCAAGCACCTGAGCACTGAGCACGTTTATTTTAAATTAAAAAAAGGGATTCGTAACAGCGCTTGTGACCAAGTTTTATAATTGACTAATCATAAATGTCGGTTTCGAACTTTGCTTGTGATAATTACCTAGTCTCATGGATATGTAAAATACACAGAATAATAATAAATAAATAATAATAAATAAATAACAATAAAGTTGCAGTTATGAGTGATTATGTCAGACATATTGTAATCAATATTTAATTGTAATATCCATGTTTGACTTCAATTTCTGGATATCATAACAGATTATACTTACGTCATAACTGTTTTCATTTCACCATATTTTCACGTTTTTTACCATTCCCACCCACTAGTGGGGAATGGTGCTAGTCTAGATCATAAGTCAATTTTCAAAATTTTACAATATATTTTTAAGGTCCCCCGAATCTAAAAAAGCAAATTTTTGGAAAAACTGTGCTTCTGTTAGTCTGTGAGCACGATACAGGTCAAACGGACGAACGGATTGATACCAAATTTTGGGAGGATGTTTGGTATGCAAATATGAAGAGGCTTATTGTTTTTGGGGAAAATCGGCGCATGCGCAGAAGAGATATGTCCTTTATTTTTTAATTAATGATGGTATACTTTTTATTACGGTCTAATATTCTATTCATTTTACCATAAAAGTTTCGTTGAAACAAAATTTTCCTAAGTTTCATAGTTTTGGAAATATTTTGAAAATAAAAAAAATCACATATTCTTTTGTTCCGAAGATCTGTCAAAAAGAAATTAGTTAGGTAGCTGACAAGCATGCTTTGATTAATTTTTACATATTAAACCATATTATATAACCATGGAAACAAATAGCAAATATCATATTTATTACTAGCCGTTTCCCGCGACACTGCGTACGTTAACAGAAATGTTATTTTATTTGTTATAATATTTCAAATGTTAATATTTATGAAGCTGGAATGGTTCTCTCGCCCAAATGGCTGGAATTTTTTTTTCGTTAAAAGCAAAGTGACAGTAGCGAAATCATAAAAAATTTACGCATTACTTTTTTTAACTAATCAAAAGTAATTTTTCACCGGACAAGCATCATTAGGTTGAAAAACAGCCAATGGCTGAGCCTCGTCTTTTAGTGCTAGTGTACTAATAAAGATTATTAGTGTATTTGCCATATGGCAACATACACTATTGGCATCGGTCGGATGGCGGGACCTAGGGGTCGGACCAAAATTTCTCGACGTTTCATATCATTCTAAGCAACTCGGCACCATTTTTAAAAATGTTTATATATATATGTATATATACGCATACATGTATATATATATATTTATATATATATATATATATATATATATATATATATATGCGTATATATATATATATATATATGCGTATATATATATATATATATATATATATATATATATGCGTATATATATATATATATGTGTATATATATATATATATATGTGCGGGCAATAACTTTCGAAAGAGTTAATTGATTTTAACGAAATTTGACCCACGTATTGAAATCCATCACCGCAAGAAGCCTATTTAAAATGGGCGTAATCGCGCCATTTTAAGGGTAGTTTTTAGGGGTTGAAACACGTTTTTAGGCCCCAAAATACCAAAAAAATTCTCAGAATCGTTTCAAAATTGACATTTAACCCTTCAGTAGTAATTCAAAAGTGTCCCTAAAATTTTAATAAAATCGGCCCGACAGGACCGGACTTACAAATTTTATGAAAACACTACTTTGCAGATAGTGAATTATTTACTGAAAGTTGTATATAATTTGGTATAGAAGTTCGATTGATAATAATATTGCAATTAAGAAAAAAAATGTTATTTTAAGGGGTGTATAAAGAAGTCAAATTTTTTATTTTCCCAAAAATCAACTTAAGTTCGCATAATAAAGCCACCCTGCCTGTATAAGCAAATACACTATATTGTCGGCAGGGTTTTGGCACTGCGACCCGGGTTTTTATTATTACATTATTATCTGATTTTAGTAAATCTTGCCGACGCTGTTTTTCGTGTATAGGTGTGCTTTCTACTTGGTTGTAATATACAATGAAAATAAGATTACAACATCTTCAAAACCACCAGCCAGCCGTCAAGCAGCATTTTACAGCGCTGCTTGTATGCTGTGCGGTTGTTCTGGCAAAACGACAACAGCTGTCACATTAGCGCCGAGTCACGCCACTTCTACTTTCAATTTGCACTACGAATTTAGCCCGAAGCATATAATATTAATTTATTATTTACACTTACGAACACCGTACTACTAACATAGTTTCTAAATTAATATTTAGATTTATTAAGGCTGTCGGAACGCTTTGAATTTAAGCCAAAAATAGAGCTTCGGCTATCAACTGATTGTAGACTTATTCGTCAACATTCTGCAAAAATTCTTTCTCTATAAGGAAGATAAAGGACAAGTCTAGGTCTCTAATGGACTACTTTTATAATTTATGTACGATTTACTAGAAAAAAGTTGGCATTAATTGTGCCAAAAAAACACACGTTTTCAATGTCACACTACAATCTTATTCGTACTTATTTCACAAAATTGTTCCATCATAAACCTACAGTGGCTCTTCCTTTTTCGGAAAAGTTTTTTAAATCTTCAAAATATTGCCAAAAATTAGAGTAATCAATTGACAGCGACACCATTGCAATAGCATCTTTTAGCCTCGTAGTGTGGCACCAGCCAAAAATTAAAACGTGTGGATGATTTGAGCGAGACAGAGCTAAAGAAGGTTACACCCACAATATGTCTTTTGCCTACCTCGCCTCTTACCGCTGGGTCTCAGCACAAACTGTGTGAAAGTGATCCAACACCTCAGAATATTTTTAATTTAAAGAATATGCTTACTCATCCATCACAACCAGCAAAGTACGGACCAGAAAAACGTGTTTATAAAGCGACCCATGTTATTTAACTGAGTAGTGTAAATATAAACCAGCAACGACCGTCAGTTGGTCGCCTGCAATTTCTGTACTGGGCCGATCTAGTGTGCTAGTGATGTGACGTTTTCATTAATTAATTAGCATTGATAAAACTACTTGAAAACGCAAAATTTTTATCGCACACGAAACGTACACTAAAAGTTGCTGGTTTGTGCCGGTCTAGTGTGCGACATTGTTCAGGTTGCAGGTTTGTGCTATGCTAATAGTGCTGGTCCATGCTTGACAAGTCAGCGCGGTCTTTTAGTGTTTGTAAGATTCACTGAAAGCGGAAAACAATGCAGAGTTTTAAAATTAGTATATAAACGTTTAAACATAAATGGTCTATAAAATGAGCCTATATTTTAAAAAACTTGTATTTAATTTAAATCGTATAAATATTTGTTTTAAGAATATAAAATGTATTTTAAATACTTAATTAAAGGAAACTTTAATTTGAGTTTTTACAAACTCCTTTAAAATGAAACTTGAAATTATCAAAACCCTTGGGGTGATCTGTGTACCTGAAGTTTTATAAGTGTTCCAGAAATTAATTAAAACACGTTTTTTATTTAATATCTAAATTATTTTATAGGAAAATATAATATGCAGAAGTTCCAAAATTACATAAAACCTGTGAATAGTCTTAAAAAACAAATCAGTAAATGGCTGCATTATTCTAACAGAAATGAGATATTCAATTACTTTAATTAACTTAGTTTGCATTGTAACATATAAGCTCATCACAAACACATACATACATTACACATTGCACTCACACATAACAAACACATGCACATTTACACGCTAGACACAAAACACAAACACAGAGCTCACTCTAGTGAGGGGATGTATCTTTTGTATACTTTTTTTACATGATATAAAAATTATCTCATAAATACATATTTAGCGAAATTTGAAAATAAAAAAAAATTATAATTTATACGAGTAAATTATTAAATTTATCCAGAATTAAAATAAAAAAAAAACCCGGGTCGCAGTGCCAAAACCCTGCCGACAATATAGTGTATTTGCTTGTGTAGGGCCGTGTGGTTTTATACTTTTATTATATGTGAAATTAAGTTTGTTTTTGGGCAAAATAAAAAATTTAACCCCTTAATACACCCCTTAAAATAACATTTTTATTCTTAACTGTAATATTATTATCAATCTAACGTCTACACCGAATTAAATACACCCTTCAATAAATAAGTCACTATCTGCAAACTAGTGTTTTCATAAAATTTGTAAATCCGGTCCTGTCGGGCCGATTTTATTAAAATTTTGGGGACACTTTTCAATCACTACCAGAGGGTTAAATTTCAATTTTGAAACGATTCGGAGAATTTTTTCGGTATTTTGGGGTCCAAAAACATTTTTCAACCCCTAAAAACTACCCTTAAAATAGCCCGATTAGGCCCATTTTAAATAGGCTTCTTGCGGTGATGGATTTCAACACGTGGGCCAAATTTCGTTAAAATCAATTAACTCTTTCGAAAGTTATTGCGCGTACACATATATACCTATATATATATATACGTATATAATATATATATATATATATATATATATATATATATATATATATATATATATATATATATATATATATATATACATATACATATATATAAACATTTTTAAAAATGGTGCCAATGTGTTTAGCTGGTTATGAAACGTCGAGAAATTTTGGTCCGACCCTTAGGTCCCGCCATCCGACCGACGCCAATAGTGTATGTTGCCATATGGCAAATACACTAAAAATAACTCTAAACAGACATTATGTTAAATTTCACACGCGTATTAAGTGATATAACAGATATCTAATGAAGAAAACACGTGCGCCACTGTTAAGCCTTGTTCACTCTCTTGTTCCTCCCTCAGACGTTATCTTATCACAATTTGTACAACCAGCCTTGCAGCCGGCGTCTTGAATGAAGGCGGATTTTATGTTTTAATTGATTGTTTACGTGCGCAGTCACGCAAACAGTCCTCTTACTCCCCTCCCCCCTCCTCCGATCCTGTGTCAGTATATTTCGTGTATCTGTTCTGACAATACCATTTACCACCATCAGAGGCGCTGACGACACGCCGTACAGTGCTTTATCACCATCATATTGTTTGTTAAAAAACGTCCCCACTACTTACGCGTACACATGTAATCGAACAGATAATACTAACGCAGGGTTAAATAAAGTAAACAACCGGATTTATTGCTGCTAATATTCTGACGCTTCCAAACCAGTTGCCCTATACCCGTTCACATTATTATAGGGTGCTTTTAAAATCATCCCTTAGGGTGTGAAATTGATTGTAAAAGTATGCTGTTTTCGAATGGTTTCCAATGGTTTTATAATTAGTTAACATTTCACTCTTTATCAATGGTTTTGTTTTGAACAAACTGAAAAAAATGTTGCCATAATATCAAACAAAGTAATATTTTTGTTGAATAAGGTTAAGCATCTTTAACATGTTTTGATCTTGTAAAGTGATTATTTGATGATGAATTATTTGAGTGACGAATGAAAAAAGTAAAAAATATTGGGTACATTATTTTTATTGATATTTTTTTGTATATCTGATGATATTTTATGTAATGTGATAGGGCAGATGGGAGACCAATTCAATGATTGAATCTAGTCTAATTTATTGTTATTATTGTTAAATGTTATTATGAATAGATAAAAATTTAATGTCATATTGATGCAAAAATAAATAAATAAAATATACAACTTATAACTAAAAATTTGTAATCCGATTTGGCAGCTGACGATAGGAAAGTTTTCATATCGGCATGTTTACAAGACGACAAAAACAAACGAATTAATCCGAGGATATTCGAAATGGTTCAATGAACGCACCTACAGACCACAACGTATTATGGGTCTATATACACCATGAAAGAGCCAACAATATTATTTTATCATTGCAACGATTTTGATTTACTCTCTCAATTTTTTTTAAAATTTATTAACATATTTATATTCATTGTGATTTATGAACAGTGATTAACATTTTCATTTTTAAATTAACTATTATAACAATTGGTAAATCGTCCAATGTATAAAAAGAGCTTTCTAATACTCTAAACGACTTAGGATTACGTATTTGGTTTCGATTATACAATATCCGAGTTTTAGAAAAACGGTCATGAGCGAGCCAAACTCATGTGGAGAGTGTTCCAGACCATTCCGTTTTCAATGATATCTTTAAGATATAGGATTTTCATTTAGGTTTTCTTATAAACTATGAGTGAGGTTCCATACTATCTATTTTGTCAAAATTTTAGATCCAGTAGTTTCGAAGATAAAAAAGGAGGATGCTCATTTTTCATATATTTTCTTTAACATCTTTTAAACTACACATTTTAAAATTATAAAAAAACGTAGGCACGTTTTTCATAGGGAATCCTTTCATTTGATATATCACATGTCACATTTGAAAATTGTTTTTTTATAAATTTTCTATTTTGTCCCTTAAAATTCAGCTCCAAAATCGGAATTCGTATATTTACACTAAACGTCGTGATTGGGTTACCTAACTCTATACATGTACTAAATGTCAACTTTTTTCATCCAGTAGATTCGGAGAAAATAAACTGTTACTACGTAAACAGACCTCTACTAGTGAACCAGCGTACGGATTGAAGCAGGAATATACGGGATATGTACGCAAATAGTTCCCAGAGGATTGAACGATTCAACAAACAAGAGGAAATCACTGAACTGTATATCATTGATATTTATGGTGAACTAACTGGACGTATAATGTATGCCATTTTATTTTTCCAATTTTCACATCACTCTTCTTTATAGAAGTTATATAAGATGACACATAACCTTCTTTACACAATTTTCTAAATTGAATTTTGGAAACTAAGCTTAAACTGATTTAGTGTTTTCTAGAACACAAAACCTCAAAAACCGTACAATAACTTGTAATCTAGAATATTATTTTTTTTAAGGTTCCGACACTCAAAAGGAAAAAAAGAACCGTTAAAGGACCACTTTGTTGTTCGTCTGACTAGTTTTTAGTTAGATATTCAAAAACTGGCTATTAAACTCAAAAAAAACTGAATAATATTGTTATAAAATTTGTGGTCCACCTGCATCGCCAGTTTGGTCAAAAAAAAATTTTTTTTTAATCGTACTCTACTCGATAAACTGATTTTTTTCGAAAATGTTTATTTTGTTTAATATACGGGAGCCTCTTAAATATAATTGTATTTAAATAATAATTAAGTCTGGGCCATTATTCTATTAAATTATATAATATACTATGACAATTGCACTAGTATAGCACTTACAGTTTAGGGCCAAAAAGCTGTGATTAATGGACAGCCAAACAAACCGACAGACAGAATAGTGCAGAAAATAGAAATTCAGCTTTCGGGAATGAAATTGTAAACAATATTTCAAATTTATCAAATAACAAATTTAAGCGGAGTTTGTAAATTTGCAGAGCTTAGTGGCCAAAAAATATGCGTAAAGTAATTCAAACGCACTAGCCAGTTGACGACAAGCAGAAGTGTTGGGTAATTTAGTAGAGAAAAGTACTTTCCGCCAGTAAACACCTCAAATCTAAACTCCGCCTTGGAGAAAGCGAATTGAGAATATTTTTTTTAACGTAAGTACTAAAAAACTACTAATAAAATGATTAATAACTACTATATTAAAAAATAAAATAAATAGGTTTAGAAATATTTATAAATTAAGAAAATACTAATAAAAACTCACTTATTTATGGAATCGTTGTCAGCAAACATAATTTGGTTAATTGCAAGTCTGAAAACATATAAAAAAAGGCTCTTTACAAGATGCATCATAATATAGAATATCGGAATAATACCTGGGATTGTTATTTAATGTCAGCTTAAGCATAAGATAAGCCTTTATTGGAATGTACTAAAAAGGAAAAAATAAATTTTAATAATTTAAGTTCATAATTAAACTCTATGATTGTTTATTAGTCACAACCCACGCATTTAAAATTATGAACCTGACTTTTTGAAAATTAATTATTTTATCCTCTTTAGTACATTTCAATAAAAGTTAGTCTTTAAAAAGTTTTTTTACTAATTTCTTTCAAAAATTTTACTACTACATCATTAATTTATTCAAATTGATTAATTATTTAATTTAAAATACTATTGAATCATTTATCGTCATTGGAAATACATATATATGCAAAATTGCTAATCGATTGGCTAAGTTGTGTCCGCCATATTAGGTTTACAATGGCGCCACATAGCTTATAGTATTTCACTCGTCAAACCTTTTCATTTGATACCCATGTCAAGAGGGTTGTGTAGAAAAAGGCGCCATCGTGGGGTATCCGCCAAATTGGACGTATGCATTGTTATCAGATATATAATTTCAAAACTTCAGCTTAATTAGATCTAGTCAAAATTTTCATTTCAAGATTTAACCCAAACAGACTGACTGACTGACACACTGACAAACATGTGAAGTTGAATAAAAGCAGTAGGAAAGCTTCAAATTTGCTACCTTTGTTAAAAAACACCCGTTACAGTGCAATAATATTATTCTAATATTGCATTGCAACAATGGGTGTTCCTTAACAATGGTAGCAAAACTGTAGCTATCCTACTTTGATTAATTAATCTTACGAACTATACTATTACTAAAAACTTTACTCTTAAATGAAAGCTTGTAATAATAATAACGTAATGAAAAACATCAGAGATAATTATTTAACATAATTTGCACTGATTTTTCACTCAGCGCTTGGTAGAACATGATAAATAATAGCAAATAAATAAAAACACCTGAAAATTCTATAAAAATTATTAATAAATTATTTCTCAACGATCGTTTCGGACAATAAGTCCATCCTCAGTGATATAAAACATATATGTTTTATATTTTTGTTATTATTTTCTTAACTGTAAATCTACACTAATGTTATAAAGAGGAAAGATTTGTATGTTTGTAATGAATAAACTCAAAAACTACTGTGCCGATTTAAAAAATTCTTTCACCATTAGAAAGCTACTTTCACCGTGAGTAACATAGGCTATATTTATTGCTAGAAAATATTAGGGATCCTTACTAAAACTTTAGTAACGTAACCCAAGGTGTAAAAAAATGCCATAAAACATCTTTCGTCGCATGCGCTGCGGAAATTATTGATGATAGAACAAAAGTATGTTCTACAATATTAAAGAACATATCAATAACTACAAAAAACTTCCCGATATTATATGTCCAACTATTATCGTTATGTCACAATAACCACTTTTTACATTTTAATAATCTATATAGATAAAAGATGGACTCCAAACGAGTAAACTATTTTTGATAAAATTTTCAGACAATCTTTAGATTAACGCAGCGGGTGATCTTCTGAAGTTTGGTAGTCATCGGATCAACAGAATTTTTTAAATTTCTTTTTGGGAAATAAGATTTTTCTTCTATTTTTGAACATTCACAAATAAAAGCGATTGAATTCGCGCAAATTCAATACACGTTGAGAATTTAATGATAATGATTCTCATCTTTTATATCCTATATATTACATTTACACCCGGGCGAAGCCGAACTGGGCCGCTATATCTTATAAATTTAAGAAATTTGCCAATAGTGATGTCAAATACACTGTAAACTATAACATAATAAAACCCTTAACTCATTCCGCCGCGAAAATGGAAAGATTCGGGTTTAAGTCTCGACGGTGACAGTGGACAAAAAATAAATGTTTCTAATTTAGCATTGTAACAATGAATGTTTATAACAAAAACCCTTTTTGTTTCGCTCCCATCTGATTTGATGTTTTTTGGTGAACTCTGTTGTAAAATTACAACAGATCAATAGGTATCATGACAATTAAAAACGTAATAGGAGTCTGTTTGAAAAAAAGCGATGAATTTACAGTGAAAAAACCTGATCTGACCAAAAGTGCAACTGTAATTTAATTATCGATGTGATGATGATTGGACAGGGGAATGACAGTGATTGTCCATTCGCTACCGGTAATGATGGATAAATTACACAAGTGGTCAAAATTAAAACATCAACTTTGCATAACAGCGTGAAAAATTTGTGACTTTTTGTCAATCTTTTGCTTCCAATCAACATAATGGCCGATTATGAATGCATGATGACCAATTTTTTTCTAATTTTGAACAATGTCAACCGTAACCAGTTATGTATGCAAAAAGGATAACAGCGTTTTTACAATTTCAACTCCAGTAGTGGGGAAATGGTAGTAATTTAGATCAAAATTCACTTTTCAAAATTTTACAATATTTTTTCGTTTTGAGGTCCCCTGAATCCAAAATATATATTTTTGAAAAAAGTCTATGTCTGTGTTTGTCTTTGAATACGATACGGGCCGAACGGATGAGCTAATTGAAACCAAATTTTGGGAGTATATTTAATATGCAAATAAGAAGAGCCCTATAATTTTGTTTTTTAGTATATCTGCCACTATTGGCGTCGGTCGAATGACGGGACCAAAATTTCTCGACGTTTCACACCAATTTTTCTTTCGTTAAACTTTTTTTTAATTTTCATAATTTCGGAAATATTTTGAAAACAAAAATAGGTATTTTTTTTTTGTTCTGAAAATCTGTCAAAAATAAATTAGTCGTGTAACTGACAAGCATGCTTTGATTAATTTTTCATGTAAAACCAAATGCAAACAGATATCAAATATTTAATAGTAGCCGTTGCACGCGTCACCTCACGCGTTAAGAAACTTTTCTTTCTTTATTATAATGCGTCAAATGTCAATATTTTTGAAATTGTGCTATAGTCCATAAACACAAACAAAACCAATGATCACGAAGAATACATAAAATACTTGCGGATCTGGTAGGTGGACGTTGTCCTGGCACAGATCTCGCTAGAACAATATGTTTTTTGAACTAAAATTTTGGATTATATGTTTTTATGTGAGAAATCCAAATTAAAATTCTAAAAAAAATGTTGGAAAAAATTTTTAAAAAAATGCTGGATCTCAACAACAACGCCACCTACCGGATCCAACTGTACTTAAAAAACCGTCCAGGTACAAAAAAAAAATCATCAAAACCGGTCAAACCACTTAGGAGAAGAATTTCGAACACACGCACACCGGAATGTTATTTATGAAAGTAACGTCATGTTCAAAAGTGGCATCTGCACTGCATTTTGTGAACCAAAAATATTGTTGAGTGATAAAACCGCATCTGAACTATAATACAATTCAGCCTGAATACAATGTTAAAAGTGTACAAACGACAGGTATTGTGGGTGTATTTATCGTTCAGTGTTCAGAGAGAGGGTTGAAGCGTTGTTACAGCTTATAGAATGAACGATGAACGCAGGTGCTGGTACGATTAGACCGGATCATGACTAAACAACACTGATTAGTACAGTTAAAACCGCGGATTAACTATATATATAGTGCACTGTAGCGTACTACGCTGTACACAATACCTATATATTATGTACAATACAACCTCGATATAACAAAGCTGAAGGAATTAGAAAATATTCGTTATATCAAGTAATTCGTTATAATAAAGTTTGTTATATGAAGGTCAGGTTGGTCTAAGATTCGTTTTAACAAGATAAGAAAACCCATTTTCTTCTGAAAATTTTTCTTTAAGCTTTAAAATTGTGGCCAATGTACTTGCAGAAATTTCGAACTCTAGCGATGTTTAATTTTTTCTTTGTAGGATTCTCGTCTACATTCATAATGATTTTTCGTTTCACTGCGATGGTTAAGGAATACCTTTTTCGTTTCTCAGCCGCTGCAACTTTAAATTTACTAACAACAGTGACCAACAGCAATGTTTACATTACTTTACATCAAACAACAATGATTGTCTTACGATAAATTTAACGTGTCTGAACCTGTCGAAACATGAATTGTTGTTGTTATTGTGGAATTGTATGTAATTGATTGGTAAAATACGTTATGTAAAGATTATAAGTTGACAAAAATCGTTAAATAAAGGTAAATTATTCTTTCTATTTAAATTCTGCAATGATTTAAAATTCGTTATAAAGAGGTTTTTGACAAAAAGTATTTGTAATGTAGAGGTATACGGACAGTTCTAGGGGATTTCGAAAAATTTGTTAAAATGAGGAAATCGTTCTATTGAGGTTCGTTATATTAAGGTTACACTGTATATGTATACAAATAATACAGATAATGTTATAGGATGCTTTGTCGGTACTAAAACAGTAGTCGTGCGAAGGCTGAGACGAGAATCGAACGAGGCTGATTGAATACTGAACGTAATCCTATTTGAAGCTATGCTTCTTAAGATAACTGTTTACCAGTCGTTCCATATATCTCCTTTTTACCCTACTGCCAACAAGGGTTATGTTTTTGCGCGTATCTACGTAATAATAATTATTACCCAACACGAATTGTATCGTAGTGCGATAGTTTTTTAATACCATTTTCGTAATATTCACTCGACGCAATCCAAAGTTGTGCTGGCTCAACGCCCGCCGGTCACCGTGAAATTGTTTCTGATTGTAGACCTGTCCTCTCGCACTCACAACGACTGCGCATTCGGTTCGAAGATCATCTTCAATTACGGACATCTATTGTCTATTCCACGCAGCGTTGCCAGACGTCCCGAGTTTGGCGGGACGTCCCGATTTTTAAATCAAAATTAAATGTCCCGCTTTTCGGGGATAGCTCGACCATGCGTAAATAATTATTCTCTTATTGTAAGTTGCAATTTGTAACACTCACTCTTCACACTATTGTTTGAAACGCCATATTTTTCTAATGAATAAAACTTTTTTGATTTTGATTTCTGTTTTTTTTTATTTTTTTTTATTCAAAAGACGAATAAGACAACTATTTAACGATAGGGTAATTCTGATTTAAGATATATTTTTATTAAAATACATTTTCTATGGCTATTTTTGCTATCTATTGTCACGTAAACATAATTTGAACTCAAATAAAAAGATAAATATTTAAAAACTTCTGATTATATACGTTTTATTACTATGTCCCGCTTTCGACGAAAGAATCCCGCTTTTTTCACTCAAAAAGTTCCAAAATCTCGACTTGGCAAAAAAAAAATCTGGCAACGCTGAATGCACGCTATATTTTTGTCGCTTGGATATTACCTTTTAGTTTTGAAATTATAAAACGAAACATTATCACCCACTTTCGTAAAACTCGAATTTCAGTGCATGTTTCCCAGTATTATTCCGATTTTAAAGACGTAATCACGTAAAATCAATACATTAATAATATCCATTATAGTTAGAATCAACTCATTCATACTATGAATCTATTTTATTTCGAACGATACATTGATGAATTGTGGAGTTGTGAAACGAGATTACAACAGGTGATTCAGTTCGCATTAGGATAAAAAAAGGAAAACAATGCACAGATTAAAATTATTATGCTTGTTTGCTGATGTTAAATTTTCCCTACTAAAATCAGTTTATTTTGTTTGTCGATAATCCACTTCAACACGAAGTGAAGAGTAGTTCTGTATTATCAAATTTCCAACTGTCGTAATTTCAGTTAAACTAATTTGTCGAACTGAAATACATTAAATATCATTCTGTTGCAAGAGAATTTAAAAATGATATCTAAGCTATGGAACGAACTACCACAACATATTCGTACCTTAAACAAATTAAAATATTTTCGGAAAAATTTTAAATTCCCTTGCTCCAAAAAATGCACGACCAACACATAAATTTATTATTTATGTTATTTGGCTTTATTATTTGATTCTATTATTTTATATTTTAAACTGTGGTTTTATTATTTATTTATTGTATTTTGTCATTTTGCTGTTTGTATTGTATGGCTTTGCGACTTTTATTAAAAATTTTAGTAATAAAGAATAATAATAAAATAGGTAGTCTAAAATTTAAACAAATTTTATTATCCTAAATTAGTTATTACCATGTTTTCTTCCCCGCATAGTGGAGTGCCGTAAGGTTTATATCTCGAAATCCAGGACCAGTCAATAAATCTTCATAAAAACTGTTGGACTGCATTGTTAAAAGCTCAAATAAAAAAGTTAAAATAGGTTGACTAATTCTAAGCAACTTTTGTTCTATAAAGTTTTTTCTGAATGTCCATACTTTTCGACTTATTCGCGAGTGTGTCAATTTTTCAACCAATAAACCCACGTTTTCAGATGGTTTTTCCCGAATAACTGAAAAAGTTAGTATTTTATCAAAAAAATCATTCTTAGTAAAAAATATCCATTTTTCGTCCCACTAAATTTTGTTTTCTATTACACCCCGTATAATATGCAGATATAGAATTAATATAATATTCAGCTAACAAAAGCAACCACCAAAGCACGTTTTTATTTTGAAATATAAACGGAAGGTACACGGTCGAAACGCATGTGGTGAACCTGAGACATAAATTATGTACGTCAAATTGTCATATTTTATAATATAGTGACAAGGGGTTAGATTAAATACTCACCATTCCTATGTCCCTACTGTCATTTTTTGTTTCTTTTGTCCTATTTTTTAAATGTCGTTCCAAAACAATTACATCCCATTTTTTATTTCTGTTTCATTTTACACAAATAAATAAGTCGAAATACATTATTTACACCGTACTTTATTTCATATTTGTTTTTAAATCTGCAAGCAGGTGGTTTCCATATTAATTTTTAATTGTGTTGATACGAATTTCAAATTTTACCTATTTTGCAATTATCAAGTTTTTTTGAAAGTTTTATTATTTAATTGTCATATCAGTGTTTAGCCATACAAAACATAAGTCAAATATTTCCAGCTTCACGAGAATGAAGAGAGTCGAAAAAGGATTGAGGTTTTCCATGGTTTCCCTCAATTAATTCCAGAAAAATATCGGGATGGTTCCTTATTTGAGGCCATGGCCGATTACCTATCAAACTCCTAGTTCAAAAATTGCCTACCTTATCCTAATTTCTTATAATTCCTTCATTCGCCCATTGCTATTACATAAGTTGAAGTTTTAAAAATGTAGAAAAATAACGGGAAGTGTGGTAAATGGAAAATAGTAATGGTGCGAATGGCGTCTGTTATGACATAAAGTCGAGAAACGGACGTTAAACACATTATTATTACTATTATTATTATTATTTGAGTCAAATGTTTCTCATTTCGTGATTTCATTCTTCACGTCGCAAAATATCTTACCGTCTCTTGTAAGTGGACACTTCTTTAATTTCTTTACTACGTAGGAGTGTAATTATTGTTGTTAAAAACAGTCTATAACCGTCTGTATGAATGAATATGTTTGCAGACGAAGAATTTTTCAAAATAAATTTCTTAGAACTGAATCCATATAAAAATATATATTTTCATAACGATATAAAATCTTAATTGATTAATTCAGAACAAGGGCTACAGAAATTTACAGAGATACGTAATACGCAATGTAATAACTTCTTAAGAGTCAGGGGGATTTCTTATACTGCTTCGTCAACAAGACGACTCGAAAAGATTAAAACTTTTTCTCCACTTGAACAGAAAAACAATCACAATGAATATTCAAACGTCAAGACAATAAAAAAATTAAATTTGTATTATAATAAACGAGTCGTTGTAAGTGACATCGACTCAACGAAAATACATGTGTAAACCAAGGGGTGTATTAAGCCGGATTTCTTTAACAACCTGACGACATTTTAATAGTGAAAAAATGTTTTAATCAAGGTTATGAGACAGATAGGTGACCTCGTTCCGTTAGATAATAGTGGAGGGATGACGCCATTCAGTAGACTGTCAATTGATATTGCGTGATAGATAAAAATAAAGAACGGTCTAGCAGCTGACGTCATTCTTAAGCGAGGTAACCTATTAATTTTCAAAGACCTTGGTTTTTAACTGTAATTTACACTAATATTATAAAGAGGATAGATTTGTATTTTTGTGTGTATGTGCCGATTTAAAAAATTCTTTCACAATTAGAAAGTTACATTCACCCTTAGTAACATAGGTTATATTTATTGCTAGAAAATATTAGGAATCCTTACTAAAACTTTAGTAACGTAACCCAAGGTGTAAAAAAAATGCCATAAAGCATCTTTCGTCGCATGCGCTGCGGACACTATTGATGATAGAACAAAAGTATGTTCTACAATATTAAAGAACATATCAATAACTACAAAAAACTTCACGATACTATATGTCCAACTATTATCGTTATGTCACAATAACCACTTTTTACATTTTAATAATCTATATAGATAAAAGACGATGTATATGTAATCTATGGACTCCAAACGGGTAGACTATTTTTGATGAAATTTTCAGACAATCTTTAGATTAGCCCAGCGGGTGATCTTCTGAAGTTTGCTAGCGATCGGATCAACAGAATTTTTTAAATTTCTTTTTGGGAAATAAGATTTTACTTCGATTTTTGAACATTCACAAATAAAAGCGATTGAATTCGCGCAAATTCAATACACGTTAAGAATTTAATGATAATGATTCTCATCTTTTATATCCTATATATTACATTTACACCCGGGCGAAGCCGGACTGGGCCGCTAGTAAAATATATAACAAAATGACTTTATAAGTATTAAGAGGCATAACGTAATAATAATAATTTGAAATGCAATTAAATTTCTCAAAATAAATTACTATTTATGGTTTGGAATTCTTCAGTTGACAAAAGGAAGTCAGATTTGGTCCTCCATACATGTATAAAAAAACTTCCAGAAGAAGAAGGGAGACCTAAAGTGTGATTAAAAGCTCTTCTGGGCACGTATCCAAAAATGATCTTGAAGACGATAGAGCTGTCAAAGTTCAACTTCGTTGCGCTGCAAAATAGCAGCTAAATTCGTTTGAAATTTTGACATATGGTTGCAAAGGTCATAGTTTAAGTAAAAAACATAGCTTGTATCTTATTTAGTTTCGGTAGTATGAGAGTGTAATATTAGACAAATTCATCTTTAAAGTTCAATTCCAGATATATGTTATATTAGAAAACAGTATCACGGGTAATTGGAATAATTAAAATAAATCAATTTAAACACTCGTTGTAAATTATTTAATCCATAATGTTTAATATTTTTTATTATATGAATGTAAATTTTTGTAAAAATTTTTGAGAGCTTGAAAAAGTCTTAATTAAAGAAAAGACGAAACGTTGCAATCAATGAGTGTTTAAATTGATTTATTTTAATTATTCCAATCGCCCGTGATACTGTTTTCTATTATTAGACAAATTGTTGTTTACTAGTTTTTCTAATGTAGTTTCCATAGATGATTCGGCCCTGATATGTCACAAAAGAAAAGTAAACACTGCAAAATCCAAAAAGTTTTAATAGACTCAGAGCTACTATAATTCAGTTGAAAACAGTCGGAAAGTTCATCTCGGATGATATGTGAGAACAAACAGCCCTATAGACATTCCTATACAGTATACATACATAATACAAAGGCCTATACCAGCGTTTTTCAACAATGTAGCACTTTGTTTCATGTGAAAGTTTTTTTTTGTCTAAATTAGATATGTAAATTTTTTTATCTGATTTAAAAAACCAGTCGACTGTCGAGCTCGAGTCGAACTCGCGAGGAGAGGGTTCCGTACTATTCCGTTTTCCGTGAGAACTTTGGCACTTGGAATTAATAATAATAATAATAATAATAATGCGTTTAACGTCCGTTTCTCGACTTTATGTCATAACAGACTCCATTCGCACCATTACTATTTTTTCATCTACCACCTCCCGTTATTTTCTGCATTTTTTAAAACTTCAACTTATATAATAGCAATGGGCGAATGAAGGAATTATAGGAAATTAGGATAAGGTAGGTAATTTTTGAACTAGGAGTTTGATAGGTAATCGGCCATGGCCTCAAATAAGAAACTATCTCGATATTTATCTGGAATTAATTGAGGGAAACCATGGAAAACCTCAATCAAGATGGCCGGTACAGGAATTACCGTTTCTCGGCAAGAGGCAGTAGGAAAAAGTCCCAGCCACATCTGCCCCTGTCGGGAATCGAACCCGTACCTCCCGAATGCGAGTCTAGTGCAGCACTTGGAATTTTCGTTTAGGTTTTCCTGTAAAACTATATATTATATTTATATATATTTTTTTAATTTTCTAATTTGGTCCCCAAAATTGACCTCCAAAGCCGAACTTCGTTTATTTACATTTTACGCTATACGTCTATGATTGGGTCAGCTAACTTTATATATGTACCAAATTTCAACCTTTTTCGTCCAGTAGACTCTGAGAAAATAAGTTTTGACAGACAGACAGACCGATACAAGAGTGATTCTATAAAAGTTCCGCATCTGGATCAGTTGATTCGTTTGAGAGATATCGTTGAAGAAAAGTTTTGAAAAAAATGTTTTTTCAAAATATCTTCTCAATTTTTTTTTATAACGTTCTTTAATGTAATATAAACACAATAGTATCAGTTTGTTTTAATGTATTTAACACATAGCGGAAAGATTTAGGGTTAACCCATAGGTCAAGCGGTTTCCACATTTTTTTATATTATATCTTTCTTTTACTCTTTGATAGTAAGCTGACAATACTGCTATAACATTTTTGTTTAAAAATATTTAAATATAAATCCAATATTGAAATTTTAGTTTAAAGGACAAAGATTTTCTAACATCTCGTAGCCGGTAGCTTTAACAGATGACAACATTTTATTTTAATTAATTAAAGAACAAGTTGCCCATAATATGTACATGCGCATTAATCTCTAATCTAAGGATAAAATTCTCGTATAACACCACGGACATTAAGATAATTCAGGAAAGTTAAAGCACATACTTTCTCATAAATTTACTCTAAAAGGAGGCAATCAACTAATTGAAATTAATTACAGAAAGTTTTCTGTCAGAAAATAGTTGATCTCATCAGGAAAAAAACCTTATAGAAAAATAACAACGGCAATAGTACTTGAATTTTTTTCTTATTATGCATTCATAAAAAATGGAGATATACTAATGCTAGTAAAACATAACTTGTATAAAGAAAAATAACTGTGCGAAAGTACAATTTTCATCTCAAATTTAACACTAAGACTTACGATATTACAATGTAAACATTTTCTTTTTAAGGACTGTTTACCAGGTGTTCAATATGCCCCCTTTTTCACCCACATAGCAATTGGATGTGTGTATGCATGTAGAATGCACTTACTCGCCTTTCGGAAATTTCTATTTTAAATGAAAAATCATATTCAATCTTTGATGTTAATGCTTACAAAATAAACTCGAAATATGTATCATTCTTTCCGTAAGACTTTAAGTTAAGAATTAATATAAATAAACGATTTAAAATCAGAGAAAAACGAGAAAATTACCATTACCAAATTTTTATACGCCAAAAAAATACATTTAAAAAAATTATTGAGCAAGCCAAATTTATCGCTATTTTTAACACGCACTTATAAAGAAATCAACTTGCCTTACCATAATTCGAAATCTCGTGACATGCTGTAAAGGATTATTGACAAATATCACGTTTTTTTATTCAATTTTTAGGGCAAAAATATGTGCACTTTTGATATTTTTAAGCAACAAGCCAAATTTTGTGAAGGTTAGTGCTTGATTATAGCTAATAAACACAGTAATAAAATGAATTTTGCGAGAACAGTTCGAAATTTCCCGAGAACATATTTTACAATCTAAGAGATCAATCACCTTAAAATTTTACAACTCAAAAAAATACTCTTTCAATGTCAAATCGAACATGTACTAATGATTTAGGAGAAAGTTCCATGCTGAATGTAATGCCTCAGCCACACACTCGACGAGTGGCATGGGAAGTAGCGAGGAAAGGAGGCAGAGACGTTGTGTGGCCGCGTTACTGGTCATGCCTCACGTCATGCTCCTCGTCATGCCCAGTACTTCCTCGATTGTCGGTTTTTTGTGCGCGAGTCAAAGGACCGGCAATAAGAGTACGAGTAAGCCGGCCACATACTCCCGCGCCACTCAGTACGCATCAAGCGGTCTAAGTGTAAAGGCATAGTGCGCACGCTGCCACAGTATCGACCTCCATTGTCGAAAGGCGAAAGCCGAGTGCGGAGCGTCGCGAGTACAGCAGTGTCTGGCCGCTTAGGGCAACATCGCGACAGCGCGATGAGCAGAGCGAGGAGCAGTGCGAGGAGCATAGTCTGGCAGTAGGGTAACAGTCAGTCAGCACGAATAGGTCTTTGGTAAGGGGAAAGAAACTGCGGGGGCGCAAAGGAGGCGGCATGTCTGAGTCTTTTATTACAATAACATGATATGATTTTGACACACATGCTTTCGATCTCTCCCTTTCTGTGTGTTGTGAGGCAGTATGTATGTTTGTGCATGGGTACCGACGCGATGTCTAAATACATTACCACAGATTAGAACAGTTACAATATTTACACCGACAACATAACCAAGTAAATTGGCTTAATATTTAATTTAAAAAAATCTGAAAAACGGTTGGCCCTGCAGGCCATCCCTGGAACTTCCCGCTATTTTCGATCTATTGAGATGTGTCCTACCTACGGTGTTTGTTAAAAGTTATTTAAAAAAAAACTTTTCTGAAAATATTTCGCAAATGATATCTCTCGAAAAAACAAATCGATTTTAATTAACTTTGCCGCATTTGACGCAGTTTTATAAGCATAAAAAGTAATCTATAATAAAAAAATTAATCTGACAAAAATTTGGAAAGATATCTTGAAAAAACACTTTTTTGAAAATATTTGGTAAATGATATCTCTCGAAAAAACAAATCGATTTTAATTAACTTTGCGGCATTTGACGCAGTTTTATAAACGTAAAAAATAATCTATGATAAAAAAATTAATCTGACAATAATTTAGAAAGATATCTTGAAAAAACACTTTTTTGGAAATTTTTCGTCAACGATATCTCGCGAACGAATCAACCGATCGAGATGCTTACGGCAGTCAAGGCAGTTTTTCAAGCACACAAAAATAATCTATTACAAAAAAAATCAATTTTGAAAAAACTTTTCTTTTCTTTACTACCCCCTTGATATGTGTATCAAATGAGAGGCCATGACAAGTAGAAAACAGTAAAATGTATGACGTTATTTAAAATCCAATTTGCCGATCAAAAGGCGTACCTAACTACAAATTTGGAAATAAAATATTTAAAAAAAAACTTTTATAGACAAGCTTTTATTGCAGTGTACTAAAAAGGATAAAAATAATTTTTAATAATTTAAGTTCACATAATTATAAAAACGTGGGTCGTGCTTACAACCCACGCTTTAATATAATTATGAACTTACATTATTAAAAATTATCTTTAAAGTTCAATTCCAGATATATGTTTAATAGAAAACAAGATCACGGGTAATTGGAATAATGAAAATAAATCAATTTAAACAGTCATTGATTGCAACGTTTCGTCTTTTTTTTATTAAGACTTTTTCAAGCTCTCAATATGCTGAAACGATAGTTAAACTATGATATAATAAAAAATTTTATTACAAAAACAATTATTAAAAATTGAAAATTGTGTATAATAATTGTTTTTGTAATGCCAAATTGTATATTATATCATAGTTTAACTATCGTTTAAGCATATTGAGAGCTTGAAAAAGTCTTAATAGAAAAAAGACGAAACGTTGCAATCAATGAGTGTTTAAATTGATTTATTTTCATTATTCCAATTACCCGTGACACTGTTTTCTATTAAACATTATTTTTATCCTTTTGAGTACACTGCAATATAAACTTGTCTTTATTGTACGTTTTTAAAAATATTTTATTCCCAGTAATAACTCTAGATCTACTAGTTTTAACAAATAAGCGGTTTTGAAAATATATTTATTGGTACGCATATTTTGTACCCCAAAATATCTTATATGAGCTTTCTAGAAAACTCCACTGAATTTTTCACATTGAAAATCATTTTGGAACATACAAGCTATACAATTAAGTTAGCAGGAAAGTGGACAAATTGGTGTAAATCAATAAACCAATTATTAATTTAGCGACGTTTCGGTCATTTATTTGAGCTTTATCAGGCACCTATAAAGTACAGCACATGTTAAAATTAAGTACACGACCAAATATACAAAAGTTTACAAACACAGCATATTTACCTTAATACACTAAATTAATAATTGGTTTATTGATATATATCAATTTGTCCACTTTCCTGCTAACTTAATTGTATATGTTTGAAAAAAATATGGACGCAACAATTTCCAATACAAGCTATGTTTTATTCTCCGTACCGATATTTTCTCTATGTTCCTTTTTAACTAATTTAGAGAGTGCGTCATCTATTTACAACTTTAGTCCGTGCCACACGTTGCACCGACATGTCACAACATAAGGTGGGTTCATGCATGCACCTAAGTCCTGTTTTGTTACAATAAAGGGGGCGCATTAGTATCAAATCTCAGGAGTATATAATCAGAGGACGGGGACATTGATAAATAGACACGTATTTTTATAAATTACATCTTCCCCACATGAAAATAATACTCTAATAGGATTGTACCCTGACACGGAATGCCTTCCTTACTATATACATGAATGCATCAGAAATATTTATGTTGATACAAATTGCTTTGATGCATTAGCAAGTTTATGAAAATATATTATTAGTATGTTTATTCAGTTGACTTCTCTTATATTGTTTTACTTGCGCTTGATATTATGAAAAATGACTTGAAAATGTTTGAATAATTTAGAAGAATATTTCTTCCCTTTAATCATATAGGGTTGTTCCAACAATAAAAAAAAGTTGGGGCGCGTACCTACTTACGCGCGTTTTAAGTTACACTTCTTTGGCGTGATTAAAAATTAATTTTTAATACACATGCAAATAATGTACTTACTGAAATAAATTTTCAAAAAGTTTAAGAATAACACTTACAAAAAATTTACCTCAGATATTTTAAAACGTTTTCAAAGGTTTATTTTGGTTTTTACTTTTTCCGCTGTATGACACTTAAAACGACTATTGGTTGTAATCAAAAGCTATAGTCGTCTAGTATATTATATGACAGAAAGTGATTTCGTCCAACTGACATTTTAGCCTGAGCCCTTATGACCAACTTCATACTGTCAAATTTTTGTTAGCGCGAACAACTTCATACCATCGAATTTTCGTTAGCTGTGCGCGCATAAATTCCGTTGCCTACAAAAATTTTACTCTCAACTACTATTTTTTCATCTACCACTTCCCGTTATTTTCTACTTTTTTGCAACTTCAAATTATGTAATATTAATGGACGAATGAAGGAATTATAGGAAATTAGGATAAGGTAGGTAATTTTTTAAATTAGGAGTTTGATAGGTAATCGGCCATGGCCTCAAATAAGGAACCATCTCGATATTTATCTGGAATTAATTGAGGGAAACCATGGAAAACCTCAATCAAGATGGCCGGTACAGGAATTACCGTTTCTCGGCGAGAGGCAGTAGGAAAAAGTCCCGAATGCGAATCTAGTGCTGTCACCACTAGACTACCCAGCTCGGTTCGAAAAATCATAGTAGTAAAAGGGATTGACTTTTTCATTAAATTGTAAAAATATTTGCTAATTGTTTTAAAACTACAAAAAGACGAATATAAACATGAATGGATCATGGATTATTTATAGAATGAAATTATGAGTAGTGCTAATCGGTATTGTACATTTTGAATATCCATATATGCACCGTAAACACATTTTATTGTTTACATAACACATGTGCATTATGAATGAAACGAAATTCTAGTTTGCATAATATATTGATGTTGATAAATGCATTCAAATTCAGTAAAAAATGATCCATTTATTTATTTTATCTCTCATCATTCCCTGGTGCAAATATGCACTAACAATTTTGTCATTCGTTATTTCAATAGAAAAATACGAACATATTCATTATTTTTACATTAAGAATCACTTCACATTTACATATTTTTTATTACTTTCTTCCTTATTTTATAAAACAAAAATATTTTTCTATAACAATTCTGCTAATGTAAAACTATAAAAAGAGTTTCCTGAGTGCATCACGATAGAATAATACAGTAAAACTTAGTTTATCCAGCCCTCGATAAACCGAGCCTCCGCGTTAACTGAGACAACGAACTGATCCGTAGCATTCCGCATTAATTGAGGTGTATGCTCGGATAATACGGAAAAACTTGGATAAAATGGACGAGGTGGGATTAAATGCGCTTGAAATAGCTCTTAAATATATTGAGGAACAGCCGGAAACTAATGCAAATGACCTCTTTATTAATGAAACGATAGCGAGACATTGTAGCTAAAAAACGAATGAGCAGGTTAAAACAGTGCTCTATTACGGACATTTTAAAGTAGAGATGAGAAAAACGGGTCTTTTTAGTGTTCTGCATCTTTGCATCCATGGATTCCGTATGTGAGCCGGCTCACTGAACCGGTTCAAAAAGAGCCGAGTTCTGAATATGTTACTACAGTCTGTCACTGAGTTACCTAGTTCAGTCAATCATATCACGACCTGTATAGAATCAAGAATGCATAGCCAAACATGTGATGCATGAGTCATTTGAGCTGACAGATGCATCAAAGCAAGAACTGATACGTAAGTGTAAAATGTGCTTCTGTGTTTTACTGAGTTATGCGGATCCGTTGATCCGTCGGCTCAAAAAAAAGTGAGCCGGCTCTCACGGATCTTCTGTCGGAGTCGGCGCTTTGAACCGGTTCAGATCTGAGTTACCCAACTCTATTCTAAAGCCACGACGTTAGTGACAAGATACACATATTATATAGTAACAATGCTTTATATGCCAAAGATTAATCTGAGTTCGTTAGATTTTCACTTTTATTAGTGTATTTGCCATATGGCAACATACACTATTGGCGTCGGTCGGATGGCGGGACCTAGGGGTCGGACCAAAATTTCTCGACGTTTCATAACCTCCTAAACACATTGGCACCATTTTTAAAAATGTTTATATATATATGTATATATATATTTATATATATATATATATATATTTATATATATATTTATATATATATTTATATATATATATATTATATATATATATATATATATATATATATATATATATATATATATATATGTGTGTACGCGCGATAACTTTCGAAAGAGTTAATTGATTTCAACGAAATTTGGGCCACGTGTTGAAACCCATCACCGCAAGAAGCCTATTTAAAATGGGCCTAATCGGGCTATTTTAAGGGTAGTTTTTAGGGGTTGAAAACTGTTTTTGGGCCCCAAAATACCGAAAAAATTCTCCGAATCGTTTCAAAATTGAAATTTAACCCTCTGGTAGTGAGTAAAAAGTGTCCCCACAATTTTAATAAAATCGGCCCGACAGGACCGGATTTACAAAAACACTAGTTTGCAGATAGTGACTTATTTATTGAAGGGGTATTTAATTCGGTGTAGACGTTAAAGTGATAATAATATTACAATTAAGAAAAAAATGTTATTTTAAGGGGTGTATTAAGGGGTTAAAATTTTTATTTTGCCCAAAAACAAACTTAATTTCACATAATAAAAGTATAAAACCACACGGCCCTATACAAGCAAATACACTATATTGTCGGCAGGGTTTTGGCACTGCGACCCGGGTTTTTTTTACTTTTGTGATTAAATTTCATTCTATCATTTCAAATGCAAAAATTTCGATTTTTTTATTTCTTCTGTTACCCGAGTTTTCGCTTGTCCGAGGTACCTCCTCCCCACATTACCTCGAATAAACGAGGTTTTACTGTAGATGTGTTTGGTATATTAGAGTAGAGTAGATAGCAGTGAAATTTACTCTAGAAAGTGTCCGTTAGGTTTACCACATGTGTACACAATTAACAAACGGGCTACTGAAATTTCAGGTCGCACAATAATTGCACTCAACGTATTTTTCAGAGACCTGTTAGAAATAAACATATTATAAATCAGTGTGAGATTATCTCTATTAGGGTTATTGTCTAGTTATATTTAACGCAGAAACAATATATTTCCCGTAAAACAGGATATCGCACGCTGTATAAGCAACGAGTAAGACAAAGACACAAATATATAACAACCGAACGAGCTAACGGAAACCAAATTGAAATTGATGTGGTAAACGGAGAAGGTTACTTCATTGTAAGCCTTCGGTTGTTCCGTGGGTCGTACTAGTACTAGTGTGCAGTGCAGGGTTGGTGAAAATAAGATGAACTGGCGAAATTCAAGATCAATGTTTAGACGTCACGACACGAGTCTTCGAATACTCATTTATACTGATGAGTCTTTTTGAAACAATATTAATATTCTGCTTTTTGTCGATTACAACATTATAACGTCCATAACAAAAACAAACAAATTTAAATCTTCTATATGCTCATTATTTTTTCATAATATCTAAAAACTATGGATCCCACTATCTCTCGACTTAATATCAAGGAGCACATTAACCCTTTACACACGAGAGAAAAATGTGGTTACGTGGTTTCCTTAGTGTCCACAACATTGTTTTGAACATTTGATTCTATGTTAATCTACACTAATATTATAAAGAGGAAAGATTAGTATTTGTGTGTGTGTGTATGTTTGTAATGAATAAACTCAAGAACTACTGTGCCGATTAAAAAAATTCTTTCACCATTAGAAAGCTACATTCACCCTGAGTAACATAGGCTATATTTATTGCTAGAAAATATTATGGATCCTTACTAAAACTTTAGTAACGTAACCTAAGGTGTAAAAAAAATACCATAAAACATCTTTCGTCGCATGCGCTGCGGAAATTATTGATGATAGAACAAAAGTATGTTCTACAATATTAAAGAACATATCAATAACTACAAAAAAACTTTGAGATACTATATGTCCAACTATTATCGTTATGTCACAATAACCACTTTTTACATTTTAATAATCTATATAGATAAAAGACTTTGTATATGTAATCTATGGACTCCAAACGGGTAAACCATTTTCGATGAAATTTTCAGAGAATCTTTAGATTAGCCCAGCGGGTGATCTTCTGAAGTTTGGTAGCGATCGGATTAACAGAATTTTTTAATTTTCTTTTTGGGAATAAGATTTTTCTTCGATTTTTTAACATTCACAAATAAAAGCGATTGAATTCGCGCAAATTCAATACACGTTGAGAATTTAATGATAATGATTCTCATCTTTTATATCCTATATATAACATTTACATCCGGGCGAAGCCGGACTGGGCCGCTATAAAGTATATTTTGGTGCACTCTCAGATAAACTCTGGATCAATCGATGTTGGTTGCGTTCACAAAAATAGTTTCAGGTACAGTGTAGAATTTTTCAAAGTCAAAACTCACGATTGTACATAATCTCGGGTGTAAAGGGTTAATACGGGTTGATCAATAAGTACCCGTATTTGACAACAGATGGCGTTGACGAGTGAAATTGACTTTACCATCGGGTACTGCAGCCTTTTAAATAACGACCTCGTGCTAAGCTGTAGATAAATTCATAGGTTAGGTTATTTTTGACAGCCAGTTGTATCATTCGTGTTTTGAATTTTTCTACAAAATGGAAAAAAAGCAATATCGATCCGTAATTCGTTTTTTATACGAGTATATCCCACCGTGGTCATAGATGGTGAAGGGTCCCCATAGACAGCATCCAACTCCAGTTTTATTTTTTCGCGTGTTTTTAAAAAACGAATTAGGAATCGATATTGTTCTTTTTCCATTTTGTCGAAAAATACAAAACACGAATGATACAACTGGCTGTCAAAAATAACCTAACCTATGAATTTATCTACAACTCAGCACGAGGTCGTTTAAAAGTCTGGAGTACACGATGGTAATGTCAATTTCACTCATCAACACCATCTGTCGCCAAACACGGATACTTATTGATCAACCCTCTACGTTAATGTTCATCCCTAGTACAAAAGTGCTCTATATATATGTTGCATCAAGGTGTGTGTGTGTTGGATCTCTCAAATCAATACACACTGTTGGCCCGCACGACTGAATACAGAAACGCTGACCAGTCGAGCAAGAATTATGTTACAGCAGGCTCCTAAAGCAGTACGCACACACGACTGCCCTTTCGGATATTTGTTCAGCGAAAACTCTATAGGTACCTACGAAATTACCTACACAGAAATAGTATATCAAAATGCTAGAACGAATAAAAAGACACGTGTCATTAACAATATTGTAATAAAACTAACGAACAGTGAAAACCTCGTGAAATATGTTACGAGAATGTTAATCAAGCCAAAGAAATTTTCAACTTGAACATCGACCTTCCATCGCTTTGCAATTTACGTAATTGTGTAAAATCTCTATAGAGAGCTAGTGATGTAAAAGGATAAATAGTCGGTCAAATATCCGGTTAAATAACCACGATAATTTATTTTAAATAGCCACACGTCTGCGCAGAAAGTTTTGCGCGCACAATTGTAATTTTCGGTCATGATTTCCAATTTAATTTCTGTAACCACATAAATTATAAATACTTTATTTAATCATTTCTTTCGATTCTACTGTTGCAAACTGCTCTATTATTTTGTTTTTTTTTTCTTTTGTTCTGAGAAAGAGAAATCGGAAGCCGCCATCTTGTATTACCGAAAGCCAATTGATTAACCAGTAAATTATTCGCCCAAAATAGTTAGTATCCGGTAATCTTACGTCATTAATCTAAACATATTTTGTGTAATACCATACGTTATATGAATTTATTTATGTTGCATTTCTATAGTCGTCTGTTAGAAACCTCCAGTTTCCAGGTTCTGATCTAATAGACGAGCAAGTTATATTTTCTCTAAAGGTCCATACCCACTGAATCGGATCGGATCGGCACGGCAATGTATACGCACGCTGAATGTTGCCGAATCGACTAGTGCGTCGGAACTCATTTAACTTCATGTATCTCCAAATTGCCGATCGCGCCGAGGCGATCGATACGATTCAATGGGTATAGACCATTAATCATTATAGTGCTCGGCTTATTTGGATTCTAATCGATAAAGATTATTTTTATTTCCAAGTAGAAGAACCTCCCCGAATAACGTCGTCAAGGTGAAAAAGTTCATTAAAAATATGTTTTTCCAGCTCTTTGTGTGAAAATCATGCTAGATTGGAGAAAATTACATACCGGTAATTTTGTAGAGTAAAGAAATACAAAACTATAGCCTCATAAATATTGTCATTAAACATAATAGGTATTATGTTTTCTTTATATCCGATCAAAATCAATTTTAATGCAGAAAGCCTTACATTTATGCTCTGCTGGAATTACTTGCACGCCATCTATATAACAGCGACTCGAAAGAAAGTAACAACGGAACGAACGAGTTTTCTCGTGCAGACTGATACGTGAGACTGCCGCCAGCCAGTAGTAGTTGTTATTGCGTAGTATAACCTCAAAATTGCTCACTTGAAAGTTATTAGTCTTTTTATATAATGGTGAAAGTACGAATTTTCGACCGGGTATAAAGATAAATAGTATTCACCATTCGAGCCGAAAGTTAAAAGCCCTGTACTACGCTTCGCCTCGGGCATCGTGTCGCGCAGTGCAGGGATATCAATTTTCTGTCCTTGTGGTGTAATTATACCGGTCTACGCTGTGTGTTCTGTCAATGAAATTTGAAACATTTTATGAATAACTGTTTTTCACCTATATTCAACACGGTCATTTATATATCGGAAAGCCTTTCTAAAAGTCAACCATTAATTTCGAAAACAATTCTCGCGATACAATTAATGATCCAATTGTCATAAATAATGTTTATAATTCAACGATAAATGACGTCAACCAGTATTGCTTTTATGAATTGAAAACCGCTGATACATCAATGACAGCCATACAATGGAAGGAGGGAGTAGCCTTGACATACACATACGCCTATTGCACTAAATCAAACATAATCTCTTTTTTGGGATTTCAATAAAAAAATTCCAGCCAACTGAGCGACAAGGTCATTTCAACTTCAAAAATATTTACATTTTACATATTATCTACACTAATATTGTAAGCAGTAAAGTCTGTAAGTTTAGATGTAGGAGGTAATCTCAGAAATTACTCATCCGATTTCAAAAAAATTTTCAACAATTTTTAGAATGATCCTTCAGGATGAATATGGGTTATATACTATCGCGTTAAAGTTAAATCGCTTTTCGTGGAGACCAATATTATACAAAAATGTACATTGGTATATCTGTACGAGATTAATAGACTTGGATACCGTTTTACCGATCAACATGAAAGTTGGCACATATTATGTATTTTTCATGGAAAAGTTTTTGCGCTATCTACTTTGTTGTAACTCGCCAGTCCGAAGACTCCACTACACGTTGTCGCTGCCATGCTTTATCTCAATCGCGTGCAAAGCCGCGAGTAGCTGCTGGTAATAAAATTAATTTTTTTTTGACGTGTGACGACGCGGGCAATCAAAGCATGCTTGTCAGCTACGTAACTAATTTCTTTTTGACAGAACCTCAGTACAAAAGATCATCTGAAGTGTTTTTTTTTCAAAATATTTCCGAAACAAAGTTTCGATCTTATCAGTCACCAATTCTAGACAGAATTTTATTTCGGAGATATGTAGATAAACAAACATGTAATAACCCCTTTTCTCGTCAATGAAAATGTGTAAATCAAAGAGCCATCGAATTGATTGATTGATTGACGTCCTTGTAGGTAACGAGTTAAAATAATCTATACTACGTATACCTACGTCCAACACCTTATTGACAACATAATAATGTAATATCTGGATAAAAAGCGTTTGATCTGTATTGTATTTTTATTCTCAAAAATGATCTTGAAATGTATTACAATTATAGTAGAAGAAATTCTTCATAGCATAGAATTTAACGTAATATTGTTTAAACTTTGATAGCATTTTGATACTTCGAAGATGACAAAAAAGATTGTTGAAACGCCGGCAGAATAAATGCACAAAATATTTTTTTCATTTTATATAAGTTTTTATGTAATGACGCTATAATATTTCACTGGATTTTTTATAAATAAAGAAATATTTCTCTTCTATTATATTTTGCTGCTTTATTTTGATCTTAACTTACGAAGATTTTTTCTACTAATTATTATAGTATTTTCAATGGAAAATGATCATGTATTAGTAAAGAAAATGGACAAAACTGCACCTCCAAAGTATGTCTTTGATAACATTAATAACAAACGGTATGTTTTAAGGTAACTAGGTGCCAGACTTGTCTGCCTAGAATTATTTCGTATATTAAATTTATTACTACTTCAATGTTAATTGAAACCTGCCAACTGGGAGTTTGTAATAAACTAACCATAAAAATCATGCCAACAAGCAAAGCTGTTTTCACTCTATTTAAGAGAATATTCGCTTCACTTCATCTTATGTTTTGTACCCAATTCAGTGATCTAATTTTTTGTATGCAAACAACTTCAGAACGATGTAATCCAATATTCGTTTTTTTTAAAAAATATGTAAAACTTCATACCTCAAGAAGCCAGATATATAAACTGGTTACAAATAGCATAGAAATTTATTTTTATTGCTGTAATTATTAAGTATTAAGCTTCATTTGATTTGTTTATTTTTCTATTCTAAAAGTTGAACCACGGAACGTGATATTTGTCAATATTTTTTTATAACACGTCACGAGATTTCGAACTTCGGGAAGGAAAATTAACATTTTGAAGTTTTTTCTTTACATACTTATATCACAAATACTGACAAATTTGATTTATTCTATTATTTTTTATTATTTTAATTTTTCTGTACAAAAATTTGTGTGAACCATATGCTAATTTTCTCGTTTTTATCTGATTTTTAAGCGTTCAGTTCAAATTAACTGTAAAAACTTGGCTTCAAATCATACGGTAAGAATGATTCTTACTTCTAGTTTATTTTGTAAGCATCATCATCGAAGACTGGTTCAGATTTTTCATAGAAATTAGAGATTTTCGAAATGTTTGTTACATGCACACACATACTCTCTTAAGATAGAGCTAAGATAGAGCTATGTGGGTGAAAAAGGGAGCATATTGAACAACTGTTTGACAGCGACCTTATGCAAATAATGGCAGGTAATGTTCAAGGTAGAAAAATAATCTAAGTCAGCTGCTATAAAAATAACTATAAGCAATGGATTGAAACAAAGAAGAGGAAAGACAAATTGTTTTATTGACAATATTGCATGATAGAGTATATTTTATGTATAATTTTTATGTCGCTTTGACAAGATATTTATGATATACGATTTTAGCAAATTGTTTCCGCAATCTAAAAATTATGCTGACGTTCACTTATTTATCGACTGTCATTTTATTTATGTCAAGTTTTCTAACATGAAAATTTAACTAAAATTACAGCGTATTTGTATTATGAATTCACTTTTAACAAACGAATGTAAAAGTTTCGAAATCTAAATCGATATAAATGAATTGTTCTTGCATTAGAGGTTATAAATTAACAATAGAATTTATATTGTTAACAATTACATTTCTAATGTGTGAAAACGCAAAAAAGTGATACGTGTCCTTCCATATGCGCGGCAAAAATTATACTTGGAAGAAATTTTATTAAAATCGGTTCAGCCGTTCTTGTTTGTTTAAACAGAGAGACCGCAAAACAGTGGGTTTTACACGGAATCTCCCGAAAAAGGAATAATTTCAAATTCGTTAGGATGTTAGTCGAATAGCGTATAAGCACCCGTTTGCTAGGAAATAAATTTAATCAAAATCAGACCAACCGTTTTATTTTTGTTTCAGCAAAATGACGGCAAAAAAGATTTCTTGAAAACGATTTTCGGATCCAATTTTAATGATTAAAATGCTTACTTTTCAGTGTTATTATTACTAATATTCAATCTTTATCAAACTGGGAAGATAGTCTTGTGAACCTTAGGTCTACTTGTAATTTTTTTGTTTTTTCATTCAATTTTTAAAGCACGATTGCAAGTGTAAAGTCGTCTTTAGTAGTAGTAAATCTGTATTAGTAGACCAACGAATGCACTTAGGTATTAGTTCTTTGTCAATATAAATTACAATAACGGTATTAAAGGACTGTTACTTATTTTAGTTATTTACTTATTGTACTGCAGTATTTTCTTCATGGAATAAAGATTATTATTGCTATTATTATTATTATTATACAACGTCTCTTATGGCCAACTTCATACTGTCGAATTTTCGTTAGCGCGGTCAACTCCCTACTGTCGAATTTTCGTTAGCGCGACCAACTTCATACTGTCGATTTTTTTTTTATTTAAACAAAAAAAAAGAACCAAAAAAATTATTATTTGTCAGCGATGCGCGCACAACTTCCGTTGTATGCTAGAAGAAGTATAACTTCAAAAATCTCTCACATTTTCCTTATAACTCTGCGGAAATCAACAAAACTGAATGTAATTTTAAACTGAAATGCTACTTTCCGAAACACATAAGTAAATGATTGTTGAACTCGAGTCGCTATATGCAGAACCCTGTCGACAACATAGCGTTTTTACGAATACATGCAATATAAAAATTTAATGTGATATTTGTTTTTGGCAAAATAAAAAACGTATCATCTAAACGGTAATTTTTTTTTCAATTTCAACATTCAGCATCGACTTAATCTTTTAAGTTATTTGCAAACTAGTGTTTTCATAAATTTTTACAGTCCTGTGCTGCCGGGCCGCTTTTTATGAGCACATTTTAATCCTTACTGAAAGGTTAGATGTTAGATATTTTAAATGTTTTGGAACCCAGCATGCATAAGAGTCGACTGAAGTTTTCAAAGCAAAATTATGACCCACGCTTCCACCATTAAACCTTCACTTCCACCACATCGTTGTTGTGTGCAATATTTGTTGTTCCCGATAAAAATGATTTATCTTAGAGCTTAAATATTCTGTAACACTGAACAATATTTTCAAGATTTTTCAATTGAAGTCGAAATCTTAAATAAGTTATTATTAGAAACGCGTCTATGTTTTGACAACGTGTGAAACATGAACTAAAAAAAAGAGATGCGTCAGTTCGTGGCCACGTATTTTATATTAATGTTTAAAATGTATGTGTAAACAAAAATTTAAAATTTATTAATTAATAAAACAAAATTTTTAAATTTCAAAATTAAAAATCTTTCATGTACTTTGTTAACGTATAATTTTATTTATTCAATTTTTTTTCAGTTATTAAGAAAAAAATTAACTTATGATAATTTGATATTTGAGCCTCAGAGGTTTCGCATATGTAATAATAACAACTTAACCACCACACCTATCAATTGTCTTAAAATCGCGCCCTTAAGGAGGTTCACCAGTGTAAAATTTTCAAAAAATCGATTTTTTTTATCTAAAACATGTTAGAAATCTCAGAGGATTTGTATGTAAGTCTCTGAAAACTTCAAAAGCGTTTTTCTCAAAACTATGTTTTTCAAGTTGGTGTGCAGGATTGCGCTAAATGTATTCAATGAAACAAGTTGAAATTTTGTGTGTGCAGTTTTCATACATTACTCATTTACTGACGTAGGGGATTTTTTAAATTTTGATTTTTACATTTTTTACAGCTTATGTCAGAGAAAAATACGTAAAAAACGGAATTTTTTTTCAAGGTCCGCCATTTTGTTAGTTTTCAAAATTTTGCAAAACCCCTACGTCAGTACCTCGGCAAACGGATTACAAATAACGAGATATTTTCATTTTTCGTTTCAGACAACCGATGCGTATTGCATCTTGCACACCGTTGGCAGTGTCATTTTGTAGAAGTCACATTTCAGCCTTTATCAGAAGCACATCAATTTGATTACACTTTCAACAAAATTTATGTAGAATACTAGATAATACACGAACAAAATGGCGTAAAAATTATTGAAAACACTTTAGTAGTTCTCCCACAATAAATTCCTGAAAAATCGCTCGATAATCGGTTGTTACACTGGTGAACCCCCTTAAGCATACATACAAAATGCACCTCTTCACATGTATAATAGACCAATCTGAGTGCATAGAATATCAAAAACGTACTATGTGCGCTTTGTTGCTATGGTCACTACCTTGTCTAGCTATGATCTGAATATGTGCACCTTTATTTCGCGACACTCGATTGTTTTTTCCATGTTCACTGCCACCGAAGTCTGCATTAAGAAACATGGCTTCAAAAATACGACATTGAGTCTCAAGAGATTTAGATTTTTTAATTTGTTCAAGCACTAATACCGGATAATGAAGACGTTTCTTGCATATATAGGGTTGCACGGTGCCCCTTATTCGCTACCCCTCAGCAAAATGTTGAGTTCACTACTCTCTCACGAGCGAGGAATTGCAGCAAACACAGGTGCATGGACAACTCCCATACACGTACATTTCTGATGTACGGTATATCATCTTCCGTGGTGCAGTAATTGAAATTGCAAAAGAGAAGGGAAGAGTAACCATAACAAGATTGTTGTCCCATCTTCCATTATAACATTCTCTCTTCATACAGGTTGATTCAATACCAACTTATGTGTTCGATATGCATTCAGGATATTTCATATTGGTATACACGAGAAAACTGTTTCGGCCCGCCGTTACAGACGCTATGCGATTAATTCCAGTAAAGCATAAATGTTAAATTCGAGTTGTTATCGTCCATGTTGTTATATATTTATGGATAGTGGGTAATTGGACACAAATAAATGAAAATTCTAAGTTTTCTAAATTTGCTACGTTTCGTAGGCTAGTATCCTACTTCTTCAGGCAAGTTTATAGTTTAGAATCTTTGTTGATATGTTTGTAGTGATATCATCTTGTCATTCATTTAAAAAAAATTTTAAAAAAGTTTTTTTTAAATGGATGACAAGATGATATCACTACAAACATATCAACAAAGATTCTAAACTATAAACTTGCCTGAAAAAGTAGGAAACTAACCTACGAAACGTAGCAAATTTAGAAAACTTAGAATTTTCATTTATTTGTGTCCAATTACCCACTATCCCTAAATACACAAATGTTAAACTTTCTGCTTTAAAATCGAAGCCGAAAGTACGTACTTTCGACAGGATATGGAAAAAATGTGTTTATAATTCTCATTTGTAATTTTTGAGAGAATCTAATAAAACTAAATAAACTAAACTATTAGTAGACCCAGTAGCCAGTGAGGTTACGAAATGCTCTAGGAGTCTAGATACAATAGAGTCACTAGTTCAAATAGCCTATCACCTATCATACCTTCCGCGACACAATTTCACAGTAAAGATACTTTCACATTAAAAATAAATACATATTTATTTCTGCCGTCTAGAAATTCAAAATTATAGGATACTAGTTGCTCTGAGAGAGAAGAGAGATTTTATGAGCTTTAAGAAGGATCTGTACTCGTGTTTAAATGTAAAATACCTGTGCGATGTTAATTATTTTGTTCAATGTACCTATGTAATGTATTGACAATTCTCATTTATAATTGTTACAACTTGAGAGAAGCTAATTAAACTATTAGTAGACCCAGTAAACAGAGAGGTGAAGATATAGCACATGCTCTAGGTCAACGATGTGCAACCCCCGGCTCGCGAAAAGTTTCTATCCAGCCTGCGAGATCTTTTGAAGATGTAATAAATAATTATTTTTCAATGTTATTGGTCTAGTTTAAATTGAATATTAAACGCACATAGCAAAATGCAGCGTCGGACTGGCCATATAGTCGAGGTGGCGATTGCCAGCCGGGCCCCAGCCTGCGCGGGCCCCACACAGAGCATTACGTTCCGTAGTGCGAGTGCGTAACTTTGTCTATGACTTAACACCAACCAATTTCTTTCTTAAAGAAGTTCTAAGATGTGTTTAAGAGGCGAATTGATTTGTTCAGATCCATAGGAAAAGTTAATTTTTTATACCCTAAGCACAAAGTTAAGTAGTTTCGGAATTTTCTTTCTACGTAACGTATTTTCAAAGCTCTCTGCGTTTTCGGCACGGGTTAAACTGTATAAATTTTGCTGAAATTTTAAGCTTATCATTTTTTCAATATATAGAACCATTTCAAGGGGTAGCAACTCAAGAAATTTGAAAAAAAAACTCTAATAATATTTATAATTAAATATAACACCTTTAGTTCTGCCATCTGAGAATTTAAAATTAGTATATTATATATAATATTATATATATATTATATATAATATAAATTCTCAGATGGCAGAACTAAAGGTGTTATAATATTATATATACTATTATATATATTATATATAATATTATATATATATATATTACAGTCAAAGCCCTCTAAGTGCACGCTCTCTAAATGCACACGCTCTCTTACTGCACACGAACTCGCCCTCTAAGTGCACGTTCCCCAGCCCCCACTTCGAATAATCTGTGACCAATCACGTGCGACCGTAAGCGCGCTATTTTCAAACTTTCCATTTCCATCATATTCATAGAGTTTTAGAGATATTGTTTATAGCATCTGATTAAATAAAGATAGCTATAGGAGTTAGAAGAGTGGGGATGAAAAAGATCGTAGGGGAAGTGTGCTTTTAAAGGATGGGCCTCGGTTCCGAGCTGTGCACTTAGAGGGCTTTGACTGTATATATAATATTAGTATATTAGCGTATTAATATATACTGTACAAGGATATTTGATTCAGCTTTCCTATAAACAAGGCATTACTTTTGTACATGTACACATATCTGTCGTGGTAAAGCAACAGAAAATTGAATCTGCTAGTCTGATCCCACAACAGTGTCACTGTGACCAGACATGCAATTCCCACCACAAACACACGCAACCTCAGTCTACAGCAGCGTCATACTGCCTCTTCTGTGAGCTTGACCATGTGTGCTACCAGACAAGGGTCAAATTATATCCAAAAATTATACTAACTAGTGGGGGTGTACATATTATGGATGTTGCAGTCGTCTGCATCCGCATTCGCAACTGCAGAACATTCGCATCATCTGAATTCAAATTCGCAACAGTCGTTTTATTTTCGGAGATGCTTGACACGTGCACGAGTTTTTTGACGACTTGGCCAATAAGAAAAAAAAAACCGGATCGCAGTGCCAAAACCCTGCTGACAAAATAGTGTATTTGCTAATAGAGACACTGTGACTATTATGTTAAATTATGTTTTTTTTAGTGTATTTGCCATATGGCAACATACACTATTGGCGTCGGTCAGATGGCGGGACCTAGGGGTCGGACCAAAATTTCTCGACGTTTCATAACCTCCTAAACACTTTGCCACCATTTTTAAAAATGTTTATATATATATGCATATATATATATGCATATATATATATATATATATATATATATATATATATATATATATTTATATATATATATATATATATAGGTATATATGTGTGCGGGCTATAACTTTCGAAGAAGTTAATTTATTTTAACGAAATTTGGCACACATGTTGGAATCCATCACCGCACAAAGCCTATTTAAAATGGACCCAATCGGGCTATTTTAAGGGTAGTTTTTAGGGGTTGAAAAATGTTTTTGGGGCCCAAAATACCGAAAAAATTCTCCGAATCGTTTCAAAATTGAAATTTAACCCTCCGGTAGTAATTAAAAAGTGTCCTTAAAATTTTAATAAAATCGGCCCGACAGGACCGGACTTACAAATTTTATGAAAACACTAGTTTGCAGATAGTGAATTATTTACTGAAAGTTGCATATAATTTGGTATAGAGGTTCGATTGATAATAATATTGCAATTAAGAAAAAAAATGTTATTTTAAGGGCTGTATTAAGGAGTAACATTTTTTTTTACCCAAAAACCGACTTAAGTTCGCATAATAAAGCCACACTGCCTGCAGTATCAGCAAATACACTATATTGTCGGCAGGGTTTTGGCACTGCGACCCGGGTTTTTTTTCTTTTTTATAAACGATAGGGCTTCGGCAGCAAGGCCATTAGCTCCAAATTTAATTATATTATATATATAACTGTTTATCACTGGTTAAATTTTGTTAAGAAGTTCAGTGTTTTCAAGGAAACGAAATAGTTTTTAAATATTTTCACTGTTGTCGCCGAGGATGTCTTGAAGTTGAGTGGGGAGTTCAAATTGGTTGATGTATGCTTGACATTCAGTGAGGATGTGTTGAACGGTCAGTGCAGTATTACATATGAGGCAGTTGTCCGGATCAGTTCTTCTGAATAGGTGGCTATGCATTAGTAGAGTGTGGCCAATTCTTAATCGGGTCAGTACAGTGTTATTTTTTCGATTCATCGATAAGCTGGTCCATTTCAAAACTGACGGTTTGATGACGCGGAGTTTGTTGTTGGAGATTTCCGTCCATTCCAATTGCCAACTTTCGCGGACTTTGATCTTAATGTAATTTTTGACGTCTGGGAATGGAATGGGGATGTTGGTTATAGGAAGATCTCTAGAGTTTTTGGCAGCGGAGTCGGCTTTTTCATTTCCGTCAATACCTACGTGGGATGGGGTCCAGATAAAATTCTGTTTGTTTTTGGACAAAATAAAAAATAATACACTACTTAAAATAATATCTTTTTCTTAATTACAATATTTCGTCTCTGTTTTATCAATTCATCATCTGCACAAAATTATATACCTAAGTATAATCGTCCATTCGTAAACAAGTGTTTTCATAAAATTTATGAGTCCCGGTCTTGAGCCGATTTTATTAAAATATTAAGAGCACCTTTTAATTGGTACTAAAAAGTCAAATTTTCATTTCGAATCAATTCCGAGAATATTTTCTGTGTCTTTGAACGCCAAAACCATTTTCAACCCCTTGTGTAAAGAAAGATTTGTCTATGTGTAATTCAAACAGACTTTGTACACATGGCAAATTTTTAATTATTTTATATCGTCGGACATTTTGCGAAACTGTAATTGAACAAGCGTCATGTAACCTCCTTCTGCTTGTTAACTCGCGCGCATGACATCAGCCACCTGTATTGTGAATACAGCTCATCCCCGTGAAGTTGAGCCATGAACTACATAATTTTTATTTCATACTAGCCGTTGACCGCGTCTCTGTATGCAATTGAGATGAAACACGACAGCGACAACAGTAGTGAAGCCACCGTATTTGGCGAGTTGCAACAAAGCAATAGCACAAAAAACCTTCTCCATGAACTATGAAACGATTCTGATTATTTTTTCGGTAGTTTTGGGTCCATAAACATTTTTCAACCCCGAAAAAGACCTCTAGAATGGCCCGATTGGGTCCACTTTAAATACTCTTCTTGCGGGATTAGATTCCCACATGTGGAACAAATTTCGTTTGAATCGATTGACTCTCTCAAGAGCTATCATGCACACACACTCACACCTACATACATGAAAAGTCGAGAAATTTTGGTCCGACCCCTAGGTCCTGCCATCCGACCGACGCCAATAATGTATGTGCCATATGGCAAATATACTAATAAGCATAATTTTTGGTAATTGTTAGAAAACATTCATTGTTACAATGCTAAATTAGAAAAATTTAATTTTTTATCCACTGTCACCGTCGGAAGTCAAACCCGAATCTTTCCACTTTTGCGACGGAATGAGTTATCGGCTCTCGCATGTAGTGAATTTATTGTTACAATTGCTTTATTAGGACGAATTAACTGTTAAGCTAGCGCACCGTAGAGTAATTAATAAATCATTTCGCCGCGAAAGTGGAAAGATTCGGGTTTGAGTTCCGACGGTGACAGTGGATAAAAAATTAATTTTTTCTAATTTTGCATTGTAACAATGAATGTTTTCTAACAATTATCATTAGGCATCTACAACTTATATTATATTATATATATTATTATTATTAGTGTATTTGCCATATGGCAACATACACTATTGGCATCGGTCGGATGGCGGGACCTAGGGGTCGGACCAAAATTTCTCGACGTTTCATAACCTCCTAAAAACTTTGGCACCATTTTTAAAAATGTTTATATATATATATGTATATATATATATATATATATATATATATATATATATATATATATATATATATATATTTTTATATATATATATATATATATATTTTTATATATATATATGTGTGCGGGCAATAACTTTCGAAAGAGTTAATTGATTTCAACTAAATTTGGCCCACGGGTTGAAATCCATCACCGCAAGAAGCCTATTTAAAATGGGCCTAATCAGGCCATTTTAAGGGTAGTTTTTAGGGGTTGAAAAATGTTTTTCGCCCCAAAATACCGAAAAAATTCTCCGAATCGTTTCAAAATTGAAATTTAACCCTCTGATAGTAATTTAAAAGTGTCCCTAAAATTTTAAAAAAATCGGCCCGACAGGACCGGATTTACAAATTTTATGAAAACGTTAGTTTACAAATAGTGAATTATTTACTGAAAGGTGTATATAATTTGATATAGAGGTTCGACTGATAATAATATTTCAATTAAGGAAAAAAATGTTATTTTAAGGGGTGTATTAAGGAGTCAAATTCTTTATTTTGCCCAAAAACCAACTTAAGTTCACATAATAAAGCCACACTGCCTGTGTTAGCAAATACACTATATTGTCGGCAGGGTTTTGGCACTGCGATCCGGGTTTTTATTATTATAGAGATTAATTCTGGCGTACTACAAACGTGGAAAATATATTTATCAAATATTAATAATTTTTGGTGACTTTATAACTAAACTACAGACTGTACGCTCCGTCCTACTATAAGCTAAGCCCTAAGGCATGGTTCATAATGTGTGTTGCCTGATGGCGCAATCGTGTGAAATTAAAATAAATTTGAAACAAAATCGTGTAAATTCACATACAGTATTTATACAGGTAAGCCTATCGAAGCTATGATCAAACTGCGTTATGTTGCGGTTCTCCATACGAGGGCATTTATATTATACGCTACTGGACGACATAATATGTTCAATTATGTTAATAGTAATGTATTTAATGTCCATCCGCATTATTATTGTTCACATTACAAACATTATCATACGTTCTGTCAACATTCAGATGAAAGATAAAGCACAAGTACAGAATGAAAATATATTTCCTCGTAAATTTTTGACAGTGAATTTTATAAAAAATTGTTATAAACATTCATTGTTACAAACCGTCGGGACTCAAACCCGAAGATTCGGGTTTGAGTCCTGACGGTGACAGTGGATAAAAAATAAATTTTTCTAGTTTAGCATTGTAGCAATGAATGTTCTGAAGCTTTGCAGAATTAACATATGTCTTATATTTTATAAAAAATTATGTGAAAGTTCTCAAAAATATAAGCGTTGCCAATATTTACTAAAATATTTACAAAAAAAAACGGTGCGTGTAACTTTTACGCGCGATTGAAGTAAAACTTTTTTAACGTAGTGGCATATTTTATGATTGAGCTAAAATAAAAATAAATGAGTCAGGTTAAAATTTAGTATCTAAGTATTTATTGATAATTTATAGTGAGTCAAGCATTACAAAAAAAAATTAATAGTTGACGTTTGGCACTATGTAGGATATGCATTGTGCCAATTAATGTCAATTATTTATTTTAGAAATTTTACAACTGTGCGACCATCTGTTCTAAAAGCTTCAACAGTTTATCTATGTCGATATTCCTTTGCGTAAACTGAACGTTACTTTCGTGAGAAAAAGTTACTTCCGTTAGAAAAAGATCTGAGTCAGAGAAGGGAAAAACAGGTCTTTTTAGTGATCTGCATCTTTGCATCTGGATCCCGTATGTGAGCCGGCTCACTGAACCGGCTCAAAAAGAGCCGAGTTCTGAATATGTTACTGCAGTCTGCCACTGAGTTACCTAGTGAATAGAACCAAGAATGCATAGCCAAACATGTGATGCATGAGTCATTTGAGCTGACAGATGCATCAAAGCAAGAACTGATACGTAAGTGTAAAATGTGCTTCTCTGTATTAAGTGTTTCACTGAGTTATGCGGATCCGTTGATCCGTCGGCTCAAAAAAAAGTGAGTCGGCTCTCACGGATCTTCTGTCGGAGTCGGCTCTTTGAACCGGTTCAGATCTGAGTTACCCAACTCTAATCTGAGTTACCTCTTATTTCGCGCCTAAGGAAGTTTTACTTGAAATAAAATTTGCAAATAAATCTTCATGGATAATATATGAAACATGATCTATAACACAATAAATTGACGTATAGGGGGAGAGGTGGGCGTGCCCGCCCCAGAATTATTTGATACTCACTCCAGGATGCTGGATTACCAACCCAAAATTCTGGGATCAACACTTAAAAAACGTATCAATTCCTAAAGGAAGAATTTTATCCAAATCTCCACAAACTAATACAACCTGCGATTGCCATACCAATCAGCTCAACCGAATGCAAGCAAACTTTTTCAGCTATGCGGAGAAAATCAAGACTTGGCTGAGATCTGGGAGAAGAAAGGTTCTCAAGCACTTCTCTTCTCTATATAGAAAATATATACGTCAAAAAAAACATCACGCCCTAAAAACTTGTAAACATTTTTGTCGAGAAAAAACGATACTAAGTCGGTTTAATTGATTATAATAATGCTATGATCAAAATAAACTCGTTTCACAAAAAACATTCTTGTATACTTCTTGTATACATTTATTTAAGTAAAGAAACGTTCCGAAAATCATTGGTCGAAATATAGCATCAAGTTAAAATTATTTTTATTGCGTACACTGTGCTTCGGTCTCACCGACCACCGTTTTTCAGCGGCCAAGCCCCACCCTGGAAAAAAATCCAGGGTACGCCATTGTCAGTTAGACGTTGTGTACACAGCATAGAAACACTACGTGTATATGAACTGGGTTTTGTATTTCAAAAAGCACTCAAACATTCTATGATTCGAAGCGTAGGTATAATAAAATATGAAATAGATTTTTCACGTGTTTCAGTACTAGATATAAAATTTACTACATTAAAATATAATCTGTTTTAAAGGTGCTTTTTAAGTATTTTCACAAACTTTAGGATAATTTAGTGGCCAATTGTCAGCAAAAAGTTGAAATATAGGTATATACTTGTATAAGAAAGCCAACGTCTAAAATCGGTTTATGAATAATATGTATCCACATTACAGTAGGTACCTACTTTTTAAACTCATTTTTCTCGAAAACCGTAGTTGAAATGTTATAAATATCACTAAACGCGATAAAATCAGATATTATTCAACTGATTTTCAATCAATTTTCACGAATACCAAGGTGAAATATGTGACAAGGTTTTAGATTATATTTCACAATGGTATCATAAAAGCCAATTCAAACTAGCCGTTCTCGGTTACGATTCACCGGTCCGGTTGGGAGCTCGACCAATCAGGGCGTAGTCGTTCCCGATTGCGATTCGGTTCGAGCGTTTAGGTTCAGCTCTAATTTCAACCGGACCGTTCGCAACCGTAGCCAATGAGAACGTTTACTGAAGTCACGTGACTAGCCAGCTGTTTAACTGCACATCAAACGTCAAATCATATTTCGAAATTGCGCATGCGCACCGAGAATAATCGTAGAATCGAATCGGGATAGTGTGAGCAGCCTAGATTAATCGAAAACCGAACCGGACCGGTGAATCGTAACCGAGAACGGCTAGTCTGAATTGGCTTTAAGAGAGAGCTAGTTTCCGGGTTAAATATGGCTAGTTTTTAATAGCTACCTCCCTTTTATGTTTGTATTTTCATACTGTATATACTTGAAATCATTTTCAAGACTAATTTGGTACCAATTGCAAATATTCGGCTTAGAATAGTTCTAAACCAAACCAGCGAAATATGAATAACAACACGAAATGTATAAAGTACGAACAAACAGTGCATAAATGCAAGAAACTTGTAAAGGATTTATTCCCAAGTGCAAGATTATAAATTTAAATATACAGACGTGCCAGAGGGGACAACATGCGATATATACTTTTAAGTATGTTTCAGAAGTCTCCAAACTATATTTTCTCTGCATTATTCATACAAATACATATAATCTGTGTTTACATCAACGTTACACTTAAAAGATCTTTTCGGTGATACAATTTTATTTTTTTATTTTTTGAAAACACTTCACGCACTACGTATAAAAAAATAGGATGATTCAGAAATAGACGCGAAAAAACGTGGGAATAATGAAGTGTAAAAGATTAAAAATTAATTTTATACGATTTTAAATTTTAATTAAAAAATCCTTATTCTGACGCTTATAAAAACTGTAACAGCAACAGAAATGTGAACGTAGTTTTTATTTATTTAATAAATAAAAAATTATATAATAGTGTTATTTCTGTTTCATAAATTCGAGGTCTCTACAAAGTAAGCGATGTGACTGCGTAACAAAAATAAAAGCATTTTTCTCTTTTTTTTATGTTATAATTGTTTTAGCGCGTTGAGGGTAATATTTTCTCTGTACACGCGCAACTTCCGTTGCCAGCATAAATTTTACTCTCAACGCGCCAAAAGAAGTATAACTTCAAAAATTTAAAAAAAACTGCAGCACAAAATAGACCTATATCTATTAATTCATGTTTTTTTTTATTTTCGATGTGGCACAACTTAGTATTCATTTCCCGAAAGAAATTGGTTTAAAAATATTTAATACTATGCATTTAAAATCAAATGAAGTAATCATATCTTTTTAACAAGTAATGCGACTGCGCTTAGTTTAAAAAGGAAATTGGAAAATCGACGTTCCTTTATGTCTGACGATGTCAATTCTAGTTTATGTTTAGCAAGAAAAAAAATAACTTTTTAATATCTGTCTGATTTTTAACATTAGTTGATTGTAAAACTTTCGCTACTTCACAAATAAAAACTTTTCCAATTTATATAATAATCGTTTCATAGATATACACATAATCATAATGGCCTAAATCACGAAATGCAAAGCTTAATGCATAATATATTAGATACGACATTGTAATGTTATTGCTAGATATTATAATTAGTTTTTAAATTGTTAAATTTAGGTCCACGATGTGAAAAAAAACTATGATTAATACAAAAATACTCGGGCTGCAGTGCCAAAATCCCGTCGACATTATAGTGTATTTGCTAATACAGGCAGTGTGGCTTTATTATATGAACTCAAGTTAGTTTATGGGCAAAATAAAAAATTTGACTCTTTAATGCATCCCTTAAAATAACATTTTTTTTTCTTAATTGTAATATTATTATCAATCGAACATCTCCACCAAATTAAATACACCTTTCAGTAAATAACTCACTAACTATAGTGTTTTCATAAAATGTGTAAATCCGGGCCTGTCGGACTGATTTCATTAAAATTTTAGGAGCACTTTTTAATTGCTACTAAAGGGTTAAATTTCAATTTTGAAACGATTTTGAGAATTTATTGTTTTAAAAAATGTTTAATACATTATGGAATAATATTTCAAAAGGTTTTGATGATATAATCATACTGTCACAAAAAAACTTTCAAAGTTACTTTTAAAAGTACAAAATAGTTATCTTAGATATAAGTTATTCCCCTACTCTAGCCCTATGTGAACAAAAATCACACGGCAGTGTATAAAACATTGTTTCAACGCAATGGCATGCGGAGCCGCGACTAACAAGGCTAATTATCAGGGGCGTAGCTACCGCCGTATCTGCCGTATCAATTATACGGGGCCCCCAACGTGCGTAAGCAAAAATTAATAAAAACTTCCCAATTTTTTTTTATTTCAGAAATGACAAAAGTCAAAAAAATAAATTTATTTTTTTCCCGCGTAAAGCGTGCGTTCAAAAGTTGGCAACACCCTACATTGGGTATCGCGAGCTGCGGGATTTCCCCGTTTAAGTCATTTATTTCAACGGGGGAAGGGCCCCCAAACAAACTTTTATACGGGGTCCCGCCAAAGCACGCTACGCTTCTGCTAATTATGTAGAAAAAAAGTACTGTTATCCCAACAAACATATAAATGTAAAAAACTGGGCCAAATTCGGTACTTAGAAAGAACAGCTTCACCGAAGAAAGAATTGAGATCTAAATGGATGCCAAATTTTCCCACACAGGTCATTTATTTATAATATAAAACATGAAAACTTCCTAAGTGAAAGCTTCGCATCCATTTAGATCTCAATTTTTTTTTCGATGAAGCTGTTCTTACTATGTACCGAGTTTGGTCCCTTTTGTTGGGATATAATTTAAAGAAACATATTGTAGGTAATCAAACAGAATTTATTAAATCGATAAAAATATAATTTGTTTGTAAAAATTCGTTTGTTTTTAAAAGTAAATAAAACTATTGATATTCACAATTCAATTTCATTTTATTGAATTGAAGTTTTGTTCATTCATATTCAAATATCAGAATGTTTCTAGTGCAATACAAATCATTGAAATGGAAATGCTTTTCTTTTAAAAAAGAATTTTTCTCTGACAACAAAATCAGCTTTATTACGTTCTTCAAGGAAGAGCAAAAATACTTCTAAGGAAATGCAGGGAAAATATTTCACGCCTGATAATTTTAAGATGTAGCGTTCTACGTTTTTAAAACCATCTATAGATAGAAATATAATCCACAATTCCAAACTTTGTACAATACAGCATTCTTTACAGAAGTAATGATTGATGTGTTTGTATCTATACGAGAGTCGCTTTTTTAATGAATTTTAGAGAAGTTAGTTCAATTAATACAAATAATAAATTCGTAACGTAGTCTGTAATTGAACAGTTTTAAAGATTCCTAGAGCGAATTTTCAAATTTCAATTTCGAAGTTTAAATATATGTGTTTTGAAATTTTTAAGCGACAAACGAAATTTTGTGAAGCTTGAAGCTTAACCACAGCTAATAAAAATGCTATAAAATTAATTTTCCGACCACACTTCAAAATTTCCCGAGAGCATATTTTACAATCTGGGGGATCACCTTAATATAACTTCATTTTACTAACATTTCAGCCCAAATTTCATACTATTAAATTGCTGCCAAGTTTTGAATTTTAGTGTCGTATTTTATTGATATTTAATATAATTTTTCTCATTTACATATAAAAAAATGTTCTTATTAACAAGAATATGTTTTGGTGGACAGTAATATTAATATACCTATTTTTTTATTAATTTTATTTCTATAAACACACAGATATTCGTATGCAAAGAATATTTGTATTCATGTTTTAAATCGAAAGCCACCTTCCACGAAACTCGAATAGGACAAGTTTGTTTTCGGAAATAGAGTAATTTACAAAAAAAACTCCCCAAAATACAATTTGATCGTTGGTGGATATTTGATTTGATGCAGTAAACGCTTAACGCGAGTCGTGTAGCGGACTTCAAAAGAGGAAATTCACAAAATCCGATTGTCCTTGTCGCGTAAAAACGTTACCATTTCACTGTACAACGTACTGGTGCAGTGGCGTCCAAGTTTTTTATTTTATACCTGTTTCTTTTTTCATTATTTATTTTTCATTATTAATTACTTCATAAACTCCCGTGATCCTATAATATAGAAATTTAGGTATTTATCACATTTTCCCAAAATATATCATCGCTATTATTAAGATTTGAATCTGAAATTTCCAATTTTCTTTAGAATCTGACAGTGGCATATAAAATTTATATAAATCTCACATCAATTTGAAGATAGTTTAATTTTTTTTCATTTTGTCAGATTTTTTTGAACTATTTGATACTCAGAAAAGAACCTTGTGAAAGAGTTTTATTTATAACAAAAAATTATAATTCCCTGTCAAGATTCAAACTCCAAGTATCTTCTTTCCTGGTGGACACATAAACCAGATAGAGTAAACGTCATATTATATGGAAAGAAATAATGGCGTACTATCGTTACTGTATCATAACTGGCTTACGTGATTATAGCGTATAGTTTTTAGCGTTTCGTACAACCGATGAAAAACGGAACCCTTATAAGATCACTCTTGTGTCTGTCTGGGTGTCTGCCTGATACAGCTCATTTTCTCCGAATTTACTGGACGAAAAAAGTTTTAATTTAGTACATATATGGAGTCAGATGACCCAATCACCGAGATATCGCGTAAATAAGCTAATTCCGATTTTCGAAGTATATTTTCGGGGGGGGGGGGGGATTAGAAAAAAATCAAATGCATCATGTGACATATTGAAATCCATCACCGCAAGATGCCTATTTAAAATGGGCCTAATCGGGCCATCTTAAGGGTAGTTTTTAAGGGTTGAAAAATGTTTTTGGGCCCCAAAATACCGAAAAAATTCTCAGAATGGTTTCAAAATTGAAATTTGACCCTCTGGTAGTAATTAAAAAGTGTCCCTAAAATTTTAATAAAATCGGCCGGACAGAACCGAATTTACAAATTTTATGAAAACACTAATTTGTAGATAGTGACTTATTTACTGAACGGTGTATTTAATTCGGGACACTCGTCAGATTGTTAATAATATTGCAATTAAGAAAAAAAATATTCTAAGGGGTGTATCAGGGGTTAAATTTTTTATTTGGCCCAAAAACGAATTTAAGTTCATATAATACAGCCACACTGTCTGTATTAGCAAATACACTATATTGTCGGCAGGGTTTTGGCACTGCGACCCGGGTCTTTTTTTTTTATATGAATAGAGTGATAAATATTCAAGCATTTTCAACGTAACCTCTAATTTATTTAACGTTGCACTTTGCCACTTCAATCATTAGTATTCTAGTCCGTATTGCGATAATACAGTCTGCATCGATTTTTGTCATCTTCCCGCCGTCTACTTTTTAGCGCACGTTGTGTTAAATGTGTTGTTTTTCCTTAAATCACCGTAATGGCAAGTTTTCAATACGACAAGCAGGTAGCTTCACACCTTAGTGAAAAAGTAAATCCCGAAACCCAATGCCGCGGGATGAAAACACATCGCAGCCCAACGCGAATGGGGCGAAGCAGCGGCGGTAGTGTTTCTACAAGTAAATTGCTTGTCACCCTCCAAGACAGATGGAACCCACGTGAAATCTGTTTCAAATACGAAAACCTTTATGCGGCGTTGCAATAGCTATTAGAATTAATTCCAGCAATTTGTATTTCTTATATATGGGATGCATCTTTTATTGTGTCTTGTCAACTGGCAATGTGCACGTCGTGAAGAGTTTTTTTAATTTAAACAATGATTACTAATACTTAAAGTAATGTGTAGAATTCATAGTAGGAGAGCTGTTAGACATTTTTGGGTAGATATTTGAGAAACTGTGAAAGTTTGTACAATAAGTCTTTAGTAATATCCGAACACAAAAACACAGACCTGGCTGAAAGGTAACGAGGCATAACCGACCCTTAAATTTTTAAATTAGCGAAAAAAAAATTCGCATTAAAAATACCATGAAATTTAGTATTTTTAGTTTAGTTGAAAAATAAAAAAGCCAGATTTCTTAATCCAGTCTAAATCTTAGCCAGTTGTTTGCAAAATTTTATGTTAAATTTAAAAACTATATTTGAGACACATTGAAATTTAAATAGAATAATATTGGTTACTAAAAATAAGAAACAGGTCGTTTCGGTGGGGCAATCTATTTGCCAGATGATTAAAAATTTGAGGGTCGCTTAAGTCCCGTTACCCTTCAGCCAGGTCTGTGTTTTTGTATTCGGATATTATTAAAGAGATATTGTACAAATTTTTGACAATGCCTCAAATACCTACCCAAAAATGTCTAACAGCTCTCACACTCCTAGTTGTGTAGTAGGGGGGGTCGCATGATCAATAACAATGACATCTAAGATTCCGAAAAGATTGCGCAGCATGTATGCGCGAATTATGTATTACACATTCAAGTGCATTAGCTGGGTAGTTGGCGCAGTTTTTTATTCCGAACGTGTAGTCCTTTGATTCCGGAAGGGTTATGACAATTGAATATTGTCTTCAGTAGCATCACACAATACTAATAGAAGTAAATAAACGTAATTGTGTAACATATTAGCTCTCGGTACGGGGATAATTTTGTGGATGAAACGGAAATGCGTTAAGGAAATTAGAAAAGCGCGCGCTTTTCAAATCATTCAATTTACAGTAATATGATTCTTTAGTGCGGCTCACATGTGCTGGGAGAGAGAGAGAGAAAGGGAGAAAGAAGACACAGCTGTCAACTGTGCTTTTATAAATACAGTGTGAAATAAATATGTTACCATCATTGGCGACTACTGTCAAACTCGTTCATTTTTTTTATCAACTTATAAAAGCTCAGCCTGTATAATATTTAAACTTGGACTTACTCTCTTCTACTACACTACGTTTGTAGTGCCTCTGAACTTGCTGTTGAATAATTCGAATCCACTTCGAGTGAATTAAGAAATTGAATGTGCAATTCTGAATGAAAAATGCTGGACACACAATGAACAATTCTCAACGCCATTTCAGACTCCAGATATATATTATTTTCAAATAAAACGGTGAAGTACTTCCAAACATTACCGTGAACCTTTTTAAGGTTAATAGATTTCTAGACAAGTGCATATTGCAGCGTACTTTTTATCAAACTTTAATTTTTCTTCAGAAATTACGTCGATATTTAATAATTTTGTAATAATTTCATACAGATTATAAATTTTAATTGCCCAGATCATATGTACAATGATTTAATTGCTAATTGATTATATTTCTGTTGATATCGATGTTAAATATTTTGCGGAGCTTCGCTAAAGTAATTTTATTGATTAGTTATATTCTAAATTATTGTGCACAATTATTTCTTCTTTTTAAGTAACACTTCTTTTGGCATGCTATACAGTAAACTCGATTCATAAGATTGAAAATGTCACCAACGTGTCGCAATGTATATACACCGTATACTATAAAAACCGGCTGTAGAACATTAACTAAGGTGTCGGCTTGTTCGTAACCTAAATGTCGTAGGTTCGATTTTGACGGTCGGTGCCATCATTGTTTTTTTTAACAAATTACCAGTTTTACTTCCATAGTGGGTAGTGTAAAATACACAGTCTCTTTTTTATAACGTCTTAAATCTTGTAAGCGTAGCGAATGTAAAAACATTTTGAATGTTAAAATAGTTTTCATATAAACTTTAGTTTAATGCAGTGAAATCATTGTGAAGAATCCGAAATTGAATTACCACAGTTTTTATAGTACTCCATAAAAAAGCCCTCAAAGCTAATATATAAAAATGGGATACCCTTTTATATAATAAAGTTTTATCACTGAATGATAATTTATTTCGTTTATTCCATACCTTCTTCAAGAGTTTGTTAAAATCGTTAACAAGTTACAACATTTTTAAACAATGGAAAAACCGACCCTAATTTAATTAAGCTTTCCAGTCTGTTGAGAAAATTAAACACAATTCACACACAAAGCTTTCGATAGAACAAAGTTAATTAACATATTACATATATATGTGTACTGAACATATATTTTAAATTGTTTCAGTCCCAAATTCTTTTGCCTATGTGTGCTAGATTTAGTTATGTATAATAATGAGGTAAACACATAATAAAGTTTCAAAATGAATTATATGACATAGAAAAGGAAAAGCGAAACGGGTCACAAATGGGACACTACTAACTGACAACGAAAAGCTGAACTTTGCTTCAGAATAACGCATTACTGCTATATCACATATGCGAACTGATACAGGTTTGAACAAAGCAGATAAATATCTAATTCATCTGACACGTTCTTATAACATTTCAACATAATAATAATTTTAGCACACAATTGCAATATCCTTTTCTATGAATACTCTTTCAATGCCTTTACTTTCGCGAATACATTTGCTTAATAAAAAGAAAAATATCTAACTAGAACTACTGTGCAAAAAATACATTTTCAAATAGCTTCTGAAAATACATTAAGGTAAGATATTTATTTAATCAGTTGATAAATATAGCCATTTGACACGTCAACGAAAAATAATAATAATAATAATGCGTTTAACGTCCGTTTCTCGACTTTATATCATAACAGACGCCATTCGCACCATTACTATTTTCCATTTACCACACGTCCAGTTATTTTTCTACATTTTTAAAACTTCAACTTATGTAATAGCAATGGGCGAATGAAGGAATTATAGGAAATTAGGATAAGGTAGGCAATTTTTGAACTAGGAGTTTGATAGGTAATCGGCCATGGCCTCAAATAAGGAACCATCTCGATATTTATCTGGAATTAATTGAGGGAAACCATGGAAAACCTCAATTAAGATGGCCGGTACAGGAATTACCGTTTCTCGGCGAGAGGCAGTAGGAAAAAGTCCCAGCCACATCTGCCCCCGCTGGGATTCGAACCCGGACCTTCCGAATGCGAGTCTAGTGCTGTCACCACTACTCTACCCAGCTCGGTCGTCAACGAAAAATACAAAAATAAAATTTTGAAGTTACCGACACCATGTAAGTCATCAACAGAATAAAAAGTTTATAATATTAGTCTTGAAAATTAAGCGGGTGTTATTTTTTAGCTTTTCAGGTAGTTTGTTAAAAATGTAGGCTGAAAAATCTGGGCAATACTTATAAATGTTTATTTTTGCCTACGGTAGTTTTATCGGTTTTATTAGAAACGGTCACTAAAATCATTTTTGCACATCCCTGTGTAAGATAGCTGCTTTTCATGCTGTGTAACTGACTAAAGTGACCCTTTTAACGGTAGGGCTGCAAAGTATAACAAATAAATGCCACGTAACCACTTCAACGGTAATTTCCGAAACAGACCTGTCACTTACCATGTAAAACTATATAAGTAACAGAAAAGTAAGCGTAGTTTTCGTAAACAACGCAAATAGATTATAAACAGACAAACATTGATTTGTCAAACAGATTTTCTGGCAACCCCTAGACGTGTTAACAAGCGAAAAGCGGCAACAGAACGCCATTATGACCGAGGGCTAACTATGTTGAACCATAAATTATACACTATAATGTACGTAGACGCGGAGCTCACTAATTTATATTGTGTATGGTAAGTACATAGTGCGGTATACATGGACCATTATATAAAACATACATCTTGAGACAAGAAGGCCGAGTACTATGTCAGATGAACTGTATATCATCTGCGGCGACAGGCCCGACTTTACAAGCTCTGTGAACTCGTGAGGCATGTCCTAATTCTTTAAATTCCACTGTCACCATACTGCTAAATATGACGCCGGGAAGCTATTTTCTTTATACTTCAGTTGTATATAGTTATGACATTTTAGTCATAATATTTATAAAATGGTAGAGGTGGTGGAAGTCCCGGTGCTGTTGGTGGGAGAACGGGTCTCCAGTTAGTTTTACAAACTATTTTGCAGTGAAAATTCTTTAGCGACATATCTGTATGAAATTTTCTGTAACATGAAAGGGGAAATGATTCAACGCTATGGAAACATAAAAAAACATTGGTTACTCAAAACTAATAACGCATTAATGAAACGAGTTTATAGAATAGAATAGAAAAATTCTTTATTTTGGCGAAGTCCAGCCAATGGCTGTTCCACTTAGCCGTCTTACATTTTTTTACATGGAAACAATATTTGGCATATACTTAGGTATATTTACAAATTATTATTATCATTATGCTCTCTGTAACAAAGTTTTTTTTTTTTTTGACAGATCATCAGAATAAATAAATACACCAATATGAAAAATATACCCTTCTAATGTATATTTATTGTTTCGACAATAATTCTGCTTTTAGTTTTATTTTAAAAGTTTTATAAGAGAGTTTTTGAAGGAGTATTTTGGGCATGGCATTATGCTGTTTTATAGCGTTATAAATAAAAGAACCCTGATATACTGTGCTATTACAGAATCGTAAATTTAGTTGATTATTATCTCTAATATTTCTGGTATGCAATGATGTTCTTTTTTTGAATTTTTCAAATAAGTGCTTAGGATTAGCAAAGTTAAGAATTTTAAACGTAGTACAGCTTAAATGCAATGCACGCCTGGCTTCCATTTTAAGCCAACCGACTTCTTTCATTTTATATAACTCTAAAGTAGTTTCACTTCCCCCGTGAGCTTATGTGGGTGAGGTTCACACTTTTTTTTATAATATCCCATTTTGATGGTCACGTAATAATTTATAACTTATTTTGCTCAAAAAGAGGTCGGCTTTTTAATAGTGTAGTAATACATCAAAATAATTTCATACATAATAATAATAATAATTTTATTCCACCAAAATATTGATTACGTATACAATGCAAAAATTACAATATAATTGGAAATACCCATCCAATTTGCCCAGACCAGTGCTAGGATAGGTTAAGGATACATAATTTAATAATACATAATTAAATAATAAAGCTTGTTTATATTCCGCAAATGAATTTTATGATACATGTATATGATTTTATAATGTATTTTTTAAATTGTATTTTATTTGACGAATCTTGCTTGTTGGCTATTTCGAATAATAAATTTATTCTATTCTAAAAGTGATTTGTCGGAAAAAAAGGACTTTTTAAGTAAACACTTATTTGTTATTTATAGCGACGTTTCATCTCTTGCTTGGGACTTCTTCAAGCTTTATAACTGTAATTGAATTATTAAAATACAATTTGTAAATTTACAATTGAAATATAAAATATCAGATATTAATTATACACACCTATTAAATGTTTTGATCAAGTAGATATAAAAGTTAAAATACACATGTAAATATAAATTTTAGTTAAACAATTGTTCATTAAAAAGTTTGTAATAATTCCGTTTTTAATGAACAATTGTTTAACTCAAATTTATATTTACATGTGTATTTTAACTTTTATATCTACTTGATCAAAACATTTAATAGGTGTGTATAATAATTAATATCTGATATTTTATATTTCAATTATAAATTTACAAATTGTATTTTAATAATTCAATTACAGTTATAAAGCTTGAAGAAGTCCCAAGCAAGGGATGAAACGTCGCTATAAATAACAAATAAGTGTTTACTTAAAAAGTCCTTTTTTCCCGACAAATCATTTTTATATTAATTACCAAGGACAAAAAAGAAAAAAAGTCAATTTATTCTATTCTATTCTAATAGTGCAGTGTGTATAATCACTTATAAACATTAAACATAAATCCGAATTTGATTTCCTCTTTTATTGATTCATAAAATAAGTAAATAGCCATAATTCATGTAGTTATACTGAAATCTCCGTGCTTTTACTTATCGTTACTTATCGATACTGTAAGATATTAAAAAATGTTTTTATAGCCTCTATTGAAAAATACACTTTATTGAAATATGTACAAACAATTCATAATTACCAATTTAAAATGTAAGCGTAAATTAATTTCCCTGTAACTTAAAATGTAAACTTCTGAAGTAAAACTGATTTAGGTGCGATATGATCAGATCTTCTTCTAACGGAAGTAACTTTTTGTCACGGAACTAACGTTCGATTTAAGCAAAGGAGTACCGACATATTGGTAAGTTAGAAATTTTATAAGGTAACTGCTGAAACTTTTAAACATCAGATGGCTGCACAATTGTAAAATTTCTAGCTTACCAAAGAAGTTTTACTACAATCGCGCGATAAATATTACGCGCGTTTTTTTCTGTTTTTTTTAAATTAATGTTTTCAAGGCTCTCAATACCATGTTTTATCCAAATGGTTTGCATTGATAATACTCCTGTACAAGTTATTTTCCATCGCCGCACCGTCGTTTATTATGAATATTAGAGTCTGTAGCATGCAAATACTCAAATATGCAAGATTCCTATCGCCTGTGGTGTTTTGCATTCACGTAGCCAGGGGGTCGTCTATAATTATGTGACCATAACTGTTTCTACACGTGGCTAACGTTGCCCGTTTGGAACGCATTTTTTAAAAGTTTTAGTAAGGTAAGTGTACCAAAAATTGCCATGCTAAGCTTTATTATTGTCGTTTAACTTCTTTAGCGATCGTATCTATTTGAAAAAAGTAAGTAATCAAGGGGAAGTAAAACTGACAAATTAAGGGGAAGTTAGTTTGTCTCCTAAATTACATGAAACTGACAAGAACAGAAGTTTATAGTGTACTGTATTTTGATTCGCATAATAGTAAGACAAGAATGAACATATAAAGTTGAATCTGACGTTTAAATTACTAACAATTGAATGACAAAATAATTTCTGTAATTTAACGTGCATACTTGACACAGATCATGGGTTTGTATATATACGGTAGGAACCAAAATATATATTTCATGTAAATTCTCTATTTTCACATAACAGAACAATTTTCGGACATAATTTGAGGTTATGATGTTAATATACTACAGACAATTCATATTAAAAATGTTTTTCTATAGATTATAGTATGTAAATAACACTATGGTATGAATGTGACGTTCTGTCCATGTGAGAATTTTCACATGACCTAAACATAGTGTCTCCTTGTAATGTGTAATAACTTCTCCGTAAGTATGATTGTCAATCTAAGTAAAACTAATTATATTATTTTTGATAGACAAAATTGTAATATTTCCAACATTAATATCTCTTATTACAATAATGAGATGTCAAAGTTGCCTAGTTCGAAATTTTTAGCGATTTACATATTCTACAGAAAATAAATAGAATTTGTTAAGTATGTGTAAATATTATTAATTAGAAATTTCACATAAAAATTTAAACTTGGGAATAATATTAAAAACTAAAGAAGTTAAACTTCACTTCTTATGAGGGTGAAGCTCATTATATTTTTTTTTATAGAAAATCAAAATCTATTCACAAATGCTGGAGACACGAAGTAACATAAATTAAAAAACCTTATTTTTTGAAGTCAGTCAAAAGCGACTGAACCTATTTTAAAAGATATACGGTACAATATGCAATTATTTCGAACAAAACGACGGTGAAATTGTTTTAATCGATTAACCCCTCAAACAAACATAAAAAATCCTGTGTAAATCGGTCATAAGATGCTCATATTATCGCGTAAGTTCCGCTTGAAGTAACCGGCATCTTTCCCTTATAAAACACTTGAGGTACTCGCTTTGTACACACGCTGATACAGTGTAGATTACATAATCATATGCAGGAGGCAATTGATTATGGTCTTTAACCCGCTCAACGACCAACTTGCGACAGGAACGAACCCAAGGGCGGTCATCTGTCAAAGCATGATTTAACGTTAACCGCTAACGTGTTACCGTGTTACGTAATTACCGTGTGTTATTTACAATGCGCCGCGTAGTGGAAACAATGAAAACTATATATAAATTTAAATGTTTATACTAAGAACCGTTTTCGATTTTATTAACTTTCTACTCATCTAGTGCAGAGTTGCAGAAACCATTGTCAGAAAATAATATTTAACAATGACCTTAGATTGTAGCCACACATATTTCGCCATAGTTAAAGTCAATTTCACTGGTCAACGCCATCTGTCATCAAACACGGGTACTTATTGATCAACCCTTATATTTTATTAGAAAGAAAAAAAAATATATATATGTATAAAGATCTACAGCTTTCGGGGTACTTTAAGATGAAAATAAAGCGCAAAATACGTTTAAGAAAACTCAGGTAATACATCAGTCATTTGTTTTCTTAATCTATGCCGGGTCACAGGAAACATTGTCAGAAAGTCTTATTTCCGTTTAAAACTAATAATAGGGATGTTAACTATTTTTGAGAAAGTGTTTTAAATCGTGCATAAGTACCTACCTAATATTGCCACAAATATTTATTATTTTTATTTAAATACAACTCAAGCCTTAAAATCATGTATTTTAAATCCCGTTTCGAATTTCGGTCCAAAACGCCAATACTTAGTCGCGTGACGTCACCTGTTCATACCAAAGGAGGCTCAAAAGTTTACACGGGAGCTACCACCATCCTATAGATGCGTATTCTGTGCTCATAAACGTTAGTAAACTGAGGTGATGAAAAGTTGTTTCGTAGTCGTTGCTATAGTTACATGTAATTTGACGTTTACTATGAACAAATAATAATAAGTTACACACTAAATATTAACCAAACAATGAAGTTTTTTGACAGCGGCTGAACATATGACGTCATGCGCTCTGATTGGTGTCTGTTGTCACGTGACTTGAGAGTGATTTTATTAGGTTTTATTTATTAAATATTAATTAAATTCCTTAAAAATAAGGAAAAATATAGTGTTTTTTTTTAGTATTTCTATCATAGAAACTACTACTTTTCGTTAAAATTATGTTTTTATTTGAATACAGTCAACATCCCTATTTTAACCCACGAATTGTATTAATTTAAATCAAATTTCTAGTTGGTGATTTAAATTTAACCATTCAGGAGAGACTAAAAGTAAGTGTGATCGGCTATTGTTTATTAAATCAGTAGCTTTTTACATACATTAACTGATAATAGAATGAGTTTGTTGATACTCGATGGCATATTAATTGTTCTTTTTATTGTCAATACCACGAACACTGTATAATTTGGCAAACAATAACTGATCAGTCAAAGCGAATCAGACAATGATCCCCTATGGACAATACAACTAGCGCCCCTGCATCAAAATCGATTACGTGTTTGATGAAACAACTACCCTGCATTGCGAAATTAATATAATTATTAACTCTGTATGTGAACAAAGTTGCATTTCTAGTGCCCGTTGAATATTTAAATTCAAAAGAACAATTGAAAAAACCCGGGTCGCAGTGCCAAAACCCTGCCGACAATATAGTGTATTTGCTTGCATAGGGCCGTGTGGTTTTATACTTTTATTATGTGAAAATAAGTTTGTTTTTGGGCAAAATAAAAAATTTAACCCCTTAATACACCCCTTAAAATAACATTTTTTTCTTAATTGTAATATTATTATCAATCTAACGTCTACACCGAATTAAATACACCCTTCAATAAATAAGTCACTATCTGCAAACTAGTATTTTCATAAAATTTGTAAATCCGGTCCTGTCGGGCCGGTTTTATTAAAATTGTAGGGAAACTTTTTAATCACTACTAAAGGGTTAAATTTCAATTTTGAAACGATTCGGAGAATTTTTTCGGTATTTTTGGGCCCAAAAACAGTTTTCAACCCCTAAAAACTACCCTTAAAATAGCCCGATTAGGCCCATTTTAAATAGGCTTCTTGCGGTGATGGATTTCAACACGTGGCCCAAATTTCGTTGAAATCAATTAACTCTTTCGAAAGTTATTGCGCGTACACATATATATATATATATATATATATATATATATATATATATATATATATATATATATAAATATATATATATATATATATATATATACATATATATATAAACATTTTTAAAAATGGTGGCAAAGTGTTTAGGAGGTTATGAAACGTCGAGAAATTTTGGTCCGACCCCTAGGTCCCGCCATCCGACCGACGCCAATAGTGTATGTTGCCATATGGCAAATACACTAATAATATATTTTGTGCGAGAATAATAAATTAACTCATCTCAGTAATCTCACGTATATACTGTACAATATATTTTTTAAACAAGAATTGAATTTAACTAGCGGACGAATACTTCGCATCGTTAGTAGTCAGTTACGTAATATAATAGAGTGGAAATAAGTTTTATTTTATATTCTCTTCAGGAACTTCAACGCCACTACGTCACTTAGTATTACCGACAACTGGCAAAATAAATTACCACCAGATGGCCACATTTGTTTTATTTTAGTTTATTCTATATTCAGAGACTTCATCACCACTACAAGTCATATTAGAACCAAAATAGTTTTTGAAGGTGTTATAAAAGGTGGTATAAAATTATGACTTGCAAAATTATCGAATTCGAGCTTAAGATAGTTCTGTATGTACGAAAAGTGGATTTTTCTTTTTGGTCAAGTACCTATCCGTTTTTTCAAGTACTCGAAGACCCCTAGTATTATCCCAGCTACGTATATTTGTATGCATAGGTCGCGAAGACACTCTGTACGTAATATTATAATATGCGGTTGGGATGACGCAAAGGTGTTTACATCAGAGAACGAGATTCGCCCAGGCATAAATACCTCGCGGTTAAGCATTAACCTTGCGTATATACATAGACCCTCCTAACTCACCCCATTTACTCCAACGAAATTAAGATGATTAAATACTAATTTTCAATTTATTATTATAACGCTCCAAGCGAAATTAAACCCTTTGCTTCTGTGCTATCACAGGTTTATGATAATTCTTCAGATTCAAGTTAATAACTGCCAACATTTGAATTCTATAAAACCATTAAGTATATTATAATAGTAAATGTTCCCTACGGTATAGTTCATAACTCTAAATTCGGGTTTAAGTTCTGACGGTGGTTAGTTTGAAAATAATTTTTTATAATATTGCACAGGAATAATAGACGTTTGTTAACGATCGTAGCAAACTATAGCTATCTTACTGCAGTCATTAATTTATATATTTATTTATATATGTAACTAGCAATTTGTGGCATTTCAATAAATTCTATTCTATTCTATTCTATTAAGCCTGACATTTGGGAGTTTTTTTTCGGTACATTACGCACTCACAATATTTTTATTTATTGTAGAATATTATCACTCGACAACGTAGATCATTAGCATCTTAATTAAGTTAAATAACATAATCACTTAAAACTAAACGACACCAGAAAACATTCATGAGCAGAGGCAAGATTCGAACCCACGACAGTCCGGTCAAAAAGCTAGGACCTTAGGGATAAAAAAACTGGCCTACTTCAAAGCGTCAGATTAAACTGAAACTTTGCACACTTATGAAAGGACTGACGACAATACAATAATTTAATAAGTTTGCTCCAGTATCCTGACTAGGACCTTCAGGATAAAAAAAAATAAAAAATTACAGCAAACAAGCTAACACGCTGTACAGTGACGTACGCTGAGTTGTCTGCCTCATAGTTAAAAGCTATTTGTTTTTTAGTCTTATAGTTAAAATTCGAGTTAAAAAAAACTAAAACAAATCGCTTTTTTGAACTAAAAAATGCAAAAATAATTTGTCAACAAAATTAGCTTTACTGTGAAAAGTGTGGAGTGCTATCTACTTCAATTTTCATGATAGCTCTAATTTTTTAAAGTTTGAGTCATATTTAAATAAAAATAATAAATATTTGTGACTATATTAGGTACTTATGACCGAACTGGGTAGAGTAGTGGTGACAGCACTAAACTGGCATTCGGGAGGTCCGGGTTCGAATCCCGGCGGGGGCAGATGTGACTGGGACTTTTTCCTACTGCCTCTCGCCGAGAAACGGTAATTCCTGTACCGGCCATCTTGACTGAGGTTTTCCATGGTTTCCCTTAATTAATTCCAGATAAATATCGAGATGGTTCCTTATTTGAGGCCATGGTCGATTACCTATCAAACTCCTAGGTCAAAAATTGCCTACCTTATCCTAATTTCCTATAATTCCTTCATTCGCCCATTGCTATTACATAAGTTGAAGTTTTAAAATTGTAGAACAATAACGGGAAAGTGTGGTAAATGGAAAATAGTAATAGTGCGAATGGCGTCTGTTATGACATAAAGTCGAGAAACGGACGTTAAACGAATTATCATTATTATTATTATTAGGTACTTATGCACAGTTTTAAATACTTTCCTAAAAATAGTCAACCCTATTTTACATCACTAGTTACCAATATTGAACTCTTTGCGTTAAAAGCTGTATGCTATGTTAAGGGTATAGGTATAAATTTCAAAGAATGAAGTCGGTTTATAAAAAAGAACATACGCAATGTGAGAAAATCCAAAAGGCATTTTATTACCTGTAATAAATAAGATTAAAGTGTTATAGTGCAAGGTGTATGTAATATTTAACACCCTGTTGCTTTGTTCCAGGCTCATGCGACCTGGCCCTCGGCATGGAGTCGGGGGACATCCCGGACGACGCTATCACGGCGAGCTCTTCGTACGTCCCCAACGTCGGACCCAAGAACGGCCGGTGAGTACATAACAACAATATTTACTGATCCTATACCCGCTCGACATTACATACATTATACACGTATATACCTACTACACACTCTACCATATTGTGGACGAAAAGTGTATTTTATATAAAACTGATATCACAAGAATAATACTACCTGATATACTATATTAATCAATATATCCATACTTCTATACTATATAAAGAGGAAGATTTGATTTAAAAGCTCTATTAAAAGCGAGTAACGTAGGCTATATTTTAATATTCTGCATTTGAACATTTTTGACATACGCTGTGAAAACTGCTGAAATATTATTCAGTAAGCACAGTAGCGACATCTAAATTATTTTTTTTCTAATCTCGATAAGCACAGAATATTGACAAATTTAAACCTTGAAGTAATTATGTAAGCAATACTTTTAAGAATAATTTTAGCATTCCTTTTTATAAAATGAAATAATCATTTCTTCACTTCATTACAACAGAATACAGTTGTCGCTGCCGAGTTCAACACACTATTGTTGTTGATATCGAGAGGGGCTCAGCCCCGCGAGTTAGGATAATAATACGGGGGAACCGAAGGCTCCACTACTGTTGTCGCTACCGAGTTTCGTTTCAATCGCGTGCGAAGCCGCAGATAGCGACTAGTTTTACAAATATAGTAACCTCGAAATTATTGTTTATTGATGAAACTTTTTGAATGTAAATCAGTAATTTTATATTTCCATTCCAACTCCCCTAGTGGGGGAATGGTACTAATTTAGATCAAAATATTATTTGCGTTTTAAGGTCGTCCGAGTTCAAAAAACATCTTTTTGGAAAAAGTCGATTCGTCTATTAATTTGTTTGCTTGTCTATTTGTAAATGAGCACGATACAGGTCGAACGGTTGAGCAGATTAAAACCAAATTTTAGAAAGATGTTTGACATGTAAATATAAAGACCGCCATTGTATTTGGGATAAATCGGCGCATACACAGAAGAGATATGCATTCTAACGTTAGTTTTTTTTATCATAATGGTGTGTTTTGAATATCGATGTATTATTCTATTTATTTTTTCTAGAGGGTTTTGTTAAAAAAAAATTTCTAAGCTACATATATAATTTCAGAAATATTTAGAAAATTAAAAAGAATCAGCTGTTCTTTTGTTTTGAAGATCAGTCAAAAATAAATAAAAAGTTAGGTAGCTGACAAGCAGGCTTTGGTTATTGTTTACTATGTAAAACCATATTATGTAACCACAAAAACGAAATACAAATATCATAAGATCTATAAAACATCTTGGTTTCCGGGCTTGTACGCTGTGGTTCATTGGTATTTCTACCTGACGTTTCGTCTACAACTGCGGTAGACGAAAGTTTCATAACAACGCCAGCCATTATCATAACATTTGTTACTAGCCGTTACTCGCGTCATTCCGCGCATTTCCAGAAATTTTATTTATTATAATACGTCAAATTTTTGAAGTTGGAATGATTCTGTCGCTCAATTGGCAAAATTTTTTTCTCTTTAAAGAACTATTGTTGGAGGTTTTTTTAAAACTGTTTTAATTTTGTTTTTATGTGTAGTATGAACTTAAACAGTTGACAATAGAGTACAGTAGGTAATATTGCGTTTATACGTTTACCCACATAAAAGTCATATCAGGTTTATAGTGGAAATGTTGTAATGATATGTGACGGGCTGATGCGTGTTTATTTTAAATTGTGGCGCCTAAGTGCTTCCAGCTATACAAACTTATATATTATGATTGTGCGCCTGATGGCTTCTCCCAGTTTTTTATTTATTTTTTACTCACTTTCGTACGTAAATTGCACGCTAAAAGGGTTACTATTTGCTTTTACATATTTTATACATGCACCTGCGAAGTGCATTGTATTAAAGGATCATGTCAATACGTTAAATATTATTATCGCTAATCCCTACTCGTTCTAATTATGTTTTGTATTACAGTCCTTTAAAACCACTTATTACATGATTAAACGTTAATGATCTCAGTTATCGAGCGTCTTTAATCCACAATAGTGTTGGGTAACTCAGAACTGAACCGGTTCAAAGAGCCGACTCCGACATAAGATCCGTGAGAGCTGTCCCACTTTTTTTTTGAGCCGACAGATCAACGGATCCGCATAACTCAGTGAAACACTTAACACACAGAAGCACATTTTACACTTACGTATCAGTTCTTGCTTTGATGCATCTGTCAGCTCAAATGACTCATGCATCACATGTTTGGCTATGCATTCTTGATTCTATACAGGTCGTGATATGGTTGACAGAACTAGGTAACTCAGTGGCAGAATGCAGTAACATATTCAGAACTCGGCTCTTTTTGAACCGATTCAGTGAGCCGGCTCACATACGGGATCCAGATGCAAAGATGCAGATCACTGAAAAGACCCGTTTTTCCCATCTCTAATCCACAATCTCTCTCTTTATTACATAGGATGAAAAGATTGGTCGCAATGCCAAACCCTGCCGGAAAAATAGTATATTTACTACCACATGCGTTGGAATATTTAAATATGTAACAATATGATATGTGGTATTGTACATTATGTAAACTTGAATTCGTTTAACGATAAAAAAAATCGTCATTTTAATACGTCCTGTAAAAAAAATTATGTTTACAAATACTGATAATTAGCATGCATTCTATTAGTTTAAATGATTTAAATTATTTGTCTACATGTACAGTACCTAAGTAATTAACTATTCTTAAACATTTTTTAAATATTTTTCTGACTATTTACATTGAAAACCTATCTTTTTGAATTTGGACGAATTTTGTTAAGTTTTTCGATATTTTAAGGCTCGAAGTTTAAACCCTACAAACTAGTACAATTCGGATAGACTGGTTTGTCCTGAAATCAATTTTTGCCGAAAATTTACGTATGCAAACAGAAGGATTGTTTTCTTGAAACGAACACTCACTAAAAAACAGATCAAGGGCCAAGCGAACTCGGGTTTTCCGTTTCGTATTCCGTGATAACTATAGGTTTTCATTTAGATTTTCCTGTAAACTATGAATGAGGCTCTATATTCCGTATTTTTTCAAAATTTTAGGTCCAGTAGTTTTGTAGATAGAGGGAATGTAGCTATATTTTCTATATCTTTCAAACTAAGCATTTTAAAATTATGAAAAAATATAGTCGTATTTCTCATAACAAGTTCCTTCATTTAATACGCCACACACTGCACTTGAAATTCTTGTTTAATTTTCTAATTTAAAATTAACCCTCAAAATCGGACTTCGTTTATTTACTCTATACGTCCGTGATTGGGTCATCTAACGCTATATAGTATGTAACAAATTTCAACTTTTACCGTCCAGCACATTCAGAGAAAATAAGCTGTGATGAGCAGACAGACGGCCACGAGAGTCATTCTATAAGAGTTCCATTTTAATCGGATGTACGCAACCCTAAAAAGTCAACAGTTTTTCTTAAGGTAGTTGTCGTGGTACAATATTGTCAAAAAGTTATAGATTATACGCGCCACAAAAGTATACTAGCTTGTAGCTAAGTGATTGATAATTTGTACGCAAGACTGTACCCGTGGAAACGTAACCCAAACAGTATTCATATGCATGTATACTTTTCTATAAATTGTTGAACTTTAAACAGTTATTTATAAATAATTAGACGGTCAAAAATTTTTTCTTATTTTTTTTTAAACTCATAACAAATGCATTGAAAGACTGTCAGTTTTTGGAAAGTTTCTGACAGTTAGTTCTTTTTTTATAAATAAGAAACTGGTTCAGAACTACAAAGATCGTATACAATCAATGTTAATTATCCAATTTTTAATTGAATTTATCTTGGATTATATACGGTCGATCGACTTCAAATGTTCAGGGTAATTTTATTATCATGTCCTTAATAAGTATACAAAAATTAAGAATTTTCTGACAGTGTGCCTTAACCACGACAACTACCTTAATATTAATACTTTAAATATAAGATATTATTAAATGTAAATGTGTCTTAAAAATAAAATACACAAAGAAATAAAAAACAAACAGACATAACCGTTATAAATATTTGTAAACATATAGGCGGTATAAGAGAAGTGAAATGACTGTAGTAGACACTTAAACAAACAACATTAGTTCAGAATATTGAATTTATTGTATAACTTTTATGAGTCCTGTAAAATACCTTTAACGCATTTTCATGTAAATAATACAAGCATAATGTGGCCGGGCATATGAATACGGAAAGACTCTTGTGCTTACACTTTAAAAGTTTCTCGTTTTATAGGCCTGCCGTGTTGCCCGAAGAGTTTGTAAATGCTGGGCTGGCACTAGCACTTAATTGGAAATATTTTTTTTATCTTATTTTCCCGATTCATATTAAAATGCCTAAAATATTGACGATGAAAACCAAGCCACTTTTACAGGGAAAAATTTATACTAGTACTGGGTTACCCAAAAGGGACTGTGGATGAATTTTAATATATTGTGAACGAGTCATTTTTTTTTCTATCTGTCACTTGATTTGACAAGTAGAAGGTAGTACAATTTTACTACGGAGAGGATTACACTTCTACAATGCATTTTTATATTACTTTATTATGAAAATCAACGTTCTAAAAAAATACATTTCGTAAAAAACGTAATTTTTCAAAGAAAATCATCGCTAGTGACGAAGTATATTTTCGATTGAATGGGCAAGTGAATAAACAGAGTTGAAAAAGAAAATCCTCGAATAATTCAAGAACAACCATTACATAGTGAAAAAATTTCTGTTTGGTGGGCTCTTTGGAGCCAAGGAATCATCCGTCCACGCTCTAGACACATAACCTATTATAACGTCTTCAAAAATCAATTGAGATTGAAGCGCTTTTTGTAACACTGGCGTTACTAAAATTCATCTGTGCGTAAAAACAGTAACCGACGCCACAAACTTTATACTTAAACGGTAATCAATTTTTGTGCTCGTTCTCACGTAGAGAAGAGGAATGAAATGTTGCACGCCATAGGAAGTAAAATGTCCTACCTCTTCAGCGCACGCCATTACTGTATCACCTTCACGTTTAAGGTAGTCCATAAGAGTACCGAAAAGATCAAGTAAAAAATGCGAACACGCTAAGTGAATATAACAGTTGCAGATATCGAAAAAAGTGCTTGTGTATTTGGCTCGATAGACGGATGGGGATATATGCTTTATTATTAGCTTTGAGGCTTTGTCTATTTCTCTGCTACAAATCTTGAAAGTCACTTTTTACGGTGTAGTTTCGAAGACAGTGCACTTTAAGGTCACTGTTTACCAGCTGTTCTATATTTCTCACCCGCATAACTTTGTCGTACAAGCAGATGTGCATGTAAAATACACACGTTTCGGAAATCTTCTATGAAACATCTTATTCAATATTTGATGTTGATTATTCAAAATAAACTAAAAAGATGTACCATTCTTTCCATATGACTTTTAGTCAAGTTTTTACAGTTTATCTTCACTAATATTATAGGTAAAGAGGAAAGATTTGTATTTTTGTGTGTGTATGTTTGTAATGAATAAACTCAAAAACTACTATGCCAATTTAAAAAATTCTTTCACCATTAGAAAGCTATATTCACCCTGAGTAACATAGGCTATATTTATTGCTAGAAAATATTAGGGATCCTTACTAAAACTTTAGTAACGTAACCCAAGGTGTAAAAAAAATGCCATAAAACATCTTTCGTCGCATGCGCTGCGGAAATTATTGATGATAGAACAAAAGTATGTTCTACAATATTAAAGAACATATCAATAACTACAAAAAAACTTCGAGATACTATATGTCCAACTATTATCGTTATGTCTCAATAACCACTTTTTACATTTTAATAATCTATATAGATAAAAGACGATGTAATGTAATCTATGGACACCGAACGGGTAGACCATTTTTGATGAAATTTTCAGACAATCTTTAGATTAGCCCAGCGGGTGATCTTCTGAAGTTTGGTAGCGATCGGATCAACAGAATTTTTTAAATTTCTTTTTGGGAAATAAGATTTTTCTTCGATTTTTGAACATTCACAAATAAAAGCGATTGAATTCGCGCAAATTCAATACACGTTGAGAATTTAATGATAATGATTCTCATCTTTTATATCCTAAATATTACATTTACACCCGGGCGAAGCCGGACTGGGCCGCTATATCTTATAAATTTAAGAAATTTGCCAATAGTGATGTCAAATACACTGTAAACTATAACATAATAAAACCCTTAACTCATTCCGCCGCGAAAGTGGAAAGATTCGGGTTTGAGTCCCGACGGTGACAGTGGACAAAAAATAAATTTTTCTAATTTAGCATTGTAACAATAAATGTTTATAACAAAAACCCCTTTTGTTTCGCTCCCATCTGATTTGATGTTTTTTGGTGAGCTCTGTTGTAAAATTACGACAGAGCAATAGGTATCATGACAATTAAAAACGTAATAGGAGTCTGTTTAAAAAAAAGCGATGAATTCACAGTGAAGCCGGACTGGGCCGCTAGTTTTATATAAAGAAGTGATTTAAAATCAGATAAAAACCAGGAAATTATACACAGAGTTTTGTATTGCAAATATTTTATTTGAAAAAAATTATTATGCAAGCCAAATTTGTCAGTGTTTTTAATTTAAGAGTGTAAAGAAAAAATTGTAAAAGATTAATTTGTCTTCCCGTAAAGAAATATCATGTTCCCACCATCCAGTCGACGCCAATAGTGTATGTGCCATATGACAATAAATACACTAAAAAAACTTGAATGTGGCCTGAATCAGGTACAGACGCACCAGTTTTTGGATATACAATGTGTACACACCACACATACATGCCAAAAGAACCAATAAACATAAACAAACAAGGAGAAAGTATAACCCATTTACGTCTCGAATACCTAATTCCATTTGGCTCTTCTTATTTCCTCCTTTCATGTATATATGGCCATTACGAGGTGCCTATAAACATTTTGTCACCAATATAATTATATCCGACTTCACTATAATATATTTGTACTTTTTGTTGTCGTACACTATGGAAAATGGTACACAAATTTTTTTTACTGACAGTAATGCAAAGAAACATTTTATATCAAAACAAAAATTATATTCGTCCAACGAATCAGTTCATAAAAATAAATATATAATAATAATAATGCGTTTAACGTCCGTTTGTCGACTTTTATGTCATAACAGACGCCATTCGCACTATTACTATTTTCCATTTTACCGCACTACCCGTTATTTTCTACATTTCTAAAACTTCAACTGAACTAATAGCAATGAGCAAATGAAGGAATTATAGGAAATTAGGGTAGGGTAGGTAATTTTTAAACCGGGAGTTTGATAGGTAATCGGCCATGGTAAGGAACCATCTCGATATTTATCTGGAATTAATTGTGGGAAACCATGGAAAACCTCAATCAAGATGTCCGGGACAGGAATTATCGTTTCTCGGCGAGAGGCAGTAGGAAAAAGTTCCAGCCACATCTGCCCCCGCTGGGATTCGAACCCGTACCACCCCCAATTGCGAGTCTACTGCTGTCACCACTACTCTACCCAGCTCGATGAAAACATAAAACTAAATATAATATATAACAGACAATTTGTGTAGAATTTTGGTTTCCTGGAGATTTTTCGAAAGTTTTTCGTTTGTACCAGCGTCACTCGAAAAATGCTATCACTCTTTTTGTTTATATTGAAAACCGAAAATTTCAGTCAATAACATTTCAATTATTGCTCTTGAAGTGATTGTTATCAGTCTAGTGTAGTTATAAAAGTTATAACTCATTGAAACTCTTTTCACTTTCTTTTCCTTCTTTTCACTCTTCCGACTCTTTAATCTAGCTGATCAATTTTTAGTGCATTTGCTATATGGCGCTTACACTGTTGGCGGCGGTTGAATGGCGGGACCTAGGAGTCGAACCAAAATTTCTCGACGTTTCATAGTCTTCTAAAGAATATTGATCATTATTTTTGAAAATGTGTATATTATGTGTGTGTGTGTGCCGGCAAAAACTTTTGTAAGAGTTAATTGATTTTAGCGAAATTTGGTCCACATGTTGAAATCCATCATCGCACAAAGTCTGTTTAAAATAGACCCAGTCGGCCTGTTTTAAGGGTAAATTTTAGGGGTTGAAAAAGTTTTTGGGTCAAAAATACCAAAAAAAATCTCAAAATCGTTTCCAAATCGAAATGTGACCCTTTAGTAACAAATAAAAAGCACCCATAAAATTTTAATTAAATCGGCCAAACAGGTCCGGATTGACCAATTCTATGACAATTTGCAGATAATGAACTCAAGGGTGTTTTTAATTTGGTATAAATGTTCGACTGATAATAATATTGTAATAAAAAAAATATTTTTAGGGGGTGTTTAAAGACATTTTTATTTTGTCCATAAACGAACATAAATTTACATACGGCCTGTATTAGCAAACACACTATATTGTCGGCAGGGTTTTTATCTACTCAACTCTGCGTACTCAATCCAATGCTCAAAATACTACAGATCTAGATCGCCATTGCGAATGTACCTGAATATGCCTCGTACAGAGACTACCAGCGCTGCTAGTAAACCCATGCCATTTATCGTACATCAACCGACTGGTGTGAATTCACGGCACTACAGTACTCTAGCTAGATCTAGCACACGTACAGACAATAGTATTGTAGTGCTGTATGCACAGTGCCTCCAGGGTAATCCCCGGTGGAGAAGGAAGGGCGCACTAGACAGAAAAAGGCTGCTACTATACTAGAGTTGATCAACTAACATAACATTCACCATATTCAATCTTGGCTGTCAGTTATTCCAAAAACAATATTGTAACTATTTAGTCGCGATAAAGTAAGAAGTTGACAAACGTCTTTAGGAACACTTTCAATATTTTTTGTTAAAAAAAAATATTTTTTTGAAATATTTGAGCTTTAAATCAGCTCGCAAAGGTTAACTAAAACTGGTTATTCTTATATAGAAGAACCATTTTAGTTGCTTTAAAATGAATCATTAAAGTGGTATTATGTCTATAAGCAGAAATAATTGAAAACTATTTCAATAATATACAGTAAGACCCCGATTAACGCGGGAGATAGGTCCCATTAAGCTCCTGCACGATACGAAACTGTGCTAAACGAGGTTATTTTAATACGTAGATAATAATAAGTGAAATAATAATAAGTGAAATAAAACCGTGAATAAGAAAATTTGTCTTTTTTTGTTTAATTTTGTAACATTTATTGTTAAATACTTTTTTTATCACATTAATTATAGAATTATTTATTGCTAACATTGATTTTTGTTCACAAAATAAAAGTTCGAATAAGAAGTTATGTTTGAGATGAGGAAGGTTCCTCATTTGACATATTTTGTTTTTTGTGAAGAAGTCATCTAATGTTGTTTGCCTATTTCTGTTTCGATCAGCAAGCTGTTGTCGATAGCAAGATATTGTATCAATGACACTTCGTCTTGTCTTTGAACTTCTATTAAACTGGTCCATAATTTACGTTAAGATGACTAAACTTCTTTCTTTAGAAAGCGAGTAATAATGAACCAGCGGTAAGCGAGGTCTTCCTGTACATATAAAATTGCGATCACATCCTTTATTGCATGTCGCAACATTTTTTAGATTATATTCACCACTATATTAATGAATTAGCGACACAAAGAATAATGACAGTGTCAACGTAGAACAAAAAATAATAAATAAAATTAGCTATCATAATATTCTACCATCTCCATCATTCATAATATGTGCATAAATACATAAAATGTAGAAAAAAGATTCATGCATACTAGCATAAATACAATATTACATCATACTCTATACAAGCTCACGAAAAGCGTATAAAATAACACATAAATCAAGAGAGAGAAGACCGAGAGTTAAACGGACATGTTATGAACTGTGTGTGAGTGAGAGGCCATGTGGGAACGCTGTTGCTCGGCAGTGCAAGCCACTGGGAGTGATAATGCGAAGCGACGTGTAAGAAATATGTACGCCAACCGCCGACCGGACGCGACTCGACCGCCATCAACCCCTTCGTTCTACGCTTGTACGCTAGTGACCGAACAGTGCGAACCTATGCAACTGTAGCTACAGTGTTTCTCGACATGTTGAGAAACACTTCTATATTAATAAAATTAGAGTTTAAAAAAACAAAAAAAAAACCCGGGTCGCAGTGCCAAAACCCTGCCGACAATATAGTACTAATCAGCGTTGCCAGATTTTTTTTTTGTCAAGTCGGGATTTTGGAACTTTTTGAGTGGATAAAGCGGGATTCTTTCGTCGAAAGCGGGACATAGTAAAAAAACGTATATAATCAAAAGTTTTTAAATATTTATCTTTTTATTTGAGTTCAAATTACGTTTATGTGACAATAGATAGCAAAAATAGCCATAGAAAATGTATTTTAATAAAAATATGATTATTTTAAATCAGATTTACCCTAACGTTAAATAGTTGAGTCTTATTCGTCTTCTGAATAAAAAAAATTAAAAAAAAACAGAAATCAAAATCAAAAAAGTTTTATTCATTAGAAAAATATGGCGTTTCAAACAATAGTCTGAGGAGTGAGTGTTACAAATTGCAACTTACAATAAGAGAATAACTATTTACGCATAGTCGAGTTATCCCCGAAAAGCGCGACTGAGCCTGTCGCGCGGGGGACATTTAATTTTCATTTAAAAATCGGGACGTCTGGCAACGCTGGTGCTAATACAGGCAGTAGTGTGGTTTTATTGTGGGAACCTAAGTGTGTTTTTGAGCAAAATAAAAAATATAAACCCCTTAATACATCCCATAAAATAATTTTTTTTTTCTTAATTGCAATATTATTATCAATAATAGTAATGAGTAGAGTAGTGGTACAGTACTAGACTCGCATTCGGGAGGTACGGGTTCGATTCCCGGCAGGGGCAGATGTGGCTGGGACTTTTTCCTACTGCCTCTCGCTGAGAAACGGTAATTCCTGTACCGGCCATCTTGATTGAGGTTTTCCATGGTTTCCCTCAATTAATTCCAGATAAATATCGAGATGGTTCCTTATTTGAGGCCATGGCCGAATACCTATCAAACTCCTAGTTCAAAAAATACCTACCTTATCCTAATTTCCTATAATTCCTTCATTCGCCCATTGCTATTATATAAGTTGAAGTTTTAGAAATGTAGAAAATAACGGGAAGTGGTAAAATGGAAAATAGTAATGGTGCGAATGGCGTCTGTTATGACATAAAGTCGAGAAACGGACGTTAAACGCATTATTATTATTATTATTATTATTATTATTATTATCAATCTAACGTCTACACCGAATTAAATACACCTTTCACTATCACTATCTGAAAATTTGAAGCTAATAAAGTGTGTTAAAATGGAATATTTCGAGTGAAAACTGTCGAACTATTCGATTATCAAAATATCTGGAGATTTCTCGACAGATAAATTATTCAAAATCATTCGAATGATTTCTATACCTTCGAGTTACGACTTATAATACAATCTCCAGCAATAAATTATTTTACTACGCTCTTTCTTTACTCTTTAAAACACTGCACGCAATTGTCTCTCTCAGACTGCATTTCACAGTATTTAATGTATGATTACGTATAGTATTTTATTTGTTCGATGAAACACTGCATGCATATGGCTCTCAAGTCTAAGAATCGAATATTCATTCGTTATCATAATTCTATGGTATGCATAGACAGACAGAATGAATTGTGTTTTCACTTGCATCCTAATATTCGAGATGCATTTCTCAGGACCGAATACGATCACTTAAGTATTTTATCTGCGCCTACAGTATAGAGCGCGGTATGTATATGACTCTCTCAAAACTGACAAATGAAGTCATTTCGAATGAGTCATTCGATTAAAGAAATCATTCGAATAGTAACCTGCGATTATCAAAATCATTCGATTATTCCCGAGACTATTCTTTAAATCCATTCTAGTAGTCAACTTGCCACTCGGGTCGAACCCCTAATCTTAATCTTTTTCAACTTTGATATTCTGAGTCTACTATTTTCCGGGTTAACCGACTAAAGAAAACATGGGAGAGGCACAAAAAGGCTGAGCCGTAAATTATGAAAGACATGCATTTAGTATAATGATCGATTTGAGCTATTAATATAAAATAAAAAATAAATAAATGAAACACGAAAAAATAATGATTTAATCAAGACCAACTCTAAATCACAACGAGGTTGAAAATTATATTAGACTTGTTTGTTTCTTAAGCGTTGCTAATAGAAACTTCAAACAAAACAATGTTGTGCTCGACAATGCAGAGTATTAATGTTATCTCAAAAAGACCCAGCATTAGTATGGTTTAATTTAAATTGTCAAAAAATGATATACGCGACATTTCAATTGTTTCGAATACATTGAAGTGAACAGCACGTTTCAGCTTACGCATATTGAACATCTGACACTGATGACAATAAATTGCCCGAAAGCTTGCCATTATCAGTAATAAAAAGGGTAACAATGGAATATATGACACATGTGTTAATGTTCAGGGTAATAGTGCGTTTATTTTGGCTACAGTGAACTTCCGTTATACGTACGTAATTTATACACAATCTAACAGGAATAGTAGGTTATGTATCTCGTTCGTAAATGAAGATATTATACGAGGAGTGCCATTGTGTTAAAACGAGAGATCAGCGAGTTTTAACGTTCATTCGAGTCATAATATCTATGCGAACAAGCACATACAACATTTTTTTCACGCACCTCTTAAAAAATAGGTGATTTTCACTTCATAATCAGCATATATTTATATATCTGACAAGTATGTTTATTTAAATATTACAATAAAAAGATGTCTAGAACAGAGATACAGTAAATACACTTCACCCTACGGAAACGTTTCAATTCCAGCCGAAAATAGGACAGAAACCGAAATTCAAACTTGGTTTCGAGTGTAAGACTTTGTTTCGGTCGGAGACCACATAGAATCTACACCAGCTGACCAATCAGCGTTCCTTATACCTGATTTTTTTTGCATTTTATTTACTAAAACAACTTTGAACTAGTCCGGGGACTACAACGAGAAAACATATGTAAGTAAATAAATTAATAATTTACTGATTGTGACGATAGTAAAATGACCAATTTTATACTAGTACGTAAAGTAAAACAAAAACTTTATAAATTCAATATTAATTTCCCAGTCAGTTGCCACTTACATCCCAATAAACAACAGAGACAGCACAATAGGCGTTCGGAAACAATCCAAATAGACTCCAATATGCTTGGGCGTGCACTGTCAAATATATAAATAATAATAATAATAATGCGTTTAACGTCCGTTTCTCGACTTTATGTCATAACAGACGCCATTCTCACCATTACTATTTTCCATTTACCACACTTCTCGTTATTTTTCTAGATTTTTAAAACTTCAACTTATGTAATAGCAATGAGTGAATGAAGGAATTATAGGAAATTAGGATAAGGTAGGCAATTTGGAATCTGGAATTAATTGAAGGCAACCATGGAAAACCTCAATCAAGATGGCCGGTACAGGAATTACCATTTCTCGGCGAGAGGCAGTAGGAAAAAGTCCCAGCCACATCTGCCCCCGCCGGGATTCGAACCCGGACCTCCCGAATGCGAGTCTAGTGCTGTCACCACTACTCTACCCAGCTCGGTCTGTCAAATATATAAATATATTCTTATTATAAAGTGAAAATGAGCCATTTGTAGGACCTACAAACGTAAAAATCTGGCATGTACCTCGGTTTTAATGCTTTTATAACTCGCGTGACTGTTAAAACTCTCTGATAACTCGTTTTAACATAATCTCACACATCGTACATAAAATAATGCATTGCAATCTAAATATAGAAACTGCTATTATTTAGGAACAATTTAAGTTCTTCATGGTTGTCATGTAAATATCCATCCATCATATTATATCCGAGTGCTATCTGTAATACTTTTCTTTATTATTTCGATTTTAAATCGATGTAGGAGCCAATAATCCGTAGATTTATTAATGGAAAAGATCGCTCTGATAAATATCAATTTAATTTATAATAAAATCTAATGTTCATTTGGTTATCTTATGTTATTAATAAACCGATAGATAAAACCGGCGTGCTCATTTTTTAACATACAAAACTAGATCTGTTGTTTAGATAAGTTTGAAAAATAAAACAAAACTCATAAAATAACACTTCAGTACTGTAAAAATAACATCGTTTTTTTTTTTTTTTTGTAATGTTGTCAACAATAGACACAATTTTAATATCATATTTTATGTGTGTAAGGTTATGTAAATTAATTTATATTAAACGAGCTTTTAATTTCAAATATAATATTATTTTAATGACGGTTTTATTATTATTTTCATATCGCGGCTATATTATATGTTTAATATGAAATATTATGATGATAATAAGTGTACAGTAATTGGTTTCAACCCCAAAATGAAACTAATTAGTCTGAGCTAGTCATTTCAGAGACCGCCCCTCTTGTCGCATGTTATAACGGTTGATGGGTGCTTGATGGCTTGTATTTATGTAATATCACAGAACCGGTGCCACGGATTGTCGTATTTTATTACTCTTTTTTAAAATTATTTATAATTAAACTACATTTTCGCATTTTACTTCTATTCAACAATCTAGATAAATTTTATAGATAATGTGCAGTGAAGAAAGTAAAATTACGTTGACTTAGAAGATTTTCAATTTCTAGACAAAACGTTCTGACTCAGATATTATACAAAGATAAGCTTTCTCCTGCAAACACAACATCAAATATTATTATCTAACAATATTTTTAATTAGAAATTCGATTTTGTAGTTATGCCCAGCGTCGGACTGCCATATAGTCGAGGTGGCGATTGCCAGCCGGGCCCCAGCCTGCGCGGGCCCCCCACGGAGCATTACGTTCTGTAGTGCTAGTGCGTAACTTTGTCTGTGACTTAACACCAACCAATTTCTATCTTAAAGAAGTCCTAAGATGTCTTTAAGAGGAGAACTGATTTGTCCGGATCCCTAGGAAAAGTTAATTTTTTATACCCGAAGCACAAAGTTAAGTAGTTTCGGAATTTGCTTTCTACGTAACGTATTTTCCAAGTTCTCTGCGTTTTCGGCACGGGTTAAACTGTATAAATTGAGCTGAAATTTTAAGCTAATCATTTTTTCAAAATATAGAACCATTTCAGGAGGTAGCAACTCAAAAAAATTGAAAAAAAAATTGGTTTATACAAATAAGGGACAGTTTAATAATAGACTGGCCCTTATTTTGACAAGTTGGAAATTGTCACATGTTAACCTTTAAAATGGTTCTTTACATTGGAAAAATGATTCTCTGAAAATTTCAGCTCGAATGATTAAAATTAAGCTGTGCCGAAAACGCTGTAATGGTTATAGGTTTGCGAGGTAAGGTAGGGGGCCCTGGTTATGCCTGACTTAAACACTAGTTTATTAATAAAAAGCAACCGGTTTTTTTTTTTTCAATTACACTTAGAGCCGGCTCTGACTCTAAAAGTGCGTGTTGATAGTGCACCTGAATTCGCACTAGATAAACAGTTCAGTGCTACCTACTGCAACTAATCTGGGGTGTCTGTCACGTCAACAATGGAACATTAACAATTCATTACTCATCAAAATCTGTTTATTTCAATTCAGTTGCAGTAACGAATGTTATTGTCTTTACTAGTATTAAATATTAAATTTAAAAATGAATACATTATTCCTTTATCTTTTTGTAATCGTTTGAATACTAATCTCCTTGTTTAGAAGTGATCTGTTAATGACGTCGTGGTTTTGCAATTTAAACGGATCAAAGGTAGTTGTATAGGTTAGATAAATAATCCGATACAATTTATGTACCCTAATTAGTTATTCAGTGAATGAACTCAATGAAGTTGTCACAATATTACAATGCATATTATGTTTATACACATACGGCAAAATATGAATCAAGGATGCATGAATGGTAGAAAAGTGTGTCTCATTTTCGTGAAATTTGTAGTGTATCTCGAAAACTCTAAAGCCTTTCCCTAATTACTCGGTATCGTTTTGGCATCCGCATTTATCGATTTTACTGAAGATATATCGTTGCGGATGGAGCTCACTAAAGCATCGCTGTATATAACGCGGAGATTGTTTATTCAGCAAAGGAAACATGTCGTCTAGTAGTAAAGACGACCACGTCCTTGCGTGAATATTCGGACAGTATAATATAGTTATATAAATGATATTTAATTTAATAAATAATAGTTTAAAAAAACTAAAAAAACACGCTTTAATAGCAAACCGAACTAAAAATAAAAAAAATGTATTGTAAAGTAGAGTTAGTATAATCCGGGCGCCAGATATAGCAACAATATTTGAACACTTATTTGAACACTTGTTTTAACTAGAGATGGGGATTATAAATCGATTATTCGAAATAATCGATTATTTTCCTGCCAATCGATTTCAATTATTCCGATTATTTCGAAAAACCGATTGTAGGGAAAACCAATTATTTTATTACCTTAAAATTCGATAATCGGTCCAAAAAAGAATATTTTGCCCGATTTTATAGAAGAAAAAAAGTTTTATTGTTCTTTTAAAACTGTGGGAACGAACAGGCAACTTGCCTTTTCATTCCCACAGTTTTAAAAGAACAATAAAACTTTTTTTCTTCTATAAAATCAGGAAAAATATTCTTTTTGTGATTATTTCGAATAATCGATTTATAATCCCCATCCCTAGTTAAAACAAGTGTTCAAATAACTGTTCAAATATTGTTGCTATGTCTGGCGCCGGCATAAAAATAGTAGAAACAACCCGTCAAAAACCACACGCGGCGTCGAAAAAGGTTAGCTATCAGCTGGCAATTTACTTATGTGGGCGCCAGATACAGACAAATATTTGAACAAAGACTTTGCTCACACATTTGAACACATGTTCACCAGCTGCACCATCCAGACATGCTTTGCAGACACTTTTTGCAAGCGTGTCTGCAAAGTATTCAAATAGATAACAAACAATATGGACGGCGATTTTGTGGACCAAATTTCTATTTTTATGATTTTTACTTTTTGGGTTTCATATATCTACATGGTTCTTCTTCAAGTAACTCAATAAATTCAAGGACACTTTCGTTGCTCCAGTCCATCTTGCGACTGAACAAAGCGACCGTTCTCCTTAGTGATTTACGAGTAACTGAACTTTGCGCAAGTATAGCAGGCTACGCACACATTTGAACTTTGAACACTTTGATGTGCGCTCGAAAAACCGACACCGAATGGCAAAGTGCAAATGTGTGACCAAACTATGAACAAATACCCGTGCCTCACAAGTGTTAAAACAAGTGTTCAAATAAGTGTTCAAATATTGTTGCTGTGTCTGGCGCCGGCTTAAAAAAAAACCCGGGTCGCAGTGCCAAAACCCTGCCGACAATATAGTGTATTTGCTTATACAGGCAGTGTGGCTTTATTATGCGAACTTAAGTTGGTTTTTGGGCAAAATAAAAAATTTGACTCCTTAATACACCCCTTAAAATAACTTTTTTGTTCTTAATTGCAATATTATTATCAATCGAACCTTTACAGCAAATTATATACAACTTTCAGTACATAATTTACTATCTGCAAACTAGTGTTTTCATAAAATTTGTAAGTCCGGTCCGGTCGGGCGGATTTTATTAAAATTTTAGGGACACTTTTTAATTACTACCAGAGGATTAAATTTCAATTTTGAAACGACTCGGAGAATTTTTTCGGTATTTTGGGGCCCAAAAACATTTTTCAACCTCTAAAAACTACCCTTAAAATAGCCCGATTAGGCCCATTTTAAATAGGCTTCTTGCGGTGATGGATTTCAACACGTGGGCCAAATTTCGCTAAAATCAATTAACTCCTTCGAAAGTTATTGCCCGCACACATATATATATACGTATACATATATATAAATATATATATACATATATATATATAAACATTTTTAAAAATGGTGCCAAAGTGTTTAGGAGGTTATGAAACGTCGAGAAATTTTGGTCCGACCCCTAGGTCCCGCCATCCGACCGATGCCAATAGTGTATGTTGCCATATGGCAAATACACTAATAACAGCCCGTCAAAAAACACAAATGGCAGTGTCGAAAAAGGTTGCTTGTACGAAGCTAAGATTACGCAATAAAATGATATTATGCAAAACTTTACACATCCTTGTAAGTTGGATATTTCATTATTACAAAGGACAGACTTATTAGTCTGTCCTTTTGTATTAGATAATACAGTCGAGTCACAGTCACGTCTCCAAATGAATGCCAACACAAAACTTAATACAAGCAGAGTGTGATCGTATGACAAGAAAGTCGGGGCTAATGCTGGATTGTGTACTTTTTGTGTGAGATTTCTGTTAACGAGATGATTTTCAAGTGGACATTTCGACACAAATGTGCTGTAAATTGACTTTTATTTACACTAAAGCTAATGCAAGATTTCGGCTACAAAAAACATGATGCTTAGTGCTCACGAGTGCAACTTATTAACCCTTTCCCCGTTGCCCTTGATTATAAATATTATAAATTTTTACTTCTCTTAAAAGCAAAACTTCTTTTGTGCGAGTCCCTAATTTTATCTCGTTTTAACTACTGCGATGCTGTTTATGGTTGTAGAATTTCTCAAGAGGATAAACAAAAATTGCAAAAAATGCAAAATGCCTCCTTTCGTTTCGCCGTGAATATTCGTAAAAGAGATCATGGTTGGCTTAAAATGGAAGCCAGGCGTACATTGCATTTAAGCTGTACTACGTTTAAAATTCTTAACTTTGCTAATCCTAAGTACTTATTTGAAAAATTCAAAAAAAGAACATCATTGCATACCAGAAATATTAGAGATAATAATCAACTAAATTTACCATTCTGTAGTAGGGTTCTTTTATTTATAACGCTATAAAACAGCATAATGCCATGCCCAAAATACTCCTTCAAAAACTCTCTTATAAAACTTTTAAAATAAAACTAAAAGCAGAATTATTGTCGAAACAATAAATGCACATTAAAAGGGTATATTTGTTACAGAGAGCATAATAATAATAATAATAATAATAATTTGTAAATATACCTAAGTATATGTCAAATATTGTTTACGTGTAAAAAAAATGTAAGATGGTTAAGTAGAACAGCCATTGGCTGGACTTCGCCAAACTAAAAAATTTTTCTATTCTATTCGTACTCAGGAGTAAGGCGGAGCTTTACGAGACGAGCGAGTGAGCACGTGCGACTAGTGGCGTCTACAAATACATTAATCAGAATAAGACAATTTTATTTCCAAAAATAGGGTGGAAATAAATTTTATTCTATTCTATTCAGACTTCAGCGCCACTACGTCACTTAATATTACCGGCAACTGTTAAAATAAACAGATTGACAACAGATGTCGACATTTGTTTTTTCTGAGTGATATTTTCTATAATGAAATTGTTAAAACTTTTAAGCTGTAAATTTTTAATGAAAACACTAATTTTAAGATATTAACACGTTGACTGCCAACTACGAGATATCTCGTAGGTTGTTTACTTGCCCAAGACTCCTACTACGAATTATCTCGTCCCTTCATTACTTGCCATATTTGTACAGCTACGAGAAAACTCGTAGCAAAACACTGTAATTACGAATAGATGACCTCAGGAAAGAGAATAAAAAAATCAGGTTTGGCTTAAATGAACAGAAAAAAACACTTTAACATTAAAAAAGAACATTTCTTAAGCCATTTGATTAATTATTAAAGTTTTTAATAATATAACATGATTAAATCAAATTGGCTCTTTAGACAGGAAACGTGGAAAATTCCGCGGCAGTCAACGTGTTAACTTATATTTCGTCATTAGAGAGAAAAATAATCTCCCAAATAGCATATCAAATATTAATTTTGATACAGTATTAAGGGAGATATTTCATACCGACAAAAAAACACCTTTGAGAAATAATATATACGATATACCGATTCAATTCAGAATTGTTTATAGTACTTTCATAAAATATCGATAACATTTTATATTGTCGATTTGTATTTGGATTGATTTCAATTGTATCTATACCGTGCCTCATCGTTCTTGTGTATGTACAGATAATAATGAATACAGAGTAGGAGATCATTGAATGGGTTACATCCTGAAGGAACCCTTCGAGAGTTTTACCGGAAACCGCGCGCCGCGGTCTAATGAGAACTAAAGCTGTCTAAACTTTAAACACACTCATTCAACATTGTTACTGTTCTCACTAGACATTCACCGCCACAGAGTTCTGCTATTGTTTAGCTAGAGTCTAAAGTTTAATAAATAATCAATACGTTTTTTGCAACATGATGGGGTAACCGACTAGTCATTGGACAGAGCACATTTTCATTAGCTATAATAAGAATAACCCGGGTCGCAGTGCCAAAACCCTGCCGACAATATAGTGTATTTGCTTATACAAGCAGTGTGGCTCTATTATGCGAACTTATGTTGGTTGACTCCTTAATACACCCCTTAAAATAACATTTATTTTCTTAATTGCAATATTATTATCAATCGAACTTCTATACCAAATTATATACAACTTTCAGTAAATAATTCACTATCTGCAAAGTAGTGTTTTCATAAAATTTGTAAGTCCAGTCCTGTCGGGCCGATTTTATTAAAATTTTAAGGATACTTTTTAATTACTACTGGAGGGTTAAATGTCAATTTTGAAACGATTCTGAGAATTTTTTCGGTATTTTGGGGCCCAAAAACATTTTTCAACCCCTAAAAACTACCCTTAGAATGGCCCGATTACGCCCATTTTAAATAGGCTTCTTGCGGTGATCAATTTCAACACGTGGGCCAAATTTCGTTAAAATCAATTAACTCTTTCGAAAGTTATTGCCCGCACACATATATATATATATATATATATATACGCTTATATATATATATATATATATATATATATATATATATATATATATATATATATACATATATATATAAACATTTTTAAAAATGGTGCCAAAGTGTTTAGGAGGTTATGAAACGTCGAGAAATTTTGGTCCGACCCCTAGGTCCCGCCATCCGACCGACGCCAATAGTGTATGTTGCCATATGGCAAATACACTAATAAGAACGATACTAAAGCAGATTTGAATGACTAATTTTATGGGCCATTCAAATCTGCTTTAGTATCGTTCTTATTCTTATAATAGCTAATAAAAATGTGCTCTGTCCAATGACTAGTAATGTCCAATGACTAGTCGTTTACCCTATAATAAAAAAATTAAATGGTATAGCTATTGTTTATGTAGAAAACAGAAAATTGACCATAGCGGACCCGTGCGAATACTTCACACTATTAGCGGTAGGTAATTTTTGAACTAGGAATTTGATAGATAATCAGCCATGGCGTCAAATAAGGAACCATCTCAATATTTATCTGAAATTAATTGAGGGAAACCATGGAAAACCTCAATCAGGAATTACCATTTCTCGGCGAGAGGCAGTAGGAAAAAGTACGGGTCAAATGGATGTACCTATGTCTTAACTGACTTAATAAACATCTATCTACCTATCTATAAATTTCAACTGAACATCATATTGTCTGACGTATGTCGGTGATTACAACCCACACAATAATAAAGCTCTGTGAAAATAATCTCAAATTATTTTGTCTAGGCTCGTTATCCTGTCTCTCTTCTGTGTACCCAATATAACAATATAACCAGCGCACAGCAGGATAGAGACTGAATGTGTCCAGGAAATCCAGCAGGACAAACTTCTGTCCCCACGGTACTACTTGAGAATGGAGACCTGCTGTTTGGATGCACTGAATGCCTGCTGGATTTAAACTATAGACACTTGAATAATCCGACACTGTCTTATTTTCGTGGAATATTCCATATAAGATTCGTTATTTTTGAGAATTTCTTAAATTAAATATTGCCGTATATATGGTCTTGCTCGTATAGTTAATTCGTTTTAATACTAGCTAAGTTAAAATAATTGTAATATGGAATATAGTTAAACTTCTAAATTTTAAAAGATAAATCGAAATTCGTAATTTTTACATGTCTGTGGTACCTTACGATTTTAATGAAACGCACTCGATCACGGTCTAATAATAATTAACCATTTATTCATGAAAAATGTATAAAATAATATTACATTATACTCTTATATAACTATCCTTGACACAGGTCTCCACAATGTCAAATGGCGTTTCTATCCCTACTGCCAGACTATGCTCCTCGCTCTGCTCATCGCGCTGTCGCGATGTTGCCCTAAGTGGCCAGACACTGCTGTACTCGCGACGCTCCGCACTCGGCTTTCGCCTCTCGGCAATGGAGGTCGATACTGTGGCAGCGTGCGCACTATGCCTTTACACTTAGATCGCTTGATGCGTACTGAGTGGCGCGGGAGTATGTGGCCGGCTTACTCGTGCTTTTATTGCCGGTCCTTTGACTCGCGCACAAAAAACCGACAATCGAGGGAGCACTGAGCATGACGAGGAGCATGACGTGCGGCATGACGAGTAACACGGCCACACAACGTCTCTGCCTCCTTTCCTCGCTACTTCCCATGCCACTCGTCGAGTGTGTGGCTGAGGCATATGAATATATCGGCTTCGTCTGGTCAGCAGTTTATATTATATATTATATTAATATATACTATACAAATAGACAGCTATAGTCAAACTTATTTTTGTTATTTTTGTATAGCTTCTGATAATGGTCAACACAATTAAAAATTATTCCATTAAATACAGAGATGAACTCGTTCCGTTAAATAATATTGGAGAGATAGCGTAATCCACTGGACTGTCAATTGATATTGCGTGGTTGATAAATATACAGAATGATTTTTAAGTTGATTCCTTTTTAACAACGTGTAGAAATCGAATGACGGACAAATATCAAAACTCAAAAATAAGAAAGAATCAGATTTTCAAAGTTCAAAAAAAAATTTACTCTATTTAGATTTTGAAATATTATTATTATAGTTTTGAAATATTTGTTCGTCTATTTGATTTGAACACGCTGTTAAAAAAAGAATCAACTTAAAAATCGGCCTGTATTGAACGGTCTTCCAGCTAGGTGATCTGTGAATCTAGTGACCTTGGCTATAGTCCGCTATTATGTTATGAAACACCAATTGCAATATGCAATATTAGAAAATGTATTACTCAATGTCACTGTCGGGCCTAAAACCCAAATTTGAGACTGTTTTAATGATTGTATAATATTATAAATTTAAGTGTTCGTTTCTTAAATTGTCAGTTCGATTTGTGAATTATATACAACGGTATTATAAATTATGTAAATAAAATATTATTTTTGCAATTACTTATTAATATTTTCATTTAACTGCGACAAGTATAACACTGTAGATCCAAACCTTATTTAAGAAAAAACCCGGGTCGCAGTGCCAAAACCCTGCCGAAAATATAGTGTATTTGCTTGTATAGGGCCGTGTGGTTTTATACTTTTATTATGTGAAATTAAGTTTGTTTTTGGGCAAAATAAAAAATTTAACCCCTTAATACACCCCTTAAAATAACATTTTTTTCTTAATTGTAATATTATTATCAATCTAACGTCTACACCGAATGAAATACACCCTTCAATAAATAAGTCACTATCTGCAAACTAGTGTTTTCATAAAATTTGTAAATCCGGTCCTGTCGGGCCGATTTTATTAAAATTGTGGGGACACTTTTTAATCACTACCAAAGGGTTAAATTTCAATTTTGAAATGATTCGGAGAATTTTTTCGGTATTTTGGGGCCCGAAAACAGTTTTCTACCCCTAAAAACTACCCTTAAAAGAGCCCGATTAGGCTCATTTTAAATAGGCTTCTTGCGGTGATGGATTTCAATACGTGGCCCAAATTTCGTTGAAATCAATTAACTCTTTCGAAAGTTATCGCGCGTACACATATATATATATATATATATATATATATATATATATATATATACATATATATATAAACATTTTTAAAAATGGTACCAAAGTGTTTAGGAGGTTATGAAACGTCGAGAAATTTTGGTCCGACCCCTAGGTCCCGCCATCCGACCGACGCCAATAGTGTATGTTGCCATATGGCAAATACACTAATAATCTATCAAATGCTAAAAACCGCATTCAAATCTCGCCAGTAGTTCTCGAGATTAGTTGGTACAGACATCCAGATAAACAGACACCTAACGAGACTTACATATTATGTCGCAGGGAAACGATAAAAACGGAGATTTGATCCAATCCCTAAGGTAGATAATCAATTCACGGAAGATCATCTTCCGTGAATTGATCATCTACCTTAGAAACTTGATAAAATCTCCGTTTTTATCATTTCCCCGCGACATATTTATATTATGTATACTATTATTATGTATAGATTATTATAAATTATATTATAAAAAATGAATTATCACTTAGTAAACAACGCATAAATCATAATTCATATAGGCGTGTTTGGTATCGTGTTGCAATGCAAAAAGTGTTGGCACTTTTGACACTATTTACCAAACAAACCAAGTATTAAAAACTATTTAGTTGCATAAATACAGAACGATTCAGAATCAGAGGAAGAAAAAAACCGGAATATAATCTGCGACACATGGTAAAAAAACTAATTTTGTATTATTTTATTTTTTAATAAAAAGCAAATCCGTATCCCGACGCTTATGAAAACTATATCAGCATTTAAATTGAAAATTATGTAATTGTGTATTTCTATTTCGTAAATTCGAGGCACCTACAAAGTAATCGATGTAGACGAAATAATTTTTAATTTTATTATTTTATATTATCTAAACGCAAAAAAAAGAAAAAAACAATGAAGGGATTTATAGATATCCATAACCCATAGCTAGTGCGATGTAAAACTACTGATAAATTTTTGTGCAAACGGCTGACAATCGTTAATTAATGTATTAAGAAAAAATAATATACTCACATTAATTACTGAATTCCTTGCTTTATTATCCGAGATGTAAACATTTTCCAAACGGTGAGCAACTTTGACTTGTAGTAATTTAATGTATTTTAACATTTCATTAATTGTAATCATTCAAAACGGTCACAAAAATAAAAAAAAAGAATAATACACATTCAAATACACTGACACAAAAATTTCGAAACTTTATTAAACAACGAATTTTAAAAATTGCACAGTTTTATTAAAAGTGCGTGCTTCAGTAACACGAAAACGGCTAGCATACAACATTTTTAATGTTCGTAAACTGTGCTATACTGTTTTATGACTATCACGACAGAACAATCGATAATAACTGATTCCAAAATTATGCATTTTATCAAAATTTTATAGCAGTTACATAATCAATGATGAAGGTGTGTATTTAGTTTAGTTATTTAATTCTCCAGTGGCGGGTGCAATTTTTCAAATAAAATGTTTCAATTTTTTTTTTCTTAAAGAGAAATAGTATATTACACCACAAGAGCGGAAAGTTGAATTTCCTGCACTGCATATTATGCTGCGTATATTGATCAAAATTTAGCTTAAAAAGTGATTTCGTTCTATGTAGGTCATTTTTTTGTGTGTGAGTACAATCTAATGTTCTATATAACCGGCAGTTTTGCAATGAACTAGACTGTTCCTGCATCTATGATTACTGTAATTTTATTATCACAATCTAACGTCAAATCAATTTTTTTGACAAGTATTTCTACAACCCAGCATGAGTTCGTGTACTGGATATTTCTGGGTATGTGTGTTCCAAGGCACTCTTGTGGCGCTATTCTGTACGGGCAATGTTAAAATCAACAACCCTGTCAAATTTCTGTCCCACTTTAACCCAAAACCATTCTATACTTTAGTAGATTGTGGTGGGGTTTTGGTGGTTGGCTATTTCCTGCCGTGTTCTCACTGTCCCTATTGTTGTTTCATGTTTGTACTGATTTCCTTTTCCCACCATTGCATAACAATGATGAAGAGATTATCGATTGGAACTTTAACCTTGACAGAAGTTTATTTGCAAAGGATATTATATAGACGTACATTATGAATGTATACTTGGCACGTTATCCAGGGTACATAACTCAGTAGCCATGACATATTGAATATCCCGTAACTTTGTTACTGTGTAATGTATAGAAGTCAACAACAAACTTCGACGGCTGAAATGGTTGTACTACGAACTGATTCAAAGGTGGCATATAATTTAACAATATTGTCAAATCTAAAGGAATTTATAATTACCCAATCCACTTACAGTAATAGAAACTAACTCAACTTTTAGTCACAAACATTATCAACAGCTAATTCAAAATACAAACTAAACTTCTATTTCAATTAATATAAAACTGATGAATAATAATTATCAAGCAGGGATATCCACTGTTCTTATAATAATTTAGATGAATCATTTCAGACTTGTTTAAAAAAAATTAAGATGCGCGTTTACCAGCTGTTTAATAAGCCCTTTTTTTCTTCCACATAGCTCTATCTTGCAAGCAGTTGAATGTGTGTGTATGCATGTAAAATGCACTTACCCACGTTAGGAAATCTCTAATTTATTTTAGTAAATTCGTGTCCATAATTTTAATGAAGTTGGAATATGTACTATTTTGTATTTTGTTGTTTGTTTTTAAATATAGTTGCTGAGGAAGTTGCAATTAGCAACGAAACGTTCAACTTAATCAAAGTTAATTCTTTTCATAAACTGTCCAATTCCCTACGATTCCAACTTCTCTAATTTATATGAAAAATCTTATACCTTTGATGCGAATGCTTCAAAATGAACTAAAAACGTGTATTATTCTTCCCCTATGATGTTTAACCAAATTTTTACAGTATATTTAATGTAATCAGAAAATTAACATAAGTTTTACACAAATTTTTGTACAGAAAAAATTAAATTACTCTACAGTACCATATCTAAACTATCAATCTTTCTTCGTATGGGTATAAACATATTTGTAACTGTTTATTAAATACAGTAAGAACCCGCTTAACGCGAGAGATACGTTCCAATAAGTTACTGCGCTATGCGTAACAGCGCTAAACGAGGTTTAATACGTAGATAAGTAAGTGAAGTAAGTGAAACAGAACCAAAAATTAAAAAAAATGTTAGTTTTTTTTGTTTATTTTTGTAACATTTATTATTAAATACTTTTTATCACATTAATTATCGATTTATAAATTGTTGTATCGATTTTTGTACATAAAACATTTATGAAAATCAAATAAAGCTTCGAGTAAGAAGTTATGTTTGTGATGAGAAAGGTCCTCATTTGACATATTTTATTTTTTGCGAAGAAGTAGGTAATCTGTCATTTACCTTTTTCTGTTTCGTTCAGCAAGCTGTTATCGATAGCAAGATATTGCATCAACGACACTTCGTCTTGCCTTTGAACTCCTATCAACATTTGAATCTTTTTGTATAAACTGATCCCTAATTTACGTTATAGTGACTAAACTTTTTTTAAAAACCGCGTAATACTGAAAACAGCGTTAAGCGGAGCGGCGTTAAGAGATGTCTTACATGGAAATGAACAAGTCTCTGTTAGTTAGTATGGCCAGTATTGTATAGTTCGCACTTTGGCCGGAACTGTACAGTGATTGTTGGTGGACTTGTTAGCTATTTTCTGGTCCGTTGAGAGTCACTTAACAATTTGTGGCTGACGTCGATGAACTATAAACAACAACATCGCCACAAACTAGAGTATCTTCACTTCTAAAACTGGACTGTGCTTCACAGGGCCGGAAACATGAAAAAAATACTACCGGAATATTTTTAAAAAAGTAGACGCGTGTATCTATGTACGCGCGTTTGAAGTTATACTTCTTTGGCGTGGTCAAAAACTAAGTTTTAATAGTTATAAACATTCATTGTTACAATGCTAAATTAGAAAAAATAATTTTTTATCCACCAACATCGTCGGGACTTAAACCCGAATCTTCCCACTTTCGCGGCGGAATGAGTTATCAATTACTCACGGTGCGATATCTAAACAATCAATTCATCATAATAAAGCAAATTGCAACATAAAATTCACTACATGCGAGAGCTGATTTCTTTTTAAGACATGAATCGTCGGGACTTAAACCCGAATCTTCCCACTTTCGCGGCGGAATGAGTTATCAATTACTCACGGTGCGATATCTAAACAATCAATTCATCATAATAAAGCAAATTGCAACATTAAATTCACTACATGCGAGAGCTGATTTCTTTTTAAGACATGAATCATCTCAGTAGCGAGAGCTATGAATGAATGAGGTAAATTTCCATTTATTATTAATCATCAATCCACCTTAGTTCATGTACCTACGCCAATTCGAAGGTAGGTAAAAGGGGCTATTTGCCAGCCTATGTTATCATATGGAAATTTTTGAATACGAAATACTTCCGTAAAGTTTTTTAATATAGGATGTATTTTATTTCTACAAAGCTGCAGAACGCTATATAATTGTTATAAACATTCATTGTTATAATGCTAAATTAGAAAAATTAATTTTTTATCCACCAACACCGTCGGGTGGGAAGATTCGGGTTTAAATCCCGACGGTGTTGGTGGATAAAAAATTAATCTTTCTAATTTAGCATTGTAACAATGAATGTATATAACAATTATATAGCGTTCTGCAACTTTGTAGAAATAAAAAATATCCTATATTAAGTTTTAATATACATGCAAATAATTTATTGAAATAAAATCTTCAAAAATTCAAGAATAATACTTAACCTCAAATATTTTAAAACACTTGCAAAATTTTGGTTTGGAAGCTATAATTCGTTAGCGTGATTATAAAAACTAATTTTTGATTTGCATGGAAATAATTTTTATTCGTATTGAAATTAAACATCACCTGACATCTGTAATATTCACTTGTTTACAGTGTCAATCGCAGCGTCATCAATCGAATTTGTTTGTAAACATTGCTTAGAATCAAAACATTTAACCAAATGTCCAAGACGTAGGGTTTAGCGAGCAATTTCATTCTGTTCAATGCGCCAAAAGAAGTATAACTGCAAAAACTGGATGTGCCTAATAAAATGTCATCCTGCGTAATATTTTAGTCTTAATTAATCAGAGAAAAACAAATGACGTGAGCAACCATATACATTGTATATCGTCCTTTACAGCTAATCACTGTTTCAGGTTTTATTGTGTACTATTTTGTTAAGTTCGTATATCTTGGGGCGTATTATCAAAATTGCTTTTTCACTAAACAAGAACAGTAAAGTAAATTTAATATCGCAAAATATCTCGGATTTACGTTTGTTTACAACAATAAGAATATGAAAAATCAAATTTAATAAAAGTCTTCAAAGAGCATATATTATATATAAAATAAATGGATTGCACAATTGATGTACCTTTTTTATAATTTTTTTACAACTTTAACTGAAGTCCTCGTACCCTTTTCACTTTCAAAAGATCACAAAAAAAGAAATTTTTGTAATCGTGAAAAAATCATATTAAGACGGTTCTATCCGCTCAACCTATCGAGAAAAAAAACTCAACTCGAGTTTTTTAATGGATTCGATAGGGTTTTGTTTTTTATTTTCTCTTTACTGCCACAAGAGCAGTAATAAACGAGAAATTTTGGAAACGACGACAGCAATTACTCTATTTACTCTACTGTGCCATATCTTAACATTTAATCTTTCTCATAATAAAGCAAACTGTTAGTCAATTCACATCTCGCGAGAGCTAATTTTTATCTTAGGTAACGTGGAGGGAAAGTTTGGTTGAGGAACAGTTGAAAAAAAGAAGCTTTACCGATGTTTCGCTTGTGGCCTACGTTTCGAAAAATATATTTCCATCTTCAGGGCCTCAGGCTAGTCAAAGGGTGGTAAATTGTACTTATCTTAGATACATGATCATAATCTATGGGTTATAATAATTTGCATATAAAAACACAATACTATTCATTAAAATAGTTTTGCAAACTTACAATAAAAATGGTCTATTTGTTAAAAAGTCACAGGCACAATTGTGTTTTTATATACAAATTATTATAACCCATAGATTATGATCATGTATCTAAGATTAGTACAATTTACCATCCTTTGACTAGCCTGAGGCCCTGAAGATGGAAATATATTTTCCGAAACGTAGGCCAGAAGCGAAACATTGGTAAAGCTTCTATTTTTCAACTGTTCCTCAACCAAACTTTCCCTCCACGTTAAAAATATATATTGGAACAAAAAATATTAAAGACTATCTTAGGTAACGTTACACATGAACCTTCACAGAGTGAGCTTTTTGGATGAATCAAAAATGAAATTTCCATTTATTAATAATAATATCCTATGTAAATAACTAAGCAATAAGTTGGGTAGTGGACACGGGACATGGACAAGAATAACGAGTTTGAATTCTATGAAAGACAAATGAAATGACATCTTTCTCTTTCTACTAACGCTCCAATTTCTCTCCTTACTTTACACATTTCACAGGCAATGTGATTCTCGCTCAGCTGTAGACATTAATAAATTTCCACATGAGCTCAATTTGTCTGTTGTGGCGATGCTATTTTGACGCTCCGCTTAGCTTCACTGTTACACAAACAGTTAACAGATATTTTATAACGCTTTTATTAAATCTTTTACAGCGTTCTGTTAAATGAAACTACCATTTCTCCTTGTCTTATGCAACTCCGTTTTAAAGGTGATTAATTAAAATGAAATGAAAAAAATTATACTCTGATTTTTTTAGTTTTGATGCTTGACAATCTAGTAGATGATCAATAATTTGCAGTTAGCTATAATATTATGGTATTATGATGATCTAATATACCTAACTTAAAGAATTGAATTACCACTAATCTCATAAGAAAATATTATGCAAAATATAACAATCATATTTTTTGTATTTATTTATAATTCGGTACCTACTTTTTATATTGTTACTATTATTTTTGACTTTATTCTTATGAGTTCGTAATTTTTTAATAATATTTTTCAAGTTTTCATTAAGTTTGCATCCCACTTAGTGAAAATAGAAAACTAAATCTTCAATCTATATTTTTTAACAATAATTTTATTTTAATTATTATAATATTATGACAAATGCTAGTACATTTGAAATTGGAATGATCCTGTTGCCCATGGAATTTCTTTTCAATATTAAAATAAATAGAGATGCTTTCAAGGTATATTGTCATATTGCGAAAATAATTTTGCAATTGGTTTATTATCAGATTCAGGATACTGAACGTCTCATGAATTTTACATGACGTGTAATCATAGGTGTGCAACTCCTTGCACTACAGATTTTGATGTGAAACATCTAACAGCGCGTTTGGATACTAGTGAACACGTTAAGATTGCACGTCGCGACGTCCCATTCGACTAGCCTCGCGTCTCGTCGGCTTTTCCGAATTGGCGCTCCCCTCTCAATATTTTCATACCTCAGCGTTTCCCTATCTACTACACTACAGACTCGCCACTTTTCGTGTGTGTTACTGTGTCGACATTTTTCTCATAAATATTTCACATCTGCCAGGCGTGCCACTACGGCTTACATTTTTTAAAGCAAAAGTGCATAGATTTAAAAAAATGCGCAGGGCATACAGACAGATATTTTTCTTTATAAATCGCAACAATCAATCGCGAAAAAGATTTTTACTTTCATCAGCAAAATATATAAAAAACCCGGGTCGCAGTGCCAAAACCCTGCCGACAATATAGTGTATTTGCTTATACAGGCAGTATGGCTTTATTATGCGATCTTAAGTTGGTTTTTGGGCAAAATTAAAAATTTGACTCCTTAATACACCCCTTAAAATAACATTTTTTTTCTTAATTGCAATATTATTATTAATCTAACGTCTACACCGAATTAAATACACCCTTCAATAAATAAGTCACTATCTACAAATTAGTGTTTTCAAAAAATGTGCAAGTCCGGTCCTGTTGGGCCAATTTTATTAAAATTTTAGGGACACTTTTTACTTGCTACTAACGGGTTAAATGTCAATTTTGAAACGATTCTGAGAATTTTTTCGGTACTTTGGGGCCCAAAAACATTTTTCAACCCCTAAAAACCACCCTTAAAATGACCCGATTGGGCCTATTTTAAATAGGCTTCGTGCGGTGATGGATTTCTAACGTGTGTGCCAAATTTCATTAAAATGAATTAACTCCTTCGAAAGTTATTGCCCGTACACATATATATCTATATATATATATATATATATATATATATATATATATATATATATATATATATATATATATATATATATATATATATACATATATATATAAACATTTTCAAAAATGGTGCTAAAGTGTTTAGGAGGTTATGAAACGTCGAGAAATTTTTGTCCGACCCCTAGGTCCCGCCATCCGACCGATGCCAATAGTGTATGTTGCCATATGGCAAATACACTAACAAGTAAATAAGTCTCATTTTTTATTGTTGCAGGCTTCGAGTAGAACGAGCTGGTGGTGCATGGTGTCCGAAACAACAAGTGGAGCGCGGTGTACGAGAATATTTACAAATAGATCTGGGGATGATATATGTGGTTACTGGAGTGCAGACCCAAGGACGTTATGATAACGGGCGAGGTCAAGAATATGCCGAAGAATACACAGTCGAATATTGGAGGCCTGGTCTGAGCAAATGGCGGGAGTATAAACGATGGGATGGAAAACAGGTACAGAACAATGAAAGATTTTTTTGCACTATCCCCTACAAAATAACTCCTCTTCGTGCCTGTATAGCGATAGTAAAATTACCCCTTTGACATTTAATAATAATAATAATAATAATAATTCATCTTTAAAGTTCAATTCCAAAATATGTAATAATAAAAATCAGTTTCACGGGTAATTGGAATAAAAATAAATCAATTTAAACACTCATTGATTGCAACGTTTCGTCTTTATTCAATCAAGATTTTTTCAAGCTCTCAATATGTTTAAATTATAATAAAACTATGATATCAATGAGTGTTTAAATTGATTTATTTTTATTCCAATTACCCGTGAAACTGATTTCTATTAATAATAATAATAAAAACCCGGGTCGCAGTGTCAAAACCCTGCCGACAATATAGTGTATTTGCTTATACAGGCAGTGTAGCTTTATTTTGCGAGCTCAAGTTGGTTTTTGGGCAAAATAAAAAATTTTACTCCTTAATACACCCCTTAAAATAACATTTTTTTTCTTAATTGCAATATTATTATAAATCGAACCTCTATACCAAATTATATACAACTTTTAGTAAATAATTCACTATTTGTAAACTAGTGTTTTCATAAAATTTGTAAGTCCGGTCCTGTCGGGCCGATTTTATTTAAATTTTAGGAACACCTTTTAATTACTACTAAAGGGTTAAATGTCAATTTTGAAACGATTCTGAGAATTTTTTCGGTATTTTGGAGCCCAAAAACATTTTTCAACCCCTAAAAACTACCCTTAAAATGCCCCGATTACGCCCATTTTAAATAGGCTTCTTGCGGTGATGGATTTCAACACGTGGACCAAATTTCGTTAAAATCAATTAGCTCTTTCGAAAGTTATTGCCCGCACACATATATATATATATATATACGTATATAAATATATATATATATATACATATATATATAAACATTTTCAAAAATGGTGCCAAAGTGTTTAGGAGGTTATGAAACGTCGAGAAATTTTAGTCCGACCCCTAGGTCCCGCCATCCGACCAACGCCAATAGTGTATGTTGCCTTATGGCAAATACACTAATAACAGTTTATTTGTGGTGCCATAATGGATACAAATTGTCAATTCAGAGTCCATCAAGGACATTAGTAGGTTCATCAAGAACACAGTCGTTCATGACCTAACAGAAATTCATCTAAATTATAAAAAGCGCTTGCTATCAAAAATTCTTTCAAGTATTTTATAGTTATAAAATTACTTTATGCAGGCACTAAAAGTGTTAGTTTTGAAAATGGAACAAAGGTAAAATGTATATGTCGTAGGATAATTGAAAAAATCTGATTTTAGCGAAAATCCTATGACGTTTCCAATTACCCGGTTTTTTGCATCTTCCTAGGATTTTCGCCCAAACCCGAATTTTTTAATTATCCTACGACATAACGCAATCTGTGCATAAAAATGTTTTCTTCATACTATGCCAAAAGTACGTACTGTCGAAGCCGAAAGTATAACATTTGTGCACTGAGATGGAATTATATGCATATCGTCCGTATAGGCGAGTCTAAACAGTTTTGTCATGCCCACTGATACATGGGACTGGCGTTTGTCATCACATGTTCGCCCATAGATGTCTATGTGTTCGCCAGTAGGTAGCCATCTGCTGTTGTTACATGGACATTACGTCATTACGTATAACCTCATTATATCTCAATTGAATTAATTAGTCTTTTTATATATTGGTGAAAGTGCGTACTTTCGGCAGGGTATGAAGAAAAATAGTATACGCCACACGAGCAAAAAGCTGAAAGTCCTGCACTGCGCGACATATAATGTCCTCGACTTCGCCTCAAATAAATTTTTTGACAATGCTTTTTGCAGCCCAGCATTAGAGTTACATCAATAAATGTGTATTTACAAATCGTTATTGCATATACAATTAAGTCACTGTACAATCTATTCATCAAATGCATTTTAAAGAAACTCATTTATAAAACTGTATTTACTGTATTTTCTTCTGTCATGTTGTCAGTGAATATAGCTCCTGGCTTTGGGCTTACGTCATTATTCAAATTGTATATTACTACAAAATACTTATGGAAAAAATGATAAAACTGAAACTGCATAAATAACAAGTCGAGTATAATAGAGAAGACAGCTCAGAATAATAAGAAACAAAAACATAACGGGGTTAAGTGAAGCGTAAACTGCGCAGCATAATAATAGTCATCTGCATAATTGCTATGAGCAACTGTCATTGTTTATTTCACAGGTAAACGGTAACCATGGGAGACAGTTTCAGTTGTTTCTTTAAAGAATATGAAATGATAAACACACTACATTCTGTTTTTATTCGAAGTTTTTTGTGACTGAAATAGAAACTTAAAAAAATTCCTATGTTAATACTATTGTGATTAATTAAGTATAATAATTAATTATTTAAAACTACAAATTGTCCAAAAAAAGCTATGTTAGTACAATAAATTATACAAAAACAATTCAAATGCTTAGCATAGATTGATAAAAAATATTTTGAAGTAACAATTGTGATATTAATAAAATTTGAGAATCATATTATAAATTGTTATTAGCTAACAATTTTTTTTTTTTTATTGACACAAAAAAATTATATAGAGATGAGTGGATATTACGTAGATATACAGTGTAAATAACGATTTTCTCGATTTAACAAATTTTTCGAAATCCCCTAGAACTGTCCGTAAGAGTTAATGCAAAATATACTTCACATTACGAATACTTTTTGTCAAAAACATTTTTGTAACGAATTTTCAATCATTGCAGAATATAAATATAAAATAGAAAGTATAATTAACCTCTATTTAACGATTTTTGTCAACTTATAACCTTTTCATAACGTATCCCACCAATCAATCACACATAATTCCACAATAACAACAACAATTATACATGTCTCGACAGGTTCAGACACGTTAAATTTATCGTAAGACAATCATTGTTGTTTGATGTAAAGTAACGTAAACACTGCCGTTGGTCACTGTTGTTAGTAAATTTAAAGTTACAGCGGCTGAGAAACGAAAAGGTGTTCCTTCATTAAGTATGTAGACGAGAATCCTACAAAGAAAAAATCAGACATCGCTAAAGAGTTTGAAATTCCCGCAAGTACACTGGCCATAATTTTTAAGTTAAAGATAAGTTTTCAGAGGAAAATGGGTTTTCGTACCATGTTAAAACGAATTTTAGACTATCCTACCCTCTATATAAAAAACTTCATTACAACGAATTACTTGGTATAATGAATATTTTCTAATTCCTGACTTTTTTTCTTTTTTGTCCTTGGTAATTAATATAAAATTGATTTGTCGGGAAAAAGGACTTTTTAAGTAAACACTTATTTGTTAATTATAGCTATAATAAACAAATAAGTGTTTACTCAAAAAGTCCTTTTTCCCGACAAATCAATTTTATTTTCTAATTCCCTTCAGCGTTGTTATATCGAGGTTGTATTGTATATCTCCGCATTTTTTATATAAAATAAATTAATCAAAAACTATATGTGTAAAATAGTGACGACATCCATTTCTCATGTAATATAAGTATAGGGTTGCCATCTCTAAAATTTGGCAACCAGGACAAGACACGTGAAAACCCCGGATTTTAGAGCCCAGAACCCGGACATGTCAACAGGTTTTTTTAAACATAGTGTAATAAAAAACAGTTGAAAATGTCATAAATCACCTTTCTATTTAATTTCAGACCTTAAAATTAAATTTACTCATATTTTATCATAATTTTGAATGTACCTAACATAACAGAATCTTATTACAGTTAGTTACAAATTGTTTTAATCAGTTAGAATTTTTTTATTCTTAAATTTTTAAACCCGGACTACAAATGAAGCCCTGCCCGGACGCTCCCCGGATGCCCTCTAAACTAGGACAAATACGGGGAAACCCGGACGGATGGCAACCCTATATAAGTACATCATTTTTTTAATGAAATATTTTTATTTGATATAGGCTTCATAAATTTAAATAAACCAACTAAACCCCAAATGAACAAATCTTTCATTTTTATTTTCGTAAAAAAGTGTATTCAATCCCTAAAGATTTAAAGAGTAAACATTTCCTGGAAAAATATTACGTGCAAAACAAAAGAGTAGGCACACCATCTTATAATTCCCTCGTTCATTTGAATGATTTAGCATTGCAATGAAACCATCTAATTAATTTAAGAAAAAAAAACTCGACAAGGTTAAAAAAGCGTAAAAGTAAGGGTGACTGTAAACATGGGGTAAAAATAATTGGAACTTTTTTAATAATAAAGTCCATCTACTATCGGTTCTCACAAAAAAAAATTGCTCGGGTATTATTTCAAATACCTATTAGTTATAACTATACATATATTTGTCATAAAGGGCTTGTAAGACAAACAAATTATCGATGGACCATCTTACAAATTTCTCGTCTAGCCAAGATAGCTTAACATACATGCAAATGATTAGGCAAAGAAAAAAAAAATTTTTTAAGATGAAAACTGCACGTTTATTCTAAACAATAATTTTTATCATCTAGCATGACATAACTTAATTTGAGCAATCTAGCCAATCGTGGTATTACAACGTCATTACGGTAATAAACGAACCAATGAACAGCGTGTCTGGTTATGGTATGTTAAAGTTTTTGCCATATTGCAAAATTGTGCATCGCCTTGCGAAGCAAATCTCCATCTATTCCTTCAATTTCTATACGAATAGGACGACTGCAATGTGGTAAAAGACTCGTTGCTTCAATTCACTCCATATATTTACTTAAATAATACTAACAAATGTAGCAGTATTGTATTAAGCCAGCGCGGGGCCTGTAGCAAATTCTGTCAAGGGCCCCTTGGGTTGCTTTAGGTTCTCAAGTTTAGGGTATTAAATAAAACAAAACTGTTACAAATAAACTTTTCTGGATTTAATATGGGCAAATTTAGAGATAACACTTTCAACATCGACTTCTTTAAGCAAATCATGCTCTATATTCAACAAAGTGAGATGAAGACGTTCTTGGCTCATTGTGTTCCTTAATTCATTTTTAATACGTTTTAATGTTATAAAAGAACGTTCCCGCCTTTTTACTTGAGACTCTAAAACACCTTGCTCTTAATCTACCGTCACTAGCTTTCAATAATCTCGAAACATGATCGATATGATAATCGATTCAAAAAATTATTATATTATATTATTATATTCACTCATAAAATGAATCTATATTTTATAATAAATCAACCAACCACAGTAGATCGGATCGTGACTGAGCTAATAAAATTTAAATAGTTCGCCTGTTTTCTCGAAATACTTATAATCGATATTATATTAAAATCAATTAAAAAAGTACAGTCTTGGCCACGTAAACTCGCAAAATAAATGTATACCTATATAAGTAAAAAATAAAAATCTGGCCGCTTGAAGGGTAGAAATGTGGTATAGATGCTAGTCTAAATATATCGATTATAATTAAACATTAGAACATTAACGTTAAAAAATTCGTAAAATACCTACTTATTTTTACGATTTAACGTGACGAAATCGAGTTTTAGATTTTCAAGTGAAAGTGAGGCATAGCCTAAGTGCTTCGCGTTTAAGGCATGCAAGATATTTTAGGCTCCTATCTAAATTAATATTTTTTTATTACGGTCAGACAGGCGTTGGAGCGCGGGGCCCGTAGCATTTGCTACTCTTGCTACGTGGCTAATCCGGCACTGAGTATTGTGTGAGTAGTATACCTAAAAGCCAATTCAGACTAGCCGTTCTCGGTTACGATTCACCGGTCCGGTTCGGTTTTCGATTAATCTAGGCTGCTCACACTATCCCGATTCGGTTCTACGATTATTCTCGGTGCGCATGCGCAATTTCGAAATATGATTTGACGTTTGATGTGTAGTTAAACAGCTGGCTAGTCACGTGACTCCAGCAAGCGTTCCCATTAGCTACGGTTTCGAACGGTCCGGTTGAAATTAGAGCTGAACCTAAACGCTCGAACCGAACCGCAATCGGGAACGACTACGCCCTAATTGGTCGAGCTCCCAACCGGACCGGTGAATCGTAACCGAGAACGGCTAGTCTGAATTGGCTTTAAGGGATATAGAAGTAATCTGCAATATTTCAAAATATAGAAATAACCTAAAAATGAATCAAGTCAGAATTAGTTTTTCTTGAAACTCTTTGTAGAAAAACTATATTTAAGAAGTACAATATAAGAGACATGAACGTTCTTTTTATATTTTTCATATCATTCCTAGAAGTTATGCAATATACGTGAGAATGAGTAAATAAAGCTGCCTAGAGTATAATAATATATTACGTACTACCTGTTCGGTTGTACTGATATGCTTTGCATAGACGTTGCAATTCAAGATTCATTTTAGTTTAAGATGTTTATTTTATTTTTTCTTGCAGGTAGTGCGCATATTTATGTACAAAATGGTTCAAAAAATACTGTCAAGAAAATTAGGGTCAGTTTTAAGGCCATAATCCACCAATATTGCATTGTTTTAGGCATTGTTATTAGTGGTGATCTGGGCAGTTTCATTTACGTGCAGCGCGTATTAAAAATGAGGTGCTAATTTAGTACCTAATGTTGACAATGAAATTTATTAAAAACTAGCCGCAACCCGCAGCTCCGTGCGTGATTGAGATAAAACCCGGAAGCTTCAACAGTAGTGAAGCCTTCGGCGCCACAGTATAACATTAATTTAATAAAAAAATTAAAAAATGGGTTCGAAACCTTCGCGAGCGAGCGCACATTAACTCACTAAAGTTTTATTGTAGCGAAAGACTGGCATAGGAACGCATAGATCCCAAACAAACGACAAACACTCAGTTAATATTAGATGATCTCTATAGCGATAGAATTTCAAAAAATCCTTTCTTAGCGGTTATCCGTGTCAAAATTGCAGCCCTTTAGGTCCAGCGGTTTGATCTGTCCATTGTCTGTCACGGCACTGTTTTATATACGAGATGTACATAGCTAATTGGACTTTTATCCCCTATTTTTGAGACAAAAGATAGCCTATGTCCTCAGAATACAGTCTACCTCCTTACCAAGTTTTATCGAAATCTGTTTAGCGGTTTAGGCGTGAAAAGAATGCCGCTTATTTAATATTTATTAATACTTTTCATAGTTAATATTATAATTTATAACAGTAGTGTGTTAGACCTATGACTATTATTAGTAACAACACTGGTATCGTCGCCAAGTTACTTAACCAATCCAAATTCTGAGAGACCCAAGTAAGATAATGGCCTTGCTTATATGAGGACTTTTCCTTTGTTTATTTTGAAGGATATTCAAATGAAAATGTTGAGAAAACAAATTCAGGTGACTCACTATAAGTACTTGTTAGTTATTGTAATATAAAATCTAACAGCTCATAAAAGGAAAAAATTAATGCATTTTTATATTTCTCCGGTTTGAGAGACACGAACTGAGCCGTGTTAACGAGTACAGAACGGCAACTCAACATGGTTCCGAATCAAAGCTTATATACTAAAACATAGATATACTGAATGAACAACAAAAACACTTCTGAGTAAATTGAGGACCGTATTGCCCGTATTCATAAAGACCTTAATCTCTCAATTTGAATCGTTTACTGTTACTGAACCAATAAGAAAATTTGGGATTCATGAAATAGAATTGTCACATATATATCTATTGACTCGTTAAGATTTGTGTCCTTATTATAAACTGTAAATTGTTCGGTGGATATCTGGTTACATAAAATATCCTTATGGGTACATATTATTTCTCACAGGTGTTTATTTTCGGTATGAAATGTGTCCCTTAATATTGTATAAAAATTAATATCTGATACACCATTTTGGAGATTATTTTTCTCTCTAATGACGAAAACTAAGTTATTATCTTAAAATTAATGTTTTCATTAAAAAATTACAGTTTAAAAATTTTAACAATTTCAGTACAGAAAATAACATTCAGAAAAACGAAATATTGCCATCTAGTGGCAATTTAAGAGCTGTCCGTAATACATGACATAATTCTCAGAATATAATAGAATAAAATAAAACAAATGTCGCCATCGGGTAACAATCTGTTTATTTTAACAGCTGTCGGTAATATTAAGTGACGTAGTGGCGCTGAAATCTCTGAATAGGATAAAATAGAATAAAATTTATTTCCACCGTATTATATTACGTAACTGACCACAGTTTATTTTTATTTGACACTTCAGGTAACAAAAAATACAGGTCACTTTCGGAAATTACTGTTGAATTGATAAGACCGCATTTTTTATGTTTTACGCACTAGCGTAAAATAGATCACTCTCCTGTCGCTAAATAAGCATGCAAAGAAGCTATTTTATAGAGACGAGGTGCAAAAATATAATTTTGACAAAAAAAATTAAGAGGATCCATTTATTTTTTCCAATCATAATTATGTTCATATATATATATATATATATATAGTATATATTTTATTTCTACAAAGCTGCAGAACGCTATATAATTGTTATAAACAAATGTTACAGTGCTAAATTAGAAAAATTTATTTTTTATCCACCAGTACCGTCGCGGCTTAAACCCGAATCAATTCATCATAATATAGCAAATTGCAACATCAAATTCACTACATGCGAGAGCTGATCAGCTCTCGCATGTAGTGAATTTGATGTTGCAATGTGCTATATTATGATGAATTGATTATTTAGATATCGCACCGTAGAGTAATTGATAACTCATTCCGCCGCGAAAGTGGAAAGATTAGGGTTTAAGTCCCGACGGTGTTGGTAGATAGAAAATATTTTTTTCTAATTTAGCATTGTAACAATGAATGTTTATAACAATTATGTTCATATTTACAACTTTCCATTTAAGTGACTTTCGTTACAGTTTCCCATCCGGTATATAATATTTCCTAGGCATAGGAAACATTTCCCGCTTCCTAAATCGATTCTTATCTCAAGAGAAACTCCTTAAAGTGGCGCGGCTGTAAATCATTAGAACCGCTGGTGATTCGTGCTGTGAAATAAGTAGCAATAAAAAAGAAAAATTACACCACCTCTCGGCTTTGAAATAGTGGAAACGCGCAGAGGGATTAAAACATAATAATTACGTACACACGGACACACCACTCGTGTTTTACTAAACGGTTTTTTGTCTGCGCACAAAAAAATATATTGCGAAATTAGTGGCAGCTGAGATGCAATTTTTTATATTTAACTAACTTTTGGATATGTTTATTAATTTCCACACGTACGTTCATGAAAAATGTTCAGATATATTTTTGCGAAATCATATCGTATTATCTTTTTCAACTCTTTTAACTGCCCAGTAATTAACGGACAAAGTTCACTAATTTTTGGAAATTCTCGCGTTTGAACAAAATTATTTTCCCCGCAAAAATATGTTAGTAAGTATAGATTTTGGACAGCACTGAAGTATAAGCTGTAATCGTATACCTATATATTTTTACGACAGTTTTGCAAGTTTTAGCCCCATAAAGTATATAATTTCCGTCATTATTCAATCCTTTTTTTTTCTACATGATGCACTACCAAACCTAAAAGTAAATTTAAAACCAAATGATTTGCTCAATATGATATATTATGATTATAATATGGTAATAATGTCTGCAACATAAAATTATTATGAGCCTACGTACCAAAGTTCACTCTGTTCAATCTTCTGAACGTACAGTAAAATTAATGACACAGAGAGGATTGCAAACATATGGCCAATCGATGTATCCAGCCCCATCCTTCTTCGTCGTACCACGTAAAAACCGGTCACTGTACCAACAACCTACGAGTTTTGCCTCTGTAATCGGTTCAGCAAAAAATGATGACGACAGGGTGGGCATTTTTACTTTAGATCACCTTTTCTGTGTAGAATTTTCTAAACTATAATTTCTCTACTACTCTTCATGCAAAGATAATTTTCGAGGTATTTGCGAAAAAACTAGAACTAACTCCTTTTCACCACCTAAAAGAAAAAAAACCCACGGTTCAAATTAAGAATACTTTTTAGGGTATGCTTAGGACATCAAAATAAAGGTCTCCACAAAATCCGAGCTTGGTCATATATTTTTTCAAAATCAAAGTCTAATTTTACTGAGCTACAAACTTTCTTTTAAACTCAAATTAACTTAGAGAACCATAGTCGTTGCAGTTATATAATTAGAAACGTAACCATATTTTGGAGATTCGTAGACAGTATTCAACTCTTCAGAATACAAAAGCGTGTCAGCTGCATAATTGCTGTCTACTTCTTGTAGAGGCCTTTTTAAAAAATTCAAATTTTTAACCTTACCTTGCTTGTACATATACTGCCTTTGCTTTTTTCGTAAAAAATATAGATTTCATTAATATTTCTGAATTAGGCAGTACCAGAAATCTACAATATGAATACCAAAAACACTCACTAACTCTGTTCGAGGGCAGTTACAGATATATGTGTACAAGGATTTTTAATAAGCTTCCAAGACCTATTAGGTCAATAAAATCATTTTCTTCTTTTAAAACTGCAGTCTTCAGTTTTTTGATTGATGTGGAATTTTATTCTTTGTCGGACTATTTTAATTAACGATTTATTATTGTTGAACTTTTTTTATTCTTAAACTTTTGTTATTGTTAAACTCTTATTATTTTTTATATTATTATTATACTGTAATTTGTATTGACTTGTTACAAACTTTTTGTCACTGTAACTAATAAAAATATCTATCTATCTATCTATGGGGCAGGGAAAGAAGCCCAGATTTGAATTTTCTTTCAGGATTTTTTTAGTTAATTTTTTCAGCAGCTCTGGAAGAGCGAATGGAGTGCTGCTTAAGAAAATAAATTAAGAACAATTAAACCTACAGTTAACCCTTAGTTTATATCTTGTCGTCCTTCCAAATGGGAGGAGGTTGTAGTAACATGGCTTCGCGTCGGTCACTAATACACAGATTTTTGATGACACGTGAGGAACTGTCCGTTTGTGAGACGTGTGAAACTCGAGTCACCGTCTCACATGTTTTTATTGAGTTTAAAGACACACGACAGTAGATTGGATTGTCTGGTGATCTGTCAATGGTTTTAGGAAATGATCCTGATAATGACGATCTGCTATTTCATATTGGCGTTTTTATTTATATAGAAATTCATATTCAATTGTTTAATATTTTGATTTGTTTTCGTTTTAATATATTTTTATTATATAAACGTTGATGACCTCAGCTCTGGAGCGTCTATAATAATTTACTATCTAATGCAAAATTGGAACCCTTATAGTATCGTTCTAATGTCTGTCCGTCTGTCACAGCTTATTTTTTTCGAATCTATTAGACTAAAACAGTTTAAATTTGGTACATATATAGTTAGATGACCTATAGGGTATATAAATGAGTTCCGATTCTGGGGACCAAATAAAAAAATTTAAAAAGAAGTCAAGTACATCAAATGGAAGAATTGAATTAGAGAAATACAACTACTTTTCTTTTTTAACAATTTTAAAATGCATAGTTTAAGTCCTAAGAGATATTTAGGAAACAAACATCGAGCATTCTTTTCTTTATCTTCGAAACTACTAAACCTAAATTTTTGGAACAAACAGAAAATATAGGACCTCACTCATAGTTTAGACTATTTAGAGGAAAAAATCGTGTCTCACGGAAAACGGAATGGTACGGAACCCTCTGCAAGCGAGTTCGGTTCGCACTTGACCGTTTTTTTCTCCTGATAGATTTTTATTTTACAGGTGCCAGAATAAGGTTTGCAGGGTGTGCCAAAACGTAAGTAAATGTGCATTCTAATAATTGGATTTAGATGCACTATGGCAACAGCCTCTGCAAATTGCCGACCCTGTCCTATCAGTAAGTAAGTAAGCATTGACGTTGTCTAGGCGCACGCGACTCTTTCAGAGCCAACCGTGATCGTTACGAGTCAATTTGGAGTCAGTTTGCGGTAACATCCGATCGGAACGACATGCAACCTCTGCCTCATCCCCCGGAGCGTTCTATTTCCGCCCGTTGAACACCAGCAATCGTTACAGCGTGTTGGCTAGGGCTGCTGTTAAAGACGGAGGAGGGGGGGGAGACCGCTTATAAACTTGTCTATAAACGATGGAGCGTTTACAAAGCCAACGTGATTCTCTTATTACATATTATTACAGGCGGTTTCAAAAATACTGAGAGAATGTTCAAGCAACGAAACAAATGAATACGAACATAGTCACAAATCCGGAAGACATTCTTTAAAATTAGGAACTGTACATTTTTGTCTGGCAGCTAGGTCCAGCTTCGCCCGAATTTATAGATTGCCTAGATAGACATATTATGATGTCGCGACTTTTTTGCTAAATATAGTCATATGCTATGATAGCATAATGAAACCTGTCCAAATATTATTTCGGTATTCCTAAATGTCAAAAAAAGTCACTGTCAAAGAGTCCTTGCGCCTGTATACATTATGTATACATTTTCGTTCAACCCCTAGGTCCCGTCATCCGACCGACGCCAAAAGTATATGTGCCATATTATGGCAAATACACTAGTAATGATAACCTTTAGTAATATATTTAAAGTGTTAAGGAATGAGTATAAAACCATTTATTTTCATAATACCAGTGTCAACTACGCCGGCCGTACATTGAAAAACCGTAAAATACGTCAGTGTTTTTTTTAAACGGTCTTTTAACAATTTTGGTAATATAAAATATTTAATGGCTATTGATTCTGCTTTATTCAGATTTTATAAATAAAACACTACAAAACATATAGGTATATCATATCTATTCTTATGTTTGTATTTGAGAATATCCTTGAAGCTAGATAATACGCAGAAGCTGTTCAAATATTAGATATTTCGTTATCATAGAATAATCGTTTTCCAATTTCAACTTTTTTTTCAATTTCAACATAGAAGCTTCTATCCAAGTATCATACATGTCAAAAGTAGGGTAGGGTGTTACTTCACTTTAATTTTCTTATTGTTATCTTCTGAACTTAAATAAGAAATATAAAAATGATTTGTCGGGAAAAAAGGACTTTTTAAGTAAACACTTATTTGTTATTTATAGCGACGTTTCGTCCCTTGCTTGGGACTTTTTCAAGCTTTATAACTGTAATTGAATTATTAAAATACAATTTATAAATTTACAATAGAAATATAAAATATCAGATATTAATTATACACACCTATTAAATGTTTTGATCAAGTATACAAATTTATATTTACATGTGTATTTTAACTTTTATATCTATAGATATAAAAGTTAAAATACACATGTAAAATAAATTTGAGTTAAACAATTGTTCATTAAAAAGTTTGTAATAATTAAGTGTTTACTTAAAAAGTCCTTTTTTCCCGACAAATCATTTTTATAATAATTACCAAGGACAAAAAAGAAAAAAAGTCAATTAGATAAGAAATATTTAACAAATCGGGTTTTTTATGTTTTTTTAGCCAATTCTAACTACTAGCTAAAAGATGTTTGCCGTATCCAGTATAAGAAGAACTTAATTGGAATAATATTATCGTGGTTTGAAGTTCTAGTCGGTTTGCCTAATTATCAGTGAGTTTTTATTGCAATTATTAGAACGGCACAGGCATTTTTAAAGAAAAGAAAAAAAATTAAAACTCCACTGCACAATTTCGTATAACACTAACTTACATACATACTCTGTTGTGACGAAATATCATTATAGCTTTAAAATTTAAAGAATCCAGACAAGCAGACAGTGCAGGTCTTGGGGCAAGCGCCACAGTGCTAGGCGATAAGAATTGTATTTCTAATTGTAGCTAAAAACAGAGGATCTTAAATTCCTTTATTTTAAAAGGTTTAGAAAACGCTGTCCTTAAAGAAGAGCTTACTTAAAATTTGCCTTAGGGGGCCACGTACAGTAAAGCCAGGACTGCAAGCATGTAAACTCGGTGTAGATAGTGTACTACTCCAGAGTCAGTCTTTAGGACTTGTACTTATATTAGAATGGTTTAGAAATCAGTGTATAGAGTCACGTACTGATAAGTCTCCAAAACCAATCTGCTCTGCCGCTCTACAGTTCGTGTGTAACGAGATACTCTGGAGAAGCTTATCGGTGAATGAGCTCTCTGTACATACCCACATTGTGAAGTTTTCTATGTACAGGAAGTGGCCAAAAGTTATCGACATACAGATAGCAACTGAATAGAAGATCAAAGTAAAGAGTACAGAGGTGATGATGAAGCCAAATTATCAGTAACAATTATTTTGGAACAATTACTAATTTATTGATAATAAAATATTAGCAAAAAAACTTTTTAAAGACAAGCTTTTATAGAATTGTATCTACTAAAAAAGGAAAAAATAACTCTTAATATTTTAGGTTCATAATTATAAAAACGCGGGTCGTTACTATCATAGAGCTTACAACCCACGCTTTTATAATTATGAACCTAAAGTATTATGAGTTATTTTTTTCTTTTTTAATACAATTCAGTAAAAGCTTGTCTTTGAAAAGTTTTTTTAATAATATTTTATTTTGTTCTTTTTAGTTTTTCAAAAAAAAAAAATTCGTGTTATTCTTAGCAAAACCTTTCATTTGATACCCATATTGTAGGAGTGCATTAAAAATAATTAGTCCGCCATCTTGCATGTGCCGCCATGTTGGATTTAGAATGACATCACACAGTTAACCATGCATTGTCATCCAAACTGAACGTGTATACAAAATTTCAGCTCAATCGGTTGAGGATATCTGCTACAAAATTGAGTTGCAAGATTCCACCCGAACAAACATATTACGTACATTGCAAGTTAAATAAAAGCTTGTAATAAAGCATGCCTTTTTGCCACAATATGTAGCTTTGAGCGAAAATGTTTTTCGGTCGATAATAGATTCTGCACTTATCAAAACTAGTTGGTAATAGTAGGATGTCTAGTGACGTACGAGATATTTTACGAGTAGTGAAATTATGTTAAAACGAGTCAGAATACCATTACGCTCAACTAAAATGTTATCAATTTTGATACATAAATTATTTTCTAAGAGATATAGATACAAGATACTACTCGTACATACTATTAAGTAATGATCTCAAAAAAATGTAAAGACTTATTGAATATGCATTTCCTAAAGAAAATGGCGCAGTAAAAAGGAACACGAATGCATATAATGTAGAAACTAAACAACTAGTGATGGGATACTTCGAGAGAAAATATTCGATTATTAAAAAAAATTGAGATATCTCGAGAAGTTATTCAAAATCATTTAAATGATTTTTTGTACCTACTAGTTACGACTTATAATACAATCTCCAGTAATAAATTAACCACACTCTTTCTCTGTGTGTCTGTCAGATTCTTATCAACTGGCATACTCAATACAATTCGAAGTATTGAATATAATTTCGTACGTCTTTTATCTGCCTCTGTTCTATAAAACACGGCATGCAGACGACTCTCTCACAGCCAAAAACGAGAGCTAAATCCATTCTTTATAATAATCATATCGAATGCAAAGACAGATCGAATGCATTGTCTTAACTCTCGCATAGTACCACTCGAGATACTAATACATTTCTCAGTACTGAATACGAGTGCTTACGTCTTTTATCTGCGTCTGTTCTATGAAATACTGGATACAAGTAACTCTCTCAATACTATCAATCGAAAGTTCGAGAGTTGAAACAATTATGCGTTTATGCACAGTATCAACACACCTATTATTGTTATCTAGACTAATATTATAAAGAGGAAAGATTTGTATGTATGTAATGAATAAACTCAAAAACTACTGTGCCGATTTAAAAAATTATTTCACCATTAGAATGCTACATTCACCGTGAGTAACATAGGCTATATTTATTGCTAGAAAATATTGGGTGTTTTTAGATTATACCGGGTGTTTATAGATTATACCGGGTGTTTTTTAGATTATACCGGGTGTTTTTAGATTATACCGGGTGTTTTTAGATTGTACCGGGTGTTTTTAGATTATACCGGGTGTTTTTAGATTATACCAGGTGTTTTTAGATTATACCGAATGTTTTTAGATTATACCGGGTGTTTTTAGATTATATAAAACTCGTTACGAAAAACGTCTTATACGAAAGGGACTCCGTTCCAAACGCGTGTCCCGCGACACTTTCCAAGTTTTTTTTTAAATTTCTTTTTGGGAAATAAGATTTTTCTTCGATTTTTGAACATTCACAAATAAAAGCGATTGAATTCGCGCAAATTCAATACACGTTGAAAATTTCATGATAATAATGGTCATCTTTTATAGCTACAGATAATTAGATAATTAGTGCTACCCGAGCGAAGGCGGACCGGGCCGCTAGTACATCATAAGAAGGAATAATTTCGAATGAATTCTAAAAATAAGTCGAGTAAGCAGCCTTTCGATTATTCCCAAATCTAATAACAACGTGTAACGTATTATATTGTTTGTGTGTTTGTTTTGCGAGTGTCAGCTGACACTGTGACGAGATTACACAAGTGAATCCCGGGACGTAAGCGACCCGCACACATCGGAGCTATGTGTACGTAGCTCTGTCGAGCTATACCTTACTCGTGCTCGTACTCTACTCTGCCCGTAGCTCCGGATGCGAAAGAGCACAGCTGAAGAAGAGATTTGTGGTTTTCTTTGTTGGTTGAGCTTTCTAATTCCCGACAGTGTGAATGATATCGAGATACTTCACGTTGGGTCTGTGCAAACTAACGTACAACATCCTCTATGCATATGAATATGCTCAGTATTTAGAAATCAAGGATGCGCAAAATTTGTTTTCTCATGAAAAAGTAATAATTTACCTAACGGAAATGTGTATTTGCTCACAAAAACAGAGGTTGATCATGCAGTCACGTGGACCATTAACAAAAGACAGTGAAAAAGTAGAAAACCAATATCCACAAACTAGACGCTGACAAACGTGAAGAAATCGGTATTTGAACTCATTATCATCCATTCGAAGGCACGCACACTGCACAGTACATTCTATTTTAATACTTCTTTAACAAAATATACATAATAATCCAAAAATTATTTTGTCAGCTGGATTATTTTTAGTTTTGCAGCTATAACCATAAATATGTACAGACAACAGCCTTGTCCTTATTATCCGGCTTTTCTTTATGTAAACGATTCCGCGATAACGCCACCCATTATGAACCGATTTAACCTTCAAGATGCTCTCACATAAATTTTACCTAAATCGGGTGAGTAATTTTTTATGTATGTTCCTTGATAACTCAGTCAATTGTGAATCATTTTAATGATTTTTTTCTGTTTAATTAAACATAAATGTTAGTTAAATCGGTTAAGTTATTTTTTTTAAATATTTCTAGTTTTAAATTTCATAATCAAATATCAAAAAAGACATCGGTTAATAGTTATTAACGTGCAAACTACATACTGCAAATTCATTAAAAGCAAAAAAATTTAACCTCTTTCAAAAAGGCAACTGAAATAAGGAATAAAACAATTTTGAAGTCTGCACTAATTTAATTACTAAAATGTTTTACATATCTACTTATTAAATTGGTGCCGACCTCGAAATTTTATTATTTTCCCTTTTCCAGTGGCTTTTTAAAAATTTTTTTATAGAAAAGTTTTTTCAGTATCAGTTTACTGTAACGGAAAAAATGGAGACTAACAACAGAAAATCATTATTTTTAATTAAATTCAATGCAAGTTAAGCACATTTACCATTAGTGATGATTTTTATCAACGATAAAAGATAAATTACTACTGTAAACAAATAAAAGAGAAGAATTATCGCCGGACAAACATTAAAAATATTCTAAACGTAATATTATTACACATAATGCATAATATTAGTTATCAGTAAATCAAACCATTTAGTTAATTACCAAATGAATAAAAAAATTGTACAAGAACAGAATAAACATCAAATAAAATATGGGGCCCCAATATTCAAGTTACTAACTCAAATACGCGGTCAAATTTAAAAAATGAAGTGAAGAGAAAATTTCCCATGAAAATTTATGTTCAATTCATGAACAGATAGCTATAGTTATATTATATTATATTATTGTAACATTATTGCAATATTAAAAAATGTACTGTCGGAACTATTATATTGAATATTCTACTATAGTGGCAGATTCGGGTTTGAATAATATTTTTTTCGGAAGCATTGTAACGTCAACAATGGGAGTTTCACAATATAATAGCAAACTATGTTAAATGCACACAAAACAAAGTTCATGTGCATGAAAACGGTTCAATCTAAAAATGACCAACATATAGATCTTTCCATTAATAACTATCGTATAGAAAAGGTAGAAGTCTATAAATTTTTATATGAATTCAAATTTAAAGTGGGATGAACACATATTGCACGTTCGCAATGAAGTTTCTAAAAAATTGTACGTTGTGAAAAAAAACAAAATTTCTGTATAAAGATATTTCTATCTTAAGGTCTATCTATTTCGGTTATATTTATCCACAGTTGAAATAAAGAATCATCGGATGGGGTAATAGTCCACAATGTAAAAATATTTTCATTCTGCAAAAAAAAGTCATCAGAGCAATGTATAGTTAAAATGGAACGCTTCATGCCGGGATATTTTTAAAAGTAAAAAAATGCCATGTATCTACATTTACTATTGCATCGTTTTTGCTCGTCAAAGCATTGCCAATTTTACAACTGTAGACACTATCCATTCACATGATACTCGTTCGAAATTTAGGCTAATAACACCTATGGCAATCAAATATTTCATCTTATTTATACAATATATTTCCTGCAGAATACAGAAATTTAGCTTCCTTCACAAAATTTGAGTCCACAATTAAAACGCTGCTTGTTAACAATGCATTTTATTCGCTCGATGAATTTTATTCTTATTTTAAATAATATGTTTGTACCTTAATGTGACTAGTCAAATTACTGTATATTGTACAGCTCCATTGACAATAAAATTCATATTCATATATAGCTATATAATATTTATAACGTTACGTCCTTTTATGATCAATTTTCCAACAACAACAACAACAAATTTTCATATCAATATTAGACAACCATAATCTCGCATAACTCAAGAGGCGAGATAAAATCACAAACCGGGGGTGGTATCTGAGTCAAAGCTTAGAGACAGGACAAGTGCAAAGATGTGCGGTAAGCCTAATTGTAAATGTAAACACTTGAAGGAATAAAACAATGAGAACAATTTTAGTTGAGCAATGAAAATGGAATGCTTCGTGATACAAAAACCTTTGGGAATTAACACACACTTTCCTTTTCAACGGCTGTAACTACGTGTCACAATGAGATGACGAGGAGTTGATCCCCTTACCTTTGGGGTTTGTTCCATCCCTCGGTATACGTACACTCAGCGTACACCAGACAGGTGTATATTACTTACGGTCGGGTACATTCGGTGGCGGAAAACAACATTGCGGTTTGAAACCGTTGCTCATTTGATTGTAATTAAAAAGATTTTGTTTGTAGCAACGACAACCCATTTCATCAGTAGTAGAAAGAACTGAAATTCATAGATTTTTACATAGTTGAAAATCGTTTGTACGCATTATTCAACTGTCGCAATATTTTTCGGGCACTCTTCATTTTGACATGTGAAAAAGTAAATAGTAATAGGGATGTTGACTGTATTCAAATAAAAACGTAATTTTAACGAAAGTAGTAGTTTCTATGATAGAAATACTAAAAAACACTATATTTTTCCTTATTTTTAAGGAATTTAATTAATATTTAATAAATCAAACCTAATAAAATCACTCTCAAGTTACGTGACAACAGACACCAATCAGAGCGCATGACGTCATATGTTCAGCCGCTGTCAAAAAACTTCATTGTTTGGTTAATATTTAGTGTGTAATTTATTATTATTTTTTTATAGGAAACGTCAAATTACATGTAACTATAGCAACGACTAAGAAACAACTTTTCATCACCTCAGTTTACTAACGTTTATGAGCACAGAATACGCATCTATAGGATGGTAGCTCCCGTGTAAACCTTTGAGCCTCCTTTGGTATGAACAGGTGCCGTCACGCGGCTAGTATTGGCGTTTTGGACCGAAATTTGAAACGGGATTTAAAATACATGATTTTTAAGGCTTGAGTTGTATTTAAATAAAAATATTTGTAGCAATATTAGGTACTTATGCACGATTTAAAACACTTTCCCAAAAATAGTCAACATCCCTATTAAAGTAATTAAAGAAGTGATACAACACCATAAAAAAATATTTCACTACTTTTGAAAATAAACTTTTTGACAATCAACGATTTTATGATAGGTCGAATTGTAACATTTCAACCAGTTTTCGTTTACTTCTACCAGTTTTTCCGATCGTGCCACTTCAATTACAGTCTTAATTAAGTAAAAATGCGTTACCTATTTATGCTTTGTGCACTAATTTATTTTATTTTCTGTAATGAAATTGTTAAAGCTTTTAAACTGTAATATTTTAATGAAAACATTAATTTTAAGATATTGGCTTATTTTTCGTCATCAGATAGAAAAATAATCTCCAAAATGGCGTATCAAACCTTAACTTTGTTACAGTATTAAGGGAGATCAAAAAACACCTTTGAGAAATAATATATACCGATAGTTACAGAACACGAAAATTTGATTTCAGACATATCTAAAGTAAGTTTTGGATTTTTGATATTATAAATTATTCTTTATTATGCTAACAAAAAATAATATCCCAAGATAATGACACCAAAGTAACACCGATAACAATATTGAGGACATCATTTTACAACAAACTTACTCTGGAAAAATCACATCGAAGTTTGAGACCATAATCTCAAAAAAATCGCCGTATGCCGCTCATAGCTGCATAGCAGTAATCTCCTATTTCAAACAGGTTATCGTAAACGTGATTTTCATCCCCTAACATACCACTCACAACCGCACAACGAAATCTGAATTTCAAGCATGCAATTGACACATAATATATTAAAATTGCACAACGAATTTGTCAAGTGACATCATTATGTTGGCACTAATGTTCCCTTTAGCGGCAAAGGTATTAAATTCATTACAGTAAATCCGCGATTACTTATCCCTGTTATAACTAGCCCCTAGCTCTCTTTGTGTTATATTTAGTGATGTCAAATTACCGGGTATTTATGATAGTAACAATTTTGACTGCATAATTTACCGACTAATTAACGGGCTGTCTATAGAACAAAATGGCGACATCCAATTTCTGTTCCTCAGAACAAAAAATAAAATAATACAGCCGTTTTCAACAGTAGAATCAAAGGATTTAATTAAATAAATTATTTATATTTATATATATGTAGATATTCATTATAAAATCAAAATTAAAATCTCGACCGGAAGCTAAAATCATGCGCACCTTTGTATAATAATAATAAACAGCCACGGGAATTCAAAATAAATTACCGCGGGTATTTAACCGATTATTTAACTGGTTAATTAACCCTTAATCTATTCTCTTACATCACCAGTTTCCTATATAAAAATAAATGAACGTATTGACTGCGACATCTCATGGTCAAACCGTTTAAGCTAGAAACTTGAAGTCAAAAACTTTGAAATTTCTCGAAATGCAACTCTTAAATAGGTCAATAGGGTGTGTGAAGTTTTTCGAACAACTATTCATTTTTCCAAATCGTGTGAATTCAACATAGGGACTTTTCATTAAAAATAAGCAAATACGGATTTATCATGAACTTTATTTTATTGTTTTAATTTTGTAACTTTCGTAGTTCATCCAAATTATAATACAAATAAAAAATATTGTCTTGAAAAGTTTTCTCTTTTGTAAAAAAAACTAACAAATTAAACGTGTGAAACCTGTCTAGCTTCTATGTGTTATTACATTAATTAATAGTGTCAACAATTTTCTATTTTTATACTCCTTTTATGCTGCTGACAAAAATAAATAATAAACCAATTTGAATCTCATCTCAAAATAAAAAAAAACCCGGATCGCAGTGCTAAAACCCTGCCGACAATATAGTGTATTTGCTTGTATAGGGCCGTGTGGTTTTATACTTTTATTATGTGAAATTAAGTTTGTTTTTGGGCAAAATAAAAAATTTAACCCCTTAATACACCCCTTAAAATAACATTTTTTTCTTAATTGTAATATTATTACCAATGTAACGTCTACACCGAATTAAATACACCCTTCAATAAATAAGTCACTATCTGCAAACTAGTGTTTTCATAAAATTTGTAAATCCGGTCCTGTCGACGATTCGGAGAATTTTTTCGGTATTTTTGGGCCCAAAACAGTTTTCAACCCCTAAAAACTACCCTTAAAATAGCCCGATTAGGCCCATTTTAAATAGGCTTCTTGCGGTGATGGATTTCAATACGTGGCCCAAATTTCGTTGAAATCAATTAACTCTTTCAAAAGTTATCGCGCGTACACATATATATATATATATATATATATATATATATATATATATATATATACGTATATAAATATATATATATATATATATATATATATAATATATATACATATATATATATAAACATTTTTAAAAATGGTGCCAAAGTGTTTAGGAGGTTATGAAACGTCGAGAAATTTTGGTCCGACCCCTAGGTCCCGCCATCCGACCGACGCCAATAGTGTATGTTGCCATATGGCAAATACACTAAAAAATACGAACCTACAACTTTTAATTGAAGTAGACATGAAACCAATTCGTTTTATACTAATAGAAATGACACTTGAAAAATGCAAAGAAATTGAACAAAAGAAAATTGCATTTCACAGACTATGATAACAAACTGAATAGCCTCAGTGCAAAATTGAAATTACTATTGTTTTCTAATCAAAACAGACTCCATTCACATGCCTACCTAGTTTTTTTTATATTCATTTGTACAGTGCTTTCTTTACACAGTTCCAAAAGACTGTCATAAAACAAAAGGCAGCTCGCTCTAGTTTCACTGAATAAAGTCTAAAGAGTGCATTGCAGCATCTCTTCACACGTAACTGCTTATTCATATAACAGTGATTCTCAACATTTGCATTTAACCTTACGAATCAATTTTCTAAGATTATGATATGTCAGCGAAATACAAAATAAAAATTATACACTTATCAACAACAAAAAAATTTCACTAACTATGTAACAGGCCCGTTTCAATAAAATTTTTTGTAACATTTTTCTTAAAAAAATATTAGTTAAAATATAAAATTTGAATCGTATGGACAACCGTCTATTAATAATGTTCTAGCTCTACTTTTAAAAACGCGGCGCGTATTATACTAATAATTTTTAGCCCTTGAATCTTGATATAGTTGAACAAACAATATCACTATGTATTTTGCTGATAATACATTTTTAAAACACGAAAATAAAGTTATTAAAAAATCTCATGTTACCAGTTCTGAGAAAAATTTCGATGACAAACAGACAAACGGACATCAAGATACTTTCATAAATATTTCATTTTTCCAATTTTGATACGGATCACCAAAAAGAATTCAATTAAGTTATATTACTAATGTCATAGTAACTCGTAGGAAATTAGATTTGTTTCAAAAAAAAAAAAATTGAATAGAACATATTATTGAGCTTGATCAAATTGCGTATTTTTGTATCCTATCACAGTGACTTTAAAATTTCCCTGCTGGGAATATTTTTTTTATGACAACTTACACAATTCAGCTTCATTAATTCTTATTTAGAAATTAGAACGAAAAACTATAAGTGAATTCTCTGTTATCTGCAAGCCACTGGATAATATAACGTGAAGCGACGATATTGCGGCAGTGTAACAGTATGGTAGCCGATTTCTTGGCGTTTAATTTCTCATAGCCTTGGTAAGCGTCGAGTGCGGAACGTAATATGATGGTGACGAAAAACGAGACTGCAGAAGACGAGATAGGAGATACCCACGGGACCTTTGCAAGCGTTCCTGATCATTTACTACTCATTATATGAATATATCTTGCGGGAATACTCTGAGAACAATGGCTGAGAAGTGATTTGTCTTGGAGTACTACCTACTGTATGTACTATAGTATTATACCAGTGGTGGCTCCAAACTCCAAACATGGATGTAAAATAAGGGCAATGGCATTTTAAAATTTTTTTATCTGTCCAAAAAACATATGTACACGCGACAGAAGTGATTAAATAGTATATTATTTCACAACAGCAGAAAGTTCAATCTTCTGGCCGTGTGGTATATACTATTTTTCTTTATACCCGGTCGAAAGTGCGCTTATTATCAAAATTTTTAATTGTTATCATAAAAAATACAATCACGCTTTTTTCGGATATTCATTATGCGTAGGATTTTTTTCTGTCTTTCCCTAGTTTACTGACCGGGTATAAAGAAAAAACTCTTTCGTCCCGCTGTTACTTTTTTTCGGCCCGCTGTTATAGATGGCGTGCGAGTAATTCCAGCAGAGCATAAATATTAGGTTTTCTGCGTTAAAATCGAAGTCGAAAGTACGTACTTTCGACCAGATATAAAGAAAAAGTAAATTTTAAATTGTATGCAAATAATTTATTGAAATAAAATCTTCAAAAGAGAGGAGTGAGATATTAACACAATATTCACAACTAACAAAATATGTTACCGATAATGCACAAATTAAATAGATTTTGTCTGAAATAATATTACAAAACGCTAGTTGTTGAAGTTACAGTGGAATATTAGAAAAAATTATTATCCAAACAATGTCATTATCGAGATTCACTATCGCGGCGGCTGAAATATCATTTTTTCTACATCTAAACAATCAAAACTTTAGTTTTTACAGTCTTTCAAAGAAAATATCAATACTTTAAAATAATTTCTAAAAATCATAATTTTTTGTAAGTCACAAAGTTTTGCCCAAACAGAATTAAAAGAAGAGTTTTCATGAAACACAAAGAACGATAAACCTATTTAAATCTAATAATCGACTGTTTTAATGAATAAATTTATAATTTCCCACATAACGATATGTAGGAAATAAAATTTTAAAATACAAATTTCACCAAAAAAAGTGAATTATTACCTATATTTGTTTTTAATAGTTCTATCTAATTTTGACGATTAATTAATTAAATTCTCAATTTAGTTGTGTTCACTAAAATTAACTTTCAAACATGTGCTCTCCCAGACGTCCTGTTTCAGTTGAACAGCAATGCAACTTTACATTACTTATAAATATTTTTTTTATTTTCTTCATTTACATAGACATAGTCATTTACATTATAGACCAGGGATTTGACAGAGCTGGGGTCTAGCTCTGTCAAATCCCTGGTCTATAATGTAAATGACTTAATAAATAAAGTATATATTTATACACTAGATAATAAGAAAAAGTATAATGAGCTACTAAATTCCATTTATTTTATTTAATTAAAAACATTTTAGAATGACCTATCACTCTAAATGAGTCTCCGAAAGTTCCCTTGGATTGAAATAAGAAAATTCAGCTAGCAGATAACTTTAGTAAAGTTATAAGTTGTCAAAAGCCCTAAAGTTGCCGTCACTGATCAGTACCGTCTCACAACTTCGCTATCTCCTGTACATAAGCGAGGCAATCTACAATTTACTCGTTCACACTTATCCTAATGAATCATGTGTATTACTTGTGTAATGTAATGAAGATAACGTATTCCATTTTACCAAACACAATAACGGGTTTTTTTATGGTCGCACATAATAATGACTGTGCATTATTTATTACAACTTAAAAAATTGATGTTCTTTGTTCAATATAAAATTTTGACAAAATAAATTTTAATTTGCATATTAAGATCTCAGATTGTAAAATATGCTCTCGGGAAATTGCGAACTGTGGCCGCAAAAGTCATTTTATTACTGTTTTTATTAGCTGTGTTTAAGCATTAAGCTTCACAAAATTTGGCCTGCTGCTTAAAAATTTCAAATTTTTTGCCCTAAAAACTGAATCAAAAAACGTGATGTTCGTCTAAATTTCTTTACAGCAAGTCACAAGATTTTGAATTACAAGAAAATCAATTAACATTTTAAAGCGTTTTCTTTACAAAATTATGTTAAAAATGCTGACAGATTTGGATCGCGTAATAATTTTTTTCAATATTAATAATATTGACTCTACCAACAGTAATAGATATATTAAAAAAAAAACCCGGGTCGCAGTGCCAAAACCCTGCCGACAATATAGTGTATTTGCTTGTATAGGGCCGTGTGGTTTTATACTTTTATTATGTGAAATTAAGTTTGTTTTTGGGCAAAATAAAAAATTTAACCCCTTAATACACCCCTTAAGATAACATTTTTTTCTTAATTGTAATATTATTATCAATCTAACGTCTACACCGAATTAAAGACACCCTTCAATAAATAAGTCACTATCTGCAAATTAGTGTTTTCAAAAAATGTGTAAGTCCGGTCCTGTTGGGCCGATTTTACTAAAATTCTAGAGGCACTTTTTAATTGCTATTTAAACGATTCTGAGATTTTTTTCGGTATTTTGGGGCCCAAAAACTTTTTTCAACCCCTAAAATTCACCCTTAAAATGATCCGATTGGGCCCATTTTAAATAGGCTTCGTGCGGTAATGGATTCCAACATGTGTGCCAAATTTCGTCAAAATTAATTAACTACTTCGAAAGTTATAGCCCGCACACATATATATATACCTATATATATATACCTATATATATATATATATATATATATATATATATATAAATATATATAAATATATATATATATACATATATATATAAACATTTTTAAAAATGGTGCCAAAGTGTTTAGGAGGTTATGAAACGTCGAGAAATTTTGGTCCGACCCCTAGGTCCCGCCATCCGACCAACGCCAATAGTGTATGTTGCCATATGGCAAATACACTAATAAAATTACTGGCAATACTGTTCAATTGGTTTTTATTTATATAAAAGACGTTTCAACCAACAGTTTTGGTCCTTTTCTATTTTAAAATTTATATTTGAAAATTGAAAAGGACCAAAACTGTTGGTTGAAACGTCTTTTGGTCCTTTTCAATTGTCAAATTTATATCTGAAAATTGAAAAGGACCAAAACTGTTGGTTGAAACGTCTTTTATATAAATAAAAACCATTTGAACAGTATTGCCAGTAATTTTATTTTGTTAATTTTTTCAATATTGTTTTTTTTCCAATTTTATTTATTTTTTGTACAAAAAATTATGTTAAACTTATCCTTATCGTTTTTATCTGATTTTAAATCGTTTATTTAGATGAAATAAACTGTAAAAACTTAGCTGAAACTCATAGAACGATACATATTACTAATTTATTTATTTATTTATTTATTTATTTTGAAGCATTAATATCAAAGATTCAATAAGATTTTTCATAGAAATTAATTTCAGAAACCTTAATCTAATTCTGATTGTTAGAAATCATTTTATATTTTCGTCGTATCAACTGTAGTCGCTGATAAACATACGATATAGAACTTAGATATACTTAAAAATGTAATAATACTAATTATTCATCCAATATGGAAACATATTCTTCTACTAATAACCTTATATCCTCTTTTCATTGTTTCAGATTCTCACAGGCAACAGTGACACTGCAACAGTGGTAACGCATCGATTAATGCCACCTGTATTTGCAAGTAGTGTACGGGTACTGCCCTACAGCGTCCACAGACGGACAGTCTGTTTGCGGACAGAAATTCGCGGCTGCTTGGATGACAGTAAGTATATTTATTGAAATCTTTTGTTCGCAACTGTCATAAAAGCAAGTAGATTAATTTTTTTTGTTGGTCACAAAAGTATACCACATGAAATTAAAAGTATTTGTTGATAATGAGATAGGTATCTTACTTTAAAGTAAAAAGCGCCCGTGTTCTGTACTATTAAGATTTTTCAAATTTGTTTCATGTACAAAAACTATATCATATACAAATGCCGGTTATTTCAATAATTCTGATTTTTTCCGTTTTATGAATCACATTTTTCGAAATAAAATTACCCATTTAGTTGTCACAGGCCTGGGTCATATCAAACTTCAATTATGCCAAATTTCAAACCTCTAACTTGTACCATTTCATTCTGGAACCTTGTAACAAACAAACGGCCAGACACCAAAGTGACAAAATTTCCGATTTTTCAAATTTTAATTCATACCACTAAATTTTTTTTTTTTTAATTAAAAGAAATTTCTATTTACTGGAATTCAAATATAAGCAATAAGCATGCGTTAATGTCACTTAAAATCAGCATACTTAAATACTTATACGTGAACGGGCTGGACTTGAATCGGATTTTCGTGAACGGGAACAAAATACTCCTCACGCTTGCATCTCTGGTAAGGACACATTATAGTACAAGAACCAAATTAGAAATAAAAATTTCCCAGAAAAAACGGTAAAAGCAGTCTGGAGGCGCCGGGTATCGATCCCGGTACCTCTCGCATGCTAAGCGAGCGCTCTACCATCTGAGCTACGCCCCCTGTTGCTCTTTACGCCTTATAGTGAAAATAAATGACAAAAATAACCAGTTAACTGTAACAAATGAAAGTGCATTGACATTTAGTTAGTATGCTTAGTTAATACATTTTATATTCATATTAATATGCGTCACGTTAATACACTTTCACACCTAAAATAGCAATAGCGTAACACACGTATGCACAAAACCGATCAAGTGCGAGTCGAACTCGCGAGAAGAGGGTTCCGTACTATTCCGTTTTCCGTGACTACTTTAAGACTTAAGATTTTCGTTTCAATTTTCCTGTAAACTATGGGTGAGACCCGACATTCCCTATTTTTTTGAAAATTGTAGGCGCAGTTTCGGAGATAAGGGGGGAGGGGAATGGACAATTGTTCATCTACTTTCTTAAATTACTTTAAAACTATTGGTTTTAAAAATATAAAAAAAATATTGACTTTTTTTCTTTTTTGTCTTTGGTAATTAATAATAAATAATAAGTAATTAATAAGTGTTTACTTAAAAAGTCCTTTTTCCCGACAAATTATTTTTATATAAAAAAAATTTATTTGAGACCCCTACAAAAGCCCTTTCATTTGATATATCACACGGTACAGTTTACAATTTTTTTTTTATTTTCTAATTTTTTCCACAAAAATGACCCCCATGTTCAAAATTCATTTATTTACATTACACGTCCGTCTTACGGTCACCGACTTACATATGTGTACCAAATTTCAACTCAATCGGTCCAGTAGTTCGGAGCAAATTGGCTGTTACAGTAGGACGGACAGACATACGAGTGATCCTATAAGGGTTTCGTTTTTTCCTTTTGAGGTACGAAACCATAAAAAATCATGATGCTAAAAATATGTGACAAACTAATGATGTAAAAGAATAAATTACTGGTTAAATAACCGAGGTAGTTTACTTTAAATAACCGCGGTAATTTATTTTAAAAGTAGCCGCGGCTATTTATTATTATTATACATGGTTTCCAGTCTATGTTTTAATTTTAGTTTTCAATGTCTACATAAATATAAACACATTATTTGATTAATTTTTTCGATTGTACTGTTGAAACTGGAAGCCGCCATTTTGTTTTATAGATAACCGGTTATTTAACCGCTAAATTATCCGGCCAAAATGGTTACTGTCATAAAAAACCGATAATTTGGCATCACTAAATATAACACAAATAGAGTTAGGGGCTAGTTTAACGAGATTTACAAAAACGAATTTATAAAACTTTTGTCGCTAAATTTTTACACAATGTTTGTTGTTATTGTGTCGCATAACGCAAACACAATGGACCCCATTGTGTTTACGTTATGTGTGGGACGACCCGTCCCACACAGATTTAGACAAAAACAATTTTTTAAAAGTTTTTCGGAAATATGTAATAACATGAAAAAAATTATATTATATTCCCAAAAAGCTCTTACCGACCAAAAAATACATAAAAATTAAAAACTCTAGCTCTATGGGAACTGGTAGATAAAGACAAAATTTATTGTTATAATTATAAAATTTTACAAAAATGTTACAATAGTTTGATTCTGATTCCTATTATTTACCCAGTGCAATAAGTTTAATGTTAAATTTGCTTTCGTATATATGCTTATAATTTGGAATGTAAGGAAAAGTTTAAAACAACCCTACTCCGCTATTGATTTTTATTTCGTATTATTTGCGTCGGGATGGGAACTGGTAACTATATCCAAATGAATACCGGAAGTGGTTTTCCGCTGTCGGATCAGGTTCTCACATGGGTTGCCTAGGCAAGTGATTGAAATACTATATTTTCTAAAAAGTTTCATCCTCCACAAAATCGGAACCATTTTTGACGCTCGTCGCTTGGACTATATTAAAAAGTACGCCAGGAACGTTGACTACGACCCTACGTCTGCAAATCATTAATTACACGTTCGACAGACTTCTTACATTGACTAGTGACTGTGTGTAACAGAAGCCAGCGTATTTTTCACACAATTGACGTTAACCTGCCCAGTAACTGTAACTCAGTTCGACAGTTCGATAACTTTAAACTAGTTTTTGCAAGCACCAATATAATTAATTTATACTTGTCTAACTTGAAATACAGTAAACAAGGATGATTCTTTTAATGGAGAAGACATAAAACTTATAAATCGATATTATGTTAATATTTGAATAGCAACAAATGTGAAAAGTGCAATACCGAAAGATTTATTGAAAAACTCTTAGAAAAGGAGCGTTATTGAAAATACCAATCAGCGAAAAAGGACGTCATTGTATCGAAATTATTTGACAGCTGCCTATTTTACGACGTTTATCTAATTTTTATTCAGAGAAAAATTAATGTTTTTACTTTTTACGCACAGAAAGGTCACAATACTAGGGATTGCAATGCTGGATCCAGCAATCCAGCTGGATCCAGCACATTTTTGGCCTTGCTGGATCCAGCGGTGCGGATCCGCAATCAGCTAAAAACATGTAATTAACTAGATCTGAGAAGGATTATGATAAGATATTGAAGAAAGAAATGGCACTTTATGAAAGTGAGGTAGTAAGACCTAACTTTAATCTATGATTCTTTAAAAGACAAGTGAAGTCTTAAATTATATAATATAATTTATATTAAAGTTTTGTTTCTAATAAGAGTTACCTAAACATTTTATAAGTGGGAAACGCCATTTTATTTCTAAAATTATTAAGACTGAGACACTGAGACTACATGGTTTGTAAAATAGGTAAACGAATAACTATTTCAGATATCTAGAATATCAATTTAGGTGATTTAAGATTGTATTGTGATAATTAATAATTATACTCCGGATACTCGATTACTTACTATTAGAGTACTTTACTAACGCCAAAAAAACGAGTATTTTATGTAAATGTAGATAAACAGTTATTAAAGTTTCTAGAGTTAAAAAATTGTTACATTTATTTGAAAAATCGATTAATGCTGCATCCAGCTGGATTTGCTTCAATCCAGCATAAATCCAGCTGGATTGAAAATTCCGCTAGATTGCAATCCCTAGACAATACACAACATTATCTGAGATAGCTAGAGTAAAGACAAATGCTGGGTTGCAGAAAGCACTGCCAAAAGAGTAGATTCGACTGATCTTAGTTTGTGATCATATAATTACAACTTTTATACATGTAGGAACAGTCTATTGTCGTCGTGAAACGTCCTGCCATGCCGAACATTAGATTGTACTCACACAAAAACAAATTATTGATTTACATAAATTTTGATCAAAATGCCTAGACAAATTTGGTTTCGAAGTAAAACGTGTACAAAAAACTATGTTAAATACATGTATACGTCGTGGTCAGATCTTAGAATTGATCATTTCATGATGTTGCCGACCAATTCATGAAATGGTTGTATTTCATGATGTGACCATTTCATGAATTGGTCGGCCACATCATAAAATGATCAATTCAAAAGATCTGGCCACGACATATACACAGTTAAAAAAAAGATCGATTAAAACGAACAATTATTTTCCCATCAGGATCGATTTGAAATTCCATAATGCCTTTCTTATAGAGAGCAATGTGTGATCACAACTAAGGTCATTGTCAAATGAATTTTTTTGACAATGCTTTCTGCAATCCAGCACTATAGGTACGGTCAATATAAAAATGTACAGTGCTGCTAATTTTTTCTCACTTTTTCATAAATTTAATTTTACATTTGTTAAAGTAAGACAACAATTTAACAGGTTTGTAATTTCTAACACTGCTATACAGAATAGTGCGTGGTACCCAGGCTGTTCATTTTTCATTCCGTATTTCCACTCGTTGAAATGCAGTAGCGCAGTGAGTTCGAGACCTTAGCCGAAATGCATGTCGGTTGAACATCTACTAGCAAACGAACAACAACAACGCAGAAACGAACTGAAGAGCCTATGACTTTCTTCACTTATCAAGAATTCATGAAATCAGGAGTGGCGGAGGCGATGTCAATTAGATTGTTGACTCACAAACGAATGGCCCTAATACAGACGTAATATCAGTACCGGGTTTTCAAATTTCAATTCTAGAACAGTTCCCTTGGATTTTCCGCGTGGCAGTGGTACGTTCGTCCCAAGGATCGTTGTATTGAGAATATTTATTGAATATTGATGAAATGTTGCATAATTGTTCGAAATACATATATTTCTCCATAAAAAAACTTTGAGGACGTTATTTACATTATTTTCCGTTTTACAAGTTTTCGTCCAAAATGTTCTCTATGCTCGCGTCGTGTCCGTGGGAAAACTGGTCTAGAATTGAAAATCTTAAACTTGGAAGACTTAAAATTTCAGAGTAGCTAGATAAATATGTCTCAAATAAGAATACAAAATTTAATCAAGATTGAATAATAATTGACAAATCACAAAATAAACATAATTTTGTCAATAATACTAGATTTCGCATGGCTGCTGCACTGAAACAATCCAGTTTAATGAAAAATCTTTAAAACATTTTTTGTAGAAAATTTAATTCTATTTTATTTCCATATAAATATTTTTTTTCCTATGAGGCACCTAAAGCGAGATATTTCACGAGAAACTGTTTTTGCGCCATTTGGCTAATATGTCGGTACCGGCGGTTACTAATAAACTGTTGACAGTACCGTCAATTTATATCTTTAAATGTGGGATCTTCGTCTGGAATAACTACGATTTATTTTCTGAGCATAATCACCAGTACAATACAAGGCACAAATATAATCTACTATCTAATAAACCAAAATAGAGCTTGTATCTAATAAGTCCAATGTACTGTTGCAGCAAAGTCTACAATATACCATTCCAGATGACATTAAAAATGTCCCCAATATAAATATTGAAAAGGAAACTTAAGGCTTTCTTAAGCAATAATTGTTTTTATACGATTAAAGATTTTTTAAATTTTGTATAAAATTTTCTCTTGTATTTCCACTGAATTGTATTGACTTCTCCTATACATGTATGTCCGTGGAGCAATAAAATTATTATTATTATTATCATTTTGCATTTTTTCTAATTTCATTCAAGGTATCGAACTCTACAAAATACCAAAGTTTCAAATTTTCCGCACTTATTCCGATTAAACCCCCTAATCTTATACTATTTCTACTGAACTATAAGCAGATATCACTATCTTGGCGGCTATTATACTACGATAATAATTTTCGCTTTATGTTTTCCAACTAATTTTATACCCGAGGAAAATAACAAAAATCTTACCGAGTTATGTATAGTTCATACTCTGTGTTGGTTATAAAGGTAATTTTAGTGGTACAAGATAATCCTTAAAGATAGGAGATACAGAGCGTTATAAAATTGTTTACAATGTCGTAAAGCTGTTAATTTCACCACGGGGTTCAATTTTAAGCTAATTAGATGTGGTCAACGCCAGCTATAAAAGTTCAAGAAATATAAAGTAAACTTTAATGATTGTCCAGTTCTTCATAACAACAATAAAAACGTTTACTATCGCAAACTGTGCTTTTAAACAGTATTCACATTAGATCTAATTTTTCTCTAATGTTGCAACCATTCTAATATAATATATTAATAGTAATAGCAGGAAAGTGGAAGTGAGATAGATATCATTATACTAATTGTTTATTCTGCGACGTTTCGGGCATTTATTTGGTCTCCATGAGGCATCTTAACTTGTAGTACATAATAAACATCTTACAATTGCAAATTAATAAATTTATTAATTTGCAATTGGTTTAATTATAGTAAGATCTATTGTGTGTGCTTGTAAGATGTTTATTATTTACTAAAAGTTACGATGCTTGATGGAGACAAAATAAATGGCCGAAACGTCGCAGAATAAACAATTAGTATAATGATATACCTCCCATGCCCACTTTCCTGCTATTACTATTAATATATTAGATCTAATTATTTTATTTATTTTATCACCTATATGATACTGAATATTAAGAAAAGTTTTTGCAAAACGCGAACACTTTTTTCTTGATGACTTACGTTTCGCTAGACCCGTTAGCATCACAAAAAGATGATTAAAACAGTTTAATATTTCTAAATATTCTAGTGGGCATTTGGACAAACAAATCCAATTGGTTAGAAAAATATGTCTTAGATTAACTTTCTCCACATCCAATCTTTCCAAATTGAATTACTTAAGAGGAGTAGGAGGGGCTTTTTGACCGACTGTCGCAAGGATCTGTTTCGATAGCGGGAAACTAAATATCTTTGAGAATTTAATCAGCAGATTAAGTGTTTGAGAAAACCATCAACACGAAAATATTTTTTTTGCATTAATTCGATATAAAGTGAGTTCGTCTAACGAAATGTCATTTTAAAATAAAGTATTATGGTCAAGCTGCTCTTTGAATAATAATTGTGCCGACTTAGATAGAACAGACTGTATTTTTTCTGTCTTGAAACACATTGTGTGCCTATTTGCAATTTACACGCTTTATGAAAAAAATGTTAATATAATAAAAATATGGCGAAAACTTTTTTTTTTATATTACGAACGCAAATTGACATTCTTGAAGGTTATAAATTCCAATTAATTTGTTAAAAAATCAGAGCGTAGGTATTATATAATACAACGCATTCATAAAAGCTAATCAACCCCCATCTAGCAGTGTTCAGCTGACGTATGCTAATATTCAAATAACATAATCATAAAGCCGTTCACTTTCCTCCCCTTTGTACGTATTGTAAGACCTAAATAGACTTTATATACAACCCTCTACTCTGTTTTGTCACCTCTCAACTTGTTTTTTACCAAATGAATTTGGACTATTTTTAAATTATATAGAAATATTACTTACAAAACAAGACATGTACAAATATTATTCCGATTTTTTTAAAATTTTGTACAATATTTTTGGAGTAAAACTTTTTAGGCGGAAGCAACAATTTTTTTTAAACGGGAGTAACTAGTAACGTAATCAAACGGATGCAAGTTTTTTTGTACAGTATATAGTAGAACAACTACGTACTATACCATGACAATAGCTAAATATCAGTTGAGCTCTGTGGAGTAATAGCTAAGGCGTAGGCTTCGAACGGACAAGGACGACATCATTAAATCTTTTTTTTTACATCTATTCCATACATGAACTTAAATGGACCACTGCAATAGAGTATGAAAATTGCAAAAGAAAAGTTTATCAATTCGACATGAAAATTTTTTTAACCGTAGCTTTTCGAGAAGTTGATTTAGTAATAAAATATTAAGAAAAACAGCGGTTAATAACGTACTGTTAGTCACTAAAAAGTGTAAAATTAAAAAACTTAAAAAAACCTTCTTCAGAAAAGATTCGAAAAAGTGTAAAATAATAACTTTTTAGAACATTTGAATAATGCAATTTTTTTGTTTTAATTTTCGACAGTATATCGTAAAAATTTAAATCCTATTTAACGAGTAGTTACCTAAAAAATCATGATCTCTGTTATCAAGCGTCAATAACTTGTGATGTCTATCAATTTAATAATTTCTACGAATGCACGATTTACTTTTTTTTATAATTTTTGCTTTCAAATAAAAAAATAATAAATCGAAAAGGATCAGTGCAGACGTTCGTGGCAAAATACAGTACAATTTTTATAGTTTTGGGCATGATCGATTTTAATAGATTTTCTAAAGAATGTCAGTAGCGTTCTCCTCAATATTTATGTATGTGTAGGTACGTATTTTATTATTCCCGTGCGGGTATTGAGCTGTCCCTTTTGTCTAACATATCACATTCCTATCCTAAATCGCAGTTCAGGATGGCATGCTTATGCTGTTTGTACTACACATCCATTCAAAAACGAAAGTTTTCGTGGTATTATTACCGTGACTTTCAATTATATAATCATAATATTATATTACTAGCGGTACCTGTGCGAATTATTCGCACTAAAATTCGTTTCTAATTTCTCACACTCTTTATAATTTTCTTCTTTTTGTTGTATTACATTACGAAGCTCAGTGACGGTTCAAGAAAATATTTTTCTAAAACTGTCATTTAGAGGCGCAAGTATCGAAAACGTTGAGCTAAAGCGCCGCCATACGAAAAGTATTTATACGTGAATTTTGATTAAAAATTAAACAAAAAAAATTTACCGACCGTCAATCATGTTGACGTTATTTCAAAGTTAGAACCGTCAGATGGCAGGATTGCTGCATATACTGAATAAATGTATAATTGTTATAATTAATTATTTTGCAAAAATAAAGCAATAATAGATTTTTTAATTGTTGATGCACATTGCACATAGAGCAAGTAATTATCTATAAAATGATACAAAATGTATGTGGAGTAATTGTGAGGTTTTTTCGAAAAAGGGAGCCAAACATCTTAACCTTAGCGTATTAACATATATGATATGACGATTATGTAAATTAAATCATCAATTCAATTTAATGAATCAAAATTTAATGCAGGTATTCAATTCTTTTGTAATTTTGCACACTGTTTATAACGTTCTTCTTTTTATTGTATTACATTATGGAGCTCAGATGACAGATCGAAAAAATATATTTTACTGAAATTGTCACATAGAGGCGCAAGTATCAAAAACGTTGAGCTAAAGCGACACTATATGAAAAGTATTGATACATGCGTGAGTTGATTTGAAATTGAACAAAACAGTTACCCGACCGTCGGTCATATTGACGTTGTTTCAAAATGAAAGCCGTCATATGGCACCATTGCTGTATTGTGTCTTAATGTATATCTATATATATAATTTTAATAATTAATAAATTTACAAAAACAAAAACAATAATAAATTTTTTAGTTGTTGATGTCGGTAGAGCAAGCAATTATCTATAAAATGATATAAAATTTATGTGGAGCAATTGTGTGGTTTTTTCGAAAAAGGAGAAAAAGGAAGGCAAACATCTTAACCTTAGCGTATTAATATATATGATATGATTTTATCAATTAAGAAGTTCCTCATTTTTTAACTCTTAATCATTGTCCTAAAAATTACAAAATTAATGTCGAAAGAATTTTGTTAATATCTTTAAAAGCAACAAGCTACATCAAAGTTTAAATTTGACGATTCTTCATGCTATTATCCTCAGTGCAGGTGACATCACGCGGCACAAGTGTCATATTTATAGTGTACCAATTAGAAAATTTGACACATCTGAAAATATCTTTAATTCATGACTTACTATAATATTACTTATTAGTTATTCTAATACGACATATTGTGCCACGGTACAATAGTGGCCGACCAGAAGTCGATCAATATCGTTGACGGCCTCACGTACAAAAAATTGAACATCAATGCCGGTGGACGAAACAAAGAAAGGCAGTGCATCGGATCAGATGTAGTAAGAATGAATTATTGCTTCTTTTTAAAAGCTCGCCTTGCGTCTGGATTTTTTTAAATCTTACATTCAACTTTTATTTCATATTTTTTAAACTAACGAAGTTAGTGCCTAAGATATTAATTCAACTGAACGAACGAGGTGAATGAGATCCCGCAATTAAACAACTTATTTGAAAGGAGGCTTGAGATAATTAAATTTATTCTAGACGAGCGATGCCAGGCCAGGTCACGTATTGGTTAAAATGATCTATTAGGGAGTGAGTTGAATTCTTCTGAAATATTACTATACATTGGCCAACCCTGCCTAAGTCAAGAAGCAAAAACGGCACCAAAACACCGGTTTGAACCAAAGATAAGCTACTTCCTTTTACTACCAATCTCTTATCCGTTTTATATCTAGATTTATTGCCGTTTGATTTTTACAAACACACAAATATGTGAATATTCTTTTTGTTTATAGATTACACAAGTTTCTGTTTGTTAAATTGTTTAAGTTAAATATAACCATATTTTCATAATACCTTTATTACATGTCATGTAATGTGTATATACGTGAAAAATATTTATATTGCATCTTTAGTGACGTTATTTTTCAAAAAATGTAATTTATATTATATCACTACACATAGGATAATCAGTTTCTTTTTTACATAATAACACCATACTCAAACTCAAAATTGTTTAATAAAAAAAGTGGTGCGTGTACTTATGTCCGCGCGGCAGAAGTTATACTTCACTGTAACAGAGAAATGAGACGTATCATCTATGAATACAAAGTAAGACTATACTACATCGAAACGATTTCAACCTTGCTGATACACGTAATACATGTTCGTTGCATGTAGCGTGTGCAACTTCCGCAACATGCTAGTTGGATGCTGCGTACGCAACTTCCGTAACAGAAAAAATTTTACCCACAGTGCGCCAAAAGAAGTATAACTTCAAAAATATCGCTTCGATCAATCAATTATTTTTCGAGCAGAATCGATTTAAAACTCTTCAATGCTCAAAACGTCACTGAATCTAAGCAAGAAGAATAAAAATTCGTAAAGATAATACAAAAAATTAAATAAGAAATATTGTAATATGTCTGAAGTGAAAATATAAATAAAAGTAAGCAAGGGGTAAATGTGAACACAGAAAACAAACTAAAGAATACTATTAATTAAATTAATATCTTTATTAAACCCTATTGTATTAAACACTTTAATAAATCAAGCACACCTGAATTTATTCAAAATAATTAATTGTAGGTGTATATATTTCACAGCTATAACTCTTCATTTGCATGCATTGGAAATGACGATACAATAAATTAAATTGACCTGTCATTAGCTTCTGCAAAATAATATGTATGCACGTGCTATAGGGGAGAGTGTCTTAATTTATACGCTCCAGATGAGCATGTATTTCATTTACTTTTCATTAAATCTATGACAATGAAATAACACGAGGGAAATAATAATATTTTATGCACATTTTTTATGTTATTATAAATAACAAATCGTGAGGTGAGTCGTCTATAAGTACTCTACAAGCGCGACCCTTGAGGTCCACACGATCAACTTCCCAGTATGATCTTAACAAGTTAGACCCAAGAAATCTTTTTCAAAATATTCTAAAATAGTTGGTAAAACTAGAAGTGCACATCCCGTTAAGTTTTCCACTGTATGATGGTCGAGCTTAACATTATTCAGCACAGTAAAAAAAACCCCGGGTCGCAGTGCCAAAACCCTGCCGACAATATAGTGTATTTGATATACAGGCAGTGTGGCTTTATTATGCGAACTTAAGTTGGTTTTTGGGCAAAATAAAAAATTTTGCTCCTTAATACACCTCTTAAAATAACATTCTTTTTCTTAATTGCACTATTATTATCAATCGAACCTATATACCAAATTATATACACCTTTCAGTAAAAAATTCCATATCTGCAAAATAGTGTTTTCATAAAATTTGTAAATCCGGTCCTGTCGGGCCGATTTTATTAAAATTTTAGGGACACATTTTAATTATTACCAGAGGGTTAAATTTCAATTTTAAAACGATTCGGAGAATTTTTTCGTTGTTTTGGGGCCCAAAAACAATTTTCAACCCCTAAAAACTACCCTTAAAGTGACCCGATTACGCCCATTTTAAATAGGCTTCTTGCGGTGATGGATTTCAACACGTGGGTCAAATTTCGTTAAAATCAATTAACTCTTTCGAAAGTTATTGCCCGCACACATATATATATATATATATACATATATATAAACATTTTTAAAAATGGTGGCAAAGTGTTTAGGAGGTTATGAAACGTCGAGAAATTTTGGTCCGACCCCTAGGTCTCGCCATCCGACCGACGCCAATAGTGTATGTTGCCATATGGCAAATACACTAATAAATTCAAAATATCCCCCCCCCCCAAATATAAAATTTTAAAAATGAATACCAAATTTTATGACATGTTTACAACAACTGAACAACAACAAACTAAAATCCCACGATAGACAGACAGATAGTTTAACATCAGCGGAATAGCAATGAGATGTCAGATTACAAATTACGGCGCAAAAAAGTAAACAAAATTATATATGAGGTATCTACTCTTTTTTTTCTGAAAAAAATTAACGGCCTTGGAATACTGCGTTACCATGATTCTTCAGTAACCCACCTTCGGTTCCGATATTCTGAGATGCTTCAGCCAGAATAAAATAAACTATTTTAACTATTTTGTACAAATTGCAGACTAACTGAAATATATAAATTAAAAGGTATTGATAAAACGTTCAATTATCTTCTTGATTGTTTCTGTAGTGTTCTAAAGTCAACTTTCCTGAACGTCCTTTAACAAGCATAATACAATAGAGAGTTCCCTAATGCTCTTAAAAAATCTTTATTAAGTTCTTTAGCGAAAAATGTGGAAACCAACTGCACTATTGGCCAACTTTAGAACTTCCCGCTATATGTTAAAACGTTACAATAAATTGATACTATTGTGTGATCAGAGCCACAGTTGATCCTGCGGACCAACCCTGAAACTTACCATTGTTTTTGAACTCTTTGAGCTCGAAAACGTTAACATCTATGTGTTTTTGAGCTCTTCTTGCCAAAATTCTTTATTGGATCTCAATTGTTTTGTACTATTAAATCGAAAAAAAGAAATTTTATTGTGCAATATTTTTTTTAAACTAAACCTATCTCGGTAAATCTTTCGGCAATTGAAGGAGCTATTCAAGACTTCAACTTAATTAAATTTTGAGACTGATCAGACAAGTAGACTAGAGGTTATGTGAAAAAAAATGAAAAATTGTATTAGTGTATTTGCCATATGGCAACATACACTATTGGCGTTGGTCGGATGGCGGGACCTAGGGGTCGGACCAAAATTTCTCGACGTTTCATAACCTCCTAAAAACTTTGGCACCATTTTTAAAAATGTTTATATATATATGTATATATATATTTATATATATATATATATATGCGTATATATATATATATATATATATATATATATATATGTGCGGGCAATAACTTTCGAAAGAGTTAATTGATTTTAACGAAATTTGGCCCACGTGTTGAAATCCATCACCGCAAGAAGCCTATTTAAAATGGGCGTAATCGGGCCATTTTAAGGGTAGTTTTTAGGGGTTGAAAAATGTTTTTGGGCCCCAAAATACCGAAAACATTCTCAGAATCGTTTGAAAATTGAAATTTAACCCTTTAGTAGCAATTAAAAAGTGACCCTAAAATTTCAATAAAATCGGCCCGACAGGACCGGACTTACAAATTTTATGAAAACACTAGTTTGCGGATAGTGAATTATTTACTGAAAGGTGTATTTAATTTGATGTAGAGGTTTGATGATAGTAATGTTGCAATTAAAAACAAACTGTTAATTTAAGGGGTGTATTAAGGGGTTAAATTTTTGATTTTGACCAAAAACAAACTTAAGTTCATGTAATAAAACCAGACTGCCTGTATTAGCAAATACACTATATTGTCGGCAGGGTTTGGGCACTGCGACCCGGGTTTTTTTTTAATTTTTATAACTTTACTTGACCAAATGACTCCAAAATCTACTCAGATCTAGGTCTAAATCAACCCTTTTGAATGGCACAAATCCGATCTCAATGGATTAATACACTTTAAAGAAATCATACAACAAAATGTTGTTTACACACACACATATATATACGGAAAATAGTCAAAATAACTTCCTAGGATCTCAAAACGTCAAAATCTGATGAAAACTCGATTTTCGTAAATCGAGCCGAAACCAATAACTTCCCTTTTTTTTGAAAATTGTCAATAGTTAAAAAGGCATCCAATCCTAAAAATATTAATTGCATTGCAGACCGTAATCAAGTTGATCAGTACATATTATAGTATTCAATCGTATCACATAACATTTTAAATATTGAATATCTATCAACAAGAATCACCGGTAAACGACAGATGGAAGATTTTTTTGTCATTTAAAATTAGGTACCAGGAAAAATATTTTTTTCTTGGAACTATAAGCTAATGAGTGAACTGCATTTCCACCTTCAGACTGTTGACGTAGAAAAAAAACACCGGAACCTTGCTCAACTTTTCAACAAAATACGAAGAGTACACATAAACGACTTTACCCTATTCTGAACCAAAACAGGAGCTCATATTTCGATATATCCTACTATTAAAGTATACCATAGTGTCACATAGTCGCGATAGCAACAGATGTTGCCGAAATATAATTTAGATTTATGATTATCGTGAACTATAATATGAAATTTAATATGATCTCCAATTTATTAAAGGAAATGTGTACCTATGTCGAAATGTTGAATGTGTGTGTAGCTTGTTTACTTACACTTTATGTACCTAGTGCCTACTCTATATGTATGTACTCCTTAGTGTAATCTAGAAGTCAGTAATCTTCTATAATAAATGCCTAGTAGCTGTGTTATTTACAGTCATAGAGAAATGCAAGCCGACATAGAATGTTTGTCTTTTATATTTTATATAATTACCAATTATTAATGATAGTAAGCATTTTGACCAGATAATTTACCGGCTATCTATAAAATAACATGGAGATAATTCCAATTTCCGTTTCTCAGAAAAACAAAATAGAGCAGTTTTCAGCAATAGAATCGAAAGAATTATTAAGGTAGTTGTCATGGTACAATATTGTCAAAAAGTTATAGATTATACGCGCCACAAAAGTATACTAGCTTGTAGCTAAGTGATCCATAATTTGTACGCAAGATTGTACCCGTGGAAACGTAAGCCATACAGTATTCATATGCATGTATACTTTTCTATAAATTGTTGAAGTTTAAACCGTTATTTATAAATAATTAGACGGTCAAAAATGTTTTCTTATTTTTTTTAAACTCATAACAAATGCATTGAAAGACTATCAGTTTTTGGAAAGTTTCTGATAGCTCGTTCTTTTTTTATTAATAAGAAACTGGTTCAGAACTACAGAGATCGTATACAATCAATGTTAATTATCCAATTTTTAATTGAATTTATCTCGGATTATATACGGTCGCTCGACTTCAAATTTTTAGGGTAATTGTATTATCATGTCCTTAATAAGTATACAAAAATTAAGAATTTTCTGACGGTGTGCTTTAACCACGACAACTACCTTAAATATTTGTACAGATATTGGTTATAAAATTAAAATTAAAAGCTCGACCGTAAAATACAATTATGCGCAAAATGTTCTGCGCAGCCTTGTATAATACGCGGCTATTTCAAATAGATTACCGCGGTTATTTGACCAGTTAATTGACTCTTTTACATTAGCATTTTAAAGATATCTAAAATAGAGGCAAGAGTCTTTTTATGCGTATCTTTTCATTGCGGTTTTAAAGTTATGCGGTTAGTATTTTCTCGTAATACTTTATAAACAGCATATGAACTACATAAAACGTTAATGCAATCATTGCTTATATTGCTGGGAGAAAAAAAATCAACATAAAACGACAGAGAGGTTGATGCTAATTCAATGCAGTTCTGATGCGGTGACTATTTTTTATTCTCTTAAATAAATAAAGTTTCAAGATAAACGTATTTTAAGTCTGATATTAATTTCTTTAAAATTTACATTGACGTTTCTATTATTTTTTTAAGACTATTTTTACACACTGCTTTGTTTTATGCAATTTTAGATTACGAAATATCTCCCCAATTTTTATTTTTTGTGCGATTAACGCATTTTTCGCAAAATATATATTTCTTAAAATGTATCGTTAAAAAACTAAATAATCCGATACATAATATAAATCAGTTTCGTTTTTTGTGTTCTATATCAAAATTGGAAAAACGGAACTCTCATAGCCTCACTCTAATGTCTGCCGTCACAAGCTCCCAGAGCCAAACGATATAAGCTAGAGATTCGAAATTTGGCACAGTTAATGCTTGCTATGACCGAAGCATGTAGTTTAGATATGAATAAATTATTCGGATAATTATGGGTAATAACGGGGGTCGGGGGGAGGTCAAACAATTTAAGAAGAAATAAAGAAAGTTCAAATCCATCAAGTTGGGTGTCTAATGAAAGCTAGAGAACCATAGAAAAGTGATTTTTTTTTATTATCTGGTTTTTTTTTCGTTTAAGAAAAAAATTAAACTCTGCAAAAATTGCTTGTGCCACGCTACTTATTTCTAAAGTAATAACCGGAAATATTGGACATAAATTTAGTGTTTACTATAACTTCAACAAAGAAGGAAAAGTATAGGCAGCATTATAAAATTTAGTATTTAAAAGAAATAGCTGTTACTAAATTGCTCACAAAATCCCAAATTTTCAATTCACAACGCGTGAAGGATATGCATCTAACTAGAAATTCAATGGTGTAAACATAGAAACAGTTAATATAATACGATAGAAGTTAATGCCAAATAATATATTTTTTATATTTTTTCGAACACATGTTTTTAAAATTTGCTATCGACTCAATAAATCTCAAAAAATATGACTTGCGAATTCGGCTTTTTTTAATTTTAAATGATTCAAAAGTGGTCACCACAAAACACAATCCTTCAGAAACTTTTCAACAAATTACTTTCGATAATAATTTATGTACAAAACCGTTTTGAAAAAAAATCTAAATATTACTCTTTTTTTCATCCTCTGACTGAGCTTAACCCCTTAAATTTAAATCAAGCTCACGTACAAAAAGCTGTTGAAGAATTAAACAAAACTAACGAAAGCACAATTCATTCAATAGTCGAGGATCGCCTTTATCAGTTCTCCAGATCAAGCTGCATTACGAACGCCTAATGCAATACAGAGTTTAGTATTATAGAAACCTGCTGTATTAAGCCCCCTCCCCCCCTTCCGAAGTCAGTCACAGTTCCTGCCATAAAGGATAATAATGTTTCATGCATAAAGTCAACGGTATATTATACAATATTAATTATTTAAGAGCGAAATGCAACGTCAAGACAAGATGTCTTAAAACTAGGTGCAGGGAAAACTACAGAATGTCGACTTCTGCATGACTTAGCAAGTGGAGAGTGGCAACACGACCCGACCAAAGAAATAATGATCACCACCCAAGCATAATGAAAACTTGTTAACTGTTATAGTTTATTCTATTATAGCATAGAAATGAACTTTTGTAAACTTGAATAGCCAGTATAAAATATTACAGAGTTAGTAAAGTTACTCGCCTTCAAAGATTTGAAGCATTATTCTCAGTTGATGATCTGCAGTTATAAGTTATACTAATAGATAGCTATAGTTTACTATCTTAAAAGTTGCGTTACTTTGTACCTCATGTAGTACAACTTCATGTTCCGTATATGGGGACAAAATTGACAAATGTTGATGTTACAATGCAATCTTAGAAAAACGTGTTATTCAGTGTCACTGTAGGGAATCAATCCCGACTCTTCCACTATCGCGGCGGCTGGATTATCATTTGTTCTATACTGACAGCGATAGTGAAGAAGGGCTTGAGTCCCAAGAGTGACATTGTTTCAATAATATTTTTTTCTAATATTGCAATTTGCATTGTAACGTCAACAATGGGTGTTTCAAAATATAATAGCAAACTATAGATTTGTACATTGTACATTTGTCAATTTTGTTCCCATATGCGGGGCATGAATAACGCATTTGTAAATGACAAACCAGACAACAAAGTAAAAAAATCATTTCTTATTTTCAGAGCAAGTATATAAATCCATTTCCTATAAAACTATAATCTTCACGATCTTCTTATTTTCAGCCTGTTTTCATTTTTCTTTTATGTTTTTCTTTTTCCGCTGGGAGTACATATTTTAGAGTCATATCTATTATTATACTTAGCTACTCTATTACGATTTCTAGTAATAATTATACCAGACATCCGAAGAGATGATGAAAATGATGGGTGTAGGATGTTAATAGTACTTCTGGAGGAACTTTTTACCCCAGCGGTACACTCGTAGTTTTGTAAACATATATTTAAGGGTTTCGGACAATTCGCCCCTCCCCCACAATTCGCCTCCCATAATTCCGCCCCGGACATTTCGCCCTATGAACAATGCGCCCACGTTAATTTATTAATCTCTCGATATGTAATGAATAAAGTTTTTATGTGATTAAAAGGGCGATTATATGCACTAAAATGTTGAAGAATATGCAACGCAAGTTACTAAGAAATTAGTCAAAATTTAAAAATTCATATGTTCAATGCATTTTTGTTGTACAAAAATACATCAAAAATACATCATAATAATTGATATTTTTTTTAAATTTTAAGCAGGAGCTGTTGTAGTATAAAAAATGGCCAGGAGCGAATTGGCCAGAGGTGAAAAGTCCGGGGGCGAATTGTGGGGAACGAATGGTCCTAAAAGCGTATTTAAAAATGATAACGCAATGTTATCACTGATTAACAGCCAATAAAACACTCCAAATAAATGTAGTCTTCTTTTTTCTAATAAGCCAGCTATCCGTGCAGATATACAAATATTCAATAAATATTTTTTACTATTTGTCTCGAAAAACAGCAAGGCAATCTTGTTACGTTTATAAGTCTCGAAAAACAACAAACTGCTGCCTGTCTGAACTCACACGTTCAAGAAAACCGGTTTATTTGTTACAACAATGTGTTATACCCATAACACATTCTTGTAACAAATAAGTAACATTTAAGTTTTTTTAGGTGAATCTTTTAATCATGCTTTACCCTACCTTTGTCCTGTTACACTTGGGTTAAAATACAATTCAAATCGACAGACTCAAGAAAATCGACATTCCCGCAGTCGAAATCACGGATAAACACTAGTATATTAGCAACATTTTTATATCCATTATATGTAAACCGAATCATTTTTAATAGATATAAATCCACAACCACATAGAAACTTTCTACAAAAAATTTTCTTTTAATTCATTCAACAACTGTTTGAGGAAAGCTTCATTTAAGAGACCCGTACTTCCACCATATCTGCACCTCCACCATCATCACTAAATATCTAAAACCTAGCCAATCCACGGCGTTATGAATAATTTTTCAGCGGAATTCCTATGCATTTTAAAGAGTTTTAGCATTTTATCACCCGATTAATCGAACTTAAAAATCTGGTGGGCTAATTCACGAAATCGGTCAAAGAAAATTTTTTTACGAGTTTTGGACAGTTTTTCAAGAGTTCTAGAATTCTATTCCGGCCTTGAATTGTAAAATTCATTTGAGGGATCGCTACAATTATTATTGGGTGATTTAAAACTCAAAAAAAAAAAAAAAACACTGGTCGCAATGCGAAATCCTGCCGACAAAATGGTGATTTTATATTGCAGTTAAATTTAGCTTTAATTACGCAACAACGACAAAAGAATAACGACACTCAAAGAATGTGTTAATTCATAAATAATAACTGCAAAAAAAGTTAAATTTGGTAAGCCTTTAATAATAATTTCTGGTTAAATCTACGTGACAAATAAAAATCAATATAACATATATAGGTACACAAAATATAAATATTATCTGAAAATGTCTGTTATTCACATTTTCAAATAATATTTATATTTTGTGAAACAAAATTATCCAGACAATTTAAAGTTTGTTGTATATTTTACAATAAATTGTATATTAGGAAAAATCAGGTCTTGTATATTTATATACTAAAACTTATACATCACTCAAAATGAGTGCATGATAATTTTAAAGGAACAATTTGTCATGTCCATTCGGCTTTTCGTTAATAATTTTATGATCATCTGAATATGTATTTACTAAAACAAAATGAATTAGATTCAAAAATATAACAAAATATTGATTTTCACATTGAAAAAATTTAAGACTCCATAGCGTTGAGGTTCACGTTATATAGGGCAGATGGAAGACCAATCCAATGATTGAATCTTGTCCAATTGTTTCAACAATATACGCATTATTGTTATTATTATTATTATTTTTTTTTTTTTTTTTTTTTTTTTTTTTTTATAAAAGGTATATCCAATTGTATATGTCCACATATATATAGCATATGCACATATACAAGAGAATATCACTTGGGGAATTGGCTTCCGCCGTAAGGCATTTTAGCCAGCAACATTAAGTTTGAGATATATCAAATAAATCGACATCACAAAACATCCATGAGCAGAGGTGGGATTCGAACCCACGACAGTTAGGTCGAGAAGCCAGTACGCTAACTACTAGACCATAACTGCCCCTGTTATTATTATTAAATTATTATTAATATTATTAATTCATTTTAAAATTGCGCTTGCTATGATAGTAAAACAGATTTTTTAAACAAAACCACAAGCATATAGATTAATTAGGTTCGCCTCTGAAAAAACAATAAAATGTCGTCTTTTACTTGAAACTATAAGGTCACGAGGTATGCTTCTGGGTTTTATTCTTGTGGTTATGGTTTATACCATGTAGGCAGACGATTCACGTAGATGTTTATATGAATACAAATGCATCCATAAATTCAATACATACTACTGTGACAATATTGTCATATTCAGAACAATACTACTGCGCTGAAATTCATTCTACAACTGAACGCAAACATAGCATTTATTCGTCAACATTCACGAATTAATAAAGAGACACAGGCCCGGATTAAAATAAAAACTGGCCAAATGCGAGTCCGACTTACATACGAAGACCTCCGTACCACCATACAAAAGTTATTAACTTTATTTTAATATAAACCAAAAAAGGAACAAAAAAATTGTCCATCAACACATTGACTTATTAGCACTGAAATATATAATAGATTTTTTATTTTATTTTCTTAATTTGTTGTTATATACACTTAGGCACATAAATGCCTGAACTAATAGCTTTTAAGATATTCTGTCCGATGTCGCTAGTATGCACTATATTGATGTTTAAAAAAAAATAGTTTGTGATATAACTACAAATTTACGGTTTTCGGATTTTTTCCTTTACTTGTACTATAAGACATCACTTCTTTCCAAATTTCATGATTCTAGGTCAACGGGAAGTACCCTATAAATTTTGATTCCCTTGCGAGTGTCAAAATATGCCACAGAAACGGTATTACCTTTTGATTGCGTTAACTTAGAGGTTAGATTTTTTCACAGCTCCAAGGGATTGCGGACCTCAGTATTTGATATTAATTTCAATTTGTACCTCTACGTATTCCTGAGAAAAAAGGTTTGACAGACAGACTAAAGGACAAAGAAGTGATCCTATATAAGGATTCCTTTTTTCTTTTTGAGGGACGGAACCCTAAAATATTAGAATAACAGCGGAAATTCACAGTTCCTGGTTTCGGATTTCTGCAATATATAGTTGGACTCATGTATTTTCAACACCATCTATTATCAACTGATTTTAATTACGCGATTTCAAATTTTAGGTCCCTACCTCTCACGCAAAATATCTTCTTCTACGGTGTTCAGTCAATAGAAAAATACGTTCAATAACGTTTAACCTCAAATTAACAAAGATTTCTTCTGATCAGTGCCACAAAATGAGGACAAAGAAGGAGTTGAAAATACATGAGTCGATTTGTTCCGACAGGGTGAAAATACATGAGTTCCACTGTATTGTAGTGCAAAAAATCAAAATTTCAATTGTGGCGAAGTGAAACTTGCCTCCACATTGCGAATCGTACTATATATTATTTCATGTCATAATTCTCCTAGCATCTTATGTAATCGCCTAATAAATATTAAATTTCGTTAGACTTTTGCAGTAGCATCAGCTTAGATTTCATACTAAAAATACCAACGATCATTCAAAATACTTTAGATAAAAAATTATTAAACAAATTTAACAAAATGAGTCATTACAACGATTCCTTAATATGTTGCTGAAGGTTATCTAAAAGGATATATCAAAATAATAAAAAACAAAAAATTTATAGACGAAAGAAGGCTGGGGTATTCAAAATACCCCCTTACGCAGTCAAAGGTTAAAATTTAAATACAGATTTAAACAATGGATATAATAATAATTTAAAAATTCATGATCACAACCCTTCGCCACATTCGACTACAGCACTGTAAACCAAGGATAAATAATGTTTCACACTGGTTTCTCTTTTCCAACCGCCTCCAGTTCAACAGTGCCAACTGAACGTAGCTAAACTTAATTAGATTCCCCAATTCGTGATTACGTTTTGATGTATATCGCAAAGGCACATAGTGTAATATTAAACATATTATATTTACATTGTATACATATGCTTATATAATATATACAGGTCACAGAACATAAATGTGCGGATGACATGCGCAGAAAGTCAACATATGAGGTACACAAATAAAAAACTTCAGTGGCAGGAGCCACGCACATGGTATGCCAGACCCAATGCGTTCTAAGATCGGCATTTGACGAGTAGTGTGGTCGGTTCACCTATGGCAATGATCGTCTAATTTTCAAGGCTAATCGAAGAAAACAATCTACCAAAATACAATACGAGTTAAAGGAGCTTTATAATCATTCAATAAGTCTAGCTATTCATTGGCCGAAGATGTACTTAGGGACCGTTCAAGTATTACGTAAGCAGATTTACTACAATTATTTATCCCCTCTACCCCCTTGTCAGCAAAAGAAGGCAAAGTCCTTACCCCCCCCCCCCCCCATCAGTTCTAAGCGAGTACTTAAACGTATTCATTATTTGTAGGAATCCCTGAAAATTCATTTCGTTTTCAAGCATAGGCAATGTGTGGGTTGCCATCTGTATAAAAAAGTAAATAATACTGCTGACGTAATTACCATCTAGATCCCCCCAACCCCCATGTCATCAAAAATAAGAAAAGCAAAGACCCCGCCCCGCCCCCCGCCGCCCTATAGTGCTTACGTAATATTTGAACGGCCCCTTATAAGTGAAATTACAACATAATAACATGAAAAGTATTTTATTTCAATAAAAATATTTACTTAAAATCGTTTAACCTAAAACGTTTTTTTCTTCTTTTTTTTGTATATATACTTAAATTAAATACTTTAAAAAAAACTAGTTTGTATGTTTATGTAGTTAGTAGTAATATATGTGTACAAATATTTACGTAGTTTTGATATTGAAAGATAAATTGTTTCGTCAAATATTGTAAAACAATAATTCTAGAATCAAATTCTTCAGGGTTAAGGGTTTGATGAAATGTCTATTGGGGACTATTGAATAATTTTAAAATAATTGGGCAAGTGTAGCCTTGGAAGCAAATATTCAACAAGAAATTTGGGCTAGGCTAGGCCAGTATAGTAACAGCCTTAATAATATGCTGCTGGCGCTTCAACTAAATACAAACGAACATCGAAACAAATATTTGCCAATGACTATCGGGCCAGACTTGACATATTATGTGAACTCGAGGCTTATGTTTGATATAATAGAGGCAAAGAGTAGACTATAAGAATTTTGACAAACTTTTTTAGTGAATTTTGACTTTTTTTGTGAATTGTGAGATTTGTTTGGTAAATGTTAGCCTTTTTTTGTGAATTTTGAAATTTTCTAGGTGAATTTGACATTTTTTTGATGAATATACACAATTTTTGGATCAATTTATAGTATTATCACCAAATTTATGATTTTGATGTTATTAAAATGAATTTTAAACCCCAATTTAAAGATTTATAATCTAACAAAAATGGAATCCACTTACACTTCAATAAGTCATAAGTCCCGAAAAAACCTAAATCAGTCATTTCCTCATTTAAAACACGAACTTCAAGCGACTTGACTGTCCATGGACTTCCACAACCATCCAGCACTGATATTGCGTAAATTTCTGAAAAACTTTACCCGCACAGATATGTTTTGTGCTATATTTACTTTATTACAGCACTGATGTAGAGTATAACTATGGCATACACGAGAACATTTTGATTGACGGGCTAATCAAAATTTGAAATTTACATTTCTAATCATCAAAAATCTTCCGTAATTTTATTTTGAACCAAAATAAAAAAGTCAGCAACCAAATTATTCCAGCGCAAACACACTCTAAGGCATTCATCAAAGAACCTTTAAGGAAAAAAACTACAGAAGCACTAAAGCTCAGTAGGCATAATTTAAGAACGCTGACTGGAATATTAACAGGACACTTCTTAACAAACACCTCCATAACTTGTACATTCCAACGAGAGAAAGAGAGAGATTGTAGATTATAGACGCTCAACATGTGACGTTATTAGCTTCATTTCCAACAATACACTCTGCAGTTAGTGCAAAGAAGCCAAGAAAACCGTTGTTCATGTACTCTGTAGATACGAGGCTGTCACACAGACTTTGGATCAACCTCGACGTTACCAAAGGATTTTAAAGACATCAGTTTGGGCAGGATACTAGATTATATTAATAGACTGGAAATCTTAAAAAACTGATGGATTATTAGGGGAGCACAATAGACCTCACAGGTCGCAGTGTCTGCCCTTTGACCCCTACCTTATAATTCTAGTTCTAAAGCAACCAAATTTGATATCACTTATACTATATTCCATCTCTTCAGTGTTAAGACTTGGTTTCTAGGTTAACCGTACCGCAATATAGTATCCGTAATATAACGGTGAATAACGTAACAAAAAAAATGTGTGCATAGGCATTTTCATAAGAATATTAATTCAAAATGTAAGCCTGCTGAATCAAAAGATACAAACGTATTTTTTTAATTGACTTTTTTTTTCTTTTTTGTCCTTGGTAATTAATATAAAAATGATTTGTCGGGAAAAAGGACTTTTTAAGTAAACACTCATTTGTTATTTATAGCGACGTTTCGTCCCTAGCTTGGGACTTTTTCAAGCTTTATAACTGTAATTGAATTATTAAAATACAATTTATAAATTTACAATTGAAATATAAAATATCAGATATTAATTATACACACCTATTAAATGTTTTGACCAAGTAGATATAATAGGTGTGTATAATTAATATCTGATATTTTATATTTCAATTGTAAATTTATAACTTGTATTTTAATAATTCAATTACAGTTATAAAGCTTGAAAAAGTCCCAAGCAAGGGACGAAACGTCGCTATAAATAACAAATGAGTGTTTACTTAAAAAGTCCTTTTTCCCGACAAATCATTTTTGTATTTTTTTAATGTTAACACCAGAAAAATTGATACAAATCTTTTAGAGCAAGGAGGTCTTAAAGCTTGGAATAGTCGATTTTGGCCAATTAGAGCTACGATTATACTAACCAAAGTTTAATTTCTTCATAAATGCTCACAATGCTCTGAAGCATTTTCGAACAGATTTTGTTTGAATTTTTGGAAGATTCGTTTGTGTTCCATTAAACCAGACATGCAATAAATAAAAGAGGAGAAAATTGTGTTTCCATGAGTGATTTATGGTGTTTGGAATTAATTATATAAATAAAATCCCTGTAATGCGTCTATCTGTCTGCACCGGTTAATCAAGAAAATTATTGAGCTATTTTGAATGCGGATTTCATCACTCAATAACTTATCTCTTGAGCAAAATTTAGATTTATAAAAATTCACGCCACATAGTGGAGGTCACTGAGCTGATAAATACAAAATATGTGTGCATATTTTCGTTAAAGTCTGTACGCCCAACCCACGTGTCGGCAGTACATATTTGTGCATTATTGAACACAATATAGTATATCATTATGTGATACGGTACATAGCATTGTGTCAAAATCTCAAATGACTGATCATTATCGTTATTACAACAGTTATTATATACCCACTGTATATATACTGTGTGTCCCATTTAATCTAAATTTTCTCACAAGGGATGAGGTATAGAATAGAGTAGAATAGAATATTTTGTCAATAGAAATAAGTAGTACATTTGTTTGACATGTCAAAAATATGCTTAAAACTATATGTTTAGAAATTCTTGAGTCGTATAAAATTCATTCTTAAATTAAAAAAAATTATTTTACTTTTGAAGGTCGTAGGAGAAACTAAGTTTTTATATTCCGAAAGCAATTTATTGTACAGAATATTTCTGAAATAAAAGTTGATTTGTATCAAGGGATCGAAAAGCTGCCTCAACGAATTTTAGATGGCACCAACTTCGAGATACGAATGATAACTTCGTTTTTTTGAAATAGAAAACCATGTTTTATTGACTGATTGGAAACATGCGAAAAAATGGTAAAAAATGTGAAGAACTGTTCAAAGTTTCTCCCATTAAAAAAAACAGTTTTGTGTATAATTCAAAATGGAAGAAACTTTGAACAGTTTTTGACATGAAAAGTACACGATTCGCGTGGCACTCAGGAAATATAAATCCGATTGTCCAACCTTTCTGTGGTATGTCTTGGGTAGCGGTGAAATTAAATTTTTGACCATAAGAGGACCTTCAGAGATTTTATAATCTTGACGTTTTGTACCAGTTTTTTGCCTCTTTCCAGTGAGCCAATAAAAAACTTGGCTTTTCATTTAAAAAAAACGAAGTTGTATCTCGAAGGTAGCGCCCATCTATCGAAAATTTATTTAGGTAACGTTTCGATCCCCTTGAAACAAAACCACTTTCATTTAAGAAATATTTGTCTAGACCTCATCCCTTGTGAGAAAATTTAGAATAAAATTTAAAATAGAACACCCTGTATATGAGTACATATAGAAGGCGTTTCGTCGATAATAATATGTTCATACATTTCAGTGACCTTAATTTTGCAAAGTCAATACTTGAAGTCTGATCTAGACTAAAAAGGCATGTGCACAACGAAAATGAATCTTCTGTAGGAATAATATAAAAATCATTTAGGCGTAATTTAATTGAATTTTGATTTTTAAAGTCAGTTAAGCCGTTATATGTAGTTTCACAGTCAAAGCGAGTGTCCCTCCCAGCTATACTTAAGTAGGCTACACTTAAGTTGGCTCTCTGGATTTGTGCCCAGGACCCCTTGAAGTATGCGACCCCTTAGGTCCTGCAACAAAATAACAACTATAACTGGAATGTAGTTTATTTCTTTTCATAACTCAAAAAAAAGAGGCCCCATATTTCCAAAAGTGCCATTAGTTCCAACTTGACGTAAGACGGCCCTGTACTTAAGCCCTGATACATGCACTACCGATTATAACTTTATCACCACTAACCAGGTAACAAACAGTATCCAGCACGTTAAGTAATTATTGACATTCCCATTTACATTGTTGAAACGTGAACGTAGCGTAGTATAATGTACCGGTGTACGTATCTCGAACGTAATGCTCGTGTGTCTGTTAAAACTCACTGACCTTGTTTTGTCATAATGTTACAACTCGCACACAAAATAATGCATCACATTCTAGATACGCAAACAATTATTTTGAAATCTCCAGCGATAAAGATATATCAAAAGTTGATAAGTGAAATAATTTTAGAACAACCTATGTTACATAAATTACGTACACATATTTACAATGTTGAAACGCGTTAACCCTTTATGAATACATTAAGGAAATATATCTGTGTTGCAACATAAACACCCTCTATTGCGAACGGAGGGCTTATTTAATTAGCATAACAAGGGACGTGTCTAATACTTATTTTGTTTTTATTTTCTGCTTTATAATTTATAACTTTAATACTTAATTTGAAAATATGATTCAGAAAGCGGTCGTAACAACCGGATGTATAACAGTAAGACCTCACTTAACGCTGTTTCAGGTTTCAGTATTACGCGGTTTTAAAACAAAAAAGTTTAATTACTATAACGTAAATTATGGATCAGTTTCTACAAAATGATTCTAATGTTGATAGAAGTTCAAAGGCAAGACGAAGTGTCATTGATGCAATATATTGCTAACGACAACCGAGCTGGGTAGAGTAGTGGTGACAGCACTAGACTCGCATTCGGGCGGTCCGGGTTCGATCCCGGCGGGAGCAGATGTGGCTGGGACTTTTTCCTACTGCCTCTCGCCAAGAAACGGTAATTCCTGTACCGGCCATCTTGATTGAGGTTTTCCATGGTTTCCCTCAATTAATTCCAGATAAATGTCGAGATGGTTCCTTATTTGAGGCCATGGCCGATTACCTATCAAACTCCTAGTTCAAAAATTGCCTACCTTATCCTAATTTCCTATAATTCCTTCATTCGCCCATTGCTACTACATAAGTTGAAGTTTTAAAAATGTAGAAAAATAACGCGATTTGTGGTAGATCGAAAATAGTAACGGTGCGAATGGCGTCTGTTATGACATAAAGTCGAGAAACGGACGTTAAACGCATTATTATTATTATTATTATTATTATTATTATTATTATTATTATATTGCTATCGACAACAGCTTGTTGAAAGAAACAGAAAAAGGCAAGCGACATTCTTCACAAAAAACAAAATATGTCAAATGAGAAACATAATTCGTCTTACTCGAACTTTTATTTGATTTTCATAAATATTTTATAAACAAAAATCAATATTAGCAATAAATAAATCTATAGTTAGTGTGATAAAAAAGAATCAATTGTCTGACCGTGTGGTGTATACTATTTTTCTTTATACCCGGTCGAAAGTACGTACTTTCGTATCAGTGTGCACGAGAAAACAGTTTCGATTCACTGTAATTCCAGTAGTGCTTAAATGTTAGGCTTTCGGCTTTAAAATCGAAGCCGAAAGTACGCACTTTCGATCGCGTATAAAGAAAAAATATAAAAACAACTTGTCTTTCTGTTCTCGCTCTAACCTAAATCTAACCTTGTGAAATATGTAACTAGCCCGTTTAATAAGTGTTAAACTTATAACTTAGACTTTAGAGTAAATTTCACTGAGATATTTACTCTATTATAATATATCAAACACACCTTATAACGAATCTTTGTTATTTTCAGGTGGTATAGTGAGCTACAGTATTCCAGAGCCAACTCCAGATTTCGTGGATGCATCTTACGATGGAGAGCACGAGAACGGACGGTTAATCGGAGGCTTGGGACGCCTCGTAGACGGAGAATACGGAGCTGATAATTTCAAACTTGATATCGGTTATGGAAAAGGTATACATTCTTGGGTGCTTTAATAAATAATATGTATAAAAATTGTCAAAGTATCTGTGACCATTCAAGTTTGCAATTTTACACAGGTGATTTAGAAATGGAGGCCAAAAAAATGTGGTTTTAATGAAGTTTAAGAGAACACGTTAGCATAGTTCAAAAATTAATTTTGTGCAATATTAAATTTTCGTCAAAAACCCTGGAATCATTCCAATTCCGACGCTTAAAAAAAATGCATCAGCAACAGAAATAATGACGTAGTTTTTATCTAATTATGTAATAGTAAAAATGATTTGTCGGGAAAAAGGACTTTTTAAGTAAATACTTATTTGTTATTTATAGCGACGTTACGTCCCTTGCTTGGGACTTTTTCAAGCTTTATAACTGTAATTGAATTATTAAAATACAATTTATAAATTTACAATTGAAATATTTGTATTTTAATAATTCAATTACAGTTATAAAGCTTGAAAAATTCCCAAGCAAGGGACGAATCGTCGCTATAAATAACAAATAAGTGTTTACTTAAAAAGTCCTTTTTCCCGACAAATCATTTTTATATTAATTACCAAGGACAAAAAAGAAAAAAAAGTCATTATGTAATAGTGTTATTTTTGTTTAAAGTTATTAGATACAGAAGTGACCTTATTCAGTTGAACAGTAGTTGGAGATGACGTAATCCAGTGGACTATAGATTGATATTGCGTAATTGATAAAAATATGAACGGTCTTTTAGCTGACGTCATTCAACCTATGTATCTAATGACCTTGAATTCAAAGTATTTACAAAAGTAATCGATGAGGCTGCGTAATAAAAATAAAAGCATGTTTAATTTTATTATTTTATATCGTCTAAACGTACGAAAATAAGAATAAAAACTGCTGGGAAAATTACTATTGATAAGTTTTGTGCAAACGACAGATTAACTAATGTATTAAGAAAAAATAATATAGATTAGGTACTCACATTAATTTCTAAATTACTTGCTTCTTTATAGAAAAACCGAGATGTAAACGTTTTCAAAACTCTGAGCAACTTTGACTTTTGATTATCTTTTGATTATCTTTCAAAACGAACCCAAAATTTAAAGAACACAAAGAAATACACTTACACAAAACTTTAAAAACTTTGTTAGGTAAACAATGCAATTCACAAATACTGCACAATTTTATTAAAAGTGCGTGCTTCAGGAAAATGACACTCAAGAAATGATTGAGGTAGCGTCTGCGTGGTTTTGCAAATTTTCGGTCAGTTTCGCAGTATAATAATGATGTCCTTTTTTTCAATATTGTTAAAATATGCCATAATATGCTGTTTTATGACTATCACGACAGAACGATCGGTAATATTTGATTATAAAACTATGCATTTATCAAAATTTTATAGCAATTACATAATCAGTGATCAAGGTTTGTATTCAATACGACCTTTACGAGTGCACACTATAAGATTCAATTCCAGTAGCGGGAACAATTTTTCTAAAAAACTTTCTTTTTTTCTCGAAAATGAATCTCACATTTTCAATGTTTTAGAATAGTGATTATATAAGCCTATTTAATTCGTAGAACTTTTTTCGCAATAGGGATGTTGACTGTATTCAAATAAAAACATAATTTTAACATGAATTGGTAGTTTTTATGATGGAAATACTAAAGAACACAATATTTTTCCTTATTTTTAAGGAATTTAATTAACATTTAATAAATAAAACCTAATTAAATCACTCTCAAGTCACGTGACAACGAACACCAATCAGAGCACATGACGGCACGTAGTGGTATACAGCATCAGACGCTGTAAAAAGGCTTCGTTATTTGGTTAATAATAATTAGTGTGTAATTTATCATTATTTGTTTATGGGAAACGACAAATTACATGTAACTATAGCAACAACTACGCAACAACCTTTCGTCACCTCATCAGTTTATCAGCGTTTATGAGCAGAGCCTCCTACTTTGTGACAGTCTGATGTCACCGCAGTCACGTGATAAGTATTGGCGTTTTGGACCGAAATTTTTAAGGCTTGAGTCATATTTAAATAAAAAAAAAACCCGGGTCGCAGTGCCAAAACCTTGCCGACAATATAGTGTATTTGCTAATATAGGCAGTGTGGCTTTGTTATGCGAACTTAAGTTGGTTTTTTGGGCAAAATAAAAATTTCGGTTCTTAATACACCCCTTAAAAGAACATTTTTTTCTCAGTTGCAATATAATTATCAATCGAACCTCTATACCAAATTATATACAACTTTCAGAAAATAATTCACTATCTGTAAACTAGTATTTTCATAAAATTTGTAAGTCCGGTCCTGTCGGCCCGATTTTATTAAAATTTTAGGAACACTTTTTAATTACTACTAAAGGGTTAAATATCAATTTTGAAACGATTCTGAGAATTTTTTCGGTATTTTGGGGCCCAAAAACATTTTTCAACCCCTAAAAACTACCCTTAAAATGGCCCGATTAGGCCCATTTTAAATAGGCTTCTTGCGGTGATGGATTTCAACACGTAGGCCAAATTTCGTTAAAATCAATTAACTCTTTCGAAAGTTATTGCCCGCACACATATATATATATATATATATATATATATATATATATACATACGTATATATATACGTATATATATACGTATATATATATATATATATATATATATATATATATAAATATATATATACATATATATAAACATTTTTAAAAATGGTGCCAAAGTGTTTAGGAGGTTATGAAACGTCGAGAAATTTTGGTCCGACCCCTAGGTCCCGCCATCCGACCGACGCCAATAGTGTATGTTGCCATATGGCAAATACACTAATAATAAGTATTTGTGGCTATATTAGGTACTTATGTACGATTTAAAACACTATCTCAAAAATAGTCAACATCCCTATTATTTCTAAACCACCTATATTTTTTCGCAGTTAGTTCTAGTAGTTACGCCACTGACAGAACAGTATATAACGGACAGACATTTAGGTACCAGAAAATGGCCACAGTATTTAAATATAAAATTAATTTGTCTGTATCAAAAACGTTTTTACTCTTTTTTCTGAATAATAACGACCGAAATAAATATTAGTGAATATAATGCCAACATTTACATAAGGAATCATCAAACGTTACATTTATTAAACAATCGCTAAGAAACACCCATTATTACAATGCTATATTTAAAAAAAATATTTTCAGACTGTCACTCTCGGGACTTAAACCCGAATCTTTCCACTATCGCGACAGAATAAGTTATCAGTTACTTTATAGTGACATATCTAAACATATTGCATATTGCACCTTCTCAATAGTGAGTTTTGGGTGAATGAAAGATGAACATTTTCATTCATTAATTTCTTTATAACATTGTAATAACGGTTGTTTCTTAACAATTGTAGCAAACTATAGCAATCCTACTGTTTATTAATTTTGTCTTATGAAGTAATACAGTAATGGACAATTTACTAATGTTATGTTTATTGCTTTCAACTACTTTTAATACCGTTATTAAATTGAATTGAAATTTTAGGAAACGGATGGGTGGCATGGAAGAATGATTCATTCCCAAATCGATTCGTGGAATTAATGTTTGAATTTGATCAAATTAGAAATTTTAGCGAGGTTCAAATATTCACAAATAATTTTTTTACAAGGGATGTTCAGGTATGTTATTATTTTCATAAATTAACTAACCGCTCGTTACACACAAATATTTCATTCAACTTTAATGTCTATTATGCATCACGATTTCCCTACAATGGAAGTAAAACCGATAACTTACAAGTTTATTTATCAATCGTACACAAAAACATATTACTGACATAAATATATATTCCCACGTTTTTGTTACACCATGTATGCAAAGTTCAATTAGGAATTGCAAAAAGCTATATACCTAACCTACGCAGTACGCTTCTTAATGAATAAACCTTGTAAAACAACCTTTAATATCACGCCACGCTAGGATAATTGATTGACTAACAATTCAATTCAGGTATTCAAGAAGGCCAAGCTGTTATTCAGTGTGGGTGGACGCTTTTACAACGGGCGTCCTCTGACGTACCACTACATGCCAGACCGTGTACTGGAAAACGCACGCAACGTGTCCATTCACCTGCACCAGCAGATCGCGCGCTTCGTCAAGCTGCAACTCTACTTCGCCACCAAGTACGTCATGATCAGCGAAGTCTACTTTGACTCTTGTACGTATGTGCCTACTATGTATGTGTGGTTATTAGGTTAGCGATATAGACTAGTGGTTAGTGCGCTGGACTCGCAATCGGGAGGTACCGGGTTCGAATCCCGGCGGAGGTAGAGGTGGGTAGGTCTTTTTCGTACTGCCTCTCGTCGAGGAACGGTAATTCCTGTACCGGCCGTCTTCTTGAGGTCTTCCATGGTTTTCCACAATTAATTCTTCTGATAAATATCGAGATGGTTTCTTTTCCGAGATCATGGCTGATTATCAAACTCCTAGTTCAAAAACTGCTACACAACGGAACGCGGCAACATACGTATGTGCCTACTATGTATGTAGGTTTAATAGGTTAGCGGTATAGAATAGTGGTTAGTGCACTGGCCTCGCAATCGGGAGGTACCGGGTTCAAATCCCGGCGGAGGCAGATGTGGCTAGGTCTTTTTTCTTACTGCCTCTCGTCGAGAAACGGTAATTCCTGTAGCGGCCGTCTTCTTGAGGTCTGCTATGGTTTTTCTCAATTAATTCTTCAGATAATGTATGTAGGTTTAATAGGTTAGCGGTATAGAATAGTGGTTAGTGCACTGGCCTCGCAATCGGGAGGTACCGGGTTCAAATCCCGGCGGAGGCAGATGTGGCTAGGTCTTTTTTCTTACTGCCTCTCGTCGAGAAACGGTAATTCCTGTAGCGGCCGTCTTCTTGAGGTCTGCTATAGTTTTTCTCAATTAATTCTCCAGATAAATATCGAGATAGTTCCTTTTTCGAGATCATGGCCGATTATTATCAAACTCCTAGTTCAAAAACTGCTACAAAACGGAACGCGGCAACATCTGTAATCTACTACGCTTGCTCTGTATATTAAATTAATAATGCTAAACACTCCTTATCTCGAAATACTCTATAACTCGAATACTCGTTAGCTCGAAATTTGTAGCCTTTCCCTTGAAGTTCGCGCTAAAGAGGCTCCTCGGTATAACGTGGGTAATCAATCTAGTAATTAAAAAATTGCTGAGATATTTTCTAGAATACAAAAAAAGTACCTATCCCTACACTACATAACGTACCAGATATTTAAAATTCTTAAGTAAGTGGTGAAAAATTTCCACCAATTATATTAATTTGTTCATTAGCGCTGCTTGACGAACCGACAATGAAAGCGATCATCCAGATGGGTTAAATTATCCATTACAAAGTAACTCTTTACTAATGTAAAAGAAAATAAGAAAATACCTAAGCCTGTAACGGACAAAGCCAAAAACACAATATGCGACCCGAGCTTCAGACAACTTGAATCTTGTGTGATGCTTCGCTACAATAAACAACATAATTTTCAAGCAACTTTTGTAATAATTTGTTAATAATATTCAAAGTTTATAAATTCAGAGAGAAGTTTTTCATAGTGAGAAAATTAAAACGACGGACTTATTTGAAACAATTTTTTTAATCAATATTTAAATCATATTGTTTCTTCTACGGGAACGAAACTTTTCAGAAATGAACAATAACAGTCGAAAGAGAAGTTATTTGCTCCGAAACGTTGCTAATAAAACAACACCATCTTCTCTAACTACGACTAATTTAATTTCATTTTCATTTCATTAATTAAACCTTCTGTCAGATTTATACGACAATCAAAAATTATTAAAAAAAATTAGAATAGAATCTGCAATTTTGTAAAATCCGGATGCAGTTGGTTGAGAACTTATGATAAAGACGATAACTTCGGTAATTAATTATTACAAACATTGATGACATTGGTATTTGTTAGAAATGCTAACAGTTGTACGCTTTGTTGTCGTCTCAACTGCTAAACTCGTATGAAATTAGGAATTTCTAATTCCAACGTCCAAATGCATCATGAAATTCACTACATTATATCTTAAATGGGAAGACAAAGCTTCAATTCCAAATAATGCTCACTGATGATAACATTCCTTTAAGTTGACCTACAATAGCTTACTATAAACACTGATAATAAATATTATGTCTACGTAAACTTCTTTCGTAACGGTAACTGATATCCCTCAGATTATAAAATATGCTCTCGAGAAATTTCGAACTGTGGTCACAAAATTCATTTTATTACTGTTTTTTTTAGCAGTGATTAAGCATTAAGGCTGTCGGAACGCTTTGAATTTATGCCAAAAATAGAGCTTCGGCTGATAACTGATTGTAGACTTATTCGTTAACATTTTGCAAAAATTCTTTCGCTATAAGGAAGATAAAGGACAAATCTAGGTCTCTATTGGACTACTTTTGTAATTTATGTACGATTTACTAGAAAAAGTTGGTATTAATTGTGCCAAAAAACACACGTTCTCAATGTCACACTATACGGCCTTATTCGTACTTATTTCACAAAATTGTTCCATCACAAATCTAAAGCGACTCTTCCTTTTTCAGAGAAGTTTTTTAAATCTTCAAAATATTTCCACAGTTTAGAGTAATCAATTGACAGCGGCACCCTTACAACAGCATTTTTTAGCCTTGTAGTGTGGCTTAAATTCAGAGCATTCCGACAGCCTTAAGCTTCACAAAATTTGTCTTGCAGCTTAACACTTTCAAAAAATAAAATAAAATAAAAATACAAAAAAGGCACTGACTGACTGACAAACGTGTGAATTTAAACAAAAACTTGTAAAATAGCTCTTAAAGAGAAAAGAGTCTAATTTATTTCACATGTGTTAATATACTTTTCATTTGTCTGTAACATATTTATACGCAGGCATTAGGTATTTTAAAAATGAACACGTAGCAAAAGAAGAAAAAAGTCAATGCGTCTACAAGGAAGGTATTAGCCTTAATTGCAGAATCGTAGTACCGCTGTAGACGAGAGTTGAAATGCAAAGAAGCTCTTTTAGAAACTAATAGCTAATACTTTCGTTGCTTAATGAAAGCTTTTCTGTAGATTCAACACTTGCATTAATATGCATTACGTCAACAAAACCGCTTCCACTCTTTAAACTATTAGAAGATTTCCCGACGACTGGACGACGAGACCATTCCAACTACTCCAAAAATATTGAATAATAATAATTGCCATACTTAATATTACAGTAAATGAAATAAAGTTTGTGGTATTGCGTGCGATAACGCAAAAATGACTGGTAATTAATTTGTATAGGAAATTTTATGGTCGTATCCATGCTGTTAAGTAATAATTTTTTTATTCAATAGTTATTATAAATATTTAATTATATACCTATAGTACTTTTCGTTTCCATGGTTACATATGATTTTAATAGACGCTTTCATAGTTGAAAATGTTTTGTGCACATGCCTCAACTCCGCCATATTTTTCGGGCACTTTTCATTGTGACAAATGAAAAGTGATTGATTTTGAAATATTATTTTAGAAAATAATACAAGACTGTAGAAAAATAAATAAATTTTATGACAGTTAGGACGGTAGCCTCTCAACCAGTTTTTGTTTACTTCCACCAGTTTTTCTGACTGTGGTACTGCAACTACCTTCTCAATTGACTACAAGCGTTTTGTGCACTAATTTAGCATTGTCATTAATGAAGATATATTAATTTTGAAGCCATCATAAAACTCCAAATTATACTATCGTCAATAATATTTACAACTAAATTAACATTGAAAATGTTACTGAGTCACCCATTGCGTCATAAAGTGCCCGAAACTTTTGAATATCGTGAACATAACCACGGCAACGACATTTGTCCATGAAAACGATGATAAGCCTTATTATTTTATAACACAGTTTTAAAAATAAGTATACAATTTGAAAAGTTACAGTTAAAAGGTACAGATCATTTCTTCTCTGGAGAACGGTTATGGGGGCAATTATTATCAAATGGGCAGTAACACTAACATTCTGCAATTTTGCAACTAAAGGTCAAAAATGAATTTTAAAATTTCAGTGGTATTACAGTTCGGGCAGAAACCAAGGCGTAAGTAGGTTTCAAATACTCTTTGAAATACTGTACCATCTATATGAAATGTTTGCACTTGAGTATACATTAGATGTAAACGATTTTACTCATCTCCATCGTTATCAATATCGTTGATAAGATCAAACATGGCTTTACGTTAACACCGGGTTTTACACAGTAATCCCAATTTTCCCTTCTAACTGTTGGTATTTCCAAGTATTACTCTATAGTCTATGCCAGTGGCCTTCAAACTTTTGTCAATTTAAGAGACCATCATGAGAATAAAAATATATCGTCAAACTCGCGATCAAGTAGAGTTTTCACAATCTAACTAAAGACATACAAAGAAAAACGTTTTAATATTCTTTTGTTATCCTTACATATAAAAATGAATGTTTATTTCTTTGTGTGTTCCTATAGCATCCATCCGATTATAAAGAAACTTTGATGAGTTATTATGCGCGCACTTGCGGAGGTTTCAGACCAGTGTTGCCAGATTTTTTTTTGCCAAGGTGGGATTTTGGAACTTTTTGAGTGAAAAAGCGGGATTCTTTCGTCGAAAGCGGGACATAGTAAAAAAACGTATATAATCAGAAGTTTTTAAATATTTATCTTTTTATTTGAGTTCAAATTCCGTTTAAGTGACAATAGATAGCAAAAATAGCCATAGAAAATATATTTTAATAAAAATATGATATTTTAAATCAGATTTACTCTATCGTTAAATAGTTGAGTCTTATTCGTCTTCTGAATAAAAAAAAATAAAAAAAACAGCAATCAAAATCAAAAAAGTTTTATTCATTAGAAAAATATGGCGTTTAAAAAATAGTCTGAGGAGTGAGTGTTACAAATTGCAGCTTACAATAAGAGAATAATTATTTACGCACGGTCGAGCTATCCCCGATAAGCGGGACTGAGCTTGTCCCGCGCGGAACATTTAATTTTGATTTAAAAATCGGGACGTCTGGCAACGCTGTTTCAGACCCAAAAAAAATATTCTTATTAAATTAATGTTTGTTTGCTTCACTACTGTTATCGCTGCCGCGAGGCAAGACTATATCACAACTTTTGTTCCTACCGAACTATAAAACATTGTTTCATCTCAATCGTGTATAGAGCCGCAGGTACCAGCTAGTACTATAATAAAAGTTAACAAAAAGTATTATAAAGTTAATAACTGGGATGAGCTTGTTTTGTTTCAGCTTGATTCTATTGTTTATTTGTAAACGCATTTAATAATAATAATAAATTTGTTGATCCTATAAATCAAAAGGAGTACATGAGTTCAGCAATAAAATCTGTTTTACAACTCTCCCCTGCTTTTTTACAACCCTCACCTGCTTTCTTACAACTCCCGCCTGCTTCATGTTTTTATTTTCATCATTTTGATGAATACTTTATGTATGTTTATGGAACTCTTTAGGACATTTTGTGAAATCCAAGAGCACCGTGAAAGACAGTTTGAATTACACTGGTCTATACTATAACAGAGATGAGAACGAACGCGGCGAGAGAAGGATTAGCAATTGATCGACTTTTCACAATAGACTCTCCCTTTTCTTGTATAATTCTGGTCATTAATTTTCTTTGGTATTTACTTGTGAAAGGATTTTAAATTTTTTTATAGAAGTCTTAAAATATTTTGAAATAATCAAAATATGAAAGATGATGTGTTCAGTCTTTATGGCTTAAAGATCAATGAAAAGCGATATACCTATATCAGCTTTTAATACCAACGTTTTGGCAGAAATATCATACCACTTCAGGGTGCCGTAAAAATGATGGCAAAAATTTACCAAATTCACACACAGTATTAAAACTGCTATAATTAAACCGCAATTCGTATTATATTAGTGATGCGTTTGATAAGATTCACGAAACTATTTAAGAAAGTAAATGGAGGAATGTGGGATCATGAAAATTATTTTAATAAATAATTGAATCTTTTTCTCCCAGAAAATAATTTAAATATAAAAATGATTATCTATGTTTCTAATGAATTCAAGTTTTGAAAATAGTTTCCAGCTATTTACGTTAAATATTTTGTTTCCAGCTCCTATCGATTCTAATATCACAGAAGAATTCGAATCGAGCTTCAGCGAAGAAGAATTTATTATAAACCCAGAAGTAGATCTTGTTGAGGAAACTTTCGAAACAAGTAAGAAAATCATTTGTTTCTTTCTATTTCGATTCAAAGAAAAAATGCCTACCAACTGTATTGCCTTAAATGGGTAAAGGTCGACACCCACCGAATCGGATCTAAATGACTTGGCACAATCGGCAGTTTTGGAATACTTAAAGTTAAATGAGTTTCCAAGCACTAGTCGTCTCTGATCGACTCGACAACATCCAGTGTGCCGAGCCAATCCGATTAAGTGGGTATGGACTATTATCCACCATTTAGAAATTTAGTGTACCTAATTCGTTTTTAGAATATAATACATACTGTCATAAATAGATAATACCCTAAAATAACAACAAACTAAAAAACCGTTATTATTATCATGTCTTTATATTTTACAAGTCGCTGCCCAAAAAAACGGTCAAGAATATGTGGAAGTTATTATTGGAGTGCTAACGGCAATAATGCTGCTGCTTCTAATGGCGTTTGTCGTAATTTTACTTTTAAATCAACGACAAAAACTTCAGGGATCACCAACTATTTTGAGAAATCCGTTTGGAGTTACAATCAACATGAAGGTAAGACGTAGACTTTTTTCACAACAATGGAGAAAATAACATAAAACTCTTTATTATAAACGCCAAATCTCTCGCTATAATATAGCACATATGGCAAAGAGACTTTTAATTATTTTTCAAAGAGGGGAAGAGCCATTTCTACAATCATAAAAATGTAGGTATTATTAATTGTATACCTATTGGCTGCTGAACATTAAATGTCGATTCGGGAGTCCTCTGCGGCCCGGGTATACTACCCCAAAATTACGAAGATGATAAGGACAAAGATGCAATTTATTTAAAGCGACAATTTTCTTGGGTTAATTTTGATAGTATTTCTTCCATAAAAAAGATTACCAGAACATCCCCTCCCCTCTTATGTACTTACAGGACTTGTGTCGAATTTAATATACGTTCTCTCTCTAATCCGCACACTGCTATATAACTTTCATACACTCACTAATAAGGAAACTTTTTTCGCTCTGGTAAAAAGTTAGAGTTGAAATTTCTGATTCCACACATATATTATTTATTGTGTCAAAATTTTACGACTTTTAAAATAACAAAAACGTTAACACTGTTCAGTGAACAATTAGTAAGGGGGGGGGAATGTTCTGGCAACACTTTTTATGAAGAAAAAATACTATCGAAATTAACCTCACGAAATTTCAAAATTGTTGCTTTAAATAAAACGCATATTTTTCTCATCGTGTTTGTAACTTTAGGGTAGTACATCCCAGCCTCAGGGGACTGCCCAAATCGACATTAATTGTTCATCAGGTAGAATCAATATCTACATTTTCACGACTCTTGAAAAAACTTCTGTTGCTGGCGCTTGGTCTAAAATAAGTACGTTATTATATATCCAGGACTTGCTGATAAATTTAGCACCGACTGCTAATGGAACTGTGGGAAGTAACCAGCCAACACCTGTCAGTCAAGAAGCGAAAAGCGAACCATCATCGCTGTCTTTTGAACAATATCAAGCGCCGCTCGTAGACTCCTACTACAAGCCAAACTACGCTACTTTGCGATGTACTACAACTACGACGACAAACGAAATAGAAGAAAACCATATCGATTCCTCGTCTCATCGTACTGATTCACCGCATCACATCGAAACGACTCACAATACCGACATCATCTCCACCCCGACCCCACCTCCTTCAACCCCACCGACAGCATCCTCGACGCCTTTGCATTACAGAAGCCTCCAAAACACACCAGTTGTGGGACCCAGGTCATCGAAAATGATTAATCTCGGAAGTTATTTTCCCAGAGCTGGAACGGATCCACCAAACAGGAAACGATATCATACTGCCCCTCGAGAAAAACATAGGGTATGACTTCTCATTTTTTGTTTTAATTTTGTCTAGACAAAAAATCAGGATCAATACACCAGGCACAACCGAATATCTGAAATTTTCTCAAACGACTATCTTAACTAAAGTGCGATTAATCCAGGGCTAGTAGAATATTATAGGTTGGACATTAACACTGTTGAAAGCATGATTAGACGAGGGGGGAGAGAGGACATGGATAGTAGGTCTTGAGACCTTTTTCCCAACTATCAAACGTTCATTATAATTGAAAAATCAAGCCAAAGGTTTCGAATAACTTAAGCAATCGATTCAACCCATTACGGACGTGACCGCTTTTATAGCCTCTTTCTCCTCTACTAATTAATTTATCCACAATGTTTTGTCACCGATTATTGTACTATTAAAGTGCAAGTTTTCTGAACGAATAGAAATAAATATTCTTAAAATTTTTGATAATTTTTCAAACAGGTCGTATTTTATATATACCTATATATAAGTTCTTTTCAGTTTCCACCACCTGTAGTGTGCTGGAACATTGCCCCAAGTATGGGTCACTCTTATACGTGTCGCGAAGCTGAATTAGTTCCCATTCCAAGATACTGTTTACGAGCATTCGAACAAATTGGAAATTGTCACGCAGGAGAGGTAATTTTTGCATTGAATATTATTAAAAAGATAAGGGGTATATTTTTGAAGCGGAGCTTTTTTTCGGACGTTGCATGTTTCGATGCTGGGGAGTAAAATGAGAAAAATGTCATGCGTCAACGTTAACTGCGCGCATGCGCGCGTTCTATCTACGCTTGCTTAGCTAGAGCGTTAATTCAAATTATTATTAAATGCGTAGTCGCTTCGTTTCTTTCGGGCGTCATAATTAGTCACAATTAAATTATTTAATAGAAGTTCAGAAAATCTAGAATATTTTTTTTATAAATCGAAAATTACGAACTTACTTCAGTCTTTCTAACCAAGTAACGAACTGTTCTTTCAGTAAATTCATTCTGTTTTTAAACAAGTTCCTTATACGTATAGTCATTCTACGTTTTTTGTACCTCAATAAACAAAATAAATTTGAGATTTAGTATAAAGAAAAATCTACATTACTCTTCCGTTGAATAAATTTAGATTATCTAAAATAAATTAAATATAAATATCATTTTTTCATTTAAATTAAAGCCATAAGTAATAGATTCGAAATTGCCAAATAGCAAACATATTTATCTATCGGTTCGAGAGCTGTTAGACATTTTTGGGTAGGTATTTGAGGTACTGTGAAAATTTGTACAATAACTCTTTAGTAATATCCGAATACAAAAACACAAACCTGACTCAAGGGTATAGCGGCTCTTAAGCAGAAGCGTAGCGTGCCTTGGCGGGGCCCCGTATAAAAATTTGTTTGGGGGCCCTTCCGCCGTTGAAGTAAATGACTTAAACGGGGAAATCCCGCAGCCCGCGATAACCGATGTAGGGTGTTGCCAACTTTTGAACGCACGCTTTACGCGGGAAAAAAATAAATTGCTTTTTTTGACTTTTGTCATTTCTGAAATGCATCAAGGGCTTCAGATTGCAAAAAAATTTGCTAATTTAAAAATTTGAGGGTCGATTAAGCCCCGCTACCCTTCAACCAGGTCTGTGTTTTTAAATTCGGATATCACTAAAGAAGTATTATACAAATTTTCACAGTGCCTCAAATACCTACTCAAAAATGTCTAACAGCTCTCTTACCATCAGTAATTAAATTTTCAGATAAGTCTCTTTGAAACAGAAGGACTGGAAGACATAATACCTAATGTGGGTCGATTAGTATTAGTTAGAACTCCAAGTGCTGATAAAGCAAAGACTGAAGCCGCAACAGGTTCGATGGAATCGTTGCGCGAAGTACGCTTCCTAGCGAGTTTGTCGGATCCAAACATTGGACGCATCTTAGGTGTTTGCACTGCGGAACAACCACCTTGGACTATTATGGAGTACGGAGAAATGGGAGATCTTGCGCATTATTTACAATACAGTATTCCTAAGACTTCTACCTTAAGATCTTCAAGTAGTCATCTACAAACATTAAGGTGAGGTTTTTTTTTGTGTTTGAACATTATGCTCAGAATTATATCTTTTTGGAGCGAAGTTCCTTATGGCGGGTTAGCGAGGGGACCTAGCCGAGAAAAAATGTAACATGTCACGAAAACATGTCACGAAAAACCGGCAGTCGTATAATGTATACTGGTATACGGTGATACCGGGTGTTTTTAGATTATACCGGGTGTTTTCAGATTATACCGGGTGTTTTAAATTATACCGAGTGTTTTTAGATTATACCGGGTGTTTTTAGATTATACCGGGTGTTTTTAAATTTTACCGGGTGTTTTTAGATTATACCGGGTGTTTTGAGATTATACCGGGTGATTTTAGATTATACCGGGTGTTTTTAGATTATACCGGGTGATTTTAGATTATACCGGGTGTTTTTAGATTATACCGGGTGTTTTGAGATTATACCGGGTGTTTTGAGATTATACCGGGTGATTTTAGATTATACCGGGTGTTTTTAGATTATACGGGGTGATTTTAGATTATACCGGGTGTTTTTAGATTATACCGGGTGTTTTTAGATTATACCGGGTGTTTTTATAATATACCGGGTGCTTTTAGATTATACCGGGTGTTTTTAGATTATACCGGGTGTTTTGAGATTATACCAGGTGTTTTTAGATTATACCGGATGTTTTTAGATTATACCGGATGTTTTTAGATTTTACCGGGTGTTTTTAGATTATATAAAACGCGTTACGAAAAACGTCTTATATGAAAGGGACTTCGTTCCAAACGCTTGTCCCACGACACGTTCCAAGTTTTTTTTTTTTTGTTTCAGTTATGGCTGTCTTATTTATATGGCAACGCAGATAGCTTCAGGAATGAAATATCTTGAATCAAAACATGTAGTTCATAAAGATCTCGCAGCAAGGTAAAAAATCCAAAAATATGTGTCGTCAAAATATTTCAGATATCCAATTGAAAATAACTACATCTCAAAGAACTTTTCAAATATTTTATTAATATCGTTTGTCTCTTTTAGAAATTGTTTAGTTAGTCGAGGATATAAAATAAAAATATCAGACGTAGCAATGTGTAGTCCATTATACAAAAAAGATTATAGTGATATAGGAGGGCGACCGCCAGCGCCTATAAGATGGCTGCCTTGGGAGAGCATATTGTTGGTAAGATATTATCTTTATTGTAGGTCTTACCTAAATTCTAAATATTATTTTGTTTCTTATTCACGCTAGTTACAACAAAAAGACCAGCTGTTAATGAAGTCAGCAATTTCTTACATTTCTATCTAATAGAATTATAATTAGATTTAAAACTGATATAAAGTAGGTTTTAATTGTTAGTATAGTTAGTTTTCGTTTTTCTTAAGAACACTGTGTTTTAAACATGTATAAACATTATTGTGTATATTTTCTATATTATTTAAGTAAAGTAGATCAGGAAACATACATCAAAATACAAAAAAATATATACAATATCGTATAACAACAACAAAAATTCAAAGATGTAGACTGCTTCTAAGGCTGGACCTGTATTGAAGAACTATTTATTAAATTAGAATTATATTTTATTCAAAACTAATATCGCGTTTTTATGTAAAAATTGACCACTGACCGATTTTTTCACTTATTATTGAAATAAATTATTGGGAAAGAATATTTTCTTCTTATTTTTCGTTTTTAAAAATATCTATAAATAAGAAAGTTATAGTTAATAAGAAATTGGCTACATATCGAACAAGACGTGACGTCATATAACTGCAGTCTGCATACAAACAAAAGAATACGAAATAGGTACACATTTCTATCAAAAGAGATCCATTATTAAGCTACCGAATTTTTATAAACTCAATAATAATGACAGATAGAGCTTTACATAATAAAGATAACTTTTGACATTTTTTACGTTGGCGTTCTGAACTTGGCGTTGTGAACTGTCCAAATATCAGCACAGTTTTAACATGCTTTTTCCTGCTTAAGGTTGTCGGAACGCTCTAATTTTAAGCCAAAAATAAGCCTCGGTTGATAGCTGATTGTAGACTTACTCGTCAACATTTTGCAAAAATTCTTTTTCTATAAGGAAGATAAAGGACAAATCTAGGTCTCTAATGAACTGCTTTTGGTAATTTATGTACGATTTACTAGAAAAAATTGTGCCAAAAAACACACGTTTTCAATATCACATTACGACCTTATTCGTACTTATTTCACAAAATTGTTCCATCGCAAACCTAAAGTAAGTCTTCCTTTTTCGGAAGAGTTTTTTAAATCTTCAAAATATTTCCAAAAATTAGAGTAATCAACTGACAGCGCCATCCTTGCAACAGCATTTTTTAGCCTCGCAGTGTGGCTTAAATTCAAAGCGTTCCGACAGCCTTAATAAATTAATTTGTATATAACATTTTTCTAGATAATAATATAATTTTGAAATTACAGTGTCCATTTTTTAAATCATCTTTTATAAAAAACAATCACATACCAATCCAATTATTAATTTGTTAACTGTGATCCGCGACTGCGCCAGAAGCGAACTAAAGCCAACTTTTTAAAACTTATAGGATCGCTACACATGCGCAAGTAGTATCTGGTCGTTCGCTGTGACCCTGTGGGAAATCCTAAACATGGCTCGCGATAGACCTTTTCAACAAATGAGCAATGAGGAGGTGATCCAGAATGCTGAGCACATGTACTACGGCGGAGAACTACAGATTTTATTACCGAAGCCTACAATATGTCCGACGGAAGTTTACGAACTAATGTGCGAGTGTTGGAAAAGAGACGATAATTTTAGACCTACTTTTAAACAAGTGTACACATTTTTAAAGCATCATAATAAGGACTACAACGCCGGTGATTGAATGAATTATGCAATTTCGTATAAATTATAGAACCTTGGAGATTAAATAGGTTATGTAATTTCGTATAAATTATGTATAGAAATTACGAATATTTAATTAAATAGTTTTAAATTTGTTGTCGTGATCAAACCTTTCTTTTATCTTTGTCTATGCTGAAGTCAAAATTTCTAGTTTTTTCTTAGGATTTGTTAACTTATTTGAGTAATAATTTTTCCTATTCATAAAGTAGCTTCTATAAATTTTCAATTCATTTCACCGCAAGACCGCTTTAATAAACAACAAAATTTCTTACTAACACATTATTTTGATACATATAGTAATTTCTGGATAAATTTAATTTCAAGTTTTAACAACATATATAAGCTTTGTTGTTCCGACCTCTTTGCGAACAGTAATATTACAGCCACGCTCATGCGCAGTAGATAAACACAAACCGTCTATAAGCGTTCCAATCGAAATTGTGATCGTTTGATGATGGTTTCGAAACTTTAATTTCGGTAGATGGTTTAAACATAGAACCAAAATGAAATTGTGGAAAGTGACATGCGCATTAAGCATCTTTTGTTATTTTTGTCTCTGTATAATACTCGAGGAGTTATTGATTAAAATATATATTTTTTATACATAGGTATCTCTTATTTTTGGTTATAATTCTGGAATCTGGAATTCACATTTAAGTTTAACAGACATTTGATGCACAATAAAGATGCTGCAGACCTATTATCTATCTCCCTCTCTCTCTCTCTTTGATCGCAAAAACAGTCACAAAAGCGTTCCAACCAATATCAACATTTGTATCGTCGCAAAACAGTGCAAAGTCAACGCATGCGCACTTATAAAAGGTTGGAACCAAGCTAATTATGTTTATTTTTTTTCCACTTATGTACATAAAAAATATTCTGTAATATATTGTATTTCTAATAGCTGTAAAATAAAATGTTCGCTTTCATACCACTGAAAAATTAAATATTATACGTACTATACTTTTGAATATAATATAGAAATTAAGATTGTACATATTATTAACTAGGTACCTAATTTAAGTACATTTTTTTCTAGGATTGTTGTGGCATGGGCATTAATTTATTTTATGCACATATCTCGGTTGTGCCTTATACGAAATGTATTTACAGTTATTTTATGGTAAATTAAAAGTGAGATTTTTGACATAACAAAATGGAATTTTTACTTATTCACTTGAGTATATTGTGCTTTTTGCAAATTCGAACAATATTTTTATTTTTATAAAGTTTGCTGTAATGTAAGTCAATAATATTTGAGCAAAAACTCGAAATGGATCGCACGTTAGTTGTAAATCCTATGCCACATTAATCCTTAAAGATAGTATATTACACAACAAGGGCAGAAAGTCGAAATCCTGCACTGCGCGACATGATGCTCGAGGCGAGTTAAAAAATTTCAATCTTCGACCCGTATGGTGTATACTAGTTTCCTTTACACCCGGTCGAAAGTGCGTTTATTATCCAAATTTTTAATTACTATCATAACAAATACAACCACGTATCAGCAGGCAGCTTCGCCTCGGACATCGTGTGTCGCACAGTGCAGGAATTTCAACTTTCTGTTCTTATGATGTAATATACTATTTCACTTTTCGATATTTTGAGCAAGTTCGAGAGGGGCGCCATAATTCGATCTCCCTCAGTCCCATAACTTGCTTCGGGCCGGTACTGACCGCGGTTCACTAAAATTGATTTTTTTTCATGAATCACGTAAATCAATTACGCGAACCATTCATGACGAGCCAATATTTTTGAGCAGTTTAAGTTGACTAACAAATAAAACAAAAAAAGTTATGTAAAATAATGTGCATTTTATCTAATATGTTGAGAAATGACTGATATTTTTGCGAATTGAGTGTGTTGACCAATAAAGCTAAAAGATATTTAATTTTAAGCTATTATTTCGACTGTAAAGTTATAAATGTATAAACTATAAGAATTATTATTATGTAATTAAATAATAATAACTTAAGCAATAGTGGTTAATAGTTATACTAATTTACTGTACGTTCTAAAAGATTTAATAATTTCTATCTGAAATGAAAAATTATGTCTTGTCTACATTTGTTCTTCAGTGAAATGAGTCAATGAATTTTTAACTAGCGGCACGGACCAGTTCGCTCGAGTGCAAATTTAATACATGTTTCAATACAATATAGATTTTGCCCGTGTAGATTAAATTTTCCTACCTGAAAACTTCCTTTAAATAAGTTCTTTAATTGCGGGATCTCACTCGCTTCGCTCGATAAATCGACTTAATACATAACAATTCGCTTCGCTGGAATAAGCCATATTCGCACGGCGTGTGGCTTGGCGAGCCCGGTCTGAAGTTTATCATTCCTCGCTCCACGGGAACGTAAAGAATCGAAATGTTAAATAAATAAATAAATGAAAAGCAAATAAAAGTTTCAGGAAAGTTCTTCATTTGACATATTTTGATTTTTGTGAAGAAATCATCTAATGACGTTTGCCTTTTTCTGTTTCGTTCAGCAAGCTGTTGTCGACGGCAAGATATTGCACTTCGTCTTGCCTTTGAATTTCTATCACCATTTGAATCATTTGGTATAAACTGATCCATAATGTACGTTATAGTGGCTAAACTTTTTTTTAGAAACCACGTAATATTGAAACAGCGTTAAGCAGCGCAGCGTTAAGCGAGGTCTTACTGTATTAGGAAAATAAAATAGCGTGACTGCTGTAAATTTGTTCGTATGGTTATAAACTTCCCTGAAAAACTTTTTCGAGCACGACAACTCAAAACAGCGAAAGTATTGAATCTTTTTCTCGAATTATAGTTTAAATGTGTAATTTAGGCATTTATTTTTTCGTTATCGAACCATTTTCGCCATAGCCTATTTTAAACTACGACTTTTTACACTTTCTGAACACAATTCACAGAAAGAATGAAATATTTGTAATTAAGACATCTATATATAATGTTATAAATATTTTTAAATTAAAGATATAATAGAATAATGTATAATAAATAAGACATTTATTAAAATAGAAAAAATTATATTTTATTCTTGCTATTATTGAACGAAATAAATAAATAATAAATTGTGCTGTATACAATCATAATATGTATTAATATTGTTGTAAATATACGTTTTAATTTGCAACGGAAGCATTAATAATATGTACATATATTTTATTTTAATTTGACTTTAAAGCGAAAAGTTTGCAAAGTATTCTCGTATTGTAAAGAGTGATCCACAATTGCTGATACAGAAATCAATTTTTTTATGAAAATGTTTAGTAGGAATATTTCAAATATTTAAAAACACTTATTTTTATTTTTGTTTCATGAAATATGTAATTTCAGAAAACAACACAAGTGATCACCAGTCAGTCATTTGACACTCATCTAAAAGTGAATGTTTAGCGGGTTATATATTAGGTACAGTGGTACTGATAAAACAATACACTAATATCGTTTTGCAAAACTCTGACTGTCAAATATATTAAACACATTGTTTTGCCTAATGAAGATATAATAAAATCTAAATCATACTCATAACATAACGATGTAAAGCTGATCGACTGTATCATTTTTACACTGACAGTAGGTTCCGAAACTTTACCGCTAGGAGCGCCAGCTATATATAGCCTTCAGTCTGTGAATAGTTCAGAGCGATGTGTACAAAATTAGTTTATTTCAAATAATAATGACGATGTGTTGTGTTTACCAATGTTCAAATTATCGAGGTTTTGTATTCCCGAACGACCCAGAACTGAAAAATAAGTAGTTTATGTTATCAGAAAACAAAAGGTTTTTTCTGTAAATGCTGGGGCGATAGTTTGTGAAGCCCACTTTACTAAAGAAGTTTTTGCCATAGAAGGAGAAATTACAGATAAAAAAACTAATTATATTTAATTAAATGATGGTTAGAATATTAAAACATCACGGATTTCCTTTGAATCATTCTTCATTTAAATCATACAACTTAGGAAGGGACGTAGCTTTGGTTTTTACTATACTTCATAGTGAAAATCAATCATGTCTTAGGACTTAGGTCGTTATATACCTGCTGACATCTACGTTACATTTATAAAGTGTGCATGTCTATTATACCAAAAAGACGTTTCCAAATTATTTCAAATTAACTATTCTTTACAAGTATAGAATGATACGTATTCCGGTTCGAACTTTGTCATAAGAATACACGTAATAGTGATGTGAACCGATTATAAATTTGAAAACCAGTTTATACCGATTACTTTGAGAAAAAACCGGTATTTTTAGATATTTTTAGGTTTTTTAAAGAAAGAACAAAACATTGAACATTTTTACTTGACCTGATATTAAAAACAAAAACTTTTTGAAGTAACGCGAGAGATAACCATAGCCACGCAAGAGAACGGCGGAACTGAGTGAAGTTTGGCAACAGTGTTGCCTGACGGTTGCAAACCGTGCGGTGATTCCCCGATCAAAGACAATATAAACTTGGTCTGACTGTGGTATTCGAACACACAAATAATGAAACACAAGTGAGTCCAAAAGTAATCGGTTTTAGTAATAAAAAATCGCTGTTTTTTTTAGGTTTTTCTAACACGCAGTAGTGTGGATCACTTTTATGATAAACTTTATAAAATATATACATGCTATTGTTTGTGCAGAGTGCTTCCAGAATACAACATACGTAGGTATATTGTGACTGTATTACAAATATTGTACATAATTACCTTTCATTGGATTAATTATAAATTAATAAAAAAATGCTCATATTTTTTTTTACAAAATCTGTTTTTTTCTTCATTTTTAGGTTTCTAAAGACAACCAACGTCAAAACCTTTCTAACTAATTCCCTACGTCTTTCGGCCTTATAGTTTATTACAGAACGTTTGTGACTAGAAAAATTCTGATCATGGATACCACAATCAATATATTTACGGAAGTATTTCGTATTAATAAAAATTTCCATATGATAACATAGGTTGGCTTTAGCCTCTATATCTGCCTTCGAATTACATATTGTACTAAGGTTGGATTAATGATTTTATAAAATAAAAAATGGAAATTTACTTGATTCATTCATACTCTCGCTACTGTGATGATTTTTGTCTAGCGATACCTAGCGAAATAATCAGCTCTCGCATGTAGTGAATTTAATGTTACAATTGCTTTATTATGATGAAATAACTATTAAGATATCGCACCGTAGAGTAATTGATTAACTCATTCCGCCGCGAAAGTGGAAAGATTCGGGTTTAAGTCCCGACGGTGACAGTGGACAAAAAATATTTTTTTCTAATTTAGCATTGTAACAGTGAATGTTTATAACAAATACCACCAGGGCCGGATTTAGCCTAAGTGCCGCCCCATTACCTAAAGCGGTATGCAATTTTCAAATAAATAAAATGATTCATTTACAGTTGAAAATCTTTTTATTATAAACGGCATATTTACACAAAAAAAAACATTCTTTTTCGTATTAAAAATCATAAATTGACAAACAAACCGATTGCTCATAAGTTGTGACATATTATACATCTTTTTAGAAGCAAACGCGTCTGACTTTTTGATTTGCAAACTGAATAATTTGTGCATTTTGCAGCGCGCAATTTAAACTAAAATAATGATCATATCAAACAAATTGTGATCGACCCAAAAACTTTAAAAAAATTGTGGATAACAAGATACTTATTCTCTTTACTAAAAATGTGTGTAAAATTCTAAACACTAATTTTTCTATAACGTGAAATTTTTTTCCCTCGTGTTCCAAATTTTACCGCCTCTAGAAACTTGCCGCCCTGGGCATTAGCCCCTAGTGCCCCTAGTGTAAATCCAGCGCTGAATACCACAATCAATTTCACTTGAAAAAGCACAAGACCAAGACAAAAATCAATTTTACTTAACACGAGATATTGGTAGATATGAAAATATATGGAAAAATCGATAAATTAATATTAAATTTTGCGCTTCGCTATTTTATCATACAAATGAACTGACGTAAAAGTGTCAAGAACATTATGATGTTTGAACTATGAGGTCAAAACTGAAACGTATTTTTGAATGGTTAGACCTAATTTCTCTTTGCACGAGTTTAAAATGTTCCGATCTAGTTCAAAGTAGCGTAGTTACCTCTCTCCGATTATAAAAAGCGACATGCGGGTCGACCAAGCGTTGTAAGGTCGAGTTTTACAGATTTATAAACTGCTACGTGACATACGTTACCTTTAGTCATACCATACCCTAGGCCCTAACGGTTTGACCTTTCAAGAACTCTAATCCAACAAGTACATATTGTGCTCTTCGTTTATTAGTTTCGTATTCAAATTATGCCAACAGCAAAGGAAGCGTTTATTTCAATCTAATCAGCCAGGTTGTAAAACGCATTGTTAGAAAATCTTATTTGATCTTAGATTGTGATCAACCAATCGTACTTTATATACATGCAGGGACAGTCTAATGTCGTTGTCACACTCTTTCTTGTGTAGAACGTTAGATTACACTCTCAGAAAAACAAATGAGTAATCTATGTAGAAAAAGATCGCTTTTCAAGCTTAATTTTGATCAAAATGCGTAGAATAATGAAAATTGTACAAAGCTATAGAACATGAATGCACAGTAAAAAAAACAGAGATTTTCTGACAATGTTTTCTGTAACCTAATCACATTTATCTTCGTCTCGTAAATATGGAATTAAAATAAAGGCAATCGTAATTTTCAAAAAATGAAATAACCGAATCTCTACTCTCAACCCAATTTATGCCTTCCACCCACACTTTCTTTTTTTGAAAACTTTCATTTTTTATTTTACAAAACTGAAAGAACTTTAATTTTTCGGATTTTAAATTAAAAACGTACTATTATAACAAAATTTTGTTTGATGTTCACCAGAGTAGCTCGAGTTATTTAAGTCTAGCTACACCAATGAATACATTCAAAATATATTCACACTCTTATTTTCAAGATAGTGACCAAATGAGGGCACCTCCCCGTCCCGAAAATTCAGTTTGAAACTCACCACAAATCCTCCTACGAATCCAAAAAAAAATATTCTACCTAAAAAATAAGGTTGATTTACCGATTGACTGCACTAATTATACGTTACCTAAAATAAGTGACGTAAAATTACCGAGTATTTATGATAGTAACCATTTTGATCGGATAATTTACCCGCTATCTATAAAACAACATGTCGGTTTCCGTTTCTCAAAATAACAAAAAACAAAATAGTAGAGCAGTTTTCAGCAGTAGAATAGAAGGAATTAATTAAATAGTGTTTTTATATACCTATTTATGTAGAAATTGGTTATAAAAATAAAATTTCGACTGGAAATTACAATCACGCGTAAATTTTTCTGCGCAGGCTTGTTTAATAATAATAATAGCCGCCGCTATTTATAATAAATTACTATGGTTAATTAACGAATTAATTAACCGATAATTTATCATGTTACATCACTACCGAAAATACATAATTTTTTATACGTAATTTTATCTACATTTAAAAGTAAAAATTTGAAGCCATCTACTAAAATAGTTAGAAATATTTTTGCAGTATATTAATTTTTAAACATATATATAACAATTATCCAGTAAAAGAAGTTTTAAATGTCAATTAGAAATATATTATTATTATTCTGCTATTGTTTTTCTTATTGTTAATATCGAATCGACTCATGAATCGTACAGATAACGAACGTTGAACCATTATTGTCCACCCACATTTTAAGAACCGTTTCCACTGAAGCAAATGAAACGTTAACACAAAAAATAAATACCTCAAGAGTTAGTCGTGCATGCATTTTAAACATGGATGGAAGAATTAATACACAGCATAAATAACTGTGTAAACTCTTTTGCAAGAGTTCTGAGATTGATAAAAATTCTAGCCAACTGGTCACAGGACCATTCCAACTTCAAAAATATTGACATTTTGACATAGTATTGTAATAAATAAAATAGAATTTCTGTTAGCCCATATGGTGACACAGGTAGCGACTAGTAATAAATGTTTTACATGGTTAAATAACATAGTTTCACAGGTAAAAATTAATCAAAGCAAGCTTGTCAGCTGCCTAATTTCTTTCTGACAGAACTTCAGATCAAAAGAACAGCTATTTTTTGTTAATGTATTAATAAATGTTCATACTTTACATGTAATTCGGAAGATTAAATTCATAGACAGTATAATAGCTACTGTTTGCTATCATTGTTAATAAACATCCATTGTTACAATGTTATATATTAGAAAAAAATATTTACAAACTGTCATCGTCGGGATTTTAAACCCGAATCTTTCCACTTTCGTGGCGGAATGAGTTATCAGTTTCTTTACTTAATACTTACAAAAATTTACCTCAAATATTTGAAAACACTTCCAAAATTTTATTTTGGTTTTTACTTCCATATTCAATCCATTGAGTAATCAAAAATACGAAATTATAAATTCCACTGAATGACACTTAAGACGACTATTGGTTGTAACCAAAGAAGTCGTTTTAGTTTCCAGATGACAAAAAGTGCATAGATTTCGTCTATCTGTCATTTCAATCTGAACTCTTTTGGCCAACTTCATACTGTTGGGTCTTTCTGAGACATTAATACTCTGCATTGTCGATCACAACATTTTAAGTTTATATTAGCAACGCTTAAGAAACAAGCGAGTATAATATAATTTTAAATAATAGAAAACAAGATCACGGGTAATTGGAATAATGAAAATAAATCAATTTAAACACTCATTGATCGCAACGTTTCGTCTTTTTTAATAAGACTTTTTCAAGCTCTCAATATGCTTAAATGGTAGTTAAACTATGATATAATATACAATTTGGCATTACAAAAACAATTCTTAAAAATTGAAAAATTGTAGAAAATAGTATGTTCTTTTTTTATTTTGAAGATGAATCATTTTCAATCTTATGATCAGACGTATTTAGAATTCGTTTTGATAAAACCAAATTTTTATTTTATATTCATAGATCAATTCGATCTTTATAATACTGTCGAATTATAGCTGTGCATTCGTAAATTCCACTGCCTGCTAAAATTTTACCTTCAACACGCCAAAATCATTATAACTCCAAAAAAATTCTTTGTTGATTTTTATACATTTCACACTTTTTTGTAACAGAAAATTCAAATATTTTAATCACCAAATAATATACAATAAAACTGTTGTTTATATTGACATTTGAATTTCTATTTCAGTAAAATTTGAAGTCAAATTCTACATCTTCGACGTTTATCAATCCCTGATCAGTTTGATCATTTGTTTATTGAACAAAGACAAATGAATGGCTACAGATAATGTATGTGTGCAACAATAAGGTCATCTCTTTTTATCACGAACCGGTTTAATAATGTTACAGCTTCGGTCGGTTGTCATTAGAGCTGTTCTTAGTTCTGACTACACATTATGTGTGTGTGCCTGATTATAGATGTGTGAGTGTGAGATAGATCTGACGGAAGTGAGTCAGTGGGTCAGTGTGACCCCACGTCCCCAGAATATTCATTCGTGTGTAACACGAGTGTGATCGAATGATTTACATGTGGCCCTGAACTTATTGCACAAATATTGTTAACACTCGAATTGACAGCTGGAGCTAATGTTCTCTCTAATTTCTGGACGACTCGTGCTGAGAAAATCCATCAATCATCACGAACAAGAGCCTTAAATTAAATGTTGATTGAAAATATAATAGTGGAATGTCGACTATCCGAGCGTCGGTTATCCCAACCATCAGAATCTTATAGAATGCATACCTAATACATGCGTAAACTATAATGCAATACCGTTATTGGAGATGGAACATTTCGAGAGATCGTTGTCGAACTATTCGATTATTAAAATGTCTCGAGAGGTTACTCAAAATCACTAGAAACTATTTTATACTTACGAATTACGGCTTATAATACAATCTTCAGTAATAAATTATTATTATACTACGCTCTTTCTTTCCTCTTTAAAACACTGCATGCATTTCATAATATTTAATATATAATTACTTACTTTTTTATCTACCAATTGTAGGTGACTCATAATCAAAAATTCACCCGTTATAAAAATCATATCGAATGCATAGACAAATAGAATGAATTGTATTTTCACTCGTATCCTTACCACTCGAGATGCTTATAATGCATTACAAGGTACTGAATACGATTGCTTACGTCTTTTATCAGCATCTGTACTTTCAAAACAATCGAAACCAAGAGCAAAATAATTACGAGAGTCAAAATATTCATCCATTCACTCATTCACATCTATTTTTGTTACACTTCATGAGAAGAAATCATTTCGAATGAATCATTCAATTAACAAATCATTCGGATAGCAGCCTTCCGATTATCAAAATCATTCGATTATTCACAAGACTAACCGTTACCGATCGCATTTTAGGACATTATCCCGCTTACAAAAAATATTGTATTGTATTCCACTTCTGATAACTGTTATATCATACTTATAACTGTTATCGCTGTTACAACTCTTCTCTTTAATTTATTCGTCAAGATTTAACTTCAGTTTTATATACAAACAAATTGTCTCAACTGTAAACAAATGTATTTACTGAATATACAAATTAAATTTACAGTTCCATCCGAGATCTTCACTTGCAGACCTCCAGCCAGAGTATCTTTATTTTTATAAGAATTTCCGACCAATTTCTATTTCGTACGAACCAATCGTATCAAAAGTTATTGCAATTCTTTTCTTACAACGAATTTAAATCCATCACAGACGTTTAAAAAAGCCACGTAAGTAATTTAAAAAAGTTTTTAAAAAGTAATGGGTTCCTTTTACACTATAACTAGAAAATAATTTAATCAAAGTAATTTTCAACATTTGTAAAAAGAAAATAATTAGGTGTTCATAAAATATTACAGTTGCTGTCTTTATGAGCGTGGTTTTCTTTTTACAAATGTAGAAAATTATATTCTGATCAAAATTATTTTCTACTTTTTACTACAAAAGGAAAATATTGTTTATAAAAAGTATTTTTTTAATTTCATATAATTAGATTTTTTTTTAATTCACAAATTAGAAAACCATTGAAAAAAATACTGTCACCCAAAGTGGGGCTCGAGTCCACGACCCTTGACTTAAACTTAAAACTATTGAATGTTGAAAATTTGGATGTAAAATTACTGGTTACTTATGATAAGTACTAACTATTTTGGCCGCATAATTAACCGACTATCTATAAAACAAAATAGCGTTTTCCGGTTTCTGTTTCTCAGAACAACAAAAACAAAATAATAGAGCAGATTTCAGCAGTAGAATCGAAAGAATTAATTAAATGTTTTTATATTTATGTAGATATTGGCAATTACAATCATGTACAAATTTTTCTGCGAAGCCTTGTATAATAATAATAAATTACCGCAAATATTTAAAATAAATTACCGCGGTTACTTAACCGAATATTTAACCGGAAGTTTACTCTTTTACATCATTAGTTGAAAAACAACGAGCATGAAATTATGACTATAGCATAGTAGCCATATATTTGCCATATGTATGTCAATTGGTGTCGAATGTCTAACTTTGCTACTGTAATTTAATACGTTACGAACTGTCACTCTTTCTAATGTGATAAGCATAAAGAGTACATTTTTTTTATTATCAAATTTCAAACAACTTGTCTTAGCACAAAAAAATCAGCGTACATTTTTTTTAATGCATATTAAAACTACACATGTCCGTGACCAGCGAGGTGTAGATGTGGAGTGCTAGTTTAGGCAGCGCGAGCATAATGACAGAAAGAGATAGCGCTAATTGCGGTAGCCCTTCTGTCTTTGTTTAACAACATACAACAAGACCTGTCAGTTTGTATGCGCAGTGGAACATTAGTACTCCATATCTTATAGGTACATCTCAATGGTCGGTGACAACATGCGTATCAAATGGGTTATAGGTTGCTTTACATGTGGATATTAGTTTAAAATAGTGATGTAAAAGGGTTAATAACCGGTTAATTAACTAGTCAAACATTCGGTCAAATAACCGCGCTAATTTATTTTAAATAGCCGTGGCTATATATTATTATACAGGGCTGCGCAAAAAGTTTTATGCATGATTCTAATTTTCGGCCGAGATTTTACTTTTACAACCAATATATATATAAATATAAATAGTTTACTTAATTCTTTCGATTCTATTGTTGAAAATTGCTCTATTGTTTTGTTTTCTGTTGTTTTGAGAAAGAGAAACCGGAAGCCGACATTTTGTTTTATAGATAGTTGGTTAAATAACCGGCGAATTAATTGGCCAAAATAATTACAATCATAATTTTACATCACTAGCTTAAAACCGTAAATATCTGACCAGCGCAAATGGGGAGCTATCAGATAAAATGCAATCCTCCCCTGGAAATTATAATATAGTATTATGCAGAATTGTTTAGAAATAGATAGGTAGATAGATTTTATTTACAATATTATTTACAAGATTTTCAAAATTTGGTCAGTGTATAATTTCATAATAAAGTTTCACACTGATTTTGTTTTAAGAATTGTAATAATAAATTACAGCATTTGTTAAGTGAATTAATAGACACGGTATAATGAAAGCTAAGTGAACACATGGTTAAAAAATTAATTTTATACGATTTAAAATTTTAATTTAAAAACCCGGAACCATCCTTATTTCGTCAAATAATAACTGTATCAGCAACTGAAATGGCGTGATTTTCATTTAGTCATTAAATTAAAAATTATAGAAATAATATAGCCATTTACGAATTTTACGCAATGAACTGTAATGAAACCATTGTTATGATTAAAAATTATGTAATTGTGTTATTTCTGTTTCATAAATTCCTATCTTCAAAATAATCGATGTGGAAAAAAATTTTTTTAATTTTTTATTTTTTTTAATTTTATATTGTCTAAACGCAAGAAAATCAGAACAGATAGAGCGAGAAAAATTACAGTAAACGGATTTATTGATGTTTTTTGTGAATATCTATAGACCATAGCTAATGCGACGTAAAACGACGAACAAACGGCAGATAATCGTTAATTAATGTATTAAGGTCCAGGCCCACTGAATCAGATCGAATCGGCTCGACATAATCAGTAGTTTTGGGATACATTACGTTAAGCTGCAACCAGACATGCGGGATTCGCCAAGCGCTAATCGCCTAGTGCCGAGTGCTTGGCTTCATATTCGGCAAGTAGTGAGCATGTTCATACAGACATGTGGGCTCTGTTTAAAAGCGTCGTAAGCGTTGTTTTCTTCGGGAACAGCGAATATAGCCGAGTGCAGTGCGAGCATCCGTTTGGTGCGAATCAATATTTTTAATCATGGACAACAATGATGAAATTTGCACAAGTATTCTCGTATTCGTGCACTTTGAAGTGGAGAGGCGAGCACTAATACTCGTCGCTCGGAGATGTACGAGCGCCCATCCCCACTACTCGCAATTCGGCGAATAATCGGCTCGGCATTCGACGAATCCCGCATGTCTGGTCGCAGCTTTAAATGAGTTTCTGAATAAACAGAACTTGCTGGTGTGATTAAGTATCGTTTAGCAAGCTTACTTAAGGCTGTCGGAATGCTCTAAATTTAAGCCAAAAATAGGGCTTCGGCTATCAACCGATTGTAGACTTATTCGTCAACATTTTGCAAAAATTCTTTCTCTATAAAGAAGATAAAGGACAAATCTAGGTCTCTAATGGACTTCTTACTAGAAAAAAGTTGGCATTAATTGTGCCAAAAAAACACACGTTTTCAATGTCACACTACGACCTTATTCGCACTTTTTTCACAAAAATGTGTCATCACAAACCTAAGTGACTCTTCTTTTTTCGGAAAAGTTTTTTTAAATCTTTAAAATATTTCCAAAAATTAAAGTAATCAACTGATAGCGACACCCTTGTAACAGAATTTTTAGCCTCATAGTCTTAAGAAGAAAATAATTTACTCACATTATCGAATTACTCGTTTTATTCTCGAAAATCCTAGAATGTAAACATTTTCCAAACTCTGAGCCACTTTAACTTGTATTGTGTTTTTAACTTTAATTGTAGTCTTTCAAAACGAACGCAAAATTAAGAGACGAATAATACACAATGAAACTTTATTCACAAATGCTACACAGTTTTAATAAAAGTGCATGCTTCAGGAACAGTATGCCCGGGGAAACGTTCAAAGTAGCGTGTGTGTGCTTCTGCAGATTTTCGGTAGCTTGTAATTAAACCACGTCTATTCTTTTTCCAACATTAGCAAAATACTGTTTTATGGCTATCAAGGCAGAGCAATCGGTAATAACTGATTATAAAATTATGTATTTTATCAAAATGTTATAGCAGTTACATAACCAGTGATCAAGGTTCCTATTTAGTTAGTCCTTAACAAGCAAGGTTATTAGATACAGAGGTGACCTCGTTCCATTGAATAGTAGTGGACGCCATTCAGCGGGCTGTCAATTGATATTCCGTGATTAATAAAAATATGAACGGTCTGCCAGCTGATGGCATTCATGAACGAGGTGACCTGTGTTCTTCTAATAACCTTGCTGAACGAGTACATACCATGAAATTTAATTCTCCAGTGGTGGATATAATCTTTCATATAAAACTTTTTCATATTTTTGTCTTGAAAATGATATTAGATATAAAATTATGAAACCAATAACAATATAGAATATCCCTTCATCCGTTTGATGAAATGTCTACCATATCACTATACTCAGCTTACATAACATAAAGCATCATACAAATTCACAGAACGTTAAATACTGTTCTATAGTATGTATATATTTTAAAAGGTGAAATTAAACAGCTTTTTATAATTGAAAGTGAATGAAAATTTTAATCATTAAGTATTATTTTCACCAATAAGTTTTAGTTGGCGTATTCCATGTCTTTTTTTGAATTTGTCTAACCACCCTCTACTAACAACAAACTCTCCGATGCCAAGTCTTTCATGGAAAAATTTGGCTTTTTCCATCACTATGTCACCTGACAAGAGGACAACTTTTCTTCGCTGCTCTAAAAACTACATAAATAAGGCATTTTTAAGCTAGAAGCTCGTTCGGGTTATAGAGGCGCTCGGATTATCGGGGGTTCGGATAATCGAGGCCTTACTGTAGTTGTTTTTCGATTCACTGAATGAAGATGATAGAGTATGGTAGAGATCATGTTCTTGTGCACTGTTTTATGCTAATTTATGCTAATCTCACTCCAGTACTTTTGTTATTTTATTTCAATAAATCATTTGCATGTGCATTAAAAATTAGTTTTTAATCACGCCAAAGAAGTATAACTTCTAACGCGCGTACTTATGAATACACGCATCGATTTTTTATTATTAATTTTCAAAAGGAAGCAAGTTCCAGATTAAAAGTGCACCAGTTCAAAAGACGGCCACAAACTGGTTAGATGAATGCATCCTAGCCACCTGTCTTTAAATAATTTAACGTTGTTAATTTTCAGTAGAAACATCAAACAAGTGGTCCAGATTAATGACGCACGCACACGCGTACAACTGATACCAGTGGCACTCAACCAAGTACCAAGTCCCAACTGCCTGCAGGTCAAATGTGTTTACTTCTACGATCAATTTATACGATCTCAAATCTTTATAGATTGGAATAACTTCTAAAATTATTGTTTTTTTAGTGTATTTGCCATATGGCAACATACACTATTGGCGTCGGTCGGATAGCGGGACCTAGGGGTCGGACCAAAATTTCTCGACGTTTCATAACCTCTTAAGTACTTTGGCACCATTTTTAAAAATGTTTATATATATATATATATATATATATATATATATATATATATATATATATATATATATATATATATATATATATGTGTGTGTGTGCGGGCTATTACTTTCGAAAGAGTTAATTGATTTTAACGAAATTTTGTCCACATGTTGAAATCCATCACCGCAAGAACCCTATTTAAAATGGGCCCAATCGGGCCATTTTAAGAGTAGTTTTTAGGGGTTGAAAAAAGTTTTTGGGCCAAAAAATACCGAAAAAATTTTCAGAATCGTTTCAAAATTGAAATTTAACGTTTTAGTAAAGATTAAAATACGCTGTTAAAATTTAAATAAAATCGGCCCGACAGGACCGGATTTACAAATTTTATGAAAACACTAGTTTGCAGATAGTGAGTTATTTACTGAAATGTGTATTTGATTTGGTGTAGAGGTTCGATTGATAATAATTGCAATTAAGAAAAAAAATGTTCTTTTAAGGGGTGTATTAAGGAGTTAAAATTTTATTTTGCCCAAAAATCAACTCAAGTTTGCATAATAAAGCCACACTGCCTGTATTAGCAAATACACTATATTGTCGGCAGGGTTTTGGCACTGCAACCCGAGTTTTTTTTTTATTATTGACAAGAACAAAAAACATAAAAAACTTTCATGGACCTCAGTGTCATTAGCAATATTTACAACACGTAGATCTTGAGACTGGCAGTAAACTGCGAAAACACGAGCGAGCGAGCGACACGAACCAAAGGCGTACATACATATTTATGTTCAGATCAATATTTAAAGGACCATAGAAACAAAGTGTACGTCATTTATATTATATAATCAAAGCATTCAGACCGGTCTATTTTACATACCTACTGAAGGGATATATATTTTGTATATGTCGTAGGATAATTGAAACAATCGAATTTTCGCGAAAATCCTAGGACGATTGCAAAAAACTGGGTAATTGGAATTCGGTTTTTTTTGCAAACATCTTAGGATTTTCGCGAAAATCCGATTTTTTTAATTATCCTACGACATACATGTTTTAAGGTCAGCAGTCAAAGACAATTGGTAAGTGTGGTCCGTTGGGTCGTGTCTGTTTATAAATTAATAGGATAAATATGTCAAATCTCTCAGGTTCGAATCCCAAATTAGCATAAATTATTTTTTTTATACTAATTACAGTTTTTTATATATTTCTTGTTAATAAATAAAAAAAGTGTGATTTTAGTAATTTTTTTGGTTTTCTGTGTATAAGTAAATTTTAAACATTAATATAATACGCGTATAAGGAGCATAGCTTTCGTTGTATGGCCACGAACCACGCACCTTTTTTTTTCTTTAGAATCATGACATGTGCGAGACATCCACAGCACAGCCAAAAATTAGTTCTATTCACTTAAAATATTAACATTTCAAGATTAATTCATTTTAGACTGTGCTTGTTTCATAAAAAATAGGCAAACCTTTTTGATATCATCATACAGCCACAGAAATATGAAACGAATAATAGAAATAACTTAGAAACAAATAAATCACATCAAGGGCGTACCCAGCGACGGGTAGGGAGGGGGGCAGTGTCCCCCCCCCCTGGAAGCAAAAAATAAGTCGTTATTAAATTTTGTTACTGGAATTTTTACAATTCTTGAAATAACTTTACTTCTACAAATCCAAGAAAAATGATACTAGTATAAGACATGTAACTAGAATAATTTTTTTTTCAAGCAAATAATTGTAATAACTTAGTTGATAAAGCACTGCTATAATTATACATAATTTTCTTAATATTTTGGTTTCATTCACCTTTCCCGTGATAAAATGTTACAACCTGAACGACCATGGCTTGCCCCCCCCCCCCCCCCAGTTTGTATCCTGGGTACGCCCTTGAATCACATTCTAATAAAAATAAAAAAACTAAAACAAGCTTTTATGAACAAAAAAATGCAAAATAATTCGACCAAAAAATTAGTTTTACTGTGAAAATCGTGGAATGCTGTCAACTTAAATTTTCATAATAGCTCTACATTTACAATTAGCTAGTAAATGAAAAATTTATTACCGATATTAAACACACCACGCTTTTACAGTAAAGCTAATTTTGTTGTCATATTATTTTGCATTTTTTAGTTTATAAAAGCGTGTTGTTTTAGTTATTTTAAACTCTAATTTTAATTATAAGACTAAAAAACAACATTGACTATGGGATAGACAACGCAACGTACGTCACTGTATAGCGTGTTAGCTTTCTTATGGTAAAATTTGAAGTTTTGTATCCTGAAAGTGCTGGTCAGGATAATGGGACAAACTTATTAAATTATTGTATTGTAATCGATCCTCGATAAGAGTACAAAGTTTCAGTTTAATCTGACGTTTTGAAATGGGTGAATTTCACGTTTAAATATTCCTTTACAAACAAACAAACATACAGGTGAAGCTAATAAAAGCGTATTAAAAGTGGTATAGTATAGTTGAATTATATTTTGTAGTTAAATTTACAATTGAGTAATTGGTGAGCTCTGGTGTAAGAGACTGCAACGCAACACAAAGACAGTACGTCGATGATGGAGTCACTGGTAACCCACTGGCCGAGTGAGGGAATGGGAGACACACTTAAGTCACACTCCACACCGTGTGACTTAACGAGACCTCTCTCCTCAGGTCAGTGTCACAATGGTTTCGTTATAATATCACTGTATTTCAAATTGCATTTTGAGTCCAAAAAATGCACATTCAGGACATTGCACGAGACATCATTTTTATACCCATAACATATTTTAATTTTTATTATCCTGCTATATAAATTGCAACAATGTAAACAAAAAACATACATAGCTAAAATTAGCACGGTTGAAGAACACAATAATATAATAGTCTCAAATAATATAGTCACTGTTTAGCGGCTGTTCAATATGCCCCTTTTTCACTCGAAATAAGTAATATTCTTCCAATATGACTTGCAGCCAAGTTTATACACTTTATTTGATCTAAATAAACAATTTATTATCAAATAAAAACGAGCCAATTAACATAAGTTTTACACAAACTTTTGTACAGAAAAAATTGAATTTTAAAAAATAATCAAGCAATCCAAATTTGTTAGTATTTTTAACATAAGTCTCTAAAGAAAAAACTTTACAATGTTAACAGGCTTTCCGATAATTCGTGTTGTAAAGAAATATAGAAAAATATCACGTTTTTGTAATCAAATATATGTTTTTTTGGAATATTTAAGCGCAAGCCAAATTTTGTGAAGCTTAGTGCTTAATCACAGCTAATAAAAACAGTACTAAAATGAATTTTGCGATCATAATTCGAAATTTCCCGAGAGCATATTTTACGATCTGAGACACAGGTCTTGTTTGAAACGTGCCTACTCCATGTGCATCTGACTTATACAATACACCAGTGTGTACGATATTTATGTACATAGGTAGGGTACACACATTATAAGTAACAAATAACGTTGTTGCAAGATCCGTGAATTAAGTAGGAGGTGGCGTCTGTAGGGAAAGGGTCCGTTGTTTTTATTTTGTTGTTTTACAGACACCAACACAACGTACGTGGGCATTATAGGTCTTGGTGTACCATCATTAAATCCTTAACCGTATGTACGTCAGCACGGTCACACAGAGCAGTCACTCCCTGACGTTTAAAGACGACCTTGTTGCCTGCTCTAATCGACTGGTGACGGACATTAAGGGATGCAGGGTTGAACAAAGTGAGTAACATAAAAATAATTGATTAAAAATAAGTGTATTTGGTTTATATGTATTAAAAAATAATTGATATAGAAAAGACTGAACGCAAAAACTGTGAAGAATTAAAATTTAATGTTACATACGAGGCTACACATTCTACTAAAAATACTGAAAAGATGTTAAATAAAAAGAAAAATTATTTAAAAATACAAATTATAAACATTTAGCTGTGATACAAATACTTCTTAGTAACGCTTGCGATCTCTAAAATATTTTTTAAAACTGAGAATAAAAAAAGTGTCAGTTAAAAAGCTAGTATATATTGAAGAATCTCGTTAGAGATTTTTTCTATGCTAAATTCCGCACATGAAAAATAAATGAAAAATAAATTTCGTACATTAAATAATCTAGACAAAAAAAAAATAGTGACAAGATAAAAACACTGCATTGTAGCTTTGACCAACGCGAAATCAAATAAATTATTTATAGTAATAAATAAATAAGCTTATAATAAACATAAGAAAACGAGAAATAAAATGTACTAAAATAAATATTTTATTTAACTATTTAGAAGCCAAACTTATAAGATTAAAAAAAGAGCGGAATAATTCTAAAATAATAATAGCGTTACCACAGATGTGATCTGACAAAAACAAGCGAAAGTGATTTATAAAAAAATCAAATAGTGTTCAACAAAAAAAAAGTATTTGGAGTTTGTAAAGCATTGATGTACAAGAATTAAAACATCAAGAGACAACGTTTAAAATTGCAAATTAATCGATTAAAAAAACAAGACAACAAACTTAATCGAGTCGGTGTAATAACAAAAGTAAATCGAGGTGAACAAAAGAAGGATGCCTGAATATTGCAAGGGGAGCTGTAACGGTGCTCGCGACGCCAACAACAATACAACGTGTGCGGGCGTCAGTAACTGTTGTAGCGGGGGAAGCGGAAACGGCAGCAGCAGTAACGGAAGCGGCAGTAACAGTGTCAGTGCAAGACACATCCAGGTGACGGCCAAAGTAATGTTCGGCTCTGTGCAGGCCATCTCGCACATGAAGATGGCCGAGAAGGCCGCCCGTGAGAACAAACGGACGTAGCATCACAGGTTAGTGTTCTATGCGCTCATTCCTACTAACAATACCATATACCAATGTTTATACTATTGTTATTTCCATTGTTATCTTTATAAATGTAAAGCAATCGTGGACATAACAAGCCGTGAGGTGGATCGTTTATTGGGCCTCTACAAGTGCGACCCTTGAAAAATAAACGGCTGGACCGATTTTGATACAATTTATCACAAATCATACACTGACGTTAATACAATAGCATATATACTAATGTTTATGCTATTGTTGTTTCCACCGTGAGGTGGGTCGTTTATTGGAGCTCTACAAGTGCGATCCTTGAAAAAAAAAACGGCGGGACAGATTTTGATAAAATTGCTCTCGAATCAGACACTGATTTTAATAAGCTTCGATTAAAACCCCAACAAAGTCAGTATCATTCTTGATTTGCGAGATTTCATGTAAAATCCACTTTTTCGCGATCTTTTGGCTAAACGAAAAAAAACGGCTGAACCAATTTTTAAAAAAATTATTTAGATCAAAATGATACGCTTTGATTGACACCCCAACTAAGTCGATATCATTTTTTATTAACGAGATTTTGAGTAACCTCTATTTTTTGGAGGCTATTGGGTTAAAAAAAAGAACGGCTGGAGCGATTTTGAAACATTACTTTCAGATCATATTTACGTTAATACGCGTTGATTGGCACCCTAACGTAATCTATATCATTTTTTATTCTCGAGATTTTTTTCTTAGAAAGAATATGACCCCGTGCACAGTGCACACTGACATATTTTCTAAAAAAGTTTAAAAAGTAAACTTGAAACACACATTTTTTCTAAATTATGATTTCGATTACACTTCCCAATGTACTGAGAAGCTAATCAAATTCACTCACCACTTAACGGGCCAATTCATTAATTAAATAGCTTGACGATCATTGAATGTAGGTACCAATAGCTTAAGGGGTTAGGTGGGTTTCAGAGGTTCAAAAAAAGGGTTTTTTTACTATTTTTTTAATGTATACAATCATATATCAAGTTTTGATAGGTAATTGGCCATGGCCTCGAATAAGGAACCGTCTCGATATTTATCTGAAATTAATTGATGGAAACCATGGAAAACCTCAAAAAGACGGTCGGTACATGAGTCGAAGTTTCTTGGTGAGAGGCAATAGTCCCAGCCAAATCTGTCTCCACCGGGATTCGAATCCGGTACCTCCCGAGTGCGAGTCTAGTACTCTCACCACTATTGTGCCCCGCTCGGTACGATTAGGTGTAATAGAAACAATAATGTGCAAATAATAAATGAATTAAAAAATAGTTTTAAAAAAACTGTGGTAGGAAAATGAATTACGCTTGCTTAGACAGCTGCTTTTGGGAAAACGTAACATTTAAAACAACACTATCAAGTACACCTATATACGTTAAAAATTTGTTTCAATGAAAATAGCGAGTTTTAATTTCAAAGTGAGAAACTCAAAATTAAATTATATTGAGGATCCAATCAGTATTGTGTCTCTTATGAGTTATGACTCACATATTTCCAAAATTTCGATCCATCTATATTCTATACCAGCGTTGCCAGACGTCTCGATTTTTAAATCAAAATTTTATGTCCCGCGCGAGACAGGCTCAGTTCCGCTTTTCGGGGATAACTCGACCGTGCGTAAATAATTATTCTTTTATTGTAAGTTCCAATTTGTAACACTCACTCCTCAAACTATTGTTTGAAACGCCATATTTTTCTAATGAATAAAATTTTTTGATTCTGTTTTTTTATTTATTTTTTTTAATCAGAAGACGAATAAAACTCAACTATTTAACGATAGGGTAAATCTGATTTAAAATATCATATTTTTATTAAAATACATTTTCTATAGCTATTTTTGCTATATATTGTCACGTAAACGTAATTTGAACTCAAATAAAAAGATAAATATTTAAAAACTTCTGATTATATACGTTTTTTTACTATGTCCCGCTTTCGACGAAAGAATCCCGCTTTTTTCACTCAAAAAGTTCCAAAATTCCGACTAAAAAAAAAAATCTGGCAACGCTATTCTATACCATCATTTCTTACCATTCTTTTTAACAAACGCACCTGTCTAAATTTTTGGTCGCATTATGCTTCCTGTCACCAAAATTAAACTGACATTCTTTTCACCTCATCAAAATTCTCTTTTGATTTTGGTAATTTCTCTAACCTCAAAAAAGTTCACGTCAACAATTAACATAATTGTTTTATATGTACCTACTGAATGTACATCTACGTGTCTGTTTTATTACAACAAAACACAATCGGTAATCACATTAGTGAGACAGTCGTATGTAGGTTCGTTACTTGGTCGTTCATTAACATCACCGTCTTAATAATACAATATAACATGTTATTACGCTCGTTATAACCTCACCGGAATTAAAGAAATGAGCACGGAGTGCGATCGTCACCTGTTAGTAGCTGTGCACTGGTTCACATCACATAAGCACCGGTTCCCTGTTCAGAATGACCTGCTGCTGGAGACCGATGCTACCGATGTACGCATATTAAATTTTCAATCCGATTTGGTGCTCTTAATTTATTCATTTCATTAATCATTTTTGACTAGCAGAAATAACCAGTATATTATTCGTTCGCCAGAAAATGTCTGTAGGTACTTCTTTAAAATACTCATAATTAGCAAATTCTTAAAATATGTAAAATTATATACTACAAGTACTAACTTTGCTAAAAATGTCCAGACATTTTCATTCTATAGATTTTATTTTTCTCGAGAAATTCACTAATGACTATAATTTAATCAAATAACATGTCATACATAAAAAAAAACAGCCAACTGCATGTTGTACACGTATCGACTTAAGGTTCCGTAGAGTATTCGTCATTAGCAAATTGATGCTATGGAAAACATAATTAAAAAATCTAGAAAAAATTAAGACAGTAGAACTTTATAAATATTTTCACCGACAATTATTTTGAACAAGCAATGTCAACAAGTTTTTTCTAGATATTCACAAAGTGCTACTGTCTTAATTTTTTCTAAATTTTTTTAATTATATGGCTAGAAAGTTAAAGGGAGGACATAATTATCTACTTTAAGAGCTTATATCTCGGGAAATATTCACCTAAGAAAAAAAATTATGAGCCTCACCCTCATAAGCTCACATAAGAAGTATAACTTCGTTAGTTTTTAATATTATTCTCAAGTTTAATTTTTTGTTATGTCAAACTAATTAATAATATTTACACATACCCTAGCAACACACTATAAACTTCTGTCCTTGTCAGTTTCATGTAATTTAGGAGACAAAACTAACTTCCCCTTTAGGGGTCGATTCTATTTTCCTTCGATTTTTTACTTTTTTCAAACAGATACGTCGCTAAAGAAGTTAAACTTCAAAAATGACTTAAGAAGTTTTATTGCATTTTTAAAGAGCTGTCCAACGATACTTCACGCAATGGGGTGCACAAAAATAAAAATGTTCATTCTTCAGTTTTATGTATAAAATGCTGCCCCTTTTTTGTAATTTCTTTAGACAAGTTTATGACGGTTCCCATAAACCACCTGTCTTTAAATTTTCATCAAAATCGATGAAAAGGCGGTGGAGTTATAAAACTTTAACATACGGACGGACATGACAAAGTTCCAAGGGTTCCATTTTTGTCATTTCGCTACGAAACCCTAAAAATACACGCAAGCAATTATTGTTCTAAATCATCAATTTATAGTGTTTTACAACTCTACAGTAATCATAACAAAATACATTCGTTTCGAATTGGAACATCCGCTGAAATTCGTTTGTCAATCACTTTACGAGTTAATTAACAAACCAAATGATGCGTCAATTCAACAAAGATACATATAAAATTAGACGAAAATAGGCAATAGGTGACTATACTACAGTGCCACCAGCACGAAGTATAGATATGAGGAGTTTTCACGCAATGTTAACAAAATGGCTACGATTTGGTGAATAAACTATAGTTCGTGAGTGGATAATAATAATAATAGTAAATTTTATTTATTTCCGGGACAAAATACATTTTGCATATAGGAAAGTTGTCAAGGTTACAATAAAATTACATTCTACATAAATCGTTCATCGAATAAGGACATGCGTTGTTTAAATATATTTTTAATTTTTTCTTAAATACTATATTCGCTGCTATTTCTGTTAATGAATTGGGTAGAGTGTGCTCAGAAGGTCGAGGGACTCCCTGAACACTGCCCCGCCTAGCCCTCCAATAGCTACGCCACTGTACATCTTACTTCGTGACTACAACAATGGATGCCCTTGGTAAAAAAGAAATGTTTGCACGATTAGTAAGAAACGAACATAACAATTTGTTGATTTATGTTCAGCACTCTACCAGAATAATTTTGCTTATTTAATGACAACACAGTTAATATACAGTTACATACGAAAGATATTAACAGATTTGCATACAATGGACTAGTAATAAAGGAATGAATAACAAATTGGTCCAATTAATTCTCGATAGTTAGATTAATGTTCCTACGAAATAATTTATTATAATGATAATGCGTAATCATGCGTAAAGCAATTCGAAAACAAAGACGCGATTATTCTAATCGTAAAGTATAAAATTTGGTTTTAAAAACCGCGCACACTTATTAAGCATAAACCTGCACAACCAGCACAGCCTGTTCGTGAAGGTAGCCATGTTATTTAACGAAATAAGCAGCGTTGTCAGACGTCCCAATTTTGACAGGAAGTGCCAATTTTTAGCCTAAAATTAAATGTCCCGCGCGGAACTGACTCAGTCCCCCTTTTCGGGGATTACTCAACTGCCTAATTACAGAGTACACCAGACAGTTAATGTTATTAGTAATAGTAAAGTAACGTATTTTCAATAAAATCTGGCTATTTTTACTGTCTATTGTCATCAGAAGCGTAGCGTGCCTTGGCGGGGCCCCGTATAAAAATTTGTTTGGAGGCCCTTCCCCCGTTGAAATAAATGACTTAAACGGGGAAATCCCGCAGGCCGCGATAACCGATGTAGGGTGTTGCCAACTTTTGAACGCACGCTTTACGCGGGAAAAAAAGAAATTGCTTTTTTTGACTTTTGTCATTTCTGAAATAAAAAAAATTGGGAAGTTTTTATTAATTTTTGCTAACGCACGTTGGGGGCCCTCGTGGCCCGGGGACCCCGTATAATTGATACGGCGATAACTGCGCCCATGATTGTTATGTAAACTTAATTTGGAACTCAAATAAAATAAAAAGTATTTAAAAACTACTACTGATTATTAAAGTTGTACCTTTCTTTGTAATAAATAATGCATTTTCGACAACGAAATACTATAGAAGAAAAACAAAAACTAGGTACCTATATTTCAAGTCGTTTCGGTTTAACATAATATTTGAAATAATTATAAACGGTAGTTATTGCAATGCTAGTTCACTCTAGAACCTATTATAATTTTTTTATGATATTCGTTAGTCGTGTAAAAAACTATTGAACTAATCTCAATCTTTAGATAAGCATTTTAATGTAGTGGTGGAATGTCCTTAGACAGTAAAATTTAAAAACCTCGGAACCCAGCTTTTATAAATGAATTTTAATATACTCTTCTGAATGAAGTAATTAAAGCCGAATAAAATAAAGTAAATCCCATAATAAGCAGATTCAACTTAGACTAACATTGTGTCAGGTAGATAGAGTGTAGATTATAGACGATTGACAACACTGATCATTAGAGTCTTTATATTTGTGCTGCTTCATATTTGAAGCATAGGAAATTAGCATGTAAAATTAAACATTTGCATGTATTATTTCTCCTGTATATTTTAGAGTAAAACGTTAAAAATATACTACAAACGGTACACGTTTTCCATAATCAGCATCCAAAAATTAAATAAACTTATTTTACAGTGTTGAGTATATAATTATTCGGCGCCGTCTTTAAAAATAGTAAAAGTTAAAAAATATTCAGACTACATTACATGTAATAACATGTTTAAAAATATACAGCTTACACATATGATTTAAAGTAAACTGCAATATTTTATTATAATTTGATAATTACATTTTATTTCTGCATCGGAAGCAGGCCATGTGAAGAAGTGACAAACATAACTTTCTCGTTTAAAAAGACGGTAGAAGAAAAAGTATTTTAGCATAATTATATGGGTAACTGGACCAACAATATATATTATATATATATATGTATAGGTACTTAGTCAACTATCCACTTATTTACTTTCTTTTTCAAAAACAGATTCCCACTCGATTTACTTACAGTAAGACAACTGTTTTAGAAAATCGCAGTTTTTTCTTTATTAGGTATTTGAAAATTTCACTTAATAGAAGCTATTTAATAACAGTTGGGTGCTATACATAAAATATGTGAAAGCATATTAGTAAATTTAATGTTTCTATTTTTTTATATCTCTTAATACAAATGCTCATAAATAATAGATTTCGGGAACCAACCCTGACTTGAACACTTTCTACCGACGAACAGATTAAAATAACTTAGTTTTATAAGTCGATGCATTGAATTCTCTGTAAACCAAATGGAACGGAATTTCTACCTACCTTCTAAATAGCATAACTTACAAAAATTAGGTCTTGATGAGGTTTTTTTTTTAAATATTTCTCTTATTTTTGCATATTCTTTACCTGTACCTAATTTAAAATTCATACAAAAAATTTTAAATTATTAGGGTTCCGTACATCCCATAAAAAACGAAACTCTCATAGAACCACTCTCGTCACAGATTATTTTCTCCGAATCCACTAGACGAAAAAAATTAAAATTTGGTACATAAATAGAGTTAGATGACTCAATCTTGAACGCATAGCGTAAAATTTAAACCCCCAAAATCGGAATTCATTTATTTACGTCGTAAATAAATGAATTCCGATCCTGGGGGTTAATTTTGAAGGGCAATTTTGAATGAAAAATATATTTTTCAAGTGCTTTAATTGGCACATCAAATAAAAGGGTTCGTTATGCGAAATACAAATACACATTTTTTTATAATTTAAAAATGCATAGTTTAAGCGAAAGTAAAGAAAATATACAAAAATGGAGCATTCTTTCCCCCCTTATCTCCGAAATTATTGAGCCTAAAAATTTGAAAAAAATTAGGAATATAGTACCTCCATCATATAGGAAAACCTAAACAAAAATCCTAAGACAAAGTTTTGACGGCTCGTATTTGACTGGTTAATTAATAGATTATCAACAGTATTTTTTGACATAATTTATATAGAAATGCTTTTTTGGTCATGTTAATCATAGTTCCCACAAAGTAAGGGCAGACTTTATCCTTTTGACCGGCACGACAAAGTTCAGTCGAACTCCCATGAAAAAAAATTATACATAAATATTAAATAGTATCTTATTTACTAGAGAATCCTGATGCCCTTAGGTAATACTCATAGAAAAAAATAGTTTAAGCGATATAGTCGCAAAAAAATAACTTCATTCTTTCAATAATTAATTATTCAAATGAAACATTTTATGATCCGCATAAATATTCTTGATTTTTATGGAAACATTCTTTCAACTAATAATTAGTTGAAATAAAAAAAAAATGTTGTTTGCAACTATACCTATAAAGAAAATGTTCTGTTGACAAAACTTTTCTTGTTTGCTCAGTGTATGAGGTTTCGCCAAAATGTTTGGTCTAGGCACACCTTCAGGATGTGGACACAAGATTACAATACTTCCTTGCGCAAACGATCGTTTTTTTTTTTCACCTATAAATTCACTTAACTAATTCTTGTAGCATTATTTTTAAATATTTAAATCAGTTTCTTATTTAATTTACATTTCACATTCACTGACTTTCTTTGTTTATCTTACCAATTTTCATCACAACAATAATTTTAGTTAAGAAAAAAAATAGTGGAAAAAATTTAGGAAATGAACTTGACATCTTTACTGAGAGAAAGTGCTAATAAATTTGAATTGCAAAACTTTCTCAACCCAAAAATACAAAGACGCGACTCTTAGAATTAATTAATTAGAATATTTATTATAAAGAAGCTATTAAATATATTATTTATTTGCCATGTGCAATTTTAGATAAAACGAAACGTGCATTTTAAAAGAGAAAGGCGATTTAATGTCAATGCCAAATGCAAAAGCAAAACTTGCATTGCAAGCAGGAATCGGATTTGAAAAAGTATCGGGTTATCCATAGTTTCGGAATCGAAGCTTCGTAATATATTTCAGTTAATATAAAAATGATTTGTCGGGAAAAAGGACTTTTTAAGTAAACACTTATTTGTTATTTATAGCGACGTTTCGTCCCTTGCTTGGGACTTTTTTAAGCTTTATAACTATTAAATGTTTTGATCAAGTAGATATAAAAGTTAAAATACACATGTAAATATAAATTTTAGTTAAACAATTGTTCATTAAAAAGTTTGTAATAATTCCGTTTTTAAAAAATATTTTTACGGTTAATGTTCAAATTATTTTATTTTAAATAAAATAAAATAATTTGAACATATCAACGAAACTGATATTCAATTTTGGATATCATGCAAAGATTATACTCGCGGCTATCTTAAAACCATTTCCGATTTTCTTGCATTCTAAAAATATGTTTCTTAAGTCTGTTGTCAGATTTTTTAAATTTATTTTGCTAATAATTTTATTGTAAATGTTTATATTTTTTATTTAAATTACTAATATCCTCACATATTTATACGAAAACCGAACATAATGTGAAAAAAATAAATGGTGCCCACCGGTCATCGCCTAGTATTCTAGAATGTGCGTTTAGACACAAAAAATTTGAGGATCCCTAAATTATGTAGAAACAAATATATTTGTTTCTCTGTATAATTATACAAAATTATTCAAATGTATATAGAAGTTCAAAGGCAAGGCAAAGTGTCATTGATGCAATATCTTGCTATCGACAACAGCTTGCTAAACGAAACAGAAAAAGACAAACCACATTAGATGATTCTTCACAAAAAATAAAATATGTCAAATGAGGAACCTTTGTCATCACAAACATAACTTCTTACTCGAACCTTTATTTGATTTTCATAAGTGTTTTATGAACAAAAATTCATATTAGCAATTAACAAATCTATAACTAATGTGATAAAAAAAGTATTTAACAGTAAATGTTACAAAATTAAACGAAAAAAACAACATTTTTTTATTGCTTGTTCTGTTTCACTTATACACATTATCTACGTATTAAGATGACCTCGTTTAGCGCTGCTTTGTATAGCGCAGGAACTTATTGGAACGTATCTCCCGCGTTAATCAGGGTCTTACTATACTATATATACAGCGTTGCCAGACGTCCCGATTTTGGCGGGACGTCCCGATTTTTAAATCAAAATTAAATATCCCGCGCGGGACAGGCTCAGTCCCGCTTTTCGGGGATAACTCGACCGTGCGTAAATAATTATTCTCTTATTGTAAGTTGCAATTTGTAACACTCACTCCTCAGACTATTATTTGAAACGCCATATTTTTCTAATGAATAAAACTTTTTTGATTTTGATTTTTGTTTTTTTTATTCAGAAGATGAATAAGACTCAACTATTTAACGATAGGGTAAATCTGATTTAAAATATCATATTTTTATTAAAATACATTTTCTATGGCTATCTATTGTCACGTAAACGTAATTTGAACTCAAATAAAAATATAAATATTTAAAAACTTCTGATTATAAACGTTTTTTTACTATGTCCCGCTTTCGACGAAAGAATCCCGCTTTTTTCACTCAAAAAGTTCCAAAATCCCGACTTGGCAAAAAAAAATCTGGCAACACTGGATATATATTATAGTTTGAATTTTCTAAAATGCATTTAAATGCCTATTACATTAAAATATGCATTTCTCAAATATGTACTTACTTTTAAATCATACTTTCTGTAGGCCGCTGTGAAGTTTAAAGGACGAAATTCATATAATTCAGTATTCACTATGGAAAGGATTATATCACTTTTGCGTCAATTATATGACTTATAAAAATATTTGTATAATCGTACTACCGACTATTACCATAAAATTATAAATAAACAATTATTGCAGCCGTAATCAGTAATAATAATCAGAGATAACTAATCATATGTGAAGTGAAGATGATTAGAAAGTATAAGTAGGTTGCAATATGTTTATGTGAATGTGAAACCTCTAGTTTACAATAAAAACTTATGCTTAAGGCTACGTTCACACACTACGCCTTTATGCACTAGCGTCTCGCTTGTTAATGCACAGAAATCATTAGAAAGTAACAATGAAGTAGGCTGCATTGTTTGTACAACATCACAAGGTCAAACGTAGATTGACCTAAGGTGCAATACACCAAAATATACCATTGTTGTTAGTAACTGTCAACTGAAATTGGTTTTGTATGATTGAAGCCAGGAAAAAAGAAAGTTTTGAGTTCGCCTTATTAAGGAAAAGAGGAAACAACATGGTGAATTTCATCACTTATTTACCGAATTATAAAGAGAGATCAACAAACATTTTTTTCAATATTTTTGAATGTCAACACATTCTATGAACTCTTAGGTATCATTCCTCCTCACCTGCAGTACCAAAACAGCACCAAAACACAAGTTTAAGTCGATCCAGCACGACCAAACATAGAAATTTGTACACCGACTGCTGGTCAATGTTAAATAAATATTATCACGAACAGATTTTTCTGGTCCCTGCTATACTGGTATTGTGTGCGCGGTCTTTAAATCGGTAACAGCGGGGATGTTAGAAGTGCCAAAAAGTATCGATATATATCATATCAATATTTTTTTCAAGTATCGATATCGGTACCGATATATTTTTTTAAAAATATCGACATATCGGTACCATTTACTGAGAACATTGGTACTCGAAGAAATTTAGTATACATATTGGCTAGCTTAATATAATTTCAAATTAACGGACATTATTTCTAATAAAACAAATAATAAATAATTATATGAAATCAAAAACAACGATAAGATTTTTTTTTGTTTATTATTCAAACGTCTAATACATTTAGGAGCAGATAATTTTAGAGATTAATCTTACAATTAATAAAGCCAGGGATGGCGAACCTCTGATGCCAGAGGTGACATTCGACAGAAAATTGTTGGTACAGAATGAATCGAAAAAATTAAAAATATTCTAGATGTAGAAATTAAATGAAATATTGCGTGAATAGCTATTTTGACTGTTTATTATTCCGAAAATATCGAAAAATCTGGTGAATAAGAAATGTGTTTTACATGTGCTTTATTCACTGTTGTTGTTATTGGAACGCACTTAAAGTATGTTACAAAAACTTATGTAAAAACACATGCTTCTTTTTCAGTGGAGTTTTCGATATTTTCGGAATAATTAAACGGCCATAGTCAGTCACGGTAGTACATACAAGTGTTGCTAGTGGTAAAAAATATCGGTGTTCGATACTGGGAACTTTATATCGATACATTGATATTTTTTCGACATCCCTAGATAACAGACCAGAGCTTGCGATTTAAATATAGCGAATTTTAGATAGATTATAGAAGGTCATAGAAATGTTGGACGTAATTTAACAATTTTTCTTCATACCATGTCGAAAGTACGTACTTTCTGCTTCGCGTTTAAATCAGAGAGTCTAACATTTATGCACTGCTGGAATTACTGATACGAAAGTACGTATACTTTTGGCATGATATGAAGAAAAATAGTATACACCATACAACCAGAAAGTTTAAATTCCTTATTTCTGCATTTCGCGACACATGATGTTATGTGTAATGCATAAATTTCAACTTTCTGCCCTTACGGAGTTATATTCTACAGGCATATAGGTATACCCCTCGTTCATTGTGTATTGCTCCTTTATATAAAACACATTGGTCAGTTAAAACGGGGTCATCGGTGCATGTAGAAAACAAAATGTCAATGTTCGCTGATGTTGAGCTGCATTATTTGCGGAGGTTTCGTTTCACAAAGGAAATGACAAATAAAACACTGGAGATACAATTATGGAAGCCAATATGACGTTTAGAAAACTTACCTTAGGCTCCATATTTGCTCTCATTTGAATATTACAATACAAAATTTATGTATTCAAAAGTGAAAATAATATAATGTGCTTAATTAAACGTATACTAATTACTGAGATAAAAATTAAAATGTATTATTTTGTTTACATTATTTGCATTTTAAAAATTAGGAGTTAGATCTCTCACAATTAAATATAATAAAATGTGTAAATAAGGTTTTGTTTTTAATACTTTTCTAAAACTTAATGCAAAAGAAAGTAGCAGGTAATTGTACATTTTACCTAAAGCATATCAACGATTTTTACAAATTTAATATACAAATTTCACAAAACGAAAAAATAATAGTCGAAGTGGCAGACGTAAAATATGGTTTCGAGTTTACAGAGAATGAAGCTTTCAGGAAAGATAGAACATATAGTGACTTCAATCACTTGCGTAGGTAACCCTGCGAGTAGGGCTTACAATACCGAACTAAAATCTGAATACCTGTATTTGAAGTTTGAAATTTGAAATATCGGGATACCGGTATTAAAACCGGTATTATTAATAAAAAATTTACTAGTTATATTTTTACTTATTTCAGTTGTTATATTGACTTGTTAACAAATAATATATGAAATCCAATAAATATTGTTCTGAAATGAGTAGATATTATTTATTTTATTACATAGAGAGTAGGAGCAGATAGATACAAAAAAACGTGCAAGTAAAAAAAACTACATATTAAATTCTATGTTACATTTTACATATAATAGGCTCGTATGGCATTTTATAATTAAAGAAGCAAAAAATATAATTTAATTGTTTGTTTATCTTCAAAAAAAATTTCTTGTAATTAATTAATATTATTTTAAATTAGATTTATATTGTGCATAAATTCAATTTTTATCAATTATTGTAATACCAAAATACCGGTATTTTTACATAAATACCGATTTTTAATAACGGACAAAAATCGTCCGGGATTCCGGTATTCGGGATCCCGGAATCCCGGTATTGTAAGCCCTACCTGCGAGAGCCTGATCCGACAGCGGGAGAACAACACTTCCGGTATTCATTTAATATTTAATAGTTTATTGGTCGGTAATAGCTTTTTATCAATATCTATGGTTGCCGTCTTAAATAACGTCCGCTCATGTGGATATTTTGTAATGTATTAATTTAATGACCTTAGTTGATATTCGTCTAAAATCTGCAATAAATAGACCAGTCTTATCAAAGTAAGAAACGATTTTTTTTCGACATTATTTATGACTTTCGACTGTTCGTCCACATGTCACGTTTGCACCATTTAATTAATTAATTATTACAGTCTATAGAAGCAGAAAATCGCCCACAGACTTTGGTTTGGTGAACTTGTTTTAATGAGTAGCAATTGTCTATATATTGTAGAACTCTTTACTAACGCCCTGTGCAGTTGAAACTGACTGCGAAATAATTTTGTATTCTGTTCTGTAAACATATAAGTGAACCGTTTTGTGATATTACACCTGAATAAAGATTTATTGGTTTTTAGCCAATACGAATTGATTAACGGTAGCGAAATCATAAAGTAATAAATTTGCCATACGTTTTTTACATGTTGTAAAAATTAATTACCGTCGTGTAAAAACCGGTTCATATTAAAATAAATATTGCATTATCAATCAACTATACTGTTAAATTTAATAAAAAAAGTAAAATATCCCTTATAAAATGTTTGTTACTTCAGCAAAGGAACTAACATTTACAAGTCGATATTCGATTTACATAAAATGCTTGGAAACCTACTATTTTTATAACCGTAAATTTATAATTTTATCGTTTTCTTGCATTGAATTTTCTACAGAACTATTTTGACCTATGAACTTGATACTAATTGCAATTGCAAATCTAGTCATTCCTTAGAAAACGAATCTTAGCGAGACGGATAAAAAATGATTCTATAAGGATGCCATTTTTTTGTCATTGTGATATTGAACCTAGTTATAGGGGAACATTTACTTAAAAAATAAACCAATTCACCTATATCAAAGTTTTGTAGCAATCAACTTTAATGAAATGATTTTCATTTTTCAATAATCACCCTATTTTACGACTGCTATTGGAAATAATAATAATATTTACGTAAAAATACGTTTCCATCCAATTTTCTCGTGGTTAAGTTTTACATTATTTTTTATACAATCTATTGAAAGGAAGATATTTCAGTAAACTGTGTTTATTGTTACAATTTAGGAAATTTGTAACTAAGTGTTCTCTTTTGTTGTATCCCAAAAAGGGTTCGACAATAAATGCTTATTCTTTTCTAAAAAAAATCTGTCTTATCTGCATTTGATCTAATAAATATAAAGCTAACAGAAAATCTTGTAAATTCAAAAATTAAAGTATCTATTCATCATCGAAAAACAATTCCAATAGCTTAAAAATTTAAATCCAGCCTGTTTCAACTAATATTTTCTAAGGTAGTCAAATATTCACCTCGAAAATGAATCTTTTTTTTTTTGAACCGAAAACAATGTCCTAAAGTATAAATCAATTGACTTTTGCAATCGGAGCTGTTCAGTAATCACGTAATTGCTATAATAATTAATTTTTAAAAGACAAGTAAAGTTTAAGGGTTCAAAATATTTAAGTGATACCACAAATAATAAAACACGTCTATTACACTGTAATAAAAAATACCTGGAACAGCTAATTTCTAATTTAATTCGACATAATATAATTACAAGTTGCGACATTATAAAAAAAAAAAGTTGTAACATTTCCGTTACAAAGGCGTTGTAATTTTCAACATTAAATATCAACATTCCATTTACACTACCGCGGTGTTCGTAACACAATGAGAATATAACAATAATTTAAAAGTTAACAGTCGGTATATCATTAAGTCATTGAGGTTCACTAGAAGCCGAAAAACAGCATAAATGTTATTTTCTTACAGACCACTTATGTACAGTTTAATGATATTAAACCAGTGCATTGACGTGTAAAAAATTCTGCACATTGTTGAATGTCAGTGAAAAATAAATCTGCTACATAAAATTTGATTTTCTTTCTGTAATTTATTCAAGACTAAATTTTCATTGCGTCTGTTAATTGTAGTGTCAGTAACTTATGAAATAATGTAATCTTCAAAAAGATATGGGTACAAAGCGTTTACGAATTGCTGACATTGCGCAAACACATTTTTGTACACCCCTGCATAAAATAGCAGATTTTCATATCTGAATAGCGATCTAAAATTATCCATTTCGTACTTATGTGAAAAGTAAAACAAAAATAAATGATATTTAATCAATCCAACAGTAATTTCTAAGAACGATCTGTCAATTACTGCAACACAAAGCAGGCGTCGTTATCGTAAATAACCCAATTGAAATGCAATATGGCCGCACACAGCCATGACACCAGCTGTCAGAAATATTACTATGAAATGAAAAGAAGCTATTTTATAAATTTGTAGGAAATACATGCAAAAAATGAAGTACCAATATATTTCTCGTGGACATACCAAAATTTTAACTTTGGTTTTTATTAGTCATAAATTGAAAATCCTGCTGAATTTTGGAACGTGAAAACTGGAAGTTTGTAATACATGAACGACAGTTACATTTATAAACAATAACGTTCCAACAATCTCAGTTATTATTGATACACAATATTATATTGTTACAATTAATATCTTTTGAATGAAATGAGAGAGGCATGTTATTTCCATCTGAAAAACAGATCAGCGCAACTTAGTAACATTTATTTTAATTAATAATATATTTCGTGAGTTAATAATAATTATTTATGATTATGTACAACCTTGTTAAGTTCAAACAACCTGCAGCGTACCTTTAAATTATATGACGTCACAAACCAGATATTTGTCAAAAAAACATAAAAAGGCCTGAAGCGAACAACACGCAGTATATATCTACCAATAAATCGTGGTAAACGGAACGGATTTAATTTTAAAACATAATCTGTCCACGAAAGTCAATTCCATACGATCGTTTGCACCGGGACCTTTGTCTGTAACATCGTTTTCTTCAGGGTTTTTCGAGTTTTTCAGGTTTTCGTATGCAATCCAGACGTGAGATTTTATTCTGTCGGTCTGTATGTGTCAGTGTCACACAAAAAAACAGCTTTGATTTTTTGTTGAACTCGATATCAATTCTATGTCGGTAAAGGTTTATAAAGAAACACAAATCCAATTTTTTTTTAAGTTATACATCTTTTGACGCGTCAAAAAAAAATTATTATACGAGTGAATTTTTACAATGCGCGCGCTCACTGTAACATAAAATTAACAGGATGAAGTTACTCGCTAAACCTCTTGCTAGAAAAAGACTAGGTACCAACATGTAAATAAAAATTGCATTATTTGATTGAATTAAAACCTTGTCGACCGTATTTATATTCTCACTTCTGTTCTTTTATTATTTAATTTCAATAAATCATTTAAATGCAAATTAAAAATTATTTTTTTATTACGCCAAAGAAGTATAACTTATAGTACCCGTACATATAAGAACACACTCCCACTTATTGCCCGATTGCACCAGAAAGAGGGTAATATACAGTTACATTCAGATACTAAAAAAAAAAAAACCCGGGTCGCAGTGCCAAAACCCTGCCGACAATATAGTGTATTTGCTTGTATAGGACCGTGTGGTTTTAGACTTTTATTATGTGAAATTAAGTTTGTTTTTGGGCAAAATAAAAAATTTAACCCCTTAATACACCCCTTAAGATAACATTTTTTTCTTAATTGTAATATTATTATCAATCTAACGTCTACACCGAATTAAAGACACCCTTCAATAAATAAGTCACTATCTGCAAATTAGTGTTTTCAAAAAATGTGTAAGTCCGGTCCTGTTGGGCCGATTTTACTAAAATTTTAGAGGCACTTTTTAATTGCTATTAAAGGGTTAAATTTCAATTTTGAAACGATTCTGAGATATTTTTCGGTATTTTGGGGCCCAAAAACTTTTTTCAACCCCTAAAAGCCACCCTTAAATTGATCCGATTAGGCCAAATTTCGTTAAAATGAATTAACTCCTTCGAAAGTTATAGCCCGCACACATATATATATACCTATATATATAAATATATATATATATATATATATATATATATATATATACATATATATATAAACATTTTTAAAAATGGTGCCACAGTGTTTAGGAGGTTATGAAACGTCGAGAAATTTTGGTCCGACCCCTAGGTCCCGCCATCCGACCGACGCCAATAGTGTATGTTGCCATATGGCAAATACACTAATTAAGTATCCGAAGATGGTTGTACAGTCTAAAGCGCCAACACAATAATTGAAAAAATATTTTGGATAGATTTTTCTTTAAAAATAGACCTCTACATTGAACTTTCAAATTTCCAAATTTCTTAATACGGAAAATTCTGCTATCAATATCAATTGGTATATACAAAATTAAACCAGGTAAGGTACTTTTTACGCTCGTTGAACATTAATTTACACCTGAATTTCAAATAGTATCATCATTAACTTCCAGTGAAGTTTCTACCATGTAAAAACTTATGGCCCGCATTCGAGAAAAGCATTATATATATAAATTTTCATCACGTGCAAGAAGTAGATACATATCTGTATTCCCGTGAAGAAATAACACAAACCGTTAAGTAAGAGAGTTGGAAATTTGCAAAATTAATTTTTATAGCTTTCCCATTACACATATTTGGCAAAAAAGCGTTACTGCAAAATGTTTAAACTAATTTATCTATATTCACGGTGAATGTGGCATCAAGTAACAGTTAATATTAAAAAACCCGGGTCGCAGTGCCAAAACCCTGCCGACAATATAGTGTATTTGCTAATACAGACAGTGTGGCTTTATTATGCGAACTTAACTTGGTTTTTGGGCAAAATAAAAAATTTGACTCCTTAATACACCCCTTAAAATAACATTTTTTTTTCTTAATTGCAATATTATTATCAATCGAACTTCTATACCAAATTATATACAACTTTCAGTAAATAATTCACTATCTGCTAAGTAGTGTTTTCATAAAATTTGTAAGTCCGGTCCTGTCGGGCCGATTTTATTAAAATTTTAGGGCCACTTTTTAATTACTACTGGAGGGTTAAATCTCAATTTTGAAACGTTTCTGAGAATTTTTTCGGTATTTTGGGGCCCAAAAACGTTTTTCAACCCCTAAAAACTACCCTTAAAATGGCCCGATTACGCCCATTTTAAATAGGCTTCTTGCGGTGATGGATTTCAACACGTGGGCCAAATTTCGTTACAATCAATTAACTCTTTCGAAAGTTATTGCCCGCACACATATATATATATATATATATATATATATATATATATATATATATATATACGCATATATATATATATATAAATATATATATACATATATATATAAACATTTTTAAAAATGGTGCCAAAGTGTTTAGGAGGTTATGAAACGTCGAGAAATTTTGGTCCGACCCCTAGGTCCCGCCATCCGACCGACGCCAATAGTGTATGTTGCCATATGGCAAATACACTAATAAAGAACAATTACTAGGTTCAAATTAATAGTCATTGCTTATTCACAGAATCATCGTTCAATTTCAAGCATCCTCAGAAATGGTATGATAAATAGGAAATGATACACACAAAAAAATGGAAAAATTATTATAATATGTAGATATGACAAACAGTTATTTTTTTATATGAAAAAACGAATATAAAGAAACACAAATTGAAATTAATGTATTAGTTTTTTAACAAGGAAATAGTTCTTTTTTGGTTTACGTTTAACTGTATACTGTATAAACTGTAAAAATATTATTTCAAAGATTGAATTACATAATTTATTGCATTGTTGGCCGTATCATTAGTAGATAAAGCGATTAGTAAAAGGAACATATTAGCACATCTATCTTTTCGCATGGGCTTACTGAGCTTGAGCCAAGGACTCCGTAAGCTATGGGACCCCCTAACCCCTGCGACAAAATAACGATTATAACTAGAATCTTGTATATTTCTGTTGATAACCCAAGTTTCTGTTAAATGGACCACACTTACCCTAAAGTGCTATGAGCCCCCGCATGGCTTAAGACGTCTTAATAACTATAGTTTTTGTAGGTATAACCAATTATCACCAGTAGTTATAACAAATGTGCAGGTGAGGAATAAGGCTATCAAAATTCTGATTGTAGTTCAAATGTGTATCAAACGCCGTTAATAATTTTGATATTACAACAAAGTCAACAAAAACTGTGAACCTTTTTCATCTGCGGTCAAACCTGACAAACAATACATATATTTAATAATAGAAATTAGTTTCATGGATAATTGGAATAAAAAATCAATTTAAACACTTATTGATTGCAACGTTTCGTCTTTATTAAATTAAGACTTTTTCAAGCTCTGGAAGAAAAAGTCTTAATTTAATAAAGACGAAACGTTGCAATCAATAAGTGTTTAAATTGATTTTTTATTCCAATTACCCATGAAACTAATTTCTATTATTACATATTTTGGAATTGAACTTTAAAGATGAACATATATTTAATATTTTTGTTATATTATAGACTGATCATTTTCTACAAAACATAATTAATTACAGTATTATAAATTATAACATTAAAATAATGATAGATTATCTGATATAATACGTATTCGGTATCAATAAATTATTCATAAATGCGTGCAAAAATGTGTTTCACAACGAAAGTTTAAATTCGAACACTCATTATCTACAGATATCTATAGATCTTTTAATAAGAGAATGAACAGAGGCACGTTTGATTGATCCGCATTTTGAACGAAAAAAGATTGAGCGATCAGTCTGTAATTGGTTCATTTTGATCAAAGAGAGATTTTGACTTTTAGTATTAATTAGTAATTCATTTTAGTATTAATTAAAAATAGCTTCCATAGATTGTGTCCGGTCTTATTGAAGGGTTGCTATAATATATGACACCTTGATCATTTGCTATGATTATCTAGTATTCAGAACAATTGGCATAATATATTTGATACTCAAAAGCACCGTCTGTTGATTGTTCCCTATTAAAGAAGCTAAGACTAGAGTTCACTCCTAGTTGGTACAATTTGAAAAAACGTGACATAAATAGTTCCTTTATTATACGTGTGTTATAATAATATTAGTAGGTGAATTGCCTTTAGGATTTTTAACAACTGCAATATGCGTTATAGGTTGTCCTGTTTATTGATATATAATTCTCCTTGCAATTCTTTTCCTGTTTTTCGCTTGTTCAAAACTGGCACCATAACTGCATCAAATTATTCTAGATCACTTGATGTGACAAAGATTACGTACAACTGTACACGTAACGGGAACGCAGAAAAAATCGCATTATTTAGAACGTAATGATGTACAAAATAACCATAACATTATTTAACCGTTCTGAAGCTGGACACCACAAAAAGAACGACAAAGCGTAAACGACACCATTTTTTCTCAATTCGCGTTTCTTGGCAGTGCTCAAGAAAGTAAATAAACCGTGACTGAAGACTTCAGAAGTTAAAAACAAGTGAATAAAGAAAGAAGTACTAAATGCCACAGTATAAACAGATGAATGTCAAGATGACCGATTATGTATCTCCTCCGCATGTACTCTAAGGTCGCGGGTTCGTATCACGTTCGTGTATAAACTTAACTGTGTTTGCGTATTTGTTATGAGAGTGAACAACTCTTCAACAGTTGACTAAATGTACTCGTTACATAATCTGCGAAGGTGACAACATCCAATACAGTTGTTCCGTGTTGTTTATTGTGAACTGAAGTCAGTTTAATTTGTGAAACAAAAAACAAACAAATACCTACTACTATGTTATATAATATTTTTGTGTGTAACTGCAAAATTGTAAATTCTGTTAAATCTTTGTAATTAAATAATTTTCTAAAAATAGCAAAATAATGCAACTTGAATATTAAAGTGACCATCAACTTAAAGGATTTATTAAAATTAGATCATTTAAATTGAACTACCTTCCAAAAAAATTCTGGATAACGTGTGGATATATTTAATCGTTGTAAACGTGATAAATAATTAAGATAAAACATTTCCGTAGCGTCTATTGTAAATTTTTTAAAAAATCATTAAACTTATACATTGCATATGCATGTCAAAAAAATATTGACAAATAATATTATACTATAATAAAATTATATACCTATTGTTGGAAATATGAATAATGTTAATAAAAATATTAAAATATATATTTTTAGATAGGTGAATCATGTTTTTCCTAATTAAAAATGATATTTACATGCAGTGATGATTTTTTTATTATAATCGGACACTTATACATATATAGGTACCTATTTAAAAATCCTCCCTTGAATTAGCAACTAATAGAACTTTTGATGTGGAAATATATCTGATAGTTTTGCAAATAGATATATTTAATATATTTATTGAAGTTCCCTATTTAACTATAAAATAAAATATAATTTCCAAGATCTCTTGAGAACCAACGGCATTTTGAAAAGTATAGACTTTTTTCATTTTTTTGCGACTTTTATGAAGGCATTTTTATTAAATTTCTGAACAATGTTTTCTTTTTAAATAAAATGAAACGTATAATTTTGTTTACTGAATTTTGAATTGAAAATGTAATGTTTCATAAAACAAAGAACGTGCTAAATCTTGATTTTTATCCTATAAGGATGTTCTATTGTATACATATAAGTAAAATTGAAGTGTCTGTAATGTCAAAATAACATCTTTTTACTAAATGCATATGAAAGTATATACGGTACTTATATCAAAAAACAATTTTTAAAATATTTATATCTGTCTATTTATTCCGGCTAATCTCCGAAACGGCTGGACCGATTTTGACGGGACTTTCACTGGCCGACAGTTCATGTTATAAGGAGTAACTTAGATGACTTTTATTTAAGAAAAACAATTAGAGTTCTGGGCAAAAAAAATAAAAACCCATGAAATTTTGAACAAAATCCAATTTAAAATAGAGAAGTACACATCCAATATAAACACTAATAAATAATGATAGAGTTCAAGGCTCCACTACTGTTGTAGCTACCGAGCAGCTTATAAAAAAGTGTTTCATCTCAATTGCGGGCAAATTCACGGGTTACCGCTAGTAGGCAATAAAAGTTGAAATCATCGTAGAGTTTTATTAAAAATTACACGTTTTTTTCGACGCTCTGTGCCGAATAAAAAAAGCCGTCCACATCAAATAAAATGTCCGATTTTGACAGATTAATTTTTTTTTTAAGTTATAACCTTTGTAGTTCGTTTTAGGTAATAGAGCTATAATTATACACATGGAATTTAAATTTCACAAAATATTAAGTGTAATTTATCTTAAATTTGCTATAAATAATAACAGCGTTATTAATAAATATTACCGATATTAATTTTTATCGTCAACTCACAAAAAGATGGGTCTTTTTTGTACAGATTAATGAAAATCTTTTTTCATAAAAACCGACAACTCGAAAGAATAAAAGGACTGTATTTTTCTTACCTTTGTAAGTTGAAAAGAATCTTCAATTCTCGTCTTCCACGACACAAATTATTTTCTGATGCACTTAATATTTACTGATAATTAAAAAAACTTCACAGTTATACTTTCGTAATCAAATCACGACACTAACTATTCTCTAGTTTAAACACGACTAATTCAGATCGGTTACATGAACATAAAAAACAAAAATTACTATCACTACTCTCCTACCCTCTATTGAGTCATTGTGAAACAAAACAAAAAACACTAAAGCCGTGTGAACAGAGTTTAATTTCCAAATACCTGTTTTTTGGTGCTTTGCAACCCTCTGAAAACTCAAACGTCCCAATTAAAAGGGCGGGATTAAGGTCATGTTTCCTAACTTTAATGAACAAAATGTATAGTTCAACATTTTTTTTTAGCTAGAAGAGCCATTTTGTCTCTGACGATTAAACTATTGTTAAAGCTATACATTTTTTTCTACGACTCCAAAACTTTTCTTCTTTGTTACAAAGTATCAAATCTATATTTAATAATCACTAATTTTTTCGTGACGTTCTTTTTCTTCTTAGACTCTTAGATTTAAAATCGAAAGGTGTTTAAATCACGCATAATAACTAAAAAAATTGTCATTTAATTATTCGAACTTAAATATACGATAAATAAGAATGTAAAGTTTTATTTTGAAGAAAAAAAAACTAAAAGAATAATAATTAATAATGAGGTAAGACGTACAAATGAAATATCTGCATTCTCAAATAACTTATTACTTTTAATCAAATTTTTGAAAGATACCAATGGTTACTATGTCAAGGTTACTAGAATACTAAAAGGTTGGGCATAAAAAGCTATAAACATGGTCACGTCTATGATTGGTTGAGTCGATTGCTTATTTCACCGATGCTCATGGTTTGGTTTTTCAATTATTATCCCAACAGTTTGGAAAAAGACTCTATGTGACGTCACAAGCCTACTTCCCCCGCTCTCTCACGCGTCTTGCCCAGTCTACCTTCAACAATATGTCGCGCAGTGTAAGAATTTCAACTTTCTACCCTCGCGATGTAATATACTACTTATGGGATGCCGTTGTGTTTATATGACAAGACGAAATTTAATCGTGTCGGATAAATGTGAACGATAATAAATCGATAAAACGATAATAAATCGTTCCGGCATCCGGCTAATGTGAACGGGTGCTATGTTCGAATTGAAAATATTTCGAACATACATAGAGTAATTTGGTGACAGCCCTTGACTTGTTAATTGTATTCAAGAAATAATTATATAGTATCAATCACTCAACACAGTGTAAATACTATAGAGATAATACAAAAACGTACCAATGATTTTGGTATAGTTACATGTAAAAAATCATCTTATTAAAAATTTGATAGATGAATTCTTTGATATTACATTCAAAATTTTAAACTGTGCCTGACTTGTGTAAACTTAGTATTAGCACCAATAAAGTATTTTATCACATCTTAGCGTATCTTATTGAATAGTTAATAATGTAACTGATCAGCTGTTGATATATTATTTTTTTTGTTACAGATATTCATTTTTCATCATTTGGGGGGTGCTGATTGTTGAGTCAAGAACAACAACTTCTGAAATCAGTGCCCAGGTCAACAACCCCACCGATCTTGAATCATCATCACAATCATCATCATTATCATCATCATCAGATGGATCATCACAATCACCACAATCGGTTCATCGCACAAATCGGACCGCTTCACCTTCTGAACAGGAACTGATAGAAATAGTAACACAAAATATAAGCAAACTAGTTGACGGTGTAGATGATGAAAAATATATACGTATTCCTGACCAACTATGGACGCTCCAAGCTCCCATGGATAACCAGGGTGCAAAAACGGTTCGACCAGACGATATTTCGAAACTAAAAATACAACTTGACGAAATTTTAAATGAAAGTACATTAAGCACTGTCACAGAACTGCAAATTGATAATGAAAATACAGTCTCAGTAACTGAAGATGAAACCGGGAACGACAGCAAAGAAGATAATAGTCAAAACGAAGATATGTACCTGCCATTACCGCCCATCAAATTTCGAATAGGTGAAATTGTCAATGAAAACCAACCGGAATATACTGAAAATGAAAGTGATTCCGTAAAAATAAAAACTGAAAATGATAATGGTGATCTGTCGGAACTAGAAGGTTTAACACAGAAACTATCCGAACCTGAAATTGAGTCTGTGCTACATATTTTTAACATATTAGCCGATAATGAAACACGTAGTCCTGTATATGAAGAAATAAAAATGTACAATTCTTCTTACAATGACAAAGAGACTGATAATACTGATAAGGTTCACGACAACTCGAAAGAATCAGAAATTGTTTTCTCAATTTCAGAAGGAAAAATAAAATATAACACGGAAAATACGAGTACAGAAAGATCAAATCAAGAAACTGGTCTTTTAACGCAAGACAGAAATATAACTAATTCTTCATCATCAGATTTACAGAACCCGGGCTATAATTTTTATATTGACACAAAAGGGCCAGAAATTACGCCACATTCAGAAATTGGTTATAAAGACATTATTTCACAACTGACAACTGAAAAAACTGACGACATTAATATAGATTTGATTCAGAACCGCGAAGAAAATGTGGAAGACGAGAATGATAAAAAATATATTAAATTACCAGATCTGAGACAAAACTCACAGAATAAAACCTCTGACGTTAAAAGTTCTATTTCAAATAACGCATCCAATCGTATTACCTTAATAAGGAAACCGACTATTGAGCAAAACATAAAAGATGAAACTTTAACCCAAATTTCTACTTCAAATGACGTTCCAAAAAATGAAAGAGAAATTATCAGTAGCAATACTGAAAGTGATATATCCACGACAGAAGATAATATTTCAGGGACAACTACAGAAATGTCATTAGAAAAAAATGATTTTTCTGGAAACAAGGAAATAATTACTACAGAGAGTGAAATTTTTACCGAAAGTACCACTATGGAATACCAGTATTTATTTGTGAATGTAGATAATGAGCAAGCAGACGAAATGCAAGTAGTGGATACAATTTTATCTGACTACTTGAACAGTCAAGAAAACATTGGCGAGAATGCTGGACACGATATACCCAAACCAATTCAAACGGAAACGTTTGGCAACGAAACGCAGAAACTAGAAAATAAGGATGATATATTAAGCCGAGAAGGCGACGATTTTGAGAAACGTGAAGTTGAAGAAGCTGCTGAATATGGACTGAGGATGATGGATGATTTCTTCAATGTTCAGGAACCGAAATTATACAAAATGGGTAATATTTTCTGTCATTCTATACTTTAACTCTGTTTTCAACACGGTATGAGAAAGAATGGTAGTGTATCTTATATTCTTTTATACATGGAAAAGGTGAGTCTCTTATTGGGCGAGTACACGGAGAGCCCGCGGAGTAGCGCTGCTAGCACACCAGCAATGCTTGCTGTGTTAAAAGAGATGCGTAACGGGTTTGCCTATGCTTTGGCGTTGTGAAATATACTTTGAAAATTGAATTTAATCTTTTTACTCTTTTTATTTAACACAGCAAGCATTGCTGCTGAGCTGGCATCGCTACTCCGCGGACTCTCCGTATACTAGTCCAATAAGAGACTTATTTTTTATATGGGAGATATACTTCCATTATTTCTTATATCGTGGTTTTCAATAAACAGAATATATAATACAAATTCCAACACACCATAAAATAAGACCATTATAGTCTTTGCCTGGATTCTGGAATATATATTAAGCGTGTTTGGTATTTTAGTGTAGTGTAAAAAATAATTCACAATGAGACAGCAAGGCTGTAGGGTATTCAATCAAAATGAGATTTTGTGTCTAATCAGTACTCAGTAAGAGCACTAGCTAGAGCCCCGGTCCGGCTTGTTAATTATCTATTAATCTAAATTAAATGGTGTAAATGGCAATTTTGGTCTAAATTAAATACTACCGAAGTAGCTCTAACTAGAAAAAAGTAATTTCGTTTTGCGGTGCCCCCTCTGTGGTGATGCCCTAGAAATGAATCATTGGTACCAATTTTTTTCACAGTTATTCAAATTATGACGATAATAAACTGTTTTTTAAGGATTATGGTTGGAACGCAATAATCCAGCTCGGTACGTGGCGGCGTTCAGCGGTCAAAGTCCTCAAGCTAGAGAACTGGCAAAGTACGGCTATGCAGCCCTGAAAGCTGCCGCAAAACTGTCAGAACAGTAAGTTCATATTCATGCAAGTATAATACGCGCCACGGTTCTAAAACGTTCTGAAGTTAAATGCAAATGAAAGCTTGCGCAGGTACAGTCGGTTGAAAAACTACAAACTCGCGCCATATTATTATTTTTAATTTTTCTTTAATCTAAAGATCCAATTCCTTGCATAAAGTCATCCAAAAAAATGTTTTTCATGCTTGTCTATGCAAAACTGTATTAGGCATCTTGATCAATTAATAGTCAAATAAACAACTTAACAATAGCGTACTGGACTGTATTTTATAGCAGAAAAGCGACAAGTGACACGACAACAAGCGATAACCAATCACCGACGAGCGCACGTTCTGTGCCGGTAACTGGGAGATGGTGGGAGTCTTCCTTTCCCACAAAACAACCAGGACGACTCTAAAATATGCATTTGGGACGCTGTTTGTGACTAACTTCAGAACCTTTTAGAACCGTAGCGAGTACTATAACTGATATTTTAATTTAGAAAAAGAGAGTGTGTATTTTTAGGTGGCCACTTTTTCAGTATAACACCCATAAGAGATTATTATTCTTACCATATTAGTGATCTGAACCGGTTTTAGAAAAACCTAAAAAAACAGTTTTTGTTTACTAAAACCGATTATTTTTGGACTCACTTGTGTTTCAATATTCGCGTATCCGAACACCAAAGTCAGACCAAGTTTACATTGCCTTTGATCGGGGAATCACCCCGCAGTTTGCAGCCGTCAGACTACACTGTTGACAAACTTTACTCGGTTCTGTCGTTCTTGCGTTTCTCCAAAAAGTTTTAGTTTGTTATCAGGTCAAATAAAAATGTTCAATATTTTATTCTTCCTTTAAAAAGTAACAGAAAAAACCTAAAAACACCGATTTTTTTCTCAAAATAATCGGTAAAAACCGTTTCTTGAATTTGTAATCGGTTCCCATCACTAATTCATAGGACAGGCGCTGAATGAATTATCTTTTTCCTTGTGCATATCTCTTATCGTTTTCGGGATCTCTTTAACTGAGACAGTCGGTATAGTTGTCTACTGTTATTAATAATGAGAAGCTTGTATAGTCGATAGTTGCACAAATCGGCTATTGTTAGTGTATTTGCCATATGGCAACATACACTATTGGCATCGGTCGGATGGCGGGACCTCCTAAACACTTTGGCACCATTTTTAAAAATGTTTATATATCCAAATTTCGTTAAAATCAATTAACTCTTTCGAAAGTTATTGCCCGTACACATATATACCTATATATATATATATATATATATATATATATATATATATATATATATATATATATATATATATATATATATATAGGTATATATGTCTACGGGCAATAATTTTCGAAAGAGTTAATTGATTTTAACGAAATTTGGCGCACATATTCGAATCCATCACCGCACGAAGCCTATTTAAAATGGGCCCAATCGATTCATTTTAAGGGTGGTTTTTAGGGGTTGAAAAATGTTTTTGGGCCCAAAAATACCTAAAAAATTCTCAGAATCGTTTCAAAATTGAAATATGACCCTTTAATAGCAATTAAAAAGTGCTCCTGAAATTTTAATAAAATCGGCCCGACAGGACCGGATTTACAAATTTTCTGAAAACACTAGTATGCAGATAGTGAATTATTTACTGAAAGTTGTATGCAATTTGGTATAGAGGTTCGATTGATAATAATATTGCGTTTAAGAAAAAAAATGTTATTTTAAGGGGTGTATTAAGGAGTTAAATTTTTTATTTTGCCCAAAAAACCAACTTAAGTTCGCATAATAAAGCCAGACTGCCTGCATAAGTAAATACACTATATTGTCGGCAGGGTTTTGGCACTGCGACCCGGGTTTTTTATTTCTCTAATCAAAGCATAGCGTCGTTAAAATAACGACGAAAAGTACTATGTAAATTAATTTAAAGAAGAAAGTATTTATAAAAATCTTTTTACTTTATGGCAATTTTAATGTGTGACAGCATCAAATATAAAAGTAAATAATAACTATAGTAAACACCTTGTTAATTGTTTTTTTTTTATTTTGGTCTATTGGCGTCACTAATAAATGATTATTAATGGTAAATAATAACGATAAAACAATCGACGCAACCTGAAAACATCCATCAAATTGATTTTTGAACCAGTAAAGCGAATCGCTTTGAAAAGAAAGTTGAATAGACTCATGTAAGAGCTATGATATTAGTTTCATTATAACAACAACACTGGTCGCAACGCTAAACCCTACCGACAAAATAGTGTATTTGCTAATATGCACATGCATTCATCTGAATGTATTTGACATTTGAAAATGTTTTTTTCTAATATTTACAAGGTAGCCACCTAATAATATATTTTACCCAATTTTTTCTAAGTAAAATTGACAGCACCCGGACGAAGACGGACCAGGTAGCGTAATAATACATAGCATAGGCAGGATATATATAATTTATATTCAAAATTTCATTGAAATCCGTTTAGCCGTTTAAGCGTGAAAAAAAACAACTAAACGCTCAGTTTCACTTTTTATTAATATTTAGTAGAAGTTACCGTTCTAGCCGTGTATTGAAGTCACTACAATGTTGGCAAATATATTAAAAAGTAAAAGTTTATTTTTTTGTCGGTGTTATTAATCTCAGAAACAACTGAACCGATTTCAAGACTATCTTCACTGTTTGATAGACGTTACCTACTTTGCTTTTGAAAATAAGCTATAATAACCAGAAGCCCTGGCTTCGTCCGGGTAAAAATCATGAGTACCTAATCTCAAAAACTAAGTATTTAATCGATTTCAAAAGTGTTTTCACTGTTCGATAGGTGATACCTACTTTACTTTAAGACGTAGGATATAATAGCTGGCCGGTTCGGCTTCACCCGGGTGAAAATCGGGAATAATCTCAGAAATTACCAAACCGATTCCAAAAATTATTTCATATATTATAATGCATTGTAACTTTACGTTTCCTATAGTTGTAATAGCAAACTATAGCTATCTATTTGTAGTCATATGAACTAGGTATACCGTAAGTACGAATTGATATTAAAAAGCGCGAATATTACGAAATGTATTTTAATGAAATGTATTTTATTTTACATCTCAATAAATTGAATGCCTTAAAAGGAACACTGGAATTCCATGCGCAATTTGTGGATGTTAATTCAATGCTTTTGTAAGTTAATGTTGCATTAGAAAACCGTGCTTGTTTGCAGGCAATAATGCTTCCTACTGAATACACAAACAGAAATACGCAGGTGACGCATCCCGTCATCCGACGACGCTATTACCTGAAGGAAAATTTATTAATAATAATGTGTCATCGCTTGTCGTGATTTGATTAGAGAATATAAAGCAATTTCTCTTGCGGTTTATTGTGGAATATAAATAGGTTTTTGTTATTTTTTATCAGTTTGATCAAGAACGATTCGCAATACATTTTTCTATTTGAATTCTTATATCTCAAGAAATTTGCCTACCAGAAATATTTTATTAACACAAAACTGTAATTATACAAATTAATTCGATACGCCTATGAAAAAGCAAAAAAACGCATCTTTGGCTTGGAACCAAGGTCACGAATCCGTCGGTAAACAAATCAAATGCACCGTCTCCAAGTTATGCTTCTGGTTTTTATTTATTCTCGTGACAATACACTCTTATAAGTCGAAATTGTACGACAACGGACGTGCATTTACTTATGCACAGAGGTCACTAGTGCCATTGACCTCTATCACCCCGCGAGATTTGTCAGCGTTATTTAAGCATTTAAACCACAATCAAAATATCGATAAGCGAAAAAAACATTTTTTTCCTTTATTTTTTTTACAACTTTGGCGCCCCCTGGGACTTGGCGCCTGGAGCGCCCGCTTCATTCGCCTATGGTAGGGCCGGCCCTGTATGCAATTTCTGTTTTTTCTATAGATTTTGGAAAGTGTCCTCAATATTATACTATTGTCACTGTAGAGAATCGGCCTTAAGTGAAATTAGAATTATGTTATGGATGGTTTAATAATTCCATGACAAGTCATGCAATGTTGTGGCAAATTATATCTATTAATGCGTCGCATGATAGATTTTCTTAGTGTAAAAGATGGGGATAAAACAGATGATTTTAGCCATTCGCCGTTTAGTACTTAATATTATGTCGCCAATGGCGGTTGATAGTTGACAGAGTAATGATAATGCCGTAGTGGAGTCATTAACGACTTTAAAATGAATTTACAAATTCGTTATAAATTAAATATAGTTAGTAAAACAGTTAAATATTTCCTAATTATTTGTTTCTTGTGCGGTTCGGTGTTTTCTTTTGTTTATATAAAAGAAATGTTCAATTTAATTCATAAATAATTCATATATACTAAGTGCGGGTATTCAAGTATGTAAATAAATTTTAAAAAATGTGTTTATAAAAAGCGATTTTTTTCTCGTCTCAAATAATAATTTCAATTTCATAAAAATACTTTCACAAATGAATGAAATGCAATAAATTATGTATCACTATCAACACATTCATAGAGCTCATACATTTCATAATAAAAAATATAAGTAGGTACCTCCTGTCTAGTTTTTCGGTTTTTTAGTGTATTTGCCATATGGCAACATACACTATTGGCGTTGGTCGGATGGCGGGACCTAAACACTTTGGCACCATTTTTAAAAATGTTTATATATATATGTATATATATATATATATTTATATACGTATATATATATATATATATATATATATATATATATATATATATTTATATGTGCGGGCAATAACTTTCGAAGGAGTTAATTCATTTTAACGAAATTTGGCATACATGTTGGAATCCATCACCGCACGAAGCCTATTTAGAATGGGCCCAATCGGGGCATTTTAAGGGTAGTTTTTAGGGGTTGACAAAAGTTTTTGGGCCCAAAAATACCGAAAAAATTCTCAGAATCGTTTCAAAATTGACATTTAACCCTTTAGTAGTAATTAAAAAGTGTCCCTAAAATTTTAATAAAATCGGCCCGACAGGACCGGACTTACAAATTTTATGAAAACACTAGTTTGCGTATACGAATTTACTTACTGAAGGTCGTATTTAATTTGGTGCAGATGTTGGATTGATAACAATATTTCAGCTAATAAAATTATTATTGTAAGGGGTGTATTAAGGGGTTCATTTTTGTTTATTTTGTCCAAAAACAAACTTAATTGCATTTAATAAAGCCACAATACCTGTATTAGCAAATACACTATATTGTCGGCAGGGTTTTGGCACTGCGACCCGGGTTTTTTAACTTTCAAAAGACTTAAATGATTTTAACGAAATTTGATATTCACATTCGTATTAGTATCTACTCCTTCGCAAAATTAAAATTGGCGCAATCAGACCATGTCATGGATTGTTTTTATAGGTTAAAAGATTCTGGAGCATACAATTAATTCAAGAATCAGAAGACGCGAAATATCAAGTATCAACTTTATCCAACAAATTATCTTCCTATATCAGCTTTCTCGTTCAGTTCAGCTTTAATTTGACCGCCATTTTGAAATCTACTTCAAAAGTATACAAACAGAAGACTTACAGAAACTGATTTTTCGGATATCTTGAAAAAGAAGTTCGATTTGGATCAAATTTTAAGTGTATTATCTTTATCGAAGCATTAGTATCGTAATATCAAATTACTCGATATTACTGCATACCGGTTTCCCAACCATTCGTTAATTTGAAAAAGCGTTAATTTATTAAAACGATTGATTTGTGTATTTTACAAAATTTCAAATGAATCGGATATGTGGTAGTTGAAAAAATAATTGAGCATCGTATTTTTGAGTTATTCGCAAAGATAAGTTTTTTATGAAGTCTCTTGTAAATTTTTGCATTTTTGAAAGGTGTTAAAATTCTGAACATGAAAATTCTAAGCACATATTTAACAAACATTTTAATTGTTTGTATTTTTCTGAGTTTTTATACAATTCAATTTTTTCCAGAACATTCGAAAATGGTGACAGTTGAATTTTTACAACCATGCAATGTGTACAAAGTTATTTTCATTCCCGCAGTCCTTGAACAATACGTTTTGAGGCACCCAAATTTGAGATGCGAAACTTTCTAATGAAATAAAATTTTACTCCCTTTATATACTTATGGGTTTTACTGTGTCAATTTTCCAAAATGGTGATAGACTCTCATACTCTAATAAAAGTAAAAAGTACATTTTTCGTTTTTGAGGTGAATATTTATTTATATTGGTTCAGGAGAAATTATGCTTTCTCGTCGATAATAGAAATACATTGTTAACTTTTTAAATTGTACCAACTAGAAACATCTTTACAAAATTGCAGAACTTGTAAAACTAAGGCCCTCCGTACACAGCTCGACTGTTTTGCAATTTGAGTTTCAAACCGGTTCACGGTGCAATCATTCTGTGACCTTTCGTACGTCAAAGAATGGGGAGTCTCACATTGGTCAACAAAAACACGACCGATTTGAAACTAGTTTTAAACTGGTTGATGCAACCATGTTAGCAGGTCGCGAAGCAATGTTGCGTGGTTGCATTCTATAGCGAAATTTTTCTACTGAAAGATGGAAGCAACCATCTTAACCAATTCAGAGTCAATCGCGACTCGTGAACGGAAATAGAACGGCAATCAATTGCAGAATAGTTGCACTTGAACCGGTTTGAAATTGCAAAACAGTCGACATAATTCTGACTATTTTCCCTGTCTATCTAAAATACAAAGAAAAACGCCATTTTCTTTTAGGTCGGGAGACGGCATCATCAAAAGACGCACTTTCCCACATATAAACAGCAGTGCGGTCAGACAAACGCGTCTCCATGAACAGTGTCCGTTGCGCGGTACACCGCGCTGTTTACCAGCGTCCCGACGGTACAGGACGGCCGACGGCACGTGTAACAACTTCCAACATCCATGGCGAGGCGCTGCCAATACACCGATGATGCGTTTTTTAACGCCTAGTTATTCTGATGGTTAGTTAGACATACTTCTTTAAAACTGAACCGTTTTCCTACTCAATAAAATCACTGTCGTTTTGAAATAAATAAATTACGCTAAAAGCGATTTGCGCATCAAAATGAATTTCACCCAAACAAATAGTTATAAGTATGTTAATTTTGCAAGAAATGAATGCAAACTGTAACATTTTGAAACGGGAAAATTCTGTTCTATAAAGTAGAACCATTTTTAGATTGGTTCGAGTTCATATTAAATTCTGAAATTCGCGAACAACAGTTGTCACATCGGTTATTCCATATACACACGTCCGAATTCTACAGGTCGCAACTCTTGACGATTCGACTTAGTTTATTTTTATTCGCTTGATTAATTATAAGAAGAAAACTCAATTGGCATTCATTTAAATGCGCTAAGAACTTTAATTGAGTTAAACCATAATCTGTTGTTATTTTCATCGCATAGTGGCAAACTTAGCGGAATATACTTTCACCTTTGCAAACGATTTATTATTTTGACACAGTTATATTAAAAAAAATTGACGTAAAACTTCTTTAGGCGCGTTTTGTGAATTTTGCGAAGCAGCTACTCGGTGACTTGACGTTACGAACAAATGCGACGTTTTTACGCGACCTACTAAGTCCGTTTATACAGTATAGCGCATCTATACAATAACGAAACAAAAATAAATTGGCAACGGATTACAAAGTCCACATACTGCAAAAGTTGTTATTTTAATGAATAAAATCGTAACTTAGTTGGTAATTGCACAGTTTCAAAGATTCCTAGAGCGAATTTTCAGTTTTCATCATTTTTGCCTACTTATTTGTGGCCATACCTACATATAAAAAAAAAACTGTAAACCTAACAAATAATTATGTATTGTTTAGACGTTTTACTTCAACCTTGCGTAAAGATTACATGCACAGTTTTTGTAGTGAAACTTCTTTAGCGGAGGTATCTGTTTGAAATTTCTTGTGACGCATTACCCGTTACGGTTACGAACAAGAACGGTTACGAAAATGAAAGAGAAGATAGAATGTCTTGTTTACATTACGTAGACGAGGGAACTCCTAAACCGTTCTATCCAAAAATTAGAGTGGAGACCCCTAAACCGTTTTGTCCAAAAATTATTTCCCAATTTTTTTATATTACGTAAACGAGTGGGGGCTCTTAAATCGTTATGTCCAAAAATTAGAGGAAGAACTTCTAAACCGTTTAGTCCAAAAATTATTTTCCAATTTTTTTTATATTGACAAGGGGGGGAGACTTAAACCGTTCTGTCCAAAAATTATAGAGGGGAACTCCTAAGCCGCTCTACGATTAAAGAAGTTTCACTTCCCCCGCGAGCTTATGTGGATGAGGCTCACACATTTTAAAAAATAATTTAATGTGCAGGTTTGCAAAGCGTACGTCGATCGGTACAGGGCGGTCACCGTTTGCCATCCGCGCGAGAAATAAGTACGGTGGTTCACGCGGATCGCAACGTAGAACTTACGGCTGTTACGCATATGCTGATGCAGTGGGGACAGTTTCTGGATCACGACCTGACCGCATCGGCCCAGTCACGCGGATTCAATGGCTCTGTACCACGCTGCTGTCGAAACGGGGGCGGCGACTTCCAGCCGCCGGATTTAATGGTAATACAGCGAAAATAATATGTTTTCACTTAAAATAATATTGATTTCTTCATTGTAATAGTAAGTATATTACATCACAAGAGCAGAATGTCAAATTTCATGCAAGACCTTTTATAGTTCATACATTTCACAACAGATTTTTGTTTGCAACAATTAAACTATACTAGACAATTGATTCTTTCAAGAGCCCTCGCTACTGTGAGAGTTAATGTCTAGCTACAGTTAAAAAATAATTGGCTCTCGCATGTTGTGAATTTGAGTGTTGTAAATCGCTATATTATGAAGGATTAAAATGTTGATTTCTGTGCACCGTAGAGTAATTGATTAACTCATTCCGCCGCGAAAGTGGAAAGATTCGGGTTTAAATCCCGATGGTGACGTGTTGGAATAATAAATTTTTCTAATATAGTGTTACAACAATGAATGTTTGTAAAACAATTATAGCAGACATAAGCTATTATACTAAATATACTAGACAAGTTTAAATGATTTTCAATAGAGCTCTGTTCTGGTAAAGAAAGTATAAAAAAATAAACCAAGTTGATTCATCAAGAATTGCGACCTATAGAGTTCGGACAACTAGTGCGCGCGAGTTTTAAATACAATTTTTGCCCTTATTATAATGCTCGAATCAATCTAAAAATGATTCAACTTTATAGAACAGAATCTCTCCTTTTTAAAAAGCGATAATTTCATTGAATTTCTTAACTCAACTCGCGTATACAATCAACAATAGAGCACACTCTCGCTAGCGGTGTATGCACTAGATGATCTATATTCTATAGCATGGATTACCAATACCGCCTCCCAGTGGACGCTGAAGCTTTCCACGGGGGTTTATTTAATAGATAAATAAACAAATAAATTAGGTACAGATAATATGCAATAATATTTTAATATTTCATATAATTTTAACTATTATAGCCGTTCTCAAAGGAGCGATGATCCAGAAAACGTTGGAATCTCTGATTAATAATTTTGTCATATGTGTTTTTCAAATCGCTTTACGATATGAATTGCAATAATTAATAGTGATTCACAGTATACAAAGACTTACTTTTTTATAACGCAAAGCAAATAGAACGGGCAACTTTTAATTATTATCTTTTTTGGGTCAGCATCCGGACTGTTTGCCAATCGAAGTGCCTAGAGACGACTGGTTCCTGGGTCCGCACGGTTTACGTTGCATGGAATTCGTACGCAGCGCACCAACATCAAGAATTGATTGTGAACTAGGCTGGCGAGAACAGATCAATCAAGTCACTTCATATATCGATGGTTCACAAATTTACGGAAGTTCTGTTCAAGTTTCTGACTCGCTGAGAACATTCAGAAACGGTAATATTTAAAGCGACTGATTTGTATTAAGTTGCCCAGAAGTAAGACTATAAGAATTATTCTTTGTAATATTCGAGATTGAATAACAACTTGCTATTATTGTTTCCGAACTCTAATTACTAAATTGTAAATAGCTAGTGCTTAAAAAAACTGCATAAATATTATCAGAAATATCTAAAAACCTTTTCACTTTTTAGTTATTACACGCTCCTAAGAATCTTTCAGTTTAATATTTTAACAAACGCTATTCGCACTATTACTATTTTCCATCTACAACGCTCCTCGTTATTTTTCTATATTTTTTAAACTTCAACTTAAAAATATAAGAAATTGGGATAAGGTAGACAACTTTTGAGCGAGGAGTTTAACAGGTAATCGGCCTTGAATACGGAACCATCTCGATATTTATCTGGAATTAATTGAGGGAAACCATGGAAAGCCTTAACAAGACGACCGGTATAGGAATTACCGTTCCTCGACGAGACAGTAGGAAAAAGTCTCAGCCATATTTGTCCCCGGCGGGATTCGAACCCAGTACCTCCCGAATACGAGTCTAGTGCTCTCATTACTACAAAATTACAAAATTTAACTATTGGAAAAATATTTTTATGCAAAACGATCTAAAGAAAGGTTAAACCGCCATTCAAGGCCGGCCCCACCAGAAAGTGGACGGAGCGACTGCTCTAAGCTCCCAGGAGGCACCTCAGTGACAAAAAAAAAAATAGCGGAAAAAATATTTATTTCGCTTTTCGGTATTTTGATTGTGGTATATATTAGGGACAAGCAAGTGCGCGTCATAATGGGGTCTCGCTCCATCCTAATACTTGTCACTATCTCAACATTAACAACGAATATTTTCGGTAGGAATGCTCCAATACGGCAAAACACATTTGGAACCAAATAGTCAAGAGAGCGAGATGTGTCAACGTGGTGCCATCAGCAGTACATGTTTTCGGGCTGGAGACAATCGCGTCAGCGAACAACCAGGTCTGACGGCCATGCACATTGCTTGGCTGCGTCAACACAATCTACTGGCCGGGAACCTCGCGCGCCTCAATCCTCACTGGAGCGACGAAAAGATCTATCAGGAAACGCGACGAATCGTTGGAGCGATGCTACAGCACATCACATATCGGGAATTCTTGCCAATAGTGCTAGGTATGATTTTTTTTTTTTATATTTGACAATTTCAAGGATGCATGAATTTTTTAAATTTTTAAAAATTGGTTTTTGTTCTTTTCGTAGTTTTTTTTTTTACTCCACACTCAGTACCAGATTTAGGCACTGTCAACTGACTTAATAAACTATATATCTATTTACTGTTAACACGAGGCCATAGGCCACAAAATCCAGCCAAAAAATTAGCAAATTGAAATTTCGCAAAAAAATAATTAATTAATAATTTTAGGGCAAGAAGTGATGAAACTGTTTGATTTGCAAATACTGAAAAAAGGTTTCTACGAAGGATATGAAATTCATTCCAGTCCAGGTCCAGCAAGCTCATTTGCAGCAGCAGCTTTCAGGTTTGGACATAGTATGGTCCAGCATACTTTCATTAGGACCGACGAACTTCATAGGCTAATTAATAATAGTAAGCATTATTTAATAAGTTTTTAAGGGCAAATTAAACAATTAGACTATTGTAAAATACGACGTCTCGTATATTAAAATATATTAGAGTTGGATAGTTTTATATTCAGAGCATATTTTAAACAATGACTGAGCGGGACTACAGATCAAGAGTTTACATAGGCCTAGTATAATAAACGTGAAGAAGGGACGAGCTTTTTTGTTGATACAATTGTGTCAAAAAATGTAAATAATAGTAAAAGACGACAAAAAATGTTCACCTCTTTTTTTCTTTTTAGACGTGTCTTTGCATGAAGAGCAACAAAATCCAGAAAATATATGGAGTGTTGAATCTGTCGATCGCATTTTGTTAGGAATGTGTACTCAGCCATCACAAAAACGAGATGAATTTATGACAGAAGAATTAACTAATCACTTATTCCAAACGCAAGGTAAAGTTTCATTACACGATCAAAATGCACCGAAAAAAATACAAACTTCGGTTTTTATTTCAATGGTATATTTGTTTAGGTTTCCCATTTGGAATGGATTTAGCAGCTTTAAACATTCAGCGAGGTCGTGACCACGGAATACCACCGTACACGGCATGGCGAGAACCATGTGGTTTATCTGAAGTAAAAAATTGGAATGATTTGTTAAAAATAATGTCACCAGAAACTCATTTCCGATTGCGTTCACTGTATCGACATATTGATGATATCGATTTGTATACTGGAGGGTTAGCAGAAAGACCTGTCCGCGGTGCTTTAGTAGGACCAACTTTTGCATGCATAATAGCCCAACAATTTGCCAATTTACGTAAAAGTGATCGATTCTGGTACGAAAACAGTGGCTTTGAATCATCTTTTTCGCCTGCACAATTACAACAAATACGCAAAGTAACCCTTTCGCAAATTTTGTGTCAATCAATGGAAGGCGTGACATCAATTCAACCATTCGTATTTTTAACAGCTGATGATTTTCGTAACAGACGTATACCTTGCTCCCACCCTGCTTTAAGTAATTTCAATTTGTCTCCGTGGCAACAAAGTTTATCAAACGACGCTAAAAGCAACGCATTAGAGAACCATAATTTTTTCCGAAACGGAAGTACTGATGAACTTATTTTACACGGACTGACCTCACAAAACATACAACGAGAAGCTTCAGACAAAATTGACAAACAACCATTACCTGACGAGGACAAAGACTCAAAACGAAATCTACAGACATCGACAATAAGAACTCACGAAAAGGAATCAACAAAACATACCAAACAACCTTTAGAAAGACAATCGACAAAATATAACAAACAACCATCAGACAGTATTAGTTCAAAAAAGAAAATTACCGTAGGTATACTTACTCAAACTAATATTACGACAGCAATAAAAACTTCAAACCAGAATAACAAACCGACAGACCAAGAAAACAAACAAACTTACGGAATATCCATTTGGTATGACACGGGTTCTAATTCTCAGCAGACAGACATTTCACATCCATCTCCAAAACCCGCACTCACTTACAGTACAACGCCCCATTACAAACTTACAACTTTCCAAACTATAATTTCAAACCCACCGAATCGACGTCCAGGTTACAATAAACCACCTAATGATCAAATACAATTAGACTATACCCTTCGACCGACCTACAAACCTTTGCTACATTCGACGCCCCGACCAATAACTGACGTAACATACTTAGTAGGTGTCGTGAACAACAGACCTGTAACAAGGAAACCTGTAACAACTCAATTGCCACCTATTCAAAGTGACTATAATATTAATGTACAAGTTTCTTATATAAATTCACAATTAGCGTCTGAAAATGCGAATACGCAACCATCCACACATGTTTACAATTATTACGACAATCCAGCGGTACATCAAAATGATTACAGTAGACCTACTTTAAGTTACCCTACAGCAAAACCTCAGAACAATTACAACAGACCTCAGTATGACTATAACAAACCTACTGCAACTGTAAGACCTCAAAATGGTTATAATAACCCAACTCATTCGACATTTAGACCGCAAAATGATAACTTCAACAGACCAACACAAAAACCTGTAAATGACTATAATAAACCGACAGAAGCATATCCGACTATTAGACCACAGCACGATTATAATAGACCAACTCCAAATTATTCGACATTCAGGCCTCAAAATAATTATAACAGACCGACTGAACGACCTGAAAATAATTATAACAGACCAACTGAACGACCTCAAAATAATTATAACAGACCAACAGAAAGACCTCAAAATAATTATAACATACCAACTGAACGACCTCAAATTAATTATAACAGACCAACTGAGGGACCTCAAAATAATTATAACAGACCAACAGACACATATTCAACAGTTAGACCTCAATATGATTATAACAGACCGACACAAATATATCCATCAGTTCGACCCCAAAATGATTACAACAGACCAACAGAAAGACCTCAAAACAATTACAATAGACCAACGGAAAGACCTCAAAACAATTACAACAGACCAACAGAAAGACCTCAAAACAGTTACAACAGACCAACAGAAAGACCTCAAAATAATTACAACAGACCAACAGAAAGACCTCAAAATGATTACAATAGACCAACAGAGAGACCTCAAAACAGTTACAACCGACCTATTGTTAGACCTCAAAATAGCTACGAGAGTGTTCAAAATAATAGACCTTACAATGATTATAACAATGACGATTCTACAACTAAACGTTACACCATACGACCGCAAAATACCTACGATAATAATAATTACTACAGCCAAACAACTTTGAGACCATCTAACTACTATACTCACAATAACGGTTATGGGATCATGAGCGAACAAACCGTTATTGTGACACAAAGACCAAGACCAACAACCACTAAACCACAAACGTTGGACAATAATGTACAGTATGGAACTTTTGTAATAGACAGACCACAATACATTGCGACGGAAAAATACCCTAAACCACAAAATGACTTCCCTGTTGTACAAACAGGATACGGTACAATTAACAGTTCGCCTAGACCAAATGATTACCGACCGATAAATACCCCATCTATACCTCAATTTCAAGTAGGATATGATTCACCAAATCCGACATTCAGACCTCAACCAGTTAATTACGGAACAATAAACGAAATATCTAGACCGACTTACAAACCACAAAACGGTTACCAAACATTAAACGAGCCTCCTATGATTAGTGACAGACCAGTTTCACGTCCACAAAGACCTCAAAATAATTTTGACAGACCGACAAAACAGCCAATCCCTGACCATTACATGACCAGTGCTAGTAATATTAGACCAATTATTAAACCTGTACCTACTGAAAATTTTGACAACATACACTTAGTTTACGGACATATATCAAATCCTAACATGGATCCTTTTATGCATCAGTTTGAGCCTCCAAGTAGTCGTCCAAATTTTATATCTGACTCAAAAACAAATGAAGATTACAATAATAAACATGATCATGACGGAATTTCAACAAAAAAGCCGCCAAAATTGTATTATATTGGAAATGTGCTCCATCAAGTACCCAACAGTGATGTATTTGAATTTGTAACCACTAAATATTCTAACGGAATTCATACAGTTGAAACGACCGAAGATAACGCTGATAAAGAATTTATAAAAATTGCGTCGGTGACCGTAAATCATAGAAATAATATAAAAGGAAATAAGCCAGTGTATTTCAATGTAAAAAATGAATTTTTACAAAACAAAGAAGGTGATATTGAAATAACTGAAAGTGAAACAACTACGGAACAACTTTCTAATGAAGAAAATTACAACAATTCGACTGTACAGTCCGATATGTAAGTTTATCGTATTATTTTCATTACAAAATAACTTTTCTCCGCGGCTTAGCACAAGTTTATTTTGGTTTCAACAGGAATTTTATCTAGATCTGAGGGAATCCACATAAAAAAATGTCCTAAAATTTATTAAGCTTGACAGTGTATCAAGTTTAGTCAAAATCAGTCCACTTGTTTTCGAGCGACATTTGGTATGATGAGTAAAAAATGTCATTGTGTAAAATGGATTATCATTTTTAACAAATTTTTAAAATACACAGTAACTATATCCAATGAGGTGTGGATACGAAGTGCTAGTCTGGGCTGCGCGAGCAAAATGACAGAAAGAAATAGCGATTATTGCGGTAGCCATTCCGTCTTTGTTTCAACCACATACAACAAGGCGAGCCAGAAAGAGACATACATATACCGTATTTCTTGCTTTGTATGCGCAGTAGTACATTAGTACTCCATATCTACAGCTCAATGAACTGTATCAATAATCAGATTATATTCAAATTTAAATTTCAAACATGATTTAGCAAAACTAATAACAAATTTATAGATACTTAAATTTTAAAAAACACATTTTTTGCAGCCTCGAATATACTTCTAATGAAATTACTGACTTAATTGTCAATACGACTGAATTTCCCAATAAGGACGCAACACATGAAGACCCACAAAAAATAGATTTAAATGGAGCTGTTAGAGGGTTTTAATATTTTTTGTGATCTGTAATTTCCGTTAGAAAAAGCACTCGTTAAAAACTGAGACGTCGAAGAAAGAAAACGAATGATTATACAAAAAAGGTTTAAAAATATTTATATACTTTAAAAGCATGCCATAATCGGGGAAAAAATACTTTCATATCGAATTCGCCTAATTGTGAGTCAGATCGTTTATATTATAATAACGATGCATGAACTCAAATGATAAATTTAATTCTCATAAAAAATTATTTATTTTCTATTGATATTTTGGCAGTAAACATTAAACAAAATATATCCATAATTTTTATTGGATTTAAAAGAATACTTAGATTTTGTTTTATGTGAGTATTAAAAAATATATATTTATTTATTAGATGTAAGAAAATTGTATTTGTTTTTAAAAAAATGGGTTTGTGTACTTACGTACGCGTATTAGAAGTTATACTTCTTTGGCGTGATAAAAAACTAATTTTTCATTTGCACGCAAATAATTTATTGAAATAAAATAATAAAAAGGCTGGAGTGAGATTAGCATATAAAACTCTACGCGCATGTGAACATGATCTCTATCATACTCTATGCTCCTTACTCAATGAACCGAAAAACAACTGCAACAATATATGGTCCACTAGTGTAAGTCAACAGTCGCTACTTCTATTCTGTTAATTTTAATGCGCGCGCACATTGTATGTGCGCGCGCATCGTAAAAATTCACTCTCGTCCTTTTTTCACGTCTCTAAAGAAATATAACTTCAAAAATATTACTCCAAGGAACTGTGATGACTACTTTAATATACATTTTATTTTGGTGGTAAATTTATTTTATTTTTTTTATTTGACTTTCGTTTAAATAAACTTTTTTACTGATTGACCTGACAAATTATATGACATACCTACACAAATTAAGACTTAGGGTACTGACTAATGATGACCACAATACTTGGACTTTTTACATAATTTATTAATAAATTCGTTTAATATTTTCTTATCATAAAATATCAAAAACAACAACACAAAACAGACATCAAAAGTTTAAAATCATTAACTTTAAAACATAAACTTAAAAATGTTTTACATAAAAATTAGACATACTTATGATTTGTGCGCAACTGAGTGCGCAATAACAATATTTATTAAAAACAAATGACAACATACACGGAAAGAAGACTGACCAATTAAAAACAACAAAAATTATTAACAGCAAAGTTAACGACAAAAATACGACACACAAAAACTGAAGAAAAAAAACAATACTGGAACTAAGAGACGAAAATGTATTTAAAAGAGCCCAAATTAAACACAAATAATTATACGAAATAAAAACTGACTACTTTTATGAAATTTTTATATGTTATGTACTTTGATTTTTATATTATACTGTTTTAATAAAGTTTAAAAATAAAAAACGAACATTTGAACAAATTTTATTTGACTAGAAATATATGAGTAAAATGATATTATAACACAGATGTAAAACTGGTTAAACATTTCACAACTTTGATTTTTTTTAATTACCCCCTATGATAAGTATATATTATTAGCATAATAATAACAAAGCTATAATTAATACAACAATAATTTCAACAATGGAATCTTTTTTTGAGATGGCGATTTCTATTTCAAACCTACAATATTAAAAAACAGGTCTTCTGAACCTGTTTATACTTTCTAATATCACCCCCACTCTCTCCTGTTACACTAAATAAAAACAATACAACTTAAACTTCTAAAAACCACATCTCAACCCACGTGATTCTCAGTAAGTTCAAACAGCATAATGAGTTCTCTGAAAGCCCTGACCTGGAAAAAAATTGAAATTAATGTTAACTAAGCCGCTGCGACAGTGGAAGATTCAGAAGGTTCGCGATAATGGAAAATTCCTGACGGCGACATTATTTGAAACCAAAATTTTGTTAAATAGCATTGTAACAATGGGTGTTTCTTAACAACTGTAGTAGAATTAAATGTGAAAAATTAAAATGCTTTGGACTCAAAATTTCAAAAATTCGATAATCAGATAATTTATTAAAAAAACATTTATTTTACAGTAGGTACAATCGACAGAAACGCATGCCCAAACGAAAATTTTTATACCACGCCGAAAAATTATATTGGGTCAATACTCAATTATACATATGCGCATGTCCCAGAAAAAGTCCATAATGCCAGACATTCTAATGTACTTTCTCCACTCTGATACGAAAATTTTTATATCACGCCGAAAAATTATATTGTGTCAATTATACATATGCGCATGCCCCAGAAAAAATCCATAATGCCAGACATTCTAATGTACTTTCTCGACTCTGATACAATCGACTATCTGTAGATACAATATATGCAAATTTAAAAAATGTCTGTACTCACCGATACTTTGGAGTATAAACTGAACAGTTTCATCACAGTTGCAATTGAAAACATAACAGGTAAATAATTTAGATACGTTGCAATACTTATCTCTGAAAAAAAAGAAAAGAAACAATTTTCCCTATTAAAATCTAGGGAGTGTGATTTCATCAATTTTGGCAGGCCGTGGAAGTGAAAGAAAAACAGGATAAAAAAAAAACTTGCCAAGTGCGAGTCAGACTCGCACGCGAAGGGTTCCGTACCACCGTAAAAATATTTATTAATTTTATTTTATTTTTATTATTTGTTGTTATAGCGGCCATGGTAATATACACTCTGAAAATTTCAAGTGTCTACCTATTGCGGTTCGAAAGTTACAGACGGACAGACAGACAGCGGAGTCTTAGAAATAGGGTCTCCATTGGCACCCTTTGGGTACGAAACCCTAAAAAGTGAGCTTGCTGATAAGTATCGTTAATATCGATCATAATTTAAATTATAAATCAATGACTTACCCAGAAATAAAAGCAAAATATTTTGGCATACGATGCGCTGATCCACATGATGAAATTTCCATGTAAGAATGGCTCAGCATCAACTAAAAAAGAACATAAAGAACATATTTTTATATATAAAAATGATTTGTCGGGAAAAAGGACTTTTTAAGTAAACACTTATTTGTTATTAAATAAAGTCAATAATTTTATATAATTCGATGAAAAAATGTATCAAAACAATCTGGCTTATAAAAAGAATTATACTAACATCTCCAGTTTCAGCTTCGACGATGCGTACGCCAATTTCTTGTATTTCGAAATACACCTTCTTACGAACATGCTCTATACGTGGTTTATCTGGATTTGCTTCATCGATACTGATTTTTGAAGTCAGCAGGAGTCTAATTGCATGTTCAATTCGTTTGACATCACCACATTTACCAATTTCAATATTTCCAACATACGTAACTTCATATCCAGCTCTATGAACATGAAAAAGAACATTATATAGCATATGCACTTGCTGATATCCAACCAAATTCCTTAACATGCAATAAATGGATAGATAGATTATCAATCACCTAAGTATTATCTAAGTCAGTGGTTCCCAGCCTTTTTCAGTTGGCGACCCACCTTTCCTTATCGGAATACCTCCACGGTTCCATGGTAGAGTAAAAAAAAAATTGGAAGGGATGTAGTGGTTCTGTTGTCTGCTTCAGATCCAAAAATCAAGAACCAAGAAAACAATCAAAACACAATTCGATTTGTTTCGATTTTTCTTATCTTTACTGATGGTTTATTCGATGGTTTCTGATAAGTTTTAGGATCGAGTCGCGACCCACCTATACTCTTCCGCGATCCACCGGTTGGGAACCATTGATCTAAGTAATAACTCTATGAAAATTACAAACTTAAAAATAAAAAACTGGTATCTTCTATTAAAAATACCTTGCTTCTTTAGCAACTGTCCTCTGATTATCATTCTTACTACCACTATTGTTGGAACTAATGTTCAGATCATGTGGTAATGCTTCGATATCAATTTTTAAATTTTTTAATAAAGCGATAATAGGTGGAAAAAATTCATTAGATCCTTTCATTTTAGATTTGATTAATCTAAGTTTTATCGGTTTACCTAAACCTTTTCGCATAATTGAACCCAATTTTCCCTTCATTGACGACGTTACTGGATTACCATTTAGCTCATCTAATATATCACCAATTTGAATTTTACCCTAAAATACAACATTTTTTTTAACATCTATAAACAAACTAAGTCGCGATTAGAAACGAGCATGTTTTATTGAAAATTAAATCGCTCACTAATAATCTATAAATCAAACCGCGCACAAGAATTTCGGACACACTCAAAACTCCCTAAAACGAAACTGAAAGAACTGAGCGATTTCTGTCATCACCAAGAGAGATTTCATTACAGCAGATGAATAATAAACTAAATAAAATTAGTTTGAAAAAATCTTCGTTATTTACGTTAATTAAATACTTAGGTACTTACTTCATCATCTACGATACTGCTTGGTTGTATTCGAGCTACAACAGCTTTATTATTTATGAAACTAAAATCATTCAGAATCATTAAACTTTGCAAAACTAAAAATGTAGAGCGCACTTATTTATATATATATCAATTAAAATTAATTAAACTCTTCTACATATCTAACTGCAGAATAACATCGTACCATCGCGATCGGGCCTGTGTTACCACACAAATAATTATTTAAATTTTAAAAAATAGTGTTCCAGGTTTTTAAAAGACTAAAAAGTATAAAACATTTCCTCCTAATCTATTATAAAAACGTAAGTGGTGACTAATAAACTATCACTAACTAAGGAGGAAAATATTTTATACTTTTTAGTCCGTTTTAGAAACATGATATATAAAAAAATATATTTTTTTGTAATAGTAAAACCGGTTAGCTAATTAGCATAATACTGTATTGTCATCGAAACTACAAGCCAAATTTCAACTTAATTGGATAACAGGAAGTAGATAAAAAATTGATTGCAAACTTTGTACCGAACAGACAGATAGACAAAAAAGCGAGCTAATAAAAACGTAGTGGAACACCAATAAGATGTGATACAATGTCCAGATCAAATTAAAACTACTGTCTCTGCAAAATTTATGGTATTTTTAGATGCGTGATGAAGGTCAAATAATTATTGACCGTAATGTTACTAAAATAAAAATATACTGATTAATTATAATAAGCATTTCTTTTTTCGTCCACGTTACTGCGATTTTTGTTCTGAATTTATATAAATCATGGATGTTAATATTAATTTTGATATTTATGGCATTTTTACCATGAACATGCAATAATATTACGATACAATGTTCTGCTGCACATTACTTTATGAAAATAAACAACTGTCATATCTATATGGTAACGTTTTAACCTACTTTGCAATTATTATTTCTTAATGAAACTTCTAATTAGTTTGTAAATCGACTAATGAATTACCTCACACTCATTCCGAGTGATCCGCACGGAACTAACTCAACAGTTTCATAACAAGGCAAAAGCCAAGTATCGTCCAAAAAGGCAGCATGTGATAACACTAAATTAAACTTTAGCTGAGAGCATTGCAAAATAACAGAATGTAATATTTCTCGTAAAATTTCATCACCCAAAATTGAACCAGGTTCATATATTGCACTTTGTGGTATACGTTCCTAAAAAAATTTAATGTTCAATTATCAACTTCTATCTTTGTATTCACTATTCATATTTTAAATTTTCATTATTTTTCTAAATTATTATTAATTAAAATAAGAATAAGAATTTTTTTCATGGCTTCTGTTGTTAAATTCTGTACTAATCGTGACTAATTAGTTTATTTATTGTTTAAAATTAACTATAAAAAATTTTTTTAACATCAACGGTTAGAGATTTATTTTTATCGTACCTATTTAAAATAAAGTGTAATAAAAAATCCAAATAATTCAAACAATGGTAGCTTTGAACATTAAAAATATTATGAATATGGAAATAGTATATTAAAACGCAAGGGCAGAAAGTTGAAATTCCTACACTGCGTGACACATGATGCCCCCGGCTTCGCCTCCAACATCGTGTATGGCGCGGTGCAAGAATTTAAATTTTCTGGCCGTGTGGTGTATATTATTTTTTTTTATACCCGGTCGAAAGTACGTACTTTCGTATCAGTGTGCACGAGAAAACTGTTTCGGCACGCTGTTACAGATGGCGTAAAAGTAATTCCAGCAGTGTATAAATGATAGGCTTTGTGCCTTAAAATCGCAGCCGAAAGAACGTATTTTCGACTGGGTATAAAGAAATAATAATTATTGAATTGTGGCTTTTTGACGAAAACTTCTATCTGCATACTTATTTTTTTTTTTTAATAACAGATAATTAATTTAATAACAAAGCCATAGCTCCAAATAGTTAGTAAATTTCAATTACAGTGGAATCCATTTATAAGACTCTGCACATAATGACCAACTGCTTATTATGGCGTACTACCCAATAGTTTGGTTTTAATACAAGCTAGCATGAGCCTCGAGACTACTTCGAATAACTCCGGTTAATTTGTCCAGCCGCTTACATTCACATAATTTTATTCGGTTATTATGAGATATGTACTCTGTTACTATGACATTCACGTTTCGAAAAAAAGATGCTATTAGACCTATTAAACATTGTCAAAATTTGATGCGGGGGACGTCATATTACCATTTCTCTTGACTATCATTATAAATGGACTTCACTGTCTAATTAATTGAACTAATTATAATTTAACAAACCAACATACAAGAGCTTGTAAAGGAACATGCAGACACCGGTTAACCAAACAAGAACGTATTAGTAATCTGAACCTTCCCACGTTGGTAGACAAGCAAGGCATGGAACGTACCCTCTCCACACACGTCACATATGCATAAGTTACCCTAATAAAACCAAACACATTTGCATTAAGCACACAACAACATACAAGTTAGAACTGTAAAAATATTTCTTTCCAATGTTTAATTTTACTAGGCAAATAAATAGTGACTTCAAACTAGGGATGTAACGATACATAATTTTGCCGATACAATACCGATTATTTTAGTAAATAATCGGCGATACCGATACCGATGGCTTAGTAGAAAATAAATCAAATAAATAATGAAGTATGTACTTCGGGCGTTTGTACGTCTTTATTATGCTTAAAACTTACCTATATTTAACAGAGACTCATCACGGAGAAAGTAATAAACCGATTAACGAAGTCAGTAATTAAAATTTACTTTTGGCAGATTTTTATTAAGAAACAAAATTTCTTTAAAATTATTTGCAGATAATCTGCTGTATAACCATGTCGCTAAACATGCGCAGTTCTTCCACCTGCGACGCTGCGGCTTTATCACGCGCGTGTGACGTCGTTTCGCGCGCTGTTCAAATTATTTGATATCGGTTGTATATAATCGGCGATGCCGATATATAGGCGTACCGATTAAATCGGCCGATATATCGGTATCGGAATCGTTACATCCCTACTTCAAACACTCTGCGCAATCTTTATTAAATCTATTTCTGAGCTTATATTTTGGAATTTATTTAATCGTTTTTAAAGTTTTCTATCTATGTCTATCTTTTACGGCTAACTCAAAATAACCATTTTTATGATTTTCAAATTTGGTCTAAAAAATGCTTTATTTGCGAAGGTTTTTTTACCGACATAGTTATTAATCCTTATTTAAATAAATATGTTAGTTATCTTAAATATTTAATTTAGACCAAAATTGCCCTTTACACCATTTCATTTAGATTAACAGATAATTTACGAATTCGGGCAAAGTGGGTCCAGGCCGCTAGTTGAGGTATAAAAATGAAAGGTGTTATTAACAAATAAAAAATATTTTTTTCAGGAACCCGATGCCTCAGTGTCATTGTGCTGTACTGTGTACAAAAGACAGATACCTACTACATTTTACAAGCATAAATATGAGTAGAGAGTTAAAGATCGCGCACACTTGTCAAGCATAAACCTGCACGACCTGCACAGCACAAACCAGTAAATTTTAATGCAGGTTTCATGACGTGCGGCAGACATTTTGCAGTTTTGCAGTAGTTTTATCAATGCAAATTAATTAATGAAAACTTCGCATCGCTAACACATTAGAACAGTCCAGCGCGTTGAAACAGATACTGCAGGTGACCGACTGATGGTCGTCGCTGGCTGCTGATCTAAAGGCTAATTTACACTTCGTTAAGTAAAAAGTGCACGTGACAAGTGATTAGTTAACATTTTTTATGCTGTTCAGTGTTAAGTGTAAACAAAACGTTTATACAGTGTTTAGTACTATGGCACATGTCAAAGAAACACAACACAGTTATTCGGTCGGCGCTGAGAGTGCTAAGAGTACGCGGTTGTACCGGGAAGTCACTTAACAGGAAAAATGGACCGTGCTTCTAATTACTTTACTTCGCATTTACACTTATCACTTAACAGCATACCCGTTATACGCTTATTTTACTAATCACTTAACACCTGCACTATAATACGCGCCACGGTTCTAAAAGGTTCTGAAGTTAGATGCAAATGGAGGCTTGCGCAGGTACAGTCGGTTGAAAAATTACAAACTTGCGCTATATTATTTTTTTTAATTTTTCTTTAATCTAAAGGTCTAATTCCTTGCATAAAGTCATCCAAAAAATTATTTTTCGTGCTTGTCTATACAAAACTGTTAGGCATCTTGATGAATTAACAATCAAAGAAACAACTTAACAATTGCGTACTGGACTATACTTTATAGCAGGAAAGCGACAAGTGACAAGACAACCAGCGATAACCAATCATCGACGAGTGCACGTTCTGTGTCGATAACTGGAAGGTGGTGGGAGTCTTCCTTTCCCACGAAACAACCAGGACGCCTCTAAAATATGCATTTGCGACGCTGTTTGTGACTATCTTCAGAACCTTTTAAAACCGTGGCGCATATTACTGACCTATACTTGCTACTTAACATAGTGTAAATTAGCCTTAATATACGCTATTCTATTAAATAAAATGAGTACCTTCCCGAACAGGTTTTTCAGCTCCGTGTTGTGCTGGTCAAGCAGGTTTAGTGTAAAATCACTAGTGAATCAGTTATTGAATGATTTTTAATGAATAAGTTAAAACTGTTCAATGACTGATCATTCAATAGTGTCCATCTTAATAGCTACTAATCTATTATAATTTCATTTCTATAAAAAAAAGTTCACTTACCCCACATATTGTAGAGCTGTAATTTTTTGTAACCAATCCCAACAATCCGTCTGTTTAACAAAACCTAATGTATTACAATGGAAAACGAGTCCTTTGTAAAATATCCGTTCCAGACAACTGCAAAATGGTTGCAAGTTTGAATTATCGTCATTAATTACATTTTCTGCATTCTTTACGTCTTGAACAAATTTCAACATCCATCCTAAAAAATCAGCATAAATTAATGAATTAATACATTATTAAGTAGTAACTATAATATCGTGATTTGTATTTAATTTTCGCAAAAATAAACACCTTTCAATTCTTTTATTAGAGGATCCGATACTGACATCGTTGATATTCTGTACAAGTTTTGTAAGAAAATGTTATTCAATTTATTGATTTCGATTCAAATTCCAGCTCATCAAAACTAACTAGCAACTGCACTCACATTACCTGAAAAAAACATAATGAAATATATAAATCACTTGCTCCGCACAATGTTTTAAAGCCCGCTTGGCAGCGACAACAGTAGTGAAGCCTGCGGCTCCACCGAATTACAGTCTTGCTTCGCGGAAAACAAACAATAATATGAATAATAAATTTATTTTTTTTGGGTCAGAAATCATTGCACAACTCACTAAATTTTCATCGTAATCTAATGGTATAGTAACGCATAGGAAACGAACAAAAAAACAATGAATGTCCAAATTGTTGATTTCGTCACTTTAAAAAATAAAATACATGAAATAAAATAGGTATCGATGAAAATAAATCGACTACCAAGTATCGAACGCTTCAATCAGATTCAGGTGATAGTATAGCCGTATAGCTTTTCTCCCATTATTTGAAAAATGTTTATTAACAATTTAGAATTTAAAAACTAAAAAAAGGAATTGTTTTGAACTCAATTACATTTTCTTTTTTTTTTGCAGGTGCATCTGGCACCTTAAATAAAGAATGACTAAATAAATATCAATTGATATACATGCAAATTCTCGCATAAATTGAAACATTTAGATATTATCAACAATATATAGTTGGCATGCCATATTTATTTTTATAAAATATAATAAATGGCATGCCAACCATTGTTTATAATAACAATAAGGGTAGTTTATAACCCTAATTTATTCTCTATAATCTACAAATTCAAAAAAGTAAACAATATTTAGGTTTAGATTATTTTTTTTTTATAAAAACAAACAGTGATTTAAAAAGTTATCAATTAATAAAAATTACATGTACCAAGTTCAAAAAAAAATTATCAACTTACGATTCATACGTCAAAAACTGTCATTAGACTGCCATTCATGAATTTAACCTTGTAAGTTGTAAATGATCTGATAGAATTTATCAGCTGGCCTCTAATTTATCATTGTTATTTCACTGATCTGCAGCATGGATCTACAGTTCGTGGATTAATTCACTTATCAGTCAAAAGGTTTGGCCTTGGGGTCTAACCAATAAAAATTGATAGATAAGACACTGAAAGTCACATTCAACTCTGCGTCGGAAAATATAGTTAGTTAAATATTTTAAAAGGTTTCAAAGCTGCAACATGGTTAGTCATATACCAAAAGTAGAAGATGTTGTTAAAAGTGCTTGTGAATTATTTCGCCAAGAATTTAATGCAGAGCCAGAATTTGCCGGATGCGGTCCAGGCAGAGTAAATTTAATCGGAGAACATACAGATTACAACGATGGGTTTGTTCTACCAATGGTATGGATAATGTAACACTAATTCTATTATTTACTGACTTAATTTTAAAATATTAATACAATAGTATATTACACGTAAGGGCAGAAAGTTGAAATTCCTGCACTGCGCGACACAGATGTCCGAGGCGTATGGTGTATACTATTATTCTTGGTCGAAAGTACTTACTTTCTTATCAGTGTACACGAGAAAACTGTTTCGGCCCGCCATTACAGGCGGCATGCACATAATTCCAGCAGTGCATAAATGTTAAGCTTTCTGCCTTAAAATCGCAGCTAAAAGTACGTACTTCTATGATGAAAAATCATTATCGTAATCCATGGACCTATGGGCTACGAGTCTGATTAAAATAAAAGAAAATATTTATATTAATTACCGAAACGTGTATATATTATTATTTATTAGTTTAAATGTTGCAGGCTCTCCCGATGGTAACAATATGTGTAGGCCGCCCAATAGATGAAGGATTGTCGAAGGTAGTTACAAAAAATGATCAAGTCGATGGACCTTTCCATGTTGAATTTGTATATCCTAGTTGCTGTGAAAAACAGGTTTTGCAGCCTGGTAAACCTCAATGGGCCAATTATGTGAAAGGAGTAGTAGCCAATTTTATCGGTGAGGCACCAGCATTCGAAGCAGCTATTGTTACTAGCGTACCTACAGGTGGTGGTTTATCAAGTAGTGCAGCGATTGAAGTGGCTGTTTTTACATTTTTAGAAGCTCTAACTGGTTCTAGCGATGTCAAGTACTTATCACATTATTTTATTATGACATATTTATATATAATTACTAACATACTATCTTATCATATCGCTTTTGGGCTGAAGGTATTTAGAAAATCACTTTTTGAGATAAGCTGGTGTAAATTTTCTATTATTGAAGCTCAGAAAGTGGTTTATGCATGTCTAATTTCTTTTGTCTGAAAGATTTCTATATAATATACAGGGTGTCTCAACCGACGTTGGCTAACATGGGTAACTTTGTTATTAGTGGAGATAGAAAGTCGGTTAAATGGGCAAAGTAGTGCAGAAAATTGTGCTCATTAACGTCCCGTCGAAAAAATAATTGAATTTTGACACCCTATGAATTTATTTAGAAAATAGTGAAAATTGCCATTTATGAAAACTGGCCATAACTTTTTTATTTATGAAGATATTTGAAAATTTCATTAACCATTTTTTTAAGGTCTTTTCAGTGGCGTAGGATTAATTTTTTTATTTCCACTACATAATGAGATATTGACAAGAACTTTGGTTTTTTTTATGGACGCTATTTTTTGATTTTCAAATATTCGAATTCTGCTTATTTTTCTGAATAATTTGGCATAGCACATCTTATATCTAAACCAATCAGAAGCTACAAAACAGACCAAAATAGCTTTTTTTACCGGGAAATTGGACAGTTCAATTTTAATATAGTTAAACTAAATTAAAAAATTGCGACGTTTCGTTAAATCTTTTTAACTTCTTCGGGCAGAACTGATATGATTAATGGACGTGAACAATATTGAGAGTTACGGCCAGTTTTCATAAATGGCAATTTTCACTATTTTCTAAATAAATTCATAGGGTGTCAAAATTCAATTGTTTTTTGGACGGGACGTTAAAGAGCACAATTTTCTGCACTACGTTGCCCATTTAACAGACAGACTTTCTATCTCCACTAATAACAAAGTTACCCATGTTGAGACACCCAGTATATTGTAATCCCACACCAGCGGCATCACATACACTGAAAATAGTCTCGATATCCTGGTGAACTAATCCGCCCCCGTATAAGCCAGTTATTTTAATGTTTAGTTGAAAATCCTAGATCATACCTACATTTATTACTGTATTATGTATACATATTTATAGACAATATATGGCTCATACACTAGTGGCATCAGTTAAGTGTCGGACCCTAGGGGCCAAAGCTTAAAACCTCGACGTTCCATATCATTCTGAACAACCTAAAAAAACGATATAATTGAGAAAAATACCCTTCTTAAAAAAATATAAATTATATACCTACATGTTCGCTGGTTTTTATAACAAACCAAATAAATGGGAAGGAGGTGGACGTTTTGAGTTACTATCACTCTTTAGAATGAGCGAAACGCTGGCAAGCCAAACCCTACCCGAGATGAAGCTGAAAATATTTTCATGGAAACGGCTTGCAAATTTTGCAAAATTAATGTTTACGTTTTCGTGTGTATTTCAGTTTAGTTGATAAAGCATTCGCTTGTCAGAGGGCTGAACACGAATTTGCTCATGTGCCCTGCGGAATTATGGATCCATTTATATCCGTGATGGGAAAAGAAGGATCTGCACTTCTTATCGATTGCAGGTCGGTCGGATTACCTACTTAATAGGGATGGTGACTGTATTCAAATAAAAATATAATTTTAACGTTAAAAGGTATTTTCTATGATAGAAATACTAAAAAACACAATATTTTTCCTTATTTTTGAAGGAATTTAATTAATATTTAGTAAATAAAACGTAATTAAATCACTCTCAAGTCACGTGACAACGAACACCAGAGTGCATGACGTCATTCAGTCATAAACATTATCAGAAATTGTCATAGAGAAGGACGCTGTTCACGCTGTGTCAAAAGGCGTCATTGTTTGGTTAATATTTGGAGTGTTTACTTATAGGAAACGTCAAATTACATATAACTAGCAACAACTACGAAAAAACATTTCATCACCTCATCAGTTTACCAGCGTTTATGACTGTATGACGTCACAGCAGTCTCGTGACAAGTATGAGCGTTTTAGAGCGAAATTTGAAACGAAATTTAAAATGCATGATTTTTAAAGCTTGAGTTGTACTTAAATAAAAATAAATATTTGTGACTACATTAGGTACTTATGCACGATTTAAAACACTTTCCCAAAAATAGTCAACATCCCTATTTCTAATAACAATAAATTGATAACTTCATAATTAATATTTTAGATCAATTACTTCAGAATTAGTTCCAATGGATGATCCAGACATAGTTATTATTGTAATAAATAGCAACGTCAAACATGAATTACTCGGAACTGAATATTCCTCTAGACAGGATCAGTGTAAAGAAGCAGCCAATTTACTTGGAAAAAGCTTACGTGATGCCACGCCTGAAGACGTTCAAAGTAAATATTTCATTTTAATAACTGCATTAATTAAATAGCCAGTGGTTTAGTTGCCAAGAAGGGCCATCTTATCCACAAGGCATACAGGGTATATTTTAAAATTACCGACAAATGAAAACTAAAGATACTATAGCCCAAATTAAGACAAGAATTGCTATTAATACTGTTCTGAAAAAGCTTTCTAGCCTGGATACAGGGAGTTTAAAAAAGTGATTTTGATTTTTTTTTTTATATTTTAGGGTTCTGTACGTCCAGAAAAAACGGAACCCTTATAGGATCACTCGTGTGTCTGTCCGTCCCACTGTCAAAGCCAATTTGCTCTGAATCTACTTAACCCATTAAGGTGAATTTTGAATATGGGGAGCAAATTAGGAAATAAAAAAAAAAAGTTTTGCAAACTACCGTGTGACATATCAAATGAAAGGGCTTGTAGTAGAGGTCTCAAATATGTTTTTTTTTTTATAATTTAATTATTTACTTATAGATTACAGGAAAACCTATAAGAAGTCTATGGTCTGAACATAACGTGGTAAATCTTTCAATATTGTGCGTTCAAATTTACATTTGCAGTTTGAATGTATGGGAGAACATATTTTTTTTTTTTAGTTACCACAAACAAATTTGGATAAGATTTTTTAAAAAATGGTAACATATTCAACATACAGAGCCCTTTCCACACGTGGTCAACTCGCACTTATACCCTTTTTTTTCACAAAGTTACACGAGTTTGAAAGTGTGTGATTTTTGATTTCGTGATAGTTATCCCCTAAATATTTTGAGTAATTTATATAAATATAAAAAATAACATGAACATTTTAGAATTGGAATCTTTAACTTCTGACCAAGACGTAATTAAGCGAGCCAAGCATGCTATAAGTGAAACAATACGTACTGCTGAAGCCGCCGAAGCTCTAAAAATGAAAGATTTTAAAAAATTTGGTAAACTTATGGTTGAAAGTCATGTATCTTTGAGAGATGATTTTGAAGTATCGTGTCCAGAACTTAATACTTTAGTCGAAGCTGCACTTGAGATTTGCGGTGTATATGGATCACGGATGACTGGCGGCGGTTTTGGTGGATGTACTGTAACTATGGTATGTTAGATGAAGAATTAGCATTTTTTTTTTTATACAGATTGTATCAACTCAAAGCTGTCCATAGGGCACTCTGTGTGTAAGACAGAGCACCATACACAAACGATAAGCAAGAGTGAGATAAATGATCACTAATAGGCAGTAATTACTGTGGTTACTGTAAAATAAATTTAAATAAACGTTTTTGTTTTCTAAGTAAAAATAGCCATTTTATCAATTAATTTATTACGTCGGCGGTTGAATTACCACCATAAAACCATTTAATTATTTGGATTTTTTCGTGAACAGTATAAATAGCCATTTTATCAATAATTTCGGTAGTGACTACAGACTGTCATTAATTGATAAAATGGCTATTTTTACTTAGAAAACAAAGACGTTTATTTAAATTTATTTTACAGTAACCACAGTAATTACTACCTATTAGCGATCATTTATCTCACTCTTGCTTATCGTTTGTGTATGGTGCTCTGTCTTACACACAGAGTGCCCTATGGACAGCTTTGAGTTGATACAATCTGTATACAATAATAGTGCAAGGTCCGGTATTACAAATATATATCATCTGGTATTTGACGATGACAAAGATTATATTAGATAATGTATACATTGATAAATCGCAAATGGGTTCCCTAGCTAAATTGCTGTTAAATAATATAAATTCTAATTAACTTTTTTTGATTAACTTCCCCGATTTGTTATTCATTTTTAAATTCGTATGTTGGCATTACTGGATTTTTTTTTGAGTATTCGAATTTGATAATCTAAAGCGTTGGCGGACAGCGGATTGTCAAAACCTGTTATAACATCGAAGAGACTACTCATATTTGGTTGTAAAAACCGATAGTCGTAACGACCTGTGGTGTTTTCGAGGTACAAAGTAATTTTTTATTAAGTATGTAGTATTACTGAATGTGTTGGTCCATATAAATCCATATCATCATTTTGAGTTCTAAAAAACGCCCTAACATGAATATATTGTATATTTCTTTTCAGGTTCACAGGAAAGCAGTAGATAATCTTGTAAATAACATTATAAAGAAATATAATGGAACACCAACTATTTTTGTCTGCACGGCCAGTGACGGGGCAAGAATAATTGATTTGAAAAATTGAATATAATTTTGTATAAGAACATCGATGTTTTATGAAGTACTCAATAGTTCTACTTTTAAATTTTACACTTTGTAAAAATGGGTCTTGCAAAACACGAGAAATTTTATGTAGTATAATGTATATAAAAAAATTTATATTGGGAACTGGTGAACATTTATTTTATTATCAACCTTATGATTGGAACTAAAAGAAACAGCGTATTTTTCTAAAACATAATATGCAATGATGACGTCAAAACAGTCAACCAAAGGACAACTGAAAAATAATACCATTTCACACCAAAATTCGCCTATTTGGTACGTGCGTATATTCGCAGCCAAAAAGCACGACAAGCGCATTTTTCACAGTGCACTGAAAGCAATATTTGCCTGATCCTCTTTTGTAGGGCAAACTGAATCGTGAATGTAGGGCCTTTTTAACTTCCCAATATATCGGACGGTTATTGTAATGGGTTTGAAAATAGAAATGATATCAACATCTTTTTATGTTTCAAAGTCACTACAGTATTTTTACACTATTTTTAAACAAGTACTAAACCGCACTGTTATTACCCCTGAAAATGGAACATCAGATAAACAGTAACTGAAACCGAAAACCGCAAATGTAATTTTAAAAAAAACCCGGGTCGCAGTGCCAAAACCCTGCCGACAATATAGTGTATTTGCTTATACAGGCAGTGTGGCTTTATTATGCAAATTGCAAACTTAAGTTGGTTTTTGGGCAAAATAAAAAATTTGACTCCTTAATACACCCCTTAAAATAACATTTTTTTTCTTAATGGCAATACTATTATCAATCGAACCTCTATACCAAATTATATACAACTATCAGTAAATAATTCACTATCTGCAAACTAGTGTTTTCATAAAATTTGTAAATCCGGTCCTGTCGGGCCGATTTTATTAAAATTTTAGGGACACTTTTTAATTACTACTAAAGGGTTAAATGTCAATTTTAAAACGATTCTGAGAATTTTTTCGGTATTTTGGGGCCCAAAAACATTTTTCAACCCCTAAAAACTACCCTTGAAATGCCCCGATTACGCCCATTTTAAATAGGCTTCTTGCGGTGATGGATTTCAAAACGTGGGCCAAATTTCGTTAAAATCAATTAACTCTTTCGAAAGTTATTGCCCGCACACACATACTTATATATATATATATATATATATATATATATATATATATATATATACGTATATATATATATATATATATACGTATATATATATACGTATATATATATATATATATATACGTATATATATATACGTATATATATATATATAAATATATATATACATATATATCTAAACATTTTTAAAAATGGTGCCAAAGTGTTTAGGAGGTTATGAAACGTCGAGAAATTTTGGTCCGACCCCTAGGTCCCGCCATCCGACCGACGCCAATAGTGTATGTTGCCATATGGCAAATACACTAAAAACCAAAATTATAATAGTCCTAATAAACGACCCACCTCGCGGTTTGTTCAATTTAAATTTATTGACAAATGTTTACTATGTTAACTGTTACCGTCCAATACTAGAGACAAACATACAGCACTGGATTCTCTCTGGGAGTGATTTTACGCGAAAAACGGAATGTAGGGATGAAGTATATTGTTTCCGACACTGCTTACATTTGCACTAATTTAGACTCATAAATATTTCTAGGTGTTTGCAAAATTTCTTCAAAAATTCTTAAACCAAGGTCTAGAAATGCAGAACGCCGATATGTGATTCTCTGAGAATTTTATAATTGTCATAAAAAAATATAAGTTCACAATTTAGTTCTGAAGTAAAAGGACAATCTTAAAATCCATTATCATTATTTTAACAGCCATGATTTATTTTAAAATAAATATCGTCAAAAAATGCATAACCTTTACAATCTCAAAAATGTATTCCATTTTCGAATTGGTAGACAATTCTGTTATATTCAAATTATTTAAAATACAATATCTCCTAAAATAAAAATGATCACTTACTGGAGAATTCATGATGTTAATTTTTGGTTTCCGGTATGGCTCACCAACGCTAAAAGTGCTTTAAGCACAGAATTACCAGTAATAACACAAAAATCTAGCCAGAAAGCCAGCAAGTCAACTGAAGATCTATGTTCAGTCACTTTGCCGGGTGTAAGAGTGTAGGCATCTACTGAATTTAATGAGTTTTAAAAAAAACGTCTTAAATTTTTAATATATCAGTATGTTTTATATTGCAAAAAATCTTTAAGACTCCTTGGTATGCATAATGATTTCAAAGCACACAAAAATTTATCAGACGTATCAGCTTTTCCATGTCTGAAATTTTTGCGAACTGCTGTGCGACACAATCGTTTAAGTGAATTTTTCATTAATTTTTCCGAGAAGATTTCTTGAGTTTTAACGAGTTCATCAAGCACACTACACTGAAATAGAGTAACAACATCTGAGTTCACAGTAACCCACGGTTCATAACAAATATCAAAATGAATAGCTTCCAATACACACTGCTTGTTTTTAAATACACAATGTTCAATGAAAAAAAGGTTTTTAAAAATCCAGTCGTTGACATTAACATCAAGGCCATGAATTACTAATATTCTTAAAACGTCTTCAAATTTCGAGACAGCAATAGTCTCTGACATTATAATAAAAAATTCTTCATAGTCTGTAATTTCAACCCTTACTCCTTTTGACAAAAATAAATACAGCAACGTTTGAAAATCATCCCAAGAGACACTACCATTTTTGACACATTTTATTAAAGTTATAATTGATCCATTGCAAAACGAGTAACACTGGTGAGTTAAATCAGATTCAAGCACTAGTTTGACACAGTTAAATACATCAATTAATCTGTTTTCTTCATAGGGTGTTATATTTTTCATTAACATAAATATAATATCTAATTCATTACATATTTCTAAGACTCTGTGGTCCGTAATGTCAAAAAGTGTCTTAAACCCATCGTAACTAAAGCCCATAGATATACAGCAATGCAATGCTACAAATTGTATATTGTAATCTTTGCATATTAAATTTGGATTGGCCTTGTGTTTCAATAGAAGATTTATAGCTTCTGAATGTTTTGTCAGCATCAAAGCCGACCTACTATCTGTATTAACTTTATTTATGTCATCCACAAATGGAAGTAATACTTTCATGGTATTTATACTATTTTTATCAGCTGCCTGCATTAAAGGCGTTAACGAAAACAGTTCATTAGGTTTATTTGAATCTGCGCCGGCATGAAGAAGCATATCAGCAATTATATCATGATCATAATACGCAGCGATGTGTACAGGAGTATCTCCATCTAAATCGATTACATCGATGATAGTTCTCTCACATGAAAGTAATATCTGCATTTTTTCTATTGAATTACTTTTCGCTGCTATATGAAGGGGTGTTGACATGTCGCTTCTTGCAATATTTACATCACAGCCCGCATCAACCAGGATTTGCACAATTGATGAGGACACCGAGGATGAATTGCATGCAAGAAATAAAGGAGTTTCTCCAAGATATGTTTCAATATCTAACCTCACATCTTTCAATGTAATTATATATTTGACACAGTTTTCTCTGTAGAAGAATGCATACTATTATTGACTTTTTATGATTACTATATTTTTAAACAAAAGCCATTTAAATTACCTGTTATTATAAACAGCATGATGCAAAGCTGTCATTCCTGCATCATTGGTTAAATTAATGCACGCTCCTTTATTTACTAATTTTCGTAGCGTTTTTAAGTCTCCTTCAATAGCAGCTTTATTAACACCTTTAACTGAAGTCATATTTCTCGTAAATTACTGTAAAATATTATTTACTTTTTTACAGAGAATGCAATTGCCATCTCCATTTAACGTTAACGGAAGTACTCTCCACTATCAAATGTGAAGTTAAAATACATAAAAAAAGAATACTTGTGATAATCAAGATTAGTAGAAAATTAATTTACCAATCTTGAGTGATAATACAAATAAGAAACACATTTACTGAATCGTGTTTATAAAAACCACAGTCCCTACATAATTTTTTCTTTTAATTTACCATAAATCTTAAATTACTTATACCTCAGTCCTCACTGTATATAACATGTTATTTCACTGCGTTGTTAATCGAATATTAAATCTTAATATCGCGGGGAATTGACAAATTTAAATGAAATAAAACTATTTTTCCTATTTAGCCACGCTTCGCCTTTATTTAAGACTATAGTCCCGGATTCACCCGAGTATTGCGAGTAAGGTATTAACTCAATTGAACGACAAAAGTGAACCGCATCTTAACTTATTTACAGAGAGGATCGCTAATTTTATATTAAATTTATAGATAAATTCGTTTGTTCAAACTCCACTTAAGAATCAATCTAATTTTTACTCGGGCGAATCCGGGTCTACTGACTTAAAATTTTCTTAATAAATAAGCTATCGAATGGTAAAAATCTCATTCAAATCTGTGCAGTATAGTGAATTCAATCCGATTTTCACCCAGATGAAGCCGAGTCAGCAAGTTACGATATTCCTAATCTGGTTCTAAGCAATAAGCTATTGAATGGTAAAAACCGCATTGAAATCCGTTTAGTAGTTCTCGCGTTTTTAGCGGACATAGGTACACACAAAGTAATTTTAATGTAACTCCCAAGTCAGGTCAAAAAAAATTGCTCACCGATTTTTTCCAGCAACCTTCAGAATTTCGGTCTTAAATCTTCTTGAACAGAAATCGTCAATCGGAATGAATCCATCGGATTTTTCAAACGGGATGCAACTCAGCAGCCAATCTTGTGAATATTATACCCAATGTTAATAACAATAAACCGTTAAATATTAGTATTTTATGTAAAAAGTTACGTAATCTTTCAGAGGAGTGAAGGAGGGGACGTGCTAAATGTGTACATGGTTTTTTAACATGGAGGACGAGTGTAAAACACGTAAGAAAAAACGATACGTGGTTTCGAAACAACCACTTAGTTATTTCATTAAAAGGCATAATTTTATACTCAATTTTAATACATGATAAGTCACAAAAATTAAAAAAAAAATGATTTTGTTACTTAACCAATGCCACTATTAATTATTATGTACCTTTAATGTCAATTACATTAGGTGTACAAAAAAGATATCTTACTCATTACTGTAATTCCAATTTTATAATATATAAATTATTATTCTATTGTTTTACAATTCTAAGTACAAATAACCGATAAAACTTTTTTAGTGTAAGCGTTTAAAAAAACGCGCACAGTTTACAAAATAATTAATTTCGAAAAGGCAGAGATCTTGGTACTAGAAGTACAAATATTTCTTAAGTTTTTTTAATACCAAATACCTAAAATACAAAAACAAAATAACAAAAAACAAAAAAAAAAAAATACAAAATTTTATATTTCGCTACTTATGAACTACGGAAAGACAATGCTGATTTATAATAATATAATACTTATAAAATTAGCTACTATTAGAATATAGTAAACTTCGTAGCTAATCGCTACATTTTATGCAAAGTAAATACTGACAAAATGTGTCAGTTAAATATATTAAGTGTTCTTATGTACAAATATAAATAAAATTAAGTTGTCCTCAAAAGTACATCACACAATCACTTATATTAATTTTATTGATGTGACTGGTGAAAGAAACTGTTTTTAATGTTTACAGTAAAAATTTAACTGGCTAATTTTATACTAGTAAAAGTAATATTTGAAACTCAAATGTTAGAAAGAATTTATTAACAGATTTTTAAAGATGAATTAACATCTTGGGTATACCTAAACGCAATATTATGGTCCTCAGTCACCAGACAGACTTTGGCTAGTTAAAGCGTTTTCTTAATTTTCTACTTAGGTATATGAATTTCCAAGCAAATTAAAAGATTCTTATTTATAAATTTATCCTTTCCAGTTCACATAAATATACGAGTAGCTTTGGTAGGTATTCATGAATATAAAATAATAATCATCATTGATTTTCCAAATAAATAAAATACTGCGTTTTCTTTTATTTTAAATTTCAGCTTTCACCAGTAATACTCTCTTTTGATTAATTTTTAAATTTACACAGAGATGCAATTAAAATATTTTTAAAAACTACAAACTACTGTCATATTTTAGCTTAGGCAAAGATGTGTAAACATCTGTAAGGCAAACTTTTAGACATTTCATTTTGCAATAAACACACTAATATTCGATGAAAACATTTATATTAAATATTACAAAAAAAAACGGCACTTGTAGTCACATTTGAATTTAGTACACTATTTTTGTTTGATCCTTATTATTATCATCAATTTGTAGAACATGATTGACATCGCCTTTATTACATTGTTTCGAAGTTCTTAAATTTTAACAATTGTAAAGTTTGCAATACATCGAATTATACATTATTTTAATAGGTACCTAGGTAGATATTTTTTTATATTCTAAATTTTGTGGCAAACATTTTGCAATTTAAACTTTTTTCCATTTAAAAGAAATGATTGATTGAACTAGGTATAAGTAACAATCTTATTAATAAAATAATTGATAAATAAATAAATAAATTAGTGAAGTAGATGGAATATAGTTCCAGTTATTTATTAATCATTTGAATTTTGTATATTTAATTCCTGATCCACTGCTATTGTTTCATTAATTTTCTATCTAAGGTCAAACTAACAATTTATCTAAAGTCATGAAGGTCAATTTAAAATTAAATTATTTTCATTCTAATGGCTACCTCATAAGTACGAAAATTTTATTAAGTATACTTCAGTAACCATTTAAATATTAATAGGTAGAGAATAAATAATAACACATTTTGTTGAGTTAATTATTTTTCATGCTATGGTGGTGTCATTTTATGCCATACTAAGTCTCTCAGCATCAGCTCGTTGTAATACTGTGTTTGAACCAAAAAATCTACGATTTTTTGTATACGATATCAATCCGACAAATACTCCAGAAACTACTAGCCAAACACCAGCTTGATAAAATGACTGCTCCCAAGATCCCGTAACATCAAAAAGCCATCCTGTAAAATAGATTTCATAAAACTTCTAGCCTACACAATTTAAATTCTTTTCAACAAGAATTTGCATTTACAATAAATTCTTACCCGCAATCGGTGGTCCAATTAAATTTCCAATGCCTTGAAACAGTAAAACTAATCCATAAGACAGTGTAAATCTTTCCATTGAAACCAATTCTACTAATACAATAGGTGTAAAAGTATATGTACTGGCGAACGTTAACCCGAATAAAGCACATGCAATTCCTAGACCAATAGTTGATGTTGCTAGCCAGGGCATAGCTATGGTAGCTACTCCACAAATTCCCATACAAACTCCATAGGCTTTGGAAACATCAATCCACGGCTGATCGCCTGCCCATCCAAGAGCCAGCTAAAATGTTTAATTAATTATTGTAGTAATATAATAATACAAACGCAAAAAAATCTGAAAAAAAACATTTTTTTTCAAAATCATCTTTCAAATAATCTTATATTTGCTTCATGAAACTAATTGTACATAATATATAGAGTTCGGGACTTCAGTACGAAATTATCAATTCTAACAATGGGTACCGGAACAACGACTTCTCTATGATCCACATTATGAAATTCATTGAGTTTTTTAATGTCTTCATTTCCTAACTTAATTTTAGATACTGTTCGAACAGGTTACTTACCATACCAATCGTATTAAAGACACCAATAAAAGCTATAAAATGAGACGCCTCTTCTTCGGTGTATGCATTGATTCTCACTAAATGTTCAGCCAGAAAGAAATATGGCACAATGAACCACGTAAATATTAAAACTGTTGAAATTTCCAACAACAAAAAATGTAGCTCAAGAAATAATGAGAAATCTGCCATTCCTTTTAAAGCTTCCCAGTAATCCGTGTACCACTTCTGTAAAAAAAATATTTATCTATTTGCATTTAATAGTTAAAAAAAATAGACACCTCCCAAATAGAAATAATTTCAGAAGTTATTGCCATTTCTGGTTATACTTGAAGTCGGCATCATTAATATTACACCTTTATAATATTAACTATAGTCTGACCCTGACAACTTACGTACTTCGATTAAAAAAGAGGCAAGTTATTTTCGGCATCAACGGTTCTTTAGAAGAAATTTTAGCACAGGAGGCATTTCCAATTTCAACCTCTTGCTCCAGGGGTAATGTTATTAAAAAAGCGACTGTTGATCACGACAACCGACTAAAACTTGATAAATATCGCATACTTATATTCGTATAATTTTATCGCAGAGTGAAAAGTTAAAAATTCACGTATTCCCTTCAGTAACCAGAAATTGCGATGACTATAAAAATAAATTAAAAGAATTTCTTTGGTTTCATTCTGATTGTTAAAATAATCTCTTTTTTTCAAAAAAACCACCCACAAAGCCCAAGGGTCTAGTTTCCAAATTGTTATTCAAACGACAAAAGCAAACATAGCCAAAAACATTTGCTTTTCAATTTGAAGTAAAAAATGTCATTATCTTTATTTAACTTATCGTGGCCGTAAGGTAACTAGCAGTTTGAAGATGTGCCTATCGCGTTTTTTCGCTGCGTGTATCTCTTAAACGAGTGGTTTCTATTTGGCGAAAAAATGTTCAGGAACTAAATTGTACAGCAGTTCTATCCGGGAACTATCTAACTACAATATAAAATTTCGAAAGATATGGTTCATATTATAAGGCACTAGCATAAACTGATAAAATGTTACTTACCTCATCACTCTGCGCAAGAGTTGTCATCGAATTCTTGTAAATATCAGGACACGAAGTAGCTCTAAGACGATACTTTCTTGTGTTTAACATTGCTCCTCGATATACAACAGAATTTCTATGAATTTTAATATCTTTCAAATAATGATGTGTTTGAGACGGCTGTCTCTTAAACCTATGCCTGGCATCCGTTTTCGATGGAGCATGGATGGTCTCATGATGATTAGCGGGAATAATCTTCACGTTATTTAACCCGGAATTTTGAAGCAGTGGTGTATTCGACGGATCTTGACGATTAATCTCATTTTTATTCTGTTTAGATTTTTTAACTCGCATCGACATAGTTACTGGAATGCGCGCAGGTTGATGTGCAGCTTCTGCTTCGCAGATTGCAGCCAAACCTTTGTCGGAAATACTGCGGCATAGTAAAAGCGACGGATAATTTTCTACAATAATATTATAAAGATGTTTGTTTGAAAATAGCGATTCAAGCACTTCAAGAGGCACCTGAAACATGCAACATTGAGCTTGGTCATATAATTATAAAGAAGAAATGTCAACAATTATTAATTATATTCGTAATTCATTAAGTTACTAACAACAAATGTAAAAGTCATAGCGTACTCGTTGTAAGCGAGGACGACTTATTAATTAACCACAATAGGCAAACTGCCGAAGGCAAACGATTTTTTTTTCAAAAAATAATAAAAACAACTCTCAATAAATGTAATAAAAAATTGAAAAAATTATATCGTTCCATTTAAGTATAAAATAATAAACAACAACAATTGATTTATTAGTACAATACTTAATGTGTGAAAAAATAAATAAACTTGGGAAGTAGCTTTTTGTTAGTTAATTCCAATACAGTTGTCTGCTATTATTAATAATAGGCTAATGGTTTTTTTTTATTTCTTTTTTCCGTGTCTCACAGACTTAAAAAATACAGATTTTTGTAACATAATTCAAAACTGCGTTCATGTTGTTCCAAACGCAGGAAATTATCTGAAATTCGGTAATTCGTAATTCATTTATTAATTCAAATACTAAAAAAACCCGGGTCGCAGTGCCAAAACCCTGCCGACAATATAGTGTATTTGCTAATATAGGCAGTGTGGCTTTGTTATGCGAACTTAAGTTGGTTTTTTGGGCAAAATAAAAATTTGGCTCCTTAATACACCCCTTAAAAGAACATTTTTTTCTCAGTTGCAATATTATTATCAATCGAACCTCTATACCAAATTATATATACAACTTTCAGAAAATAATTCACTATCTGTAAACTAGTATTTTCATAAAATTTGTAAGTCCGGTCCTGTCGGCCCGATTTTATTAAAATTTTAGGAACACTTTTTAATTACTACTAAAGGGTTAAATATCAATTTTGAAACGATTCTGAGAATTTTTTCGGTATTTTGGGGCCCAAAAACATTTTTCAACCCCTAAAAACTACCCTTAAAATGGCCCGATTACGCCCATTTTAAATAGGCTTCTTGCGGTGATGGATTTCAACACGTGGGCCAAATTTCGTTAAAATCAATTAACTCTTTCGAAAGTTATTGCCCGCACACATATATATATACGTATATATTATATACGTATATATATATATACGTATATATATATATAAATATATATATACATATATATATATATAAACATTTTTAAAAATGGTGCCAAAGTGTTTAGGAGGTTATGAAACGTCGAGAAATTTTGGTCCGACCCCTAGGTCCCGCCATCCGACCGACGCCAATAGTGTATGTTGCCTTATGGCAAATACACTAATAACTAGTTAAATTTTTCTAAAGCAAAAAGCAATGTATGCGTAAAATTCCTATTGCATACTTGGAATAACATATACTCATGGAAAGCTCATTTCCGTTAATTCACGTTTATAAAATAGTTAGCGCTTTTCCAGTCGTTGAAACTAAAAGTGCAATGTGATACAACAGAAGATATATCATCCAAGGTAGTGCCTTGTATAAAATGAACTACAATAGTAAGGGATAGGAATGAGTCATATTACGGTATATTAAGGACTACGTATCGCTAGTGGCGCCATCATTTTGGGGTGTAAAAAGTAGGAACATTCATATTTCTATAGTATGTATACTATTTTATGAACATTTTATTTTTTTAGTAAAGCACACCTCACACGATTATATACAATATATCGAAATACTGGCAGCATTGCGAACTGTGTGAGGGCAAATACTGATGAACTATCACGAAACTAATGATACTTTCGCGATCTTGAAAGTATTTGAGCGGAGCCAAAATACCATTATGAATACTGATTGTGTAAGGTGAATTTCAAAATACTGGCAGTATCAAGTACTATTAATTATCGTGTGACGGGCGCTTAAGGCCCGTTGTACACGGACTGCTTTTCAAGCAGTCGAAAGCAACTGCTTCAAGCACGCAGTGGAATATTTTCTAGTAGATGCTACAAATCTCCATAGAAATATTCCACTGACAAATTGGAACAGCCGGTTTCTACTGCTTGACGAGGAGTTCGTGTACGGTGGGCCTTAAGCGCCCGTCACACGATAACTATGACATACTGACAGTACTTGATACTGTTAGTATTTTGAAGTTCATGGTATACAATCAGTACTTATATCGATATTTTGGCTCCGCCCAAATACTTTCGACTACTTAAAACAGTCGCGCACAACTACACCACGATACCGTGGATTCGTTAATTAGAGCCTCGGAGCTTTGTAGCTACAGCGCCGCGCGTAGAGTTTATAAGAACCCTAAACGTCATCGATTTTTGGCACACTTGTTTCACATTGCGACCTGGGAAAATCAGTCTCTTTTCTCTCTATCTTTCATGGTTAAAAAAATGCTCCAAAAAATATTTGATTTTAACATTTCAAAACCTTCATTAAAAAATGTTTTTTTATTAAAAACTAACGAATTTCACATAATATGCTAATTCAGAACAGCAGTTTCGAAATTATATTTTTTAATAGAAAACAGGAATTGAACTTTGAAGATTATATTTTTTGTCTAATTCAGTTGTCATAGAACTGTAAATTAATATAAAGTAAACCTAAAAATATATTTACCGTTTCATTTTGCTTCACAAAAGTTGGAAGATTAATTACAGATCGAAAATTTCCATTCAATTTTTTTGAATCTTTTTCAACTTCTTCATTTTCCGACTCCTTATCTTTCATGGACGTTGTAAGTGCTGTCAATATGTATTCGGGCGATTTTCCGCTCTTAACAAGTTTTCTGATTTCTTCAACGCCGGGAAAATTCGATCCACCTGACACTGAACCCATACTCGGAGCTCTGCTTGTCGATTTAGCTCTCAGTTGTTTGTTTTCTTCTATAAGCCAATCAGGATCTCTCATTAATGCACCGCACACACACAAGTTCAGGAAAGATCCGGCAAGTAACAAAACACATCCTCTCCAGCCATAATGTGCTATTTGGTAAGTTTCCATTGGCGCGTAAACAAAAGTCCCGATTCCTGTTCCACAGGCTCCAATGCCAACGGCAAGTGATCTTCGTTTGTCAAACCAATACGTTATAGACACCACAGCGGTCACATAGATCAAGCCAAGTCCAAGACCAGAAATTACACCAAAAGAGAGCAAAACAACTTCTATCGATTGAGCAAACGCACATATTATGAAACCGAGAGCCGAAACTATACCTCCGATCATTGTTGACACCCGACAACCGTACCTATCAACGATTGCACTCATTATTGGTCCAGTTATTAACGGGCATGCTAAAAACAGTGAGCCGATCCACGATGTTGTTGCTTTTGATGCTTTAAATTCTTCCAGGAAACTTATGTACAACAATCCAAACGAGAAACTCACACCGTCAGCAATCATAGATTCAATTACTGATGCAAACACGACCACCCAACCCCAACCTCCATCAGGAATCTTAGATTTTTTATTTGAGATTGTTATTTCATCGCTTGACAAATTTGAACTGCTTGTGGACATAATACTGTCATGTGAAGAGGATGTTCGAAATGTAACACCGTCATTATAATTAGGATTTTCGATCAATAATATTTGAGTTTCTTCTATCGGCGAAACATCTGTCGAATGATATTTTCTAATGCCATTCATGGGTACCAGGTCGATATTATTGTCATCACTGTCGCCTCCGATGCCGATGTCCGAATAAGCTGGAGGTGGAGTAGTAGAATTTGTCGCAGCACTTGCTGGTGTAGTGCTCATCGTATCCGGAACATTTACTGCCGAATCACCAGTCGCTGTCCTGAAACTCGGTGTGCTGCCTGGAGATGTCACTGAACTTGACAAACTGATGGCCGGGGTATCCGGAACGGTTACTGAAGATCCACCACCAGGCGTTCTAAAACTAGGAGTACTTCCAGGAGTTGGCGTTCCACTTGACCAACCAACAATCGGTGCCCGATCTGTAGTCTTCTGGACTTGTTGTGGTTCCATTTTAAATATTTCAACTCAATACAAAACTTTGTCACTATTTTGTCCTGATGATATTTAAACAATACTTTATCCACTTTTCATGAATAATTTGAACAATCACGTATCGCGATAATTTGTTAATAAATTATAAGATTAAGTACTAACGAATTTAAGTAAAATAATTAAGTATTCGTCAATTAATTGCAATATATTATCACAAGAACTTTTAAAATCTGCTCCGTTTATTTAAATAAATTGTATTAAGTACGTACATTGTAAGTACGTGTCTATTTTCAATAAAACAATAAATAACGACTGACTAGGTATTTTGCACACTTTTTTACTAAAATAAAATAATTATTATACAAAAAATATATGTACACTGATATTTTATCACGCGTTTGTCGAGAATAAATATTTAGTATACGAAAATATTCTCTTTACTTAATATGTGGAACTCAGACAATACAAATAATTTATATTATCTTATTTGAGCTTTTATATACGAGTATAAGCGAGTAGAGCCGAGAATATCACTCACACATATGTAATTTTTCAAAATTAAACAATCACTGGCAATATTACTTTTTAGATCCCGTTTTTACACGAAATTATTTACAATTTTTTTTTAAATTACTATATTGAACACTTCAATTCAATTACCTAAATATTTATCTTATCTATAAGAAAACTTTGAGTCTTTAACCAGCGTTTCGGCCACCCTTGCAAACGTCTTAAACGTGGATCTCTAGTCTTAATTAATGCCCCTCTACAGGGGACGGCCACTTCGTGAGGAGATAAAAAGGGGAGATCAGTGACACAGCTCATCAATTACCTGCCAGTCTTGATCACGTCAATCACTATGTTGATTATTTTAGAACACTTATTTTAAATTGTTGATTGTTTTAACTCGTTGCTAGTGTTTTACTTGAATCTTATACGTCCGCGTGCAGTTAAATACAATGCTTCTAATTGGTTAAAACTATTAAAACAGACGACGATCGAATTGTTGTTTATTAACTCGATAAATTGACGGCAACCGTTCGCGAGAAATGCTTCTTTCGTTTTGCTCTCGATGGGAAATCTGAAACAAGTAATAAGCGACAATTACTAGTTGGAAACCTTAAAATAGCACCTATAAGACAGTCAATAGGGCGACGAGCCAAGATTATTATACAACACAAAGATTTGTCAATACATAATATTATTTACACTTAATTTATACATTAGGTATATATTACAATAATGAGATTGAATTAGGTGCTGAGTATATTTAATAGTAGATTATGTATCTGGAGCGTATAATAACTACATTTTCGACGAGCTATAACATTATGTTACACGAGCGTCAGCACATGAATCAAAATAATATTGCGCCCTATTGTCTGTTTTTTTAAACGCGCTTTTGTCTTCATTTCCAGTATTTTCAACATATTCAACAGTTTACTTGTGTAGCAAACTTAACTTCCATAATGAACGCAGTAATACCTATATACACATTATGTATAAGCCGTTCTTTCATACTGATTGCATACCTACTTATTGAGTTATACTTTAATTTCTTATTAAAAATAATAAATTTAACAAAAATCACTTTAGTAAAATTACTTTACCGCCCGGCTTGTCACTGGTTTAAAATGGATCATTTTGTAACCGGCATACAAGCATGCAAAGCAACTATTTTATAGAGGGTAGTGCTGTTTTTCAAAGTATACGGAGCATGCAAAAATAGTATTGCAAAGATAAGGTTTTTACTACGAACTCCTATTTTTTTTCAAAACGGAAAATCCAAAAGCATCCATATTATCCAGAAATTATTATAATAATAAAATAGTAGAAGATATTAAAAACCAGTTGTACTCGCAGCTCCGCTTACGTGCATTTCGAACTGCTGTTGCCTGCTGAGTTATTTTTGACATATACAAAAAACGAAACGTTCTCAAGTTAAAGTATCTATCTTTAAAGTTCAATTCCAAAATATGTAATAATAGAAATTAGTTTCATGGGTAATTGGAATAAAAAATCAATTTAAACACTTATTGATTGCAACGTTTCGTCTTTATTAAATTAAGACTTTTTCAAGCTCTCAGTATGTTTAAATTATAATAAAACTTAGATATAAAAGGCAATTTTGTATTACAAAGATCAAAAAATTGAAAATTGTAGAAAATAATATCTTCTTTTTTTTTATTTTTATTTAATAAAAAAAAAGAAGATATTATTTTCTACAATTTTCAATTTTTTGATCTTTGTAATGCAAAATTGCCTTTTATATCTAAGTTTTATTATAATTTAAACATACTGAGAGCTTGAAAAAGTCTTAATTTAATAAAGACGAAACGTTGCAATCAATAAGTGTTTAAATTGATTTTTTATTCCAATTACCCATGAAACTAATTTCTGTTAAAGTATCTATTTTTTTTTCTTTTCACATTAGAAGGAGCCCACATAAACACAATATTTAGACCTTAGAAAAACATTCGTAAGAAGAACTGTTAACAAAACAAAACAAAAAATTCAACTAAAAATTATATATTTAAAAAGATAAAATAATTAGTTTTTCCCATTCTGTTAGAACTCGACGTAAATTTGACTCCATGTAATCTTTTGAATTAACAAAGAACTGAATTGAATAAAATAGTGTCTCCAACTACAATTTAAATATACATAAGTACAGAAGAGAGAATGTGTCTGTACCACTGCAAAATTATAAGGCCCATCTTTCATCGATGTAAAATTTGGGTTAAAAGAAAGCAGCAAAATCATCAGTCTGACCTTGACATAATATAGCTGGGATCTAGGTAATAATATTAAACATCGAGAACGGATTGTGACGACCAAGTTTTCGCAAAGTACTATACCTACTCTATATTTACACAAACCATTTCGAGCCCTTTTCGACTCCCTTCTATTTCCGAGGTTAGTTACGTCACAAAACTGAATTTTTTCAGGAGGGTTAAAGATACCATAAAAGCAGTAATTCAAATTTCCCTTATACGAGTGTCCAAAAAAACACGATTTTGAGTATCACTGACTGACTGTTAGATCATCATACTTAATTCACAAACGTCTAGCCGGTGCTGGGAGAAGCATCGATCTCGAATGCATCAACCGGTCGTCCAAAGACTACTCGCGTCTAATCGGTGTTGAGATATACTTGACCGCGTGTTATAATGAAACATGGATATAGATAATATTTAAGTAGACTGAGTAAGATTATAACTTAAAAAAAGTATTGAAATCCTACCATAAAAATTAATGTGAAGTCAAGCCCGATACAAATAACAAGTAGGCTTACCGGCTTTGTCGAAAAAGAAGGTGAAATCTTTTTTCACATTTATTTTTTTGATGGGATTTGTGTTAAACGATGGGGTTCTAACTCCGCTCTATAGATAACAGCAAAATATCAGTGTGTCATTGACATAATATAAGTAGAATCTAGGTGACAATATTATACTAACTCTACAAAGTATATTTATAAACTTTCATTCATAATAAGGTTAGGAGTCGACGCACTGGTTCATTCCAGTTTAAACGAATGTGCTATATTTATACCTGAATTAAGTAGAATGGGGTAAAGAATGCCGTGAAAAGCGGAAAAAAGCAGCTTGAACTAGAGAAAAGTCGATTAACGCAAAGTAATATAGATATTTAAAATAAATTCCTTATTAGTTAATCAGATTACAGAACTCGTTCGGGTTTGAATTTCATTAGATTATAATTTGAGAAACAGAACAGTGAATAATACTTAAAAACATAGTGTCGTTATGGGTCATTTTTCGATGAGATGTGACATGTTTAAAACGTACGCTAGCGAGTTTTAACAGTCACACGATTCGTAATACCATTACGTTTTAGGTATATATGGAATTTTTTGCACCTACCTCTCATAAAAAATATTCACTGCATTCACAAAATTTTTGACAGTTCACTTTTGAACAAAACTTCTAATAGTAGGTTATAAAAAACAGCTAATCGATAAACAATGATTTACTATGGAATTGGTTTAGCGCGACTAGTTTTGGTTTTAGGCGTAATGAGTCACTTTTATACAGTGCATGTAAAGTTGCTATTTTATGAGAGGTAGTGCAAAAATAACAGCAGGTCCGATTTCTAATAATCGGCGAAATTTAGCATTCGTCAGGCACGATTGTATGCAAGGAAAATAATCCTTATATTAAAATTTTCTCCCGCGGAAAAGTCTTCTTACATCCAAGAAATTAATTTATGAATTAATCATTAAATGCATTGAATTACAGATCTGAGCACTTTTTACAGGAAGAACTTAGCATCTTATTAATGGGAATGTATTTTATTTTATTTATTTCATATCTCAATAAACTTTAATTTGATGACAACGATATTCTTTCGTGTACTGCATATGGGCAGATTTCGACAACATGTGATTTTGTATGCTCCTAAGGGTCCTCTAGAGTCTAAGTGACCCAAAAATCAAACCGCGTCATTCTAATTTTGCATACTCAAGTACCACTTCTGTCTGGTTGATAAAATCATTAAATTAATTATCTATTAATTGTTTCAAATGTTTTTGACATATTTGTCAATCAAATATGCGGGATTATTGTTCAGATTGTAAAATTCTCAGTTTTGTTTTCGTAATATTATTACTTGTTATATTGCTGAAATTTGAAAACATGTCATAAATCAAAATAATAAGAAGATTATACAAAATCTCTAAGCATATCTATAATGTTTAAAATATTCTAGTGGTAATTAAACATTTCTTTCTAGTTCTTAACAAAAAGTAAATATTCTGATTAATGACCTAACATAATACGAGTTACGAACTTCGATAGGTATCGCAACTGCTGTAACTTCCTATGTATAAAATAAAAAAATCGTAATATACTAATTATACTCGTATTATTAAAAGCTTCGACCTTTTTATTGCAATTAGAGAACTATATGAAGTTTGTAAGCCTTAGTATTTGATAACAATTTCAACTTGATACATCTTGCAGCTTTACTTGTGCTATGAGACCTTTCGTCATACCCAAGGTTCAAAGGTCATAAAATACCTGATTTTTGATGCCAAGCTTTTTTTGAACATTTCGCGCTCGGCAGCTGGGGAGTAAAATGAGAAAAAACGCTATGCGTTGTTATTAAAAGCCCACGCGCGTTCCCGTTAAATCCATTCTTGCTTAGCTATTGCACTTTTCTACAATAAATAACAAATTAAGTTCTTAACGATAATTATCAGCCAGCCCACTTTTTAGGGTTCCGTACCCAAAGGGTGCCAACGGTAAATCTATTTCTAAGGCTCTGCTGTCTGTATGCCTGTCACAAGGTTGTATCTTTTAACCCGAAATAGGTAGGAACTTGAAAAGTGAGTATCACTATGGCCTCTATAATAACAGATAATAAAAAACCCGGGTCGCAGTGCCAAAACCCTGCCGACAATATAGTGTATTTGCTTGTATAGGGCCGTGTGGTTTTTATACTTTTATTATGTGAAATTAAGTTTGTTTTTGGGCAAAATAAAAAAATTAACCCCTTAATACACCCCTTAAAATAACATTTTTTTCTTAATTGTAATATTATTATCAATCTAACGTCTACACCGAATTAAATACACCCTTCAATAAATAAGTCACTATCTGCAAACTAGTGTTTTCATAAAATTTGTAAATCCGGTCCTGTCGGGCCGATTTTATTAAAATTGTGGGGATACTTTTTAATCACTACCAGAGGGTTAAATTTCAATTTTGAAACGATTCGGAGAATTTTTTCGGTATTTTGGGGCCCAAAAACAGTTTTCAACCCCTAAAAACTACCCTTAAAATAGCCCGATTAGGCCCATTTTAAATAGGCTTCTTGCGGTGATGGGTTTCAACACGTGGCCCAAATTTCGTTGAAATCAATTAACTCTTTCGAAAGTTATCGCGCGTACACATATATATATATATATATATATATATATATATATATATACGTATATAAATATATATATATATATATATATATATACATATATATATAAACATTTTTAAAAATAGTGCCAAAGTGTTTAGGAGGTTATGAAACGTCGAGAAATTTTGGTCCGACCCCTAGGTCCCGCCATCCGACCGACGCCAATAGTGTATGTTGCCTTATGGCAAATACACTAATAAGAAACCAAAGTTAATAAATATTGTATTTTTCTATAAACTTCAAAATAGTACACACTAGTGACATCGGATGGAATCTTTAAAAAAGCATTTCTGCGCCTTAGTCGTTTTTCATAGACATGTCCTGAATGAAATACATTGAACAATATTCCTAACAGCAATTATTGTACAAAATATATTTATTTTATTTTATTACTGAGGCTCCGCTGTCTATCTGTATGTTCGTCTGTCATAGGGCTGTATCTTTTGAACCGGTGTAACAACAAATAATAAAAAATAAAATAAAGTTAATAAATATTGTACGGTGGTACGGAACCGTTCGACTCGCACTTGGCCATTTTTTTAAGTGTGCGGTCTATAAACTAATGTTTAAATAATTTAAATATATTTACATCCCTTGCAATTTTTTTCTGTATACATATAATAATATTCCTTAATGATAGGATGTTGGCAAATTTTGGGAAATACTGAAGTTTCAACAGTTATTGACCTTGCCACAGTAGGTGTGTTTGTTATCAGTTAATTATATAATAGTGTTTGTTTAAAAAGTGTGTGAACCAATAAAAAGTGAGATAACATTATAATAATTTTCTACTACTTAATTCACAGTCGCGCGTTGTTATTCAAACCGGTTGCGCTTTTATGGCAATTCATTTTAAATCCAAGTTCATCAAAAATCATTCATCAATAACCAAATAGCCTTTTTAGTGTATTTGCCATATGGCAACATACACTATTGGCGTCGGTCGGATGGCGGGACCTAGGGGTCGGACCAAAATTTCTCGACGTTTCATAACCTCCTAAACACTTTGGCACCATTTTTAAAAATGTTTATAATATATATGTATATATATATATATATATATATTTATATACGTATATATATATATATATATATATATATATATATATATATATATATATATATATATATATATGTGTGTGTACGCGCGATAACTTTCAAAAGAGCTAATTGATTTCAACGAAATTTGGGCCACGTGTTGAAATCCATCACCGCAAGAAGCCTATTTAAAATGGGCCTAATCGGGCTATTTTAAGGGTAGTTTTTAGGGGTTGAAAAATGTTTTTGGGCCCCAAAATACCGAAAAAATTCTCCGAATCGTTTCAAAATTGAAATTTAACCCTCTGGTAGTGAATAAAAAGTGTCCCCACAATTTTAATAAAATCGGCCCGACAGGACCGGATTTACGAATTTTATGAAAACACTAGTTTGCAGATAGTGACTTATTTATTGAAGGGTGTATTTAATTCGGTGTAGACGTTAGATTGATAATAATATTACAATTAAGAAAAAAATGTTATTTTAAGGGGTGTATTAAGGGGTTAAATTTTTTATTTTGCCCAAAAACAAACTTCACATAATAAAAGTATAAAACCACACGGCCCTATACAAGCAAATACACTATATTGTCGGAAGGGTTTTGGCACTGCGACCCGGGTTTTTATCTATCTTTACAGTTTACACTGTAATATTATGCATGTCTGATGTTGAATTTTGTCAATGAGATATTGCAATTGTACAAATGGGATACGATACCTTTAATATTTATTAGAAGTATCGTATATGTGAATGGATACGATTATAATTGTATTGAGTAACATACTATTTTATTGAATGAACGTGTAAAATATAATGGATAAAGTCAAAAACTCACAGGCACAAGCGCGGATTTACAGGGAAGGAGTAAAAGGAGCTTATTACACTATTGATGATAGTGCGGGGCAAACAAGAAAGCATTTGATCTATACATGGGAACTAATAGAGCTTTTAAGCTCTGAGCCTCCAAGTGTCAAGGGTCCACAAAAATTGAACTGAACTATTATCGTATGAATTTTTTGGGTTTTTAACAATTTTTTTGATGAATTTCGACAACTTTTTCGGTGAATTTTCACATTTTCTTTGAACAGTATATTTCTGGCAGTTACTATTTAAATCCATGTGAGCGACAGAGAAGCAATGTAGACGCTGAACAGTCTACATACATACCATCTTTGTTCATGTCACTGGCTATTGCGCCAGATTATGTTTTCAATTTTTAGGAGGCAACCCGGCGTAATCGTTTAACACGAGTCCTCCAAGCCCCACTAAGTCTCAATCCGACCCATTCATTGTGAAACTATTGTGAATCATCAGCGTTGTGTTCTGTACAACTGTAACTATTTGGCTAAATTTTCTAGTTATAAGCCAGATGCTAATTACAAACTACATAAGGAAAACATACGTAATAATCATTAACATTCGGCAGTCACTGTGTCAATAATATAACGCAAGCACTTGCATGAGCCTTAGATGAATTAAAAAACAATTATTCATTTCGCAAGTCCATGGTAAAATTCCGTGCTTTGTATATCTTATACGTAACATAGTTTACAATAATTGTAATGATAAGTTTTATTTCCGTTTCGAATTATGCTCATGTCGCCAAAATATTAAAAATAACAAAAAAAAATGGTGCGTGTACTTATGTATGCGCGGCAGAAGTTATACTTCTTTGATGTGATCGCGATAATCGATATTCACATTTTAGTTAAAGATGTACATCGATAAAATACAATAAGATGTCTAGGAAGATGATTTAAAAGTTAGTCTGTTCACTTTAACAACTAACTTCATGGTGTCTCATTTTCGTTGCATGCTGCGTGCGCAACTTCCGTAACAGAGAAAATTTTACTCTCATTCTCAATGCATAAGAAAAGTATAACTTCAAAAAACACTGATCGCAAATACACACCGAACTGTCGCATCATATGGGCACCCACGGAGTTTGCTGAAAGTTGACGTCTTTTATAATTTAAATTTTATTGCTGATAAAAAAATAATAGCGCAGTATAATTTCATTAATCCGACCGTCATTAGTTCGACAGTGCCTGTGATCCGGCGTGATTGTGACTGATGATTCATTTTTACATCAGCGAAACTTGATAACTGTTAACGGGTAGAAGAAAATAGTTTCGATAAAGATTACTGATGATTTTTTCAAGAAATTCTTAATTGTAAAGAAATAACAACAATATAAAGCGAAACAGTACAAATTATACTATTAGGTACCTACAATCTACATATTAAATGAAAATTAAATGTATTTGAAGGATTACTCATTTATGTAAATAAGATTGAGATCTGGCAATGCACATTATTAAAAGCTTCAGTTGTAAACCGTGATGCAATACCAAAATTTGCACAGACGACCCTGGGATGCATATCCATTCTTATAAGTTATCAACGTGTTAACAAATCAAGACTGCTACAGCTTAGCTGCTACATATAGGTTGGCATAAAATTTTTTTAAATAGAAATCCCCAATCATTTCGCTTAGAAGGCCCGGACGATGTCACCAACAAATTACCTCTTTTTTAAAATCAAATTTAGATCATTTATTCGGTGTTTATGAAAATGCAATTAGACTAGAAAAACATTCGCTGTAACAAATAAATTTGCATTAAAGAATTTGCTTAAACTCGGGATCTATACATATAGTAACCCCGGTCGTCATAAAAAAGAGACGGTGTCCCGAGAAAAGAGGACGGAATGGCAACAGTAGTTTCATACAGAATTTTTGGTATTCTGTTAATAATTTTATATCGCAACTTCAATATGTAATCATAGAACTGTTTTAAAAATAATTAAGGTAGTTGTCGTGGTTAAGGCACACCGTCAGAAAATCCTTAATTTTTGTATACTTATTAAGGACATGATAATACAATTACCCTGAAAATTTGAAGTCGATCGACCGTATATAATCCAAGATAAATTCAATTAAAAATTGGATAATAAACATTGATTGTATACGATCTCTGTAGTTCTGAACCAGTTTCTTATTTATAAAAAAAGAACTAACTGTCAGAAACTTTCCAAAAACTGACCGTCTTTCAATGCATTTGTTATGAGTTTAAAAAAAAATAAGAAAATGTTTTTGAGCGTCTAATTATTTATAAATAACGGTTTAAAGTTCAACAATTTATAGAAAAGTATACATGCATATGAATACTATATGGGTAACGTTTCCACGGGTACTGTCTTGCGTACAAATTATGGATCACTTAGCTACAAGCTAGTATACTTTTGTGGCGCGTATAATCTATAACTTTTTGACAATATTGTACCACGACAACTACCTTAATTAATGAGAATTATTTAAAATTAATGCATTTAATGTCGCTGGTATGCACTATTTTGATGTTTATAGAAAAATATTATTTTTTGTGGTGTAACCACAAATTTACGGTTTTCGGATGTTTCCGTTTACTTGTGCTATAAGATATTGCTTCTTGCCAAATTTCATGACTCTAGGTCAACGAGAAGTTCTCTATAGGTTTTGATTCCCTTGCGAGTGTCAAAATACGCGGCATAAACGGCCATATATCTTTTGATTGCGTTGATTTAGAAGTTAGATTTTTTCACAGCTTCAAGGGATTGCAGCCCTGAGTATTTGATATTAGTTTCAACTTGATACCTCCACGCGTTTTTGAGAAAAAGGGTCATGACAGACAACGAAGTGATCCTATAAGGGTTCGATTTTCCTTTACGGAACCCTAAAAAACGACTGCGCTTTAGTTAACGCTACTCGCGCCTAAAACAGTACCTATGCAAAATATTTATTATTCACCCAGTATACATTTTTGGCACAGAGTAAACGCTAGTTTAAAACACACGTGCAATTGTGTACGTGTGAGATAGAGATAATAATACAATATTAAAATGAAAATATGTGTGCAACGATTCACCGACCACAACACCCATACAGCGGAGTCTACACACTCTATAACCATGCAGACGTCAGGTCTCCCCGCTTTAACTCTGGTGTAATCCGGTATAATCCAGTCATGCCCATTAGGCTCACATCAGTTTCGAACCAGATAACTCGCGTATGGTTTACACATTAATATAACTTATACACCTATTCATATTCAGTGGCGTCCGTTCCGCGCCACGTCGTGGGGGGCTCAGTTTTAGAAAAGTTTCTAGTTAGCATTCTGAACACCATCATATCACTGGCATCCAATGTAGGCAGTTCTGCTATTTATATTATAAACTAAATGTCCTCTGCGGCTTCGCCTGAGCAGCGACTGATCAAGAGTTCTGACCGCCCTAGGCTAATTATGAGGACGCGCCCCCGCCAGGTGTGTTACGGAGTAACAAGTCAGTGTTTGTTTTACGCGCGCTTTCTAAAATTTCAAAATTTATTGTTAAAATCAGGGCATTTAGTTTTAGTGTTTTGTTTCGGTCTAATTGAAATATGTAGGGTAGATGCAATGATGCTAGATTAGTGCATACGAAGACTCGATTTTATCGCGCGCCCCCCCGATCCTCGCGCCCTAGGCTGCAGCCTAATTAGCCTAAGGGTTAATCAGGGCCTGCGCCTGAGTGTACTCTTTTCGCCCAAATTTATAATTAATTAATACGTTAAATACTCGCTTTTCTCATTCGCTCGAATTTATAATTAACTGCCCACGATTTATTATTGTTATTGAGTAGGTATAACACCAATTATACTAGACTTAAACTTTCCTCAAAAATAAGACTGATAAAAATCGCATTCCAATCTGGTCAATATGGCCGGATAGCTACTATAAATATAATAATAATAATAATAATAATAATGCGTTTAACGTCCGTTTCTCGACTTTATGTCATAACAGACGCCATTCGCACCATTACTATTTTTCATTTTACCACTTCCCGTTTTTTCTACATTTCTTAAACTTCAACTTATATAATAGCAATGGGCGAATGAAGGAATTACAGGAAATTAGGATAAGGTAGGTAATTTTTGAACTAGGAGTTTGATAGGTAATCGGCCATGGCCTCAAATAAGGAACCACCTCGATATTTATCTGGAATTAATTGAGGGAAACCATGGAAAACCTCAATCAAGATGGCCGGTACAGGAATTACCGTTTCTCGGCGAAAGGCAGTAGGAAAAAGTCCCAGCCACATCTGCCCCCGCCGGGAATCGAACCCGGACCTCCCGAATGCGGCTACTATAGATATAAACCTTCTGCAAGAAATAGGCTACCAAACGGTTCAGTAGTTCTCGAGTTTAGCTGTTACAGACCTGGAGATCTCGATTTTGTATTCTTTTTTAGAATTTGTGTCTATATAGTGGTGTGTGTTGATTCAACGATTTAGTAAAATTAACTGGTAATCGATCGTCAACGAAACATCTGATTCTATTTTATGAACTAGTTGACAATTCAACTACGTCTTCACACTAAAAGGACGAACGAACCAAAATAGGTTCAATGGTTTTATAGAAGTAATCTTATTTCTAAGGAAATTTTAATTAAAATGTCTTTTAGAAATCATTTTTAAGTTACAAGCCGGCAAAGTTGGATAAAGCCTCATGGAACAAGTCGCACTCTTTGCCTTAGGGCGACGATTTATACGACAATATTTTTGCATGATTTTTTTTTCGGTTGTTGATGGTTTTAGAACGCGCATACTTATCCAGTACGAATTTGCAACCTGCACAATTTCACACACTAGACCAGCACGGACCAGCAGCTTTTAGTGCAGTAGACATTTTGTAGTTTTCAAGTAATGAGTGTGCAGTTCAGTGGCAGATTTTTTAGTGTATTTGCCATATGGCAACATACACTATTGGCGTCGGTCGGATGGCGGGACCTAGGGGTCGGAACAAAATTTCTCGACGTTTCATAACCTCCTAAACACTTTGGCACCATTTTTAATAATGTATATATATATATATATATATATATATATATATATATATATATATATATATATATATATATATATTATATATTTATATATTTATATACGTATATATATATATATATATATATATATATATGTGTGTGTACGCGCGATAACTTTCGAAAGAGTTAATTGATTTCAACGAAATTTGAGCCACGTGTTGAAACCCATCACCGCAAGAAGCCTATTTAAAATGGGCCTAATCGGGCTATTTTAAGGGTAGTTTTTAGGGGTTGAAAACTATTTTTGGGCCCCAAAATACCGAAAAAATTCTCCGAATCATTTCAAAATTGAAATTTAACCCTCTGGTAGTGATTAAAAAGTGTCCCCACAATTTTAATAAAATCGGCCCGACAGGACCGGATTTACAAATTTTATGAAAACACTAGTTTGCAGATAGTGACTTATTTATTGAAGAGTGTATTTAATTCGATGTAGACGTTAGATTGATAATAATATTACAATTAAGAAAAAAATGTTATTTTAAGGGGTGTATTAAGGGGTTAAATTTTTTATTTTGCCCAAAAACAAACTTAGTTTCACATAATAAAAGTATAAAACCACACGGCCCTATACAAGCAAATACACTATATTGTCGGCAGGGTTTTGGCACTGCGACCCGGGTTTTTTTTTATTTTGACGATGTGTGAAGAGAAGATAAAGGAAGAAGCCAGAAAAAAAGTTTTGAGTTCACCTTATTAATGAAAACGACTTTACTAGCACGGCTAGACAGAGATTGCACGCGACCGATTATTGCCGGTCGGTGCTGGTTGCAGCTTCCTGCTTGCAGATACTGGTCTATCCATTCTGGATAGATGTATGCGTTGACTAATAGTCAAGGTTACTAGAATACTAGAAGGTTAGGCGTAAGACGCTATAAACATGGTCACGTCTGTGATTGATTGAGTAGATTGCTTACGTCACCGATGCTCATGGCTTGGTTTTTCAATTATTGTTATCTCAACTGTTTGGAAAAAGACTCCATGTGACGTCACAAGCCTACTTCCCCTACTTCAACAATGCTAACGCTCAGTCTTAGTTTCTATTAACCTTGACTAATGTAGATATTTGATATTTTCAGCTCTAAATCTAATATTACATGGCCCACTATGGTCTTCTTATCTGTACCGCTACCCGACTGTACGTAATATGATTTGTAAATTAATTATAATACATTAAACTCATTGTTTATGGTAATCGAAAACAATTCATTATAATATTAAGTGTGAAAAATACTAATGTTTTTTAAATGAGCGCTTTAACAGGCAATTCATTCAATTAATGATGGTTAAAACGCGGTTTCTTTCCAACAGCCATTACACAAATTATATAATTATATATATTTAAAAAATATAAGGATTGTTAAATCAAAAGGAAAAAATAAACATACGTTAAAAAGCATTTTTTTCACTCTAAACGCGTATATCCACCTTTACCGATGCTTACACAAAGCTATAATGAAAAAATAAAATATTTTAAATAACCAGCAGCAATGCATTGTGCCTAACCAAGGCTACAATAAAATAGGATTCTCATACTATAAATAATTTTATTTTTATTTCTCGACTAGATGCCCGGTTCTATGCTTTGTCCGGGCGCACATATATAGGTATAAAGCGTTTATCCGTGACTTATTAACATTATTGTATATATATTAACAAAATAAAATTACTTGCAATACTGTTCAATTGGTTTTTATTTATATAAAAGACGTTTCAACCAACAGTTTTATATACGAAAATTGAAAAGGACCAAAACTGTTGGTTGAAACGTCTTATATATAAATAAAAACCAATTGAACAGCAATGAGAGTAATTTTATTTTGGTGAATATATCTATTACTGTTGGTAGAGTCAATATTATCTATTAATTATTGTATATAATAATAATTATATTTTACGCCGCTGTTTTATCAAACTGGATTTCAATCCAACTCGTATTCAATTCGATTTGTAATAGAATATTGTAAATACTGCACAATTCACATTTATGTTAACTTTTTCAAACATAAAAGTACTTACTTATTATGAGTTACCTATGGAAAATATGATTATATTCCCACTGCACAAATTTTGAGCATAGGAAAATCTAAGATCAGTTATGTGTTTCTACCGGTTTCTACTCTGCCTCTCTATTTGCTTCCACCTTTTACGTATATTTAAATATCTCAAAAAATGTTCTTCCTTGTCTAGTGTTCTGAAATTCTGCGAAAAAATCTTTACTTGGTAAAATCCCATCACCAAGTACCTATACAATTAGATTTTTTAAGATTTTGTACATTAATTAGTTCTGGGTGTAAAAACTAAAAGCATTAATGTTTCTATGATATACTAGGTTTATGAACATTGTATCTAGGGCCCTCTTTCCCACTGGGCACTCTGGAGTCCGGGCAAGTGCCCAGGGCCCCGAGATCGATGGGGCCCCCTAGCTCTTGCCAGATCAGCATTCGATAACCGATATTGCCGACAAATATCATATATCGATATATTTTTTAATAATGTATTTGTTAATTATTGATTTGCTTAGTAATTAGTCTTTTTTTTAAGAAAAAATAGTTTTCCGTAATAATCATAGGGGCCCCATTATCCTTAAGTACCCAGAACCTCCAATAGGCTAAAGACGGCTCTGATTATACTTCGTTGCCAACATAGCTTAATGTTCGCCTATATAGCCAGTTTTTATATTATACGGTATACGTACATTGCGACACATTCGTTACATTTTCAATCACACGAATCAATTTTACCTTACCGTGCCAAAATAATTTTTACTTCAATAAATGAATAAATCGAATATACGATACATGTTTGGTGAAAACACTGCTTTAGATAATAGTAAGTTTAGTTTATACAGTCCGGAAACTATTGCACTGATCTGACCCTAAAGAACGATAAAAACTCCTCCCTTCCTCATCAATGAATGTGAAAGTAGTTTCCAACACCACACGCTGTATGAGTACAGAAGGTGTTACGAAATGGTGAAAAGTTATTTTTAAATTTTGGAAACATACCGACTACACAATGCCATGAAAGTAACTATTCAAGTGAAAATGGAGCATATTGAACAGCTGGTATTCAGTAACTGTAATAATATCTCCAATCTACGATTTATTAGCACACTTCATGAACTACGGTCTGTATCAGCGTTGCCAGATTTTTTTTTACCAAGTCGGGATTTTGGAACTTTTTGAGTGATTCTTTCGTCGAAAGCGGGACATAGTAAAAAAACGTATATAATCAGAAGTTTTTAAATATTTATCTTTTTATTTGAGTTCAAATTACGTTTACGTGACAATAGATAGCAAAAATAGCCATAGAAAATGTATTTTAATAAAAATATGATATTTTAAATCAGATTTACCCTATCGTTAAATAGTTGTCTTATTCATCTTCTGAATAAAAAAAAATAAAAAAAAACAGAAATTAAAATCAAAAAAGTTTTATTCATTAGAAAAATATGGCGTTTCAAACAATAGTCTGAGGAGTGAGTGTTACACAAATTGCAACTTACAATAAGAGAATAATTATTTACGCACGGTCGAGTTATCCTCGAAAAGCGGGACTGAGCCAGTCCCGCGCGGGACATTTAATTTTGATTTAAAAATCGGGACGTCTGGCAACGCTAGCCTGTATATTCATTTTTTAAGCCATCAAGTGCTAAGTTTATCTGGACCTAGTAACAAATCATATCTTCTATTTATTAGTATTTGTGAATTCTGATAATCTAAACGGAGTTCCCAGATTACTAGCATGATAATGCTTCATTATCTTTTATCGCGGTCACCCATGAATGATCCTAAAATAAATTTTATAGAGAATGTGTAGCGTTTAATACAGAATAATGGTAACGAAGATAATAGAACAATATAATAAGCTTCAGTTGTATTGACAATGAGTTTAGACTGATAATTAATCGCTCTAAACTCATCATTAAAATATTTGTACAGAAAGTACAACATCTCTGAAACTTTGAAACAATTTTAAAAACTTCTGATTTATTCAATTTAAAATGATTTTCAATCTTATTATAATAATGAAGTATTAAATGCATCCAAAGTCAAAATTCACATATTAATATTATTATGACTAGGTTTTTTAATGTATTTTTTTCCTTATTGTAATTTTTTTTTTGTAGCACCCGTTATTGTCAAAAAAAAATGTTTGCGGGTAAAAGTGTTTAACTGGAACCGCCATGTATACTAACGTATTTTTGTTTTATATTATGACAATAAAACTCTTTTATATATATTATAAATGCATCACTAGTTCATTGACTACAACTTATACTGAACTAATTAAATGTTTACTACAATTTATTTATCAATTTAAAGAAAATTCAAGGGTTCGTCAACAATTTCATAGCGCACAGTGCAAGCTGTGTGCCGAATCTCCAAACAGATGTGGCATGCTTGTCAACGGTATTCGGAAATGAACGCTCGTATTAAAAGTGGTGTTCTATAATATTACGTACATAATATAAGAGATTTTTAACACATCTACCGACATTTAACAGCTTTCTTTAAAAGAGGTTGAATTTTTTCTATATAGAAAGTTTTGACTTTTGAAGTGACACTTCTTTAGCGACGAAGTATCTGTTTGACATTTTTTGTTACGTTAAAGGCGGGGAAATATAAAAAAAATCTTGGTGACACAATTTTTTTTTTAATTTTATGTAGACGAGGGGGGACTCCCGAACCGTTCTGTCCAAAAATTAGAGGAAAGAACTCCTAAATCGTTTTGTCGAAAAATTAGAGGGAGGAAAATTCGATATAAAAAATACATTTAAAAATAACATCTACGACTAAAGAAGTTTCACTTCCCCGCGAGCTTATGTGGATGAGGTCACACATTTTTGTTACTTATTAGTGGTTTTGCATTACGTACTTTGCACGTTAATAGCCGACTTATTTCTTGATATTTGAATACTAAACAAAAAAAAACATTTCGCGTTGAAATTATTCAAATCGATTAACCCCTCGAGAAGTTATGGTTGAACAAAGTAACAAACATTTAAAAATATAGATATTATAATATACATGTTAAATCGATAACCTCTTTTTTTAAAGCGGTTAAAAATACGATTTCGTTTGAAATGTTTGACGAGTTTGTTAATTATGGTTAAATAATCAAAGAGACGCTTCTGACCTCTCTTTTCAAGCGTCTATAATCTACAATATCTATTCTGTGATCCAGTTTTGACCTACTCCACATGTCCGATCAACATTAAGACTGTCGGAACGCTCTGAATTTAAGCCAAAAACAGAGCTTCGGCTGTCAACTGATTGTAGACTTATTCGTCAACATTCTGCAAAAATTCTTTCGCTATAAAGAAGATAAAAGACAAATCTAGGTCTCTAATGGACTACTTTTGTAATTTATGTACGATTTACTAGAAAAAAATTGGCATTAATTGTGCCAAAAAAACATACGTTTTCAATGTCACACTACGACCTTATTCGTACTTATTTCTCAAAATTGTTCCATCACAAATCTAAAGTGGCTATTCCTTTTTCGAAAAAGTTTTTTAAATCTTCAAAATATTTCCAAAAATTAGAGTAATCAATTGAGAGCGGCACACTTGCAATAGCATCTTTTAGCCCCGTAGTGTAACACTAGCCAAAAATTGAAACGTGCGGATGATTTGAGCGAGACAGAGTTAAAGAACGTCTTTTACGCCTACCTCGCCCCTTACCTCTGGATCTCAGCACAAACTGTGTGAAAGTGAACCAACACTGTTAAGCTTTGAACACGCATAGTTCCGATGGTAATGTAATATTTTTTATAATAATAATAATTTATTACTTCAATAAAGAATACGTATAGGTATATAAAAACAAAATGTTATACAAAATGAAAGTATATAGGTTCCTTCCAAGGAAAACTTGTGCTGAGGGAACCATTATGAGAGAAATGATGTGGACATTTAACTGAACTTAAGTAATTGGAATTTATCTGGACACAAAACATTTGAAATAGAAAAAAATATAAGTGTTATATAAAAAGAAAAAACTAAAGCGCATTATAAGTATATAAGGATCTCTAATTTACATAACCAGTTGTTTCGCTATCAAAATGTCCGTAACTGTCCCGTTATTCCCACCATAAATGATCCGTTTCTCTCGCCACGCGAATTACAACACTTTATGTCCCCAAAAACTTACTTATTATATAAATATTTATTTATAAAAAGTCAGTTACGCCTTTGCTATACGAAGTTCTCAATATTACGATTACCATGACGTCAACTATATTCATCAACAAATTAATTGTTATCGTTTTATTGTGTACACTTCGTTCATTGATTCAGTGATTCACTAATGCAGTATAAAATTATTTTTTTGTAGTAAACCGAAAAGCCAATGAAAAGAACACTGAAAAAATCCGAGCTGCGGCAGTTTACACTAGAATTAATGATCCTCAAAAATATGTTGGTATCATCTTTCCTAACTTGAAGTATTTTAACAAAACTTAACTAAATAAACCTTGACATGAATTTGGCATTACTAAATAAAAATCTTAAAAATCGCAATATTTAAAGGTGCATGTTTTGATTTTTAAGATTTTTACATTCATTATTTTTTTTAACTAGCTTCAGTTTTGTAAAGTATTTAATATTACCCAACGCAAGTTGTTTTTTTTTAATAAAATGATAAACACTTTCGTTTCTATAATAGCATCTTTTAAATAATTTTGAAGGATTTACAGGTAGATAGTAAAACTCTCATTACTTATTTAAACAGAAATGTTGTACTTTAGACTTCAGAGTCTAGTTAATAAAATAGCGTCTGTGTCATACTGCTTACACTTTGTATTTAGACTGTGCAATGAATACAAAATTTACAATATCACTAATAAATTGATGAAGAAGTCTAAAAAACAATATTAAATGTATTTATTGTAGAGCCCAGTGAAGAACAAAATCTGACCGAAATGAGGCTCTAATTAGAGTCTCATGGTCCACACCCACTGAACTGGATCAGATCGGCGTACCGAGTCGATCCGATCCGAGTCAGTGTGAGTGAATACAAAGTCGAACGATACCAACAGACCTAACCTTTCCCCAGGAAATAAGCTATCAAATCTAGGGATAGGAAAGTCGACTCTGACTTTAATCAGGAATCGGTCTTTTGATAAAAATAATCGACTTTTTAGGGTCCAGTTGAGCCTGTGTCGAATCGATTAGAATCGATTCTCACTCGATGACTTTTCGATTTTTTTATACATTACTTAGTATAATACTCGCCGCGGTTCTAAAAGGTTCTGAAGTTAGTCACAAACAGCGTCGCAAATGCATATTTTGGTTGTTTTGTGGGAAAGGAAGATTCCTACCACCTCCCAGATACCGGCACAGTATGTGTACTCGTCGGCGATTGGTTAACGTTCGTTGTCTTGTCAATTGTCGCTTTCCCGCTATAAAGTGCTGTCCAGTACGCCATTAATGTTTCTTTGATTGTTCAAGATGCCTAATACGGTGATTCAGATGATAATTTGTCTGCTGAGAACCCCCAAAGTCCCACACTCAAGTACGACCAGGATGGATGACTAGTGCAAGGAATTAGACTTTTAGATTAAAGAAAAATTAAAAATAATAACATAGCGCGAGTTCGCAGTTTTTCAACCGACTATACCTGCGCAAGCCTCCATTTGCATCTAACGTTTGTACATTCATAATTTAATAAAATATTAAAATATCTAAGTTTGTACACGAATTACTAAATTTCTAAAAAGTCGACTTAAGTCATAAAAGTCGACTATCAGAGATGATTAATCGACTTCAAGGGTCAAAGAATTTGAAGTCGATTCCAAAGTCAAAAATCGATTTAACGCGCGCTTTTTCCATCCCTAATCAAATCGTAAAAACCGCATTTAAATATGTCCAGTACGGTGAATTCAATTCGATTTTTATCCAGGCGTTGTTGGGCCGCCCAGTCAATAGCGTATCCCTAAAGCGCAGTATCAGTTTCACTAATAGTGACAAAAATTTGGAATCGGTTCATTAGTTTCTGATAGGTATTGCCAGCGACAAACAAACTCATAAACTTTTCCTCCTAATAATATTATTAGTATAGATTCATCACATATATTTATCTAGAAATCTGACGAGTACCAGCACATGAACCAGTAATAGCTAGATGAAGCAGTATGATATACAAGTCCATTTTAATTAATTTAGGCACACATATTAATTACAGTAAATGAAACGGCGACGAAATAAATCAAATATAGTGCCGCACATTCTTTAAGCATTAATTCAAATAAATAGTAAATTAGTCGGTATTTCACAACTCTGTGAATCTGCCAAAACATTGAAGAAATTAATATCGATGGCCAAAGTATCTTCTACTAGCAAATTCTGTTGTAATTTCATTACTTATTCAGTTTTACTTTTTAGTGTATTTGCCATATGGCAACATACACTATTGGCGTCGGTCGGATGGCGGGACCTAGGGGTCGGACCAAAATTTCTCGACGTTTCATAACCTCCTAAACACTTTGGCACCATTTTTAAAAATGTTTATATATATATGTATATATATATATATATATATATATATATATATATATATATATATATATATATATATATATATATATATATATATATATATATATATATGTGTGTACGCGCAATAACTTTCGAAAGAGTTAATTGATTTCAACGAAATTTGGACCACGTGTTGAAATCCATCACCGCAAGAAGCCTATTTAAAATGGGCCTAATCAGGCTATTTTAAGGGTAGTTTTTAGGGGTTGAAAAATGTTTTTGGGCCCCAAAATACCGAAAAAATTCTCCGAATCGTTTCAAAATTGAAATTTAACCCTTCGGTAGTAATTAAAAAGTGTTCCTAAAATTTTAATAAAATCGGTCCGACAGGACCGGACTTACAAATTTTATGAAAACACTAGTTTGCAGATAGTGAATTATTTACTGAAAGTTGTATATAATTTGGTATAGTGGTTTGATTGATAATAATATTGAAATTAAGAAAAAAAATATTGTTTTAAGGGGTGTATTAAGGGGTTAAATTTTTTATTTTGCCCAAAAACAAACTTAATTTCACATAATAAAAGTATAAAACCACATGGCCCTATACAAGCAAATACACTATATTGTCGGCAGGGTTTTGGCACTGCGATCCGGGTTTTTTGTTTTTTGTTACTTAATATTATGTAGACTTCAATACCTAGATTTAAAAAAAATCGGCAATTCCAATTTTATACGAACACATATTTCTCAAAATGCCTGCAAATTCGTTTCCTAAAAATCGTACTCTATTTGGTATAGGTATACGTATATTTTAGTAAATAAAATGTAAAACAACCTGATAATATTTAAAAAAATTATGTTGAGCGTCGACAAACTACAATCTATAATCTAAAAATTAATTAATATTAAGAAATTATAATTTAGTCTATTAATCAGATTAAAGATAATTACTCGAATTGCATTGCAAAATCCTGTTGATAACTGATTTAATGAATTTTAGTATCTACTACTACAGGTTGGGCGTTAACATTGTTGAAAGTATGTCTAGACAAGATAGGAGAGGCCGGAGGAAGCAGACTTGTGACGTCATATGAAACCTTTTTCCTAACTGTCAAACGTTCATTATAATTGAAAAAAAAAATTGGCAAAGCGCGAGTCGGACTCGCACACGAAGGATTCCGCATCACCGTACAATATTTATTAACTTTATTTTATTATTTGTTATTATAGCGGCCATAGTACTAAGGCATAGAAATACCTGAACTAAATGCTTTTAAGAGATTTTGTCTAATGTCGCTAGTATGACCTATTTTGACGTTTTATTTTTATGGTCACTCGAAAGTAAAAAAAAAAATATTTTGTAAAAAATGGGTTTAACATTAACGAATGGGAGGTGAACACGACGTGGTGTACACGCCTCCCACTCCTCCCGAAATGTATTACATTTACTAACAAACAATGCGAACTAGTAATAACAACCTGTTAATTTGATGAATCTTTCTAAATTTATCGCTTTAATATGATTTGGTTATTAATTATAATCGGTAATTATTAATAGTTACCAAGTAATTACACTGACCTCGAATTGATAATCCCCGGTTGAAAATAAAATGTATTTGTGATCAGCTGTTTTGTTCAATACTATCCGATAATAATTGATAAATGATAACATTTGTTATGATGAAATTTCAGACAGGTAAAAAATATTTTAACTAATCTAAAAACAATTCCTAGAATAAGAAGCACGTTTTCCAATTTCACAAAATTTTTCGTATTAGTAGAAGTAATAATCTTACTTTAAAGATAACAGAACACCAAGAAAATAAAACTGAATGACTCCGTGACTGTTTTAAAAATTTATAAACGTACTTTATCCAAATATGATTGCCCGTATATGACGTTTTGATACTCAATAACAAAAGACAAACAAGTGCGAGTAGAAATCGCGCCCTTAGGATTCCGTACTGTTATAACACGCAATAATTCCACATAAAATAAAAAAATTATAATTATAATTTTTTTTCCTTTACTCGTGCCAAATTCCAAGATTCTAGGTCAACGGGAAGTACCCTATAAGTTTTGATTCCCTTGCGAGTGTCAAAACATGCAGTATGAATGGCCGTATCTTTTGATTGCGTTGACTTAGAAGTTTTATTTTTTTCACAGCTCCACGGGATTTGGTATTAATTTCAACTTGATACCTCTACGCGTTCCTGAGGAAAAGGGTCGTGACAGACTAACAACGAAGTGATCCTATAAAGGTTCCTTTTTTCTTTTTGAGAGACGAAACCCTAAAGTCTGAGTAGATAAATTTATGCATTGAACTTATTGGCATCTTTTTTTTTCGTCACAGTAATTTATATGACAGAAATATTCTTTTGAAGATTTAATTTTTATGACCAAGTTCGAACTGCAGATAATGAAATCTTCATGTAACAATGATGAGCTCACATATCAACTTTGTATCAAATGACAATGTAAAAGTACAGTAAACTTAACACAATACATTTTAACAATAAGGTATATTGGTTACTTGAGAAGGCAGATTTAACAAGGCAATTGCAGATTTAACCAGTTTTGTACATAACTAGAGGCGGCAACACGATCACGGACATTCGAATTGTAATTAAAATCACTACGAGTCTAAAAGATTTTTTAAGAAGCGACAGCGTCATCAATTTAAATGTAATTATATATTTTACACTTGTAATTGGGTATTAATTATTTATCATTAATTTGTTATTTTCGCTGAAAATGACAGAGCAAATATTATAAAAGATATCTTTTTTTAGAAATATGAATGATTAAAAAAAGTATGTACGTACGTTAGAAGTTATACTCCTTCGGCGTGATAAAAAACTTATTTTTAATTTGCAACTAAATAGTTTATTGAAATAAAATAATCAAAGGTCTGGAGTGAGATTAGCATAAATACAGTTATTAGACACTACGGCATGCCAACATGGTCACTACCTCTATTCTGTCGGTACCCTTTTTTTTGAGCAATTTCTTCCTGTTAATTTTGATGTTACAGTGTGTGCGTGAATCATTTTTCATAACGCACTAAAAAAAGTATAACTTCAAAAAATGTTTTATAAAAAATATTGAACCTCCTTCAAAAAAAGAAAATTATAAAATTTTTAGGTCAGTAAATACTTTACTTATGTAGTTTTGTTAGTTAAATTAGCGCCGATCTCAATTTATTTTAATTCTTTTTACTGACTTTTTGAAAGAGGTCCTATTTTTTTCTATATTTTTTTTCTTTTTAGTGGATTTGCATACGTAAATTTGCACGTTATTAACCGACTTATTTCTCAATATTTTAATTTATATTAAAATAGAAACGTGAAATCGGTTGCTCGTATTATGTGAAAAATGTATGAACTTTTTTAATAGAGATCTGTTCAATCTACAGTTTTCATACTAATCAGAAAATGTGATTTTTTTTATGTTAATGATAACGCTTAAGGCTGTCGGAATGCTCTGAATTTTGTTTGTGCTGAGACCCAGCGGAAGGGGCGAGGTAGGCAAAAGACATATTGTGGGTGTGTCCTTCTTTAGCTCTGTCTCGCTCAAATCATCCGCACCTTTCAATTTTTAGCTGGTGCCAACTACGAGGCTAAAAAATCTTATTGCAAGGGTGCCGCTATCAATTGATTACTCTAATTTTTGGAAATATTTTGAAGATTTAAAAAACTTTTCCGAAAAAGAAAGAGTCACTTTAGGTTTGTGATGGAACAGTTTTGTGAAATAAGTACGAATAAGGTCAGTGTGACATTGAAAGCGTGTGTTTTTTTGGCATAATTAATGCCAACTTTTTTCTAGTAAATCGTACATAAAGTACAAAAGTAGTCCATTAGAGACCTAGATTTGTCTTTTATCTTCCTTATAGAGAAAGAATTTTTGCAAAATATTGACGAATAAGTCTACAATCAGTTGACAGCCGAAGCTCTCTTTTGGCTTAAATTCAGAGCGTTCCGACAGCCTTAAATAAAGATACGTACTAAAATTAATTAAGACTTTTTCCGAAATAAAATCCTAAGATTTACACTGGGCTAAACAATTTGAAATCTGAAACTTGGAATTGAAACTCTGAAAAGTAAATTATCAAACATCTTCCTTTCGTAAATATTTGTTTTTAATTTCGTGTTCTCTATAGTAATTCATTTACATATTTTTTCGATATGCTACGATGCGTATCGGCAAGCTATTTTTGGCTAAACTTAGAGAACGGAGATTTAGCCAAACTATCCAAAAGGCATATTCAAGGTTCTCTTTTAGTGATACAGTAGAACTCATGTATTTTCAACTTCTCCTTCATCCTCACTTCGTGCTAGTTATAGACCACTCAGAAAAAAGTGACTACGTGTAGGCGCGTTAGAAGTTATACTTCTTCAGCGTGATTTATTGAAATAAAATCATCAAAAAGTTAAGAAAAATACTTACAAAAAATTAACCTCAAATATTTGAAAAAAAATTGTAAAAAACTTTATTTTGGTTTTTACTTTTATAATCAATTCATTGGGTAATCGAAAATACGACATTATAAATTCCGTTGGATGACACTTACGACGACTATTGCTTGTGAACAAAGGCTTTAGTCGTCTAGTATATAGTTTCCAGATGACAGAAAGTGCTGCATTATCCATCTGTCATTTAAATTTGAATCGTTTATGGCCAAATTCATGCTGTTGGATTTCTGTTATAGCGCGGCCAACTTCATACTGTTGAATTATCATTAGCTGTGCGCGCGCAACTTCCGTTGCCTGCTAAAATTTTACTCTTAACGCGACAAAAGTAAAATAACTTCAAAAACAATATTAATTCAAGGTTAAATGTTGTCTGGCGTATTTTTCCAATGGTTGAGCAGCGTACGAGGAGACACTTTGAGTGAGAAGTAGGAACAAAAAACTAGAAAATACGTGTGTAAAATCAGTTGAAAACAGATGGTGTTGAAAACACATGAGTAGAAAATACATAAGGCCGACCGCATTCAAACATTTTTATATGTGTGGTAGTATATCTAGTTAAAACTAGAATTATATCCAGGATACAATCACGCGTCGTGGCAACGGTTGAGAAACACTGTTCCAGACGCGGCTGTCCGTCGCCACATGCGTCTATACAAATGGGCGACTAACGTCTAACGATGTTGTTGTAGGAAAGATTTCAATTTTTTCCTGTTTGATATTTTCACGTTTTTTTTATCTAATGCATTTTTGGGTAAATAATAATAATGCGTTTAACATCCGTTTCTCGACTTTATGTCATAACAGACGCCATTCGCACCATTACTATTTTCCATCTACCACACTTCCCGTTATTTTTCTACATTTTTAAAACTTCAACGTATGTAATAGCAATGGGCGCATGAAGGAATTATAGGAAATTAGGATAAGGTATAGGTAATTTTTGAACTAGGAGTTTGATAGATAATCGGCCATGGCCTCAAATAAGGAACCATCTCGATATTTATCTGGAATTAATTGAGGGAAACCATGGAAAACCTCAATCAAGATGGCTGGTACAGGAATTACTGTTTCTGGGCGAGAGGCAGTAGGAAAAAGTCCCAGCCACATCTGCCCCCGCCGGGATTCGAACCCTGACCTCCCGAATGCGAGTCTAGTGCTGTCACCACTACTCTACCCAGCTCGGTGATTTTTGCACATTCTTGAAATTTATAATTAAAAAATTTCAGAAATATGATACGAGTTTCCACTGTAACAGTATCAAATCATTTTTAAACGACGCGTATATTTTTTTAAGTTCTGCGATAGCGCCACTAGAGTTGTGAACCGATTTGAAAAATTTCGACGGCATTTTGTTCAGACTATTATTGGATACATCCCATATAATTTTTATTGAATATGATTCAGTCGTTTTAATTTCAAAAAGGGAGATTTTTTTTATAAATTTTACCTCGTATCTGCAACATTTGGGAACCGATCCTGAGTTTACTTTTTCTATTGAATAGGGCGTACTTTCAGGATGATCTTACGCAAATTTTACAAAAATCAGTTCAGTAGTTTTTTCATATACCTATGTCTAGTTTTAAGTCTAGTAATCAAATATCAAATAAAAAGAACTCGGTTAATATTTAATAACGTGCACACTATGTATTTCAAATTCACCGAAAAGTAAAAAACAACAAATCTTTTTTTAATTAAATTGGCACTGTCTTCAAAATGTCATTATCTTCCTCCTTTTAGTGTGTTTTTTTGAAGGACGTTGTGGTTTTTTTTATTTTATACTTTGCAATGGACTTGAATACGTAGTTTGCACGTTATTAAATATTAATCGGCTTCATTGTTTAATATTACTAAACTTAATAGTAGACATAGATATATTTAAAAAAAAAACTACTGAACCGATTTAAGTAAAATTTGTGGGATCACATGGAAGGTATGCGCGATTAAATAGAAAAGAAAAAGAATAATCAAAATCGTTTCGCAATTTTTTGAGGTTAAGTTTTAAAAAACCCGGGTCGCAGTGCCAAAACCCTGCCGACAATATAGTGTATTTACTAATATAGGCAGTGTGGCTTTATTATGCGAACTTAAGTTGGTTTTTTGGGCAAAATAAAAAATTTGACTCCTTAATACACCCCTTAAAAGAACATTTTTTTCTCAGTTGCAATATTATTATCAATCGAACCTCTAAACTAAATTATATACTTACACCTTTCAGCAAATAATTCACTATCTGCAAACTAGTGTTTTCATAAAATTTGTAAATCCGGTCCTGTCGGGCTGATTTTATTAAAATTTTAGGAGCACTTTTTAATTACTATTAAAGGGTTAAATTTCAATTTTGAAACTATTCTGAGAATTTTTTAGGCATTTTTGGGCCCAAAAACTTTTTTCAACCCCTAAAAACTACCCTTAAAATGGTCCAATTGGGTCCATTTTAAATAGGGTTCTTGCGGTGGTGGATTCCAACACGTGGCCAAAATTTCGTAAAAATCAATTAACTCTTTCGAAAGTTATAGCGCACACACATATATATATATATATATATATATATATAAATATATATATATATATATACATATATATATAAACATTTTTAAAAATGGTGCCAAAGTGATTAGAAGGTTATGAAACGTCGAGAAATTTTGGTCCGACCCCTAGGTCCCGCCATCCGACCAACGCCAATAGTGTATGTTGCCTATGGCAAATACACTAATAACAGAAAATTCCACAAATACCATATTTTAGTTGGGTGAGGTCAACTCCCTTTCTTATCGATCCTGCACTGTCTGTGATATCACATGCATACACGTTCAATGATACAACAAAATATGTGAGCCGCCATCGTGACGTCACGAAGTACATAAAGCTGACAAAATAATGGAAACGTTAGCGTCGTTACCATGGTTACGACGACGTCATCGGTGTTATCACTTACGTAATTCAATATTATGTACTATGACCGGTAACGAGATAAATCAAAAGATGTCAAAATTGGAATTTCTCACAGAATAAATTAGCACCGTGTGCGTGTCCGCAACCACGTACAATTTTATCGGTTATTTGTTTTTTTTTTTACGGCATAGACTGCAAATTTGACCTGTTTTCTCCAAGCAAACATAAGCATGGTTGATAATTATTGATAGCGACTGCAAGGTTAAACTTTCATTACTATTTGATAACAAAAAATGCTCTAATTATAAACAATATAATATTATGTATTATTTATAATTACTATAAATTACAATGTTATGTTTACTCGTATTATGAGTTTTTATGGAAATTATTTTCTTTTTCTATGTTCGAAGAACTCGTGGTTATGTATAATTAATTATGCATTTGATTACAAATTGATCAGGTGTTTAGTGTACATTAAATACAAATTACAACAAGTCGCGGCGTGAGCCTGTCAGGCGGATCATTTATTGGGATTATACAAGTGCAATCTTTGAGGTCCACAGGACCAACTTCCTCCTTAAATATTACGTAGATATTTAACAAATTATTGTTATAAACATTCATTGTTTTTTTATCCACGGTCACCGTCAGGGTTCAAACCCGAATCTTTCCACTTTCGCGGCGGGATGAGTTAATCAATTACTCTACGGTGCGATATCTTAACAGTTAATTCATCATAATAAAGCAATTGTAATATTAAATTCACTACACACGAGAGCTGATTTTTTTGCTAGACAAGAATCATCTCAGAAGCAAGAGTATGAATTAATCAAGTAAATTTTTATTTAACAAATTAGACCCGAGAGTATTTTTCAAAAAATCTTAAAATACACTCTTTTGTTTAAACAGAAAAACCGATTTTGATAAAAAAAAAATCAGATCAAACTGACGCTAATAAGCTTTGAGTAGCACCCCGCAACAAAGTCGATATCGTTTTTTATTCGCGAGATTTCATGAAAAATCCACCTCTTTGCAGTATTTTTATGTAGACAAAAAAACGGCTGAACCGATTTTTATAAAAAAAAGCTGGCTCGTATTGATGTTAATACGCTTCGATCTTCGATTGGTACCATAACAAAGTCAATACCGTTTTTTATTCATGAAATTTCGTGTAATATTCGTTTGCAGAATTTTTGTTAAAAACCAAACGGCTGGACTCATTTTGATAAAATTTCTTTCGGATCAAAATGACGTTAACACGGTTCGATTGACTTCCTAACGAAGTCGATATCATTTTTTACCCGCGAGATCTACTTATTTGTAGTCTATTTGGTTAAAAAAAAAGAACGATGGACCGATTTGGAAAAATTTCCTTCAGATCATATTTATGGTTAATACCTACGCGTCGATTGGTAGTTGGTGTCATTTTTTATTCTCGAGATTTCGTCTTAGAAAAAAATGATTTCGTACATACGTTATACACACACTCACACACACAGACAGACAGACACAGACATATTTTCAAAAATAGTGTAGTAAACTTGAAAACAAAATTTGTTAAAATTTTTGTTTTAATATTCGGTTCCATTACAAAAACTTAACTGGGAAATTAAAAATGAATGAAATTTTTGCTTATTGGCTTTTCTTTCTAGAATGTTTCAATAACAAAATCTTCTTATATACATGGCTTCATTTTGTTTCTGTGAAGCCTAGAAATATTAGGATTCTTAAAAAATATTTTTTGTTACTCTGAAGTTTTTCTCGTTCGGATTACCGAACAGTTGAGATTAGCAGACGCGCACGCCGTATTTTATTTAGGTATATATGTACAGCATAGGGTAAAAGTACCGGTTACCGATCAATAGAGCATAGAAAAACAACGTTGTTAATTTTAACATAACCATACAGAATAGCGCTATTAGCCGATAAAGTGCGCATCTACTGAAAGTGTGTTTGCAACGACACCTTAAATTAATTTTCATTAATTACAGAAATGTCATTAAAAAAAAAAAGAAGAGTTTCACATTGCATCATGAACAATATTTTTTTATTATAATTTATGAATATAAATCTGCATCAACAAGTAACAACTGTACTTTATAGTTGTTGAGAAAATTCACAAGCAATATCTTTAATAAATTCAAGGATTTTAAATGCTGCTTAAAAACAGGTTTAACAAAGTAACATAACAACAATGTTAAAATACGGAAATAAATTTAAAAAAAACAGTTACTAGATGAATGAGATTTTTGTGCATATTGCTTAACATGAGTACAGTGCGTTCAATTAAAATTTGAATTACCAAATCGTTTGTGGCGCATTCGCACATGTTTTCTATGATATCAAACCTGTCGATATTTATTTGTTTCACGGCACACTTTGATCGGTATGGATAACGTCAAAAAGCTATTTTGGTCAGTTTTGTAGCTTTTAATTGGTTTAGATATAGGATGTGCTATGTCAAATTATGCAGAAAAATAAGCAGAATTCGAATATCTGAAAATCAAAAATGCCGTCCATAAGAAAAACCAAAGTTCAAACTACGCCGCTGAAAAGACCTTAAAAAGTTATCAAAGAATGGTTAATGAAATTTTCAAATATCTTCATAAATAAAAAAGTCATGGCCAGTTTTCATAAATGGCAAATTTCACTATTTTCTGAATAAATTCATAGGGTGTCAAAATTCAATTGTTTTTTCGACGGGACGTTAATGAACCCAATTTTCTACCCGTTTAACCGACTTTCGATCTCCACTAATAACAAAGTTACCCATGTTAGCCAATTTCGGTTGAAACACCCTGCATGATACCACGCGGACGAAGTCGCAGATCAATGATGAAACAGATTACGGACTCTTACTGCACTTTATTTAAATAAACTCATTTTATGGAGCATCATGTAAAAGCCGGTTTTTAAGATATATTGAAGATTTGTACTAGGCATTTGAAGGTTATTTTCTCTTTTTCCACCTACACAATATGTATTACTATTGTATATTTATTTGTACGTATACTATATTAAATGTTTTTCTTTTTCATATTAAATTAATATTTCAGATTAAAAACGAATTATTATTGTATTTATTTACCGAACCGTGTGGCGTGTGCCTCACTGAATATGGGACAGCTATCCTAAAATTAGTTCTGTCACTTTTTAACCCCCGCATTTGCTCGCGACAACAAAATAAAGTAAAATTTTTAGTAAATATGAGTTCGCTTCTAATAATAGGAAATTCGGATCGCGGTGCCAAAACCCTGTGCATTTGAGCAAAATCAGAAAATTAACCCCTTAATATAAAAATATTTTTTTAATTGCATTATTATTATCAATCGAACGTTTATACACTTAATTAAACACAACGGTCAGTAAATAACACACTATCTGCATTAATGCAAACTAGTGTTTTCATAAAATTTGTAAGTCCGGTCCTGTTGGGTCGATTTTATTAAAATTTTAGGAGCACTTTTGAATTGCCACTAAAGTAGTAAATTTTAATTTTGAAACGATTTTGAGATTTTTTTCGGACATAAAAACATTTTTCAATCCCTAAAAACTACTCTTAAAACAGCGCGATTGGTGCTAAGTTGTTTAGAATTATGTGAAACGTCGAGAAATTTTGGTCCGACTCCTAGGTCCTGCCATCCGACCGACATAGCAAATATACTAATAAATGAAAGTAACATATCAATTGAACTAAGTTAATTTCTATTCAATATTTATTGTTGTTTTTTATAACTCATCAATTTACTGATAATATTTCACCTCTCAAAGATGGGTAAGGTTCTGGCTGATAAACGTCGTTTCTGCAAGGCCGCAAAAGAAACTGCTAAAAATATTCTTTGCGCATGTGAAGCATTTTTTCCAAAAATACTACAATTTTTGAATAGGCCTTTTCTAGAGACTGAAGAAGTGCGCAAAAGGGCAGCTCTTTTTGGCGTATATGGGAGGAAAGACGTGCCCACCCCATGATGTCAGACTTAGGGATTGCAATCCAGCGGAATTTTCAATCCAGCTGGATTTATGCTGGATTAAAGCAAATCCAGCTGGATCCAGCTCGGATCCAGCATTAATCGATTTTTCAAATAAATGTAACAATTTTTTAACTCTAGAAACTTTAATAACTATTTATCTACATTTACATCAAATACGCGTTTTTTGGGCATTAGTAAAGTACTTTAGGTAATAGTAAGTAATAGTTACTAGCATACAGAGTATAATTATTAGTTATCACAATACAGTCTTAAATCACCTAAACTGATATTCTAGAAATCTGAAATAGTAATTCGCTTACCTCTTTTTCAAACAATGTAGTCTCAATAATTTTAGAAATAAAATTGCGTTTCCTGCTTATAAAATGTTTAGTTAACTCTTATTAGAAACAAGTCTTTAATATAAATTATATTATATAATTTAAGACTTGACTTGTCTTTTAAAGAATAAAGCCAATCAATTATGTAGGTAACAGTTTTTTTTCTTTTCTAAAGTAAGATCTCAAAAAAGAAATGTTATTGATGTTGTTATTTCCCAGTCTACTTTTCAAAGAACTGCAAATATACCCGAATGCGGAAAGAGCTCTCTCTACCTCTACGCTGGTTGATTTGAGAGTCATCAAAATAATCATAGATTAAAGTTAGGTTTTCACCTCTTACTCCCTCACTTTCATAAAGTGCCATTTCTTTCTTCAATATCTTATCATAATCCTTCTCAGACCCAGTTAGTTACTTGTTTTTAGCTGATTGCGGATCTGCACCGCTGGATCCAGCAAGGCCAAAAATGTGCTGGATCCAGCTGGAGTGCTGGACCCAGCATTGCAATCCCTAGTCGGGCTAGTAACCCAAAATGCTAAAGTGAACACTTAAAAAACTGAATTCATAATTACTATTTTCATTAATACAATCTATATTTTTGGTTCAGTTTAGCAAGTTAAGGTTCTTATTATAAAATAAATATAAACCAATATGTAACAAAATATGTTTTTATAAAAAAAAACGTGTCTAATAAACAACGATATTGTGGTCAGTACAGTTTAAAAACATAGCTCTCGCGTGGTCGACGATTCGTATGTAGTACCTTAATAATCATATATTGCAGCTACAAACAATACATTTTATAGTGTGCGTAAAAGTTCGCGTGGGTAATGTTGAGTGTGATATAGTATATTTGACTGTTAAATAAAATAGTTATCTTGTAGCTGGTGTCTTTGATTACTACAATTTAAATGTTAAGTGGTGTAAAATTAAATATATGTAATTTCATTATTTGTTTGCTGAAATTACTTTTATTGCATACATTGGGCATTGACCATCGCTTTTCGGAGGCCACCCCTCCCTCCGGAAGCCAACCCTTGATATGCCAATTGCAGCCCTCCAGCAAGGTATTGTAAGGCTTGTCAAAAGCTCATACCCGACTGGGCATAAAATTATAAAGGAATTCACAAAAGATCTTTCAGGTCGCAAGGACTGTGAGGCAACTAGTGCCCCATCACCCCATGCTAGTCCAATTTAATAATAATAATAATAAGCTCTAACCGAACAAAAGTCTACTGGACAACACTGCTAAACTTCTGTTATTGAATTTAGCAGTTAATATGATTAAAAACATCAAATCGGTGACAGACTCACGATTTTTTAAAATCAATTTTTGTTGTCAGTACCTCGAAATTGGATCAACACTACTTGATTAATAGAAAGTAAGAGGACAATGTAGTCCAGTGGTTAGCGTGCTGGCTTCTTGACCGAACTGTCGTGGGTTCGAATCCTGCCTCTGCTCATGAATGTTTTGTGATGTCGTTTAGTTGTGATTTTGTTATTTGATGTAATTAAGACGATAACGACCTAAATTGTCGAGCGTCTATAATTTGCAATAAATGAATAAAGAATAGAGAGTATCAATTATTTGTAATTATCATACTTGGCAAATCTCTCTTCAAACAGATAAATGTTCAATATGAGGTCTGGCACGTATGCGGAAAAATTTGCCTGGCAGTCGATGATAATTGAAAATAATTGGTACTTTTCCATAGTCTATATAAATTTTATCAAGTATTGTTGAGCCGAATCTAATTATTATATTATCTGTTACAATTAATAATAAAATTTTAGTGGTATTGTCCCGTAGACTTTTGTCCGATCAGTGTTTGAACTATAATGGTACTGACATATCTATAACAGACCAACTATTGAATTAATTAATTTTCCATTATGCATCCTACTAAAAAAACGACACAAGACTGTCACACTAGATCGGTCCAGCTCAATTAGAAATAGGAGGCGACCGACTGACGGTCGTTGCTGGGACTGGGCGAAAATGCGGTACTTCGTATAACATGGGTACCTTTTCTGATCCGTACTGTGCTGATCGTGCTAGTACAGTGTGCGTGGTCTTTTACACGAAAAATATGACTTCTCACCCTCCACTCCAGCGGGGTACCTGGGCCACCCATTTGAAAATATAATTGAAGCTACCAAACCATATTTTCGTCCAAGGCTACTATAACGGCCTTTCATTTGATTAATCACTAATCTCATTATAGCGGGAGGGTTTCACACGATCGACTCTGAGACTATGGAACTCATAAATCATAATTAATATTCTAAAATGAAATTGCTATAACGTGTCTACTCTGTCATGTATCGCTTATGTCATGTCAGATGTCAATGTGAATAGGATGAGAATACAAAACATGCTATAAAATAAACATTTGCATCTTAAAAAATCAATGTCAAATCTAAAGCTCAATTTAGACGGAAACAATTTTCACATCAATTTTGTGATCAACGGTTTGTGACCGGGTACAATAGAAAGTTTAATCACAAGAAGGATTAAATGTCAAAGTGTTAAAAATAACATCTTTATATTTGTTTTGCCTATTTTAAGTATATTACCTATTTACAGGCGGGGAAAATGATCTAATTTGTTAGACCGCTCTACCATCTATAATACAATCGCTCCGATGCTACCGCGACAATATTACTCAAATAAAGTCAACCAGACGATTATGAAAAACTTATTACAGTAAGACCTCGCTCAATGCTGTTTCAGTATTACGCGGTTTTAATAAAAAAAAGTTAAGCCACTATAACGTAAATTATGGATCACTTTATACAAAATGATTCAAAATATTGATAGAAGTTCAAAGGCAAGACGAAGTGGCATTGATGCAATATCTTGCTATCGCGACAACAGCTTGCTGAACGAAACAGAAAAAGGCAAACGACATTAGATGCTTCTTCACAAAAAACAAAATATGTCAAATGAGGAACCTTCTTCATCACAAACATAAATTCCTTTTCGAACTTTTATTTCATTTTCATAAATGAAATATGAACAAAAATCGATATAGTAATAAATAAATCTATAATTAATGTAATAAAAAAGTATTTAACAATAAATTATTGTTAAATACTTTTTTATCACATTAATTATAGATATATTTATTGCTAATATTGATTTTTGTTCATATAACATTTGTCAATAAATGTAAAATTTTTTTTTAAAAATCTTATCCTCGGTTCTGTTTCACTTATGCATTGAGATGATCTCGCTTAGCGCTCTTTCGTATAGCGCAGGAACATAATTGAACGTATCTCCCGCGTCCAGCGGGGTCTTACTGTATTTTGTTTGTTTTACATCATTTTTACAATACTTCCACGTTCCATAAACAGTGGTTTTCCCCATGGAGACTGTTAGTATCTTAGTATCTACGGAATTTTCTCTTTCACGGACACTTGAATGATTTTTGAAGCGATGCTTCTTAACACAGATATCGGGACAGTCAATAAACTACAAAAAAATGAGTGAGCACGCGACACGTGAATCAAGCCAAGAAACAAAGGCGCACATATGTATTTGAAGATCATAGCTTAGACAAGGAAGGGAACCCAGAAACAAAGCGCACATACGGCGTTGATACTTTTAAGTTCAGACCTGTCTATTCTACCTGTGTAGGGGTGGGAGAAGTCTGACTGTTTTACGGTCGTCAACCAAAGACAATCGATAGCCGAGGTCGATCATCTGTGTACAAATTATATATTTTTTTGTCTACAAGAAGCTTAATAAAGCCAATGAACGTAATAAATTTGATATACATACATAAAGATTTCAATCATCGGTTTGTATGATTTAAAATCACAAAAAAAAAGTTCTTCGTGCAAGTCTTCTGTATATGCATTGCAAATAGAACAAGAAAAAAATGAAAAGGATGAAATAGAAGACATGTAGCGTCATTATTTTTTATTTGTTGCATTTTTACGTCAGTTACTATAAAATTATTTATTCTATATAAAATTTAAATATACATTTGACCTGATTTTACTGAATACGGGTTAGAGCTGACATATTTAAATGTCAAATCCAAACGACGTTCATCATACCTTTGACATTTGATTAACTATATTACCTATAGCCAAAAAACGTTTTCTTCATACCCTGTCGAAAGTACTAACATTTATGCAATGCTGGAATTACTCTCACGCCGCCTGTAAAGGCGGGCCGAAACAGTTTTCTCGTGCACAGTGATACAAAAGTGCGTACTTTCGACCGGATATGAAGAAAAATAGTATACACTATACGGCGTAACACGATGTCCGAGGCGAAGCCGAGGGTACCATGTGTCGCGCAGTGCAAAAATTTCAACTTTCTGCCCTTACGGTGTAATATACTATTAACGTTGTTTAACTATATTACGCTCTTTTAAGATCACAAATCGTCAGAGTTATCTGAGCCTATTACCAATTCATATTTTCCAATTATATTTATATAAGCGCAAATGCTATTGAAATAGGTACCTATACTTTTTTGAATTATAAAACAGAACAGAGGATTTGCTATACATAGACGCGCCCTGGAAATATATACTATATAATTAGGGTTGCCATCTCTAAAATTTGGCAACCAGGACAAGACGCGTGAAAACCCCGGATTTTAGAGCCCAGAACCCGGACATGTCAACAGGTATTTTTAGACATAGTCAGTGTAATAAAAAATAGTTGAAAATGTCATAAATCACCTTTTTATTTATTTTCAGACCTTAAAATTAAATTTAGTCATCTTTTATCATCATTTTAAATGTACCTAACAAAACAGAATCTTATTAGTTTGTTACAAATTGTTTTAATAATCAGTTAGAATTTTTTTAACCGTTCGTCGGTTGATCGCGGCGTGCGGGCGACCCAAGACTTTAAATTTTTAAACCCGGACTACAAATGAAGCCCCGCCCGGACGCTATCCGGATGCCCTCTAAACTAGGGCAAATTCGGGGAAACCCGGACGGATGGCAACCCTACATATTCTTTTTATTTTTATTTGGATAATTATTTTTATATTATTAATTAAATCAAACTGTTTCTCCGAACTTTCATGTAAAATAGCAGTTATGTTACGTTATGTAAGCTTTTAATTTATTATTAACGCTTTCATAGCTTGTCTTTTTTGTGATCAGTATAAATACTGTCTTATAAACTATCCACGTGCATATTGTCTAAGTTGCTGAGCACGATTATCTAAATAAAAAATTATAAATAGGTACCTTGTTATTTTCATCTTAGAATTCATTAAATATGGTAATTAGAGATTTATGAAAAAGACAATAATAGCATCGTTACGCAACTATTGAAATACCTGCTATTAATAGTACGAACAAACAAACAAATCATTCATTAAAATTTAAAAAAATAAAAGTTGATGACTTACCGGATTTCATTGACCACACTATATTATTGTAATATAGACAGCAGTCAGTAAAAAAAAAATCGAATTCTAGCGGTAATGAACTTTAAATAAATTTACCAATGACACATACAAAACTCTAATTTTATTAAGCGGCTTTTCAACAAAATAGTAACACTAACACGTTAAAATTATAATACTGCACTTTCAATCGACACTACTTTCGATAATATTTTATCTTGTTTCTTTTTTTTATGCCAACATAAATATATTTTGTTTACAACAATTCAAATGTATTAAAACAAAAGAGATACAAATAGTATTGCTGGAATCAAAAAGAGCATTAATTGTAGTAACTCATACATACAATAATCCAGTGAAACAATGACGATTACGTCAAAATCGACCGCTATTGAGAAAACAGACGATACACGAATGAAACACAGGGACGTCTGTCGTAGACTATATACTGCGCATGGAAACCGCTGCAGCACTGTAACGATTCAATCAATAGACGAATCGTTTTACACATAATTTTCATTTTGAACGAGTCACATCTTTAATTATTGAAATTCCCGCCTACCTAATACCTATCCATTCATAAAAAAGTGAATTAATAAATTGAGAAACCCGACTGCGTAAAAAGAGAACAGAAAAGATGGAAACAAGATCAAATGATAATAATATGCAGTCGGATGCATCAGATATTTCTGTTCATTTTATTTTTGCAGGTACTATATGTGTCATGTATGCCTCCGACTGCATATTATCATTTGATCTAGTCTCTATCTTCTCTTTTCTCTTTTTACGCAGTCGGGTTTTTAATTTACTTTTTTATTGGCATCTTTTTAGTGTTAGATTTTTTTGTTTTGGTCTATTAGGACCTCCCGAAAACAATTTGCATCTGTGATTGTTATAAATAAATTTATGAAAAATTACATTTAAACATATAAGTTGTATATATTTTTGTAACCACCTTTTAATATTCTTCATTTTGATACCCTATTAGATTCATGTGGAGAGAAAAAAATCTTCGAGCCACGCATTATTGCAACTAAAATCCGCCATTTTGATTTTTCGTTGACATCGTTTCTAGGACACTTGGGTTGCCGAGACAGATCCAATATCTTAATTTTAGAAATCCATCCAGCGGTTTGGATAATACGAGATAATAAAGAACACGCGCAAAGAACATAACCCTTCTTGGCAGTCGGGTATAAATCGACTGTTGAAGTGTCAGCTCATCCAGATTTAGAACAAGTATAACGTTGCAAGTTGTAAATCGTAAAAAAAAACATAAAATATTTAAGTCGTTTAACAATATGGTTATCCGTTGGAAAATCTATATAAAAGATTTAAAAATCCGACGTGGGTTTCACTCGAATTAAAATGTAGGTACCGACAAGAAAATGATATTAAAAATAAACTAAAATAGTATACGGTATACCTACCTGCATTGTCACACGCTCGTTACATTTTCAATTTCAAGAAATCATTTTACCCTACCGTGCTAAAAAAGTTTTACTTCAAATATCAAATCACGTGTATCATAACTACAAAACAAACTTCCAATTTTGAAAAGTAGTAGGGTAAAAATTTGTTTAGTGTCATCTCACAACTAGTACTGTAAAATTTTAATATGTTGTAACCGGATATTTTTCATACTGAAAACTTGTTTTGTAATTATTGTGAGATGCGTGGTTGGTCGGATTTTTATTACAATTTATTTTTGAAGTTATACTTCTTTCGGCGCACTGAGGATAAAATTTTCTCTGTTACGGAAAATGTCACAGTAGCATGCAACGAAAACGAGACACCACAGTTTTAGCTGTTAAAGTGAACAGACTAACTTTTAAATCATCTCCCTGAACATCCTATTTTATCAATCTTTTTTGTTTTCTTAAAATGTTTAACTTGCCTGCATTTTATTTTGTTTAGATAACTAGAAACCGGACAATTGTTTGTCTTCCTTATTGCACTCATTAATTTTCTATGTTCAGAATTATTTTCCGACGATCTTTCATCTGTAATAGACAGAGACGTATTTCTATAATTTGTGCCATAGACAAAAACGATTTGCCATCACCCTTTCAGTTTCATTTTCTTTGGGTTCTACACATTACTTCTGATATTTAACTCATAGTTTGTTAAATTGTGCCGACCTCTCAAGCCTACCGCCTCGAGAAAGTGCCATTTTCGGCTATACAACAAAAATCGTACAGAGAAAGTCTACATGTATCTGTACAGATCAATGGAAATTTTATATCGAATCGTGAATCGAGTCTTTTTTAATGTATCGTTTTTGGACGATTCGTTTAGGTAAACAATTCTTTTTGTGTAAAGGGGAGTTGGGAGGCGACGGGAAAATATATACTGGTGTGTGTAGCTCCGCTCAGCTGGTCAATATTGTAGCGCCCCTTATGTAAAAGTACCTACACTGTTCTCAGTTCTCATACGTACAGTTATGTCTGTGAAATGGGTGGAATATTATAACTGTGTGCTTGTAAACGACTGTTTCTCAGCCAAAAATTAATAAAGAATCAAATTGCACAAAGAATAAAATATGTGCAGACGGCGTCCAGTATGTAAATGAGAATAATTGTGAAACAGCTGAGTAATGATTTAATTCACTAACCCACCTTAAACGTGAAAAACAAAAGTGGGATTGTATCGCGCGACTGTGTTTTGTTTCTGTACTTAGAACACCAATACAATAACAAAATTAAGACAAGGAACTTACATTTCGATGAAACATGGAAAAACGAATTATCACTCTTTGTATTTTTTCCTTTGATTCATTACGAATACGAATGTGTCACTATAACATGATAAATTAGTATTATAATGGTTACGTTTTTTTAATACATAGTTTTAACATTTTATTGTGAAAATCAAGATAATAAATGTGATCGCTGTGATATTTTTAATTTTACAATGAGAGTTTATAAGTAAATAACATTTAGTAATGTACAATCTTTGATCAAGTTTTATTAAAATGTGGAATAGTAAAAAAGTGGATTACAAAAACAGAAAAGTCAAGAAATGGATAACAGTGTGAGTACTTTTAAAATCTTTTATTATTGTTTTATAATATACTTTTAAGTTTCTTTTTATTATATTATGAGTTGACAGTATTGCAAAATAGGCACTAAAATATTTCCGCGGAAACGATTTAAACTGTATGATATTCACGCGTGGTGTGCTATCAGTGGTCACATGGCCGCCTAGTTCACAACGAATGAGCCATAGAGCTACAGCTCAGCAACTGCTGTCAACGTCATTTATATGTTGTTCATATCAGTGTAATGAAAACGACAAATTTGTAAGTTAGTTGATAGTGTCGTGTATTGTTGTAACAATGTCTGAATACGAAAACTTACGGAAAAGGCTCAGTGAATACGGTCAGTGTCACCTACTTCAGTTCTGGCAAGAACTGTCAACTGAAGAACAGAATAAACTCGCCGAAGAAATTTACGATATTAATTTAAAAGAAATCACCAAATATTTTAAAATAGCTACGCAATCTTTAGAAAACAATGCTGACAAATTGGACGATCGCATGAAACCGGTACCGTCTGATCAGTATGAATCAGTTCAGCGTAGTTCTGTTGAACAATTGAATGCCTACGAAAGAGAAGGTTTTCTTCGTATTGCCGATGGACATGTTGGAGTCCTTCTCATGGCAGGCGGTCAGGGCACACGTCTGGGCGTTACCTATCCAAAGGGTATGTATGATGTTGGACTTCCATCGGGTAAATCCCTTTATCAAATACAAGCCGAACGCATTCTTCGCCTGCAAACACAAGCCAAAGAACGTGTTGGTAAAATTGGAACAATTACATGGTACATCATGACTAGTGAACATACCAAAGAAGGCACCGAAACATTCTTTAAAGAAAATGATTATTTCGGATTAAATAAGGAAGATGTAATCATGTTTGAGCAATTTATGTTGCCTTGTTTTGATTTTGATGGGAAAATAATGCTGGATAGCAAATCACGTATTGCATTAGCACCAGATGGTAATGGGGGCATTTATAGAGCGTTAAAAGAACGCGGAATTTTAGACGACATGGAGAAACGCGGAATTAAATACTTGCATGCTCATAGCGTCGATAACATTTTGGTAAAAGTAGCCGATCCGATTTTTATTGGTTATTGTGTTCTTAAGGACGCTGAGTGCGGTGCTAAGGTTGTTGAGAAGACATTACCCAACGAACCAGTCGGCGTTGTTTGCGAAGTAGATGGTCGCTACCAAGTAGTCGAGTACAGCGAGATCAGCGAAGATACAGCAGAGTTAAGAAGCGAAGACGGCTCATTGGTTTTTAATGCCGGTAACATATGCAACCATTTCTTCACCGTTGAATTTTTAAATAAAGTTGCTGTCGAATTTGAAAACAGTCTAAAGTTACATGTTGCTAAAAAGAAAATACCATGCGTTGATGACAAAGGTTTGCGAATTTGTCCGGAAAAACCGAACGGTATTAAGATTGAAAAATTCGTTTTTGACGTATTTGAATTTGCTGACAGATTTGTAGCATTTGAGATTCAAAGAGATGTTGAATTTAGTGCGATGAAAAATGCCGATTCCGCCAATAAAGATTGTCCGTGCACTGCTCGTGCGGATTTATTTAAGTTACACAAAAAATATATTACTGATGCCGGCGGTTCAGTTCTTGGAAATGAATGTGAAATATCGCCGCTGTTATCTTATTCCGGCGAAAATTTATATTCTCTCGTGAATGGAAAACTATTCACTGCTCCTGTTCTGCTTAAATCGTCTGAAGAAAAGTAACTAATAGTGCTCAAGTCTATCGTAATGTGAATTGTATAAAACAGAATTAGTAAGTAACCATGTTGCGGCCCGAACCTGTTTATGAAAGTGTTCCTGAAAAGAAAACCGCAAATTGTAAGATTTTGCAATGCAAAATTTTGGCATATGCAAGTAATTCAAGAATTACAAGGCGCAATTCATTCGTAATACGCAACGAATTTGTTTATTTTGTATTATTTCCTTAGAATTTATCGCTATATCATATAATTTATGTGTTCTCATTATATATACTCGTATATATATATTTCTTTACATTATGTAAGTACATATACATTTTTATGGGTAAATATTATCAAGTCATTTTGAAATTTACTTGCAACTATCCATATTGAAATACTCGCAAAACTCGATTCGCAGAGAGCTTATATACCTACTTATCTTTTGAAAAAAATGTTTAATTTGAATAAAATTGCGATGGTTCGCTGTTATTTTTACACGCGACAAACATTTTTAACCATTACTACCGAGTATCAATTCAAAGTATTTTTTTATTATGTTTATGACGTCTAGCGACACACTGTAACTATTTGGTTGCCATTTGGAAATCTGTCATTTTTATTTTTTACATAGGTACTGCAAAACTCGCAAAAACAGATTTTCAAAAAAATCATAAAAATCATTTAATAATAGATCTCTTAAAAATAATTTTAAAAAAATAGTTTTAACCCAAAGACCATGATTTTTAAATATCAAAAATGACGTCTGCCTCTATCAAAAAATGTATGACTGAAAATAACTGATATTAGAAATAGTTTTCATTTTTTTAATTATTATTTTAAGACAGAACAGTTGAAACAATTTCGCGATTTGTTAGATAAAATCGAATTCATTCAGTTTTGACACATTCTAATATAAGCAATCTATGTAAAATTTTCTCTTCTTTGGACTATTTGCGAACTACTAGAGAAAAACAATGGTTTTCTGGAACCAAAATTCACAAATAGGATCAAATAGATCCCAGAAGGAACCGAAAAAAGTTTGAGTTGCACGACTGATACAAAAAAAAGGTGACTCATATATTTAGGTACAGACAAAACGACTAGCGTGTGGATGCTTTCAGCTATGCTTAGGCCTATAATAAAAATGGGACACTATTTTTGTGAGTTAAAAAATTAAATAAAATACCTTAATTTTGTATATATACATATTTTAAAAACAATACGTAGGTCGTAGAATGTGAAACACATATAAGTTAAAAGTATACATAGCAAATTTTTATATCAGCTTTATTATACTATATTTAACTTACATGCAAAACTAGATTAGCGAATAAATAGGAAAAAGTACGTTCTATTTATGATCGTATTATTATGTCAAAATAAATAAGCACTGGAAAAACTTGATAACATACGAACATAATACCTGTAATAAATTAGAATTTATAATATTTTGTAACAAACCAGGCTTCAAAAAATAAAAAACTATTTTTTCCGAACATAATTCCCACTTTGTTTTTACGATTAAGCAACCCATTATGTATTGTTTTTTTTTTGTTTGTTCTATGAATAAATCACGGTTTAAAAAATTCAAAATAATTTTCTTTCTCTTCTATATAACGTTTGAAAGCAGTGGGCACTCACTGTACCTTTATCTCATTGAATTCGTGGAATGTCTCGCGCTTTTAAACGTAACAGAAGAGAAGGAAATGCATTTCCTATTTTTAACTGCGTTGATATAAGCGTGTTTTTAGATTTTTTTGAAACTATACATTTTATTGTTTAACTCTTTTCTCTTTTATAAATTTCAACTCTTGTGGCCCTAGATATGGAGAAGGTACTTTCATTAGATATATGTGCGCGCATTCTTTCCGTCTCTGCTAATCCATTTATCCTTGATCTGAAGTTCATTTAGTGACGACATGTTTTTCCACCATCCACACCGTCATTCCCACCGGATGTTGCTTGTTTCCATTTTTAAAATGTTATATAAATATTATAGCCCAAATATCTCTGAATATTGTATTATTATCAAAACACATATTCGACTGCAAAGTTTTACGTTATTTCGACATTTGAAAACTGGTGAAAATTGAGTTGAGAGTTTTTTTTTACATAAGTCCAACATACCTACAAATCAAGCTAATATAACCGTGTTAAAATGATTTGAATTTCTTTATTTTTACAATGTTTTAACTTATACTTTTGTAGATTTGGCTTTTTCTTACACATTTTTATTTTATGACGCCTAAAGTTTAAGTTCATATTATTCGCACTTCTGGCAAGTTTTTAATAGTTAGAATTCATTCATTGTTACAATGCTAAATTAAAACCCGAATCTTTCCACTTTCGCGGCGGAATGAGTTATCAATTACTCTACGGTGCGCTAGCTTAACAGTTAATTCATCCTAATAAAGCAATTGTAACATTAAATTCACTACATGCGAGAGTCGATTTTTTCAACTAAGTAACGCTAGACACGAATTTTGAGTCCCGATGGTGACAGTGGATAAAAATTAAAAAAAAATCTAATTTAGCATTGTAACAATGAATGTTCTGTAACAATTATCATTAGGCATCTACAACTTATGTAGAGATCTTACGTACTATGAACGTAGGAAATATATTTATCAAAGTTTTTAATAGCTAAAATCTGCAATCCAAATTTTTAAGAAGAATAAATTCTAACCAATATTAATAACAAATATGTTTTCATCATCTTGAAAGGAGTCTTCATTTTCCCACGTCTAGGAATATACGCAAGCAATAATATTGTTCAAATATATTTATTTAAATTATTACTTTTATTGACATATTATGTATTTAAGTCAATACTTGGTAAATAGTAAGCGCTAAAAATATCGACGACTTGTTAATACATTTGTTCGACACATTTTCTCACTGATAGTAACACGAGATAAATAATCAGGCAAATAAACAAATTTATCGATTAATCTCTAGAGTAAATGAACTTTTATCAAATACTCCCAACTCATATTTACCTACTTAAAAATAGGGTCATGTATCTGAAATCATTAGTTTATAAAATTATTTTCAAAAATACTAGTTGTACCTGTGCCTAGTGCTACCCGTCATTGACGGGACAAAGTTTATGAATGATTTCAACATTAAAAAAAACCCGGGTCGCAGTGCCAAAACCCTGCCGACAATATAGTGTATTTGATAATATAGGCAGTGTGGCTTTATTATGCACATTTAAGTTGGTTTTTGGGCAAAATAAAAAATTTGACTCCTTAATACACCCCTTAAAATAACATTTTTCTTAATTGCAATATCAATTGAACTTCAATACCAAATTATTTACAACTTTCAGTAAATAATTCACTATCTGCAAACTAGTGTTTTCATAAAATTTGTAAGTCCGGTCCTGTCGGGCTGATTTTATTAAAATTTTAGAGACACTTTTTAATTACTACTGGAGGGTTAAATGTCAATTTTGAAACGATTCTGAGAATTTTTTCGGTATTGTAGGGCCCAAAAACGTTTTTCAACCCCTAAAAACTACCCTTAAAATGGCCCGATTGGGCCCATTTTAAATAGGCTTCGTGCGGTGATGGATTCCAACATGTGTGCCAAATTTCGTTAAAATAAATTAACTTCTTCGAAAGTTATAGCCCGTACACATATATACCTATATATATATATATATATATATATATATATATATATATATATATATATATATATATATATATATAAACATTTTTAAAAATGGTGCCAAAGTGTTTAGGAGGTTATGAAACGTCGAGAAATTTTGGTCCGACCCCTAGGTCCCGCCATCCGACCGACGCCAATAGTGTATGTTGCCATATGGCAAATACACTAAAAATGGCAAACAAAGTGTAGATCGTAATTCTGCAAAGTTATACGAGTAATTTTTATTATCAAAGTCGGTCAAGTGGATGTCGATGAAAGTTCTTGGAAAAAAGGCGGTGTGTTTTTTATCCAGAATGAATCATAGGAAATAAAAATTGAATACGGGAAACGTATGTTGGTAAAATAGACTTATATTCTGAGGTCAGGTCAAGATCGCCTCTTTTTTTAGGGTTCCGTATGTCCGAAAAAACGAAACCCTTATCACTCGTGTGATTATAGGATCACTCGTGTGTCTGTCTGTCCATCTGTCACAGCCAATTTGCTCCACATCTACCGGACCGATTAAGTTGAAATTTGGTACACATATGAATTTATGTAACCCAAACACGAACGCATGACGTAAATAAATGCATTTTGAATATGGGGTCGTTTTTGAGGAGCAACTTAGGAAATTTCCTCAGATATAAGGTTTTAATCGTCAATAACGTGCACCTCACATCTGACTTTGCAACCATGTGATAAAAAATCAGAAAAAAATCACGAGAGTAACACTTTATGAATACCTACTTTTAACGAAAATCATTTTGAACAAGATATGCAAGTTTTTAGATATCCACAATTTTCAATAGCAGCGAATGACGAAAATATACTCTACGGAATTGTTGTATTTGACGAAACCCTAACTGGATGCGCGTATGACAAACAGGTGGCCAGTTTTTTTATTTACTATATCAGATTATCGATATGCTTTATTATTGCCAAATTTTCCTTAATATCAGGTTCCAGATGCCATGTTATTAATCAATTAAATGTGAAATGTGCACTTTTAATAATGACATCTGTTATGAAATTAATGAATCAATTGTGTAACTTGTAAATTTATGGAAACGTCTGCTATTAAATTGTGCAAATAAACATCTTGATACTGAAAATACTAGACACAAATTAATGAACTACACAACTTTTATTTCAAATAAGTTCTGTAACAAAAAATATATTGTTTATTTGTGGAACATACATAGACTTCTTGCTGTCACATAAATGTCAGCTGTTGTCCTAAGGACTAAAAATCCGACGTCCCTATAGCAGAGTTGTTTTTCGGACTAAATTTTTCCGATTTACGGAACATTCCTAGTTAGAACTGTACAAGATTGAAATAAAATAACATTTGATGAACTGTTTACTGTATGCATATCTCTTTGGACTATTATTATGACGAAAAAGTATTTCTGCAATTTTGCCGATGTTGAATAGTGATTTGACGGCACAATGCCTAGCTACATGCAGTCAGATTAAACTGCAGATCAAACTTCATCATACATAGACTTCCAATTTGATTAAAAAGAACACTCTTAATTCTCAGAGTCGCTAAAACGTCGAAAATATCTAAAAAATGCAGAAAATTTTACTAGAACTTCATATATTATATGCACATTGCATCATACAAAAATAAAAACCGGGATCCAAGTCTAACTTAGTGTTTATTGATTATTCCTTGCTGATTAATGTTTAAATTTTAAAATATGTATGATAACCTTAAACGTGAGTGTTCAACTTAAACTAACGTAAATTTAGACTTTCATGTTTTTGATTCTTTTTTTTGTCAAAAAAAAGTTATTATTGGACAATTAAAAGATCGGATTCTATTATAAATCTGTGTGTTTTGAATATTTATTTTTACGTGTTTTTATTTTTTAAACAATATAACAACTTTACAAATCGTAATATTTTGTGAGATCTAATATTTTTAGATATATTTTATACTAGTGAATATGAAAAATATGCACATATTTACATGTGCAAACATTTTTATAATTTTATAAATATTTCTACAGGTAATTCTAAAAAGAACTTTTGAGATAAAATTTGAATTTTTATTATTAAGGACAGCAAAAATATGCTCCCGAGCATATTTTGGTCAAAAACATTATCATGAGTAGAAAATTTGAGACCCAGTACACTGAGTTGTTACCTCAGAATTGTTATGAAAAAGAAATGCAACATAGAAAACAAATGATTATTATTCATGTTTCGATCGCATTAGTCAAATTTGTATAAATAATAAAAATTCCTTGAAAAATTCGGAGTGCTGAGAACATTCTTTTGAAAAATGAAAATTTAACGTTAATTTAAAATTTCGCGAAATGGAAATTTGATAAAATTTAAATTTTGTGACGTAGCTTCTCTGGAGCTCGGGGTCTAATACAGTTGTCCCGTTGCCTTCCGAATCCCCCCTGCCACCGGTCCTGCTCTTAAGTGACAGGATAAGAATGCCTGCCATATTCTAAATATATGAATACGAATGAAAATTATATTAAAAAATTTGGATAAATAACTACTAATTAAAATTTTAATTTGGAAGCACATTATTCGTAATTTGCAAGTGCATAAAGATTAAATTTGATCTACGATGTTATCCTCAAGACAATTGACAATTATCCATATACGCTCAGATGTTGAGCGTCTATAATCTACAATCTATCGACAATTATCAGCTGATAATTTTTGGTAAATCAAATATTGTCATTGTTAATATTTTAATCAATAGGGTAGAAAAACTTAAGTATTTCAAACCATGCAGTACGGCTTTCGTAATATTATTTAATGTATTTTATTCTCATATGGAGTTTGCGATGCGCATCAACTGTGTAATTTGATTTTCAAACTGGTCCTTCAGTGTCACGTGATGAGGCGACAGAAGAGCATCCGCCATTATGGTTAAACGGATACCATCAGCGTAAGAAATAACGCCCAATGATAAACCTAAAATAATAGTTCAACATTCAGTTAACTCATGAGTAAATTATTGTAAGAACAAAATAGATAAAAGTTAAAACTATGCTGGGTTGCAGAAAGCATTGTCAAAAAATTTGATTTCATAATGACCTTAGATTGTGACCATATTTACAGTGTTTATACATCCAAGAGCAGCCTAATGTCGTTGTGAAACTCCCTGTTATTTAGAACTTTAGATTGTACTCACACAAAAGCAAATACTTGATCTACATAGAAAAAGATCGCTTTTCAAGCAAAATTTTAATCTAAATGCGTAGAAAAAAATTGTTTTAAAGTGTAAATTGTACAAAAAATGATGGTAAATACATGTATACACAATTTAAGAGGAATATTGTTTCAATCGAACAATTATTTTTGGAGCAGGATCGATTTAACATTCTACAATGCTTTTCATGTGGAGAGATATGTACTTAAGGTCATTGTCAAGTCAGATTTTTTGACAACGCTTTCTGCAACCGAGCACTAGTGTCGTAATGGGTTATATTACGACGAGATGTGACATTATGTTCAAAACAACGTTGCTTTATATATATAGGCACTCGGGTGAAGACGAATCGAACAGATGTTACAGCCCTTACTTTCCCCAAGAAATAAGCTATCGAATGGCAAAAACCGCATTCAAATCCATTCAGTTGTTTATAGCGAGTACACGCAAACGGGAACTTTGCTTTATATAATATGTAGTGATGTAGTGAAGTGACTATAATCACATTAAAAATTTAAAACACGTCGACATATTTTGATGATATTCGACACATTAATTATAGACAATGTTTGACTGCGCGTGCGTGCCTAACACCTTTTAGTCGCTTCGGTTACAAATCCTAAACAAATAAGACCAATCAATGAGATGCATCGGTTTCGCTCTGTCAGTATAACTGACTTACCTACTGCCATTTAGGTTTCTGTATAGAAAATGTTTTATATTATGACAACACCGCGAAATAAGTCATTTTCCTTAGAAAAAGTAATTGACTAAATAGTTATAAAATCTAAAATATGAAATTAAGTGGTAGAGTATTACTATAAAAGAATATTGTTTTGCCCTTACTTATGTTCGCTTGTGGTGGTCTCCAATATATTACATTGTCAACTTCTTGTCCCCAAACAGTGGTTTTCATCCCGTGTTCCGGATCTCCTTCGGTAATTTCTGTGTAAGTTACCGTAAACACTCTCGATAAATAATTAAGTAACACCCGTATTACAACTGACGGCATCGCTTTCGTTAAGAACTCATAACGTGTTTGTAAAAGTGATATTAAATATGAAAGCGATTGATGTCTTCTCGATGTATTGATGATCTCCTTCAAAGTTTTAATGTTCTGTGGGACAGATTCGTCTTTTTCATTATCAGGCACAGGTAAATTCAAACAAACCAGACCTCCTACAGCACTCTGTGGTCTTGGAGTTTGTAGACCAGATGAAAAAATATAGTTCCTGTTTACATTGCGTGCGGTTATTGGTATATTTTTTGGTAAATTCAAACAAGATTTAATGAAGAATTCTTTCAATGCCGTGCTCGTTGCATACAAACAGATTTCACTTTCCGTAGCTCCGATTTTATTAGCAATGTCTTGAATTGTTTTAATCCCTATTTTTCGTGACCAACAAACCACTTTTCTTCCACACAATGGAATGTACTGTGGAGAACGGTGAAATTTCGAAAACATAAGTTCGTTTAAAATGAATTTCGGTGCTTCCAAGATAACTCTTGAACAGTATATTAATTCTGTCAGAGCGTTATAACAGAGAGGAATATAATTATAAACAAAAGCAGTCACTGTGCTTTGATACGTACAGTAATGCAAAGTAAAACAGTCATGAATCGCTCGAAGCTCGTGATAAAATAAAATTGGTGTTTTGAGTGTACAAGTCACAGAAACCCACCAGAAAAACTTGATAGACTTTTTAAAAATGTTTCTTGGATCTATCGTCACAACTATGGATTTTATAAACGTACTGTACTTGATGGCGCGTTTGCGTCTCTCTTTTTCAATTGTTGATAAAAAGTATTTAAATTTAGATGCAGGGTCTGTATTGATGTTTCCAGAACCTCGTCTATATTCTCGAATCACTGATGCTGTCAGTATTATTAAGATATACGCGAATACCGATATTGTTGGCGTCGTTTTCAGTATTTCCGGATTTTCTAACGGATCGTACGTTGATATGAATTCGTTCCAACGATTTGAAAAATTCTCCGTCAGTTTTTCATATAAATCTGGTATAGCTGTTGGGGTCTCAAACAAATCCAACAAGGAACTCCTTTGTTTTGGAATTTCGCTGTAAAAAAATTATGTTAATTACTTTATTTCGCAGTACCATAAAAATACTAATTTGTATAATTTTATACCGTCGGTTTTTTAAGACATTACCTGATATATAGTTTGTAAACGGTAGTACGGAACATAGGGAAAATAAATTTTTTTTAATGATTCGATGAGATTTGTGAGACTGAAAAGGTAAACTTTTTTACCTGGCCTGTGTCGCGGCACCTATTATATTACGCGAAATGTTTAATAACGCATTTATTTCAATACAATTGTGTATTGCCTAACAGTACAATAATTTACTTTCCATTCGAAAATGTGATCTTATATGTTTTAAGTATTTGATTCAGTTTTGAAAATTATGATACACTATATTATTTATAGTAGGTTTTCTATTCAGTTATTTAGAATTATATTGAAGATTCTTGGTTCATATAAATAATAGTTTAAAAGTAACGAATCAAGTATACCAACCTAACGTTTTCAAATTCGTGCTGATATCCGGGCAGTCCTGTTGGAATGTATTTCAGCATAAGCAAATCGCCGATTCGAAGATTTTTCTCTTCAGAAATAAGAATGTGATGTATTCGAACTAATAGATAGTAAGTGTCATCAGAACCGCTTGGGTTTGGTATCACGAATATCTGCCATGGTGGGCAATTTTGGGGCAAATATTTAGATACTACCTCACTTACGTAATCCTAAAACAAATAATTATTTATCAAGCTGAACCTTCACAGAATTAAGAATTTACTGTTACAATTTGTTTTGTAATCGCAAAGATTAAATGTTGAGCTATTGCACCGTAAAGTAACTGATGACTCATTCCGCCACGAAAGTGACAGTGTTTTTTTCGATTATAACATTGTAACAATGGATGTTTCTTAACAATTGGAGCAATCTCTAGCTATCCACTGTTATTACTTATTTTAGTTTTACCTGTAAATTGCTTTCTATCAAAGGCCTCCCTCTAAATGTTGTACTTCCAAACAATAAATTCTGCTCCAAATTGAAATCTGTTTTTTTCCACGCAGAACAGCCCCATATTGATACCAAATTTTGTCGCAATCTGGGATACAGAAGATTTCCCAATTTATCTCTTCTTTCTAAAAGTAATACAATAATAGAAGTGACTATTATTGATAAAATAGTCACTAAAACCATATAGTATATAAATAAAGATATCGTTTAATAATAACTGCATATTTTATTTATCAGAAGCATCGATAATATTCAAATATTTTCCTTAATGTAAACATTAAGGAACGGAAATATTTAATAGTAAGTATTATCAAATCTAGTGTTTTTTTTATACTGGCAATAGCAACGTAATTGTTTTTTTGCGCACCCGCGTATAAATAGTTGTCGTAAAATGGACCACTTAAGGCTGTCGGAACGCTCTGAATTTAGTTTGTGCTGAGATCCAGAGGCAAGGGGCGAGGTAGGCAAAAGACTTATTGTGGGTGTGGCCTTCTTTAGCTCTGTCTCGCTTAAATCATCCGCACGTTTCAATTTTTGGCTGGTGCCAACTACGAGGCTAAAAAAATTTTTTGCAAGGGTGCCGCTGTCAATTGATTACTCTAATTTTTGGAAATATTTTGAAGATTTAAAAAACTTTTCCGAAAAAGGAAGAGTCACTTTAGGTTTGTGATGGAACAGTTTTGTGAAATAAGCATGAATAAGGTCATAGTGTGACATTGAAAACGTGTGTTTTTTTAGCACAATTAATGCCACATTTTTTCTAGTAAATCGTACATAAATTACAAAAGTAGTCCATTAGAGACCTAGATTTGTCCTTTATCTTCCTTATAGAGAAAGAATGTTTGCAGAATGTTGACAAATAAGTCTACAATCAGTTGACAGCCGAAGCTCTATTTTTGGCTTTAAATTCAGAGCGTTCCGACAGCCTTAACACTAGTGGTGTAAGGTAAAGCAAATAAATGCGATCTACGGCTCCAGGCGACAAATCCCAGGGGGCGCCTCAGTGGTAAAGAAAAATAAAGGAAAAACGTATTTTTTTGCTTTTCGATATTTTGATTGTTGTATATATTAGGGTCAAGCAAATAGGGCCTCATAATCCAGGCGCCAAATCCCAGTGAGCGCCATAGTGGTAAGCAAAAATGAAGGAAAAATCTTTTTTTCGCTTTTTGATATTTTGATTGTGGTATATATTAGGGGTCAAGCAAGCCCTCCCCTCCATTTTATCCTGGATTTCGCGAGCCGTATAGAAACTTTTCGCAGGCCGCAGTTGACCCGCGGATCGGGGATTGCCCGCCGTTGATTTAGATGAAAAGTAACTCTATATAGTCTTTATAAAATTTAGTATTATTATTAATACCCAGAAGTTCATAGACATGCTTGTTCACCAAGTCAGGGCGACATTGTCCTCGAACGGCTACCAACAGTGTGATGATTCCCTGATTTCGGCGCGTTTCCACAAGACTTCGAACGGAGGCGCTATTGATAAATTCTAGATCCGGGTAGCATACCGAAAGGACATAGATCCAAACTCGACGAAACGCTTGTACAACTGAAAATATGTATGGTTTCACAAAAATATAGCTTTTCCAACACGTTCAGGTAAATTGATAGGTAATACTACTGAGATGGTGTTAAAAAAAGTGAACTACGGTTTGCACCAATAATATGACAGTATATTGCGTAACTCATTTGCCGAAAAATAAAAACACATTGTCGCCCAAAAACACGCTCTCCAATCTACTGTCTGCCAATTTTCATGTGGTGTTACTTTAATGAAAAATTCGGTAGCTATTATTTCTCAAAGATGTTTTTGTCGGTAAGAAATATCTCCCTTAATACTATATGAAAATTAATGTTTGAGACTCCATTTTGGAGATTATTTTTCTCTCTAAGATCTTAAAATTAATGTTTTTATTAAAAAATTACAATTTAAAAATTTTGACAATTTCATTGCAGAAAATAACATTCAGAAAAAACAAATGTCGCCATCTGATGGCAGTCTGCTTATTTTAACAGTTGTCGGTAATATTAAGTGACGTAGTGGCGCTGAAGTCTCTGAATAAAGTAGAAAAAAATTATTTCCACCCTATTATATTAAGTAACTGTCCACTAACGGTGCGAAGTATTTGCACGGGTCCGCTAGTTAATTACTATTATTATTTACTAAAATACAAAATTAGACGAACAAAAAAATTGCATCCAAGTCTCCATACATAAAATTGATATATTTTTTACATTACAGTTCGTTATTTATTCATTTTTTAAAAAGAAAGAAACAATATATAAAAAGAAACTTACCAAGAAAACTGACTAGTAAACTGGGTAATAGTACCCACACCAAACCAAATGAAATAACTGTCCATATAAATTCCAAAATACCCATATTATTTTTTACGGATTTAGATTGTTTTAGTGCTGATTTCTTGTCATGAGATGTTGATAACATTTCTTCACACAAAAACTGTATGCAATCTTAAAACATTAAAAGCCACTGATATTTTATTTATTTATATTTTTCTCAATAATTGAGCCAGCATATAAGCATACGAGACGAAAGGGGAATGAAAAGTGACAATAAGTCCGTCTCCAAAAAAAAAAAAAAACGGTCAAATGCGATCCGAACTCGCGTCACGTGTGGATAAGGTTCCGTACCATTTCCGTGAGCATTTTAAGATTTTTGATCCGCTTAGAAGTGGTACAGCGACGCACAAAAACGTCCTTATAAGGAAATTTAATGTCAGGAACTGAAAGTTGAGATTTTTCGAACTTCTTGAAGTTATACTTCTTTTGCCGCGCTGAGAGTTAAATTTTAGCAGGCAACGGAAGCTGCGCGCGCACTGCTAACGAAAATTCAACGGTATGAAGTTGGCCACAGGCTCAGACTGAAATGACAGACGGACGAAAGCAATGCACTTTCTGTCATCTGGAAACTATACAAATATAATATACTAGACAACTATAACCTTTGATCAGTCGTATCCAGCGGAATTTTAATATCGCACTTTTAATTACTCAGTGGATTGAATATAAAAGTAAAAACCAAAATAAAATTATCAAAATGTTTTCAAATACTTGAGGTTAATTTTTTTGTATTATTCTTAAACTTTTTGAAGTCAAAGAAGTGTAACTTCAGACGCGCATATGTTTTTTCTTACAAAAAGTTACGTAAGTTTATTATATTATGCCCAACTTGCTTTACATTATCGCTCACTGTTCATTCCCCCTTTGTACAGTATAAGAATATACTCGTACGTATATTATAGGCTATGTTACTCGAAAAGTAGGCTTTTAAACGCTGAAATAATTAAAATTTGAGATAAGTCGCGCACTTACATAAATATGTATAATTGCAAACATACATATACAGTATACGCGTCGAATTGATAACCTCTTTTTTAAGTCTTTAACGCACGTGTCAAGTATTTTTTATGTTTTTTTAAGTGTGCGTTTAAATCATTAATATGGCTACTTTTTTGGGGAATGTGTTAAATAACTGAACGTATGAGTCATCATTCTAAAGATTTTTCCACGCTTAAGAGAATAAGATGATTTGAAGAACAAAAGTAAATTAAAATAATCTAAAAATGTGGTCAAGACAGACTAAAAAACACAACCTGTAATTAAATTTTAATATATACATTTAAAAAATTTTAGACTGAACTTTTGGCATTATTTTCCTTAGTAAATTGTATTCCATTTAACAAACATTTACGAACATAGAAACAGCAAATAAATTAAATTGTAATCTGGAGTTATTTTAATGGAAAAACATATCAAATTTGTGTATTTCCAGTAATATTTTACGATTATCACAAAATACACGAACACAAATTATATTACACTAATAACTATTGTAGACGTAAAACTAACCACAATATTTTTATCTTAAAACCGATTAATATATTTTATGTAGTTTTATTATATTTTTTTTTTTTTGATACACATGAAATTGATTCACGGATTCACTGCTTTTTAAAGACACTCTATTATTTTTATAATAAATTAATTTTGACAACAATGCATATATTTTGATGTTTTATACTTTGTTTGCTTCATTATTTCTTAAGTCAAACTAAGTAGGTATTGTAATTTATAAATTCGTGTTGGTATAACTCCTTATCAATGCTTGATTTAGTTTTGTTGTATTTCGAACTCTGACCTGTTATCATGAAAGCAAATATGATGAAAATGAAGATATACATTTAGGTACTTTTTATATTGTTTCGGCGCTAAAATTGAAATATAATGTGGGGAATCAACTACACTTAGGTTGTACGTTATAAGACAACATAAAAAACTCTGGTCGCAGTAATATAGTGTATTTGCTAATACAGGCAGTGCGACTTCATTATATGAATTTGTTTGTTTTAGGAAAAAATAAAAAATGTAACTCCTTAACACACTCCTTAAAATAACATTTTTTTCTTAACTTCAATATTTCGTCCCTGTTTTATCAATTCATCATCGGCTTCAGTAAATATAATTCTCTATCCGCAAAAATGTTTTCATAAAATGTATAAATCTGGTTCTGTCATGCCGATTTTATTAAAATTCTAGGAGCACGTTTGAATTAATACTAAAAGACTAAATTTGATTTTGAATCCAATCCGAGAATATTTTCAGCCTAAAACATTTTTCAACCCCTAAAAACTACTCTTGCAATGGCCCGATTGCGCCCATTTAACTAGGCTTCGTACGGTGATGGATTCCAACATGTGGGCCAAATTTCGTTAAAATCATTTAACTCCTTCAACAGTTAATGCGCGCGCGCGCACACACATACACACTAATTAATTTAACAGACGTACATGTAGGTTCATAAAACGTTATAATAATTGAATCGGCGCCGACCTCAAAACTTTATTATTTTACACTTTCTTGTGGCCTTTTTTGAAGGAGGTTCAATTCTTTTCCTGATTTCTTTTATATCTGTGAATCATTTTTCAAAATAAAATTGGACCTAAAGCAAAAAACTTTTAATACATTTTTTCCTCTTTTAATTTATAATGTAATGGTCTTCTTTCTTATTCTTATAGGTAGTCTCGGAGACAAATTGACAATACTCTCCATATCTTCTTGGTTTCCGGGTTTGTAGGTCATGATCCATTGTTATTTCTACCTGACGTTTCGTCTACCACTGCAAAAGACATTCTTAAAGACGGTGTGACAGCGGGCGAAGTTTCCTCCTTGTCGATGACTGATGTTCTTCCTTCTTTTATGCTCAATGTGCTAATGTTCTATCCTCTGCTCGGTCGTAGTTCATTCTTCCGTGGTTGGTCGTTTCGCTCAATGCAGTGGTTTGGTATGTCACAGTAATGTAATAGTACGTCTCTGTGAAATAATAATTGTCATCTTGCAATTATATTACGGCGCGTGAGAATATTGCAAAGTGTGTGGATCTGAAATCCGAACTGGCGGAAGTCCAGTGATTACAACTGACATGGGACTTTGCCGTTCAAAGGCTTCGTCCACGAACTGATAAAAGGGGAACGATTGAGTGGTTAACGGTTACTTAGTTAGTTATGTAAGTTGGTGTTAATTGGTGGAGTTATTTAACTCAGTTAGTCGGAGAGTGAACTAGAGTTTTGATGTTGAAGATAGAGTTTATGTCTTTTTTTTTCGAATGTAAAAGTGAGTGTTGATGAATAAATAATAAAACTGGTAAGGAAATAATATTGTTTTAGCTGATAAATAAAAATAAAACATCTCCTATGAACAAACATCAACCCGCTTCCTAGCACAAACGCGACCCAAGGTCCATTCAAAAACTCGCTATCATTACACTACCGATGTTTAGGTTTTACGCAAGCTTAGGTCTTCATCTTTTTAATTGATAGACGCTGATGATCTTAGATATTGAGTGTCTATAATATACAAACTCGATCTCTCTCTCTCTCTCTGTCTTCGATTGGAATTTTGCGCGTTTGTGCATTTCTATGACTTTCCTGTGAATGCCCGGATAGTAGCTTCTTGATCTGTCTATAACTTGGGTTTCTTCCAAGAGGATCTTGTGGTTATCTAGCGTCAATGTGCGCTCAGCTATTGCAGATTTTTCGATGTGTCTCAGTCTACTCTTGTACGAATGTTTATGCTACGCTTTGTTGTCCCCATATACATTGATCCGGTTTCATACCGAATTACCCGAAAACAAAACACCCGCAATAAAACCGCAAACCAAAATACTGTAATCCAGGATATATTTTAAATGGATAATTCATAATTCACGTATAAAAATGATAACAATATCATATTTATTGCAATACTAATATAATAAAAAACCCGGGTCGCAGTGCCAAAACCCTGCCGACAATATAGTGTATTTGCTTGTATAGGGCCGTGTGGTTTTATACTTTTATTATGTGAAATTAAGTTTGTTTTTGGGCAAAATAAAAAATTTAACCCCTTAATACACCCCTTAAAATAAATTTTTTTTCTTAATTGTAATATTATTATCAATCTAACGTCTACACCAAATTAAATACACCCTTCAATAAATAAGTCACTATCTGCAAACTAGTGTTTTCATAAAATTTGTAAATCCGGTCCTGTCGGGCCGATTTTATTAAAATTGTAGGGAAACTTTTTAGTCACTACCAAAGGGTTAAATTTCAATTTTGAGACGATTCGGAGAATTTTTTCGGTATTTTGGGGCTTAAAAACAGTTTTCAACCCCTAAAAACTACCCTTAAAATAGCCCGATTAGGCCCATTTTAAATAGGCTTCTTGCGGTGATGGATTTCAACACGTGGCCCAAATTTCGTTGAAATCAATTAACTCTTTCGAAAGTTATCGCGCGTACACATATATATATATATATATATATATATATATATATATATATACATATACAGTAAGGCCTCGATAATTCGGACATTCAGTAAACCGGATTCTTTGATAATTCGGCTAAGCACTTCAATTACATTGTGTACTTTATAATCCGGATTTGACAGTACTTGGTAATTCGGATCTGCGTTTTTAAACGTCTATTTCATTCAAATTAATAGCATTCGATACTATAGCGATAGTGAGAGATTCCCCGCCATGTATTCGGTCGGATCTGATACATATCTGAGGATTCCTATAAGCAGGCATTATATGTGTGACGTTGTTTTGATTGAGTATTAATTGTATATAGGTGCGTTATTTTATGTTCTACATAAGTATATAAAATAATTTTATACACGTATATGTTAAAATAGCTTCTAGAAGAAAATACACTACGTTGTCAAAAACAAAAATCTGACATAGCCCGTGGTGAAAGTGGAAAAGTTTTGGCAAATGAATACAGGATAGGAACATCAATTTCCGATATAAAAAAGAACAAAAGCAAAATCAAAAGATATGGTATATTTTAATGACTATTTTGGATTTTTACTATGTATGTGTTCCTTCTTTTATTCGGGTCCTGGCGCCCGAAAGGAATTACGAAAAGCCGAATATCCAGAAATGGATACTCATTTGTAGCATGGTTTTGTACACAACGATCAAGGCATGTTCCAATTCTCTACGAAATCTTATCTGCCAAAGCAAAACTTCTATACCGAAATCTATGGAAATGATAATTTTAGAGCTAGCAGAAAAGGGTTAAGCAAACAATAATATAAAATTTAATAAATATACTTCTATTTTGCATAATTTTTTGTTTACGTACTATTTTCTAGTTATTTTATAATAAATGTTTACCTTTACAATAAAAAAGCTGGGCTGCTTCAGTAATCCGAATTTTTTACTAATCCGGATCACAGCGGTTTTAATTAGTCCGGATTATCGAGGCCTTACTGTATATATAAACATTTTTAAAAATGGTGCCAAAGTGTTTAGGAGGTTATGAAACGTCGAGAAATTTTGGTCCGAACCCTAGGTCCCGCCATCCGACCGACGCCATATGGCAAATACACTAATAATAAGCAGACAAGCAGAAGAATAATGTTCACTCTCTTCCCGTTAGCCGTCGAATGTCCGATTCCTCATCCTGCCATCTCGCGTCTCCTCGGTGGTCCCTTCGTGACCAAATTATAAACAGTTCATTCTAAATAAAACAAATTAAACCTTAAATAAGTTTGGTCTTCTCGTATAGCTTACGTCGACAAATTATTAAGTACGTTACTGATTCAGACGTAGAAATATTAGATAAATAAAAAATGATACTCATTTTATAAGTCTATCCATAAGAGGGCTAACAATACCCACGACTAAACATCGGATTTCGAAATTGTTCACGATCAATTAAATCTTAAATATTAATTAATATTATTCATTAATAGTTAAAGCTCACAAAGGGAATCGATATATGTGAAATAAAACTAACAATCAAATTCGATAGCACTTTATTATTGAACCAAATTATATAAAAATATTTAAATAATACAATGATTGAAATACGAAATGAATCCGTTAGCACATTTATAATTACAATTACTCAATACAGTATTATCCCTAAATTGATCAATTATCTATCTTATAAAGAACACATTATCCTATCGATTTTACTATCAATTTTAATGACATTGTAAATTATAAAATAGCTATTGAAATAATTTTAACCAATAATATTTTCTTTGTACCCGGTCGAAAGTACATACTTTCGGCTTCGATTTTAAGGCAGAAAGCCTAGCATTTATCCACTGCTGGAATTACTCGCACGCCATCTGTAACAGCCGCTCGAAACCATTTTCTCGTGCACACTGATACGAAAGTACGTACTTTCTACCGGGTATAAAGAAAAATAGTATACACCACACGGCCAGAAATTTGAAATTCCTGCCCTTGCAGTGTAATATACTATTGACTAATCACTCTACGCGTAGCAGGTGTTATGTCGTCGGGTATTGTCTTCGGGAATTTTGACGTACCTCCCACTGATCCACAGGTGCAGGGAACCCGGTATACTCCAGTTGTTGCTAGTAAGTCTCTTGTACCTATCCTTGGCAGACCTTAGAGTTTAGACACTCCGGACTCTTTTTTTTGTTGTTCAGTAATGTCTCCTGCAGTGTAGACAAAACGTCAGGTGGAAATACCAATGAACTACGTCACACAAGCCCGGAAATCAAGAATATTCGAATCAACGCTGGTCGTGAAATCCTACGCACTGATAATACGCATTTAACGATTATTAATAATAATAATATATATCTTTATTCCATCATACTGAGCACAGTGTAGAATGAGTCAATATTAACAATTTCCAAGTAAAAACACAATAAAATATAAATAAAATATCAATAAAACATCAATAAAATGTCAATATGGCTGACAGAAATATTCGTTCATATATAGAATAATATACAAAAGAAGATTTTCTTATTTAAAAAAATATAATAATATAATAAAAATAATTTAACAGGAGGGTACTTGTACCTATAAGTTATCGGGCAATTTAAACACCTGATAATCAGCCTATTGACCAGTTTATCAGTGTTATCTACCTGTTAAATAAGTTATCGACTCTATGAATATGGCTATTGATAGTTTCTTTACAATAATTTATTATTTCAGACTGACATTTACTACGTGTTCCGCCCGCTATAGTGTATATAGTGTATTAATAGGGCTAATTATTATATTATTTAATTAATATAGACTAGTCTGGATTTATATAACAATATTAGTGCGTTGAAGCTGTACATAGATTTTACGTATGTATATATTTGCTGACTGATACAAAGCAAACACAAAAATATATTATACTCTAACCAGGCGCAGTATCTGTTCAGATCTCAAATGTTTCTGCACATTGCAGTTGCTAAATAGTGATTGAGCATCAACCAACGATTACCTGAACAACTTGTTCATTCATAATAAATTAATGTGTTAATTGGTAAACACTAAATCATTATTTTACAAAATTTGGTTTTAAATTCTAAAGTAATACTTGTAAGTTTTCTTCAAGATTTTAGATTTGAAGTAGTGAATTTTAACAGCTGGCTAACGTATTGTGTATGTATTTTCAAAATGTATAAAATTATACTAAATTTTCCTACATTTTTTGAGATTCTAGAACGCTATTTTCAAAAGTGACTACATCATTCATGAAATGAAAGGTATATTATGGATACATGTTTACTATAATTGTAATCAACAACTTAGGTACATTGAATGTGCAACTTATTTAAATTTTAAACTTTATTACCATTTTGAAGTTAATTGTTAAAAATTATGCAAAAAAAATGAATAATTTGATAGAGTAATTAAAAGAGGAAATCGAGAGTAATTTTTTAAGCAAAAAAACTTCTATAAATTGTGGATATTTTTCGTTTTATAGCAAAATGAAATTTTCAATAAGTATATTTTTTTAAAGAATTTCTAATTAAGTAATCATTACAGACGTGGAGCAATTGCGGATTCTGAAAGAGCATTTAAGAAGCAATTAATTGGCATATAGTTTAATAAAAAAAAAATAATATAACAGTATAAATTTTGCACAAAAAAAAATCTAATACACGTACCTTTGTTAATAATTGTAACATATTTACATTTTTTGTTGTTGTTTGAACAATTTTTGTATTATTTTTCAGATCAGTTACTGTTACTCCGGACACGATGATCAACGCAGTTGAAATTGGATGACGAGAAGGTGTCAAACGGATTTCAACATTTCAATTTGAAAATATCCTGTGTTATCTTAGTTCCCGTTTTAAAATATCGATAACATAGAGTGTCAGTGTTAGATAAAAATTAACCACGTCGAAATTGGGAGTGCCATTTGAATATAATGCTTTTTAAAGTACGCCGGACACAGCACATATTTATTCTTATCTTAATTTTAACAGTTGTGGCTTTTATGTGGAATTACATGCTGTTTACTGCATCCGAAGACTTATCATGTTTTATAGACAATCCCAGAAATCCTATCAACGATCTGCCGATGATGGAAAAAATAATTTCATCCGAAAGGCAGCCTATTTTTTTTATGGAAACATCTTGTTTGTCTAGAGCAAAGGGGAAAGTTGTCTTACATGCTCGACAGGCCTGCGCCATTGAATCAGCAGCTAGAATGAATCGCAAATCTGACATATATGTTTTATTTCCATCGCCTACAACGTTGAATTTGTCTGAGAACTCTCGTTCAGACAGAATTATCTCTCAGCTTTTGAAATATAAAAACGTTAAACTCAGACATATAAATTTTGAAGAATATTTCCAGAACTCACCTTTAGAAGAATGGTACAAAAGTGGAACACTCCAGCGTTCGTCTTACGTCCGCTCTCACACCAGTGACGTGCTAAGATATTTAACATTGTGGAAGTATGGGGGGACGTATTTAGATTTAGATGTGATCGTTATCACACGGCTTGAAAAATTAAAACCAAATTACGCAGGTGCCGAATCGTGGAGTGACATAGCAGCGGGAGTTTTAAATTTCGATAAATCGATAACAGGTCGGACGTTGGCAGAACAATGTGTGTTGGAAATAAAGGATAATTTTAATGGTAGGGATTGGGGATCCAACGGACCCGGTGTCATAACTAGACTATTGAGGAAGGTGTGTGAAACTAGTGAGATTAAAGAAATGACACCTGAGAGATGCGGTGGCTTTACCGTGTATCCACCGGACGCATTCTATGCAATACAATGGCGGCAGTGGAACCTTTTCTTCGACGAAGAAAAGTATGATGTAACTTTAAATAAAATAAAGAATTCTAAAGTCGTTCATGTTTGGAATCGATTTAGTATATCAAAAAATGTTACTGTTGGCTCAAAACAACCATACGGCCTCATTGCACAGAAGTATTGTCCGACAGTGTACAAAGAGAGTGGATATTATTTTTAAATTATAGTAATATTAGGAAAAATCTCGATTCTTTTGTATTAAGGCGAATTAATAGCTTTCTAAAAAAAACAAACTTGTAAGAACATTGATAACAAACGGGTATTTTTATGATTTATATAAGATATGTTTCCAATTTCCATTATGCAAATCTGATAATACTGCTAGTTATGCTTTAGTTTTCACTAATACATTCGAGGTATTTAACTTTATTCTGATTCCATATTTACTTTTCTGAAATAATTTTGAACTTCTTACTTACTTCATGTAATTGAATACAGTTTTATCTACTGAATTCTGAAATAATTAATATAAGATACGCACTGGTATGATTTTGTTCTAGGTAACTAGTGGGCCGTTGGGTTCGAGTCAAGTTCTTATATGTATTTCTGTGGTTCAAAGTCTCACACTTTTCGCGTTAAATAGGAGCGTACTATTTTATTTATTTTTTAACTAGATATTATGTCGGGAGTTCTTCAAATTTTTTTATTAAATTTTTATCGTATTACTTTTTAAACAGAATGATTTTATTACTTAACATATCACATAACCATATACCTGAATGACAGCAATATTTTATCATTTTATATTTTAGTTCTTTTTTTGTCTCGTTATTTGTTGTTTCTTTTTAACCTATAAATGTTTTCTCTTAAAGAAAATCCGCATCAAAATTGGTTCGCCCATTGGAGAGTGATGACATTAACATAATCTTTGGCGAGTTAGGCGTTAAAATGCCTTCATTTAATATAGACCGTAAAACGCTTATAGATTTAAATTGTTTACCAAATATTTCAAAATTTTAGACGATTAAATTAATGTTTGAATTTCGATTTTATTACTTTCCTTATTCTGTTACAGTAAGTGATAAAAATTATTTAATTACGAACTTTTCGAATCCATTATTTCTTTATATGAATCTCATTTTCAAAACCGTACGATGGATCAAGTAATAATATTTCGGGGCAAGTTGTAACATTAATTTTTTACAAGTTATATATTACTTATATTTGTCAAAAAATGTAGACCCAACGATAAATTGTCATCTGTGGCCGTCAAAGAGGAACAGCTTTCCAAACTTTGAGCAACTTTAGTGCGAAATAACCATTGGCGGTCTGCCATTATTTTTATTTTAATTTTTCAGTGTTGTGCTCTTTTTGTTTCGAACAGTTTGTATGTTTTTTGAAGAATTTTAGTTTATGAATGAAAATATTTTATGTAAGTACCTACATGATAAAAATTACCTAACATAGTCTTGAATACTAAACTTGTTTGCAAATGCTTGTTTAAATTTAAAAAAAAGTACAGAATACCTGACCATTTTATCTTAAACTTCATATAATTGCATTGTTATATTTCATTTCAAATTCCAAAAAATAATGTGCACTAATCCAGAAATTATAAACATTAACTGGAAATAAATTCGGATAAGCGGAAAATTTGCATCGGATACGTGTTCTGAATTTGAACAATCACAAAAAAGTCAAATTTATTCCGTGTCACTGTCTAAAATTCCCGGACTATTTTTCGGCTACCACAATGATTATTGAGCTCTCAAATAACATGAAAGTTGTTATAGAAAGAGCTATTAAGCATTCTTGAGTAGTGATTTGAGGAACTGTGAAAATTTGTACAATAATTCTTTAGTAATATCCGAATACAAAAACAGAGACCCTGGCTCAAGGATAGCGGGGCTTAACCGACTTCACCGAATTATCAAACATATTGATGGCCTGGCAGGTAAAATGTCCCACCGAAACGACCTGTCTCTTTGAATATATCTATTTTTAGTTTTTAAGTCTTAAAAACAATTTTGCAAACGCCTGGCTAAGTCTTAGACCCGATTAAAAAATCTGGCTTTTTTATTTTTTAACTCTTAAATACTAAATTACAAAGTGTTAAAATTTCAAAATGCCTCAAGGATTTTTTATTGCGCAAAAAATTTGAAAATCGGTTAAGTCGGTTAAGCCCCGCTACCTTCAGCCAGGTCTGTGTTTTTGTATTCGGATAGTTTTTGTACAAATTTTCACAGTGCCTCAAATACCTACCCAAAAATGCTTAATAGCTCTCCTACTAAACATGACATAAATACCTACTCAATAAATATTTACCTATATTTAATTTTTAATGTATAAGTTTTAAGAAAATCAAATATGCACAACGAATATTGACAATGACATACATAAATATGATTTTTTTAAGCATGAAAACTATAACTTATAACACACACTTAATAATATGTAATAATGTGGTTATATTTATTAATTAGATAAAATAACGTAATAAGACTGAAACATTTTAAAAGGCAAAAGCCAAATTACAGTATTTTTTTCGAACCATAAAAAGTACTTGCATCGATTTTTTGTGTGTCATAAGAACAATAAATTCTGAAGAAAATTACTAACTCATTATCATTGGTTGTTTACAATATGGTTCGCTTCAATTGCAATTATTGTTTTTTGAATTAGCAACTTACTATTCATATGTGTAACGCATGTGTGCAAGTGACAACGATACATAAAGTAGGTATCGCTCTCTCACTCAGAATCATTCGTTAAATATGGAATCTTCAAATTGAAGTGGGACCATATTAATTTATATAGACGCTCATCAGCTAAGGTCGTTAGCGTCTAAACGATTAAAGATATAGTATTGGGTTTAAGAAACTGTTTTACGTAAAAAAAACTACAGATTGTGAAAAATTATGCTTGGATTATTTTATATATATTTTTTTTCTATTTCAAGCAAAATTTTTAATATAGATCATTTGGTCCTTGTTTGCACAATCAGCCATCGTCGGTGAAATAAAAAAAATATATAGAAAACAGTATTCAGGACTATAAAAATAATGTAAAATACTTAACTAATAATATATATCATATAATATTGTAGTTACCAATGCCGCAGTATTATTGTAGCCAACGTGTAACAAATCAAGTAAGCATTAGATAGAATAGGTATATTGTACTTTATAGACGCTGGACAACATAGGTCATAAGTCATAACGATCGGAGCAATAAGCCTTATATTGTAGTTTCAGCTCATTACAAATACTACTATTTTATTAAGGTTTAAACTTTAAACAGTAGATATCAAACAGCGACTGTGCCCATATTCCAAATGCAGATCTGTATTATTTACATATTATCATAGGTGGGCATTAACTCGTTAATCCGTTAATCGTTAATTAACGAAGTTAACAAAGTGCTTAACGATTTAACTGTTCAGTTAACTTTAAAAAATGTTAACGGACACATTAACTTCCGTTAACTTGCCATAAGTCCGTTCAATCGTTAATTAAGTACCTACAATTCACAAGGACAATTCAATATATTGTTGTTTATGAAGGGGAATATGCACCTTATGTCAGACTAGCTGTATTTTGAGTTGAACATTTATTATTAAAAACTCTAATGATACATCCTTCTTTTACTAATATTTCATGACCTGCCTAAACTTCCATAGCCCGTATTAACATTAAATATAAAATAGAATTTCTATCGCGAGTTAACGATTTACGATTCGTTAATCGTTAACCTGCAAGATTAACGGCTTAACGATTAACGAAGTTAACTTTTTTAGTAACGGATTAACGATTAACGAAGTTAAGTATTTGATTAACGGTGCCCAGCTATGCATATTATAAACTAAAGAACAATTAGGGGATCAACTTTTACGAAGTTAAAAATCGTCAGTTTTCAAACTCATATAACTTTCAGGAAAAAAATCTTAAAATAGTTTCGAATTCAATATTTTGACGAATAACGCTTCTGTGCGTTGCAAGAAATTGTCATTTTTTGTGCACTCATGAACGTGCAGATTTTTTTTTTTGCAACGTTCATCATCAAAACATGAAAGAGTAAAGTCTTAGCTTTTAATCCAGCTGCTGAAAGGCGAGGTGCGATTTTTTAACTCGAAGAAACGACGATTCGAAAAAAAAGTTTACAATTCATTGAAATTTTCTGTTTTTACCGCTTTTGTATATTTTCTTTTGTTTTGTTTTTATTTGTGTCATGTGCAGTTAACAATACGCTTCAAAAACAAACAAACTAATTATTTTCATAAGTTCGGAAAAAGTCTCAGACTCGCAAGCAATACGAATTATTATTTTTCTCCAAGAATGTAACACCCTTCAATATTAAAATAGTCAAATTTTGACTATTTGAGTGGGTTAGGTGTTGCTCAGTTGGTAGAGTCTGCCTTATCTGCAAGTTAAAAATTCGTAACTCGACTCCACTGACAGTCGAGTTACGAAAGTTAAGACTTTAGTCTTTCACGCTGTAATGATGAAAGCTGCTAAAAAAATTTGCACGTCCGTGGGTGCGTTTAAATTTGACAATTTTTTTTCCCGGGTCAGCTTAGAAGTGGTGTAGCAAGGTGTATAGAAACTTAATCAGAAAAATTGAATATCAAGGCTGAAAACTGAGGACTTTCACGTCAAAATACTGTATTCTTATTTTTTACGTTTTTCTTGATTTGAAAAAGTTAATCTCCAAATATTTTTGAAACGCATTAAAATGTTTAGTCTGTAGATCAATTTTAAATGTATAAACTAGTTTTAAGTTCAATTTTAATTTTGCCTGGTTGCAACAATAACCATGCATAGCAAACTGAAAAATAATATTTTCTTGACAAGATTTGGCAATGTGACCAATGTTTTTCAGTTTATTTCACAAAATGCATTTTTTTCTTTTGTTATTTTATGAGTGAGAAAAAGTATTAAAGTATCTTTATTTTAATATAAATATGTATATAGAGCATGTGAGCAAAGATGGTTGTTAATTTTTTACTGTTATTTCCTTTTATAAATGTTATGTGATATATTGACTTTTTTTTTCTTTTTTGTCCTTGGTAATTAATATAAAAATGATTTGTCGGGAAAAAGGACTTTTTCCCGACAAATCATTTTTATGTTATGTGATATATTTTATAAATTAAAACAATGAATCTTTTAATTTTTATTTAAGGTATCATTTGAGGTATCATTTGAAAATTTTTTTAGTGTCATAAGCACCAGAATAATAAAATCCTGAAAAATTATTTTTTATAGGTATATAATAACTAATAAATCTAGTACCTACTCAAAATTAAAAATTTTTCTCTAGTTAGTACTCTCAATCCCTCGGTATTAATTATGATTCATGACAATGACCTCTAATGAGACAAAAAAAATAAATATTTTGACTTCTTTTAAATTTCGAGATAGATTCCCATAAACAAACTTTATAAATGTTCGCTAGAAGTTTTCTGTAGACTCTACTACTATGTGTTAAGAAAAGAAGGAATATTTACCTTCTCAGTATAAATTTTCCGGCAGCATTCATTTCAATTACGAAAAATAGAAAGAAATATTACAAAAATCTTAGAACAGCCACAACCGGTGCCAAAAAGGATATTGATGTTCAAGTGAGCATTAAAGCGCTTGAAAACATGTCAATACAATTATTATAGTCTAAAGGCCCCAATACACTACGATGAAATACGTCGGTTTTCATCGTCACGATAAAACACGTCGGTTTTCATCGTCAATTGGTTTTGCCCACAGACTTCGTGTAAAATCGTGTCTTGCTCACTCTGTTTCTGTTTAAAATTTGTTAAAAAATTATACATGTTTCAACTTTATTTAAATTTTTTGTGCGCTTGCAATGAATTCGACGCAATTGATAGCAGTGGCAGTGGCAAGTTCTGTTTTGTCAAAAAAGAGGACGAAGCGTGTATGGACTAAAGAGTGGCTGTTAAAAAGAAATAAATTTTCTCATACTAATTTATTGAACGAGCTGAAACTTGAATCGATTTTATTTTTAATTATCTGAATTGTAGCATCCGAATCCACTTCTCTCATTTTGTTCAGTAAATGTTCGTATGCTTTATTTTTCATATTTCTATCTCGGTATTCTTCAGACTTAATACGCCACAAGCAGGGAAATTTTTTATATTCTTCGATAAATTCAACCAAAAATTTTTTATTCATTTTTATAAATAACGGAAAATATAAATCAATACTCAAACTAATTACAATCATTTAATTGATATGACTTATTTGCTGTACATCGCAGTTGTGTCCACTGAATAAACACGTCGATTCTTATCGGAAAGCGCCACACATCACGATTTGAAACGACAACCAGCAAACACGTCGTGTTTAAAGTCAAGATTCGGCAGATATAAAAACTGTCGTGTTTCATCGACAGTTTTTGCCCATACACTTCGGTTTTGACCGACGTGTTTTATCGTGACGATGAAAACCGACGTATTTCATCGTAGTGTATTGGGGCCTTAAGAGGTATTTTAATTTTATACTGTTTTATTATGTTGACATTAAGAAAAGCCGTCGCCAGCTCTGGCGCTATTATAAATAGTAGTTATGGCCTTTAAAGTTTAATGGTTAGGGAACCTACAGAAAACTTATAGAAAGTTAAAATCTAATAAATTATACCTTTGTATATACAATGTATTTTTGTAAAGTAAAATTAAAAGAAAAATGTAGTTACTGAGAAACAGGCCATTTTTTAAGTAAGTACTTAGGTGGCCAAATGGCCACGTAGTGATCTGCCGTTACCACGTAGTAACCACGATCTGGCCACAAAAGTTATTCAAAAATCGACTGAGATTTATATTCAAATAATTTTTAACGTTAATATTGTGATGACCCACGGTCAGTTAGCAGTAACAATTCCTTTATAGATTAATTTAATAATAAAATAATAATTAAAAACAAAACGAACCGAGAACACTTTCACAATTTCCAGATCTCGCATAAACATAAATTAGATGATTCATTCCCACGCATTAAGAACGCGAATATTCAAATCAATCCCTTACGTAATAATCGTCCATGAAAATTTGATTTACGATTAGAAGTACGGAAGAGGGGTGGGGGGTATCTTTCGTTTGGCCACCTAGTAGAAAATCTTTAAAAAATGGCCTGCAGTGAGAAAAGATCAAACATTCTAGTTAATTATTGAATGAACATTTTTTAATATTATTACAAATTTACAAAATATGATTTCGCGAATTATTTAACACCTTGTTTTTTCCGTTACTGGGGAATTATTGTAGAATTTTAAATTAATCCTGAACAAAAAACAACAGACGATTCAAACATGTTACCATTCCAAACTACACAAGTGCGGAATGATCGTAATTTAGATCAAAATTCACTTTTCAACATTTTACAATAGTTTATCGTTTAGAGATCCCCCGAGTGTTAAAATAGTATTTTTGGAACGGCCGAGTGACTCGAAACCAAATTTTGATTCGACGCCTGACATGTCAAAAGGAAGATCCCTATTATTTTTTGGGAAAATCTGCGTAGGCACAGAAGAGATATAACATTGTTTTTTATTTTCTAATTTCATGACAGTTTATTATCGTTGTTTCGTTCGCGTGTCATTAACGGGCAAGGTTCACCTTCCAGTAAAAATTTACAATCAATTTTTCAATATAAAATTTTTAGTCAGCAAATCCTTTAATTAATTTAAATATTTTGCCAATATATCTAATTTCAAAATGCAGTTTTAAGCTTTATCGTTAATTAAAATAAGTTTTTCACTTTCACAAATGACACCATGTGTTCTAATATTCATCCAATCTTGATTTCCTTACATGGGGGGCCCCACAGCCTTGGTACCCATGAGCCTTGAATTATCAAATCCAACAGTGTGTGCAGGACACAATATGGTAATGGAAGGTATTAGTCAAGAAAAAAACAAGTCATGTCTAATAAAAAATAAGTATATATTTTATTCAAAATATTTCTCTGCTTAAGTATTAAAATTTGTATTGTAAAAATTACAAAATGGCACATTTCAAGTGCTCAATACTGCGACAATTAATTTTTTTTATACACATCGGGTATAAGCGTAATATTATAATTTAGTACAATAACTTACGTACCAATAATAGGTTTGCTGAATATAAATCTCTTCACTGATATAAACCAATTCATGCGCAACTTACTAATACAAATTGAAAAAATCCCAACTTTCTATAAACCAAAATGATTTACAATATAATATTAATATATTATCAGCGCCGGACTTAACTTTTTGGTGCCCTAGTTTTTTAAAGTGAACGGTGCCCTATATAGTGGTAAAGTTTGCTTTGGAGTTGAGGCGAAATTTCAGGCTAACATCTCAATTAATAAACAATATTATTTTCACCTCGAATTGCCCCGTAATCCCCCTACAATTTCAAAAAACAAACATCTTCGAAAAGGAGTTTATGTGTTAAGGTTTTACATCGATTATATCCAAACTCTTTAACTCATTTTGTTTAAAAATTAGCTGAAAAGGGGGTTCAATTTTGACGCGCACTACAAGTAGAATATAGTGAGTACCATTTTATTGTATATTTAAAATCTGATTGCATGTAGACATCAACAACCTCTTAAAATAAATAAAAACAAATGTTATGTGCCTAATTAAAATCTCTTATTAAAAAAAAATAAAATCTGGTTTATTTATTTAAATTTAAGTATTGTTAATTCTCAAAAATAACATGAGCGTGCCGGAAAAGTCTACACATGAATATATTAATCGGCCGTTCAGAAATTAAACTAAGCGTATATTAAATTTATTGTAGGTAGGGATAACCTTTTTTTACTTTTTGCACATCAATTACTATTGTTTTTTTAATATTGTTAATTATCAATAGCCTCAATTTTTTCACGTTTGTAGTCCTTGTCAACCATTCCCACAGATCTTTGTGACATACTTATAGTATCCGGTTGCTTAGAGCTCAAGTCAATGTATTTGTAGTCATGCGCCATCCATGCAAATAGAGCCATGTCTAATAACATTAAACCGCCAAACAAGAAGAATTCATTTGCCTAAAAAATAAGTTATTTTAATGTTTCAACTGAACAATCTTTTATGTTTGTTCAAAAAATATTGTACACGCTCTGCCTGCAACGGGACTATTTGCGATATCTTTGGAGTCAAAAGAGATATGAAGATCGAACAGACATCGTTTTATTTGATTGAATCAGGAACATTTATACTCGGTTGCAGAAAGCATTGTCAGAAAATTTGATTTGACAATGACCTTAGATTGTTACCACACATTTCTCTATAAGAAAAGCATTATAGAATTTTAAGAATTGATTTTAAACTGCGTATATAAGTATTTAACTTCGTTTTTTGTACGATTTACACTTCGAAACAACTTCTTAAGCTTGAAAAGCGACATTTTTCTATGTAGATCAATAATTTGTTTTTGTGTGCGAATACAATCTAATATACTATAGATGACAAGGACTTTCACAACAACACTAGACGGCTTCTGCATGTATAAAAACTGTAATTGTATGATCACACTCTAAGGTCATTGACAAGGTTTTCTACAACCCGGCATTAAGTTTATGGTTTACCTGGCTTTCAAAGAATTTAGCTTCGGCAATAATGATGACAATTAGGTTTCCTACTGCTGTGGTGAGTAGCCATGCTGCAGCGACCACCGATTTCATGCTTACAGGCGCCTGCGAGTACGAGAAACCCAATCCAGTTACCGAGTACATCACCTCACCCATTGTCATAATCGTGTACTGGGGTATCAGCCAAAGCATATGCACTGTGTTAGGCTTGGTCACCGTCACCATCTTGGTGATTATTTGCTGCAACAAGAGAATCAAGGTGCAGAAACTTAATCGCAATATAGACAGGTGAAATTTAAGAGCTCTAGCTCGATTGGAACTTCTCTAGATTTATGATAATGTATCAGTTAGTCAGTGAATGCCCAGAATGTGAATTTTTGGACATAGGACAATTCCATCTAACTACTTTTTCGTAACCTTAACCTCCCTGGAAAAAAAACAGCCCTGTCACATAATTAACCCGGCGTAAATGAACCTCATTTCAATCACATCGTCAATGAACCAGGATGCATTTTACCCGATTATCGATTTCAATATATTTCGTTTGAAATAGTTTTTTTTTTATTTAAATAATTACCTACTAAGATATTGTTATAATATACGTAATAATAAAAAACATTTTTAATATTATAACCATTTATTTATGAAGAAACTTTACGTTTACTGATGCACTTCTCTTCGTCACCATCTGACCCTGATGGACAGCTTTCGTCCGAAGAAGATTCTTCCAAATGACGTATGATCATTTCGTCTTCCATCACGAACAAAATAATAATAATCAAGTCTTATTTAATACGTACAATCCAAGAAAAAATAAGAGACAATATAAAAATGCCGTTAAAAATGTTTATCACGCGAAATATGAACCCGGGTGAAATATGCCCAAGTGCACTTTGAACTCTCCTATCACCAACGACGTCACGCGCAACACTGATTCGCATAAATCGACGCACTATTTCCAAGATGGCAGCTATCTAGGAGCAGGAGGTAGGATACCGTCAATTGTGTGAGTTTTTATACACTAGTGGATGCTAAAAATCCTGGTCGATTCACACCGGGTTAACGAAAAGGGCTCGAAATGTTTCGTGTAAATATTATACTGTGCACACGCAGTCGTTTTTGTTACAAGAACTTGGTCGACGCACTTCATATAAACTTAAATATTATTAGTGACAGTTTTAAGACTAAGCGTGGGAAAAAGATACCATTTTTCGAGTTTTTGCTCAAAACGGTTTAAGAAATAAAAAAAAAAGATCTCTGACACATTTTAACAATGATTTCAGCTGTACCTACAGTCTCCAAAAAAAAAAAATTCTATTCGATAGGCATTAAGATTAAGGCTGTCGGAACGCTCTGAATTTAAGCCACACTACGAGGCTAAAAATGCTGTTGCAAAGGTGATTACTCTAAATTTTAGAAATATTTTGAAGATTTAACAAACTTTTCCGAAAAAGGAAGAGTCACTTTAGATTTGTGATGGAACAGTTTTGTGAAATAAGTACGAATAAGGTCGTAGTGTGACATTGAAAACGTGTGTTTTGTTAGCACAATTAATGCCAACTTTTTTCTAGTAAATCGTACATAAATTACAAAAGTAGTCCATTAGAGACCTAGAAACTTATCCTTTATTTTCCTTATAGAGAAAGAATTTTTGCAGAATGTTGACGAATAAGTCTACAATCAGTTGACAGCCGAAGCTCTATTTTTGGCCTAAATTCAGAGCGTTCCGACAGCCTCAAGAAAATAAAAATCACTTACATTTGTTGTAGGATTTTCGTTTATAACTAGTGTGTAAACGCCACCTAACTCCAGCGAAAACGGGTCGGTACTCATTTCACGGTCATCAATATACAGGGTGTATGTCTCTACATTAGTTTGGTATCTTTTCTCCATAGAGTTAGAATCCGAGTAAACATTGCCACCCTTTTCACTTTTTAATGAGATATTATGGAAGTATGGCGAATTCATTAAAAATCTATAAATTTACAAAAGAAATGTTTTATTTTGACATTTTAAATTTTAATAGAACAAATTCAGTCTAGCTTGATTCTGATCAGGCCCAGAGTCCTCTTTCCCACTGGGCACTCTGGGCAAGTGCTCAGGGCCCCGCGATCTATGGGGCCCTCTAGTTCTTGCCAGATCAACATTCTATAACTGATACTTCCGACAAATATCATATATCGATACATTTTTTAATTATGTATTTGTTAATTATTGATTTGCTTAGTAATTAATCTTCTTTTAAGAAAAAATAATCTTCCGTAATAGTCAATGGGGTTCCATTGTAAAGTGCCCAGGGCCTCCAACAGGTTAAAGACGAGCCTGATCACGCCAATGAATTTAGCTAATCTCAGATACCAAGAATAGATTTGTTTGGTTTTGTCTGATTGATCCACAAATTTTCTCCTAGCACTTCACCAACTTTGGCAATTTAACTTACCTTACAGTAGGTTGACTTTTCTCGTATCTTTTAACATCGTCCATAAATCTCATAAGAACTTCTTTACCATCACGTTTAGTAAAAAAATACGATATAGCTTTCTCGTTATCTAATACTAATTTTTCTTTAATTATTTCATTACATTTGCTAGATTCAATCACAACTCCAAACGTTTCACTCGCAGAATTTATTTCGAGAGTCTGCATATGAAAGTCTAATTTTTCTATGGTTTTTACATCAAAACCATCAAGTTGGTAAGGAATATCACATTCAAAACCGTTATATATTCTTAGTTGAGCATGCCCGGCTGTTGGCAGTACAGGATATGTTTTCTGAAAAGTAAATAAATAAACAAAAATAATAACTTATCCAGTTCTTGCGTCACTTCCCTATTTTAACAGCGCTACACATCAACACAAAGAAGCGAAAAGTCTACTGAAAAATATCGTGAGAATAGGACTTCATTGTGCGTCTCGAAAGTAGAACTAGGAATGTATTCGAATAGCTGAATATTTTCAAAACATATTTGATCGGCTATTTAAATATTCGACTAATATTTTCAGAATTTTCTATACCTATTGTTTTTTTATTTATTTAATAAAAGCCTAAATTATACACAAAAGATAGTTCCGTCGCCAATAGATTCAACGCATACAAGGCTATTAGACACACAAGTAACCTCGTTCCGATGAACAGTACTGGGAGGATGACGTCATCCAGTGGACTGTCAACTGGTTGATAAAAATCTGAACTGCCTACAAGCTGACGTTTATTAACGAGGTAACCTAATAACCTTGCAACGCATACACATTCGTATTCATATTTGTTATTATTTATTAAACTATATAGAAAGTTTAACTTCAGTAGCGTAAATTACGCGGTTTATTTTTTTTGTTTTTGTTTGTTAAAGGGTTATTATTTGCCGTTTTAAATTATTTTTCTTCATACCATGTCGAAAGTACATACTTTGGGTTTCGATTTTAAAGAAGAAAGCCTAACATTTATGCACTGCTGGAATTACTCGCATTCCGTCTGTAACGGCGAAGCGGAACAGTTTTCTCGTGCACACTAATACGAAAGTACGTACTTTCGATCGGGTATGAAGAAAAATAGTATACACCATACGGCCAGAAAGTTGAAATTCCTGCACTGCGCGACACACGATTCCCTCGGCTTCGCCGCAAATATCATGTTACGCGCAGTGCAGTAATTTCAACTGTCTGCCCTTACGCTGTAATATACTATTTGTATTTTTCCGAAAATTTTCTTATGCAGTGTTTTACACACGCAAGAATGGAGATGAAGAAATGATGTCAACGGTAATCATAATAGCGAAACATTATTATTTGAAAAATCAAATATACTGAAACAAACCTCTAAACTTAATTCAACCACAGCTGATATTATGAAAGCTACAGCTGCTAGAACGCCTCCGCATGCTAACCTTTTCAAAGGTTTCGTCAGCAAGTTGCATTTTGAGAGCAAAGGGTAAATAACTGTATCAAACAAAGGAATGAAGGCCAAAATGAGAAAAGGGTTCAGAACTTGCATTTGATCTGGTTTGATGGTGTAGCCTCCTACTTTTCCATTCATTTGCGTAGCTTGAAAAGTCCAACGCGATCCCTAAAACGTCAATTAATTAAAAAATAATATAGTTAATTGCATAAAAATTGAGCAAAAATCTAAGCTATTTTTATTCATTAATTATAAATTAAAATGATATAATACATTTTTTGCACGATCTCCTATAAAAAGCTATTTTTCATGTCTATATAGCGGTTGTGAAATTACCTTTTTTCGCGCTAGTGCGTAAAGTAAAACAAAAGTATTGTAATTTTACCAATCCAATAGTTATATCTCGATCAGTTGCCATTTAAATCCATATGAGCAACAGAGGCGAGAGAACAATTTTTTTTAAAGTTCCGAATTGTGCAAAATTATGTTAAAGATACTTAAAGACCATTTTCGAAAAAAAAATGTATTCATCAAATTTTGGGTACCCCGTCGTGCTCTCCCTATTTTAATATAATAATTTCCTAATTAGATAGGTACGCCATGGCTGCCTCTACGCCCGCCATTTTCCTCTGGATCCGCTACCGCTTCCATGAAAGACTTCAGCGTCCACTAAGGGGCGGTATCGTCCCCGTGGGAAATTGATGATCTAATCTCATAAAGAAGAGTTACTAACATACCTGCTGATCAAATAAAGCCCAGAATACTGGCAAAGGTATGTACAGGTAAAGTACTTTTAAAGTACTCTTAATGTCGTCTATTAAACTCTTGTCATATTTATCATTTGCGTAATCCAACCAATGTTCCCTTTTGTCAGTTTTGCGCATTTTGATTTTCCTTGAGAGTCCGTGCTGTAATTTTCATTTAAAACTAGAAATTAATTCACACGGCATTGGCATATTACGTACTAAAAATAATATTAATGACTATAAAAAATATTTATTACCGTTATGCAAGAAATTACGTTTAATACCACATTTCCAGTTGGTTGTACTATTGTATAAAAACGTTTTCCGAACAAGAAAATCGCTGGAAACAGAAAAATGTTTTAAAAAATTTAGTGGCATATGTTCTATTTTTAACAAATGGTTCGTGCAAAAAATTTATTTCGGGTTCTTGTCCCATATGTAGAATACGACCAAAAAATCGGTTTCGACTTCAGCTAAAAATTGCACTCTCGGAAAAATAGTTGACTTCGGTCAAAAACAGTCGCATAGTTTTGTCGAAGTCTAAGGTTCATTTATTGCTTATTGTCTAGGTGCAGTGTCGACTTTCAGTCATGTTCTTTTTGAATAGTTTAAAAAAAACTTTATCTGTCATTAGCTGAGCTTCGCTAAAATATTAGAAAGAGTGCGAAATTTCAACGTATTTAAATTTTAAACTATACATATACACCCATACCTCGCTTTACGGCCTAAATACGTTCCACGAAACTTGGCCGCAAAGCGAAAAGCCGAATAAGGAATCAATTATTCTAAATTGCAAGATCGGCAACATGTAGATATATCGACATCGAAAAAAAGTTTTTTTTGCCGTTATAGCGAAACATTTTAGGCCGTAAATCGAAAACGTGCCTTAATTGAATAGGGCCGTTATAGCGAAATGCCGTATTGATTCAATTGTATGAGTGGACCTAGTAACATTTAGGTAGGGTAAATGACTAGTCATTGGACATTACTAGTCATTGAACAGAGCACATTTTCATTAGCTATAAAAAGAATAAGAACGATACTAAAGCAGATTTGAATGACTCATTTTATAAGTCAATCAAATCTGCTTTAGTATCGTTCTTATTCTTATTATAGCTAATGAAAATGTGTTCTGTCCAATGACTAGTAATGTCCAATGACTAGTTGTTTACCCTACATGGAGAAAAAAATTATAGTAATGAATAATGATTAATAAAAAAAAAGACGAAATTTTTTGGGTCACATTTGCCGCCCCCTAAAATCTGCCGCCCTAGGCTTCAGCCTACTCAGCTTGCTGGTAAATCCGCCACTGGAGGTATGAGTGTATACTATTTGTATTTTTTTATATAAAAAAGGAATTTGCCGCTGGTTTTTTTTTTTTGTATAAAGAAGTAATCTTGATTTACCGATAGATAAATTAATAAATGCTTACAAATCTATCACCTTATTCAAGATTCAATGACTGTACAATATCACAAGTAGAAAGTCAAAGATAATATTGACGAATGCACAATCATGTTTCATGACTATGCACTCGTCAATACTATTTTGTAACTATTTAAGTAATTTAATTTATTACCGATTGATAATATCATCAAGATCCCTGGAACACCAAATGCCAAAGGAAAACAATCACCTTCATCAAAACATTTGACATCGCTACGGAGAATTGGAGTTATAAATGTTGAAATCAGACTGCCTGAATTAATAGCAAAGTAGAACAAGGAGAAGAATTTGGCTAGCTGGTTCTCCTGTTGTGGCAATACGAATTGATCACCTCCAAATGACATTACACAGGGCTTTATTCCGCCTGTGCCAAGTGCAATCAGCAAAAGACCGATTATCGTCATTGTTCTAATAGAAACAAAACAATGATTAATCATACAATTAATAAAAAAAACTAGAGAATGGGGATTAATTATTGATACTGTATGTGAGAAGGATATGTTGAACTAGTTTTCATTTATAAATACAGTCAAAATCTGTTATAACGACATCGAAGGGTCTACTCATATTTGCTCGTAACAACCGGTGATGTCTACATATAAATCTATAGACATTAAAATATAAAATATCCTTTGAATTATTTGCTTTAATTAATAGGAATAATATTCACATTATCATTATCATTTTTCTGTATTAAAAAAATCTGTAATTTTAGTCTGTTTGGAACACTTCTGTGTGTACGAATTTTGTTTACAATACAGATATAATTCTCCGAAGATATGAAGATATTATAAGTCGCTTAATGCGGTATGTCGTAATAAGCAATGTCGTAAAAAGCAGTGTTTTTATTAGGCGGTCATATAGCATTCAGCCGGGACCTACGATTTAGGTCAATATAACCGGTATTTTGTTCTAAACGATGTCGTCGTAAACGGTTTTGACTGTTTGTAGAAAGATTGGCTCATACAATAAAATTATTATAAAATAATTATTACGTGTCTGGCAGACCCAGTGGACCAACAGCTCCTAAAGTCAAGGCAGTGCTACCGATGGCGTAAACTATCGACAAGTAGAAAATCGTCTTGAACTTTCCTAGCCAGTTATCTGCGATCATTGCACCAAGCAGGGGAAAGAAATACACACACATTGAGAAAATGTGAAAGATAACAGTGGCCGAGTCTGTTGAATATCCGATTTTCTCATGAAGGTAAAGTGCCAGCACCGTTCGCATTCCATAGAATGAAAACCTTTCACAGAATTCATTGGTCACAATAAATCCAACGGATATAGGATATTTTAACTGCAAATAAAAATAAGTATTAAAAATCGAAAAACTACAATGTACAGAGCGTCCCAGAGCGCTCGCCTGCGGACGAATAAATACAGTGAAATAGAGGTAATTATTCTGAACTGAAAAATTCTTAGACATTTTTATTTGATCCAAAGAGTTAGTATGTTGAATGCTACATTTGTCAACAAATCTAAGCTCTCTTTTGACCCCTTAGGCGTCAAATTTTCCTTCTTAGTGGGTGCTTTTGTCACACAAATATACTATCCAAATTTCAACTTTATGGTTTTCGAGATTTAACCTAAGCGAATCAGTGTCAGTCAGTCGGGATTTATAATGCTCTCTGCTAGACTTACTGACTACAATAACCAAACATCTATCACTAATCCCTGGTTCATGAACAGAGTTATATGAAAAGCTTTATGTCCGTTGAGGACACACGTCGAAATAATTACGTAGCGGACACACGGGGTCCAGCGGACCCCACGCAGCAAAACAGTTCTCATTTGTGTTCTATGTTATGTATTGACTTATAATTGGCGCCAAACTTTAATGTAACATTCTCTCTAAATAACACAATAGCTATTTTCTATTCCTAATGATTTCGAAATACTGAAAAATCGTTAAGAAAAAAAACTCACGAAATTGACCTTTTTTTACAAAAAAAGTCGCAGAAATTTTGATTTTTACGATATCGAAAAAAAACCAACGACATTTTACTCGGGAAACAATATACTTTAAGGAAAAAAATAAATATTTAATGAAGTCTGAAAAAAGTATATTTATTTTGAAGTTTGAAGTTAGGAATTTCGGCCAATCTCATAAGCCATCTATATGTCGTAGGATAATTAAAAAAATCGGATTTTCGCTAAAATCCTAGGACGTTTGCAAATAACCGGATTCCAGTTACCCAGTTTTTTGCAATATTCCTAGGATTTTCGCGAAAATCCGATTTTTCCAATTATCCTACGTCATACATGTATTAGTCGCAGGATAATTGAAAAAATTGGATTTCAAAAAATTCCAGGACGTTTGCAAAAAACCGGATTCCAATTACCTTTAGTGGTTCCATAATTACATACTATACTGAAATATAAAAAAATGTACAAATTCTGCAGAATATTTTTTTGACATTTTTTGACAAGCTTCATGTCAACTGCCTACTAATTTCACGTTTCATTTCAGCGCTGAGCACATATCTTATATTCTATACTATATTGAACACTTTCAAGAGGTAACTGCTATTTTTCTAGCAATTTAAAGTTTTAAAATATGTGTTAAAGAATAAGAACACAATGAATGAAAATTACAGCAAATATAAACCAGTAACATTATAGACAGCTTCAAATCGAATGATAACCACAGTGACTACATTTTTATCAAATTGCAATAGTACGCCAACTATCCTTATTGCAAGTGTATACAGATTGTATCAACTCAAAGCTGTCCATAGGGCACTCTGTGTGTAAGACAGAGCACCATACACAAACGATAAGCAAGAGTGAGATAAATGATCGCTAATAGGTAGTAATTACTGTGGTTACTGTAAAATAAATTTAAATAAACGTCTTTGTTTTCTGAGTAAAAATAGCCATTTTATCAATTATTGACAGTCTGTAGTCACTACTGAAATTATTCATAAAATGGCTATTTATACTGTTCACGAAAAAATCCAAATAATTAAATGGTTTTATGGTGGTAATTCAACCACCGGCCTAATAAATTAATTGATAAAATGGCTTTTTTTACGTAGAAAACAAAGACGTTTATTTAAATTTATTTTACGGTAACCACAGTAATTACTACCTATTAGCGATCATTTATCTCACTCTTGCTTATCGTTTGTGAATGGTGCTCTGTCTTACACACAGAGTGCCCTATGGACAGCTTTGAGTTGATACAATCTATATAGTACAACTGAGTTGAAAATTTTGGAAAATTTGGTATAGGTCTCCCCAAAGAAGTGTTTTTTTTTAAGATAGTAGTTTCTATCAAAACTGGAAACACATGACGCGAAGCTCTCTAGTAAGAAAGGTGTTCAATAAATTCTAAATTTGCTTATAGAAATTGTAAACCTATTCATGGGCTGTGTAGAAAATTTGTTCGCAGCCACCTTAGAAAAGTAAATTTTTGAAATAATATTTTTCGACTAAAAATGGAAACACTTGACGCGGAGTGCTCTAGTAAAAAGGGTGACAATAAATATTTTTTCATACATACATTATAGATATTTTGACGGGCTATCTAACTTGGTAAAAAAAATTGAAAAATTTGGAAGCGACCACCCTACTGCATTTTTTTGAGATCGTATTTTTAACGTAACAAAGTAATATGTCTGAAACATTACTTTTTTTATGATGACCGTTTTCAGGTTTTACAATTTCTTTAACTCAAATAGCTCAAACAGTAAACGGGAATTTAAGATTTTTTGAACTCCCTTCGTATTTGAGGGTGTTCATCTTTTGCCAGAAACTATCTTGAAAAAAACGTTTCTTTACCGTGACGGCTACCAGATTTTCAACAACTTTCAACTCAGTCGTATATAGTCCGTCGATAATTCTGCATGGGATGTTATATTTCTCGAACACTTTTCTTAATAGTTTCAAAAGGTACTATTTCGCAGTGACGGTTTCTTTCATAGCGCTGCAGAACCACCAGTAGAAGGCAAGGGCGTCGCTAGTCTTTGAGCCAGAGGGGGGCAGAAGGATGAGAAAAAAACAGAAATTTCAGATTTTTGAGGGTTAAGATATTAAATATCAACACATTTATTGAATCATTAAATTTGATTTTAGTTTCAGAGTGATTCTGCTGAACGCTACATTTTATTACTTACTTATTCTGTGACATTAGGCAGGAAAACTTATAACTTAAAAAAATCCCGAACCTCTAGGGAGGGGCAGCTGCCCCTACCTGCCCCAACTTGGCGACGCCCCTGGTAGAAGGTTATTGCACATGTACAGTTATCTATTTAAAATTCTAAAGGAAATGAGCCTACTCTTCTAATAAACAAGTTAATAAACCTAACGCTCGAATCCTTATTATTAGGCAATTAAGTTTTGAGCAGTCATCTCACAACACTTCAAGCTTCAAAAAATCTTTTACATATCTGGCGCCTAAGCTGTTAAATGAACTGGATAGCATTATTTTGCTGAAGGCAACCTCGCCTAGGAATATCCAAGCCTCTTTTTTAACTATTTCACGCATAAGGGACATATTTGTCCCCACATAATTTTCGCAATTTACACTAACGCTGGCTGAGTAAAACCTTTTCTTGATTTATATTTTTAAATTTTATAGTATCTTGATTCTTTTCAAGTTTTCAAGCTGTTAATACCATGCTGTAAAATCGGCAGAAACCTATGACCCCTTCTTAGTTATATATTGCTATTGTTATTATCTCTGTAGTTTAATTGTTATTTATCTTTGTCTTTTAATTGTTACTATTTTTGTATTTTTTTATTGATTTTTTATGAATCTTGTATAGGGCAGATGGAAGACCAATCCAATGATTGAATCTAGTCCAATTGTTTCGACAATAAACTTATTATTATTGAAAATAGTTTAAGAATTTTACAATGAATGCTATTTTCCATATTTCATCAATATTTCTTTGAAGTTGTTGACTGCCATTCGACGATCAAGCAAGTCTCTGAGCTATTCTCTGGAGCAATCGACAGTGACTGCCTGAAATAGTCGAAACTGACTGCTTCAAGCAGTCACTGGAATATTTTCTATGGAGATACTACAAATATTTCACTGACTGAAAAAGTTCGTGTATGGCGAGGCTTTTTTGTGTAATAACGATGCCATGTCTTTTTCGGATCAATATTTAATGATAATAATCATCAAATTAATGAACACACTGCACTTATTCTGAATCAACTTGTTTTGCTTATTTTAAGTGACACCTAAAAGAAGGTGAAAGCGTGCAGAATATATTACTGTAATGCCCACATGATTGATAAAATGATAATTATACAGTCGGTTGCACCTACATAATTGCGAAATTAAAATGAGAATATTAAACTCGCGGTTAAATGATATAATATAAAAACACATATATTAAATTATTAACGACTCTTCATAAATAAAAATTTACATTTCTGAGGCTGGAAATAGCATTCGCGTGGTCGCAATCACCTTAACCTGTAGAAAATAGATAATAACAATAATAGTTTTGCCTTTTGCTGAGAAGAAAGATAATGAATCTTATTAAAATATAATTTCATAATTAATAGCTATTTCAGTACGTTATTCAAACAACAACTAATTATTTTATTTTCTGTGCACTCGTAGAAACAAAAAATATATATGCGTACGAGTGAATATATATATTTGATGACCTTTGATGACGCATATATATCTATTTTTTAATGTTTTGAAAAATTTTGTAAAATACGGAAGAAAACGAGTATGTTTTAATTATTTTTATCAGTAATTTTTTGTTATTAAATATTTTCTGTTACTTACTGACCTCCACGTCAAATGACTTAACAATCCATTGTATTGCATCGTTAAGTCATTTGTTGACTTTTAGAATTTAAAATACAGTTTTATCAGTAATATTCATTGAAACTGCTAAACCATTACGTCCGATTCTTCCATACAACTATCACTGTTACATTTTAAAAATGCAACTAAATAACATTCAATGTTGTCAGGACTGAGACAACTAGGCAGTATTCGGCCAAATGTCGAGTACTAATGTTAATTAATATCATTTATTCATAAAAAACCGGTCGAATATGTGTCGCACACGCATAAATTAGGGTTCCGTAGTTAAAATTTTTATAAAATATCTTTTTTAACAAACGATTAAAAAGTTACAAAATGATACACCACCCTGCATAACGTATCAGTAAGGCTCTGAAATTAAATTATATGGTACTATAGTTCACAGGAATTTTAAATTGAATCGCCTTATAGGATAAAATTGCACTCCAAATTTTTAATATGTAAGTTGGCGTGAAAACATGAGCCAGCATGTTTACCTACTGTGACGTCATTCTTGTAATATAGAAACAAGTGCAAATAAGGCTCGGTATCGTTTACAGCAGGGGTTCTCAAAGTTTTTCTTCGGCGGGCCAATTTAATATTACCGAATTTTTTGGTAGGGCAAAAAAAAACGGAATAAAAGCAAAACAATAAACTAAACAATATTTTATTAATACAATATGGTTAAAGTTCTGTAAGAATTTTTTAAAAATATTAAAATATTTTATTGTATCTTATTTGTAATATTTATTATTTATTTTACTATTTACTTATTTATTTTTTAATAAAAATATAATATATAGAATCGATATCGCGGGCCGAATTCACAGGCTTTGCGGGTGCCACTGGTTTACAGTGTTACACGATGCTTTTTTAGTTTTTACCCACTTGTTGTGTGTTGTGTCATGTGTGTTTACATAGATATACGCGTGTTTACTACAAGTTTGACGTCACACTTCAAACCTTCAAAACGGACGTTTTTTGACATGTCAAAAAATTGCTATTTTAAAATCGAAATAATACATCAATCTCGTGTTTTTGTGAATAAGAACCGATAATTTAGTATTTCTTATTCGATAATTTATCGTAATCTCATAATTTAATTATTTATTTTTTATAATATCAACTACCCTATTACACTCAGGGCCCTCTTTTCCACTGGGCACTCTGGGTACGTACCCAGGGCCCCGCGATCGATGGGGCCCCCTAGTTCTTGCCAGATCTGCATTTGATAACCGATACTGCCGACAAATATCATATATCGATATATTTTTTAATAATATATTTGTTAATTATTATTGATTTGCTTAGTAATTATTTTTTTACGAAAAAATAGTCTTTCTTAATAGTCATAGGGGCCCCATTAACCTAAAGTGCCCAAGGCCTCTAATAGGTTAAAGACCCTGATTACACTGTAAGTAATTTGGTGTAAGTCTACATAACGAGTATAAAAAGTAAAGGTCCCAAGACACTTCCTTGTGGCACGCCCATAGTTATAGCAGCTACATCAGAAATATAATTTTGATTGCATTTTGAAATGACACAACACTGTTTAAATAGCTTATGTAACACCTACATATTCCAAATCATCAAGTTCCAGCAACAATTAATTGATGATTTAGGTACTTAAATTAGTAAAGATTTCTAGAGTAGGTGCATAATTTTTGTCAACATCCAAAAGACTGTTAATTATATTCAATTTACAGTTCGTTTTTAGAATGAAAAGGTCATTATCTATCTGAAAGCTGATAAAAATTGGAACAAAGTGGCAACTTTCTAAATAAATATCTTAAACCGTTACTTCACCATAAAGCACGCGAAAAAAACATATCAAGGCTCGGCGCCGCCTCCAAACCCACGACTAAAATATAATGTCATTTTCACCCACAGATATTTATTTTGTTTTCTATCGAATTTTAAATTGAAAGCATACACTTTCAATATCCTAAGAAGGCCCTAAACCATGTTTTTATCCCGCATTGATATCTTTAAGATTTTAGAAGTTATAGGTCCATCACATTAAATAATAACACATTGCTCTTTGTAACACTGTATTTCTTTTTTAATAAAATACCTTATTTTATTCTATCTATAGCTAGTTTTTAAGGGGTCCGTAGTTGTCATGGAAATTTTATTGGGGGTTACGTAGAGCTATAAGTTTGAGAAAGCCTGTTAGAGGTAATCATAGTTGAAAGCATTACAGAGTTTTAGAGAAAAATGACTCGTTATACTTAACGCACGCTGTCTTTCTATAGCAAAAAAAATGCTCAATAGTAGTTTAATATTATTGTTCTAAAATTAATATTCTGACGTCTACATTTAAATGCGATTTTATCATCTACTTAATTAAAAAAAAAAACCTAAATAAACGCAATACCTACAACAAGTAACAACATAAGCATCAAGGCCGGTAATAATTTAATAAACAGGTTACTTACAATAGTATTTATATTTGCGAACACCATGATGTTTATAAAACTATGAATACAATCACAATAACAAACTTAGGTACCGAACAAAAATATTTTATAAATAATACACTATTTCATTTAACAATTAACATTCACAAAAATTATGATTCAATATTTACACAAAATTGCATTATTTACTGACGTCTTCACATGTCTGGTAAGATAATAACTCAATTACGGTACTTTATTAAACAATACGACACATGGCTTCATAACACCTGGGACCGGATCACAACAATACGGAATCTGGGACACAACAGACTCGCAAGTCGCAACACAGATGTTAAATCCACCATGTCCAGTTCCAAAATCATGCCATTAGCACGATAGTCACAACATTACAGTGTTAGGAAAGGGAACGTGTTTGGCTATCATAGTGGACAGTGGGTACCAGTGAAGTGGACACACGACTGAATATCCCACCACTGCTACTGCTTTATTTCTGTCTTTCTAAAGACACAAGTTACCAATCTTGTATTTATTTCTTACACCTTCCCATGAATACAGATAAAATATATTAGAAAAAAACATTTATAAAGACAAGCTCTTATTGGACTTTTTTCGCCCATTACAATCGGAGAAAATAAGCTGTGACAGACAGACAGACACGAGACTGATCCTATAAGGGTTTCGTTTTTTCATCGAATGTAAAAATCCTAAAAAACGATCGTAAAAAAGCTTTACAAATATACCGCAATGTGCACTTTTGTCTCCAGACAGCTCTGCGTAAACTTGCGTAAATACTCAAGATTCCATTTTTCAACGACTATTCAAGTAAATCTGAAGAAACACTGGTTATATAAAATTTAATTTACGAAAAAAAAGCTACAATCAACTCTCTCTAAGTCCGACGATATGAACCATAAATCACTTTTTACAGAGAGTAATCCTTATAAAAACGTCTGCATTTACCAGTAAATTAAGCGGAATTTAAACATAAATTCAGTAGTAACAATATTTCTTCTAAATATATTCTTCCGTGTATAAAACAGCGTTAAGGTCGTTTCTTGTGTGTGTATAATTATTAATAGAATCCACTTTAAGGTCAGTAAAAACAAGCCGTTTTTGTTACTTTTTGCAATCTACTGAACACAATTTTAATACAATTAATATACCTGGTAAATTTTTAAATTTTAATTACCTCTTAGACTTATAATTTTATAGCAAACAGTGTAAATATTGTGTTAATGAACTAAATCGAGATACGCGAATTTTTTCGAAACTTCTTTGATAAGAGTTTTATTTATCCAACTATATTATTGTATGCATGGTTAGTAACAGTAAGTAGTTACGTCTTATGTCATGTCATATTGATATGGTTCACGTAAAAATTTAACTTAATTGAAATTAAAGCTGTGATAGCTGGTAAGAAAAACTAAAAAAATTTTAACATAAGAGTAAACGCGTAACTATCAATAATGGTACAGACGGTGCAAAATGTCTGTCGCACACGAAATCTGCACCTAAAGTTGTATAGTGTGTGAAATGGTGCAGTTTTCAAGTTCGTTTTGCGCTGGTCCATGTTGGTAGGATGTGCGCGATATCTTAGATTAACATCATAAGAAAAAAATGTGAACCAAATCTCATTTTTTTCTTAAAGATATTCGATCTCTGTGAAAAGAGGTTTTTCCGAGAATTACGGCAAATGGTGAATATTTTTGTGAAATTAAATTCGTTCTTGATACATTCGGAGAAAACTTTATCATTAACATATAGTAGGTATAGGCAAAAAAACTATATTTTTGCTATAAAAATTGACTCAAGAATCATGATATCCGTCAATATTTGATTACAACATATTGTCACGAAATTTCGAATTATGGGAAGCCAAATTAACATTTTGAACTTACATATGCTAAAAATACTGACAAATTTAGCTTGCGCGATAATTTTTTTCAATTTCATTTTTTTCTGTACAAAAATTTATGTTTTATCTGATTTTAAATCGCTTATTTAGATCAAATAAACTGTAAAACTTGGCTAAAAGTCATATGGGAAGAATGGTACATATTTCTACTTTATTTTGAAGCATTAACATCAACGTTTGAATAAGATTTTTTATTAGAAATTAGAGCTGTCCAAAACGTAAGTGCATGTTACATGCACACACACATGCAAGTGAGATAGAGCTATGCTGATGAAAAAGGGGACATATTGAACAGCTGATAAACAGTCACCTTAATATACAAGCGTCACATTATCAACAAGAAAATTAATGTGTCTATTGTTGTGTAATCATACGAATAATTTTACTAGGTACTTAATGTCATGGTCTAGTTGATTCATTCTCACTCAGACACAATGATACAGCGTATGGACACAACATTATGTGAATTGATTATTATTTCTCGAAACACATTTAATTAATAATTATGAATGGAGGTCTCTATCGTAAATCATGTTAGTATGAATCTTAAATTAGCGAGATCAATTATTATAACAATAGACAAGAGCCAGTGAGTGCCAGACCTTCGTTATTTTATAAAAAAACTTGGAACGTGTCGCGGGACACGCGATTGGAACGAAGTCCCTTTCGTATAAGACGTTTTTCGTAACGCGTTTTATATAATCTAAAAACACCCGACATAATCTAAAAACATCCGGTATAATCTAAAAACACCCGGTATAATCTAAAAACACCCGGTATAATCTAAAAACACCCGGTATAATCTAAAAACACCAGGTATAGTCTAAAAACACCCGGTATAATCTAAAAACATCCGGTATCACCGTATACCAGTATACATTATACGTCTTACGGTTTTTCGTGACATTTTTGTCTTACGGTTTTTCGTGACATGTTACATTTTTTCTCGGCTAGGTCCCCTCGCTAACCCGCGATAAGGAACTTCGTTCCAAAAACTGTAAGTTTGTCAGCGCATGCTTTCAACACAGATAGGAACGATGGGCTACTGTGAACTTTGGGTCACCGTCAGCCGCTAACGTCAGCGTCTTCTCCCTTCAATAGCGCGCTGCTACACCCCTAGGAAGGCGTAGAAGCTTCGCTTTTGTCGGGCATCCCCCGATGCCTACCCTCTTTGTCTACTATTATTGCAAATAACATTAATTATGTATAGTACGTGCCATGGATCTAAAAGGCTCGGAAGCTAGATGCAAATGGAGGCTTGCGCAGCTACAGTCGGTTGAAAAACTACAATTATTATTTTTAATTTTTCTTTAATCTAAAGGTCTAATTCCTTGCATAAAGTCATCCAAAAAAATATTTTTTGTGCTTGTCTGTGCAAAACTGTATTAGGCATCTTGATCAATTAACGATCAAAGAAACAACTTAACAATAGCGTTCTGGACTGTATTTTATAGCAGGAAAGCGACAAGTGACACGACAACCAGCAACCAATCACCGACGGGTGCGCGTTTTGTGCCGGTAACTGGGATGTGATGGGAGTCTTCCTTTCTCACAAAACAACCAGGACGGCTCGAAAATATGCATTTGCGACGCTGTTTTTGACTAACTTCAGAACCTTTTAGAACCGTGGCGAGTATTATACCTAATATCGTCACTTACCGGCTTCTCTTCTTTCTCAATATCCGATAAACCTAAAAATAACAGAAAAGATAATTATTACTTAAATATTATCAGGGTTTGCGTAAACGACAGTTTAAGGCGTATACTCCACCCAGGCGGCACAATCAGGAGGTGGTTCAGACAGGCTGCGGTAAATCACGTGAACATTAACTTTTTTATTAATTAATTGTAAATTCAACTCAATCTCTTAAATGGAATTGGAAAAAGAGACGACATATATAGGGCAGCAAATTCAAATTCGAATGTGACAGTATAGACAGCTAGAAGCGAACCTGAGTGACGCAAACATATACTCATAGTTTGTTTTTCTGAAATACGTTAAAAATTAAATACGAACATGTTTGATTTTACTCAAAACACGTTAATTAAGCGTAAATTAAAATTGTTTTTTCTTGCAATAAATTTTGTTTTTTCAAATTGTATTTTTACAACAAAATTGACAATAAAGTACTGACAATTGTTTCTAAAAGTCATCAAATTAATAGTAAAATGTGTACCTAAAGTGTCGTAATACCATTACGCACGAGGCATGGTATTTTTTGCACGTACTTCCTATAAAATAGCTGATTTTCACTTTATTTTTAAATTTTTTTAATAGTAAACTATAAAATAACAGCTGATAGACAAACAATGATTCATTATGTAATCGGGTACTGTACATAGACTCCAAACGGGAGCGATACCCCCCCCCCCCCGTGGACGCTAAAGCCTTCCATAAGGGTTTTATATTTTTAATAGATACATTTATAAACAAATAAATTAGGTACAGATAATATGCAACAATATTTTAATATTCCATATTAACTATTACGGAGCGTTAGAATTTTTTTTCTTCTAAAGGGGGTGTTAGTCCAGAAAAGGTTGGGAGACCCTGGTATAGTGCGACCAGTTTTGTTTTACTTTACCGTACTAGTTGTATTTCTTTTCCATTATTAAACCAATTTGTCAGTTAATTGAAACTGGCTATATCTTTTAACAAAGCTAGTTTAGAACAAAAGAAGGTTTATTTTATACGATAATAAAATTTGTTTAAGAAAATATAATGGATTAAATAGTAATATAGATTATAGCCACAGTTTTTATTCGTTAAAAAAACAAAACCTGATTAGCACTAAATTGCCGAAAACGCTATTTAAAAGCGTCATTAATGATAGCAAATAGTCTCGCGTGTTTATAGAGATAATCTCAAAGGATGCCGAAATATCTATCTATTAACTAATAATTATACTTTAATGAAGCAATGAGTGGACCAGTTAAGGCTGTCGGAACGCTCTGAATTTAAGCCAAAAATAGAGCTTCGGCTGTCAACTGATTGTAGACTTATCGTCAACATTCTGCAAAAATTCTTTCTGTATAAGGAAGATAAAGGACAAATCTAGGTCTCTAATGGACTACTTTTGTAATTTATGTACGATTTACTAGAAAAAAGTTGGCATTAAAAAAAACACACGTTTTCAATGTCACACTACGACCTTATTCGTACTTATTTCACAAAACTGTTCCATCACAAACCTAAAGTTTTTTAAATTTTCAAAAAACAGATGGGAGTATATATTTGTAATGTCGGATCTCGCACTAATAGATACAAGCTCTCAAAATTCGTAGTCTCGAGATATTCACCCCTGAAGATGGATTTTTTTGTCTACGTACTGTTGAAAAGTGCATACTGTTCGTTATATCTCTGTAAATCTAATTTTCTCCAAAACGGTTACTCTTACGAAAAGAGGTCACAATATGTTTTTGTAGGAAATTTTTTAAGCTATAAATTTGATACTTGATATCTTTTTTTAAAAGCTATCGTTGACAACATTCACGAAAACCCGTTTTTGATCCCGCGTGAAATTTTTAGCGCCATTCTGATCGATGGGGACTTTTTACATTTAGTTTTAAATCACAATATCAAGAGTCATATTAAAATCTAGCTTTCCGGGAATTTTTCCAAAGGGCAATTATGTCTAATTAATGTATTTGCCATATATGGCACATCAACTATTGGCGTCGGTCGGATGGCGGGGCCTAGGGGTCGGACCAAAATTTCTTGACGTTTCACATCATTCTAAGTAACTTGGCACAATTTTTGGAATCGTTTTCGGGCAATAACTTTCGGAGGAGCTAATTGATATTAACGAAATTTGACCCACATGCTGGAATCCATCACTGCACGAAGCCTATTTAAACTGAGTCTAATCGGACCATTTTATTAAGGGCTTTTTATTAAGGGGTTAAATTTTTTATTTTACACTGAATAAAGCCACACTGCCTCTATTATACCATATTGTCAGCAGGGTTTTGGCACTGAAATCCGAGTTTTTTCTGTGTACTAATAATTAATTTATGTACATCCACTTTATTCTATTCCGGTTAAAAAATCTAATATATAAAATTCTCGTGTCACGGTGTTTGTTCCCAAACTCCTCCGAAACGGCTTAACCGATTTTAATAAAATTTTGTGCGCTTATCGGGTAGATCTGAGAATCGGCCAACATCTATTTTTCATACCCCTAAATGTTAAGGGTGGTTCACCCCAAAAATTTTTTTTTTATTTTTTGGACAAAATTATTTGTTTTTATTTTTTCATGATTCAGCATTGAAAAATACATTTAATTCTAAATTTTCACCCTTATACGATCAACCCCTGATTTTTAATCGCGATTTTTATATTATTCTGTTCCATCCACAGATCCACAAGATGGCAATCGAATATAATAATTGTAGTAACTAGTATACTATAATTTTCATGTATAGTTCTATCAACCAATCAGTTATCCGCCCCAGGTGTCTCCCGTTGTCACTTTTCAACCAGCAAACATCATGGAGTAGGGGTGAGAACGAAGCCGGCTTTCTTTCTCTCACTCACTATACAGTTTTCGTCCATTTTTTTTTTTTTTGTTTTATTTGTGTCTCGATCGTAGCAGTGACTGTTATACGTATCATTTAAATTTTTCAGTGCAACTCTCAAGTTAATTTTATTCTCATAGTGAATTTATCATTATTTCTCAGTGCTATTATTATTTATTTACATTTTATAAATAATTAATAAAGACAGTTTTGACTTCTAATTGATTAAGTGATTATGAGCTTCCGACAACAACTTTACCGGTATATATCATACAAATAATTATAAATTCGAGCGAACCAACGAAGTGAGTAATGAAACAACTAATTATAAGTTCGAGCGAACGAACGGAGTGAGTGAGTGAGTAATGAAACAAATAATTATAAAATCGAGCGAGCGAACGGAGTGAGTGAGTGAGTAATGAAACAAATAATTATAAATTCGAACGAACGAACGGAGTGAGTGAGTGAGTAATGAAACAAATAATTATAAATTCGAGCGAACGAACGGAGTGAGTGAGGGAGTAATGAAACAAATAATTATAAATTCGAGCGAACGAACGGAGTGAGTGAGTGAGTAATGAAACAAATCATAAATTCGAGCGAACGAACAGAGTGAGTGAGCGAGTATTGAAACAAATAATTATAAACTCGGGCGAACGAACGGGGTGAGTGAATAATGAAAGAATCCTAACTATTAAAATCCTAATAAAAATTGAACTTAATAAGGCGGAACAAAGTTCGCCGGGTCAGCTAGTATCTTAATAAAAATAAACGAATGACTGTCATGTCTCTTAATAAGAGGAAAACAAAGTGCAAGAAAATATTGCACATTTATTGCATGAAATTATTAATGTTATTGATAGACGATGGACAATAGTATTAGTCATTTGCCAAGGTTACTACCAAATAGGTATGCGAAACACGAAACAATCAACAAACAATAAATTGAACAATCTAGTTCACGGTTACTGTGTCAGTGTGTTGTTTGTTGTCTTTTTTATAGTGTCATCCTAAGTAGTCATCAACGATCGTTTCTCTTTAACTGCCATCTATTTTATCACTGATGCTCGATCATGCAAAATACCCAGCAGTAATAATTTCTAACAGCAAAAATTAAAATACCATAAATATCATATTTTATGAAATAAATTATGATCAGTATTACAATGTTGTATTTATTTCTTTGGCTGTAAAAATCAAAGAATTTTACATAACTCGTGATGTTTTATACAGTGAAACCTGTTAAAACCTCTTTAACGGGAAACCGATAAAAACATGTTTGTGAGATGTACAGTAGTACAGTACTGTGCAATCTTTCCATTTGCATATACATATGGCCACTCCACCATGAATATGTTTATAACGACAGAAACTGTTAATAAGTTTAAAACCCGCAATATATATTAGGAGCCAGCAAGGGAACGCCATAATTGTATCTCGCTCCATCCTAAAACTTGTCTCGGCCCGGCACTGCAGCTAGTGCACTGAATGACAGGGATTTTAGTGACGCCACTGAACATTATCTTTTATTTTAGTCAATCGAATTGAGATCAATAGCAAATTAATAAATGTAAATGTAGGACACTCACTAATTAAAGTGAATTCGTGTAAATCGAATGACATCAAATGCGTCATATGCATATTGTTTTCAAATTTAATATCTAAAGACTGTTTACCATAACAAATCAATGGCATAAGCTCTTGAAAATCAATTATCCATGCCTAAGTTTTAGTAAATGCCTGCTTTTATTTAAAAATTTCTTCGAATATTTATAATTACTATACTAAATATCAAAATATTAAAACAATATAAATATAAGTTTTCTTTTTACCCGGTTGAAAATACGTACTTTCGGCTTCAATTTTAAAGCAGAAAGCCTAACATTTATGCTCTGCTGGAATACTCGCACGCCATCTATAACAGCGGGACGAAAGAGTTTTCTCGTGCATTTGAAGTTTATACTTGACTTTTATTGACGTTACAACAATTATTACGGCTTTTGGAATTTAATTTAAACAAGTTGTCTGTATCTAGTAAATAAATCTAATGACCTATTGCACATATTTTGTCTATAAGTTCAAGGTTAAGGTCACTGGTTAGTATTTTAGATCTCGCTTTAAAAAAATTTGAAGCATTTAAAAAGATTTCATATTTTAGAGTTTTAGCTATTTAGTATTTACATTTGAAAAGTTATTTATATGGTATATAATATATTATATTAGAAATAACGTCAATGATATGGATAACAAAAAGCTATTATTAAAAGTCAGGAATTATCAAATAATTAATTAAAGCGTGAGAACACGCGTATTTGCCTTTTATCGTTCTGGCATCTAAATTGTGAAATATTAACAGTATTATCCATTATTAATAATAAAATAATATGCACGTTATCGAAACAAATATTTCTGCTGTTAAAATGTTTAATAAAAAGTTTAGATTAGATAATAATGACCTCGTTTAGCGCTGTTTCGTATAGTGCAGGAACGTATTGGAACGTATATCCCGCATTAAGCAGGGTCTTATTGTATTGTGATGGTGTAAGTAATTACTAATTACTAATTTTATCTCTAAAAAATACGATGAGATCAGCGTCGCTGCATGCAACGAAGCAGGTCTCATCGGAAAATGGTCTCGCTATTATCCAAAGTACATACACTTGAGACGAATTGTCTAACCAGTCTGAGACTTCAGTCTATCGTCATTGATTATTGTGTGCCTTGCTTTTGGTGAGAAATCCCGTTTTTCAGCGCTCTTCGGGCACGTCTCGACAGCACCCTGGGCGGAACGCCCCAAATCACGCTTTTTCATCTAACATAAGTATCAAATTTGGCACGGTAAGTAGTTAAAAAGATTGAACGAGTCCTACAGTAGTCTCCAATGATAAGTACCCAGTGGCGTAGCAACGTAACCAAGGGCCCCGGTGAAAAAATGAAATTGGAGCCCTATCTAAATTGGTTATGTTTTATCGGTTCAACTCCGACCACACGGAGTCTTATTTTCAATATTAAAAGTATTAAAAAAACCCGGGTCGCAGTGCCAAAACCCTGCCGACAATATAGTGTATTTGCTAATATAGGCAGTGTGGCTTTATTATGCGAACTTAAGTTGGTTTTTTGGGCAAAATAAAAAATTTGACTCCTTAATACACCCCTTAAAATAACATTTTTTTCTCAGTTGCAATTATTATCAATCGAACCTCTAAACTAAATTATATACACCTTTCAGCAAATAATTCACTATCTGCAAACTAGTGTTTTCATAAAATTTGTAAATCCGGTCCTGTCGGGCCGATTTTATTAAAATTTTAGGAGCACTTTTTAATTGCTATTAAAGGGTTAAATTTCAATTTTGAAACGATTCTGAGAATTTTTTAGGTATTTTTGGGCCCAAAAACTTTTTTCAACCCCTAAAAACTACCCTTAAAATGGCCCGATTGAGCCCATTTTAAATAGGGTTCTTGCGGTAGTGGATTCCAACATGTGGGCAAAATTTCGTAAAAATCAATTAACTCTTTCGAAAGTTATAGCGCGCACACACACATATATATATATATATATATATATATATATATATATATATATATATATATATATATATATATATATATACATATATATATAAACATTTTTAAAAATGGTGCCAAAGTGTTTAGAAGGTTATGAAACGTCGAGAAATTTTGGTCCGACCCCTAGGTCCCGCCATCCGACCAACGCCAATAGTGTATGTTGCCTATGGCAAATACACTAATAATAGAGATGAAGTTCCGGGTGTCAACATATTTTTGGGAAATTTCCTCCTTTCTAGGAATATTTTTTTTTTATTTCATTAGCATTAATAGTTTTCTAGTTATTTGCAAAAAAATAGACTCCCGTTTTTTTGAGATTCTTTAATTGTTAATACCTTTTGCAATAGGGATGTTGACTGTATTCAAATAAAAATATAATTTTAACGAAACGTAGTAGTTTCTATGATAGAAATACAAAAAACACTACATTTTTCCTTATTTTTAAGGAATTTAATTAATATTTAATAAATAAAATCTAATAAAATCACTCTCAAGTCACGTGACAACAGACACCAATCAGAGCGCATGACGTCATATGTTCAGCCGCTGTCAAAAAACTTCATTGTTTGGTTAATATTTAGTGTACAATTTATTATTATTTGTTCATAGGAAACGTCAAATTACATGTAACTATAGCGACGACTACGAAACAACTTTTCATCACCTCAGTTTACTAACGTTTATGAGCACAGAATACGCATCTATAGGATGGTAGCTCCCGTGCAAACTTTTGAGCCTCCTTTGGTATGAACAGGTGACGTCACGCGACTAGTATTGGCGTTTTGAACCGAAATTTGAAACGGGATTTAAAATACATGATTTTTAAGGCTTGAGTTGTATTTAAATAAAAATAATAAATATTTGTGGCAATATTAGGTACTTATGCACGATTTAAAACACTTTCCCAAAAATAGTCAACATCCCTATTGTTTATATGCGGTTTTCAAAATTTTGCACATTTTTCTAAGGTGATTACGAATCCAATGAGCTATGACACGTATTTTAACTCACAGTAGCAAAAATTAACACGCTTTTCAACTTGTGAACCAGAATACAGGGGTCAAAGAATCAAAAGTCAAAAATTCTTTATTCTATTAGGATATTTAAACGACGTTTTCGAACTTCGCTCAGGAGGCTCCTGTACACTACACCGCCTAGCACTCCGATAGCTACGCCACTGTAAGTATGTACCTATCATCTAACGTCGCCAAAGAATTTTCGTGATAATATTAGAGTCGGGTATCGATAAAACTTATTTCACAAATTTGATACTAATTTTTTATGGAGATGTTATTGTTATTTTTTAGTAGATTTCATAGAAATCTAACTATTATATTAGTCCACTCCTCATCACGCGGCTTATAATCTAATAAGATAAATTTAATAATCGTTTATCTTGATAGTATTATGAGTAGTAAATAATAGTAGTAACACTTGAGGCTTAACTGATTTCATTAAAGTCTATGATTTTGAATTAAAGAATTGTAACCATTATTGTGCTTTTTTTTCTACGTCTCCCCTTTTCCTTCCAGTCCCGCTTTTTCCATTTAAGTTACAATATTTGAAAAAACGTATCTGGCAACATTACTCGCGACCCATGGCTGCTACAATTACCGATAGCGGTCTCAATGATAATTGTGCTTAATCGTTACGACATGATGACATCCAATATCGGATCATCCTCAATTCCGGATCTGGTTTCGATTTTTGGTGCTGTTTCAAAATTCCGAATCTAATTCTAATATCGAGAAAGATCTACAAAAATATTGCTTGTAGAGGAAACATTTTTTTTAGTATCCCTTGAAAAACGGAACACTTATGAAATCATTACAATCTCTTTAATTTTTTTCCGAAATTCTGGAATTGCGAAATCTCGAAATTTCGGTTTGGAAGCTCTATTCGTAGTTTACTTTTCAGAGTGCATAAAAATTAGAAAACGCTTGTTTTAAAAGTTTTTTTTAAACGAATAATTTACACCGTATGGTACATGTTTATAGGGGGCGAAAAACCTTTGATACCTAAACAAGTATTTTGTGTGAACTAATGCGGCCACAATGAGTTAAAGAAATTCGTATTAGAGCAATTTAAAATAAGATTTTGCTAGATTTACGATGCCATGATTGAGCCACAAAACCGTTATTGTATACTGTTTTTATTTGCGTTTTCTTTTACTTGTTTTATTCCTGACCAATAACTTCAAAATGGACGCTTCAAACTCATTGCAACGATGAACCATGTTTGACTTTGTTAGTGCTCAGTGGCAAACTGCAAGAATATGCCTTAGGTTGAAATAGCAAAAAAGCTCCTCGAGCAACGTTACCAGACGTCCCGATTTTTAAATCAAAATTAAATGTCCCGCTTTCCGGGGATAACTCGACCGTACGTAAATAATTATTCTCTTATTGTAAGTTGCAATTTGTAACACTCACTCCTCAGACTATTGTTTGAAACGCCATATTTTTCTAATGAATAAAACTGTTTTGATTTTGATTTCTGTTTTTTTTTATTCAGAAGACGAATAAGACTCAACTATTTAACGATAGGGTAAATCTGATTTAAAATATCATATTATTATTAAAATACATTTTCTATGGCTATTTTTGCTATCTATTGTCACGTAAACGTAATTTGAACTCAAATAAAAAGATAAATATTTGAAAACTTCTGATTATGTACGTTTTTTTACTATGTTCTGCTTTCGATGAAAGAATCCCGGTTTTTGCACTCAAAAAGTTTCAAAATCCAGACTTGACAAAAAAAAATCTGGCAACGCTGTCCTCGACCTAACAGTTTTAAACCATAATTTTCGCTAATCAAAAAAAAATTTCATTCCTATAAAGCTAAAAATATGTACTGAAACTGGACAGATTCAAACTTTGTGACGACAGTAACTCACTAATTCATGAAAACCAAACGATGTACATGCGCAAGATAATTATTAAAAATAATTTGTATGTAAACTGACAACACACATACACACAGCTTTGACTGGATAGAATTTATACAAGGGCAAGATAGTAATTAATGTCAAGTTACAATGTGCAAATTTCTATTTCACGCGCCACAAAGAAATCCATAATTAATTACAAACATATTTTTTAACTAAAACAATAGGAAAGTTTATCAGAAAAATAATTGTTTTAAAATTCAAAAACAATCAAAGAGCCAAACTGTTAACAATCAAAGAATAATTATATAGCTTGAACAATCAAATCCAAGATAGCAACACTGTAATATATAATGTACCCATATAAACAGACTATCATTTTGTAAAATAGAACAATGATTTTTACAGATAATCTGATTAGGTATAACATCTCTGAAATACGTATAAACGATAACGTACAAAATTTTCCATTCTAACTCACAAGTCAAAAGCGTAGGAAAGATAGCGATGCAGACCAAAATTCATTTAGCTCTCAATTTTATAATATTCTCACTTCTTGGGGTTCTTGGAATTCAAATAACGTGTTTGTCTGTCAACACCATCCCGATCAAACGGTTATTACCGGATCTAAACCAAATTTTGATAAAACGTTTGGCACGAAAATATGTCTTACTATTTTTGAGGAAAATCAGTGAATACACTATAGTTTCGTTTTTTTTTTCATCTCAAAAAGTTTCTTACTCTACTCAGTAAAACTTACTCCTTGTTTTGTTAAAAAAAATACACCCACTTTTCGATATACGGATGTCCTCTAAATATAAGTCTAATAAAAAAAAATTGTATTTGTGCTTGTTCTAGTCATCGACCTAAATATTACGTCAAATTCATTATTGCGGCCTCTAAACTTTATAGCTCAGGAGTCAGAAGACTATGACAGACGTACAGACAAAACTGTGAAGACAGTTATATAAGGTTCCACTCTTTGAGAATGGAACCCTGCAAAATAATTTGACATATTGTTTCATTCAGCATAACAATAATTAATATTAATTTAATTTTTCGATCAAATATGGTTGACTGGAAGTGAAAAAATATAATAAAAGCCTTTCCCGATCCAAAAAAATTCGGGAAAAATCGGGAAAGGCTTTTATTATATTTTTTTATTATCACATACCGATTCTTCATCTAATTAATGTTAACTGGAAGTTTAGTACTACTTTGTATGTAAGTTTCTATGCAGGTAATTAAAAACTTTACGTGGCAAAATTAGTCGAGATTGTAGGGATGTCGTTTTATCGTTTTAAATAATAATCAATTACAAATTCCTAATTTTCAGATTTTAATCTGAGAACTGATAAAAGTAGTTAGTAATCAGACTTTCAGTGTATATCAATTAAAACAATAAAAAAGAAACTACGTATTTTTTACTACACACTGCAGAAGTGAAACTTCTAGTCGCGTCGACTATAGACACACAAACACACACACATTCATACTCTCCTTATGCAAGCGTCTAAACTGTCTGTAACGATCGCTGCACCGTGTGGTAGAAGAGGGGACGTCGAGCGATGCAGCGTTTCGTTACACTTTCAATCACATGAATGAAACAGTAACTCTGTTAGCTAGAAGCCTAAAATAAATTATAAAATTTATGTCAGTAATAAATTTTACCTCTTTGTTTGGATTTATAACTTGCCTTTTTTTCGTCCGAAGACAATAATTTTTTTGCTTCCTCCATTTATTTTTGCAACTATTAAATTATTGTAGCACTCGCAATTTGTGACTGTTTCACACTGTATAAAAATCCGATGACATTTGTAAAATTTAAAAAATATTAGCTGTTATATTATGAGCGCCATTCCCCTAGACATTAACACACGTATAGGAACAAAAAATAAATTACTGTGCTGACAATTATTTCGCACAAAATTTTTATGCAAATTATGACAAAAAAATTATCAAATAGTTATAACCTACAAAATACTAATTAATTATGAATACTTAGAAACAATTGCTAGGTATAAAATAGTTTAGCCAAAGTTTTTAAAACAATTTCAATTTGTTTAAGTAGACAATACATTTTTAATAGTTTTATTTTTTTAAACCACCAACAGTCAATGTCATTTAGGCCTAATTTCTCCGGAATTTTTTTCTTATTTTCTCCCTACTCCCCTCATTAGGTTAGTTTACTAGTGAACAAAAATAGGAAATTGCGATATTCTCGAAAACGACTCAACGGAAAAATTAAGAAAAACCTTCTTAGGGACTCCCCTAAAAACCATAAGTTTAAAATTTGGTTTCGATCCGTTGAACGATGAGTTAGCTAGGTCTCTTTTCTTTTGGATCAAATCAAACTTTCATATCCTCCCGTATACAAGTTCAATCCGGATTTTCTTTTTGGGTTTTAGAGCATAAGCAAATGATCACGTTACGTAATAACGGTTTGAGACGGTTCATCCGTCAAAGGGTTAAATGTATTTAGTATTTTACTCATAAATATCATTTCAGACTCCATTATATTTAGTGTAAGTGCTACAAAGCTAATCATCAGTGTCATATATAGCTATGGTCATGAGCGCTCAGGGCAAGATTTGAATTTTGCGCCAACCAAAATGTATTTTGTAGGAAGAAAAACAATACAATAACTTTAAAGCGCGCCCCTTGAGATTTATGCTCCTGACAACCGCTCCCGGGGACAGTCCCTATAATGATGACAACTACACTTCGCATATCTGCAGAGGTCGGATTTATTTTCTATGGGTATTGGAGACTCAACGCACCCCCGAGTCGGCGCCTTTGACTTCTATGCAGTGCCAGCTCGAGGCAAGTTTTAGGATGGAGCGAGAACCAATTATGGCGCCCCTTTTGCTTGCCCCTAATACAGGGTGTCCCACGACATGACTGCCATAGCCTGGGACTGTGTTGCTGGGGTGATTTCAAGTCAAAAATGTCTAATGAACATATACCCGGAACGCTATCCTAACTTAGCTAGAAGCATTTGAAATTTTAAATAAGTAAGCCTACTAATGCAGGTATTAGGCTCGGCTGTTGGTTTTGTTATTATTAAAAAGACCAGGTGGCTGCGAATCACTATTCGTGCTGATCCTGAGACTCTTCGCAGAGCTACCACTTCAATTCTAAGAAGAGCTATACTATGTATACAGCAACTGGGTGGACATTTTAAGCAACTAATTCAATAAAGCGATTTCTTTTTAAATGGTTTTTAAATAATAATAATAATAATGCGTTTAACGTCCGTTTCTCGACTTTATGTCATAACAGTGTAACGTAATGGCTGGATTTGCACGTTGATTTAGAAGAAATTAGTTAATTTTTATTTTATTTTAAAATGTTTATTTAAGCATGAGGTTTAAATTATGTTAAATTAATTATATGTTTAAATGCTATTTTATTTTCTAGTCGCCAGAATTGTTTAAATTTAACTTATCTTGTGTAACCATTTATAGTTGGAAAAATATCAGAATAAATTATTCGTTTACAGTTGAATTTCTGATACACCAATATGGCACAAGATGTATTTGAGTTAAAATATGAGAAAGAACTGTTTTAAAATATTTTATTTTAACAAAGAATTTAGAATTTATTGTGACCTTGGCAAGGTCGCAACTGAATTAGATAATAAAGTATTGAAAATTAGGTAATCATCTGCAACGCAGATATTCGATTTTATTACAGTTAAACTAAGTTTTATAATGAAATTTTAAAATATTGTATATGTCAACATAATACAAAATTGTATATGTTGCAACAGACGTCATTCGCACCATTACTATTTTTTCATCTACCATTTCCCGTTATTTCTACATTTTTTTACAACTTCAACTAATGTAATAGCAATGGGCGAATGAAGGAATTATAGGAAATTAGGATAAGGTAGGTAATGTTTGAACTAGGAGTTTGATAGGTAATCGGCCATGGCCTCAAATAAGGAACCATCTCGATATTTATCTGAAATTAATTGAGGGAAACCATGGAAAACCTCAATCAAGATGGCCGGTACAGGAATTACCATTTCTCGGCGAGAGGCAGTAGGAAAAAGTCCCAGCCACATCTGCCCCCGCCGGGATTCGAACCCGGTGCCTCCCGAATGCGAGTCTAGTGCTGTCACCACTGCTCTACCCAGCCCCGTAAATGGTTTTTAAATTAGTAGTAGTATCTAAAATTTCAAATGCTTCTAGCTCAGTTAGGATAGCGTTTCGGGTATATGTTTATTAGACATTTTTGACTTGAAATCACCCCAGCAACACAGTCCCAGGCTATGACAGTCATGTCGTGGGACACCCTGTATATACTACAATTAAAAAAAAAATCGGAAAGCGAAAAAAATATTCTGTTTCCTTTATTTTTCTTTACCACTGGGATTTGGCGTCTGAAGTGGTTGCTCCGTTCGCCTTATGGCAGAGCCGGCCCTGTTTCTATGTAAATAAATACAGACACTTACCTGAGTTACTAATTTTCTTCACATCTTGTCCACAGGTATCCCCGTTGTCACTGGGTCCCGCTTTTGAAACGTCATCTGTTGGTTCATCGCCCATGTTGAATTCCTTGTGAAACCTCAACACATCGACAGTTTGACAATGATTGGTTTAGTGAAACAATATGAGGCCAAAGTATTGTTATTTATATGAGTTGAATCCTATTGCATTTTATCTTATCTTTAATATCACGAATAATTGTTTCATTCTTATAAAATACTTTAAAAAAATGTTATTTCATCAGACTGGGGAATTTTTGGCTGTTTTACGGAAAATTAATCAGAATAAATCATTTATTACAAGATTCAAGACAGATTTCGAATTAATCCGACTTAAATTAAGTAAGTTATAGACGAAAAAAGAGTTTTCAATTGACTCCCCTTTGAGACACACAATTTGAAAATCTAGCTTGTTGTTTTGTGAAATCAAAGTAGGTACTTTCGATAATAATTTATCAGATGTATTTTGAGAATTGTCATGATACAAAAAATACATGCGCGTCAAGTTGCATGGACCAACTTACATTTTTTTAACTTTTTCAACGCCAATCGTTTATTCTACGTTTGTACCTGACGCCTGCAAAATTTCGTCGTTGGTACCGAAAAAATAAAAAAGTTATTAGCAATAATAGGTGGCCAGCCAACTTGACGTCAAGTTGCATGGACCACGTCCTAATAACCACTTTTTTTCAACTTTTTCAACGCCAATCGTTTGTTCTACGTTTGTACCTGACGCCTACAAAATTTCGTCGTTTGTACCGAAAAAATAAAAAAGTTATTAGCAATAATAGGTGGCCAGCCAACTTGACGTCAAGTTGCATGGACCACGTCCTAATAACCACTTTTTTTCGGTACAAACGACGAAATTTTGTAGGCGTCAGGTACAAACGTAGAACAAACGATTGGCGTTGAAAAAGTTGAAAAAAAGTGGTTATTAGGACGTGGTCCATGCAACTTGATGTCAAGTTGGCTGGCCACCTATTATTGCTAATAACTTTTTTATTTTTTCGGTACAAACGACGACATTTTGCAGGCGTCAGGTACAAACGTAGAACAAACGATTGGCGTTGAAAAAGTTAAAAAAATGTAAGTTGGTCCATGCAACTTGACGCGCATAAAAAATACTAGTACTTTATCTTTACAACAGTAGTATATACAGACCTCCCGGTGTGTCCATTGAAGTTAGAATGTCATTTTCTGAAATCGAATTTGAAATGAATCCGATATGTATTCCAGATTTTCCAAAAAAAACTTGGATCGTCTACCCTCGAAACGGTAGACATACAGCGCATTGGATATGATCGTTGAATTCATCGTGTCCTTTTCTATGAGCATATCCAATTTGAAAAGGGTCCAAGAGATTTTCTAATTTTGACCAAAAAATAACTATGGGGAAAAGTCGATTTTCCACAAAATCCAAAAACTCATTTTTTGGTTGATCCATGGTTTAGACAGCTTTAAACTAATAGAAAATAATATTTTAAATTTAAAAATAAGCTGATTTCATTCAGTAACTTGATGACCTGCGTATCTAATGACTTTTGGTAGACACATAAAAGGCACCGGCTCCGAGTTATGCTTCTGGTTATATACTTATTCTTGTTTGAATGTTGCACTTACGAAACCAGCAACATTTTCCAATGATTGAAATTCGGCGGTCCTGTATAAATTGGCAGGGGCGGATCTACTTCAAGGCTTTTTGGGCTGCAGCCCAGGGCCCCGTGAATACAGAGGGCCCCCAACCGAACTGAAAACAATAGACAATATTGTCAATAATAAAAATTATCTAGAATTAAAAAAAAATCCGATCATAAGGTTGGCAACGCTGCGATCAATCAACCCGTGTGCACATCTATCAAACGGAACGGGAATTCCCTGTCGCTTGTTTTCGGTCGGTGTATTTCGTTTATTGTCTATTACTGGGGACTTCCCTCCGCTTATCGCCCGACGCAGTTTTGTTATTTTTCCGCACTTCTGCTTTCGTCGACTATATTAACGAATTGACTTTGTTATTGTTAGAAATGTGTTTAGTGCGTGTTCACTGTTCAGTTTACTAAGTGATAGATAACTGAAAAGTTATAAGGACCGGACCTTTCTTTTAATTTACTAAAGTTGAAAGTATTCAGCATAACTAGATTTCCTGCTTTTAATAAGCAATAGGTAAGTACAAAGAATTATAAAACATGACTTTTTTATTTTTATTTTAGTTTTCAAAACTAAATGAATCGAACTCGTTCGATATTTAATGATAATTTGTGAATTGCTACACTCATTACAAAGTAGGTATTAAAAGTAAAAGTTCTATCCAGTTCTTTGTTTATTTTCAGAAAAATATCTTATTTTACAATATGTCTGCTAGAAAATATAAAAGTGGAGCTGAAAAACGAAAATTACAGTTTGGTCGAGAAAAAGAAAGAAATAAATGCGCAAAAATTGAAACTTTTTTTAAATCAGAACATATAAACGCGAATGAAATAGCTATAAATCCATTAAAAAACGTAAAGAAAGGTATTTTATGCGAAGAGAATCTAACCGAAGGAAGCAAAAAATCGCAAAACCAGGAAAAAAATACAAGTGATGAAAATATGCAAGATCTTGACTTTCAGCAACCTTCTGATTTCTCTGAAAACGACATTGATGTTCAGCAAATGGAAGGAAATACCGATACCGAGGTGGAAAGAAATATAGAAAATATTAAGTTTGAGTTTGAGAAATATGTTGACGTGGGCTTGTGGCCAGATTTGCTAAATAATGATTTTATTAATTTCGTCCTCTTACATGAAATGATTGACTTTCAGAATAAAGATCCGAAAAATATATATTCAGCTTCAATAAAGAAATACAAAGAACAAAACAGATCTTTTTCAAATAGGTATTTCACTAGGAAAATGAAAAATGGCCAATTACTGGAAAGATCTTGGTTATGTTATTCAAAAAGGGTTGGTACTGTTTTTTGTTTGACGTGCAAACTTTTTTCTAAAACTCCTTCTCAATACACAACCGGATTTTCTGATTGGAAACACATAGGATTTTGTTTAGAAAATCACGAAAATTCTAATGAACATAAGAATTCAATGTTAGTGTGGTTGACACGAAAAGAAAATAAGTCTGTTTTAGACAAGCAGCTTCAGGAGCAATTAAATAAAGAAACAGAATATTACCACAATGTCCTAAAACGGGTTATTGCAGTGCTAAAATTTTTGAGTATAAGAGGTTTAGCATTTAGAGGTTCCGAGGAAGTATTTGGTTCTCCACATAATGGTAATTTTATGGGTGCTCTAGAGCTATTGGCAGAGTTCGACCCATTCATACGTGAACATATTGAACAACGAGAGCTGCGACCAAACCCTGTAATATCATATTTATCAAAAACAGTATATGAGGAATTAATTGAGATTATGGGTAAACAGATAATTAAACAAATTATAACTGAAATAAATAACGACGACACAAAGTATTATTCAACTGTGATGGATTCAACCCCAGATCTGTCTCACGATGACCAACTTGCTATTGTATTACGATACTGTTTTCGGGGAAAAGTGTATGAAAGATGTGTATCTTTCATTAAAATTAGTAGTCATACTGGCTTATATTTATTTAATATTCTACAAGCCTTTTTGGAAACAAATGGACTACTACTGGATAATTGCAGGGGACAGTCATATGACAACGCTGCTAATATGGCCGGAATCTACAATGGTGTACAAGCACTACTAAAAGAAAAAAATAAATCCGCGGATTATGTGCCATGTGCTGCGCATTCCCTTAACCTAGTTGGTCAAGAATCCGTGAAGGTTGCAACCGAAATTGTAAACTTTTTTGGAGTAGTGCAAAAAATATACGTTTTCTTCTCTGCTTCGACCCATAGGTGGGAACTGTTAAATCGTGAAGCAAAACTAAAATTTACGTTAAAAAGTTTAAGCCAGACCAGATGGTCTTGTCACTATGATGCTGTCAGAGCTTTGAAAAGTAATTATGATGGCATTATGAAAATTCTCAATAGTTTCGGCGAAAATGACGATGAAAAAGTTGATTTCCGAAAAGAGGCACGAAATTTATTTAATAAACTGGCGAAACTAGAAACTGCAATTTTGATTGTTTTTTGGGAAGAAATTTTGGAGAGATTTAATGTAGTTAATAAAAAAGTACAGAGCCCTGGTTTAGACATTGGTGAAGGCAATAAGTTAATTGTGTCATTAAAAGAGTTCGTGAAAAACATAAGGCAACAATCAGATCAGAAGCTAAAGGAATACGAAGAGAAAGCTAAAAAATTAAGTACTAGTGTGGGGACAGACTACAGTGACATAAATAAGAGACGCATTACTTCAAAATTTCCAGATAAATCTACAGATAAAGTCTCAGTAAACGGTGCAGAAAAATTTAAAAGAGACACGCTTAACGTTGCGTTGGATAAGATGATTATGGATTTAAATAATAGAAGCCAAGCCTATGAGACATATAGCAAAAAATTTAAATTTTTAATGGATTTGCAAGACAAAAATCAAGAACACATAGATCTGGAAAGTGTACGTAATATTATTGATTATTATCCAAATGACGTAGACGAACATTTAGTGAATGAGTGCATTCAGTTAAAATCTTACTTACTGCAGTCTAAGACAGAGTCTTACACCTCTTGCAGTGAAATTTTTTGGCTAATTTATGAAAAGAAACTTGTTGATGTTTTCCCAAACTGCTATACCATTTTAAAAATTTTTTTAACGATGCCGATCACTAGCTGTGAAGCGGAGCGCTCATTCTCCAGGATGTCGTATATAGAAAACAAATACAGAACAACAATGTCGAACTATCGACTAAATCATTTATCAGTTCTTTCCATAAATTGCGATTTAACAAAGGACTTACAGTGCGATGACCAAATAAAAGAATTTGCAGCACAAAAATGCAGAAAGGTTGCTTTATAATTTATGTAACATAACCATTCATAACCTGTCAATTTATTTCGCAATAAATATTGTTTTAATAAATAAATAAAATATTTTGTTTTCCTATTTTCTTCCTGTACTTAACATATATTACATATACTTACATCACGACAGAAAACAGTTTCTTGTCAAAATGGCAATTGGTTGAGTAATTAGGTAGGGCCCCTCAGCAGTATTAGCCCAGGGCCCCACAAATTCAAGATCCGCCCCTGTAAATTGGTAACTCCTTCTATAACAGGGTTTCTCAAAGTGGGGTACGCGATCTCCTTGGGGTAACGCCAGTTGATCTTAGAGAGTATGCGGACAAAAATTACGTATTGCCGGCTATCTAGTAAGACAGGAAGAATATTCGGAGCTTTCACGCAGTGATAAAATTCCTTTTGTCCTGCGTGGCAACTTACATGAGAGTGGGTTTTCACACCTGATCATGATAAAAACGAAATACAAGAATCGACTGAACTCTGAATCTGAATTAAGATTGATATTGAGCAAAATTGCTTCCAGAATCGACTCAATTTGCAACACGAAATAAGCCCACCCATCACATTAATTGATATCTATTGCTCTTTTAACGCTTTTACTATAATAAAATACCTTATTTTTTTGTTCTAGCTATAGCCAGTTTTTTATGGGGTTCGTCGTTGTCTTGGAAATCTAAAGGTACGTGCCACGTGGAGCTACAAGTTTGAGAAAGCCTGTACACTATCTCTGCCGTTAGGTCGGAGCGCGCTAGACGCTTTATAATGGAGATCGTATTGAAATTGATATTCAACACTAGTGGTCGCGATGTTTTTTCAGCATTTGGGAGGTCTTAAAATCATAGAAAACACATTCTCTGACAAATTACCAATCGCAGTCACTTTTTATGGATTTTTTTTTTTTTATTTTATGATGACCTCGGAAAAGTTCTTGCTCGGTGAAATTTGTTAGAAAATGTGTTTTCTATGGTAAAAAAACATTTTCAAACATCGCGACCACTGAGTGTTGAATATCAAGACGAATCTCCACTACAAAAAGGTCTAGCGCGCTCCAACCTAACAGCAGAGAATAATGTGAGAGGAAAAAGATGGAGAGGGGGATTCGAACTACCTTCAGACGCTTCTTGGATCGTCGCGCTCACACTAGCATTTTTTGTCGTTGGCTCTCTAGCTCAGTGGTTCCCAACCTTTTTCAGCTGACGACCCACCTTTCTTTACAGAAATTCCTCCGCGGTCCATTGTGGAGTCACCTCTGTGACGTGAATCACCTGGGAGGGCTGTAATGGTTCCGTTGTCTGCCCCAGATGCTAAAAATCAAGAACCAAGAAAACAAGACACAATTCGATTTGTTTCGATTTTTTTTATATTTTCTGATGGTTTGTTCGATGGTTTCTGATAGTTTTAGGATCGAGTCGCGACCCACCGGTTGGAAACCATTGCTCTAATTAATAGAACTAGAGTTGTGTGACTCAGATCTGATCCGGTTCAAAGAGCCGACTCCGACAGACGATCCGTGAGAGCCGACTCACTTTTTTTTGAGCCGACGGATCAACGGATCCGCGTAACTCAGTGAAACACTTAACACACAGAAGCACATTTTACACTTACGTATCAGTTCTTGCTTTGATGCATCTGGCAACTCAAATGACTCATGCATCACATGTTTGGCTATGCATTCTTGATTCTATACAGGTCGTGATATGATTGACTGAACTAGGTAACTCAGTGGCAGACTGCAGTAACATACTCAGAACTCGGTTCTTTTTGAACCGGTCCAGTGAGCCGGCTCACATACGGGATCCAGATGCAAAGATGCAGATCACTAAAAATACCCGTTTTTCCCATCTCTAAATAGAACAGACGCTGCATGAACATAATAGTTTTACACAGTCACGGCCAGTGGCGGATTTACCAGCAGGCTGAAGCCTAGGGCGGCAAATTTGGCCCAAAAATGTTTGTCTTACAGAAATAAAAAAAAAACAAACATATACATAGAGAAAACGAGTTTCGAAAATTTAACGAAAATTTCAATAGGTATTTTAGAAAAAAATAGGCTTTCCGAAAATGTGTACGTATATTAAGTCATGTCTTGTCATTCTTGCTGTCAATACAACACATTTCTCTTTAAAAATAGCATTTTGGTAACATTTTAACACAGTCGGCAAAGCAACTTGATATTATATCACAAGCATTTAATGACATATGATGTTCGTCTTTATAATTACAAAGTCAATTCAGGTCAGTTTGGCTTGGAATAATGGGACAAACGACTACATGGACAATTCATCTACGGCAAAACTCTCTTTTTAGTGTATTTGCCATATGGCAACATACACTATTGGCGTCGGTCGGATGGCGGGACTTAGGGGTCGGACCAAAATTTCTCGACGTTTCATAACCTCCTAAACACTTTGGCACCATTTTTAAAAATGTTTATATATATATGTGTGCGGGCTATAACTTTCGAAGGACTTAATTAATTTTGACGAAATTTGGCACACATGTTGGAATCCATTATCGCACGAAGCCTATTTAAAATGGGCCCAATCGGATCACATTAAGGGTGAATTTTAGGGGTTGAAAAAAGTTTTTGGGCCCCAAAATACCGAAAAAAATCTCAGAATCGTTTCAAAATTGAAATTTAACCCTTTAATAGCAATTAAAAAGTGCCCCTAAAATTTTAATAAAATCATCTCAACAGGACCGGACTTACAAATTTTTTGAAAACACTAATTTGCAGATAGGGACATTTATTTTATTGAAGGGTGTATTTAATTCGGTGTAGACGTTAGATTGATAATAATATTACAATTAAGAAAAAAATGTTATTTTAAGGGGTGTATTAAGGGGTTAAATTTTTTATTATGCCCAAAAACAAACTTAATTTCACATAATAACAGTATAAAACCACACGGCCCTATATACAAGCAAATACACTATATTGTCGGCAGGGTTTTGGCACTGCGACCCGGGTTTTTTTTTCTTTACCAACTGTGTTAAAATGTTATCAAAATGCCATTTTTAAAGAGAAATGTGTTATATTGACAGCAAGGATGACAAGACATGAGATTGCGAACTAGGGTATTGAATTTTAGAGGTCAGTAGGGGCGGCAAAAATTTAATAGCCTATTGGCGGCAAATTTGCAAATCCGCCACTGGTCACGGCTTACGGGAATATAGAAAAATAAAACAATAGTAGAGTGATATCAATGTCTTATAATATAATCAATAAAATTGACTTAAGAAGAAAAGTAAATGTATATTCATATTTATATTGTATAATATAATAGTTTATCGTTACGTATGTACATACATACAACGGTAGCAGTCTAACTCCTCTCGTTGAACAACCATTCATTCATCACGTCTTCACATCACTGCACTTAATTTTAAATACCTATTATATATTTTTCATTTCTAAACGAGTTTAGAAAAGGAACAAATAAGGAGTGAGCCTGCCATCTGTACATCGATCACTAGTGTATTGTTATGTGTGAAATAGAAAAACTCTATCATTACAGAATGCAAACGAATGGTTTTATGACAACAATGCCACATGTAGGATTGTTTGCTAAAATTTAAAAAAATCAACAATTAACACAGTTAACGACAAACTGTAAATACTTACTAGTTGTTGGAACGGGTTTTTCTCTTTTCAAAGTCTTTTTGGTTTCCCAGTAAAAATCATTTATTTATGAATAAGAAATATTTTAGAAATGCCACGGACATTTTTTTACCTGTTTCGTAATTGTTTTTAGCTGCCTGTTATTTACCAAATGAGGCTATTTATTTTTAAATTATCTTAAAGTGTTCATATTGTAGTATTAGCTTACAGGAATTTTTATTTCGCTTAATTGCGATCGTTTTATCGGATAAAAAAGCACTCAAAATCGAGCCGCCACGTTTACCTACTGTGACGTCATTCTTGTAGTGCATTTAATGCTCGGTATTGTTTATAGTTTTGTTCAGAATTTACTCACATGTGTTATTACAAGTTTGAAGCAATGGCTTTTGATTATACACTTTAATGGCATCCCCCAACTATTATCCAACGCAACGAGGCAACCCCTACTCTACTAGCCTTGGTTGTGGTTTCCCGATTTCTCGTTATATGATATAGATATGCTCATCAAGTTTATAAGAAATAAATAAATATAAGAAGTTAACAACCAACTTTGTAAACAGATTGAAAATCGCAAGTACTTTTCTAGCACCCCAGTATCTGATGACGAATGATTTAAGATTGTATATATTATCTGTAATTTATTTGCTTTAGAACGGACTTGCTACAAAATGGTGGTAACTAACCTTGGTGGCGCATATTAAACGATCTCCAGTCTACCGAATTCACAAATATTTCACTGGGAAGAATTTTAAATGCACAGATTTAATTTGAACAGAAGGTTTAAAATAATAAAAAGGCATCTGATTTTTGAATTATGTTAATTATTTACAAAAATGAGTCAAATTTAAATTACTAGCGACACTTAAAATTAAAAAATTCAGTTTTTCTAAACTGCTAAAGAAATTGATTAAAACATCTATTTTTTTTTTAAATGGGCGCCATCTGCAGTATATATTTTCTGCTACAAATAAAAAAAAAATTATAACTGCATTATAGTAATTCAGTCAATGTCAAAATTTTTCTATCATCACAATAACTATACCCAATTGCAAATTTTCTTTAAAAGTGTATGTACGTTGGCCTGACCCATCAGAATATCACAGAAAGAGTTTGCCAACATTTGGGCATTTTTTTTCTTTTATAATAATATACACAATTATGTTACCGTAAGTCGTAATATTTTTATTACAGACAAATTTAGTTCACGCCGCCTTGTTTTCATTTTTTTTTTTTAGTATTTTCTTTTTTTTAAAGAACACATATCCATATTGGATGAAACATATTTTATACAAATATTTTCCATACAAAATTCTAAATTCCATGGATCAGACCATGAATGATATTAATATCTAGTCTAATAGTATAATAATTAATTATATAATAATTACGATAACAACAAAACAATTTATGTATAAACAAATTTGACTTTCCTCATCCATCTAAAACTCGAAACAAAAATATAATATTTTAGTTCTTAGTCCAAACTCTTACTGTAGAAAAGTTCGCACACCACCAAAATTGATAACTGAATTTAACAATAAATGATGAAAAAAAAAATTTTTTTTAATCATTTTTTTATTGTATCTTAAATATGCCTCAACACTACCTGATGAAATTTATACAGATCTTAGAGAAGTACCAATCATTATTGCCTACCTTGATGTTTTTTGCACACCTGGCAGACCTCTTTCTAAATGCTTAACTGTTCAATATGAGGTCTGCCAGATATGCAAAAAATGTCAAGTAAGGCAATAATAATTGATACTTCTCTAAGAACTATACAAACAGCAGATACTGTTAAGGCATTTTTAAGATAAAAAAAATGTGTTGTCATTGATTTGATGTCTTTCATCACATTGTTAAATTCAATGATAAAATTTTAGTAGTGTTGTCCGGTACACTTTTAGATGGTCAGAGCTTGGACTATCATTTTTATTTGCATCTAACAGCAAAAACATTTTTATCCATTTTATTTCGCGTAACATTTTAAATTAATTTATAGATTTTTAATCAAGTCAATTACACTGTTAATAATATAATACAAACAAAACGAACATTTAATTATATTATGCCTCATTTATTATAATAAAAAGCGTAATAAACACAATAAAACATAGTTTCTTTTTAAATATTGGAGATATTCTCGTCAACCCAAATTGCAACTAACATTGAAATCGAAATTTAAAAAAAAATTGGTAACAGTATATAAAAAAATGTTCATTTCTTAATTAAGACTTCCATAATATAACAAAAATATAATAATTACAAAAATAAAATGTTTCACTGAGCACATAAACATGACTTATGCACATAAATTAATTTAAAACAAATATTTATAAAAAAAAACAGTTTTTATACTTACCAACAGGCAACAGCCAATACGTTCAATAATTAACTACACTTTGCATCACCCAAACTGATGATTGATAATATTCAATAACTGCTTTTTCAAATTTTAAAATGTAACTTCTGAGTCGCAAGTAGGTACATCGTGGAGAAAAAATATATTAAAACAGTTTTTTTTTACTGAGTATGCTGTATAAAATAAAACAGTATTAAATAAAACAAGTTTTTTTTTGTTGCATTCACGAGCAGCCCAAAAATTGAACAAAGCAATTTTAACTTTATCGATATTCAAAATAAATAGTATTAAATAAATTAATATCTGTCTTTTATAATTCCTAATAGTAATCTTTAGCATAGTATACTATGTTCTTAGCAATAAACTTTTGTAACATAAAACACATTAATTAAATTAAAACAACTCATTACATTTTGACTGTGTTTTTCTTATTTGCATCTTCCAAACTTCTATCTATAGTTGTTGAAATCAGTGCGTGAAAGGATTTTTTTGTTTTCAAGTTTTCAGTCCTGGGTATTATTTTACAAGAAAGGAGGCGTCATACAAAGTCCTATGTATATTTGTGGTGTTGGTAAAGGGAATACTTATCACATCCTATTTCAATTTCCACAATATTTCCACCTAAAATATATACCGGTAACTGGTCTTAATAATCAGAACTATAATAATTGAGACGATGTTATTAATATCCTAGCCAAACAAGAATTAAATACCTATCAGAGTGTGATATAAAACTGTAAGCTACAAACAGGAATAGAATATAAAGCTCACACAATCCGCTACTCGCCAAAGACAAGAATCAGACCAAAACAAATATTTAAAAAAAGAGGCGTGTCCATCGAGTTAGGAGCGCACACGTCACATCCATTCCAGACAACAAGACAAATATCGACCAATGCCGACATTCGAGCAATTGTTACGCCATTAACCAACCAACGTTGACATTTGCTTTGAGGGCGGTTTTTTGAGCACACATCAAAGAGATTGGCGAACGTTGCAAATGTTATTTTGTTTTCATTTAGACTACTAAACAAATTTTCACTACCATAAAATACATCACGCAAATTCTCTCATTTTTACTCCTCCCCCCCACTGTCACGCTATGGCACATTTTCTGCACCCCCACTACCAAATAGTACGTCACAAAAATCAGGACTTACGCCATTAACCAACCAACGTTGACATTTGCTTTGAGGGCGGTTTTTTGAGCACACATCAAAGAGATTGGCGAACGTTGCAAATGTTATTTTGTTTTCATTTAGACTACTAAACAAATTTTCACTACCATAAAATACATCACGCAAATTCTCTCATTTTTACTCCTCCCCCCCACTGTCACGCTATGGCACATTTTCTGCACCCCCACTACCAAATAGTACGTCACAAAAATCAGGACACCCCCCCACCATAAGGGTACATGGAAACGCTTTTTTTCATATTGAATCTACAGAAGCACCAATTGTGATGCAGCGCACCGCAAGTTAAGTCGCTGTGGCAAACATGAGACTAGCAAGTTAAGAAAAAAATTAAAATAAAATTGATGAACTGCGAACGTCACGTTTCCTTAGAACCCCCCTCCCCTCCTTTGCCGCATCTCTCGCGCTAAGCAATATCCTTCCCTCTTCCGTGTTTGCAAGCGTAATTTATGGAGTCCCTATGAAATGTTTGTCAGCATGAGTTGCATGAAGCATGTTCAAAAAATTATTACCGCTGAAGCTCTTGCAATAATTACGTCATCTTCTCTATCCATTCTATTATTGGTTAACAGTGGAACTTCACGCCTAAATCACTGAACGTATCGAAGACATATTCATGTTCGTTTGGTGCTCCAATAAGTTCGCCTTTTTTGGGCGCTGGGGTCGAGATATTTAAAAAAAAATGTATTTAAGGTCCGATTTGGTTCATATTCAGAATGTGTGTACAAAATATTATCACAATATTGGACTGTTATCGGAATACACGTTTGCAAAACTTCACCTTAATCGTTTAACGAAAAGTTGATTAATATTTAAATGCGAACCATCTTATCTTATCTTACTATAATGATGGTTAGACTCTTAAAGTTTGGTATCTCACTATAGATTTATTGTGCGTCACTTTATCATGTGCGTACTATGAATACTGTAAAAAGTGGACAACAATTAAAAAAATAAAAATTTGAAAAAAGAAAATGGCGGTTAGTTTCGCGAAACAATTTTGTTTGCGTGGAGGCGCTTAAGAGTTCTATCATTGATGTTAATAGTAGTTTTTAAGAGTTCAAGTGCGTTTCTGCGCGTTAGAATTCAACAAGGTTGTTAGTCAAATTTCTGACAGCTGATTTGATTTTCAACTGTTTGAGGTTAGGCTTTCTGACATGCGCAGTACACTCATACACTAAAGCAGATTTAAGCGTTTACAAGTAGTCCTCAACTCAGTGTTGCTTAGTTAGTGTCAACGCGTTTACTAAAACTGAACAACACTCAGTTAAGTAAGGTTAAGGCGTGTTTATGCGAAGGAAAATCAATGTTAAGATCGTTTTTAACAATTTAAATGTTAGCTCAACTCTTCGAATAAACAAAGTCAGTAACATTTGAAGGAAGCTTCATTTCTTAGTAATAATAACTATTTTGAACCCGATTATCAGCCTTTTTGCACGAATTCATATAACAGTGCGAGATCCGGTATTGCAAATATATACTCTAATGTTATTTGTTTTTTTTAATGAAAGGTTATTTTATCATATATCTAACGATACTAGGGGTTGAAGAAAACTTCCCCGAATCGTTTCAAAATAGAAATTTAGCCCTCTGGTATCAATTAAAAAATGCCCCTAAAATTTTAATAAAATCAGCCCGGTGTTTTATCGGTTTTCACAAAAACCGTTTTTTTTTTTAGGTTTTTTTAAAACCGGTTCTTATCACTAGTACTAGCTGTGGAGATATTAATTAATATTACATTTATAATAACTTAACTTGATGATAAGAATTAATTTATTTGTAAATTCCATAAACAATAAATAAAATGAAACAGTATATTATGTACTACACATTACACAAACAAGCTTGAGTAAGTAGATAAAAAAAAGGACATTATCTACAACCATAGCAGCCTCCGTAAAAGACGATGCAATAAGAAATACTTTTTGTTACAGAATTCTGATACTGAGTTGAAGAACACAATGTCAAAAAATCTGGTTTGACAATGACCTTAGAATGTGATCACACATATTATTAAAAAAAAAGCCGCATTGTAAAATTTTAAATCAATCTTGCGCAATAAATGCCTGATCGATTAAAAATTTTTTTTATTAACGTATGCATGATTTAACCTATTTCTAAACAAGTTTCTAAGATTTTGATCAAAAGTTAGTTATCTATGTAAATCAGTCCTTTGTTTTATTATAGATTTCAGACGCACGACAACTGAAATCAATGGCGTCTTTCGGCGTATAGAGTTTCTACATAATAAAAATTTTGGCAACTAGATTAGTTTGTTCCTGTACAAATAATAAAAAAGTAAATTAAAAAAATCAAATAACCCGACTGCGTAAAAAGAGAACAGAAAAGATAGAAACGAGATCAAATGATAATATGCAGTCGGAGGCACAAGATATTTCTGTTCTTTTTATTTTTGCAATTACTACATGTATGCCTCGACTGCATATTATCATTTGATCTTGTTTTTATCAGCTTTTTTATTCTCTTTTTACGCAATCCAGTTTCTCAATTTTTTTAATTACTTTCTTTTTAGTTAAATTTTTTAGTTTTGGTCAATTAGCATCTCCGGAAAACAATTTGCATCTGTTAGTGGCTGTTATAAATAAATTCAAGTACATAAATGAAAAATTACATACAAACACACAAGTTGTATATAATTTTTGTAATCACCTTTTAATATTCTTCATTTTGATACGCTATTGGATTCATTTGGGGAAAAAAATATTTTCAAGCCACACATTCTGGTACCTAAAATCCGCCATTTTGATTTTTTTTGACGTCACACTTGGGTTGCCGAGACAAATCCAATGATATCTTAATTTTAGAAATCCGTCCAGCCGTTTGGATGATACGAGGTAATAAAAAATTTTACATGCATAGATACGCGCAAACAACATAACCCTTCTTGGCAGTTAGGCAAAAAGCTATAATATGTGGTCACAACCTGAGGTCACCATTGTCACACCCGATTTTCTGACAATGCGTTTTCTGAAATTCGACATTGGATTATCAAATAAAAATTAAAGTATAGAAACTTCTTACCACAACAGTTTTATTAATAAAACTGTTTCTATACTTTTATTTTTTCCGACCACAGTGCTCTTAATGTTGTTATTGGACTATGAAATTTAATTGTATAAATGAAAAAAAAAATGTTAATGAGCGTTTATTGCACAGAACATAATATGAATTTCGGTTATTTTTAGAACGCAGTGTGAGTGTCACTTGATATATTTCTATCTAATGAATAGATGTTATGGTCATATACTCAGAACACTTCTTGTATTGAAAAGAAATAATGTGAATGACTACTATACTGTTGACTTTTCACACCAGGCACAAAACACGAGTAGTTCGGCTCGATATCAGCGTACGGCCCTACCATAAGACAACCATCCGCGATGTGACTCACACATGAGACCAACAGTTGCTGCTTCACACCCGATACTATCGTGGTTGCGCCGTTCTTCGTAGAGCTTTCTTGATTCTGCGTTGAGGCGCCGCGGGACCTGGCGAAGGCTGTGCTCTAGATATCAAACAAACTCGATTAATTAAATTAAATAAAACGAAACCACTTGCGATTACTGTTCAAAATATTTTTTTATTTATAAAACGTTTCTACCAAATTTTTGGTCCTTTTCAATTTATTAAAATATTTTAATATTTTAAATATATTTTAATAAATTGAAAAGGACCAAAAATTTGGTAGAAACATTTTATAAATAAAAAAATATTTTGAACAGTAATCGCAAGTGGTTTCGTTTTATTTAATATTATATTACTGTTGGTAGAGTCAATATTATTAAACTCGATTAATATTCACAAACTCAATCAATTTTTAATATGGCTATTTCTACATGCAGACGTTTAAATTAGATAATATATCGGCAAAAAAATTAACAAATGAACAGAACAGAGTTGTATCATTAAAAAAAATGTACTTATACTTTTTTATGATTTTTCGGAACTATTATTATTGGCATAAATGAGCCATTATCAGAATTGTCTAAGTCACAAAATTAAGTTTATATTATGACGTAAAGTTTCAGTAATATGGTTAAATCTGGTTATAAAATATTGAAATGTTTTCGGTGTATATAAGATTAACTTAAAAATTTATTTTTAAAATTTATACAGATAGATAACGCCCGAGGAAATGTTTTACCAATAATAGTATCATAACCTGATTTTTTACTTAGACTCAAATATCTCCATCAATACTGTATCTAAATTAATGTTTGATACGCCATTTTGGAGATTATTTTTCTCTCTAATGACGAAACCTAAGTTAATATCTTAGAATTAATGTTTTCATAAAAAAATTACAGTTTAAAAATTTTAACTATTTCATTAGAGAACATAACATTCAGAAAAAACAAATGTTGCCATTTGGTGGCGATCTGTTTATTTTAACAGTTGTCGGTAATATGATGTGTAGTGGCGCTGAAATGTCTGAATAGAATTAAATTAAACAAATGTCGCCATCTCGTGGCAATTTGTTTATTTTAACAGTTGTCGGTAATATTAAGTGACGTAGTGGCGCTGAAGTCTGAATAGAGGTGCTAAGTATTCGCACGGGTCTGCTAGTTATTATAAAAACATAAATGTTTCTTGTAACATTTAAAATTTGCCAGAAATTAAATTTAGATTCGGAAATATTTGATTAAGAGTCACGTGACGAGGAACGCTCCACTACTGGTGTGATGTCATAATAGTACAGCTTTAGTACAGTAAAGAAAAATATTTTTTCTTACTAAAAATTATTACAAATACAATAAACAAACTTAATCCCAGTTTTACAAAAGCCGATGCTCATATTTAACGAAAATACATATTCAGGGCCGGACTTATAAATTTTATGAGAACACTTGTTTTTGCGGATAGAGAATTATACTTACTGAAGGCTGTATATAATTTTGTTCAGATGATGAGTTGACAGAACAGGGACAAAATATTGAAATTAAGAAAAAAATATTTTTTTAAGGGGTTAAATGTTTTCTTTTAGCCAAAAACAAACACAAATTCACATAGTAATGTCACATAATATAATGTATGAAACAAAATGTGTAAACTGAAGATTTAGCTAGAGATATGAATCAGGAATTAGAAACAAATAATAGTTTAAAAAAACTAAAAAAACACGCTAAAATAGCAAACCGAATTAAAAAGTAATTTTTAATTTTTTGATTTTATTTAGCAGCGATAGAACATTAGGACAAAGTTATCAAAATATTGTATGGTCATTAGTCCTTAATACGTGTGCAAATTTTTTAATCTATTGGACGTCTTGACATCAGAGAAAATTACGTTAAAAGATTCCGTCACAACCAAACAAATGAAGCTAATAAAAGTGTGTTAAAAATCAAAACAAAACAACTGGGAAAATAAAATAATATAAAAAAATCGACTTACGTAAAAGATGGAACTCCTGCACCACCAGAAAAATTGAACGATGGTTTAGTGTTGGGATCAAAAGTAGATGGTTGGCCAAAAGAAAATCCTCCTGATGTTGATGAAGCCGCCGGTTTGTTCGACTAAAAAATACAATTGAATTTTAGAAAAAAAAATCTTACTTTTTTGTAGGTTGTGTTAATGAGCGTTGTCAATGGTTACATTTAAAAATAAAGTTTGTTTAAGTTAAACTGTTTTATTGCAAACCGATAGTGTACTGAGAGTTAGAAAAGAATTAAGAGTCACCAATCTGGAACTTTGATCAAATTAAAAATAACCCGTGGAGTGCATTTAGTAATAGTTAGGTTAAGTCTCGCTGCCCTTCAGCCAGGTCTGAGTTTTTGTAGTCGGATATTACAGTACAAATTTTCACAGTGCCTCAATACCTACCCAAAAATGCTTAATAGCTCTGGGCTATTACGATTAATTGTACAATTGCAATAACCGTGAATTAATCGTAATCATTGCATCACTACCGCAAAAAAAAAATGAATTACATACCTGATTATTTCCAAATGAAAACGGTGTATTCTGTTGGGTATTTGAAGTCGAACCAAAATTAAAATTTGCATTGGGCGCGTTGGTGGCAGCACTGAAGGATGGTTTCACAGTCGCCTGTTCATTTGTCCTAAATAAAGATGTGGTATTTGATGGTGGCGCACCAAATGCGGTTGTCTCTTTTTTCTTGGCACCAAACGGTAGTTCAGTTTGCGCATTAATCCCAAATGGAGTTGTTTCTGGTTTTGACGCATTGAAATTAAATTTTTCTGTTGACTGAGTCGAACCAAAACTAAATCCTGTATTCTGATTTGTAGACGAATTTAACGAATTACCAAAATTGTAAGCTGGAGGCGCTGTCGAGACCGGTTTCGCAGGAAAAGAAAATCCACTAGACTTATTTTGTTCGGTTCCACCAGTTTTATTAGCTCCGAACATGAACAACGATGTCGGCTTCGCTTCATTTTTCGGCGCCCCAAATGAAAAACCTTCTTGCGTTTGAATAAAACTCGGATTGGAATTCTGCGGCTGATTAATTGGAATTGAACCGAACGCCGGCATTCCTTCCAATTTCGATGCCGTTCCGAATGTCGACATATCGACTTTCGTCGAAAAATTAAAACTCGGAACTGCCATGTTTGGCGCTGTACTTTTTAAATTTGTGTACTTCGCAGATGAATCTAGGGTGTCTTTACTACTGTTAACAGCTAGTGCATTTGTTGGGAACATGTTAGTAATTAATGGCTTTTTGGCAGATGGTTCATGTTCATTGTCAACCGATGCAGGTTTTGTCATCGCACCAAAACTCAGTTTACCCATGGTGGATGCATTGTTAGTTCCAAATAACGGCGACGTAGACACCGCGGTTGTCATATTTACAGTTGCAGGAGTAGTCGAAAAGTTTGCGATTGTAGTTTTTGGCGCGCCAAAACTAAATAAATTTGCGCTAGTTGCTGTCGTCGGCGCCGACGGCTTTGATATATTTTCATTTATTGTTGTGGTAGGTGTAAATTTAAACATCAATTCAGGTGGCGAAACAAGAGAAGTTAAATTATTTACAGAGTTTGTGCTTGGATTTAAATTTGTAATTGTCGGTTCACTTTTTTCTGTTAAAGATTCCGATGGTTTTACATTTTTTTCCACGAGCGGTTTGGTCGGAGTATCGCTTACGGTAAATTTCTGATTTACTTCAATATCGTTAGTCTTCGGTGGAATACCGAAAGAAAACGTCGGTTTGCTGTCAGCACCCGAAGAAGAATTTGTAAGCGGTTTTATACCAAAACTGAAACTGTCAGTTTTCGTTTCAGTTGTCGGTTTGCCAAATACAAATCCGGAAACCGGTTTCGAATCCACTTTGTTTTCAGACTTTTCCGTATCGGTTGTTTGTTTACCGAAAACAAATTCATCGGCATTTGTTTTTTCGGTTTTTGTTCCAGCTGGACTGGCACCAAAAACGAAACCCGTATTTGGTTGGGTCGGTTTGTTTTCACTGACTTTTTCTGTCGCTTTATCAATACCAAATTTGAATGTAGGGGCATTGCTTTTTCCGGGAGAGTACGACGTTAATAAATTATTACTTCCCGGCTTACTGGCTGCACAACACACGCATTTCGATTTATCCGCGGTGTTCCAAACCATACAAACAGAACACTCCCACTTTTTACTCGATTTCTCTACCGACTGTGAAGATCCCGACGTTGACGTCTGATTTGACGAGCTCTTCTTCACACTTCCCGGTTTTGCAGTCTCACAAGCGACACATTTATCTTTATCAGCTTTATTCCTTACTAAACAAGTACTACATTCCCACGTATCACTCGACGGCTTGAATTTATCACCAAAACCAGACACCGAAGTCGAGAAATTCGTTTTAGCATTCGTATCTGATTTCGTTTTTGCTCTTGGAGTAGTACAAGCGACGCATTTCTGTTCACCAGAATCATTTCTTACCAGGCAAACCGTACATTCCCATTTATCTGCCGGCATTTTAAATTGTAAACCAAAACCGGTCGCATTGGTCGTCGTCGAAGCCGCGGCTGACTGTCTAGGCGCTTCGCAAGCTACGCAGCGGACATCCTGTGGTTTATTGCGGATTAAACAACTATCGCATTCCCACGTACCGGGTGCCGGCTTGAATTTTTCAAAAACGTCGTCTGATTTCGTTTCTTGTTCGGGTTTTTTGCCTAACACGTCCATCACACTGTTGCGTTTCAATTCCTTAGGAGGAGTGAAATTAAGAAAATCAATATTCTCTCCATTATTTTTATTTGTTATAATTTTCTTTTTCAAAACTGTGCCAGTCAACGATGGAGCATTAAAATTTATCAAAGGCATATTAGCTGAAGTTGGACTACTTGATATTTTACTCGTATTATCGACTTTCAATGGCGTGCTGAATTTAAAATTGTTAATAGACATAATTGATTTCGTGACGGTTTTATTCAAAATAATCGGTGCTGAGAACTTGTAGTTATTTGATTGCGACGAAACAGCTTTAGTCGTAGTGAATGTAGGAGCGGTGACACTACACGACGGTGCAGTAGAAATCGCAGTTACGGGTGCAAAAGTAACAGTTGGCACTATGTTTACCGACGTTGCTACGGGCGGCGGTGCAAGAACCGGCTGATCGAATATTGGCAATGTAGTGAGTGGTGGTAACGTTACGTTTGGAAGTTTGACTACTTCAGCCGTTTCGGTTTCAGTATCTTGAGTATCTTTTCGCGATACCCGACTCTTCATTTTATTCGTATGTTTTACAGCTTTCGAATCATCGTCTACCGTTCTGATCTTATATTCCGTTTCGGCGTTAAGAGACGACGTCGAGGTCGTAGCTAGCTGTCTGACTTGAACGGTGCTGTTTTGTATCCTTTCTTTTTGGCGTATTTGCATTATATCTGGAACTGTCGGTATTACAATACCCGATACAGCTTTAGTTTGACTTCTCGGTGTCCTTTCACGTGAATATGGTGTACTAGGAGCTGATAATCTAATACTTTTATTTTCTAATTCTCTCCTATGAGAAAGATTTGGTTTTGGTATTTTTTTCGCATCGGACACAGGAGTTGAGAAACTCTGCAAAGCATCTAGAATGCGTCTCGCTGTCTGACTCATACCGACTGTGCTATTTTCACTAGTTTCATTCGTAGGCTTTATTTCCACAGAGTTTCTGATCGGTATCGAAACGTTATGCGGAGAAACGCCGGTGCGTCTCTTTTTGTTTCCTGCCGAGGCGGCGCCGCCAAACATCGTCCTGCCTCTATAAAATGGAGATCTGGCTATTCTTTCACTCGTTAAAGTACGGTCAATTAATCCCGGAGATCCAAAACTCGAAGCGTTAAAAGACGGTCGGCGTGACTGAGATGTCTGCAATCGAGGACTCAAGTTGTGCTCCATGAATAATGATCTTGATCGGTTTAGTTCTTCTAAAAAAAAAAAATGGAGGTATTTATTTTTTATATTACATGATGTAAGTACCATTATTATTATACTAACAAAATCAAGCACATAAAAATACCCAAAAAAACATTATAATTGTTTATTAATATCGTGAATCTCACATTGTAAGCCATAGCTTATATTTTTCTTCTTCTTAAAAATCGTGCCATGGCTTATTTTCAAGGGATTGTATTTTTTTGAGGAATTTTTTAGGTATCTATTAGAGATGTAATGATACATAATTTTGCCGATGCGATACCGATTATTGTAGTAAATAATCGGCGATACCGATACCGATGGCTTAGCAGAAAATAAATCAAATAAATAATAAAGTATGTACCTCGGGCGTTTGTACGTCTTTATTATGCTTAAAACTTACCTATATTTAACAGAGACTCATCCTTGAGAAAGTAATAAATCGATCAATAAAGTCAGTAATTAAAGTTTACTTTTGGCAGATTTTTATTAAGAAACAAAAAACATTTTCAAATTATTTGCAGATAATCTGTTGTGAAACATGCACAGTTCTCCCACCTGCGACGCTGCGGCAATATCACGCGGGTGTGGCGTCGTTTCACGCGCTTTTAAAATTGTTTGATATCGGTTGTATATAATCGGCGATGCCGATATATCGGCCTACCGTTAAATCGGCCGACATATCGGTATCAGAATCGTTACATCCCTAGTATCTATGTATAAAAAAGTTAGTAATTCTTATCTATTGAATTTATATTTTCATGTAAGTACAATGAACATAAATAAGTATCAGACTAGCTAATATTAGACTTTTTCATTCAAATATAATATTAATATAATCTTCTTCAAGAACATCGTCATTTATATTCGAATTATCACTCCCAGTGGGAAGTTCATCAGATCTTACTGTTTGTAAAATTATTGGGCCCAATCGGTCATGCTTAGCATGGCTTATTTTCGAGGTAAGCTTATATTTTAAGAAACTCCAAAAACCGTGCATGGCTTATTTTCTAGGGATGGCTTAAAATGTGAGATACACAGTAGCAATACTCATACTATCGAGTACAGTGAAAAGTTACATACTTTTGGAATTACAGTGGAACTTTGTTAGTTCGAAGTTGAAGGGATAGACCCAAAACATCGAATTATCAAGTAAATGCTAGATACATAGAGGGAGAAAATGAAAGGAAGAAAAAAAAATTTTCTTTCCTACTTCACGAATAACTTTCTTCGTCTTGGCTATCGATTTCTCAAACACCCACAGTTTATTTCGGGTAATGATTCTTATGGGTAGGGTAGCCAAAAAAATAATGACTATTGGTCGTGTTTGTGGCTATATTTATAACAGAAAGAATCAACAATTTCAAACTTTTCCTGATATAATTAAACTCGGATAAAACGTTCGAATTATCAGTTGGTGTTGGAATTATCCAAGAAAATATTACACTGTGTCGAGGAGTTCAAGACACCCACCAAGAATCTCGAATTATCGGAGTTCGAATTAACGAAGTTCCAACAAAGTTAGAGATTACCATAAAAAAAATGTAATATGTGTACATACTTTTGGAAATTTCTTCTATGATATCTTTTTCTTTATTCATCTTTGAACTAAACGAAGTATTTGCGGTTTTTGGGGTATCGCTGTCTTCCAGTTTTGAAATAACCATTTGAGCCATTGAAGAACATCCACTAGTCGATTCAGAATTATCATTCTTGATATCACCGTTTAAATGTTTCGAGTGCATTGATTTATTATCGTACAGATTAACGCTCTGCGATCGTATTTGCCTTCCAATCGGTGTGGACGACATCAACCGAGATTGGATATTCCGCAGCCCCGACGGTCCGGCGACTTGTCCGTCTCTGTAAATATGACTATCATCTGTGAATGCCTTTGAACAACTGGGGCCAATATCGATTTCTTCAGGCAATCGTTGACGCTTCAATGGCGGGGGCTGAATGCTATTGAAATTATCTTCATCATCATCAGATTCAGACTCTCTTCGTCTTACTGTGGCCGAACTACCTGGTGATAGCCATTTACTAAAAGTTGATGGAAGAAGTTCTGATACTCGTGTTGTTACTTTTTTTACAAATGACTGAAAAAAAAGAAAACTGTATTATAAAAATGATCAATGATATCTGAAGAAGTAACGCACGGAGTATATATATTTAAGATGACCGTTTACCGACTGTTCAATAATAAATTTAATACAGAGGTTAAAGTACATGTATAAGTCATACACTGAAATACAAAATTTTAAAATAAATCGAAATAGTCTATGACTTTATACAATTGATTCATCAACCTATCTGTAATGATTATTTTGAAAGTGTTAATGGTCTTAATATTTTTTATTTCTTCCGGCAGGTGATTGTAAAATTTAACACAATTATAGTGAAACACAGCAGCGTTATGCTTAATGGTACGATATGTAACATTGCGTTTACTATATACATAATATATGTTCCCTTTTTTACCCAAATAACTCAATCTTGAGTGCAATTACTCACGTTTCGAAAACTCTAATTTCTTTGATGTTAATGCTTCAAAATAAACTAGAAATATGTACCATTCGTCCCATATAAATTTTAGTCAAATTTTTAGCTTATTTGATCTAAATAAATGATTTAAAATCAAATAAAAACGAGAAAATTAGCAAAGGTTGACAGAAATTTTTGTACATAATAAAAAAATTATCCACCAAGCAAAAGTTACCAGTATTTTTATCATAAGTTTGTAAAGAAAAAACATGTTAATTTGCCTTCCTGTAATTCGAAATTTCGTGACGTGCTGTAAAGAAATATTGACGAATATCACGTTTTTTTAATTCAATATTTAGGACAAAAATACATGTTTTTCGAAATTTTTAAGCAGCAAGCCAAATATTGTGACGTTTAATGCTTAAATTTTGCGACCACAGTTCGAAATTTCCCGAGAGCATATTTTACAATCTAAATGATTCCTCAGATTCTAAGGAATCATTTACCATAATTTTCATGATTTTTCCGTCGACAACACCCGATAGTTAATTTTTTGGATACTAATAGCGCCAATGTTAGGCAGTACCGTTTACACAATGATTATTGGTGAACGTCCTAGTTTACTCAATGATTGGTGGATCGAGTACTTCATGCACACCAAATCGAAATCATTTTTTTAACATTTCCATACTTCGTGAAGTACCAATACGTTGATTATTCAAATGTCAGATAAGGTTTGAATAATAAATTCAATTTGATCAGAATCTAATATTATCCACCAATGATTATGTATTTCAAACCACAGAAAGGAAATGTTGTTTTAAGGTGTTTTGTGGTTTAAAAATTTTATACATGATTCAAACAATTTGATTCTAAAATTTGTATTATTTTCATGATTAGCTTTTTTTTCATTATACCTATGGAATGATTTATTGATTGTCTTAATTTTCGGTTCGTCTACTCTGAATTAATTCCAAAAATCAACTTTGTGCTTATTTTGAAATCCACCAATAGAGCAACTCATATAATATAGTGTACTAATTATGCACATTTTTTATGGCCATCGGCAGTTTAAGTTATTTGGACCTACACCAATGAATAATATACTAGTTGATATTTTTTCCCAACTCTTAGTCTCGTGTTAGAACATGTGAACCTGGGGTTTGTACTTAATGATGGGTTGCAGAACGCATTGTCAAAAATTTTATTCGACAATAACGGTCAAAATTCTAAATATTCGGGATTTTTTATAGAAAACGTTATTTTGAGTCTATGAAAAAAAATGAGCAAAATCTGTCGAGAAGTGATACCACGCTAGAACTACCTTAATACCAACATAAATACACCAAATTTTGTACTCCTATTTTAACATAATATATCTGGGGTAAGTGGGTAAAAAGTCATATGTTCACTTTGGAAGATTTTACAGGAGAGCACTTTTTAATTTTTAAGGCATATATTACTTTTTTTTAAACTGTGGGATATTTGTATATGTGATATGGGTAAATATTATACTGGTTAACATTAAAAAAATGAAAATTAACTACGATTAAAATGATTTTTGTGGATAATAATTAATTATGACTTTATGCTCAATTTTCTTTGGGCGAGTAAAATGTTATAACTTGACTTATGTTGTTTTACCTGTGTTAGTATTTTCAAAATAGTTCGCGTTTTAATTGTGTAAAAGGTCTCTAATCGAGTTATGACTGTAATCACAGAAAAAAAGAAACGAGGAAAAAAGCATAAGCAGATTTAATGCCTTATGCACGAACTGACACTAAATCCATACATATGAACATCAAATTGATTAAGTCAAATTGTTACTTTAAGCACGAGCACAAAAAACTAAAATAAGTACGGTAATAACGTCACATTTCTACTTATGATTTGGTGGAGTTTGGCATTTGTAGTTTATTGACGCATATGATTTTATGTACAAAAAAAACGTTGGTAAGAAAGTGGTTTACACTTATGATCTTTTACCCGAATAACTATTTGATTTCTGGAAATTTATAGGTCTAATAAAGACATATTTAAAAAATTACGACATATGACCTTTTACTCGTCTACCCCAGATATAAAACCTGTTAAGTTGGCAAGTTCCCCTACACATTCACTAAAAAATACACGATGTATCTCACTTAAAGGACCACTAAAAGTGAGGTACTCGTGTATTTTTTGTCTGTAATGTAGTTAAGTCTGTTTATGTATGTAGTTAGTCTAACTACAGACATTAATTTCTGGAGTATTAAATAATAAATCATACATCATAAAATCGATTACTTTAGAATAAAATTATAATGCAGAAATATATCAGTATTTTTACAGTGTGTAAGGATTAATGAAAGATCATTAATCCAAATAAAACAAAATTATAACAAATTAGACATTATATCGCATCCAAAATTATTACTATAATTCAGTAATAAATCTCAGGTATTTGGATTAATAATACAAAACAATCGTGTTATTGTTAATCTTGCTACGTTTCGACTACTTTATTTAGTCTTCGTCAGGCTCTGAAAAATGCATATATATACAAATTATCAATATATTTTTCAATGCAATAATTGATCGCAAGAATCGACGTTTGGTTTCCTTAATCAAGCAAATATTATTAATCCAAATACCTGAGATTTATTATTGAATTATAACAAATTTTTTATTTTTAAATATTACGTCTACAACCCACAACGGTTTCTGGTACGAAGTATGCAACACTAAAATGAGTAAAAGCATGGTAATTTGAGTGTCTGGGTTTTTTAAAAGTATTTTTTTAGACGACTCAACTGTCCATTACTAAAGAAAAATCATGTTTCAAAGTAATTTTCAGAGAATTCAGTATTCAATTTTATTGAGAAGTCTTTGGAGCTCCTACATACAAATGAATCGATCTTCTTTTGTTTTTTGTAGATAAAGTCCATTTTTCTCTGCTTATTTACGCGTTTTGCTTAGATATTAGTTGTGTGCTGGCAGAATGTTTGGGGACTTGAATATAAATTGCAATTGCTTTACGATTACAGTACATTTTTGCAATCGTACGATAATGTTGACTTTATCGTACATTAAACTGTATTGGAAGTGATATTTCACAGTGTTCCGGATGTCTTACATAATACAGTCATCTAAATTGACTCAAATTAGCCTCGACTCGAGCTACTCCGGTTTGGAACATCGAGTTATCCATCACTAAGCGGTATTGACATTTAGCATTCGTTATAATAATTTCATATATGAAATCAGACGTGCTAAAGTATTAGAATATCTATAATTTCGGAATCAATGCTCCGTAAGATAATAATGAGAAATATAAGTACAATTCTGATAAATATAGCAAACATACTTCACAGATGGTTAAATTGGATAAATTATATACTTCATTAAGTAAGAAGTACATAATTTATCCAATTTAAATAACTGTGAAGTCTGTTTGCTATTTAACTATGGATATAAAGCGAGTTAATGTATTCTGAAAAATTTTCGTTAGCGAATATGTCAGCCTTCTGAAAGGAGTGACGGTACTAGTGCTGTTACCACCATAGTTATCATTCGTAAATATGTTAAATTTTGATTTGCTTGATTAAGGAACACAAACGTCGATTCCTGCGTTCAATTATTGTATTGCAAAATATATTGATAAAACAATCAATTCTTTTTTTTTTGTGGAAAAAATTGAAATTAAATATTTCCTGATAACCTTAAGAAAATTACTGAAGATCGGTTGATATAAGTAATTATCAACTTAAATGTTAAACTATAAAAAATATTAATATAAATGTTTTAGATATTAACTGACTTATTCATATTAATAATTAAATATCAAAGATCTTTAAAAAGTAAAATATTTCACACGTATATTATGTGACTTGTAGTTTTTATTAATATTTGTAATCTGCAAGACAAAAATTGTAAAATAGCCTATAATTACAAATGGATTTATTAAATAAATAAACCAATTATAAACGTCAAAGAATCAAAACTCACGCAGTATTTTTATTAATGATACAATAATTATTACCATCATCTTTCAGTTGGGAGATTATTAATTGAAAATTTACCCAAAACAGTTAAAAATCACCTTATTAGAAGCATTTAATTCGAAATGTAAATTGTCAAGATTTGGCCAAATGTCACTGAATCTCTAAAAAAAATGACAATATATAATAGAGAAGGTGTGCCTATTATTAAACTAATTGTTATGCTTTAACAATAAAAATAAAAAATATTCTTAGACAAACAGACCCGCTTTTTTAAATTGACAAATTTATTCGTAGACACTTGAAAAATTTAATTTTATAATTTTGAAGTTACACATTTTCAAGGTTAAACCGTAACATAATAACATGAATATTTTATTATCACTTTTCAATTGTCGGCTTATATAGTACTTATATTTCGACAAAGTGTGTTTTCAAAAAAAACATGCAATTTTCTGTATTAAACGAAGTTTTATATTATTGTCGCAGCGTGAGAGCAAAACTACTTTTTCTAGCTGCTTACGCGCCAATGCAATATATACTCACATTGCTTGGTTCTGATGGTTTACTAAAAGATTTCTTGTTTTCATCACTATTAACTGTTTTATCCATATCCATAATTGCACTATAGTTACTTTAATCACTTTTAAAATTTAAATAAATGATCACCTAACATTTTTTACAACTTTCACGCAGTAACTAGAAAGAAATATGGCTGGCATGAGGCATTGATCGGACTGTTCCAAAACTCACGTAACAATAGCTACCAATATAAATAAAAAACTTCTCGACAAAAATCTGTAAAAATAAACTCTACATCACTTAAATAAACAATGCTCTTTAAACAATTATAAAAAATGATAAAATAAATAGCTGTCAACTATTGTTTCCTTAAATTATAAATTAAAGGTGCTACCAAATTATCCTGGTGACTAAATTTTAAAATGGCGATTTGTAATGTTAAAAGAAACCACCCATTTTGATATCGCAAATTAGGGCATTATGAAGTGTTTCACATTTTATGAATGCCTGATTTAAGCGAGAAAGTTAAAAAAATTATTGGCTTTTTTTAATTAAATAACTGAAAAACCTGAAAGTTCAATGACCTCCATTATTATTCAGGCCAAATTAAATTATCTAATAACCTACTGCTTTTTCCTTGTCTTACTTCAGTAGGTCACAATGTTCTGAAAAAACTTTTTAATTTCTTAATGCAGCCTATTTTTTTGTCTAATTAAAAAAAATTAAATAATTTAAAAACCCCCGAATCAAAAATGACTCCATCAGTTGTTCAAAAATACCAGTTATGCGTCTAAGATCCCTATCGCAACTAAGAAGAGCTGATGACCTTGAAACGGCTGAACCGATTTTGTTAAAACATATCTAAGAACCACCGCTAGAAAACCTGCTTTCAAATAAAAAAAAAACCGCATCCAAATCGGTTCACCCGTTTAAGTCCTATGGTGTCACAGAGTCAGACACATAACACACATAGCGGTCAAACTTACAACAGGTCTCTTTTTGCGTCGCGGGCTAATAAAATACGTTGTTATACCTACCTAACACTGCAGCAAAAAACGCCTTGTGCAATATTGTACAATGCATGCATATTTCATAAGAAAACGCGTTTTACACAAGGATCAAATTAAAACAGGAAAATCAATAAAATTAGAGATAAAATTCTTTATTTATATCTACCCCTTGCACTGAATACTTGACACACCTACGAAATACAAGATAATAATAACAATAATTAAAAAGTCCATAAATAACACGTTCTTACAACATATACACCCACTTTTACGAAAATTCTTCTACTATGTATAATTCTCGCTGCGTACATAAATATATTGTTAAAAAAAAAAAACTTAATGTAAATGCATCTACTTAACAAAGAAAAATATCGACACTCAGAACAAGGGGTCTTGAATTTATAATTTGAATTAAAACAAATATACAAATTTAAGGTCTTTAGACTGAAAAATTATGTTCTAAATAAACTCATAATTTGGTACCAACTATATCCGAGATAAGTTCTTTAACGGATAAACAAAAAATGCACAGTATTTCCATTTTAAACTCGTACTGCAACACAAGTCATCCTTACAGAACATTCGTCCGTTTGAACAATATGCCTCCGTGTTAACAGTGATGCATACACATTCGAGAATATTTAAGCGAGTTCACTTTTTAGTTTCCCTATTTTTATTCTTCTGATCTGTCACTAAATTTGTTAGTAATTTTTTATCTGTTGCACACTGAAATTGCTGAAAACATTATCATTACTATTACTAAAATGACAACAGAAAACTAATCTTCAAAATGCTAAGCTCGAATGTGAACGAAAAACTTTCATTGGCTACTTCGAACGTATTCACCATAAATAGTTCGGTTTTAATGAGTCAAAACACTGTCACTGTTGTTCAACACAAAGCTGTAGACAGAAGACCTAAAAAACATACTTTTTTGTGAATGAGAAGCCGATTTGAAAATATTGCCAATTACAACAATGCCGTTTTTGTACACTATTAATATTAATATGATAAAACCATTATGATACAGATTATAAATTCACATAGTGTAAAATTTCTATGCACGTAGTCTTTTATTTTTAGTCATGATTATAGAAGAATAAAGATCAGTTAGAATGCTTTTTTTTTTTTAAACCTTTAACAAACGTTCTTTTTTTATTTCACTGCAAACGCTCACTAGTTTCCTGTCTTCATTATTATCACTCTACACGCATTTACAAAAGCCAATTGTTTTTTGAAAGATTTACATTACCAAATACATAAAATTATTACAGAAGAATAAAATTAGCTATCGAATCCGGAGACACGATGAAAAATGAATCACAACATAAAATTAAACAAGTTTCAGTTTGGTTGTTGCAATGCATTAGTAGTGGGGACAGGAATCGAGTCTTCTAGCACGACAGATTTGTTAACAAGTCCAACAGATACGGCCACTACGAGTCATCCGACATAAACGAATTCTGCGATTTCATATCCTCTAATGTTTTTATTTGCTGACGTAGGAAAAGTATTCTAAAAAACACAACGACAAAATTACAGACATGAATTTTCATTAATTCTTTAAAATATTGGAATTTAAAAGAAATGAAGATGATCACAGTCTATACAAATTTATTTGTTTGGAGTCTCGATGATGTAAGAATAGGGATGTTGACCGTATTCAAATAAAAACATAATTTTAACGTTAAAAGGTAGTTTCTATGATAGAAATATTAAAAAACACAACATTTTTCCTTATTTTTAAGCAATTTCATTAATATTTACTAAGTAAAACGTAATTAAATCACTCAATTCACTTGACAACGAAACCAATCATGCATGACGTCACTGGCTCATAAACATCATCAGACGCTGTCATAGAGGACGCTGTTCACGCTGTCAAAAGGCTTCATTGTTTGATTAATATTTGAAGTGTATAATTTATTCGAAAATTTCTATGACAGCAATATCAGTTTAGCAGAGTTTATGAGCCTACGACGTCACGGCAATCACGTGACACGTATTGGCGTTTTGGAGCCAAATTTGAAACTGAATTTAAAATAGATGATTTTTAAAGCGTGAGTCGTATTTAAAAAAATATAATATTTGTGGTTATAATAGGTATTTATGCACGATTTAAAACACTTTTCCAAAAATAGTCAACATCCCTATTGTGAATAGGTTTGATTAGACTGTTTCGAGTGAACTCTATGCTCGTTTCACGCTCAGCGCACATTTACCACACAAGACAAAAGACGCGCAAATATGAGCATTGGCGATATTACTACAAATTGAAATAATTTACCTTTGCTCTTGAAGAGTTGCTTGAATTTCCGTTAGTCTAACAAGTGAGCGCGCAATTTTTAAATCTGCCGATACTTTTGCACATTGTATACTACCAGAATAATGGGCTTCTTCTATTAATTTTTGTGCCTGCAATAATTTGACATTAATAACAAATTATAAGTGAAAACTGATCATTAAATTAATTATCTAAATACAGAGTGGCCAAGATAAAAGAGGTCCCGTGTACTGAAAGTGATATTGAGCGCTTGCGCGAGGTCACGTGATATCCAGCGTTGTGTTAACTGTGTATTGCTCAGTGTTGCATTGTCACTTGTTGATAACGGTTGTGAATAAGTTCTGCAGAATGCCATTTTCAATTGAACAAAGAGTGTTCATTGTTGAAACTTATTTTGGATGTAAATCGTTTGTAACATTAAATGAAAGGTTCACCTCAAAATACCCACAGACAGTTGCTCCTGCTAGAAGTGGTGTCCAGAAAATGATAGCTAAATTTAGAGCTACAGGTTCAGTCGCTAACGCCAAACGTAACCGTGTAAGTACGGTTTGTTCGCCGGAAAATATTCAACGTATTCACGAGACTATGCTAAGAAGTCCACGGAAATCAACCAGACGTCTATCCTCCCAACTAAACATCAAACGAACGTCATGTCAGAACATGTTGAAGCAACTACAGTTAATGGTGAAAGTTAATGGTGAACATTTTCAACACTTGCTGTGAACGAATGAATGTCCACTATGTTGTTATTAATTTACCTTTCTGTATTCACACGGGACCTCTTTTATCTTGGCCACCCTGTAGTATACACACACTATATATAAATAAATTCCAATCAACACTGTAACGTCAACCTGACGCTTACCTGTTTTTCAAGGATTTCTGCAGGCCATCCTCGTACATGATTGACTAAGTCATCTCTATAATGATTCGCTAATGAAGGTGTGAGGCTAGGTCCTTGTGGCCGCAAGGCTCCTAGTGAACTTAGACTGCTGGGCGGACTGTTCACTGCAAATAATCATATATATTAATACGCTAAGGTTAAGATGTTTGCCTCCCTTTTTCGAAAAAACCACACAATTGCTCCACATAAATTTTATATCATTGTACAGATAATTGCTTGCTCTACCGACATCAACAACTAAAAAATCTATTATTGCTTTTGTTTTTGCAAAATAATTAATTATAACAATTATACATTTATTCAGTATATACAGCAATGCTGCCATCTAACTTTGAAACAACGTCAACATGATTGACGGTCGGTAAATTTTTTATGTTTAATTTTTAATCAAAGTTCACGTATAAATACTTTTCGTATGGCGACGCTTCAGCTCAACGTTTTCGATACTTGCGCCTCTATATGCAGTTTTAGAAAAATATTTTCTTGAACCGTCACTGAGCTTCGTAATGTAATACAACAAAAAGAAGAAAGTTTTAAAGAGTGTGAGAAATTAGAAACGAATTTTAGTGCGAATTATTCGCACAGGTACCGCTAGTATTGATATTAATACAATTTGAAATCTATGTGAACATTATTTCTGTTTCTCACGTTCATTGAATATAGTTAGCACTTATTGAGTGATCAAAAGTCTACTGTGCTATAAAAAAAGCGGGGTTTCTCAAAGTTGAGGTTATACGCAATAACAGCTATTATTAGCTACTACTGGCTGGCGACAGTCTCGCGCATCAGTGTGCACGAGAAAACTCTTTCGCCCTGTTGTTATTTTCTTTCGGCCCGCTATTATATAGATGGCGTGCGAATAATTCCCGCAGAGCATAAATGTTAGACTTTCTGCCTTAAAATCGAAGCCGAAAGTACGTACTTTCGACCAGGTATAAAGAAAAAACAATTGTCAAATTGGTTGTTGAGAACATAATTTCCGTTTTGACTTTATGCTAAATAATTTTCAGCATTAGGAGCTTGTGATAAGAACTACTCATAATAATTTGGACCAAATTTTTACTTGACTGTATTCAAATAAAAACATAATTTTAACGTTAAGTGGTAGTTTCTATGATAGAAATACTAAAAAACACAAATTTTTCCGTATTTTTAAGGAATTTAATTAATATTTAATAAATAAAACGTAATTAAGTCACTCTCAAGTCACGTGACACCGGACACAATTCAGAGTGCGTGACGTCACTCAGTCATAAACATTATCAGACTCTGTCAAAAGGCTTCATTGTTTGGTTAATATTTAGAGTGAGTAATTTATTATTTATTTATAGAAAACGTCAAATTACATGTAACTATAGCAACAACTACGAAAAAACCTTTCATCACCTCATCAGTTTACCAACGTTTATGACTGTATGACGTCACGGCAATCACGTGACAAGTATTGGCGTTTTGGAGCGAAATTTGAAACGGAATTTAAAATACATGATTTTTAAAGCTTAAAAAATAATAAATATTTGTGACTATATTAGGTACTTATGCGCGGTTTAAAACACCTCCCCAAAAATAGTCAACGTCCCTATTACACAGAATAAAAAATATTTATATTGTGGCCGTACGCGCATAAAAATATATTTTCCAATCACTCACGTTTTCGACTGTCCATGCAGTCTTGTCCTTCCGAATGTGTCGGTGTAGGCGGTCCCTCGCTGGCGACATGAGCAGCCGTGTCCACTTTCAACGGTTGCTGCAACTGACTCGCAGAGGAAACGGGCGGCGTCGATAGCATCATTCCCGTATGCATCAACGTCTGTTGTTGTTGCTGTTCAACCTGCGTACAATCAGTAGATGCACTTGAACCTGATCCGAGCTGTTTAACAGAAGTACTCGCCATCTGTGATAGCAGTCGCGGTAAACTGGCAGCTAAACTAACCGGCGGAGGTCCGGGAGCATGACCGGGAGGCGCTACGCTCGCAGGAGGAGGTACCATCGGTGGTGCTGACGCCTAATGCAAATATCAAACTGAATACATAACATTCTCAAAAATTTAATCGTTTTTTTTTTTTTTCAAATCACGCGAGATTTTCTTACACAAAAAAGATGAATGTATGCGTTTCAAACGTATCAAAATTTAAACAAATGAATTGAATTACTATCAGGAATTTCGAATACTGTCGCAATAAGAGGTACCTCAATGTGAACTATGCTCGTAATAACCAGATTCTATTTCACCTAAAGATTTTTCCGTTTATTTTGTTCGTATCGAAAAATAGAGCGCGAGATTCTCATTTTTACCGGGCATTTGTATTAGGGATGTAATGATTCCGATTTCGATACCGATATATCGGCCGATATAATTGAAAGGCCAATATATCGACATCGCCGATAATATACAACCGATATCAAACACTTCAAAAAGCACGCATGAGAACTGCGCATGCAGATTATCTGAAAATAATTTGAAAAAACTTTGCTTTCTTAATAAAAATCTGTCAAAAGTAAACTTTCATTACTTCTAATACTTTGTGTAATGATAATTACTTTCTTAATTATCACTTTGATTGCTTGATAATAATTCATAATAAATATTTTCTTTGAATTTAGATGTGACATTTTTATTTATTTATTTTTACACTTCTCAAGGATGAGTCTCAGTTAAATATAGGTAAGTTTCATGCATAATAAAGACATACAAACGCCCGAGGAACACTATTATTTATTTGATTTATTATCTACTAAGCCATCAGTATCGGTATCGCCGATTATTCACTACAATAATCGGTATCATATCCGCAAAATTATGTATCGTTACATCCCTAATTTATACTTTTATTTTGCATCGGTTCATTATTTATTAAAAAGTCGTAATAGAACAAACTTTCCAACAAACAACAGTACAATGATAAAAACATTTTACCTGCGGTGGCGTGGTCGTAAGTCGAGGCAAAGCCGTTGCCAATAATACCGGACCTGTAACGACCGTGTGTTGATCTGAAGGTTGATCGCGCGATGTTTCCGACGTAGGCGTACTATCGCCCGGTGAAATATCCATGTCTTGACTGTCGGCAGCGGTGTTTTCATTCGCCATACGTCTGCGGCTCGCTTCAGACTGGTGTTGTGTCTCGCTCGAACGCGTCATCGTACTTCCGACCGATTCGACCGAATCGTCTTTTGTGTTCACCCACTGGCGAACACTTTTTAATCCTCCCGGTCCTATTTCATTTCCGCGCGAAACCATTTCACTTCTACTGCTATTACTGGATCGGGCATTGGAATGTTTTTCGTGTACTAATCGAACACATTATAAAATATAAATTATTTATAATTGCTATAATTGTTAAGAAACATTCATTGTTGTAACACTATATTAGAAAAATGTATTATTCCGACACGTCACCGTCGGGATTTAAACCTGAATCTTTCCACTTTCGCGGCGGAATGAGTTAGTCAATTACTCTACGGTGCACACAAATCAACATTTTAATCCTTCATAATATAGCGATTTACAATGATGGAGTAAAAAACCATATTTGTATCGTATCCCTTCCTTATGTATAGAAAATTTACCATTAAATATTGCAAATATATATTATATGCTCTTTTGCAGATACAGATTGATCATTGATAAACAATTTGTGTTCTGATTTGAAAATGGTTGACAAAATATAAGCACTTTGTACCCAAAAATCAAGAACCAAGAAAACAAGCAAAACACAATTCGATTTGTTTCGATTTTTCTTATCTTTTCTGATGGTTTACTCGATGGTTTCTGATAGTTTTAGGATTGAGTCGCAACCCACCTGTAACCCTTCCGCGACCCACTAGTGGGTCGTAACCCACCGGTTGAGAACCGCTGCTCTACTCTAATGTACTCTAACATATGAAGTCAAATAAAAGCTTGTAATTATAGACATACCTGCTCTACTACTTGAAGAACTACTGTAAGATGTTCGATCCAGGTCTCTGTCTCTATCCCTGTTTCTAGACGAGCGCTCACGTTCGCGTTCTCTTTCTCTCTCGACCCATTCGCGCGGTTTCTCCCACTGGGATACTTCAGTTTTGCAATTATAGTAATACTTCTTGCCTGATGAACTGATGTGTTCAGACCAGTCGCCAACACGTGTAATTCTATCTCTGTCTTCACGCTGCAGTAACAATGAATACAAATCACAATATGTAGATAATCTTATATATAAAAATGAATCGCCGTGCATTGGTCTCGCTAAAACTAGAAAACGGCCAGATCGATCCAAATGATTTTTTTTTTTGCTTTTTTCGGAAAGGTTCAGGGATGGTTTACGCGTAAAAAAAATTAGGAAAAACCCTAAGGAAGGGCTCAAAAATTGCAAGAAAATGAAATTCACGATTTTACTTCAAAATTAGTATCAATAGATGGCATTCGCGGCGGATCTATCGACTGACAGCTCCGCGTCATGCAGAACTGTTTTTCTGTGCGGTTGTGTGAAAAATTGTCATTTACATAATTTTTTCATAAAAACGATTGTCAATTTTGAGACCAGACTCGGTTAAAACGAATTAGGTGATACGAAGTTCACCGGGTCATCTAGTTTCAAATAATTTTCAACATACAACGCTAGGTATGGAAAGTGGAGTTTTTAAACAGTAGCCCAGGGGTTCCCAAAGTGTGCGCCGCGGCGCCTTGGTGCACCGTAGAAAGCAAAGAGGGACGCCGTGAGGCACTCCTGTTTACCATCCTCCGGAAACTAAACTTAAATAATAAACGTATTAAAATAAATAAATAATAAACGTATTCTTATGCGTCAATATAAATATAAAAACTCAGCTTCATTTTACCCTATTTCGACTAGTTATGGCGCCGAGACAAAATACTAAACCTGTAAGTGCGCCGCGAACTGAAAAAGTTTGGGAACCCCTGCAGTAGCCGACAAATAAATGTTTTTATTGAGGAAATAAGATTTAAGTTAAAACAAATTAAAAGAACACGCTTTTGTAAACTAAAAAATGCAAACTAATTTGACAACAAAATTAGCTTTACTATAAAAAGCGTGGGGTGCTACCTACTTAAATTTTCATAATAGCTCTACGTTTACAGTTAGCTAGTAAATGAAAAATTAATTACCGATATTAAGCACTCCACACTTTTTGCAGTAAAGCTAATTTTATTGTCAAATTATTTTGCATTTTTTAGTTGACTAAAAAACAATATTGCATTTGATTATAGGGAAGGCAACGCAACATATGTCACTGTATAATACGCGCCACGATTCTAAAAGGTTCTGGAGTTACATGCAAATGGAGGCTTGCGCAGGTACAGTCGGTTGACAAACTACAAACTCGCGCTATATTATTATTTTTGATTTTTCTTTAATCTAAAGAGGTCTAATTCCTTGCATAAGTCATCCAAAAAAATATTTTTCGTGCTTGTCTATGCAAAACTGTATTAGTCATCTTGACCAATTAACAATCAAAGAAACAACTTAACAATAGCGTAGTGGACTGTACTTTATAGCAGGAAAGCGACAAGTGACACGACAACCAGAGATAACCAATCACCAACGAGCGCACGTTCTGTGCCGGTAACTGGGAGGTTGTGGGAGTCTTCCTTTCCCACAAAACAGCCAGGACGGCTCTAAAATATGCATTTGCGACGCTGTTTGTGACTAACTTCAGAACCTTTTAGAACCGTGGCGAGTATTATACAGCGTGTTAGCTTGCTTGCTGTTATTTTTCAAGTTTTTTTTATCCTGAAGGTCCTGGTCAGGATAATGGGACAAAGTTATTAAATTATTGTATTGTGATAGGTCCTTGATAAGTGTGCAAAGTTCCAGTTTAATCTGACGTTTTGAAGTGGGTGAATTTCACGTTCAAAGATTCCGTTACAAACATACAGATGGGGCTAATAAAAGCGTGTCAACAACACAAACCGTTTTCTTAGGTTAGGCCTACATAATTAATATGAATTCATTCATAAAGTTGCAATTTTATGTGGAACTTTGTCTATAAGATGATAGAACAATTATTTTTAAGTCTTTTAAATATTTAAAACATTTAATAATGATGGAAAACTTTCTGGTTTCTGGGCTTGTACGTCGTGATCCATTGGTATTTTTATCTGACGTTTTGTCTACAACTGCAGTAGGCATTATCAAAGGCGATGTGGTAGCGGGCGAAGTATCCTTCTAGGCTGCTCACAAGTAACACCCTAGAAGGTCACCTTGCCTGCTACCACATCGCCTTTGATAATGTCTACCGCAGTTGTAGACGAAACGTCAGGTAGAACTACCAATGATAGCGTACAAGCCCAGAAATCAAGAAGTTTTACGACAACGCCAGCCGCGAAAACCTACACACTTGGATTTAATAATGATGTTACAATAATGTTTCCATTAATTGAACATCTAAAAATAAAAATACATTAATTAAACACAAAACTTACCTTTTCTTGGCAATTGTGGTTGGGTTTGCGATCTCGGGACGAATTCTGCGAAACAAGTTTGAGGGAGTGTAAAATCATTTTGTCATCGGCACTCCTGTCATGATTGGTTCTATGTTCGGAATCTCTATTTTCTCGGCTTCGCTTCTCTTTTGGTGACCTAACGCAATCTAATAATATCAAAGAAAATTTGTTTAATAAAACATCGCATTTGTTTAATTGAAACAAATAAAAAATCTTAAATTTAAACGCATCACAATCTTCTTTTTTAACACGTTGACTGCCAACTACGAGATATCTCGTAGGTTGTTTACTTGCCCAGGACGCCTATTACGAATTATCTCGTCCCTTCATTAGGTACTTGCCATATTTGTATAGCTACGAGAAAATTCGTAGCATAACACTGTAATTACGAATAGATGACCTCAGGAAAAAGAATAAAAAAATCAGGTTTGGCTTAAATGAACAAAAAAAATCTTAAACATTAAAAAAAACATTTGTTAAGGCTTCTGATTAATTATTAAAGTTTTTAATAATATGACATGATTAAATCAAATTAGCTCTTTAGACCGGAATCGTAAAAAAATCCGTGGCAGTCAACGTGTTAATTTCCCAATTTGGTCCTCAAAATTAACCCTTAAAATCGGAATTCATTTATTTACGCTATGCATCCGTGATTGGGTCATCTAACTCTACATATGTATTAAATTTCAACTGTTTTCTTCCAGTAGATTCAGAGAAAATAAGCTGTGACAGATAGACTAACAGACATGAGATTGATCCTATAAGGTAGGGGTGCTCAGGGTTATAGTGGCGACAGTCTACCACAAAATATTCAAACGACAAGCGATTGACTTGACTGGGACAAAGACATATTTACGAAAGAAAAATATGCATTAGAATCAGATATATACTTTCATTGATGACAATTATGCATTTTTCACGAAAATGCAGATTGTATAGATGTTTTTCCGCGATCGACTCCCACAGCTCTCGCGATCGACCGTTTGAGCACCCCTGCTATAAGGGTTCCGTTTTTTATTGGATGTACGGAACCCTACAAAGATATAAAGCGTCGATATAACCTATAAGCCTATGCATAGTTGTGTATATGTGTTTTTAACATAGTTTTTTGCATAACTTTTACTCGACATTTTTCTACGCATTTTAATCAAAATTTGACTTGAAAGACCAACTTTTTCTGTGTACATCAAGCATTTGTTTTTGTGCGAATAGAATCTAATGTTGTACATGACAGGGAGTTTGAATACGACGTTAAACTGCTCTTGCATGTAGGAAAACTGTAATTATATTATCACAATCTAAGGTCATTGTCAAATTCAATTTTTTGACAATGTTTTGTGCCACCCAGCATTAATGAATGGGACTCCGATGTTTAGCGTCTACAATCTCTTTAAGGTAGTCGTCGTGGTACAATATTGTCAAAAAGTTATAGATTACACGCGCCTTAAAAGTATACTGGCTTGTAGCTAAGTGATCCATAATTTGTACGCAAGACTGTACCCGTGGAAACGTAACCCATACAGTATTCATATGCATGTATACTTTTCTATAAATTGTTGAACTTTAAACCGTTATTTATAAATAATTAGACGGTCAAAAAATTTTTCCTTATTTTTTTTTAAACTTATAACAAATGCATTGAAAGACTGTCAGTTTTTGGAAAGTTTCTGACAGTTAGTTCTTTTTTTATAAATAAGAAACTGGTTCAGAACTACAAAGAACGTATACAATCAATGTTAATTATCCAATTTTTAATTGAATTTATCTCGGATTATATACGGTCGACCGACTTCAAATTTTCAGGGTAATTGTATTACCATATCCTTAATAAGTATACAAAAATTAAGAATTTTCTGACGGTGTGCCTTAACCACGACAACTACCTTAAATACATATGAAAAAATATCTATGTTCATTCATATCTTTAATTGTTTGGTTAAAAAAATATCTTGACGGACAGACAGACAGATACAGAAAACAAAGTTTTTTTTTATTGAGGTAAGGAACCCTAAAAAATATCAAACGAACTTAAATTTAACAAAAATATGAATCTAGGAACTGCATGCTTTTAATAATAAATGACCTATATGTGAACTTCCATTTAAGCCTATTTCAAAACTTACCTGAATATTTATCCCTAGAAGATTTATAGTCTCGATTTTCTCTCTCCTTTTCACGTATTTTCTGTAAGTAGGAGCTCTTGGACTGATAAGATCGATCCCTGTCATGTGGTGATTGTGAATCTGGACTGTCCGACCGATACGAATTCCCATTTGGCGATTCTCGCATCCGTTCATATCGTTCCCCACTGGTCCCATAACCGCTGCTCTTCGACGAACCGTATTTTGCGTTCTATTAATTTCAATTAAAAAAAGTTAAATAAACTCATCTAAAAGTACTTAGAAAATATGAGTTCATCTGCTAATTTGACAATTTATACTGGCCTCGCACATAAATTCAAACTTGCAGACTTTAATTATCAAAATATTGTGTATAATTGTTTGGTTTACGTCGTTTCTTATTTTTGACATCAACAAGTTTATTATATACGCGTACACAATACGAACGTTGTATTTTAACAGACAAAATATTTAACAAAGTGTCTCAATTCATTATTAACAACAAAATAAAATTTCAGTTACGATTTGAACCGCAAAATGTGTAACCTTGATATTTTCTCAAAAAGTACTATCATCTGTCATGAAAGGTTGGGTCGACATTTGTCAGTTCAAAATGTAAGCAGTTAAAATAATGATAATTGAATTACGTAGCCCAATAAAATATGCTGTAACATAAGGCTATTGACTTTGTTTTGTCATTAACGCCTATTTTTTTTTTCGTAATTGATAAAAAGACATTTTGCGAGTAAATCACACTGCCTTCAAGATTCCGATTTTGAAAAGAGAATTTTCAAGACTGTTCAAATTTAATCGACAGAATCTGGTAAAATTTTCCAAAATTTAATAGTTTTAGCTGTTTTAATTTTTACGTTAAATTGTCAAAATGGCAAACCGAAATTTGCAAACTCGGTGACCATTTCCTTATTTACCTGATAGGGATGGGTCTGGTGTTTATCGAAGTACCTGAAAAAAGAAAAAAAAAATGTTGATAATTTGTATAAGATAAACATAAAAGTGACTTATGTACACGACCTCCATAATATATAAATATATTCTGTGAGGTTGTGTCAATACAAGACTGTCCTACCCATCGCTAATCCGTTGCGGTTTCCTAGCATGCATTACCATCAATGCAAGTCTCAGATAAATATTTGTGGCTTTTGTACTGAGCCTCGCAATAGTTTAATATCATAAAAACAACATTAACGACTATATAGCTAAGTTAGAACTCTCCTCCCAGAAGACGCCATGTCACATTCAGGGACAGCAGTCCGTTCGTTGCAGGCCGCAGATGGTTAACAGGAATATTTGGCCTCCTTCCGATTGGCTTAGTAATAATCCAATGGTATGTATATAACCTTCAATAATTATTGGTAGCGAATTAATTCCGAAAAAATAGTATTGAAAATGTAAAAAGAAACTTGTAATTTAAAAGAACTCTTACTCGATGTGTGCATAATCAATTATTAATATTTAATTTCATTTTTGAACTGCGATAGTTAAGATAATTCAAGAAAAACGTGCTACCAGATAGCGTTAAAAGTTCCAAGACGTGTATTTAGAAAGTGCTTTGTCCAGCGTATTCAGCAGACACACCAAACAAGAGAAATTGTTATAAAAATAATTTGACATTGTAAAAAATTGTGATTTGTGTTTGAGTAGTGCATAATAAAACTTTTCTTATAATCGTGCAAATAACGTACATGAATATGAATGAATTGTAAGTGTCCATTAAACTCCCTAAATATTTCTTGCATGTCAGAGGAGGGTCATGTAAGCACTTTTCAATGTGGTATGTCGTATTAATGTATAAGAGGGATTTAAAGATTTAAAAAATATATTACACAATAGTTTTTTACCTTATTGTTAGTAGCACCATTAGTTTTAATGTAAAGAACAGATTTTGTGTTTTGGAAAATTTCTGAAGTGTTCTCGTTTTTTTTTTTGTGTTACTACAAAGATTGTAAATACTATGATAAAAGTTGTTTTGTTTCCATTTAAATGGCTACTGTTTAATAACCATAGAATTAATGAAATTATTTTGTACGCTTACGCGCCAAGCCAAATAATTCTAATTTTAATTGCGCCTAGTCTGGAATTTACAAAATATTCTACTTTCTTGACCCCAAATTTTTTTGTCTGAAGGTAACAGTAATATGTTAAACTAAAGGCGGGAAGTCTGAGGTCTACGTTCCCATAAGTGGGCGTTTAACTAACGACAGTTTACCAAATAAAGAAAAGAATCAGATAACGGCCACAACGATTTTGAAAATTAGATTATTTTTTTGATATGGATTATTAGTAAGTGTAAACTGACTGAAACATCAAAACTATACAAGCATAATAATCTTATCGACTCTCAGACAACTCGACAAGTTTAATATTACACTGTTATCTGGTGTAATATGACACCTTTTTTAAAGTTTATGTACATGCGGATGTAAATAATGTAACCAACATAAAGGTAATATCTAATATAATTCAGAACAAAAATCGCAGGAACCTAGACGAAAAAAGAAATGCTTAATATAATCAGTACATTTTTATTTTAGCAACGTTTCGGTCAATAATAATTTGATCTTCATCAGGCATCTAGAAATATAAACAAAACGCATGTCAGTAATAGTATAAATCATGGACGCGTATATTAATTGGGATTTAATATAGTATTTGAAAGTGTGAAATAATAAAGAAAATTATTTAAAAATATTTGTTAAAAATAAGCGATAACTAAGTATGTCATGCTTTAATGGTTGTAGGTTCAGAATCATATAATAAATAGTTGATAATCATCATATAATAACCTATTTTTCCCGTAGGCCCGTGCCTAGGATATAAGGGGGCTCCACGTTTCAGCCAACTGTTTGAAACAACAGACCGTTTTTAGTATTTTATTGTGTTCTGTGTTAGTTCTATTTTATTTATTTTGTGTTGACAAAATGATATAAATGTTGTTTTTTGACAGTAGGTACTACTTCTTATTATTGTTTTTTTGTTCTATTTTTGACACCAAGTTTTTCACCTGCCCCGCTATTAATGATTTCATAATCCTGCAAGGTAACCCCAGAAGGTATATGAGCCTAGGGCCCACTAGAACCGATAATAGTGTAACAGAACTTTGCTACAATAACCACCACTCTCTATAATGTAATATTGCCTAATTTGTTTTTCCTTAGCTACGAGGAAAAACAATTTAGACAATATGTATTACATTATAGAGAGAGGAGGTTATTGTAACAAAGCTTACTACAATAGACACTGCACCAGATACCCGATTTTTATTTGATAGCTAGGAACTATTAGGAATCGTTTGGATCATAGGGCTATAACAAATTATAGATATACATTTTTTAAGCTTTTAGAATCGAGTACCCCGGTGCCCATAATCACTCATGATATTCCAGTAAGCGGTAAGAATGTTAGATGTTTTTGAGACAACATTAATACTCTACATTGTCGACCGCAACATTGTTTTGTTTTGAGTTTCTATTAGCAACGCTTAAGAAACAAACAAGTTTAATACAATTTTCAATCTCTTTGTAATCAGATGTATTAGAACTCGTCTTAATTAAATCAAATTTTGTTGTGTTTTATTTATTTTTTTATTTTATATCAATAGGCCAAATTGATTATTATAGATCAAATCGATCATTATAATATTAAACTGAGACACACAATACACAGTAATTTGTATAGTAGCGACACAAAAATAAGTAAATAAACCAGAAGTCTACTGACAGAATCGTGACCTTGGTTCCAAGTAAAAGATGAAATTTTATTGTTTTGCATAAGTGTACTTAATTGATTTATATATTTAGATTTTCTTTTAGAAAAACATGTGTTACTAACATGACGCGTTATTTTAAAATGAAATAAAACAAGTAGGTACCTAGATAAAAAGTTTAATTGAACCCGCCGTGTAAGAAACAATTCGCTGTAGACCTTCCAACACTCGAGACGATACAGCACTGGCCGTTTCAGGATAGAATCTCAGGTTAACCGATCACTGAGGTTAGGGAAAGGAATAAAGCGCGTAATGGAGAACTATACTTCTGATTATTTATTCTTGTGGTAGCGACATCAATACCTTGCGAAAGACTGTTTTTTGAAAACCGACCGAGTTTCTAGTTAACGCAGGAAAGAGATCTTTTAAACTTAGAGCATATAATTATTTATGCTTCAAATTTTATAATAAAATAGTTTTATGTATTCTGAATTGGAGATCAGATAAAAAGTCGTTCAGAAAGGAACTTCGAACTTTGTTCTGCAGTTTACAAAATACATTTAAATTAGTTTTCCATTAATGTTTCTTAGGGTCTTATAAGCCAGTTTGTTAACTAAGATATCAAAATCATTAATGAGTTGATTTCTGTCTTTCAGATGGAGGTAATGATTGGCATTGATGATAAAACTAAACGCCAGGCAGCTAAGCGTAAGTAATTTTTTACATTATTTCTATTGCTGCAAAATGGGTTTGTTCTGCATGTTAAAATTTGACAAATAATCTAAACCAACTTATCCATTATATCAAGCTTTCTCAAACTTATAGCTTCACGTACCCCAATTAGATTTCCAAGACAGTGGCGAACCGCTTAAAAACTGACTATAGATAGAACAAAATTAGGTATTTTATTAAAAAAGAACTACAATCACAAAGAGCAATAGATATCAATTAGTGTGATAGGTAGGCTTGTTTCTTGTCACAAATTGAGTGGATTCTGGGAGTAGTTTTGTTCAATTTCAAAAATGGTTTAAATTTCTGTCACCAGATGTCACATCGTTTTGTGTCAAATTCCAATAGTACTGAAAAAATCGCAAAAACCTATTTGTAAAGAGATTGGATATTCGAATTTATGATTTATTAATACTTTAATCACTAAACCTAAACCTTCCTCAAGATTTAAGTTAATGTATTGTATCAACCGCATTCAAATTTTTACCGACAGCTTATGAATTCCTAAGGCCTAAAGGAAAATATCAAGCATGGGAAAATTTGTTTAAATCGCTTCAGTATTTTCTGAGATTACCCTTAACACACTTGTAAACTTTTTCTCTTTATAATATTAGCAGATATAATCTACCACTTTCTTTGCACCAAAATTAAGTCATTTAACGAAACTTCAAACTATCAATAGTTACGATAGACTCTAATGACCTCAGCTGTTGAGCGTCTATAATCTGCAATCTCTCTATCAATAGCTACTATCAAATTTTGTTATGGCGTTTGAGTTTGACTAAATTTGCTAACGTTTTTAAACAGTAGATATATTTCTAGATCTGGAATCAGAATATAATACAGTCAAAACCGTTTAGGACGACATCGTTTAGAACAACATATCGGTTATATTGATCAAAATCATAGGTCCTGGCTTAATGCTATATGACCGCCTTATAAAAAACACTGCTTTTTACGACATTGCTTATTACGACATATCTCATTAAGCGACTACATTTAATGTAATATCTTCATATCTTCAGAGAATTAGAGCGACCAGATGTAAACAAAATTCGTACGCACAGAAATGTTCCAAACAGACTAAAATTACAGATTTTATGAATACAGCAAAAGAATAATATTATTCCTATTAATATCTATGGATTTATATGTACCTACACATTCAGTAATACTACATACTTAATAAAAATTACTTTGTGTCTCGAAAACATCACCTGTTGTTGCGACTATCGGTTTTTACGACCAAATATGAGTAGACCCTTCGATGTCGTTATAACAGATTTTGACTGTAATTTTAAAGGATTGCTTATTTTGTTTTTTAAGTTATTTTTTTTTTTTATTAGGACGTTCCCATTTCAAGGAGCAAGTTTTCTCAGAAGAGCGTAACAAATGGACTTCGCTTGACGTCATGGACTCAGGTAAATTACTCAATCATTAAAAGAAGTTAAAACATTGAATATCGTAGCCAGCAACAAGAACGAATCAAAAGAAAGTTCTTGAACTCGAATTAACAGAATGTGCCGCTTGATGCAGAAGTGTAAGGATTTTGTTTTCTTAGTTAGTTTAGTGTTTTGCTGAAGATGGGAGCTTAGCTCTCGAAATGTACATCCACTGAATAAATCTGTTGTGGTAAGAAGTAACTATTCTTTTATTTTTACCATTGGCATTATATAATGTCGCATGAGTACCATGGATTCCGATACTCGGTAAATCTAGGAGCTTTAAGACGTTGATGACTCACAGCAGCGCACTCTACAGATCCACTCACGAACTATAGTTTTAACAATGCATTTGAACTCTTTATGTCTTATTTCGTAATCTTAACCATTAATTTTTGGAGCGAGAACGCGAGGTGACCATTTCATTCGTCTCGATACTAATAATAACCTCAATGATCCTAAAACTGGCTGTTTTATGTAACTAATTTAGAAATTCTTTGCTACCCTTTGGAGATCTAGACACCCAACTTTGAAAGGAGAAAAATTTTAAAACCGTGTTCCAAATTATAACTAACAAAAACAAATAATTCATAAAAAAAAATTTTAGTAAGTGACTTATACCTCCGGTAACTGGTCTATACTTATGATGTCAGTGCTAAAATCGTATTATCGTTCCGTGTTATGCAAGATTAAAGAGTAAAATAGAATGGGATGCACCACATCCTGAAAAGATTTTTGTGCTTCCCCTTTTTATTGGACTAGTCAGCAAATAATCTGGATCTTCTTATGAGCTCCAGAAGATTGGCTACTAGATTGTCCTGTGGAACTATTCCATTCTCATCAATGTAGCCAAATATGGTTGTCCTCCTGTAGGTTAAAGCCTCACATTCGAACACGATATGGGTGGCTGTTTCATCCTCCATTTCGCAAAATCTACATAATGTTGATTCCTGCTGTATCCCCATCTCTCAGGAAAGCATGATCGATTAAAAGCCCAATCACCTTTCTGAGTGTCGGTCTGTTGAGTCTACCTAAGTCCTCAGTTAGCTTTGAGGAAGGGCCTATAATTATTTCTTCCCATGTTTTTTACCTGAAACCAGGTCCCAATCTAAGAGATGCTACTCGCAGGTCCATCTCCTGACAGTTTACTGTCCTATAGAAAATTCCGCTAACTGGTTCAGGTCCAATGAATTTTTCAGAAGCTTCTTATCTAGCAAGGGTATCTGCTTTTTCATTGCTTCGAATTTCTTCATGACCCACATAATGTGAACTTTGTTTCTCTTACCCAGGTCATTTAGAAGTCGGTGATAATTCCAAACCGGCTTAGAAATAAATTCGTAGGATTGTGCTGTATCATGCAACATGGAGTACTGTTTATTTACTGCTTTTGCTATTAAAATTGCGAGAAGAAAATAATTTTTCACAGAAATGAACAACTCTAATTACGTTATGATTTGTTATCACAATCTGCTATCTGTCTTTATTTCACAGAAATGAAGCAATCATATTTTCACATAATATAATGTGATTAATTTTATCTTTCTTTGTAAAATTAGATAACTGTTTTTGCTAAATGAGCATTATACAAAACATAAATTTACTCGAGATTGTTGTGTTATGAACGCATGAAAACTTGTTCAATTTAAAATAAATGTCTTTTTTTGGTATATATTATTTCTTAAAGGTGTTTTTTGTCGGTATGAAATATCTCCCCTAATACTGTATCAAAATTAATGTTTAATACGCCATTTTGAAGATTATTTTTCTCTCTAATGACGTAATTTTCGCACTTAAATTACGCTACACGAATTTCGTGATTTTTGACCCCCCCCCCTCCTTGTCACACCCTCCCTGGAGTGACGTCACATATTTTCCAATTTTACACCTAGAACTGAGTCAATGAAAACAGCAGCTCCAAAATTATACAATAAAAACCTTATATAGCCTAAAGATAGAATATTTTTTTAAGTTTTTCGGTTACAGTTAAAGTTTTGTGTTTTAATACTTTAGATTTTGACATGTAACACCACGAGGCTTATGACAGCCCCTTGTCACACAATGTCACACGTCGTTGACCCCCTCCACGATTTTAACGTGTGGCGGAATTTATGGATGGCCCCTCTCGCTGATTGGTCAGATGGAACGAGACCACCTCTGTAACCTACATACCTTGATTAATGATCCTACAATTTGTCTCTGAAAAACTTAAGGGTCATTTACTTTACAGGAAAACTATTACGATGTTTAATAGAGTAGAACCTCGATAAGTTAAAAGCCAAAAGAAACGTTAAAAAATTTAAGTTATAGAGTTTTTTACTTATCGAGAATTGAAGTTAGAGAGGTTGTCAGAGTAAAATTTTTAACTTACCGAGGTTTGTAGATTTTATAGAGGACGTATTTAGTTCAATAGAGGTTACATACATTTTTTATCTATTCATTTAGAATAAATTATTTATTTATTTAAACAATCAATTATTTAAACAAAGAAATCAGTAAAGCGATTTAGTGGAAGACTAAATTGAAAATCAATTAAATTCTTGGCAAAACCTTTCATTTGGATACTTACTCATGATGACTCACTGATAATACTTTAACTTATGGAGGTCACCAAAATATCATTTTAAGTTATCGAGGGCGATATTCAGAATATTTGTTTAAGTTACCGAGGTTTTGTGATTTAAGTAGTGGAGGCTTTATGCTTTCAGGGGAAGGGAAATCAAAAAATTTTTAACTTACAGATGTTTTTAACTTCTCGACGTTCTACTGTAATAAACGATGGCAAACGGTTTATAGAGAAATATCTGTTAATTTGTTTTACCTATTTGAACAAAACTTCATGAACTATAATTTAATATTCATCTTTAAAGTTAAATTCCAGATATGTAATGCCTAATTGTATATTATATCATAGTTTAACTATCGTTTAAGCATATTGAGAGCTTGAAAAAGTCTTAATAAAAAAAAGACGAAACGTTGCAATCAGTGAGTGTTTAAATTCATTTATTTTCGTTATTCCAACTACCCGTGATACTGTTTTCTTTTATAATTTAATATATTAGATACGACGTACTTATTCTAATATCGTTCAGTTGTCCGGAAGCTCGCAAATCTGATAATAGTCGCACTTGATCAGGTTTTTTTCTCTTTATATGACATATAATTATGATGCTTTTTACAGAAGATAACCCCAACCTGCCAGATTGGGATATACCATCACCGGAAATCGGTTTACCACAAAAAAATGAAGATGATGAAGTCTTTCGGTGGGAAGATTTTCGGAGAAGATCTAGGAATATTCTCAGTTTGAAAATGAATCAAAATTTTCTGATTTTTCTGGAAGAATGTTTAGAGTAAGTGAATCTTTTCTAAATCTTAAAACATCTAATATGTGGCGCTTTTTTCAGTTTTTTTGTGGGTGATATTTCACGGTAATTGATTCTTTAAAAAATGTTAAAAAGTATACCTACGTACCTTTCAATTCATAACGTGTAAAATAAAATGTTGATTTTTCTTTTAAAGGGATTGTCTAGTATATTCCCCGTATTTCTAAGCTGTTTTCGGAATGATTTTTTTTTTTTTTTTTGGGAACCGGTGAAAAAACGGTTGAAATTATGCACTCACAGAAATAGTTATGAACCATATTCTTTCACAGTTTAGTTTTATAAATATTAATAAAACCTTGTTTGATTTCCACAGCAGCAAAAATCTCAGACATCGATCCAGGGATAAAATTTCATGAAATAATTTTTTGAAAATATTCCAATGGAATCATTTATTCTCTTAAAATGTACAATTAAATTTTGTGGTATCAATCAAATAATTTCAGTCAGTTTCTTTATGTAACTTAATAGTAAAGTTTTGTAGCACCCTTACGGTGAGAATTCGTTATCTGTTTGTATGTCACGGTTGATTTTCTTAAGAATTACTTATACTTGTCAACTTGAAATTTGACAGAGTTATAAAATTATTTTAATTAATAATTCAGTTCAATTATTTAATTCATATCGAGTGAAAACTGAGGAAAAGCTTTAGCGGAACCAATCTTCAGTTCAGAACAACACGAAGAAAGAAGACATCTGATCAACATAAAAATAGTTAATTAAAATTGAATTTTTGCTACATTTTTCTCAATCAGAATTTATGAATTAACTGCTTACATTTGTTTTTTCTTTTAAAAATTGCAAATTTCTTAATTTTTTTTTTTGAAAGACTGCCGAAGAGGAGTCAATAGCTTGTCATGGCCATATATAAAAAATTAAATTTTTTTTTGAAATCAAAATATTAAAATCAAATGATAAGTTCTATTATTTCTTTAAATTTCATTTAAGAAATTCATGGCTTAATATTGCTACACATTTTTGTATTTCTAAAGAAGAACAAACCGAAAAAATACATCAGAAGAAAGAAGACATCGATATAGTGTTATATATAAGTGTTTGAAACTCAACTCTTAAACGTTGCTAAGGATCGTTTTCGAATAACTTTAAAATATGATCTCATTGACCAAAAGTCTGATACTTTTCGAAATCTTAAAATATAGTTTTTCGTTCACTTTTTGTCAATTTTTTTAACGAAAACACGACTTGAATAGCAAATGAAACAGACGTATCGAAATATGAATAATCCTATTGTGGCAGCAAGAGACATACTATGATGCGTTGTTGGTTATGTATTCTAAACGGCGAACTACGTTTCAGAACACTACGAAGTACAACAGAACCTGATAGAAGATTGCCAGACGTTAATCAAATGATAACATCCATCACGCATCTTCGCCAACATGCTGCCGAGGTATTTGTTCAGTTATTTTTAATCACGTAACGTTTTGTTTTAATATCAAGAAAAAAATGTTTGTTTCTTTAACATTTTCTGTGAAATCAGAAATACAGTGGTACCTCGACATATAAGTACCCTAACATAAAATTTAACTTCTTTAGCGATGTATCTATTTGAAAAAAGTAAGAAATCGAGGGGAAGTAGAACTGCCACATAAAGGGGAAGTTAGTTTGTCTCGTAAACTACATGAAACTGACAAGGACAGAAGTTTATAGTGTGTTGCTAAGTATGTGTAAATATTATTAATTAGTTTCACATAAAAAAAAATTAAACTTGTGAATAATATTAAAAACTAAAGAAGTTAAACTTCTTATGTGAGCTTGTGAGGGTGAGACTCATTATAATTTTTTTTGAAATATGAATGCGCCCCGCACGTTTCGAATTTTTTCGCGCCTCAGACCTCAGTCAGAGTTGCTGAGGATCTTGGCTTCTGCATTGAAGAAGCTGTGATCTTAGGCTGTAGCCGAAATGACTTTCGAAGGATTCGAACCCGAAGTGTCAGGGGAGGAGGATGATTGTGTCTCTGGGAAAAACCATGAGTTTGGAGGTAGATGAGAGAGACGTGAACGAACTCATCGAGGAACACTCTTAAGTTACAAGAGTTACAATCGCAGCAGCATACGGAGGTTCTGCTAGAAATTGGTTTCGAGGAGGGGTCAGAGGTGGAGGAAGTTATTTCTACAAGTGAGATAAAGGGGATCTTGGGAATGTAGGAGAGGGTTTCACAGTTTATTATGTTTTTGTACGATATTTGTCATTTATAAATGCATTTTTTTTATTCAAAAACACGTCACAAAAACAACTAGAGTGGCATTTTGGGAGCTGGAACGGATTAATGGCATTTCAATTAATTCAAATGGGGGAATTTGCTTTGGAAGGAATAATACTCGTATGTCGAGGTACCGCTGTAAAATGTGTCCCTCTTGTTAACTCATTCTAGAACCATAACGAATCCAGTAGTGTTAAACGGAATATGTTTGTAGTTTTTATGTACTGCAGTGAAACGTAATTTAATTTGTAGCGCGATACACTCGAAGTCAAGAAAAAATTGAGACAAATAATGGCAAGATATTTGTTCATGGAAATAGAATGGTTGGGGACGATTAATTGTGAAAACATTGGCCTAAGAGTCGAAGAACTTATACGTTCGATTGTATATCGAATCAAAATAGTGCTTATTACCAGAAGAGAAGTTCTCTACACGTTCGTTCGAATTTCTCATTGCGTCGGTAACAATTTGCAAAAATCAGCCGTGCAGGAATATGTTGTAGGAAATTTATTTAGGTATTTTTTTACATTTTTTGGTAAATTTGAAAGTTCGAAGATGTTGATTGCATATAAAACGTAATGGAAATTTTGTTACAGCTCGTTTTTATCTAAAATGGATATGGATGTATCGAATATTAAACAATATACGTTATGTTTACTTTGTTACCGACTGTGGCGAGATTTATCTCTAAAAAGAGAAACTAAAGAAAGAATAAGATTAGAAGCAGTAAGGAAATTGCAGCCTCCTTTGTTTAAATATTGCACAGAAAAGAGAAAGTAAGTTTGCATTCCATGTTCTACATTTCTGTTAGTGATGGAGCAAAATCGGTCTTGGTCTTGGTCTTGCAAAAAAGCAAGACCAAGACTATCTTTACACCAGCAAAACTAAGACTGAACAAACAAGACCGAGTACGCAAAACCAAGGCCAAATATGCAAGTCTATTTCTAAAAAAAACCCGGGTCGCAGTGCCAAAACCCTGCCGACAATATAGTGTATTTGCTTTTGTAGGGCCGTGTGGTTTTATATTTTTATTATGTGAAATTAAGTTTGTTTTTGGGCAAAATAAAAAATTTAACCCCTTAATACACCCCTTAAAATAACATTTTTTTCTTAATTGTAATATTATTATCAATCTAACGTCTACACCAAATTAAATACACCCTTCAATAAATAAGTCACTATCTGCAAACTAGTGTTTTCATAAAATTTGTAAATCCGGTCCTGTCGGGCCGATTTTATTAAAATTGTGGGGACACTTTAATCACTACCAGAGGGTTAAATTTCAATTTTGAAACGATTCGGAGAATTTTTTCGATATTTTGGGGCCCAAAAACAGTTTTCAACCCCTAAAAAGTACCCTTAAAATATCCCGATTAGGCCCATTTTAAATAGGCTTCTTGCGGTGATGGATTTCAACATGTGGCCCAAATTTCGTTGAAATCAATTAACTCTTTCGAAAGTTATCGCGCGTACACATATATATATATATATATAAACATTTTTAAAAATGGTGCCAAAGTGTTTAGGAGGTTATGAAACGTCGAGAAATTTTGGTCCGACCCCTAGGTCCCGCCATCCGACCGACGCCAATAGTGTATGTTGCCATATGGCAAATACACTAATAATATAAATTCCAAAAATGTATGTCTTCCTATTAACTTTCGGGTGTAAATTAAATTATATTTCGTTTAGTGTAAGTGCAGTTTCTTCTCTGTTTGGACAAGAAACATTGGTAATTATTTACAAGTGGAACTCCAGAAGATGACAATAGATTTTTTATATTTTCATGATAGCAATAAGATAAAGTAATTAATGAGTTAATTATTAATTGCGAGTTACTCATATTTTATACCTTTAATAGTCTTTATAATGATAGTGTTTGAAATTATTAAAAAAACGTAAGTACCAGATCAAATGGTCAAGACCGAGACTATATAAGCAAGACCAAGACTAGAAGTATTTGACCAAGACCAAGACCGAATAAGCAAGACCAATACCAAGACTGTCCCAGTCTTGGTCTTGCTTTGCTCATCGCTAATTTCTGTATACAGTGTGTTTGATTTCATTCAACATGTCGATTTTCTACATTTGAATAACATTGAATTCAAGTTATATCACATCGTAGGCTAAAGGTTCGCACCCACTGAAACGAATCCGGTCGGCACGATCGACAGAATAAAGAAAGAATTGATTTTTTTTTGCTTATGAAAAGTTGCACTTTTTCATAAATTATGGTAGACCTCTTCGTCGTACATGAAAAATAACGTTGTTTTGTTTATTACAGATTTTTGCAGTGCATGTTGTTATCCAAAATAAGTAGATCAGCGAATTTGGATGGTTTAATGAGTAAATTAACACTAATGGTGATGACAAAAAATAACATCGCTGTGAAGGAAATTTACGGCAAAGTGGCGACATTTTTTAGAGAAAATAACAAAGTACGTATTTTCTGAAAGTTCTATCATTTTTGAAAGATTAGGAATAGTATCTAACAGCACAAGAGCAGAAAGTTGAATTTCCTGCACTGTGCGTCATGATGCCCGAGGCATCATGTGTCGCGCAGTGCAGGACTTTCAGCTTTCTGCACCTGTGGTGTATACTATTTTTCTTCATACCCTGTCAAAAGTACGTATTTTCACCAATATATAAAAAGACTAATTACTTTCAAGTGAACAGTGTTGAGGTTATACGCAATTACACATGGATCTAATAATGTCCATGTAATAACAGCGGATGGCTACCTACTACTGCCTACTGGCGAACACGTGACCTGACAAACGGCAGTCTCATGTATCAGTGCGCATGACAAAACTGTTTAGGCCCGCCTATATAGACGATATGCGAGTAATTCCAGCTGTGATTACAACAGTGCATAAATGTTATAATTTAAAATCGAATCACAAAGTGCATATTTTCGGCATGGTATGAAGAAAAAGTTATTACTCATACGTAGGCGTTGCCGTTATTAGAATTCCGTAGCTAAATGGCAAAAAAATAATTTCGTCATGTCTGTCTGTCTGTCTGTATGTCACAGCCTTATAACTCCGCCATCTTTCGATTGTGATGAAATTTTACAGGCAGGTGTCTTATGTAAACCGCTATACAATTGTGTAACGAAATTATGACAAAAATGATTTAGGGGTCGCTTGCCACGCATTAAACTGAGGGATGAAAATTTTTGCGCCCCCTGAAACTGCCGCTCGGGGCAGGTGCCCTGGATTGCCCCCCCTGGATTTCTTATTCTTGGTTCTATTTCACTTATACTTATTATCTACGTATTAAGATGACCCCGTTTAGCGCTGTTTCGTATAGCGCAGAAACTTGTTGAAATGTATCTCCGCGTTAAGCGGGGTCTTATTGTATTTTGTCTTCAAAAATTTAGAGCAAATAAGAAAAACGTTCATTATATTTATTTGTTCTAGTATCACGATAGAATATGCGGCTGTGAAATTATTTGCATAAATGATGAACCTATAATCTATTCAGAATGTGAAGTTTTATCCACGGAAGCTAAAACAAAAGATCACGTGACCAAAAATGAGAAAGAGAAGGAAAACAATTTGGTAAATACCTCAATCATCCTAAGTGACGATGACTGTTCGGATAATGCAACTGTTCAACCGGCCAGATCTAAGTCTTCAAGGCGTAGAACTTTTAATTCGGAAATATCACGCCGAAACGGAGATAACACAAATCTCAGTAAATCAGTCAATATTGACGTAGATTTTAACGACAGCGAACAAGCTCAGCTTGATATTGACACTGCTCCTTCTGCATGTTCAACTCCGAAAAGGAGACCAGAACTAAAGCGCCCAAAAGAAATCACAAATTCTGAATGTAACAATTTTGGTGACTGTATAGAAAAAACTAGAGAAATTCGTAATACAACAGAAGCTGTGAGACATTTATCCCTAAAGGAGAGAGACAATCAGTTGCCTAACGTTTCTGATAACAGTGAAAAAGAACCAGAGAACATAATAAGTGTTGATACTGAGAGGAGTGATACTCTCGAAAATACGCGTAACATGCCAAATGCAGATAGTGAACTGAGAATTGAAAACAGTGAAATAGAAATTGACAGTACTTACAAGACTTCGAATGAAAAAGAACAGAACGATACGGAAAGTTGTTCTCTCGAAGTAAATAACTGTTTGTCATCCGAAACAAATCAAGTAATCGAAACAAGCGAAATTAATACTGTGATAAAAAGTACTCACAGAGTGAATACAAAAATGGAAACGAAAAGTGACGTTCAAAGTGCGGAAGTTGCACAAGAAAAGTTTATAGAAAATACTAATTCGAAAGTACATTTGAATGATTGCGAACAAGAATCCAGTATCACTACTGTTTCAGTTGCATCGACTGAAAATGAGAAACATATTTTTGGAAGCAATACACAATTGGGGAATAAAGCAGACCAACAGCGTGGTAAAGCTACAAAAAGTTGCAATTCTAATGTAATATCACAAAGTGAACCAAAACTTATTTCTGAAGGCGACCTTAATACAAAACAACTGCTTGAAATTACCACTGATCAAGTACCGACTATTGTAAATGCGGAGGAGCCTGTTACTAAAGATGCAGAAATGAATATTATTGAAAATTTTTTTAATTCAGAGCACAATGAAATCACTCAGAAATTTACTGTGCCGAGCGAGAACATGAAAAAAGATACACAAACAATTTTGACTGAAAATACGCAAAAATCGACAACAGATTCGTTAACAATAAATAACAATGAAATAGAGTCAAGGGAAAATAATTCAAATGTTAACAAAGTTAAAAATTTAACGGAAAAGGAACTAACTGAGAAAACTGAAGTTGCGCAAGACTTACAAATGAAAAGTGAAAAACTAAGATGTAGGTCAGAATTGCGACCGGAAATAGAAAAGAAATTGAGCTGTAAAAATTATGATTCGCAGAATTCAGATTTTAATCTGGAACCACAGAAAAAAGTATTCAAAGACAACGTTCAAGAAAGTAATATATCTGAAGAATTTGAGAAAGAAAATTCTGTTTTACTGACAACACAAGATGATCTGTTAAATGAAAATAGAAAATTGCATAAGAAACATAAGAAATCGGGGTCGTCTCTAAATTGCCGTCAGGAAGAAAATTCTCTAACTCCAAAAATTGCTATTGTAAATAAAGAAACTTCCCAAGATTCTGTAAAAATAATAGAAAGAAAAAAGCACAAAACAGTGTCTTTGGACACAGCTGGAAACAACAAAATAAAAAGTATAGACAATGCAAAAAATACAAACAAAGTATCAAACAATTTCACTGTTGAAATCGCTCAAGATAGTTCGAACTCAGACAGTTCGAAAATTAAACAGAAGAATGAGTTTATTGACAATATGCAAGTTACTCACCCTGAAGATTGCGAAAATAATGCAGAAAATGAAACAACAATACTGGACTCCAGTATTGAATCTTCTGTTGAAAAACGTATTGAAAATTGTAATTTTTTGTCACCGAGTCAAACAAACGATAATTTTGATTCTGATCGTGACAATACGATAATTGACGCATCCAGTAAAGAAATAATGGAGCAGTCTTCCAAAATTTCAGAAATATGCGTACAAATTCAGTCGAAAGATTCAAATCTTTTAGTGAACGATGGTTTAGAAAAATTAAACAAACAAAGTGACATAAATTTCGACTCTGAAGATATTAATCATTCTGACAGTACTGTAACTGAAGCATCCAGTAATGAAATAATGGAACAATCGGCGTCTCCATGCATTAATACAGAGACTTGCTTACAGATTCAGTCAACAGAACCGAACCTCGTAGTGAGCAATGAATCAGAAAAAATAAGCAATCTGTCGGAAAGTGATGTAAATTTTGAGTCTGATAATACGGTAATTGACGTTTCCCATAAAGAAATAGTGCAACAGTCTATGCCTGCATGCAAAAATTCAGAAGAATCAAATCTTTTAATGAACGATGAATCAGAAAAGTTTAACAGACCATCGGTAAGTGACATGAATTTCGAATCTGAAGATGTTGTTATGAAAGATTCTGACAGTACTGCAATTGAAGCGTCCTGTGAAGAAATAACAGAACAATCCATATCTGCACGCAAAAATTCAGAAAAATGTGTACGATCTCAGCCAGAAGAATCGAATCTTACAGTGAACTACGAATCAGAAAAATTAAACAGACCTCACTTTTCGAAGCGCAAGTCATTTACGATGCTGAGCAGCGATACAAAAGAAAAATATAAACCGGCCAGAGATAGTGATCGTCATATTAAAAACCGGTTAAATAAGTATACTATTAAATCAGCGATGCATTCTGTAAGAGAACATGATATGCCAAGTAAACCTGCTGATTCTATTGAACGAAAATCATGTGGATTTCGAATTGATGACATCTTGAAATCAGCAAATAACAAAGCTGATTATTTTGTTAAAACAATTGATGACAAACAAAAATCGAAACGTAAATGTTATTCTAAAAGCTCGAAGCCCAATTTGAAATCTTTAGAAGATACAAATGAAATTAAACAGATGCCCTTTGAGGAAAACCCTCAGATAGTAAAAAGTTGTGAAACTAACGACTCTGAAACGAGCGTATTAACAAAAGATGTTGATAATACTATTTCGGAAAAAACGCATTTGTTAAAAGAAAATCACAGCGACGAAAATCTGTCTGCAAAGTATAATTGTCGCTACAACAGTATAACAGAAAATTGTGAAAATTTTAAAACCAACTATGAATCATGGGATAACCTAAAACCTGCACATTGCAAAGAATTTAGTAAATCTGTAATTCGTAACAATTCCGATTTGCTGCCAGTAGACTTGTCTCTGGAATGTTCTAAAAAGAATGTTTCTAGTGAGCATATATTTTTAGCAGACGCTAAGGATGTTAAACAGCTTAAAGATCTATCACCCAGTAAAGACGAGGTTCCAGCTAAAAGCAGAGAGCAAGAAGGGTTATTTTTGATTCGACAGTCAGATGAATTGATAAATTATAGCGATGCAACACCGAACGAAACAGTAAATTTAAAATCGGCCTCTAACTTACAAAACGAGATTTTGGATAACAATAGTAATGTAAGTTCGAAAATCGCAAGTGATTTGAAAACCAGTTCTGTTTGTAATAGTGCCGAAGTTAAATTCGTCATGAATGAACCTCAAACAAGAAAGTCGTCATCTGATATGAGTAAAAAGTCGAATTCAAATTTACAAGTCGAATTCCGAACAAATACTAAAAATAATAACGAACAAACAAAGGTCATTTTATCACCCAATAAGTCGGATAGCAAGTGGTGGAAGGATCCTCCAAAGAAACGCGTCAGTACAGATAATCAAATTTCGAACGATGACAAACATGATGACAGACTGGATTCGCTCATTTCCCAATTGGAAAAAAGAGTTGAGCCTTCGACGAAGCTATTGGACTTTGTGAATATTGCTATTGCTTTAAGGAATTCTAATGAAAAGCCAGATAACGAAAAGACAAAAAACAATTTAACCACAGAAACTAAAATGGATACTTCAAACTGTAACGAAGTCCCATATTATGATTATAATAATGATTATAATCATAAGTATCCTCCTAAAGTACAAAAATATATGGATAAAAAAAATAAAAATTTTAAGAAATCTGAAAATACTGAACAATGTTACAATACACAATCTCAGACCAAAATCTCAGAAGAGAATTCTACGGCTTTAGAGTTCGTGCTGGTAGATAACCCTATCATAGAAACGGAAAGTACTCAAACTCACTGCGATCAAAAAAGCGAAGATCCTCTGTCGATAAATGTCGAAGCCAATGTAACGGTCGCCGATTGTGAAAGTATTTGTATCGTTCCGTCAGGCGGTGATAATTCAGCAGTTCTTCCTCGTAAAAATAGATGTAAAAAAAGAAAATCAATTGATCATAACACAGAAACCCAAAATCCAGAGAAGCGACCGAAATTAGATACAAATTACAAAAAGCCAGTGGATATGCCGGTTGTTTGGTCAGATAAAAGCGAAAAGAAAAAGAAAAAACGTGAGAAACATGTGAAATTCAACGATGAATTAGCATATTCCGAAAGCTCTACATCTATAGATGTGACGAGTAAACTAAATGATGCACCAAAAAAGAAGAAATCGGAATATCCTAAAAATGAAAAATTAAGGCAGAAACGACCGACTGATATGGAAACTGAGTTCCCTAAAAAAATCAAATATCAAAACTACAGTGACGTAATTATATCCTCAAATCGCGAAAAAACAGAAAAATCTAAAAAGAAGCAATTAACAAATGAAAAAATCGATTTTCGCAAAAAGGAGAAATCAGAATGTCAAAACTATAGCGATATCATTATACCTTCGAAACGCGAGAAATTGGTAATACCAAATCAGAAACAATCAATTGAAGTAGATAGTCCTAAAAAAGCGAAATTCGATGACAAGAAGGAGACAATTCAAACTCAAGCTAATACTTCATTTGAATACCCTAATGATGAGTCATCTACAAGTAAAAAATTACTTGAAAACTCTTACGATAAAAATCATCTACTTAGTTTTGAGTATTGTGGTAAATTAAAAGCGAAACCTGTTACTGAAGATTGTAACATTATAGAAGAAGTACAAGCTTATAAAGGAGAAAATACCAAACCAAGTAAGAAAAGGGACGAAAATAAACAAAAATATTCACATATTAATAGACGTGACGGTAATATCAAAAAGGAGGCTGGTATGATACCAAAAACAAATAATTTGAAGTCGCCTCATTGTGAAAAATACAGTAATTCAGAGCAAACATCTATCGATACTAAAAAGTCTAGTTCTAAGAATTTTCAACAATGTAAAAACACTGAAAAAACAATCAGTTCAAAGTCAAAGTCGCAACATATAAAAAACGACGTAAAACTTTGTGCTGAAAAGACATCGGAAATAAATTCAAAATTAAATTCGTGCAGTAGAAAAGCCGAAATTGCAAATTTAGAAAAGACAACGAAAATAAATTCAAATTCAAATTTTTATGAAGATAAAAAGAACTTAACGGATTTTATAGACAATGATAGGAAACCAAAGTCAGTTTCAAAAACGACATATCCAGAGGAAAAATCAACTGTGGAACTTAAAGATGTACAGATAAAGTCAAAATCAAATCCTTGCAATAGAGACGTTAATGTGGAAATATCTAAGAACGCCAAAAGCTGTCGAAAGAGTAAATCAGATAAAGATAATTCTAATAGTAGAAATTCTAACAGTAAAGAAAAAGTAACAGAAAATAATTTAAAACTAAATTTTCAACACAAAAAATCGAAACTGGAAAAATTAGTCGACGGAATTTCTAAATCAAATTTTGTCGGTGAGAAAGATGCGAGCACTAATGCTGAAAAAATAATCAATGAAAAAGATTCGAGACTAGTTGATCGAAGAACAGAACCGACCTCAAAATCTCATTTTCGAATTGAGGAACCAAACACAGATACAAAAACTGAAAATATTAAAACAACAAATTCAGCGTCATTGCTCGTACAACCGAGTCTAAACATCAGCATAAATAAAGAGAAAAAAACAAAATATGTGCAGAGTGACGATATAAATGTAGAGAAATTAAATACTGAACAGGTAAGTAGAACGCATCTAGAATTAGATTCTAACCGCAAGGAGGTCCGGGCTAAGGATGAAAAGATAACTCAAATTTCAAATTTTAATTTTGAGCAACACAAATCAGATGCAAAATGTTCTGACAAAAGAAATACCTTTAATGATTCTGGTCAAATTAAAAGAAAGCGATCGTTGGACATTGATACAAAAACAAGACCAGCAGATGGTAAAGTTAAAATTCCAACAGACATTGGTACAGACCGAGATTTAAACGTCGAGGACAGTTCTTATGGTGATAAACAGTGTCATAAACAACAATTGTTGTCAATGCCCATTATTGATCTTGATGGTGATTGGAACACACCGACTAATACAGTCACAAATATTGTGAAGTCTGCATCCGCCGAGAGTTTTCTAAAAAGTATGCCTGCAATAAATGATACGGATGAAATAAAAAATAAAAGAAAAAGCGAAATAACTCCCATTAATGTCAATGCGGCAAAAAACTCGAATGTGTCAAAAAACGAAAATGTATTGAAAAACACCTGTATAAAAAAATTTGATCCTCAAAAAATAAAAAACCCGATTTCGATGTCTTCAAAAAGAACGACAGTTAAAAAGAAAATCAAAATTGAAAGTTCCGAGCATTTGACGCCAATTACAACTGAAAAAATATTTGAAGATCGCTGCCATATTGATAATAGCAGTGAATCACTAAAACCTACCAATAAAAACGAATGCAAACCTGAAATAGAGATTTCAGAACGTCTGTCGCCATCGGTGAGAACTGAGAAAACGTTTCAAAATCAGTTTCATATAGATAATAGTGGTGATTCCCTAATAGAAGCGGACAAAATCGATCAATTAATTTCTGAAGATATGCAAAATAACTGTAATATTGCAACAGATAATAAACAAGAAACAAATGAGAACTATCCTGTCTTAGATCATAGCACAACTGTAAATAACTTGAAAGATCAATTGGTTTGTAATAATAGTAATGATATTCCCCAAATTTCTACATATCAAGTTTTTGAATCTTATAACGTTCAAAATAATTTGAATATTGGTAACAAAAATGATCATCTTGGTATTGAAATACTAAATGAGGTCAAAAGTGAATGTGCAAACTTGAATGAGAATGTCGATATTCCAAATTGGCTAAAAGAAAATATCTCTACAAATAAAAAATCAAACGAAGAACATTTTTCTAATATAAAAAATGATGATGTGCAATTACACAAACTAGATCATCAGTTCAGTGACATTCTGCCAAACAAAGAACATTTCAAAATTGATTCACAAATGAATTTGTTACCCACTAATCAACATTTGGATTTACATGAACCAAGTTTAAATAATGCTTTAGAAATTCACCATACCAATAGCATTTTTGGGAACAATCTAGAACATGCTTATGCAGATACAATTAATCAAAATCCGGGTATGATAATTGTGGACGGGACGTTTTGTTTTGATATTGCTCGTGAAGAGACATTTCGAGATACTATAAATCCATTACAGAACGGTGATTTTTTTTCAAGAACTCATGAAAATAATGTTCAAATTAATCCAGAAGTAGACGAACTGAGTTGTCTTTACTATACCGACAGTCAACTGACAGATCATGATAATTTTGAACATGTTTATGATTCTGAAAAGTGGGTTTCGCCCAGAGCAATTGACGGTAGTCAGTTTAAAGGAGCTCTAGAATTTCCGTCGTGCATCTCAGCTCTCGCGCAAGATACGTTCATAACGAACGAATCCCCTGAGATTCCCCTTCCTGTCGAAACCATTAACTCAGCTAGCGATATTAACAGCGAACAAAAGTATGGCAGCAAAGATCAGTTATTATCGGCTACTCCGATCTGCTATAAAAATGAAAACATCATATATGACATCGAAATACCGTTCGATGAAGAAAAAACTACCGAACTTACAAAGAAATCGACATTGCCTGCACATGACTCTGCGCAAGCAAAATATGATACGCCGCCTGTTATCTGTAAAGGCAGCCAGAATACCAGCAGTGCAGAGCTGCAAACGCAAAACAGTGTCATTCAAATACCGAATGTCCCCGCCGATGTTTCATCGATGCCTCATTTCGGAGACTGTGACGCCCAGCCGTTAGAACAGTTAATTTTAAACGAACTAGAAACTCACACTGTCGGACAAGACAAAGCACATCATGTGAACAGATTCGAAACTCAAACAACAATACCTCAGCAGATTTTACAAGATCCTAGAATACGAAATAATGAACAGAATCGGCAGCACTTATCAAAAGCTGTAAGTATTCAAGATTATTTTGTTCAAGGATTTTTATTTTCGATTCATTTTTACCCTTCTAACTCCACAAGTGGGTAACGGTACTAATTTAGATCAAATTTCAGTTTTAACAATTTTACGAATTTTTTCGTTTTGAAGTCCCCTTCGTGATGCTTGGTCGTGATAGCTGATAAGTAGTTTTTAAAAATTGCTATTGATTTCGTTAGGTCGCGTACTTTTATTTTTGATTACAGCACTAGTGCGTAATGGATCACTTTATGTAAAGCAGCTATTTTATAGATCATGCAAAAACTAATTGACAGTTGTACTAAATATGGTTTAACAAATTAAATAAATAAGCAATATTTGTAAGATTTCAATGTTAAATTAAAAAAAAAACCCGGGTCGCAGTGCCAAAACCCTGCCGACAATATAGTGTATTTGCTTGTATAGGGCCGTGTGGTTTTATACTTTTATTATGTGAAATTAAGTTTGTTTTTGGGCAAAACAAAAAATTTAACCCCTTAATACACCCCTTAAAATAACATTTTTTTCTTAATTGTAATATTATTATCAATCTAACGTCTACACCAAATTAAATACACCCTTCAATAAATAAGTCACTATCTGCAAACTAGTGTTTTCATAAAATTTGTAAATCCGGTCCTGTCGGGCCGATTTTATTAAAATTGTGGGGACACTTTTTAATCACTACCAAAGGGTTAAATTTCAATTTTGAAACGATTCGGAGAATTTTTTCGGTATTTTGGGGCCCAAAAACATTTTTCAACCCCTAAAAACTACCCTTAAAATACCCCGATTACGCCCATTTTAAATAGGCTTCTTGCGGTGGTGGATTTCAACACGTGGCCCAAATTTCGTTGAAATCAATTAAGTCTTTCGAAAGTTATCGCGCGTACACATATATATATATATATATATATATATATATATATATATATATATATATATATATATATATATATATATATATATATATATATATACATATATATATAAACATTTTTAAAAATGGTGCCAAAGTGTTTAGGAGGTTATGAAACGTCGAGAAATTTTGGTCCGACCCCTAGGTCCCGCCATCCGACCGACGCCAATAGTGTATGTTGCCATATGGCAAGTACACTAATAATAATGATCATATCAAAAAAGTTGTAAAATTCAGGACAATGAATTTTTTTCCACAATTTTATAAATAAAACTAGTGTTTATAATTTCACACACATTCTTAATAAAGCGTATTTTATTTATGAATGTTTTCAACACGATCACACTACTCGAAAAAATTTCTATAACGCGACATTTTTTTTCTTGGTCCAGATTTTGCTGGCCCTGGAAATTTGCCGCCCTGGGCACTAAGCTCCTAGTGCCTCTAGTGTAAATCTAGCGCTAGCCTCAGGGCATTGTTTGTCAACATTTGAAAGTCACTAAAAAACTCCCCACTAATTTTAATGTACTTTTTACAGTTCTGCAATAGTAAGGAAGTGCAAACAAAACAGATATGTCGAGTACGTCCATATTTCCCGCTCGGTACAGATAAGAAAAACAAAAACGAACCAGATTTTGAAACAACGGAACGTGAATCCCAGGTGTACAAAAGCAGGGAAAATAAAAACTCCAGAAGAGAAGTTCACGATATATTTGACAAAGTGAAAAACTCGTCACCGAAAAACCTACCCTTGCCATTAAGAAGTAATTGGTTATATGAAGACAGACTTATCATGAATAAAAGAAGAACAAACTCTTCAAATGCTGATGATAAATCATTAGATTGGAGAAAGCAGATGCCGTTAGAAGATAATAATTTATTTTAGAGAAAGGTAGGTTTAACGATTTTTTTCCATTACCCATACCTCGCTCTATGGCTTAAATACATTCTGGAAAATTCGACCGTATAACGAATATTGGTCTAATATTGGCGGCTTCGCACTGCTTTCTGCGTCTTTTTGCAGTGTTTTGAAACAAACAATGACTGAGTTTACTCCTCAAAACCGGGCCATGGTCGATTACCTATCAAACTCCTAGTTCAAAAATTATCTACATTATCCTAATTTCCTATAATTCCTTCATTCGCCCATTGCTATTATATAAGTTGAAGTTTTAAAAAGTGTAGAAAATAACGGGAAGTGTGGTAGATGGAAAATAGTAATGGTGCGAATGGCGTCTGTTATGACATAAAGTCGAGAAACGGACGTTAAACGCATTATTATATTATTATTATTATTATTATTACTCCTCAAAACCCTTTTTTTTTTGGCTGTTATAACAAAACATTGTGGTTTGTAAATCCAAAAAGGATCATAATTTAAAAAAAGGCCATTATAACAAAATGTCGTATAGCGAGATAATAGGTGTGCTCTTTACAATGTAAGCTTTCATGGACGACATTTTGTAATGTCAAGAACGGAATATTATCATCAAAATTACATTCATACAAAACATTCAATGAAAACTTTCGAAATTTGCCATTCTGGGGCCAAGTTATTCAAATATAATAAAAGAAAACTTTTATTAAAATTAATTTTCTTTTGTTTTTAGGAAAACTGTAAAAATATAATATTGTAAGTATTTATATTAGTTTATACGTATATTTTATTTATATGTAATTGAGGTTTTTTTTGTAATTAAATTGTTGATTTCAAAAATCGTCAAAAATATTTGTATTTTACACTTTTACACATTGTATTGTACATACATATTTTGAAAATTATTTATCTTTATGATTAATTGCTTTTTACGTAACTTTTCTAAGTCCACAACTATATAAAATTATCGAAATTAAAATGAAGAACTTTGTATAAATTCAAGACAAAACTGGTATCTGCAAAGTAACAGGTATGAAAATAAATTTAAATAAAAAATTGCATTTTGTTTATATTTCAATATAAGTTCTAAAATTGTCTACAATGATTTCCTGTAGACACAAATTTATGTTTGTTTCATTTGAGGAATTTGTTTAATAAAATGAAAGACACGATTTTTCAAAATATTTTTGTAGTAAATAAATACTATTAGTAAAAAACGCTGACGTCATTATAGTGAAGCGAGTATTAGCTGTCTTTAATTTATAACAATTTTTCATTTCTAAAAATTACTCTTTCAAATTTCACAAGTTTCGACACAACAGTATAACTCCATAAAATAATTGATGCTGATAATGAATTCTACATTGATTTTAAAGCTGTCCAAATATTCAGCTTCATGTAAATTTTTAATAAAATTCATAAAAAATTATTTTGTTGAAGTTTGGAGATCATTAAAATGTAGTCACGTTTTTATTGAACATCAGGAAATTGGAAAAAGTTCTACCGACTGGTATTTTTTAGCCGATCAGTAATCAATATCAAACAATCACTATTTAAGCCGACTACTTATTACGTGGCAGCTGCCAAGTATTGAGAAGTGTGCACGAAGATGTGCCGAAACTTTTAGTTCCTGTCCGCAGTCGGTAGTCCAAAGTCAAAACCGACGACTAGTATTCAAGAAATAGCCGCAATGTAGCGTTACCCAAGATTACTAAAATACTAGAAAGTTGGGCGTATTATACGCGCCATGGATCTAAAAGGCTCGGAAGTTAGATGCAAATGGAGGCTTGCGCAAGTACAGTCGGTTGAAAAATTACAAACTCGCGCTACATTATTATTTTTAATTTTTCTTTAATCTAAAGGTCTAATTCTTTGCATAAAGTCGTCCAAAAAATTATTTTTCGTGCTTGTCTATGCAAAACTGTAGTAGGCATCTTGATCAATTAACAATCAAAGAAACAACTTAACAATAGCGTACTGGACTGTACTTTATAGCAGGAAAGCGACAAGTGACAAAACAACCAGCGATAATCACCGACGAGCGCACGTTCTGTGCCGGTAACTGGGAGGTGGTGAGAGTCTTCCTTTCCCACAAAACAACCAGGACGACTCTAAAATATGAATTTGCGACGCTGTTGGTAACTAACTTCAGAACCTTTTAGATCCTTGACGTGTATAATAAGAGGTTATAAACATGACCACCTCTGTGATTGGTTGAGTCGATTCCTTATGTCACTGGATATCAGATTACCATGGCTTTTTCATGTGCGACTTTTCCCAACTATTTGGAAGAAATCTGCTGTGACGTCACAAGCTTACTTCCCCCCGCCTTCTCTCGAGTCTCGCCTAGACCTTCAACAATGCTGACGCCCAACCTTAGTTTCTATTTAGTAATCTTGAGCATTGGGTTTGCCGGTCAACTTCTCAGACTATTTGAATATGGTTTTAGCAGTTCTAGGCTCCTAGAGCACAAACAATACATTACCTGGTAAATAGGTGTCGCTTAATGAGTAGTCAACTTTATACCAAGTTTAAAAATGGTACCTGCAGGTCAAACTAATAAAGACTACATAATGACAGATAAACGATATAATTTACAATATCTATTGTTTATCTGTCAATATTAAATCTTCGTTAATTTAATGTTCAGGTAAGATTTCTACATAAACTCAGGATTAGTGTTCCAATTCTGATTAATAATAATTATATTCCCTACTTGCTTTTTTAATTACTATCTTTTTTTTTTGCTCAACTTTTTTAAATCTAAATTCGTAGCCATTTTTTATTTTGTCGTGTATGAGTTCTAGTAGTTATGTGAAAAAATGGTACAAAATATTAGGTCACTAATGAGAATGTTTGATTCTTTATACATATAATAAAAATCTTTAAGAATAAAAATAAACATTTGAATGAATGACATTTTTAGTAAACTGATTTTCAGTTTTTACATTGACTGTGTAACTGAGTGCAGTGTTTTAAGTTCAGTATATTTTAGAACATTGGAAATTAATATCGTACTAAAAGTTTCGTTATAAATTATTGCAAAGCTGAATCATAATGTAAAATACTAACGAATAAAGGCAACAAATGTTTTTTTATAAACGGAAGTTTACCTAATGTAGTTCGGCATTATTTGTCTTTAGATTTAAAGAAAACTTTTGACAGATCGCTGCGATAGAGATTCTCTTATTGACGCAAATTGTTAAAACAATATTTTAATAAAGAATAAAGAAAATGTGCAATTTGTAAAGATGTAGTTCATATAATACAGTATATTATAACGTTGAGAAAAGTAATTTCTTTACTCTAAGAAAATATTTCCATTTTTATTTCTTCTGTATTTTATTTTTATATCAAAAATAAAATGAAATGCAATTTTAATTTTAAATAGCGTTATTCTTTTTTAAGTCGTAAAAAACTCATTTTCGTTTATAAATTAAATTTTTGTTTGTTTATGACTCCGTATTGCACTAGGCGGCAGATTTAGGAAACTAGACCGCAAAGAGTGGAAGATATAAATAAGTTTGCCTCATATATTATCTCTTATCATAAACTTATCTAATTAAGTAATTGAAACGCAGCTAAAAATAGACGGCATAGTTCTTATAGCCTAGGGCGACGAAACTCCAACACCGCCCTTGCTTATCGGAAATTTGCTCGATTGCTCGCCGGTTCAACCTGGAATAAGATGAGCCAATATTTTGGATTAATTTCCAATGTCAAAAATAATTTTAACTTCGCATGTAACATGTAGTCTCAAAACTTTTTTCTATGGACGTGTTTAAAAAATGTGTACATATTTATGTTGGAGTCACTAAAAATACTAGATTTAGTTTTTCCCTAGAGTCAAAAAAGTAATTGTTTCCTGGTTTTGTCAACGGAAGAGATTAACGTAAATTGTGATTATTTTCTTGCAATTTAAATAAACTCACTTTCAAAATTATAAATGCTTCCTTAACAAAAAAATAATAATACAATACAATTTCGAGACTTTGAAGTGATCTTGAATTATTGGAAAATTGAGACATCAAATATGAAAAAACCACTTACTGTAAAAACCAAATTATGAATTATTGTTTTCAGTGTTCATAATATTCTTTTAGAATTTGTAATCGTATTTTTGATAATAGATATACCTTGCTAGATTTTTTAATGATTCAACTTAGTTAATTGCTTTCATATAGTACATAAGCCATTTTGTATGCAGACAATCATAGTTCGATTTTAACAAACTCTCAAATTGCAAGTTGAATTATCGAGGTGGTACTGTAACTAAAAAATATTTACCAGTTTTTTATAATAGTCATCTTTCACAATACGCACATTAACCGATTACATGACCAAGCTAGGGGCCATCCATAAAATACGTACGCAAAGAGTGGGGGGGGGTCAATCGCCTAATATGTGACATGACGAGACATTGATAATAGTTGCATCAATTTTATTTCAACAACTAAAAATACTGTAAATAAGTTCGGTTAGTTGGACATAATTTTTGCAATATGTTACTAATAAGCATAAAAATCATCATTCATTTAAGGGGAGAGGCAGGTTTTGTGACGTATTATTAGGTAGGGGGTTGAAAGAAAATGATGCAGCGTGACAAAGAGGAGTATTTTATGGATAGCCCCTTAGCAAATCATTTCTAATACAATGGTGTAATAACAGAAGAACACACCTCATGAAATCCGAGATGATTATAATTAACACTGAATATTATCATTTTTTTTTTTTTTAGTGAAACTTCTTTAGCGACGTGCTTGTTTGAAATTTTCTGTTATGTTTAAGGGGAAATGATTTAACAGCGGGGAAATATATGAGAAAACTTGGTAACGTGAAACTAAAGGAGAAATGATTAAATATAAGAGAAATCTTGGTAACTTGGTAGCATAACTCTAAAGAAGTTTCACTGATGTTGGTGAGACTCCCACTTTTTTATTGGATAGCAGCGAACAGGAGTGCGTTTATATTTCAAAAGAAAACTGTCAGTGCATTTCATATATATGTCGGGTGTGTTTGTTAATAGACACAGTAGATTGTATGCCTAGTGACTAATAATGAATTATATTCCGAATAAAGAAAACCGTGTATGTAACGCGCAACAATACTGCTTATAAAATTCAAAATAAGATTTGTTCCACCCTCAACAGTTATGTTGTCAACTCTGGATCGACTTTTTATATTTTATAACAACCAATGTATGTCCAATTGTTTAAAAATAAAATAATACTTTGTTTAAAATTATACAAAATCATACAATTATGTTAATGAGAAAGCAATCAGATATGTATTAATACAATATTTCGTTAATATTCTGTTACCACTGACTTTTCAGGAACCCAACGATTATGCTATATTTTACACCCTCACTAAAACTACATATGTGCTATTGAAATATTATCGTTTTTTATATTCATTGAGGTTTTACTATATATCGATATGTTGATTTACATAAAGTTTCTATTCTTTTTCCAAGTAAAAGTCGCTAGCTGCTAAGACCTAGTACGAATTAATATTTTCGATTTATTATGTTTAAATAAACTGAAAATACAATAGTTATTTTGACTAGCTAGTTTGTTCTCTCAAACTAGAACCCATGAGTAAGTGTTTTTTAAGAGAAATTAATAATTATTTTTAATTTTGAAATAAATAACAGTAACGTAAATAATCTTGTATCAAGAGTATTGTTATGTCATCAAAATCAAGAACATTTAATTTTTTATTATTAATCTCGACATATGATTGTTTACATTATTTTGTAATTTTTAAAGTGTTTTGTTATAATCGGGAATAAAAGTTCAATCATTGAATAGTTAAAGTTTTTGAGATGATCCAAATACATTTCACTAAAATTGTTTTTAGCATTATTTGTAGTATTTTAACTGTTTTATTAAAATCTTATTAGTTAAAGATTAAAGAAAAGCCCCAATCCCGATATTTCTCTAATTGTATTAATTAGACGACCTTTCGACATAATTGTAAAATGATTAATTGTGGAAAACGCAATTATTTTAATAAAGGCCAGATGAAGACATGTCGACCGTCGTCTAATTAACGCAATATAATAACAGAAATTTTGATCAGAGGCAGGCTTTTTTTATTAATCAAACTAATATTATTACTGATCTTCAAATAGTTGTTTGTTCAAATTATCAAAATCTTCTGCAGTATTCAGTGTCTCTGCACTAATTATAGCACTGTGGTGCAGTGGTGGATTTACCATCAGGCCTGTGAGGCCCAGGCCTAGGGCGGCAAAATTTTAGAGACGACAAAATTTCAAAAGTAAACAATGTTAGGACAGTTCAAATTTAAAAATTAATTTAATTAATTTATCATCCGTTGTCCAAATTTATGGTTCCCTGGCTTTATTAGATGTTTAATTTCAATGATCAGCTACCCATAGAACAAAAAGGGACCTAGGACGGCATTGAACCTAAATCCATCACTGCTATGGTGACAAATTCTTACCGTCTAGTTGAAATTTATTAAATAAGTACACATGAAAAAGATAGTCTTTCACAATAGTTTGTGGTTATGACTTATGATAGAGAGTCAGTTTTGAGACAACTGAAAGTGTTTAGAAATGTATATAAACATAGAATATATTAATTTAAATTGTAGCTTTTACTCTTCCTACTAAAGTAATTCAAAGGACACTTGGGTATAAAAAAAATTATTCATAAAAGCACAAAAGTTTCAGTGTGATAATTCCTCTCGCTTTTTGGGTGACGTCATTCGGCACTCTGCGAACCATTATTGCATACGCTTTTATACAATCTTCTTTTACTGACAAGAGTATATAGTTGATGTCAATAGAAAATATTGCATAGTGCCGCGTGAAGTCATAGACTTCACGTCTCATTTGTAGCCCACTCTTCGTCAAATTTAAAAATGATGAAAAAATTGTTTTGGCATTTTCAAAGTTATCCTTATTATCACGTGATCCTAACATTATGTTTTAATCACATGGAAACTATCTAATTGTACTTTGTTAATATTTAGCCTGATTGTTACGTCATTGTTGTGTAGTTCATTGTAGCAATGAGCTAGTGATGTGAACCGGTTTTTACCGATTACTTTGAGAAAGAACCACTTTCAATAGGTTTTTGTTACTTTTTGAAGAAAAAACAAAACATTGAACACTTTAAGTTTACTGTATCAGAATCAAAACAACTTTTACCTAAAAATAAGTAATCGCATAAGTCGCAATGTCGATTAAGAAAACAGATATGATCAACAGCGTCCGCTTGCAACGTGCTCTTCTGACTTTGGTGTTCGGATACATGAGTAATGAAACACAAGTGAGTCCAAAAGTAATCGGTTTTAATAAACAAAAACCGGTGTTTAGCGGTTTTTACAAAACTTGTTTTTTTTTTCGGTTTTTCTAACACCGGTTCACATCACTACAAGGAACCTGTTATTGCATCATTGATATATCATTCAGATTCGGTTAATCCATTTCTACACTGAACTACATTATGCCGATAAAAAATAGGCTTACTTTAAGTTCAAAATGTCCGCTGTAACACACTTCAACAATCCCGAAAAAAATCTTGCATTATCCGTTGTGCATTATAATTTGGCAAGCTGTGCGCATTTTATATACATTAAAATTACCGAGTGTTCCTTGAAATATTTGGTACAAAAAGTGATTCAGTTTAAAAACAATAAAAATTAAAAATACACGGTGCGGATTGTTTTTGAATTAATCACGCTTAAGCAATTTGAATGTGTGTGTGCATTTGAACTAATGAAAAAAAGCTGTTTTTAATATACTGCTCAATTTTTGTATTTGTAAATGGGCTTCAATTGTTGTACATAATTATTATGAAACAGAGTGCAAAATAATAAATTGGTATTTTATTGTAAATATATAAAATTTAAATAAATAAATATTTCCAAATTACTATTTTTTTCTTATTTTAAACGATACTAATCTATATATATATATAAAAGAAAGTCATGTTAATTACACTATTTATAACTCAAGAACGGCTGAACCGATTTGGCTGAAAATTGGTGGGGAGGCAGCTTAGAACCAGGAGACGGACATAGGATATTATAAATTCGAGTGAACGAACGGAGTGAGTAATGAAACAAATAATTATAAATTCGAGCGAACAAACGGAGTGAGTGAGTGAGTGAATAATGAAACAAATAATTATAAATTCGAGCGAACGAACGAAGTGAGTGAGTGAGTAATGAAGCAAATAATTATAAATTCGAGCGAACAGAGTGAGTGAGCGAGTAATGAAACAAATAATTATAAACTCGGGCGAACTATTAAAATCGCGGACGGAGCTGCGGGGAGCGGCTAATTATATATATTATGCAAATGGGACAAAGAGGTTTGTAAATCATGTAGAACAAGAAAATTGATTTTTGAACTGTGCGCATTTTACAAGCTTTTATTTCGCTTACTGATTACTCCGCTGATGACGTAATATGCAACAAGTAGGTACTGTATCTGTCAAGTGTCAAAATTCGTTTAAATAAATTGTAGGTTAACAGCTGTACTTTCGGTTAACTTTAAAGTTGTTTCCACAAATGATTATATTTTAAATATCTGTGCTGTACGATAAAAAAATGCAATAAATATTACTAGTTTAACGTAACGAGATTGACTAACAATGGCATATTAAAAAAATGGATAATTATACTGAGAAATACGAAATATCCTATCTGGATTTCAGTAGAATATGTCGTATATGTATTTCAACTAGAAGGGATATATTTTTATTCCAAGAAGAAGTTATCGAGAAGATGAATTCAATTTCTGATAGTAAGGTAATTTGTATACTAGTAAATATTTCAACATTGTAAGAAACACTTTAATATTTAATCGATATTTTTATTCAGATTAATTTAAACGACGGTTTACCAACTCATATATGTGAAGATTGTTTATCTAATGTAGAAAAATTTTATACTTTTAAAAAACAATCGGAAAGATCGTATTATTTACTAAAAGAAATCCAAAATAAGTATGTTCAACACCAACTAGAGTCGTACGGCTTAGCAGAAAATTGTGCTATAAAAAAAATCAAAGATTATGTGGAAGAAAAAAACGAAGTAGTTATTAAAAATGAAGACATAAAACAGGAATGTTGTAATGACAGTGACGATATTGGTGCTTTGGATATCGAGAATACGAAATTAGAAACCGATGTTGGAGTTAATATTGTAAATAGTGAAGTTTTTGATACAAATATATATGAAAAAAGAGGTAAGAAAACTCGTCAAAGTCGTATCAGAGAATCTGATTTTGAAAAAACAAAAGAAAAAGGTATACGAAAAATTGTTTCAGACGAAAAAACATATGATTCCACTTGTCTAAGCGTACAGTCACGTAAAAAGCGACTGAAAAAATACAGTGAAAATCAAAAAACACATTCTTGTGATATTTGTAATAAAGTTTTTGTTCAAAGAGCCAATTTCGTTCGTCATATGAAAAAACACAAAGCAATATCTGAACCTTGTTTTTGCACCTATTGCAATAAATGGTTAAAGGATGAAAATAATCTTAAAATACATATTAATTACGCTCATCAAGGACCTAAGAAAAAAGAAACTTGCCCTGAATGTGGATCAACTGTAAGTTGAAGATTTTATGTTTAACTGGAAAAAAGACTATTTTGTTTTTTTACAATATAAAAAATTCAACTTGTTAGGGCGAAATTGAATTCAAATTTGACCCTATTAAATTTTTTTTCTATTTTTAATACTGTAGGTTGTAAACATCAAAATTCATAAACTAAAAGTACATGCAATAGATCGACCATTTAAATGCAACGAATGTGATAAAACGTTCGCTAAGGAATGTTTTTTAAATTCTCACATAAAAGCACGCCATACTCGTACGGAAATTCATCGTTTCGAAAGACTTTGTAATCTTTGTGGCAAAATACTGGCAAATTCAGCGGAATTTCGGAATCATATGCGCGGTCACACAGGTAGGGAAATTTTATCCTGCAGAATATATTCAGATCTTTTAAAATGTAATAAAGAGAGCTTTGTAAATAGTATAATAAATTTTGACGGCTGATTTAGCTTGATTAGTTCCGATTTTTGTCGCAAGATAGCGTAGCTGCAAAAGCAATTTGTTAGAATTTTTTAAAGACAACATGACTGAACCGTCATTTAGTTAATTTTACAGGAGAACGATTTGAAGTTGTTTTTTACAGATAAAACAATATTATCTTTTGTTTCATACTTGTAACTTGCAAACAGTATCAACATCATCAGATTAAACTTGAGGTCGGCTCAAACGACGAAAAAAAACTGGTTGATTCCAGTGATATCTTATTACTTTAAATGAGCAATTCTTGTACATATGTTTCGCGTATCTCAGAAACGGCTCTAACAATTTAGATGAAATTTTGTTTTGCTTATCAAGTTTGCCTGTATAGTTGTATTTCTTGCAAAAACGCAATTTTACACCAAAAAAAAACGTTTTTAAAGCCTTTTTCATATAGCGCCATCTCGTAAATTTTTTTGGTACTTCTATTGTTGCCGACAGATGATAATCAACTGTTACCTCAAAATTTTGTGAGATGGCGCTATATGTGTATTCTTGAATTTTTTTTTCTATATGTCTCAAACTTTAAATCTCCCATTGACCCGAGCAAAGCTTGGTCTCCCAGGTGTTTAATAATTTATATTCTATCAATGTATTGGTTCAGTTATTTTACCCTTTACTTCAACTTCGATATACAGTTTTGCGATTTTTTAGGTGAACGTCCATTCAAATGTTCGTTGTGCAGCAAGTCGTACCGAATAAAGAAAAGTCTAACATCGCATATGCATAATCATACCGGAGAACGACCATTTGAATGTTCGATTTGCCACAAGAGGTACGTCACTAAAAGAATTCTTCAGATACATCAGCTGGTTCATACGGGCGAAAAACCCCATAAATGCAACATATGCGAGCAAGCTTTCAGTCAAAAATCGACGCTTACAACGCACACAAAACTTATTCACACAGGAGAAAAACGTAAACATAGTACCAAGGTTGAAAGTAACAAAATTGAAAGAAACAGTTTTAGATAAAAATACAGTACGACCTCGATATAACAAAGTTGAAGGGAATTAGAAAATATTCGTTATACCAAGTAATTCGTTATAATGAAGTTTGTTATATAGAGGTTAGGTTGGTCTAAGATTCATTTTAACAAGGTAAGAAAACCCATTTTCTTCTGAAAACTTATCTTTAAACTTTAAAATTGTGGCCAATGTACTTGCGGGAATTTCGAACCCTTTAGCGATGTCGTATTTTTTTCTTTGTAGGATTCTCGTCTACATACTTAATGATTTTTCGTTTCTCAGCCGCTGCAACTTTAAATTTATTGACACCAGTAACCAACAGAAGTGTTTACATTACTTTACATCAAACAACAATGATTGTCTTAGATAAATTTAACATGTCTGAACCTATCGAGACATGAATTGTTGTTGTTATTGTGGAATTGTGTATGATTGATTGGTAGGATACATTATGTAAACATTATAAGTTGACAGAAAATCGTTAGAGGTAAATTATACTTTCCATTTATATTCTGCAATAATTAAAAATTCGTTATAAAGAGGTTTTTGACGAAAAGTATTGAAAAGGTATATTTTGCATGAACTCATTCGAGCAGTTCTAGGGGATTTCGAAGAATTTGTTAAATCGAGGAAATCGTTATATTAAGGTATCCATTGTAAATATTTTTTGATAAACAGGTACTGTTGAAAAATTATAAGGAGTGTTATTTTTCCAAATAAATTTTATATTAATTGATGTTTTAATTTTTTTTTTCTACTTTTTTAAAACTAGTACCTTTCTTTGATCATAAATAATGTGCTGCAATTTTATAGTTGCAGCAAGGATAAAATGGAATAATATGACTAATTTTAAGAGCAAACAGTGCATTAACAAGTCGCACATTTATTTTTAGAGCTCCGCAGTTTTTATAAAAAACATAATTGCATTACTTACTCAATGTAAACAGCAATAATATCTATGAGGAATAGTATATTACATCGTAAGGGCAGAAAGTTGGAGTTCCTGCACTGCGCGACACATGATGCCCTTGGCTTCGCCTCAGACATGTTACGCGCAGTGCAGGAATTTCAACTTTCTGGCCGTATGGTGTAAATTAATTTTCTTCATATCTGGTCGAAAGTACATACTTTCGTATCGATGTACACGAGAAAACTGTTTCGGCCCGCCGTTACAGACGGCATGCGAGTAATTCCAGCAGTGTGTAAATGTTAGGCGTTCTGCCTTAAAATCGAAGTCGAAAGTACGTACTTTCGACAGGGTATGAAGAAAAATAATGTTCGGAATCATCCATGAAGTACCAACCTTATAAAGTTTTGCGCAAAGTAGTAGCTGTCATTAGAAAGTTGTTGCTGAGTGATGAATGTCAAATACTCGAAAGTTTTATTAAAATATATATTTTACTGACTGAAATGTGATTTGGGTTTACTACTATTTGTAACGGCTAATACTGGAAGTCAAAGAAGAATTGCATTTAAAGTTGTGACTACAAAACAATAAAAATGGAAAAGAGCGTAGTTCAAAATAAAATTTCTCATTTAGATTTTGACAAAATATGTCGCATATGCCTTTTAATAAAAAAAGATATGAATCTTTTAAATGACAACGTTCAATTTATTAGGACGTTTTATACATTTACAGGAATTATGGTAAGAATAACATACAATTCTGAGGTTATGTGCATGGTAAAGACCAAGTTGATGAGCTAAATTCTTTTTCAGATTTTTTTAGACAACGATTTACCTTCACATATTTGCAGTGAATGTTTGTTAACAGTGGAGACATGTTTAAAATTCAGAAACAAATGCGTAGAGTCCGACCGTTTACTGAAAGAAGCACAGAAAGAGCATATTCGACAACAATCGAATGAGGAAAAAGAAATCGATAAGATATACGAGGAAAATAATGATATTGAAAAACATCTAAACGACGAAACAAAAGAAGACGATGATTCTAATGATTCTTGGCGAAACAGTGAAAATGTACCGGTTGTTCCCGCTTCTCCAGAATCAAAATCTGATAGTAGTGTAAGTAGTGACTCGGAGTTTTTAATAAAAAAAGTGGTGTCTAGTAACAATCAAAACTCGAATAATAAAAAGAACGTTAAAAGTGTTAAATCAAATAAAGTTAAGAGACAGAAAAGACCTCGTATAATTCTGGATCCAAATAAATGTGATGAAGATACCCTTACGTGTAAAATATGCAACAAAACTTTGGTGAATAGGCAATCCTTGGAAAATCATGTTGAAACGCATAATAAAAATCGTCAAAGCAATCATAAATGTTCGATTTGTGAAAAAAATTTCATCAAGAAAGGATATTTGACTCAGCACATACTTCGTACACACAAAGGCGTTAAAAATTATTTCTGTAAAGTTTGTAAGCGAGGTTTTTATCAAAAAGCTAATCTTATTCGTCACATGAGAACGCATATGACATTTGAGCCATGTCTATGTATTTATTGTCATAAAATGTTTAGGCATGAGCACAGTCTTAAAGAGCATGTTAGGCTTTATCATCAAGATCCTCGTAAAAAAGAAACTTGTACCGAGTGTGGAAAAACTGTAAGTACTGCAAATAGTAGATAAGTAGTTTTAAAAATATTTTGACGTGAATACGTCTTTAACCCGGCGTGTGTAAAGGCGGGTATCCACTGAAATTGTTGGTAACTTTTGTGTTCGCAACTCTCCAGAAAGTCACCAACTTTGGTTTATATTTTGTCCACACCGGATTAAAATAAGTCGCCAACAATTTGAGGAACATTTCAGTTGACAACTAGCTGTCTCCACCAATCGACAAAATGTCGTCCAGCGAAGATAATATTATGCTGGCAGCCGCAGCGTTTATAATTTTAAGTGAAAAGAAGTGGAAACTTAAGTATTGGGTACGACCAAGCCTCAAAGAAAGAAATATATATGTCCAGGAGACAGCCATGTTTCTATTTGCAATAGTTATTGTTTCCAACTGAGCAAGCGTAACCACCGAAAAATAAATGTCGGCAACACACGCATAAATATTGCCAACATGCGTTTTCCTTTGATGTTTACCGCTAAAAATGGAAACACGGTTCCCTACATTTGTTTACAATTTTTGTTGACAACTTAAGATATTTACGGAAAATTTTGTCACCAACATGTATTGACAACACAAAAGTTGGCAATTGTCCTTTGGTGGAGACCCGGCTTAAAAGCCAATTCAGACTAGCCGTTCTCGGTTACGATTCACCGGTCCGGTTGGGAGCTCGACCAATCAGGGCGCAGTCGTTCCTGAACGACTGCGCCCTGATTGGTCGAGCTCTCCAACCGGACCGGTGAATCGTAACCGAGAACGGCTAGTCTGAATTGGCTTTAAGGTTGAGTGTAATACACTCAAACCCTAATAAATCGCTCCATATTTCAAAAATGAGTTATTGAAATGCGTTGTGCGTCTGAGTAGCTGCGCGGGGGGAGCTAAGTAAGCGATGAGTGACTCCACGCAGTCGACCGCTGATCGGCGGGTTGTTTAGATGGGGTCAAAGTGAAAATTGCACTAGATCTCAAGATGACTAACGGAAGTCTGACTAGTTATTATTTTAAAAAAGTGATTTCATTTGTATTGTTCATTGTTTAATTAGATGAAAAAATACTTTACGTTAGTTTTTTTAATATTTTAATAACAAAAAATAATTATGTGCTATATATATAAAATGTTCAATCAATCATATGGTTTTGTCACACCCACCTTATGCTCCGTGTTACAACTTTTAACCTTAAGCACGCCGGGTTAAATTTGCTGCCATAGTGGGAGGCAATTCAGAAAACTGATGATAACAAAATTGGGGGATACAGTATGATACTGCAGCTTACATATCTATCATCTACATCTAAAATTTTATTACACCACTCGATAGCTAAAGGATCAAATATTTCGTTACGTTGAGTGAGGACTGTGACGCATCGCTTGCATCGCCATTTTGTGATCGTTTTGCTGCGTCACATAATTTCCGTTTAGTAAATTTAGATTCGAGGAAGCTAGAACGTTCGTATTACTCGTAAAACACACGGCCATGTCCACAGCACCCACACTCTATGTGTTTTTACTTAAAATATATAAATAATACTCTTCAAAGATCTGTCGGTTTCTTATACAGAAAACGGAAGTCAAATTCTTTAAATAGATTTTGAATAAAAACGAAAACTAGTCACAGAAAGTATTCCAGTCGTTGTAACGGTTACATTTTTTTATGTGGAACGTCTAATGGCGCACTTAGATGGGAGTGAAAACTTTTAGATTGCACCTTGCAACGTCCCATTCAGCCAGCCAGCACTTTCCGACTTGGCGCTTCCCTCTTTACTACACTACACACTCGCTAGTGCTACTTTACGAGTGTTAATGTGTCGGCATTTTACTCGTGATATCTGTGTAATGTGTCGCATCTGCCAGGCATCCCACAATGGCTCACATTTTTGTTTGTAGTAATATGTTTAATTTTTTTTTGTTCAACTTTTAGGTTATGAACATAAAGGGTCATATGTTGTTAAAACACGCAACAGTTCGCCCATATAAATGTCCGAAGTGCGAAATGACATTCTCGAAAGAATACTTTTTGAAAACACATCTCAAAACAAGTCACATTGAAAATACTAAAGCGCGCGTTTATAAAGAACTGTGTCCTGTCTGCGGTCAAAATCAAATAAGCTCGTCGGCACTTCGAATTCACATGCGTACACATACAGGTAATTTAGATTTGCGTTTCAAAAATTTAACAACTAGTTTCTAAAATCGGTGCAATAGGGATGTTGACTGTATTCAAATAAAAACATAATTTTAACGTTACGTGGTAGTTTCTATGACAGAAATACTAAAAAACACAAGATTTTCCTTATTTTTGAAGAATTTAATTAATAGATAATAAATAAAACGTAATTAAATCACTCTCAAATCACGTGACAACGAACACCAATCAGAGTGCATGACGTCACTCACAGAAAGCTAAATTTTGACTAAAATGCGTAGAATTTTTTTTTTTTCGAAGTGTAAATTGTTCAAAAAACGATGCTTATGTATGTAGTGGCCAGATCTTAGAATTGACCATTTCATGATATGGCCGACCAATTCATGAAATGGTCACATCATGAAATACAACCATTTCATGAATTGGTCGGCCACATCATAAAATGGTCAATTCTAAGATCTGGTCACGACATATACACAGTTTTAGAGCAGCGGTTCTCAACCGGTGGGTCGCGGAAGGGTTACATGTGGGTCGCGACTCGATCCTAAAACCATCAGAAAAGATAAAAAAAATCGAAACAAATCGATTGTTTTCTTGGTTCTTGATTTTTAGCATCTGGGGCAGACAACAGACCCACTACATCCCTCCACTATGGACCGTGGAGGTATTCCGATAAGGAAAGGTCGCCAGCTGAAAAAGGTTGAGAGCCACTGTTTTAGAGGAATGTTCTTTCAATCGAACAATTATTTTTCGAGCAGGATTGATTTAAAATTCTACAATGCTTTTCATGTAGACAAATACATATGCTCACAACCTAAGGTCATTGTCAAATCAGACTTTTTTAACAACACTTTCTGCAACTGGGCATTAATTGACGCGGTAAAATTAAACCAAGGTTAAATAATGCTTGAAATTTCATGCAAAATACTCGAAAAATCCATAATGTTCCGTTATAGTATTGCTAATTGATGTTCGTATGTTTTAGGTGAACGTCCATATACTTGTACATTGTGTAATAAATCATACGTAACGAAAAGTACTTTGAGTCTTCACCAACGTAAACATACCGGTGAAAAGCCATTCGAATGTTTAACTTGTCACAAAAGATATGCTACAAAAGCAATTCTCCAAAAACATCAACTTATTCATACGGGGGAGAAGCCCTATCAGTGTGATATATGCGAGCAAGCTTTTAATCAGAAATCGACTCTCACAACACACTTGAAACTTGTTCATATGGGTGAAAAACGTAATCAATGTACTGTTTGTGGAGAGACATTCACTACAAAAACATTGCTTACCGCTCACATGAAGATCGGATGTGCTTTGTAAAAAACGTATCATGACACACACTTAAAGTGAACACTTCTTACACCCAGTGGCGGATTTACAAATTTGCCGCCAGTAGGCTATTAAATTTTTGTCGCCCCTACTGACCTCTGAAATTCGATACCCTAGTTCGCAATCATATTAATTACAAAAACGACGTTGTACAAAAAAAATATTTAAATGTTGAAACATATTACACGTTGATTCAATTGTATGAGTGGACCTAGTAACATTTAAGTAGGGTAAATGACTAGTCATTGGATAGAGCACATTTTCATTAGCTATAATAAGAATAAGAACCGAGCTGGGTAGAGTAGTGGTACAGCACCAGACTCGCATTCGGGAGGTCCGGGTTCGATTCCCGGCAGGGGCAGATGTGACTGGGACTTTTTCCTACTGCCTCTCGCCGAGAAACGGTAATTCCTGTACCGGCCATCTTAATTGAGGTTTTCCATGGTTTCCCTCAATTAATTCCAGATAAATATCGAGATGGTTCCTTATTTGAGGCCATGGCCGATTACCTATCAAACTCCTAGTTCAAAAATTACCTACCTTTTCCTAATTTCCTATAATTCCTTCATTCGCCCATTGCTATTACATAAGTTGAAGTTGTAAAAAATGTAGAGAATAACGGGAAGTGGTAGATGAAAAAATAGTAATGGTGCGAATGGCGTCTGTTATGACATAAAGTCGAGAAACGGACGTTAAACGCATTATTATTATTATTATAATAAGAATAAGAACGATACTAAAGCAGATTTGAATGACTCATTTTATAAGTCAATCAAATCTGCTTTAGTATCGTTCTTATTCTTATTGTAGCTAATGAAAATGTGTTCTGTCCAATGACTAGTTGTTTACCCTACATGGAGAAAAAATTATAGTAATGAATAATGATTAATAAAAAAAAAGACGAACATTTTTGGGTCACATTTGCCGCCCTAGGCTTCAGCCTACTCAGCCTGCTGGTAAATCCGCCACTGCTTACACCAAGACTACTCAATACTGGTACAGTGAACAGATCTCCCCACTTATGGAAAATAGTGCAGCGCGCGCGCAATCATTTAACAGTGCGCAGTGTTGAGCGCGTCTGGAGTCGCGTAAGAAAAGGTTTACAGTAAGACCCCGCTTAACGCGGAAGATACGTTCCAATAAGTTCCTGCGCTAAACGAGGTCATCTTAATACGTAGATAATAGGCATAAGTGAAACAGAACCGAGAATAAGAAAATTTGTGAGTTTTTTTTTGTTTAATTTTGTAACATTTATTGTCAAATACTTTTTTATCACATTAATTATAGATTTATTAATTGCTGATTAGATTTTTGTTCATGAAACATTTATGAAAATCAAATAAAAGTTCGAGTAAAAAGTATGTTTTTGATGAGGAAGGTTTCTCATTTGACATATTTTGTTTTTTGTGAAGAAGTCATCTAATGTCGTTTGCCTTTTTCTGTTTCGTTTAGCAAGCTGGTGTCAATAGCAAGATATTGCATCAATGCCACTTCGTCTTGCCTTTGAACTTCTACCAACATTTGAATCATTTTGTATAAACTGATCCATAATTTGAGTTATAGTGGCTAAAGTTTTTTTTTTAGAAACCGTAATATTGGAACTGCGTTAAGCGAGGTCTTACTGTACTTTTATTATGTTTTGATGTATATTTTATTTTCTTCAAATATAGACATTAAAATTACAGTAAGTATATTTGTAAAAATATCAAGTTTAGAACTACTTGTCACAAGTAAATACACTAAAATAATATATTTACAAATAAAAAAATGAAAATTTTATTTTAAAAAATATATTCATTTCTAGAAAACATTTCGGACTCTGATAATACTATCTAGTGAACTTCTAAATTCTAATTATGAATTTGTATTTGAAATAAATTAAAATTTAAGACTAAAGCCACCGCCCATGGCAGCCATTCTTCTTGTTTCAAGTAGAGACGTTCCTGCTACGCCCATATGAAAGCCGAGATTGCTGTCGTCATCTCCATCAGCCTGTAAATTAATTTTGTTTTTAAACTGACAATTGAAAACTTTAAGATTTACGATTTTCGTTTAGGTTTTCCTGTAAACTATGGGTGACGCCCTATTTTTTTATGAAAACTTTAGGCTCTAGTTTCAGAGATAAGGGAGGTCCTTGATAATGGTAAATTTTCATCTATTTTCTGAAATAACTTTAAAACTACTTATTTTAAAATTAATAATAATAACAATGCGTTTAACGACCGTTTCTCGACTTTATGTCATAACAGACGCCATTCGCACCATTACTATTTTCCATCTACCACACTTCCCGTTATTTTTCTACATTTTTAAAACTTCAACTTATGTAATAGCAATGGGCGAATGAAGGAATTACAGGTATAGTAGGTAGGTAATTTTTGAACTAGGAGTTTGATAGGTAATCGGCCATGGCCTCAAATAAGGAACCATCTCGATATTTATCTGGAATTAATTGAGGGAAACCATGGAAAACCTCAATCAAAATGGCCGGTACAGGAATTACCGTTTCTCGGCGAGAGGCAGTAGGAAAAAGTCCTAGCCATATCTACCCCGCCGGGGTTCGAACCCGGATCTCCCGAAAGCGAGTCTAGTACTGTCACCACTACTCTACCCAGCTCGGTTTATTTTAAAATTATAAAAAAATATATATTCGAGACTTACTACAAGCCCTTTCATTTGATATGGCACGCAGCAGTTTGCAAAACTTTTTTTTTAATTCCCTAATTTGTCCCTGAAAAATGACCCCCATATTCAAAATTCATTTATTTACGTTATGTGTCCGTGTTTGGGTCATATCTGTACCAAATTTCAACATTATCGATCCAGTAGATTCGGAGAAAATTGGCTGTGACAGACGGACGGACAGACAAACACGCGAGTGATCCTATAAGAGTTCCGTTTTTTTCTTTTGAGGTGCGGAACCCTAAAAATGTAATAATTGAAAATACATAATCTTACCAATTTTTTATATTGACCGCCGCCAGATGGAGGTTTCGGACTCGCAGCCAATGCTTTCCGATGTCCCAATTCACTTTTTGCTGGCCATGTTGGAAACATGGCCGGGTCAATAGGCACAGGCACTTCCTTGAAGTATGCATGGTCGAGCGCTTTTTCAGCTGTCACTCTTTGGGCAGGATCGTACGTTAAAAACTGTTGTAACAGATTCAATCCTAAATCGGTCAGCATACTGAAACGCGTTCGTAATTGCGACACTGGATATTCCGTAAATGACATTTTCTGAACAGCTGGCATTTTACTATAATTCGGCCAAATCTTATCGTTCGGCGTCCCGAGATCTTTAAAGATTCTGTTTAACTGATCGATTTCCGATTTTCCCGGAAACAATGCATTCATCGTTAACAATTCAGCAAAGATGCATCCCACAGACCACATGTCTATCGGGGTGGAATATTCTTTAGTTCCGAGCAATAATTCCGGAGCGCGATACCACAGAGTGACGACTATCGACGTGTAAGCTTTTAAAGGTGATCCGTATTCTCGAGCTAATCCGAAATCTCCCACTTTCAAAATACCTTTATGTGACAACAGCAGATTCGACGTTTTTAAATCGCGATGAAGTATCCAGTTATCATGTAAGTGCGCTACTGCTCGTAACAATTGAATGAGAAGACATTTCACTTCGCCAGGTACAAATACTTGTTTTTTGTGACGCATAGTTTCCATTAAGGATTTCAAATCGTGCTCCACGTAATCCATGACAATAAATATTTTATCCATATTACTTCCTACTACAATTTCACGTACGGTAACTATGTTGGGGTGTTGTCCTTTGAGAAGGGTGTTAATTTCACGCAAAGACGTAATCGGGAATCCCTCTTTCTCTTTTTCCATTTTCAAACGTTTCAAAGCAACGATTTCTTCAGTTCGTTTATCTCGAGCTCTGTAAACTACGCCATAAGTGCCTTCTTCGATTCTATTTAAACACTGGAATTCTTCGACCGATCTGCAACCTTGCAATGCAGGCAAATATGGCGGCAAATCATCGTCGGGTTTCTTTTCTGGTTTTGGTGATTCCGGCTCCTGTTGCGTGGCTCCGTTCTCTTTGCTGGGATTTTCTTTAGCCGATTTTTCAAACGAATTCGATCGAGACCGTGACCTAGACCTGGAAAGCGAACGCGACCTTGACCTTGATCTAGATGACCTTAAAGGCGACCTCGACCTGCTTCTACTTCGAGACTTGAAACGTCTGTCTGACAGTGGCGAATCTTCTCTGTAATCTTGGCTTCTGATAGATTCGTGTTCGCTGTCACCCCGTGAACCATGGCTACTCGATTCGTCGCTATCTTCAGAGATGTCACTTTCGGCTCTGTTTCGGTGCTCGGAATGAACATCAATCGTTTCTACTTCCATTTCGCTTTCGCTTCCCGAATTGTCTGATACAGTAACGACGCCTGTTATTTCGTCAGTTAAAGCTGACGCCCTGGGATTTTTAACTGAAATGAATGCAAATTATTAAAAATAAACGCAAGGATCTAACGCGCCTAAGTATTTTATGATTGCAAACGTCACAAGTATACAGGCTATATACATGTCGGTTTGATGAATTGAATACATGGAGGCTGTTTTAGTATGGAAAAGTAACCTCACAAATGTCAAATTATTGTTAATCTAAATATTTTTTATCGCTGTATTAGATTCTTTGCATAAACTAATATATTTCAAATTTTAGAGTTTAAAAAAACTAAAACAACACGCTTTATTAACTAAAAAATGCAACATAACTTGACAATAAAATTAGCTTTACTGTAAAAAGCGTGGGGTGCTATCTACTTAAATTTTCATAACTCTACGTTTACAATTAGCTAGTAAATGAAAAATTTATTACTGATATGCATTCCACGCTTTTTACAGTAAAGTTAATTTTGTTGTCAAATTATTTTGCATTTTTTAGTTCAAAAAAGCGTGTTGGTTTAATTTTTTTAAACTCTGATTTAAATTATAAGAGTAAAAAACAATATTGCATTTGACTACGCAACATACATCACTGTACAGCGTGTTAGCTTGCTTGCTCTAATTTTTCAAGTTTTTTTTATCCTGAAGGTTGTGGTCAGGATAACGGGATAAACTTATTAAATTATTGCATTGTCATTGGTCCTTGACGAGTGTGCAAAGTTTCAGTTTAATCTGACGTTTAAAAGTGGTTAAATTTTACGTTCAAAGATTCCTTTACAAACACATAGGTGAAGCTAATAAAAGCGTCTTCAAAATAGATACCTTCTTCAGATTCAGCAGCTTCTTCCTCTTGAATTTTCTTCTTCTTATTGGCTTCTGCATTTTGTTCTTCAATTTGACGTTTTCTCTCCCTTCTTTTCCTACGAACCTCCAATTCCAACTTATATTGTTCCTTTTGTCTGGCCATTTCACGTTCTGTAAAAGCAAAACAGTATTAATTTCAATTAACCACTAGATTCCCCCTACTTGAGAGAGATCGAGACAGCCTGTAATTGGCCCATGATGCATTAAAATGAGAACAAGCCTTAAAAAAGGACGGATATAGGTCGTGTTGTTTCATATTAGAGTCTTCTACTCTGTACTAAAGAGTACTTACCAGCTTCAAGTAACTTTTCTTTGCGAAGATTACGTTCTTCTTTATCCTTTGCACTTATTTCGTCCATTTCGACATCTTTTTCAGCTCTCTTTGACTGCCTGCTTGAACCTTCTCTTCTCATAATTTCTTCCTTACTTAGATCAATAATTTCCCGCACATATGTTTTACTGTCCTCGATAATTTCGCCGGCTTCAAGTTGATCTTTATTTGATTTATGTTTTCTTGATGATTTTCCATCTTTGCGTTTGTGATCTTCCATTTCTTTGCTGCGCCGTTTATCCAATAATCTTTCTCGTAAATCTTCCAAAGCCCTATCAGCGGCTGTTCTTTCATCAGATGTTTCGCCTTCTTCTAAATATCTTAGGTCCTTTTTATCACGCCTTGATTCAATAATGGCATCTTCCAGATATTTTATTTCTTTCCGTTCTCGTTGCATCTCCATTGTACTTTCGTAATATTTTTGACTTCTGTTTCTTCTGGATTCTGACTGAGCTTCATGTTCTAAGTATTTTTCATGATACTCTTTATTTCGCTTCTCATTTTCATAGCGCACCCGTGATTCCAAATATCTAGAATAAAATTACAAGTATTCATAATTTGCATTTCTTCTCGTCAGGATAATAATTATAACATGTATAAGTAATTTCCGACTTTGAGAGTTCATTAATTCTTTAGTACATTCGTAAAGCAGGAATTTATACAGTGTGTAAACGGTAATACGAAACATAAAGAAAATACAAAGGAATTTTAATTGAAAATAAATAATCCATAAAAATCAATAATACAAAAATACACATAAATCTTGTAGAAAAAGCTCTTGTAAATGCTTGTACTTGTATGGGGTGTATTTGTATTTTTTCAGAGTCTTATGTACGAAGGTGTGACACATTTCGGTATTTGTTTAGCAAGTGTTCTGCCACTTAAATTTGGAACGGCTTCTACGACAGCTAAAATATCAACTTCAACATCTTCAGCAATTTTACCTTTTTATTCTTTAGCGCTATTACAAAAATTAACGCTACCAGTAGTTTGAAACCTATCAGCAATTTGTTTGATTGAGCTTATGGTCGAAATTGGTGGATTTTCATAATGAACACTGAAAAGGTCACGCGTTTACTCAGATGCCAAGTAACTGTTCATAAATAGTTATTACTTGGCTAAATATTGAAAACTAACAGGCCAGTCGGCTTTGCCCGGGTGTAAATGTAATATAAAGCATATAAAAGATGAGAATCATTATCATAAAATTCTCAACGTGTATTGAATTTGCGCGAATTCAATCGCTTTTAATTGTGAATGTTCATAAATCAAAGAAAAATAAAAATTGCCAAAAAACCAAAAATCTGTTGATCCAATCTCTACCGAACTTCACAGCATCACCCGCTGGGCTAATCCAAAGATTGCCTGAAAATTTCATTAAAATCGGTCCAGCCGTTTTGGAGTCCATAGACAATAAGCATTCATGCATACATACATCGCCTTTTATAAATCTAAATTTATCTACCTATCAAATTTAAGGAAAAACATTTTGTCTAACGCGACACAATACGAAGCTTGCCTTTTTAGCCTCACAGATATCACTAAACCATTATAAAAAAATCCCCTTGTATTTTCCGTTTCATACTACCGTTTACACTGTAAATTTTCTTTTATTAGTGTATTTGCCATATGGCAACATACACTATTGGCGTTGGTCGGATGGCGGGACCTAGGGGTCGGACCAAAATTTCTCGCCGTTTCATAACCTCCTAAACACTTTGGCACCATTTTTAAAAATGTTTATATATATATATATATATATATATATATGTACGCGCAATAACTTTCGAAAGAGTTAATTGATTTCAACTAAATTTGGTCCACGTATTGAAATCCATCACCGCAAGAAGCCTATTTAAAATGGGCCTAATCGGGCCATTTTAAGGGTAGTTTTTAGGGGTTGAAAAATGTTTTTGGGCCCCAAAATACCGAAAAAATTCTCCAAATCGTTTCAAAATTTACCTTTAACCCGTTAGTAGCAATTAAAAAGTGCCCCTAAAATTTTAATAAAATCGGCTCAACAGGACCGGACTTACAAATTTTTTGAAAACACTAATTTGCAGATAGTGACTTATTTATTGAAGGGTGTATTTAATTTGGTGTAGATGTTCGATGATAGTAATGTTGCAATTAAGAAACAAACTGTTAATTTAAGGGGTGTATTAAGGGGTTAAATTTTTGATTTTGACCAAAAACAAATTTAAGTTCATGTAATAAAACCAGACTGCCTGTATTAGCAAATACACTATATTGTCGGCAGGGTTTGGGCACTGCGACCCGGGTTTTTTTACTTTTAATGATAGGTAAAAAAAAGAACTCGTGAAACGAAAACTGTCCGTATAAACAAAACAATCTTTTAAAATTTATACGTTACCTGATATCGCGAGATGTATCCGCAACAGTTTTAATCTCTTCTCTTCGTTCTCTTGATACAGTTCGTCCGTGGCTGTCTTTATATGTAGATTCAGAATATCTAACTTCTCTAGTTTCTCTGTAATCACCTTTGCCATAATGATCTCTCAAACCATACACATCTTTTTCTCTATGCATTTCTCTTTCGCGATAATCACGCATACCACGACTCATGTCATGTTTATCGTTGCGATGACGTTTTTCTGAATCGCGATGGCTTTGGACGCGTTCTAAGTCTCTATGTTTTTCAGATCTAGAATGTCGACTGCGACCTTCTCGATTTCTGTCAGAACGTTTATGAGAACCACCCGACGATCTCGGAATTAAACTTGCTTGTGGAGGTTTTATATCCAACAAATCAGCAGTATCCCCCTCATCAGACAAGCTAAAAGAAATGTACAAAACTCATAAAAATCTAACCAAAACTTTTTGTCTTGTCAATCAAAAGATATTTTTTACATCTTGCTAGAAATCAATAAAAACTGTATATTAACATGACAATTATCTAACTAAAATGTATAATTGCGTTACACGAACTAACCTAAAATCAAGTTCCTCTTTTCTACCACTGTAAGGACTCCGTTTTATTTCACCATCCTCGCTTTGATCATCAGCACCAGAATAAGACATTTCAAAGTATAAACTGAAAAATCACCTTCACAATTTTAAGGAATCTTTGTTATACCTTAATAAATTCACAATTTTAATAATTATGACAGAAAACTTATCCGTCTGACACTTTATTTTCTGAAGACACTAAAGAATAGTTTCTACTTTTCTCTGCCACTAGCAGAGATACTAGTATACTTTCCTTGATGATGCCAGAGATATCTCTGATGATGCTCAGTTTTTGGTCAATCTCAATGATATCTAATGTCAAATAATATGCTGCAATTTCCATCTGTCAAATTATTGAAAATTAGCAAAATTTCAAAATATAAAGTTGATAGAAATATCAAAAGAAATTATGAAAAATATAACGCGTAAATATTGGAGCTAATTAAAAATGCAGGTGTGTGATTTTATACCTTTTAGTTTATATAACCTCAAACAGTTGTGTTATTCTAACCGTCGCCCGCGTTAACAGAGACTATCTTATTTTTATATTATTATGTGAAATGTCATTATGTTTGGAATGCCCTTATCGCCATATAATTAACTAGATTTTGTAATGAGTAAGAGTGCATAGATACTGCTCATAACTTTATTACCTATACCTCTATTAGGGTTTACTTGCTAAACTAATATTGCTCAAAATTTAATGCATTCTTTCACTTATCATTCATCACCTCAATTTTCTTTGCAAATGTTTTCTTTGTACGTACACGGACAGATTACAGTGTTATTATAATTTGTATAGAAGAAGATATATATTTTTTAGGATATTCCAGAGATTATTGTTAAGAATGTAAAAGAATTTCTGTCAAGACTGTCCAGAGCAGAACTCTATTCTCTTGCATCGACAGTAACCAGAAATTTACTGCGAAGTAAAATAAATACAACTGAAGGTATATTTTTAATTTAAGGAAATAGTTTTTCAGAATTTCCGTGCCTGCTACTAATCTTTTTCAATTTCGTGTTTTAGAAGCAATCGAACTAATAATATTACACTCTCCTGACCCGATAAGTATTTTGAGAAGAAAAACAGTTACGAGAGATATATTGTTTAATTATTTAACAAGCAAAAATATTTCTTTAATTAATCCAACAAAAGATATTTTAATCGACAAGGTACTATCGTACTGGGAGAGTTTACCTGCTTTGCATAGAGCCATTGAACCGAATAATGCCACTGTTGCTGGAGTCACTGAAGAAGAATATTCAACCGAAAGTCATAATGCTGCTGAAACCACAAATGAAATTTTGCAGTACTCATCGGAAAATCACAACAGGGCTATTTCGAGTCAATTTTCTATCAATGAAATGGCAGTACAGTTTTCTGAATGGTTTTACAAGATGTTTAATGAAGATAAACCTATAGGTGTTGAACATTTTTGGAAAGACTGCGCTTTAAAAATAAATATGTATTCGCACCAAGACGTTTCAAATGAACAGTGTAGCGATAGTTCTAATGTGGTGGAGGCTTTATATAAAATAAAATGTGAACATCAAATGTATTTAAATCCGAATTTGTTGAAAGAAGGTGTGCAAGGGAGAATTGATCCACATGGTCTTGTTTTAATTTTGACTTGTGGCACCGTACATGTAAACAATGCTTGTGTTGGTATTTTCGAGCAAGTATTTGCTTTAGCTAGAGATCCTTTGTCGGAAAATAACTGGAAAGTGAAAAACACAGAATTGAATTTACGTAGTCAAAGCACTAATAAACAACCTGAATTAACAGACAGTGAATTAACGAACAATTTGTTACAATTACCTCAACCATAGTTTTGTAATAATATAATATTAAACTATTTTTTGTTGGATTTATTTGTTTTTTAATTTTAATTAGGATGAACCTTGAGGTTTCTGACGAGGGTAAGGGTTAAAAAGTGTGTTTTTTTTATTAATTTCCATTTGAATAGAAATGTTGACTATTCAAAAAAAAACATAATTTTAACGTTAAGCGGTAGTTTCTATGATAGAAATTCTCAAGTCACGTGACAACGGACACTAATCAGAGTGTATGACGTCACTAACTCATAAACATTATCAGACGCTGTCAAAAAGTTTCATTGTTTGGTTAATATTTAGAGTGTACTTTATTATTATTATAGGAAACGTCAAATTAGATATTTAAGTGGTTTTAAAACGCTATGATTACATATGACTATAGCAACAATTACGTAAAGACCTATTATCACCTCATCAGTTTACCAACGCTTATGAGTGTATAGCGTTTTGGAGCGAATTTTGAAACGGAATTTAAAATACATGCTTTATGAAAGCGTGTTAATTAAAATAATAAATATTTGTGGCTATATTAGGTACTTATACACGATTTAAAACATTTTCTCAAAAATAGTCAACATCCCTATTACAAAAATTGCGCCATCCTGATATTTCTAGATCTTTCCGGTTGATGGCACTACATACTATAAAATATATAAATTTGACGTTGAGTGTTGACCAGAGACAATACAAGGTGTTGACAGTGGTTGTCAATTGAAGGATTAATTTGTTCGGATGATTTTATTAAATGTTTGATGAATGTTAAGTGTTGACTTACCAATTGTAAAAATGACAACTGAAACGGATTCAAACGAAGTCTCTAAAAAAATACACAGGATAATTGAGTCTCGTTTGGAAAATGACAAGGTTATTAACTATAAAATTCAATATAGTCTAAATAAATTTGTAATACAACAAAATTATTATGTAGGACACATTAGATGCGTTTACGGAGTTATCAACGTTTTATACTGAGAATACACCATGTGCGAGAAGAAATTTACGCAGCCAGATAGAAAAAAGAAAAATAAGTATAAGTGAAGAGAATCTTAATTCTTTTCGAAAAGTTAAAGAGACATACGATGATCTCTTTGCTAATATTACGGCTATGAATACGTCGGTAAAAGATATGACTAAATGTCTTCAAAAAATTAAAGTCCAGAACTTTTCACTTATAAAGCAAACAAAATCTCTTCATGAGCAAAGGTAAATTAATGTAATACATGATTTCAATTATTTGTTTATATCTATATTCATACAAACTGTATTTCAGTATAAAAGTAGAATTACAAAAAGAAGTAGCTCAAACGCTAACGGAAAAGTTCCAGTTGACTTCAGAAGAAAAAGCTGCTTTGCATGGAGAGAATCGAATGGCACCAGTGACAAGTGATATATTTGTGTCTTTAGATCGAATTCAACAAATCCAGTCCGATTGTCGGAAATTAATGCAATCTGGTTGTCAAGTCTTGGCGACGGATATTTTAGAGCAGATGAATATTCATCAAGTAAGATTTTTTTAAATGAAAATAGACAAATTACTATGTAATATTTGATTCGCTAATATTGTCTATGGTTTCTTTAAATTATAGGAAAATGCTTTAGAAAGATTGTATCGTTGGACGCAGAGCCATTGCCGAAATATCGATTCACCAGCAGTTAGTACTCTAATTTCAGAAGCCATGGCCAGAATACAAGAGAAACCTGTTTTGTTTTCGTAAGTTAATAAAAAGTTCAAGGGATGGCAGTAGTTGCACAAAGCATAGGCCGTGTTCGTTGTCATTTTTTGCGTCCATTTTTATTTATTGCGCATGCGCAAAAAACGGGAAATGTTTACGTGTAAACTCGTAAACAACTAGGCAGATAACCAAAAAAATAAATAATATCAATTTAATATTTTTTTTTTTGGTTGTCTGTCAAGTTGTTTACGAGTTTGCACATAAATAAACACGATTTCCCGTTTTTTTACGCATGCGCAATAAATAAAAATGGACACAAAAAATGTCAACGAACCATAGACACAGGAATATAGAGCAGAGCATGTACTAGAGTAAGGCACTATAGAGCTCTAACTATAGAGCTCTAACTATAGAGCTCTAACTAGAGTTGTAGACGAGGGGGATAGAGCTGATTAAGGGACGCAGCGAGGTGAGTGGTGTCTGCTTGTCATTGGCCGGCGCACTGCGCATGTCTAGTGGCATGAAATTTATGTTGGTAGTGTGGTGTAAAAAGAACATTTCTTTTGTATGCAGCACAATGCGGCGGCCAATCAAAAATCGACACCATTCTTACTTTGTACCCGTCCCTCAATGGATTCCCCTCCACAGCTGTAAACTCCATCCCTAGATCCATGCAACTGGCACGGCCATAAATATGGGTGATTTTTTGTATAGTCACGTGATGGAAGAATACTGTACAGCAAGACGATCTATCTTAGTGCGAGCATTTATAGACGCCCTTACAAAAGGAGGCCCCGATGGAAATCCACCGGCTATGGAAATGCATGCTCATGACCCTCAACGTTACGTCGGAGACATGCTCGCTTGGCTTAATCAAGCGATTCCCACAGAAAAGGAGAATCTACTTGTTCTCGTCAAAAACTGCAATAAAGTTGGTAAGCTGTGCTACCTAGAAACCTTGCAACTAAATATTCTGTGGCAAATTTTTGAAATTTTAATTTTACACAGATGTGAGTGAACATATAAGTCGCGCGTTAGCAAATATTTCTGAAGGGGTTTGCCATCCGCTCAAAGCACGGGTAGAAAAAATTTTAACTGTACCAGCGCCATCTACTACCTTATACGCCGTTACAATTTTGATACGTTTTTATCAAAATACAATCAGTCAGGTAAAATTGCATGGAATTTTTCACGGAAACGCGCTTCTACTTAAAATTGACGATAATACCGATTTCATTGTAGGTAGCAAAAGGTGGCATGTTGGAAACTGTGTTACGTGAACTCCATGATTCATGTGAATTTGCCTTTTTGAATGCCCTTCAGGCGCAAGTCGTTGCGGCGTTGACTCGAGTTGAATCGCCACCTCGAGATTTATCACCGACGCCTGCTATTAGTCATATGCTTGTAATGTTACGAGAAGTATTATCGACTGCAAGCATGGTCGAAGGCCGTGAGAAAGATATGAGGAAGGTAGGTAGTATTAAAAATACGGGATTTTAAGTTCTGAATTATGGATTTTTACGGACTCTTATTGAGAATTATCGGAATATTTCCACAATTTTTTTTTCTTTCTCTAACAGTCTTCTTGGATTCTTTTAATAAATTACTCGCAGTGTCATGATTTGAGAATTGGACTCCCTGAAATAATTGACGACATTTTTGACTTAATGCGGTCCCTACTTCAGATTTTTACCGCATGTTGTGTCTGGTTACGAACTATACTAACATAAAATCATTTCGGGAATACCGGGGTGGATTTCGCCTTGAAATGTTTCGTTCTATTAAATACTCCAAGCATATTGGATGGTCTGAATTTGCTAGCAAAAATCATTGCTAGAAACATTGAAGAAAATAAATTGAATATTATTAAACAAATAAATACAATTACAACAGTTAAAATTGTGTTATAACTATTAACTGTTATGAAGTAGGTAAATTTTAATAGTTGCCAACAATTAAAATTGTGTGATAACAGTTATAACAAAATTCTAATTGTCAACAATTAAAAGTTTGTTATAATTGTTATAAAGTATATTGCAATGATATTTAAATAACCTTTTTTTCCTGTACACACATACTTCTTATGATAGAAAAGTCTAAAAATAATCCTCAATATACGATGAAACCTCTTATTCTGTACAGTGCGTTAAGCATAGTTCGTAACCAGACAAATCACAACATAATTGAACAGCGCCATCAACCTTCATGCGGTAAAAATCTGAACTAGGGACCGCACTAAGTTACGAATGCTAGCATGTTTATAATTATTTCCAATTAAAGATTGTTTCATGTGTATTGGAACCGTTACTGAGAGCGGTTAACGAACAAGCATCAAGATTGCCGACGGCTGATATGTCGGTATATTTATTGAATTGCACTCACGCAATGCATTCGTCTCTTGCCCTCTTCCCTCATATGGAAGAGCGTCTAGAACGACTGCAAGCGACTGGCGACGCCCAATTAGATACGTTAACTTCCGAGCAAGCAAGCTCGTTGGTAGCTAATCTTAGCCTTGGGCCTGTTTATACTATATTGCAAGGTCAAGATAAAGGACCACTATCAACTATTACCGGAATGGAGCCATTAATACTGAAAAGTCTTGTGGTAAGAATTTCAATTTATGATTTCATCAGATATCTGTAATAGACCAAGAGTCAGCAACAGATTTCGAATGGTTATTTCAAAACTCGTGGAAATGTAGATATTGAATCTTGTATACCTTGCTTAATACTAAAAGTTGATTCTGGCAGTTCCTTGTGGCCAGTGTACATTACACCAAAATAGTTGTGAAGTTGTTATTCGTTTACATAATTAACCAAAGCGCGCATATCAGCTACCTAATTTTTTTGACAGACCTTCAGAGCAAAATAACATGTTCTTTTTTTTTTCAAAATATTTTGGAGAGTATATCCCGGCCGCGGAGGATTGCCAGAATCGACTTTCATTGTTCAGCAGGTATACAAGATTCAATACCCACATGAGTTTTGAAATGACTACTCGAAATCTGTTGGCTCTATAAATTTTTGGGAAAATATCAGAATTCTTCTACTATAACTCATGTTTGTCAAGAATAAAATCACGAAGTGATTAGTATCATTTTATAAAGAGAGTGGTGGGAGAGGGAGATTATAGGTTAAGTGTCTATAATCTGTCTCTCTCTTACCACACGTTTTACAAAACAATACTACTCTACTACATTCAGTCAAAAAGTTTTGAATATTCTATTCCAAACCGCATTTTTCCAGTAAGGCGTTATTTGTATAACGTGGTGATTTTTAGGACCATAAATTGAGGTACAGAACAAACGATTACATGTTATTGTAGAGTTACATTGGTCTATTGGTTTTAGGATAAATTTGAAAGATTTGTCGAAATGCCAGATACCATGCTGTTGCCACAAATTCTGCTTTTAACATCTTCTGCGCATCGCAGTACTGTACAGAAAAGAGCGTTCGATGTTCTCATTGCAATTTATAAACAATTGTATGAGGCTGTTTACGATCCAAACAATCTATATCAAAACCCATCGGCAATTCTTAGTCAGACTCCTGATGAAATATCAAAAAAACTGAATTTGTAAACAATTGATATTTTTGATTGAAAAATAAATTTATTTCCTTAAAACATCAGTAATATTATTTTAACAAAAATATAAATCTTATTCCTGTACAATACGTTAAAATAAATATTTCTTATAATTAGAAAAAATCGCAAGTATTCAGACAAAAGATGTTGAATTATCATATAAGCAGTGGCGGATTTACCATTAGGCTCGTGAGGCCCAGGCCTAGGGCAGCAAAATTTTAGAGACGACAAAATTTCAAAAGTAAACAAAGTTGAAATTTAAAAATTAATTTATCATCTGTTGTCCAAATTTACGGTTCTCTGGCGTCTTTAGATGTTTAATTTCAATAATCACTTTCCCATAGAGCAAAAAGGGCGCCATATCGGACAGAGCCTAAAGCGGCATCGAACCTAAATCCCTTACTGCATATAAGTTTCAACAATTTATTATGAAATTCAATAACAGAGTACATACATTATTACACAATGAATTTAAAATGAGTTAAAATAATTTATAATAAATATATAAAATCGTTATTTCTTACAATCATAAAAGTAATAGAAATTTGATTTGGTTTGTTGGAAAAATATTTCAAAAATTAGGAAAAATTCAAAAGTTACGTTAAACTAATTTTAATTCAATCTAATAATTATTGATTTAGTACACATTGAAGACAGTAATTTAATACTCTATACAGGGTTTCTCTAACTATGGTCTGTGGCAGAAAAATAAATTTCCAAATTTGGAAGCTTGTTTTCTTCTTTTGCATTTTTGAGTTCTAGTATTAATTTTTATTTCTTGTAACTTATTGTGGCTTACCATTTATTTCTACACATAAGTAATGTTGAAACAAAATAGAAAAAAATTCTTTTTTTTTATGGTATGCAGTCACTCCCAAAAGTGGCACGTAAAAGGCTGCCTTCATATAACCATTTTTACTACAGATAAATTAAAAAAATATACTATCTTTCCTAAATACTACTTCATTATGCATGTTCCCTCGCGTACTGCTGTAAACCTTCTTCTACAACTTTCCGAGTAACTCCTTTTCCAACGAGTATAGACGTTACGCCTTTAGCTTTAAGGTCTGTAATGTTACGCATTTCGTCATCAAAAAACAGCATATCATCGTAATTAAAACCAGTTTGTTTTTTGAAGCTGAAAATATATTTTCATCTATTAAAAATCGTCGGTTGTCTACAGAATTTTAAGTCAATTCTTTTTAAATGTCACGTAAAGCATTGTTCTCTAATTGGCATCGTTTTCGAACAATTAAAAAAAAAACACATTTTTGTAACTTTAGTTTTCCAGTGCAGTTTGTTTGACACATATTGAACCTAGAATGTTTTGTCATATCCTTATTACGTTAAAATTGGGTTGTCATTTTTTCCCAGAAATATATTCTAATTGCCATGGGTTATTACGACAAGATTTATGTCAAAACCAATAACGGGAGCTAAGCTGTAGGTAAAAGCTAGTGTCTTAACAAATCAAACAAAAGTTTATTATAATAACTTGAAATAGTACGCGAATTTAAAATAATAATAAAATCATCAAAACGCACAATTACTTTAGTTCATGCGCGATTTTTCAGGAAGTATACTCACTTGCGGAAGTGCGTTACTTTAGACCCTGGATAAATTTCTTTATAGCTAAAATATTGGCTCCATCCAAACAGATCAATTAACTGATTTGCACCTCGGAGTTCACTTGTTCGAGATGCGATTCCTAGTTTGAAACCATCGTTATGCAGCCACTGTAAAACTTCTGGTACTTCAGGATAATGTTTGATTTTTTCTCCATGCAAATCCACAATATTGCTATTTCTGTGTAAAAGAAAAAGAAAGCTTATTTTATTTAAACAAAAATTTTTATCTTTTAAGATTTTTGTTTTATTTATGAACATAAAATTATTCTATTGTTCACAAAAGTAAACCAACATCATTATTAGTGTTTTAAATGGAGGTGTGGCAAGGACATTTTGTTATAGTTGTATTTTCTGCCCCTAGATGCAGCGTCAAATATCAAATCACAATAATTCATATTCAATTGCTTACTCTTTATGAAATGGAGGGCTTACGTGCGTATCTACCCAAAATGGCCACAAAGTATAATCTGAAAAAATACACAAGAATTATAAACGATTAATTCCATTTCCACGCGTTAAAAAAGTTTCCATTTCAAATTATAGTGAGTAATTTATTTTGCAGACTGATAACATAATACTGAGCACAATCAGCTAAAAATCTAATTTAGCAAAAGCTCTGTTACAATTAATTCTAAAATAAAGCAATTATGATCGATCGATATTCGTTTCTCAGTTTTAAACAGAAAATATAACATTCTTACTTAAATAGAAATAATGTTAAAATAAACTATGGCTTTCAAATCTCTAATTTGTGCCGTTTGGCCTGGGAGCTTCCGACAACTCTAAAATCTACAATCTCAGTCTAATTAATTGATGATTTTCCTTACCTAAATCAAAAACAATCAGTTTGGGCTTTTTAGTCATCTTGTCACTTTATCATGAAATTACAAAAAAATCCTGAAACATAAAACCAATAAAACTGGAAATATTTGTGAAATTACTTGTTTCGAACCTCAATTTGCAATCTGTCAAAAACATCTGTTTTTTTAAGTAACCTTGAATGACCTATCTCTGTATTGGAAGGAACTTGGGAATTTCTATTAAGGATTATATCTTTTTTACTCATAGCTTCATTGTAAAAATACGATATTAAACTAGATATAAAATAATTTAAATTCAAATGTCAATTTTTATTAAAAATCATATCGAAAAACAGTTTCAATTAATAAAAATATATATAAAATAAAATGAAAGCAATGCAGCAACATATTATTTATTATTTTTATTATATCCGCATAGTTCCTAACAAATAATTCCAGTTCGTACTTCATTGTTAATCAGCTTCTCCGATTTGAGGTCCTCTCCCTTTGTAATTGAAACTGGAACTCGGATCATCATCTCTATATGCAGATGGCCCTCCACCATAACCATATAATTTTGCCATTATTGGGGCGGAAACAGCTTCCACTAAATTAAGTTGATCGTTATATTCTTTCGCTGTTAAGTTTGGATTCTCAGTAAGCCAAATTAGTGTTTCCCCTATAATATTTAATGCTTTTTTTCTGTCATGGTCTGGTACTTTTAGTATTACGGCAATGTCTTCTAACTAAAACAAAATAACTAACTAAAACAAAATAATATTTTGTATTATCAGCGCCGTTCTCGGTTACGATTCACCGGTCCGGTTCGGTTTTCGATTAATCTAGGCTGCTCACACTATCCCGATTCGGTTCTACGATTATTCTCGGTGCGCATGCGCAATTTCGAAATATGATTTGACGTTTGATGTGTAGAAAAACAGCTGGCTAGTCACGTGACTCCTGCAAGCGTTCTCATTGGCTACGGTTGCGAACGGTCCGGTTGAAATTAGAGCTGAACCTAAACGCTCGAACCGAACCGCAATCGGGAACGACTACGCCCTGATTGGTCGAGCTCCCAACCGGACCGGTGAATCGTAACCGAGAACGGCTAGTCTGAATTGGCTTTAACTCTTGATCAGGATAAAGCGAGATTGTCTTTCGGCGACCTTTGGTTGACGCTTTTACTTCACGTAAATTGTGCTTCTGTTTTATGTTAAATAAATAACTCTACGGATTTTTAAAAATCAAATCTGACAACACTGCCCCCGCGCCTCTAAAAGACTCCATCAGAATTTTTGCGCTGGAAATTGTTTTTCGCATTTGGCTTTTTGGCGCACCTTACTACCTGGCACCTAGAGCGACCGCTCTTTTCGCTTTACCCCAGCACTGTATGTTATTTATTACTGACAGCTCTTTTGCTGTTTATTGCCTAATTTTACTATCCTGACTCAGCTCGTCAAACTACCAATCCTCCGTTATTGAGCGTCTATTATCTACAATCTATTTGCATTGGCGGTGGAAGGGGAGGGGGGTCTGGAGGAACTAAGCCCCCCCCCCACTTCAACTGATCAAATTCTTTGACCGATTCCAGTTTAATTTTTTTGTAACTAATGTGTACAAAAAAAAACAATTTTCATAAGCTCTTCTTTATTTTTAGCAGCCTTTCAGCTCCATAAGACACCGAACGAAGCAAAAGCCAATTGGTTAACTTACTACTTTTTGGACGTCTCTACAATACGACTCCAAATTGTTTCTGGCGATGAGTATTCCTCGTGTCATCATGTCAGCTTGTCGAAAGTATTCAGCTTCAAAAACCAACCTTTCAACTTGATCTTTTGTCAAGCGTCCCTTATTTTTATTAATAACAATATTGTTACGCCTTCTAGTGGCTGTTTCAAGTGCGGAGACCTGCAGGATGCCGTTGACGTCGATGTCAAATGAAACTTCGATTTGCGGAACACATCGCGGCGCTGGAGGTAGACCTACCAATTCGAACTGACCGAGCAGGTTGTTGTCGGCGGTTAGTGTACGTTCGCCTTCATATACCTTAAATAATCAACACTCACTGAGATTTATCTTTTTATCTGAATGACTTAAGGGAAATCCCCCATGTACCAAACACAAAAGTATCTTCCTAAGATATAAGTATCTTCTTGATGTGGATACACAAGGTCAAAGTAAAGAAAAACGTTCTAGTAAATCTTTGTCTTAAAATTACAGTGTAAACTCCATGTAACGTCACTCGATTTAACGTCAAACTCCATAAAACGTCGAAATTACTTGCCTATTGTTGTACATACAATGATACACTCTATGTAGCTTCACACCCACTCTAAATAACGATCGTATGTCATTATAAAGTAAGTAATTTCGGTAACTTATAAAGCATCTACTGTTTGTAGGTACTTTCTAAGTTGCCGAAATTGATAAGAACTACAACTTTATTGTCTAGCCCGTATTTATTTGTGTTAATAGTAATGTTTGTTTGTAAATTTTATGCGTTATTATTAAATAATACTATAATAGTAAAACAATATTGATTTTTCTTTCCTTCCATATAACAACTCTCTATAACGCCAGAAAATGCGCAGTCCCTTCAGCGTCGTTATATAGAGTTTACACTGTATTTAATATAGCAACTTAGAAACTATTAAATTGTTATTTAATTCTATTCATACATTTTATTTTATTTTTGAAAATAGAATTAACTGTTTTATTGAATACGGTTTCAATTAAACATAACTTCTTATTTCTTAATACGGGGGATTTCCTCATTATCCGAAACCCAGCATTCGATAGACAAATTGTGATTCTTACCTGAATTAGGACGCCAAGCTGATTATCGGTATGCGTCGTAAACGTCTGCGTAAATTTGCATGGCAGAGTCGTGTTACGTTTAATGAGTATCGTCATGAGACCACCGGCTGTTTCGATTCCAAGCGATAGAGGTGTAACGTCCAGTAACAACATATCGCGTAGTAGATGTTCCCGATTACCAACCAACAAAATGGCTGCTTGTACAGCTGCACCATAAGCTACAGCTTCGTCCGGGTTGATCGATTTGTTCAATTGCCGCCCACCGAACAATTGACTCAGCATCATTTGAATTCTCGGTATACGCGTTGAGCCACCAACCAAAATTATTTCGTTTATCTAAATGGAGTATTTTTTTAAAGATATTGTTATTACGATCAATGATAATTAATGTCTATGCATCAAACAATCAAGTACGGGGGTGCACAATTTTTATTTTTTTTTGTCATTCAAGATCTTTCAATGGTTTATCGATTATTATCCGATACTTTATAGTTATCTACTTAATTACATTAACTCGTTAACCAATATTTATCCGAAGATTAGCAGAATTTATTAGTGTATTTGCCATATGGCAACATACACTATTGGCGTCGGTCGGATGGCGGGACCTAGGGGTCGGACCAAAATTTCTCGACGTTTCATAACCTCCTAAACACTTTGGCACCATTTTTAAAAATGTTTATATATATATGTATATATATATATATATATATATATTAATATACGTATATATATATATATTTATATGAGCGGGCAATAAATTTCGAAGGAGTTAATTAATTTTAACGAAATTTGGTATACTTGTTGGAATCCATCACCGCACGAAGCCTATTTACAATGGGCCCAATCGGGTCATTTTAAGGGTGGTTTTTAGGGGTTGAAAAAAGTTTTTGGGACCAAAAATACCGAAAAAATTCTCAGAATCGTTTCAAAATTGAAATTTAATCCTTTAGTAGCAATTAAAAAGTGCTCCTAAAATTATAAGCGAATCGGCCCGACAGGACCGGACTTACAAATTTTATGAAAACACTAGTTTGCGTATACGAATTTACTTCCTGAAGGTCGTATTTAATTTGGTGCAGATGTTGGATTGATAACAATATTTCAACTAATAAAATTATTATTGTAAGGGGTGTATTAAGGGGTTCAATTTTTTTTTATTTTGCCCAAAAACCAACTTAAGTTCGCATAATAAAGCCACACTGCCTGTATTAGCAAATACACTATATTGTCGGCAGGGTTTTGGCACTGCGACCCGGGTTTTTTTTATAGAATAGAATAGAATGATTAGTTTATTTGAAATTAAGAGGTATAATAGCGTCAGATATAAAAAAATAAAAATAAAAAAGAATTGCACGCGGCAATGGTATGAACCACTATCTATCAGCAATTTCTTGACTTTATTTTGGAAAATTGTAATATTTCGTATTGCTTTTATATCTGAGGGTAACATGTTATAATAATGTATCCCCTTGCAAAGTGGACTATTACTGTATTTAGTGGTTCTATATTTTTGTATATATGTATATATTATTATTGTTTCGGGTGCTATAAGTATGTATATCAGAATTACGAATGAAATTATTAATGTTATGTTTTATATATAAAAATGTAAATGCCATAATAAGTGAGAATTTTTTTGCTGATAAATAATTGTCTACACGATTGTCGCGTACGTAACTTGTAGATCGATCTAATTATTCATTTCTGACAAATAAAAATCCTGTTACATTCCGGAGAATGGCCCCATGATATAATGCAGTAACTCATCGAGCTATACGCAAATGCATAATAAATAGATAAAAACCCGGGTCGCAGTGCCAAAACCCTGCCGACAATATAGTGTATTTGCTTATATAGGGCCGTGTAGTTTTATACTTTTATTATGTGAAATTAAGCTTGTTTTTGGGCAAAATAAAAAATTTAACCCCTTAATACACCCCTTAAAATAACATTTTTTTTCTTAATTGTAATATTATTATCAATCTAACGTCTACACCGAATTAAATACACCCTTCAATAAATAAGTCACTATCTGCAAATTAGTTTTTTCAAAAAATTTGTAAGTCCGGTCCTGTTGAGCCGATTTTATTAAAATTTTAGGGGCACTTTTTAATTGCTACTAGCGGGTTAAATGTCAATTTTGAAACGATTCTGAGAATTTTTTCGGTATTTTGGGGCCCAAAAAAATTTTTCAACCCCCAAAATCTACCCTTAAAATGGCCCGATTAGGCCCATTTTAAATAGGCTTCTTGCGGTGATGGGTTTCAACACGTGGACCAAATTTAGTTGAAATCAATTAACTCTTTCGAAAGTTATTGCCCGCACACACATATATATATATACGTATATATATATATATAAATATATATATATATACATATATATATAAACATTTTTAAAAATGGTGCCAAAGTGTTTAGGAGGTTATGAAACGTCGAGAAATTTTGGTCCGACCCCTAGGTCCCGCCATCCGACCGACGCCAATAGTGTATGTTGCCATATGGCAAATACACTAAAAAGCACATCTGTACTAAAGGTGTTTTTCAGAGATCTGATATAACATGAAATTTTGTTTAGCTTTGCGCATACGCTGTCAACCTGTACAATGTACATCCCATTTCAAAGCAGAATCGATATAAATACCGAGAAATTTGGCCTCACTTATTTTGTGTATTTTATGGTCGTTATAAGTGATTTTGTTATGTAGATAATTAATGTTCGGTCTGTCAAATATCATAAAGTTAGTTTTCGATAGGTTAACGATTAAATGATTCATTTTACACCATGTGGCGAAATCATTGACGACTTTGTTAATTTTTTCAACAAGATCAGTAGCATCATCTGAATGTATAATGACATATGCTTTCCTTATTTTTGTCATTAAACATTCAATGTATGCTTGGAACTATCCATAATTTAGAAGAAATTTTCTAAATGAACGTTAATATAGTCACTCGATAATCAGTAATCGGGTACTTATTAATTGTAGGTACTTGACTCCAAAGCTAGACAGGGTTCATCATTACTAATTTGAAATTTTTTCACATAAGTATGTAATTATTTATTATATATATTTTTTTTTATATCGAGCAGGGTAGAATAGTGGTGAGAGCACTAGACTGACATTCAGGGGGTACTGAGTTCGAATCCCGGCGGAGACAGATGTGACCGAGACTTTTTCTTACTGCCTCTCGCTGAGAAAAGGTAATTCATGTACCGGCCATCTTGTTGAGGTTTTCCATGGTTTCCCTTAATTAATTCCAGATAAATGGTTTCTTATCCGAGGCCATGGCCGATTACCTATCAAACTTCTAGTTCAAAAATTGCTTACCTTATCCTAATTTCCTATAATTCCTTCATTCGCTCATTACTATTAATTAGATTGAAGTTTTAAAAACGTAGAAAATAACGGAAGTAGTAGATGAAAAAATAGTAATGGTGCGAATGGCGTCTGTTTTGACATGAAGTCGAGAAATGGATGTTAAACCCATCATTATTATTATTATTATATTATTTTTTATACAAACATCATTTTTTTGTAGTCTGGCGTCGTGAAGTGCACGTTCAACTGGCTCAATAGTGCGTCTGAGTAAATCGCCGTTGATATCTTCAAATTTAGCTCGTGTAATTTGTGCCCGATAATCAACATTTTGATGTAACGAATCAAGCTCAATTGATGCTATCATTTCTGACGAAAGTATACGTTTAGCTCGTTCGCATGCTGTATGTAATCTAAACAACATACAAAAAAATAATTAAACAATTAATACTACTATTGCGGTTCTGTTATATTTTGAGGAATTGCTGATCTATACATCATATAAAATTCTAATGAAGATGTCACTGTAAATAAAATTTAGGACGTATGTTTTCAGTATACTACTACTATTGTACCGAGCTGGGTAGAGTAGTGGTGACAGCACTAGACTCGCATTCGGGTGGTACTGGGCTCAAATCCCGGCGGGGGCAGATGTGGCTGGGTCTTTTTCCTATTGCCTCTCGCCGAGAAACGGTAATTCCTGTACCGGGCATCTTGATTGAGGTTTTCCATGGTTTCCCTCAATTAATTCCAGATAAATATCGAAATGGTTCCTTATTCAAGGCCATGGCCGATTACCTATCAAACTCCTAGTTCAAAAGTTACTTACCTTATCCTAATTTCCTATAATTCCTTCATTCGCTCATTACTATTAACTAGATTGAAGTTTTAAAAACGTAGAAAATAACAGGAAGTGGTAGATGAAAAAATAGTAATGGTGCGAATGGCGTCTGTTATGACATAAAGTCGAGAAACGGACGTTAAATGCATTATTTATTTATTTACTACTACTATTGTCATTAAAGAATTTTGTGGAAGGAATACAGAGTCCATATACTAACTCCCCCTTCTCGGCATAGTTAGTACATATCTATTTATTGACACGTATTTATTATTAGCTTCACCTGTATATTTGTTTGTAAAGAAATCTTTGAACATGAAATTCATTTACTTCGAAACGTCAGATTAAATTGAAACTTTGCACACTTATCAAGGATCAATGACAATACAATAATTTAATAAGTTTGTTCCATTATCCTGACCAGGACCTTCAGGATAAAAAACTTGAAAAATTACAGCAAGCAAGCTAACACACTGTACAGTGACGTACGTTGCGTTGCCTACTCCATAATCAAATACAATATCGGTGTTTAGTCTTAGGTATAATTAAAATTGAAGTTTAAAAAAACTAAAACAACACGCTTTTAAGAACTAAAAAATGCTAAATAATTTGATAACAAAATTAGCTTTACTGTAAAAAGCGTGGAGTGCTTAATATCCGTAATACATTTTTCATTTACTAATTGTAAACGTAGAGCTATTATGAAAATTTAAGTAGATATCACCCCACGCTGTTTACTGTAAAGATAATTTTATTGTTCAATTATTTTGCATTTTTTGGTTCATAAAAGCGTGTTGTTTTAGTTTTTTTAAACTCTAATTTTTTAACGCACATACCGTCTCATTGCTTTTGGGTTATCGGCGAGATTAAGTTGATATTTTTTTCTGAAATCTTCTAGAAAATATAATACCATACGATTATCGAAGTCTTCACCACCGAGGTGGGTATCTCCTGACGTTGCTTTCACTTCAAAGATACCTCTTTCGATAGCTAAAATTGATACGTCAAATGTTCCACCACCTAAATCGTAGACTAGAATATATTGCTCCTCCGAGCACTGAAAACATTATTATGATTAGTCTTATTATTTTTTAAAGGTCACCAGCAGCCAGGGTTATTTGAGTCGATTACTAATTCATATTTACAATTTGTTATTTTTTACTATCAAAGTTGAAAATATTTTGTGCGCATGTCTCAACTTCCGCCATATTTTTCGGGCACTTTTCAATTTGACAGGTGAAAAGTGATAAATTTTGAAAAAAGTAAATAGTAATTAATCAAGAAATATTATTTAAAGAAGTGATATAAAACCATAGGAAAATATTTCACTACTTTCGAAGATAATTTTTTGACAAAACGGTTTGACAGGCAGGACTGTAACCTTTCAACCAGTTTTCGTTTACTTCCACCAGTTTTTGCGATCGTGGAGCTTCAACTACCATGTCAGTTGAGCGCTGGTGTGTTTTTCTACTGTTTGGTGCACTAATTTAGCATCGTCAATAATATTTTCATCTAAATTAACATTGAAGAACGTTACTAGGTCAGCAATTGCGTCAAAAAATGCCCGAAACTTTTGAATACCGTAATCATAAACATGGCGACGACGCTTGCGCGTGAACATATAAATAACGGTAGCGCAATATGCATGAGAAAGAATACTAATCTTCATACATTCGCCGTTTCTATTTTTTCTAATAGAACTGCTGCAAATGTCCCACAAGTTAACTAACAGTAAAGCTTTTACAAATTTTACGATTTTCAAGACACGCGCTTTACATTGCGGCCAACGTAGATCAGACTCCTTTGTCTGTCATCCTTGACTACACGCTCGGCTATTCTCAAGCCCTGGCCGTGTTCTTACAGATTTTGAAAAATCGACTACTGTACAAGAAACAAACCTTATCTTCCATACCATAAGCTATGGCTGCTGCAGTCGGCTCATTAATAATTCTAATGACATCCAAACCAGCTATAGTACCAGCATCTTTAGTCGCTTCTCGTTGAGAATCATTGAAATAAGCTGGTACTGTGATGACAACCTTAGTAATTGGAGAGCCCAAATGCGCTTCAGCCGTTGCTTTCATTGAACTAAGCACCATCGATGAGATCTCCTCCGGAAAGAATTGTCTTACTTCATTTTTGTACGTCACCTGTATTTTTGGTCTGTCACGATCATTAATTACTGTAAACGGCCAATGTTTGATGTCTTGTTGAACATTCGGATCCTTGAATTTACGCCCGATCAATCGTTTCACATCTACAAAACACATTATCTGATTATTTTCAAGTGGCAGTTGCAGCTATGCTATCTTGCGACTAAAAACGGAACTGATCAACATATGCACAATTTTTTGCATATCTTTTTATACAAATAAAAATACTAATTTTAACTTATATTCATCATAATATGTCATTGTATGTATAGGACAGACGTATAGTCATGCGCGGGGGTTGAAGTATATGCGCAGCGGACGGGATTCACCGCAAGTAACTATCAACAGCATCAAGGTTTAACATACGTTATAATTATCTCGAATAGTATCGAATTATCCTTAGTTTTGGAATCGGAACTCTGTAACATCCCTGCTATGCACTAAATAATATAACTTACCGTAGACAGTATTTGTCGGATTAAAAGCAATTTGATATACCGCAGCCTCTCCAACTAGTCTTTGCGATCCAGTGAATGCGACGCAACTCGGGGTGGTCCGATTGCCTTGATCATTAGCAATTATTTCAACTTTACTGTTTCGGAAAACTCCCACACAAGAATATGTTGTTCCCAAATCAATACCTACACAATGCATTTTTTTTTTGTTTTCTAGTTACGGTTATTCTAATTCACATAATTTTTTTTGGTTTTTTAGAAAAATCTATAAATTAAGATACTTTTTATTACGGAGAATTTGGATTTTTATTTGACATTTTCATATTTTCATAGCCAACAGGATGTCTAATTTTTATTTTTTTTTTAAATTAATTTTGTTGTTATGGTTTAATTATTCGATCATTTTATTTTTTTATGGTACATCGACATGATAAGTTCTATTTCACAATTAAATAATTTGTACAATATTTAAGTTCTTATATCAGGCTGTGTCTTGTTCAAATTTAAAAGTGACTCAATAGTCACATAATGAAAAATAATAGTAATTGCTATGAAAACTTTCTGTAATGAAACATTGGTAATCCTTCGATTATTGTAGTTCTGAATCGAATGATGGCTGGAGAATTTATTCGATTTTTCAAGCCATATATTGTTAAGTGTAATATGATGTATGCAAATAATGATTAACTGAATTATATTTTAATTAATAGTTGTATATTAAAAAAAATTATTAGCTTCTCTTACTAAATTAAAAAACACGCAAAATAGGCTTGAAAATGACAAATTTGCTCAAGTTACACTCGAATGGTTGATTATATTATGTACTGTATATCCTGATATATCATTATTCATCACATTCAGCCTTCAGGCATTCTTTATTTGAGTGAAACTAATGTTGGTTTAAAAGTGCTTGTGATTTTTGTCGTTACAAGTACGAAATTAAAACAAGGTTACTGTTTTGAATTAATTCGTCCATAAAAAGATAATTTAATTTCTATTTCGAATTTATTTTATGAAAAATTCAAAAATTTGTTTATTAATTACACCATTATGACGTTATTAGTAGATGGCACCAGGCACATTTGGTCACATGACTAATAATTCTTCGCGTGTGCGTAAGTCGGAAAAGTTTGAGGAGCACTGTTTTAAGTGATTGATTTTAGGCTTTAGTAGTGGTGTTTTTTGCTGACTGACATTTCGAGCCAGAATGACAAGTAAAATGTCTACCTTAAGAGCCGTATGGCAATGTATGTTTACGCCAAGATTGTATAGAACTCACGGCGATAGGGAGTTTGGGGTAACTTTTTTTTATTGATTAATTTTTGGAAATAATATTGCGTTGTAGATTGATTTAATTGAGCAGTTTTGTCACCGACTGTTTTTGTTTTAGCGTCAATATGAACCTGGGGGGTTCGAAAAATGGGGTGATCAAGTAATAAGTTCTGTAAGTAAATTTCTTTGTAATATTACTGTCCTTATCACTAATGGTATATTTCTGCATGCACCATTTTATTGACTAGATATTATTTGATTATTCATAAAATCACGCAGTATATATATTATTCTTCGTACACAAATTAATGCCTCCAATTTGTTTTAGCTGTATATAATGTGGAATTTTGGTATCTATACTTCACCGCTTCTGGCGGGTTTTTTGTATCGAAAAGGTTACTTCATGGCTGAGAGCTTGATGACCCTTACAAAATTCGTAACGAGTATTGGTGTAATTCTAGTCATGTCATTCTGCATAAGAGGTTTAGGGCGAGCCAATAATACTGTTTACTGTGATTTTGTCAAAACTTTGAGAAAGGCAACTGAGAATAAGAAAATGACTGTCGCTGACAAAAGAGAGCTGATGAAATACGATTTTGAATTTCATGCATGGCCAGTTGATTTTAGTTGGAATGATATTAAAGGGTAAGATACATTTTTACTTATTTCCTGACATTTTTTTTACTGTCAATGCTGGGGGTGGAGAGAAACTTGTACGCTGCAGTTGGCCTATTGCGTATTTTTGATGGTGCCCAAGATTACTAGAGGCTATAAGCATGGCCACATCTGTGATTCGTTGAGTCGATTACTTACGTCATTGAACCCCTTGGCTTGGTTATTCAAATATGTTTGTCCCAACTGTTTGGAAAAAGACTGCATAAGCCTACTTCCCCCGCCTCTCTCGCGTCTCGCCTAGTCACAGCTTCAACAATGCTAACGCCTAACTTTAGTTTCTACTAATTTTACTTATACTATTTTCTCAAGACTAGTTTTTCTAGATTCATTAAGGGCACTATCCAGAACCTAAAAACCGCAATTTGGTACCTGAGACTGGGGACAATGCGTAGATGGACGCTGTCAAAGATGTTAAACTGGAGGTGTGACGGTGTCAATATATTTCCTGATGTTTGACATTTTCTGAGTGATAAGTTCAGGTATCCTTGAGCACAAAAATTCAAGTCTGGCATTTTGTACCCGGGACAACTCCTGTATCTAAGGGGTTGAATATGCCGAAATCCATAATTTTTTTTTATACAATTCACTTTTTTGATATAACAGCCTTAAAAACGTTGATTTTGGTAGATAATTTTGACATTATTTTATCATTACACATTTTTCGTTTCATAACACTTTCGTCGGCCTGCCAGACATACTTTTTCCCGAGCACGGGCCGCTAGACTAGAGTTTTAGTACTCAAGAGTATCTGAACTTATTGCTCAGAAAATTTCAAACATGACGAAATATTAAAGCAAATAATTCAAAGAATATTTTATGGAGCAGATAAATTAGTTAATACCTATTTTGTTTAACAAAATAATTCTTAACTAATTTATCTGCTCCATAAAATATCCTTTGAATTATTTGCTTTAATTAAAAATAAGGAGCTGAACTTTCTGTAAAAATGACGAAATATATTGAGTGACACCTCCAGTTTGACATCTTTGATCACGTCCACCCACGCGTTGTTCCCGGTCTCAACTGTCAGATCGCGGTTTTTATGTTCAGGATAGTGCCCTTAAAAAACTCACAAAAACTCAAATTTGAGGAAATACCATGAGTGAAATCGTCACTAGCTCCCTAACTATTAGGAAATGTGTGATGGCCAATACCGATGGACAATTCGTATATTGATGGCACTATCGCGATCCTGAAAGTATTTGGGCGGGACCAAAATATCAATATAAATACTGACTGTGTAAGGTGAATTTCAAAACACTGGCTAAATACTGGCAGCAAGGGCGTACCCAGCGAGGGGAAGGGGGGGGGGGGCAGCAATTGGCAGCAAAAAATAAGTCGTTATTAAATTTTGTTGCTGGAATTTTTACAATTCTTGAAATAACTTTACTTCTACAAATCCAAGAAAAATGATACTAGAATAATTTTTTTTTTCAAGAAAATAATTGTAATAACTTAGTTGATAAAGCACTGCTATAATTTCTTAATATTTTGGTTTCATTCACCCTTTCCGTGATAAAATGTTACAACCTGAACGACCATGGCTTGCCCCCCCCCCCTTCGTATTTTTGATCCTGGGTACGCCCTTGACTGGCAGTATCAAGTACTGTCAATATTGGTAACCATGCGAGGGGCGCTTAGCACGAATTTCAAATTTGTTTTCTTATATTCATAACGACGAAACTACACCCATCTCAATGATTAATATTCACGATTGCCTTTGTTGCCTGTCATAGATAGCTGTTTACCGTATTCTGTTCCAAATAGTCCAATAATTATTCAGTTTTGTCATACTTTATAATATTGCTACTATCCGGCATGTAAAGTGACCCATTACTGGCCGGTGATGAGAAGGGGGTTTGTTTTTCAATTTCCTGCACACATGTGCTTACTCACTAACCTATAATTAGAAGTTAAGTTTGCTACATAAGTGAGATATTAAAACATTTGAAAATACTGAAAGTAAAGACAAAAGCAGCTATTTTGTAGTGGGAGAACTAAAAATACAACATATATTTTGATGATATTTTGACTTGTGTGACTGTTAGATCTCGCTGGCGCTTGTGTAACTTAATGTCACTACTCGACAATAATATACCTCATATAAGATATACGATGTTTTCATCCACCAATATTAGATGGCGCGGCATGTCTTGTTTAAGACGAAATTGTATATGCTGTAATATTACATTAAAAAAAGTATACTTTGATATATTGGAATTTCTTAAATGTTTTTTTACAGCGATAGTACTAGACATAGATTGTATGTTCAGCATCCGAGCACAAGACAAAACGCACTTCAGTGGATGTCTTCGTTACCATGTCAAGTGGCAGGATATTTAGCAATCCACACGTTTGGATTGCGCATGATTTACCCGGGATCAGTGCGATTATTGCAGTCTGTTCTATGTAAGTAATTTTCGATACACATGATACATTCGGAATTTTTGAAGTTATACTTCTTCTGGCGCACTGAGGGTAAAATTTTCTCTGCTAGCGAAGCTGCGTACGCAGCATGCGACGAATATGTTGTGAAAGTTGTGTCTGATAACGTCAAAATAGTTATTTCATAAAACAACAAAGTAGGTTATAGTAGCGACATCGGACAGAACTTCTTAAAAGCTATTAGTTTATACTTTTTTGCGCTTTAGTCGTTTTTCATCGACATATCCTGAATGAATAACAACTTTTGACAGTTAAATAACTTCAATATTTGCATTTTCGTATTTTATTTTATCAATGTACATCTTAAACGAAAATGTGAATATCAGTTATCGCGATCACGCTATAGAAGTATAACTTCTGTCGCGCGTACATAAAGTACACGCACCACTTTTTTTTATTAATATTAGAGTAATTTTTCATTTCGTTAGTCTGAGTTTGTTTTTTGCATATTTAATCAGAAAGTAGTATCGTTTTATAAAGGGAGTGGTGAGAGAGAGAGATTGTAGATTATAGATGCTCAGTCTGCAATCTTTCTCACTCTCTTGTTTCTTTCTTTATAGAACGATACTACTCTACCATATTATGTTGTATTTTTATCAACAAATCTTGTTGGTGAGTCATTTTATAACTGTCACTAGAGCTGTCAACTGTTTTTAGACAAAAGATGCAAAGATGAATAGGTGCAATTCTAAGTCAAGAATACTAGAATACTAGAAGGTTGGGCGTAAGAGGCTATAAACATGATCACGGCTGTCATTGGTTGAGTTGATTGCTAACGTCACCGATGCCCATGGCTTGGTTATTCAAGTATGTTTATCCCAACTGTTTGGAAAAAAACTCCACAAGCCTACTCCCCCCGCCCTCTCTTACGTCTCGCCAAGTCACAGCTTCAACAATGCTAACGCCCAACCTTAGTTTCTAGTAATCTTAATTTCAAGTGAATTTTGTTTTTCAGTTCGCGTTTAAAGTTTTAAAAAACAATTGTGAGTTTGTTATTTTCTTTGTTTTTGAAAATTTGCGTCAAAATGTGCACCCATTTGATGGAAATCTTCAAAAGAAAGAAACCAACTATTAATATCCTTCATTTGTTTTGTGTTTATTAGTTCAAGGACTGCTGCAAGGAAGAACCAGACTGATTGAGCATTACAATGGTCAACGATTCAAGCTAAAAACACGCGATAACAACTACATAGATTCCGTATTTGTAGACAAGCGTACTGCCACGTCCAATGGGAGTATTCTAATGATTTGCTCGGAGGGAAATGCGGGTTTTTATGAAATCGGAATAATGGGAACACCAATCGAGGCTGGTTATTCGGTTTTAGGCTGGAATCATCCTGGATTTGGAGGAAGCACGGTAAAAGATTATTATTTTTAACCGACTTCAAAAAAAAGGAGGAGGTTCTTAATTCGTCGGAATCTTTTTTATTTTTTATGTATGTTCCCCGATTACTCGAAGACGCCTGAACCGATTTGGAAAATTCTTTTTTTTTTTTGTTTGAAAGGGTGGTCCCATGGTCATCAGGTCAGGATCTGATGATGGAAGCCTGGAGAAATCGAGGGAAATCTTCAAAAATGTGCGAAATAAAATCCACCACTTAAAAAGTACAAAAATAAAAAAACTTAAAAAAAAAATATTAACCTCTTTCAAAAAAATCACCAAAAAGATGAAAATAATGAAATTTTAAGGTCGGCGCCTATTTAATAAAAGTAGATATGTAATTAAAGGTTTTTGTAATGAAATTAGCTCCGACCTCAAAATTTCATTATTTTCATCTTTTTAGTGATTTTTTTTGAAGGAGGTTAATATTATTTTTTTTAAGTTTTTTTATTTTTTACTTTTTTAGTAAATACAGTGATGCGCACTGAATCGGCTTCAGTCGACCTGGAATGACACGGAACAATTGACAAACGGAAATAAATTAATCTAGTGCACTAGATTGAAGCGATGTGACTCTAGTCTGGTGCAATGCGCTGGTCTTGGTCTGTCCTTGTTTCCCAAAAGTACAGATCGTTCCTTGTTTTTCAGGACTAAATTGGGCATTCATGTAGTTTAGTGGTCCCACGAAAAATGGCAAGTTGTATGTTTGACACACGTACAATGTTAAGCTCTGTTCACAATGATGTTCGATTCACAATTAAGTAACGTGTACGTTACGTAGTTAAAACTTATGATAACATTGATTGCCATAAAATAACTAGATATATCTTTTGACAATTGTTTAATATAAGCCTGTGGTTTAAAGTTCAATTTCTTGTTAATACAGTTTCATATGCATCTAACGTATTTATTGATAAACATATGACCAGATTGAAAATTGTACAGTGGAACGGTAAGACAATTACAGTGAAAATAGGCACAACTAGCCTTTTTTTAAAACATAAATTTATATCATTTTGGGGACAGTTATGGTCTAGTGGTTAGCGTACTGGCTTCTCGACCTAACTGTCGTGGGTTCGAATCCCACCTCTGCTCATGGATGTTTTGTGATGTTGATTTATTTGATATTATTTCCCATTTAATGTTGCTTGCCAAAATGCCTTATGGCGGAGGCCAATAAAAAAAAAGCCTTTTTTTTATGGGATCACTAAACTACATGAATGCCTCTAAATTGTGCGTCTTGCTTTAAATTCAAACCTTGATAAGCCAAAATTCTTTTGAAAACAATATCTCCTCAAGTGGTTCATAACGTTTTATTTTATAAAAGTTCTTATTGTCTCTAAAATATTCTTTAAATTTAATCTATGCTAATATTTTTAGGGATTACCATATCCAGATCAAGAACAAAATGCTATCGACGTTGTGATGCAATTTGCTACCGATAAACTAGGTTTTCAACCGGAAAATATAATTTTATTTGGATGGAGTATTGGAGGATATGCGACAACTTGGGCGGCTATGAATTATCCAGATGTAAAAGGAGTTGTAAGTGTTCTACAAATTATGTGTTTTTGATTGATAAAATCGAAATGTTGATCATTTATTAGGATTCGTAGATCCGTTGAAAAACGGAACCCTGATAGGGACACTTGTACCTGTTTGTCTATCCGTCTGTTACAGTTTATTTTCTCCGAATCTACTAAACAAAAAAAGATGAAATTTGGTACATATATACAGTTAGATGACCCAATCACGGACGTGTTGCATAAATCAACGGTTTCGATTTTGAGGGGCAAATTAGAAAATACAAAAAATATATTTTAAGTGAATCATGCGACGTATCAAATGAAAGGACTCTTTATGAGAAATACAAATATATATTTTTTTATAATTTTAAAATGCATTATTTAAAAGTTTAAAGAAAATATACGACAGTGGAGTATTTCCCCTCTTTATCATCGAAACTACTGAGCCTGAAATTTTAACCTAAATGAAACTCCTAAGTTTTAAAGTTCTCATGAAAAGCGGAATGGCACGGAACCTTTATCACGCGTGTTTGACTCGCAATTGACCGGTTTTTAGTGTATTTGCCATATGGCAACATACACTATTGGCGTCGGTCGGATGGCGGGACCTAGGGGTCGGACCAAAATTTCTCGACGTTTCATAACCTCCTAAGCACTTTGGCACCATTTTTAAAAATGTTTATATATATATGTATATATATGTATATATATATATATATTTATATATATATTTATATATATATTTATATATATATTTATATATATATATATATATATATGTGTACGCGCGATAACTTTCGAAAGAGTTAATTGATTTCAACGAAATTTGGGCCACGTGTTGAAACCCATCACCGCAAGAAGCCTATTTAAAATGGGCCTAATCGGGCTATTTTAAGGGTAGTTTTTAGGGGTTGAAAACTGTTTTTGGGCCCCAAAGTACCGAAAAAATTCTCCGAATCGTTTCAAAATTGAAATTTAATCCTCTGGTAGTGATTAAAAAGTGTCTCCACAATTTTAATAAAATCGGCCCGACAGGATCGGATTTACAAATTTTATGAAAACACTAGTTTGCAGATAGTGACTTATTTATTGAAGGGTGTATTTAATTCGGTGTAGACGTTAGATTGATAATAATATTAGAATTAAGAAAAAAATGTTATTTTAAGGAGTGTATTAAGGGGTTAAATTTTTTATTTTGCCCAAAAACAAACTTAATTTCACATAATAAAAGTATAAAACCACACGGCCCTATACAAGCAAATACACTATATTGTCGGCAGGGTTTTGGCACTGCGACCCGGGTTTTTTTTCTTAATACAGCTCATAAAATGACAATTGTGTTTTTATGTAGATATTGGACGCTTCATTTGATGATATTTTGCCGTTAGCTGTGAGTCATATGCCAATATTTTTAAAACCGGTTGTTATTACGGCAATACGAAGTTACGTGAATTTGAATAACTACGAACAGCTCGCTCATTATCCAGGACCCGTTCTTTTAATAAGAAGGAGTGAAGATGAAATTTTATGCACTAGGTTAGTAAAAATATATTGCTTTTTGCAAAACAAATTTTATTTGGTAACAAAGACAACATTAAAAATTGGTAATTTAATAATCGATCTGTATTTAGTTAGGGACTATCCATAAATTACGTCACACGCTAAGAGGGGAGTGGAGGGGATCGTCGAAGTGTGACAAGAGGCGGAGGGGTCTTAAGCCTCGTGACGTCGAATGTCAAAATCTAAAGTATTAAAACACAGAACTAACTGTAAACGAAAAACTTAAAAAAATATTCCATCCTTAGGCTATACCTATAAGGTTTGTATTGTTTTGTTGACGAGTTTTCACTCGCAGTGAGCGGCTCACTGTACCATAGTGTTGCGCGCTGGCCGGCTTAGAACCAAATGAGACAAATGTCATCCGCAACTGCCGAGATTTTATTGTTAAACAATGAAATCTATGAAATTCTATTATTCATTTTGGAACTGCTGTTTTCATTTACATTATATAAAATTGCAAAATATGTGATGTCACACCAGGGAGGGGGGTCCCACAGATGTGACTACCTTTGACAGGGACGGATGGAGGGGTCAAAAAAACATGAAATTCGTGTGACGTAATTCATGGATGGCCTCTTATACGTAACTTGTTGTTTTTTTTATACTTGACTATTATGTAATATGCACGATATGACAATTCTTTGTACGCAGAAGAAGGGATGCAGTGTTTTTGTTTCCGTCGTAAAATAAATACGTTACTGTTCCAGTGAAGGTCAGTTGTTTTCAAATCGCGGCAACGAATTACTCCATAAATTAATGCGCTATAGATATCCATTGATATTTGACACACAGAGAAATCAGTTGGTTTTCCAGTATTTGATAGATAGTGGATCTTCTCGAGGTGAGTTGAAATTTATCAAGTTTTGTCAAATTTAAATGTCATCAATACACAATACAGTTAAACCTGAGTGAGTGAGAACTGGGTAAGCGAGAAAACTCTCTAAGTGAGAGTAATCGGGTTTCGTCTTTGTAACCCTCTAAAACCTCTATAAGTGAGAAACAAACCTCTATAATAGAAAGATGTTTTTCATTCATGGACCTCTATAACTCAGACTACTACTTGCCTGTACCTCTATAAGCAATAATCGAACGTATTAACAATTCCATGAAATTTAAGAATGCGCCATAAATAGCTGAACTAACTAACATTGGTTTTGTATCATTGGTTTTATTTTATTAAAACGAAAATTTAAAGTATTGTCTTTAAGTGATAAACTTAAAATTAATCACTACATATTTGTTGTATTTTTATAGACCTCTATAAGTGAAAAAGGCCACTCCTGTACCTCTATAAGCTAAAAACCTCCATAAACGAAAAAGAGATCGCGGTCCCTTGAACTCTTGCTTATCCAGCTTCAACTGTATATTATTATTGTTTAGATACAAAAAATGACTAAACTGATTAATCTCTGTGTTGGGTGTTTATATTGTTAGCCAATTGTTTAAATTTATTTTTTAGATCAGTTCGTTGCGTCTTTTGGAATAGATGACGATCTATGCCAGTCAACATTAGAATCATACATATTTCAAAATTCAAAATCATTCCCCATGAATATTGGAGAAGGAATGTCAGAAGATATGAAGGATAAGATGGCGTTGTTTTTGGTAATTTTCCTATTCTATTTTTGTAGCCAATAATTGCCTTTTTTTTAACCGAATCTTTTTTTCTGATGTTGCGCGGTCGGCTGGTGGGAAGTAAAATGGGGGAAAATGTCATGCGTCGCTGCTAACTGCGCGGGCGTCCTATCCACGCTTGCTTAGCGCTGATTCAAATCATTAAACGCGTAGACACTTCAATTATGTCGGGTGTCCCCTTTTCTTGACAACTGGAAATATTTTAACTAATAATTAATTGAATTTTGTTCTTTTCTTATATTCTGCCTTGCTAGTTAATTTGGAACAGCTATCTATAAAATTTGTGTGTTTAATGACTTATGTTGGTAATTATAGACCAAACGGGAAAAACTAAGTACTCATGTCGAATATCTGAAAATTTAGAAAATTAACTGAGTATTTCTTGTCTAGTTCATAAGAATTCTGTATTGCTTGATTCCGAATTGTATTTCGTTAAAAAAATTTCAGATGCGGAAATATATGAAAGATTATAAATCAACTCATTGTACTCCATTACCTGTGGAAATGTTACAAATCCCGTGGGATATTACTATTGATTCAGAATATGTTTTCACATAAAGTTTTAATGTAATTCAAAAACATCTGTCTTTAGTAGTTAGTAGTTAAATCATCAAGTTGACAACAATTTACCATCAGAACAATCAGGTTAGTAAGAATATTTATTAATTATTTATTTTATTGTAATAGCATACATATGCTTTCAAAAATTAATTTTGTATACTTCATTTGTTTAAAAAATAAATGAAGAACTATGTCTTCATTTAACAGTCTCATTACAGTTGCTTTAAGTTGTCTTATTCTAGCTTTTTTCAAGTTCAAATTTACAAGTCTAAATACTCACGATCTAAATTTCCATTTGTCAATTAAAATTCAAACATGGCGGATGAAATAATGTAACATAACCTCAACGAAATTGTTATTGCTTTGGTCTCATTATTTCTAGTATTCTTGGTTATACTCATGGATCTCCATAGTGGTACTTTTCGTATCTTATGACCATCTAAAAATTAAGGTCGTTTTAAGACAACATTAAAAAGTAATTATTTACATACACTTTCACTCTGTTTTTGTTCCAGTTTCGTACCATTAAATACAACTTCTGGTACTATTTGTAACCCTATATATTGTGATTGTTTCCTACTTTGCTGTGCAATAATTGCTTTAAATTTGCATTTTATCCAAAGATTAAAAAAAAACTATTCGATGGGCATTTTCAGAAACAAATTAATAAAAATTTAACGGATGTAAAAATGAATGTGTTTAGTTGTTTGATTTTCAAAGTATTATTTAAGTATGTGTTAGAAATATTAATTGTGGAGGGTAACAAAGTATAATTATATCTAGTACTGTCAGGACTTTTGTTTTTGATGAATCAGTCGAGAATCAATTCTTGAGTCTTAAACCAATTTTTGGTGTCCTGGGCTTGTAGGTATTTTAAACTGGTTTTAATAGAGGGTTGGGTCATAAAAATAAGGTACTCAGTTCAGGTAACCTTTTGAGATTTGCGAACACGGCAGCAATGGAACTGAAGAGCAAATGGATTCGAATATGAATCAGTTCAAGGTGACCTTGTCGCACGACATAATGGCGTCTGCACATGTGTCGAGTGCAACGTAAGACATTTCGGCGTCTCTTGTCATGGTCGCGAGTTTCGAAAGGCTACCGTTACATACTTTGAAAAACAACTGTTCATTGATGACGCAGAATCATAAGGCCAGATAAGTTCGTAACGCGTAAAAGTGGTCCAGTTATTTAATTGGTACCTTCAGTTCAATTTTGTTTTATTTAGAAAACTGGAAATTGCATGATGACGCCGTAATTTTATATTTTTTAAACGAATAAAAACTCAGTTTTTCAATCTTCTATGAACAATTATATGGAGAAGAAAATGTAGACCAAATCCAATTAAAATTTTTGAAGCTATGCTTCTTAACGCAGGCCTCGGGTCAGGCAGTCAACTGGGAAAAAATGAGCGAGTGAGCGATATATGAGATCGGTCATGAAACGAAAGCGCACATACATATTTGTAGCTTAGACAAGGAAAGGACCACAGAAACCAAACGCACATATGTCGTATTTGTGTTCACACTGGTCTATTCTACCTGTGAAGGGATGGCAGACGTCTGACTGACAATTCATTCTTCATTTTGTATACCTGTTTTAAGGTCGTCAACCAAAGATAAACGGTAGCTGTGGTCGTCCGTGTGCAAATTATTACAAATGTTTTAACCTATCAGATTCAAATCCCATATAGGTATAGCATAAATTAATTTTTTCTTTTTTTTACTAATGAAATTTTTTTTATATTATTGAAAATAAACAGTTTTAAATAATAAATTTTGTAGTAATTTTGTGTATACGTAAATTTTAAACATGGATCGACGCACTTTTTTTCTTAATTCGGATTCGATCTACATTTTCTTGTACATACAATGTTTAATCCAAATTATGAGCTCCAATCAGATTTTAACAATTAATTTGTTTCATTAAAAATTAAAAAAAAAACAGTTATTTTCTAGTAAAGTTGAGTGTGACAAAAAAAGATCAGTTCGAAATATTCACCAAAACATATCAAATAAAAAAGTTACTCCCGATAAAATACCGACGTTGGAAATCGGTATCTTGATTTATTTGTAGAATCGATGTTTGGTATTGGAAATTTTACTATTTTTTAGCGCCTAGGGCGCATAGTTAGCTTAAGCCGACCCTAAGCTACATGAAGGGAGGGAGGGGTTCCAGAAGACTGAATTAGAGCCACGTGGTTTATGGACGCTCCCTTATTGAACTAGACTGAGCGATACTTTCGAGAAGTGTTTTTAAGGTAGTAAAATGTGTTGAATGCAGATTTTTGCATTTGTAAATTAATAGTTCCGTAGGTTTGAATTTACGAAGCATGCGCAGTTTAGAATACTGCGCACGAAAATTGTCTCTTGTTGAGTTCAGTGACTTAATATACTTATCCAAACTTAAGGTAGTTGTCGTGGTTAAGGCACACCGTCAGAAAATTCTTAATTTTTGTATACTTATTAAGGATATGATAATACGATTACCCTCAAAATTTGAAGTCGATCGACCGTGTATAATCCGAGATAAATTCAATTAAAAATTGGATAATTAATATTGATTGTATACGATCTCTGTAGTTCTGAACCAGTTTCTTATTTATAAAAAAAGAACTAACTGTCAGAAACTTTCCAAAACTGATAGTCTTTCAATGCATTTGTTATAGTTTAAAAAAAATAAGAAATTTTTTTGACCGTCTAATTATTTATAAATAACGGTTTAAAGTTCAACAATTTATAGAAAATTATACATGCATATGAATACTGTATGGGTTACGTTTCCACGGGTACAGTCTTGCATACAAATTATGGATCACTTAGCTACAAGCTAGTATACTTTTGTGGCGCGTATAATCTATAACTTTTTGACAATATTGTACCACGACAACTACCTTAAAACGATCGTCCGTCTCAGATTTGATAATCAAGAAATAACAATAGCACGTCATCGTGACAGTTTAGATTGTTAGACCGACATGAAAACGATACATCGTCGCCGATATCGGGACATCTCCAATAAGTATAGGGCAGTGGTTCCCAAACTGTAAAAGTTTGTGGACCACTCAGCCTGAAATTAAATCTGTACGGACCCCCCACGCTATATCCCTTACTAGTTGTAATCAAATTCAAAGGTGTTTGAGTAGTAAAACAGTTTTTAAAACACATTTTTTTTATGATAGTCATCAGCATGGAATTATTCACGCGATCTCGTTCAACACATATCGCTTTTAAAATGGCAAATTTTTTATGTGCTGCCAGGCCCTTTCGTGGACCACTTTCGAGGCTCTCATGGACCACCTGTGGTCCGCGGATCACTGGCTAGGAACCACTGGTATAGGGAAAGCTTTTTCATTTTCCAATACGTTTTGATTTACCAATGTCAGCATTGTATTGCCAAGTGAAAAAGCATTCCATGAACATTTGTGTCTGATATCGGTATCAGGATGATGCATCGTTACCGTGTTAGCCGATAAAAAAATGCTCTTATGACAGAAAATTTAATTTCGTTTATATGAAAATTGATTAAAAACAACAAAAAAAACAACATAGCAGTGCTTGTACTCGCAAATATACTAAATTGAATGCAAAAGGTTTGAAATTGCTTTTAAAATTTTAAAATAAAAAATGTCTTGCTATTTTTAATATTCTTTTATTGGTGGTTGATTCTTACACAGTTAGAATTATTTGTTAAATTATCATTTACTGAATTTATATGAATCTATGCAAAGTTCTCAACTGCAGATTTGAGGTAATACGTTCCTTTTTCTGTAAATAAACGTTTTTTTATACACAATTTTTTACTGTTATACAGTTTGCGAAAAAAGTGTACTTTTGAAGTATTTTTTCTTGTCGACACGTGTTTTGATCACCCGAAATTGTTGCATTTTATACCGTGACTGATAACTGTATTCATCTCAAAAGTAGTTTTCAACAATGACTCAAAAAAAAAAAAAATAACAGGATAAAGTTAATTTGAAATATCCAATCCTAAATTTAAAAGAATTCACAAGACACCTCAATGGCATTATTTACTAAATGCGGTTCCTAGTTCAGATTTTTACCGTATGAAGGTTGATGGCGCTGTTCAATTTTCACCAACTACAAAAAAAAGGGATATGCCATCACAAATCTGCTATTGAAAAGCGGTCTATGCAGTTCCGAGAAAGGATATAGAAATGATTTCCGTAAAACTGCTTATTAGTAATTTTTGAATAAGTTAGGATGTGCCATTTAAAATTTAAAAAAAGGATGTTTGGTTTCTGTTGACTAGATTTTCATATAAAACTATATAGGTGAGGTTTCTGGTAGGGTAATAAAATGTATACTTTTCGTATAGGTATTCAGATTTGATGGAACGCTGCTATATTAATTAATACAGTATTTATTGTTTAAGTAAATATTATTTTTGTACGTTGTAAGTCAAAACAAATGAAGTTTGATATTTGTGACTTTGTGAATCAATACATCTGGTCCTACCAAGAAACTGTTGTTTGTTTTTTAATGGAATTTTTATAGATTCTTTAAAACAAATAGGTGCAGGCTGCTGCTATGTCAAACTGCAAGGTAGGGTTGGTAATACTTGTGTTACGATTTACGACAAGCCTTCTTATATTGGTCTCTACGAAAAGCGCTTTTATTTTAACGCGATAATATATAGCCTATGTCCATCCTGAAGGTCCATTCTAAGTATTAGTGAAAAAAATTTTGAAATCGGATACAGTAGAATCCGTTTATTATGACTCCGCCTATATTGACCAACCGCCTATTATGACGTAATTACAGAACGAAGTTTGGTTTTCATATAAAATTCTTTGTAACAAAATCGGATATAATGACTTCGCTTACAGTGACATGTCGCTTATTATGACCCATTTTTAATAAATTTTGTCCGTTTATAGTGACCTACATGATTCTTTACACCTTCGGCAATGTTCGTTGATTCCCGACGACGTTCGGCACGTTGCTTGTTTTTGTTTTGAATCTCAGTGAGCAGTGAGTAGATAGTTGAAAGCCACGCATTGTTTTTAGTGATATCCTATGTAAAAAAATGTCATCTCAACGTCGTAAAGCATTTACGATTGAGGAGAAAGGTGCAATAATATGTAGATTAGAAAATGGAGAATCAAACTCATCTCTGGCAAAGAAATTGGGCGTGGGTCATTTGACAATCTCAATGATTTTCAAAAACAAGAACCAGATTAAGCGATCGTTCAATTCAAATGTTCTGAAACCGACGAGGCTTCGAAAATCGCGACAAGAAAATGTTGATAAAGCGTTAATTCAGTGGTTTAAAATCACGAAAAACAAAGGAATAACCGTCAGCGGCCCTATGCTACCTAAAAAAAGAAGGTTGTTTTTTTTTTCACAAAAATGCTTTGTATGACGTCCGCTTAGTATGACGTGTTTGTCAATTCCCTTCGATGTCATTATAAACGGATTCCACTGTAATTAGTTTCGGAGATTGCCTCCTATATCCAAACTTTACCTCTATAATATTAGTATAGTTTGATCACGAATGTATCCTCCAATTTTTTCTGTCATTAGTCGCGTGTAAAGTCCATATAAAAAATTCAATTAAAATTTTTTTCTGTATCTAAATAGTACACATAACGTTTTTTTGAAGTTTAACTTCTTTGGCGACATATCTCTTTGAAAAAAGTAAGAAATCGAGGGAAAGTAGAAATACCAATAAAAGGGAAGATAGTTTGTCTCCTAAATTACGTGAAACTGACAAGGACAGAAGTTTATAGTGTGCTGCATTTTGTTTTTCTGTAGATTATAGTATGTATATAAAACTATAGTATGAATGTGACGATCTGACTATGTGAGAATTTTCACATGACAAACATCAAAGTGCCCTCTTAAAATGTGTAATAATTTCGCCGTATTTATAATATTAAAAACTAAAGAAGTTAAACTTCTAATGTGAACTTATTATAATTATTTTATCTTCTAATGCGCGTGCCCACTAAAGCAGTTGATCTTTCAGTGCCGTGACCAGTCGCCCGCCCTAGGATTTTGTACGAAAATAATTGTTTAAGAAATGTAAAAGAACGGTAAATTTTAATATTTTATTAAAAAATATCTAACGACTTTTGGTTTACATTGTTTTAATGTATAACTTATTTATAATATTCTGATAACTGGAAATAAATAATATCACTCATCAAGTAACTATAAAAGTTAAGAATTAATATATAAAGGCACACTTATGAAAAATTAATATAAAATGTATTGCGTTATAAAACAATTAATATAGTCAAAGGGGATAATATTGAACTAAACTTTTTAATTAGAAGTAAATAATTGTTGCACGGAAGCCGACACTTCTTGATCCAGTGTTGAAATGGTGCTATTAAAAACGTCGGGGAAATCTTGTTGCATAGTTTTTATTAAATTTACTATTAAATTCTTTGTATCTGTAAAAACAAAAATCACAACATAAACTTTTCTTCTGACAAAAACTTAGTAAATATTTTCACTACTAAGAGGCATGTAATTCGGTGAACTTATCATGTTGATGGAGAGAAACCAACAAACAAAACCAGACTTAGACTCCTGGACATGCCTTAGCGGTGTAAAAAGTGTTCTCCCCGAAAGAAAAGGATACACCAATGGTGTGGACAATCTCTATCTCTCTCAAAATAGTACTCTAACCTAGTAGAGAAAAGGATAGAAATGGCCACACGCTACTCTATCCCCTGTCAGCGAAAAAAACAACTACAGTAAGACGTCGCACAACACTGTTTCAGTACTACGCGGTTTCTAAAAAAGAAAGTTTAGCCACTATAACGTAAATTATGGATCAGTTTATACAAAATTATTCAAATGTTGGAAGTTCAAAGGCAAGACGAAATGTCATTGATGCAATATCTTGCTATCGACAACAGCTTGCTGAATGAAACTGAAAAAGGCAACCGACATTAGATGACTTCTTCACAACAAACAAAAAATGTCAAATGAACCTTCCTTATTACAAACATAACTTTTTGCTCTAACTTTTATTTGATTTTTTGTTTTATGAACAAAAATCGATATTAGCAATTAATAAATCTATAATTAATTTGTGATACACAGTAAATGTTACAAAATTAAACAAAAAAAACTAACAATTTTCTTATTCTCGGTTCTGTTCCACTTATGTTTATTATCTACGTATTAAGATGACCTCGTTTAGCGCTGTTTCGTATACCGCAGGAACTTACTGGAACGTTAAATGGGGTCTTATTGTACAACGATACATAGTGAAGGTTTGTCCAGGAGTAAAAGTCTTTCGCCTTGAGGGAATATTTGTTAAATTAGTTATCAACATTACCGTCATCAGGAACTTGATTTTTGTGGACTACAGTCACAGCGATTGATAAAATGGCACCGAGATGCTTGGACAAAAGCGGATGCCCCAGTTGATACATTTGGGAAATACAGTTAAATACCGCTTTGTTTTCGTCATAATCTTCACGCAGTGGCAGGTACCGTACAAAAACCGGGAACACCTGAAACAAATATATCAATGTCATTGCCAACTCGTACAAATTCGTCGAGCTCGTTCGATTTACGCACCTCGCTCATTGGCACAGCGTTTATGTTGGCAATAATCATTCGTGCAAGAGCACCACATATATTATCGAGACAGCCTGGATGTGTTTCTTTTGCTACCGCGGCTGAGAGCGTTTGAAGAATTTCTCCGTAATGACTGTTCACAAATTAAGGAAAACGTAACCAGGGTAATCAGTGATGACATTTTCGGAGGGAAAAGTGTTCTTGGTTTTTTATAAGATCACCAACAGCTAACGCTATTTGAGCCTAGCACCAAATACAGTGCAATCTCGGTAACATGAACACGAAAAATCCTGAGGAGTTCATACTAGTGGTATGTTTTTATTATCGAGGTTCGCAAGAAATACGTACATTAGGGTGGTCCTTAACAGGGGTATTGTCAAATTTCTATGCTCCCAGGGAATGAAACGTTTCCAAATTGATAAAAAAAATTCTCTAAAAATTTGAGCTCTTAATATTAACTCTAAGATAGTCCTCATTCCAACCAAAGTTTCTTATGGAAAATAACATGTGGAAAACTCCTTTTGTTCTACCAAATTTTAAAACTTGGGGACAAATGAATCTACAAAAATGAGACATACATATTTTTGTAGAGAATTTAACGCTTTACAAAAAAGGTATCTTGTGATTTTTCGCTAAGTTTACTGGCATAAAACAAAAGAATAGTTACTTCTTACTACAACAGATTTATTCAGTGGATGTACATTTTGAGAGCTAAGCTCCCATCTTTAGTGTTTTGCTTAAGATGGGAGCTTAGCTCTTGAAATTTACATTCACTGAATAAATCTGTTGTGGTAAGAAGTAACTATTCTTTTGTTTTTTTTTTATTGTTCCAGCCACAGTGCTCTTAATGTTTATATTAAGTTTACTGGTTCAAAAGTTTTCCGAGGATAAAGTTTAAACTTTTTTTTGTAGAACGTTAAATTCTCTACAAAAATTATGTTCATATTCTGAGCCGTTCATATGAGCGCATATTCATATTATCGCGATTGTACTGTAATACTTTCAATTTTTTATTTTTAGGGTTCCGTATCTCAAAAGGAAAAAAAGGAACCCTTATAGAATCATTTCGTTGTCCACATAAGGTTTCTGTCAAAACCGACATTAACGCAGGTAACAAAGGATACGGATATAATGCTTCTTTTCCATGTAGCACCATTTCACCAATAGCAAAAATAGAATTGTTACGTATTTCTTCTTGTTCATCTTTTGTCGACTTCATTAAAAATGGTAATAATTGTGGCACAAATCTCTCGACGTACTGCTGCAAAGGTTCCATGCACTCGGCTATAGTTCCGATTGCAAAAGATCTTTGCGATATACTATTTTGTTTTTTCTAAAAATTGAATAGCGATAAATTAAAATCATACATCTAACGATTTACAGAATTCTCGTTTGTTACCGTTCTGATTAAAAACAATGTTAGAAGATTATTAAAGTAGACTACAAAATCGTCTGGACGAATAGCTTTTCCAAATTTTGGAATTATATCACCCGCACATTCTATCAATAGCTCATCGTGTTCTGCCTCGGGGTCTTCAGCGTCACCTTGATCTTGGTCCTGACATTCAGTCTGAAAACAAAAATATATTAGATTTTAGAACATCCGGCGGTGAACTACAAAACTCGAATTGGTGAGGATATCGAAAAATTTGCGTTTATTCAAACCAATTCAGATATTAACATAAAAAAAAACAGGAAACTATTACCTTACAAGTCATGACGTCAATAACGCAATTCATGATGGCTTCTCTATGTCCCTCCCCGACAAAAACCTCCCCCTTCAGTTCTTTGAGGAGTTCAGCATACGTGTCCAACGCCGCCATAACCACCGATCGTTCATCGTCCATTCTGATAAGTTCAGCACACTTTGGCACCAACATTTGCAACGCTTTATAGAGAGCTTGTTTGCCTTCGGCGGAATTTATTTTCGATAAGCATAAACTGAACTGCAGCAGCGCCTCGATAGATGCCTTTCTAATATCTTCTTGAGGATAATTTATCAGTTTGAAGATTTCCTCAAAACAGGTTTCAATGTACGGCAAAAATCCGTTTCTGAAAAAGTGTGTCAAATTATTATTTTTTTTTTTTAGGGTTCTGTATATCCGAAAAAACGGAACCCTTATAGGATCATTTGTGTCTGTCTGTCCGTCTGTCACAGCCAATTTGTTCCGAATCTACTGAACCGATTAAGTTGAAATTTGGTACACATATGAAAGTCGGTGACCATAAGACGGACATATAACGTAAATAAATGAAATTTGAACATGGGGGTCATTTTTGGGGGACAAATTAGGAAATAAAAAAAAAATGTTTTGCAAACTGTACCGTGACATATCATATGAAAGGGCTTGTAGTAAGGGTCTCAAATATATATTTTTTTTATAATTTTAAAATAAATAATTCATAAGTTATTTAAGAAAATAGATGAAAATTGACTATTCTCCCCTTATCTCCAAAACTACTCTGCCTAAAATTTTGAAAAAAAAATAGAGTACATAAGGCCTCACCCATCTGAGTCTTAAAGTTATTACGGAATGGTACGGAACTCTCGTCTCGCGAGTTCGACTCGCACTTAGGTGTTTTTTTTTTAATGAAATATGCTCAATGCAGTACAAGTATATTAGGAGTATTAGATATATGCATAAGACTAAAGGTGAACAGAATAATAGAAAATTATCAGCAACGAAAATTGGAAAAGATTTTTCGAAGACATACCCGGTGTGTTTGGCAATTTCACGAAGAGCATGGCATGCTTCTTCTTTCTCTTCAACGTACGAATTTTCAACTGTGTAACCTGCTACATCGTCATCGTCTTCTTCGCTCGATTCTTTTTCAATGTCTTCTTCGTCGGCGGAATTCGACAGATCGTCGTAAACATCCAATACCGATGTTTCCTCTTCTTTGTATTGAGGCTGTTCAAGAAGCAATGTGCAAAAATAATTCAAATCAGCGTATAAAAACCAGTTGTTAAATTTGCATCAGACTCCTAGATCCAAATACAATTTATGGAACATAAGTCGCGATGAAATTTAGATATACAAGCGACCTCGATATAACAGAGCTGAAGGGAATTAGAAAATATTCGCTATGCCAAATAATTTGTTATAACGAAGTTTGTTATATAGAGGTTAGGTTGATCTAAGATTCGTTTTAACAAGGTAAGAAAACCCACTTTCTTCTGAAAATTTATCTTCAAACTTTAAAATTGTGGCCAATGTACTTGCGGGAATTTTAAACTCTTTAGCGATGTCTAATTTTTTCTTTGTAAGATTCTCGTCTACATACTTAATGAAGGAACACCTTTTTCGTTTCTCAGCCGCTGCAACTTTAAATTTACTAACAACAGTGACCAACAGCAGTGTTTACATTACTTTATATCAAACAACAATGATAGTCTTTACGATAAATTAAACGTGTCTGAACCTGTCGAGACATGAATTGTTGTTGTTATTGTGGAATTGTGTGTGACTGATTGGTAGGATACGTTATGTAAACGTTGTAAGTTGACAAAAATCATTAAATAGAGGTAAGTTATACTTTCTATTTATATTCTGCAATGAATGAAAATTCGTTAAAGAGGTTTTTGACAAAAAGTATTCGTAACGAAAAGGTATATTTTCAATTAACTCATTCGAGCAGTTCTAGGGGACTTCGAAGAATTTGTTAAATCGAGGAAATCGTTATATTGATGCTACACTGTACTAAAATTTATTGAATAACAGCTGATATTAAGTTCGCGAACATATAAACAGAAAATGAATTAAAAAAGGAACAACTGACTCACCACAATTCCCTCAGAACTTTTAATGGAGTCGAGCATCGTCTCCACTATCTTTGGCAAAAGTGGATTTATATCTTCTTTAATAACCGTAGCTATCGACGCAAACAGACCGAACGTACTTTTGCGTAAATCGGGATCGTCGCCCGAGTCCATTAACTTTAAACCTAACTGAAGCGATTCTTGGGCCAAAGGTAAGAAGTTTTGATGTCCTATTGTACGCGCAAGCATGCCTAAGGTATCTAAAAATACAAGGACAATGATTTTGAAATACCAAAAAGAGAGAAACACGATGAAAATAAACTTTTTTCTACATACCAATTGCTTGCACTTGTAGGCATGAAGTTTCTTCGTTATATTCTTGCATTAAATATATTTTAAGACATTCTATTATACGAGGGAAGTATGGTAACAGTCCTTCTTTTGCAGCAGCGGCTACAAAAATAAATATAGAGAATTTACAAACTGGTCACAAAAGTGATTCCTGTCATTGTTTAATTATTGCATTTGGATATGAATTCGATTATAGAGAGTATAGAGACAGAGCATGTACTAGGGATTTAGACGAGGAGGGTATAGCCGATTAGGGGACGCGACGAGGTGAGTGGTGTCCAGTTGTTATTGGCCGGCGCATTGCGCATGTCTAGTGGCATGAAATTTATGTTGGTAGTATGGTGTAAAAAAGAAATTTCATTTGTATGCAGCACAATGCGGCGGCCAATCAAAAATCGGCACCATTCTTACCCGTCCCTCAATGGATTCCCCACCGTAGCTCTATACTCTATCTCTATAATTACTAGATCCATGGGTTTTTGGTACGCCAAATCTAGTTTGAAACTGAACACAAGTCAAGCAAATTTTGAGTTGTATTTGAATTTCTTTCATACACTGTCTTGAAGTAGAAAATAATATATTTTTTTCAGTTTTGTCATAAATACATTTAAAAATAACTCTGTGTTTGAATATCAAAATACGAGATAATTCCATTGATGAAAGGTTTGTAAAATAAAAAACTTCCTACCGGTAGAGCCAATGGCGCTCAAGGCAAGTTCTCTTAAATGAACTGAGCAGTTTGGATTCAGCGTCATAAATAATCGTTCCATCAAAGTGTCAAGATATGGTAAAATTTCCTCCTCCAGATTTTCACAAAACATTTCCAATGCATAGAACATTCTATCAATGCTTGGCGGTTCTTTGCTGTTTTGCAGTTGATTACAAAGCTGACTGAGAAAATCAAATAATACTGGAAGCAGCTGCGAAGCGTACTGACTAATGTCGGGCTACAAAATAAATCGGAGTCGTTGAAGAAATACGCAAATCATCATAGCTGCATATAGGCACCAAGAATTTCCTATAGATGGCAGGTTAACTTTTTTGATCAAGCTGCCAACTACAGATTGAAATCTCAACTAGTGGAAAGGAAAAATACATAAATAAAAATCAAGATAAATAATATGAAATAGGTGTAAAAAAAACAATTGCATGTCAGTTGAGATCGAACCTGCGACCCTGACCATACTAAACGAATTCCACAGACCCTAACTGCGACCTGGCTATTTTCAAGGTATACCACTTAGCTGTTCTACTATACAGGATGTTCAAAAAGTTCAGAAACACTGAAATATCTCAAAGGAACGGTGTTTTCATGGAAAATTGTTCCGAATAAAAGTTTCTTAATTCCAAGCAACGCTTACTTTGGTGACAAAAATGAGGTCAATTTTAAAATTTCAAATTATTAGATCGTATTTTCCAGACAAAAATATACATCTTTTGTCCGCGAATTTTTTTTTCAAACAATCGAATGTGGCTTGAAAAAACTTCCAAAGTACCTCCAGTTTGGAAATTTTGTATTTTTTTTTTTATTATAGGTTTTATTAGCCGTTGATGTGTAAAACAACCATGACAAATTTTTGTATGGAAACGTCCTTCCGTTCACTTATTCAGCAGGAGGTTGGAGGTAATTTGGAAATTTGTGTGCTGAGGTCGTCATTCTCAATTTCTCATTTCATAAATGTGACAGCTGACATAAAAGCGTTAGTTTCTAACCTATGGTGGCGCTCTCATTTCATTTCCCAAAACCACGAATAAAAAATATGCATTACGAAGCAATTAAATACCTGTAAATGTTCCGAAAACTGTCCCAAAGCAAACAACGCTGCATTCCGAACGACGGGACTTGGTTCGGTAATTCCTTTCGAGATGCACATCAGAAACGATTGCAAATATTTGGTGCGAATATATTCTGAGCAACCTTCGGCCAATACGGCCATTGCTAAATACGACGCTTTTTTGGCATACAAATCATTACTCTGCAATGCTGGTTCAATGAATTGCAGCTAAAGAAATAAAAAAGACGTTAAATGATCTAGAATATCGAGTTTAAACTTTTAAGATTCATTGATAAACTTAATTTTATTAACTGTTAAATTCATATGGGCCTGACACACACTAAGGAGTCATCCATAAATTACGTCACATTTTTGTCACAAATCTGAGATGACCCCCCCCCCCATTTCTTCTCTGTAACATGTAACGTAATTTATGGATGACCCCCTAAATGAACAAATTGAATGATTGATTTCGGATATTAGGAGCTACTTAAACTTTTTTTTTATTTATATAGTACCAGATGTGGTATGAGCTTCTCCGGCGGGATGTTCAAAGCTAGTATATCTAGAGTTTGTGTGGCACATGTCATCGGATTACAACTATCCGGATCTCCGGTGAAATATTCTTCTTCGCCTTCATCTTCTGGAGCCAGAGACATAAGTTTGAAAAGGACATTCACAATCGACTCGACCAGATTAAGTTTGACAACGGACTGTAACACAAAATTAAAAACACGTTCGTATTTAATTTCTATGGCATTACATAACAATCAAATATAACTATTGAATGCACACTTTGGGATTCATTGTCTTAACCTATAAATTGAACTGCACCTGGATTTTTGCGAACAGTATATAAAGAAAAAGAAGAGTACTGTTTTTCACAAACCTTTTTTTTTGTCCTCGTTAACCAGCCAACGAAACTGACTGCCTTCACTTTAACACTATCGTCAATATCTTTTTCGGTCGCGATTTGCAGACACATTTCAATAAGCGGTTTGATATGTGGCACCACAACTGCTGGAGCAGACTCAACTAATTCATCTAAAATCTCCATCATTTCACATGCCTTTTTCTCATCACATTTAATAAATGCCTTTATACTATCCATTACTCTTGGCAGGAGATTGTTATAAACGTTTATCATCTGAAATCACCCATAACAACTAACTAATAATCGTAACTAACATAAACAAAACAAAAAAATTGTTGATATTGAAATATAAACAAATAACTGAAATAAATGTTCATTGTTAACAAACTTGGACTTTTCATTGCTAAGAAAAATTGTCACGGTCATTAGATCAATTAATTTCTGTGCTGCTGATCTAGACGCCCGTTATTATAGTAATTGTCAAGTTTTGTTTACTGTTTAAATTTCAGCTGTCTACATCACAGTAGAAATTCTAATTTTTAAAACACTATTGTTGTAAATACACAAAATTTTTCTTTAAATCTCGATACAGTCAACACTCCCTAAGTCAATTCTCATTTTCCATCTCCAATAGTTTGAATAGAAGGGTTAGATTTTATCAATTGAATGAGAATAATAACCAGGAGGTATGGATATTAACTCTGGTACGTCTTAAAGTTCCTTGATTTATTAAATACTGCAACCTATGTGCTTAGACATTACGAGGTTGACTAATTAAATGATTAATTAGAGCGATTGTGACCTTGATGACTGTTGAAGAAAGTTTAGATGAAAATTCGTGGCAAAGGATCAATTGGGAAGCAGTACTGAATTTAAAATTCAATTTATTTACTAACAACATTTAGGTAAACTTCGTACCATCTTCAGAGTTTGAAACTCTGAAGATGGTACGAAGTGTACCGAAACGTCAATAAATAAATGCAATTTTAAACTCAGTATTGCTTCTCAGTTGAATCTTTGTCACGAATTTTTATCCAAACTTTCTCCAACTTACACATTACAATAAAATTTACACAATGTTGTATAATTTGCGTAATTTATGTACTTTTGAATATGAAAATGATTCTATCTTTGATATTTATTTTTGAACTTGTTATTATTTTTTTCTTAGTTACGAAAATTTTTATATATTTTAACTGAATCGTATGCCTCAAAATGGTGAACAATTGCAATACTTTGTCAAATCTAGAGACTTTAGTATGACCTGCACTTCAGGGCTATTAGTGTTCAAAAATGAACATCAGGTGGGTTCTTTCTGTGGCTCTAAAGGAAGAAGAAACAAGAATAAGAAGACGAAGGAGACGCTAACCGCGCAACATATGTGGCAACAGCTGTGTTAATTCACTATTCTGAAACTCTCCCTCCCGCGAAGGGATGACTAGACGTCAGTGCCGCGGGGGGATACAAGGAGCGTGGAGGAGGGAGCTTTAGTGGGTATGGGGCTTCGGCCTAAGTTCTACACTTCCCAGGGCCTTCCTTAGGTGTCCGTAACTGGATTTTCACCCTTCGTCAAAAAAACAATCTATACTTCGTGATAATAACCTAACCACACTTTATACACAAATTCATTAATCGCTCAATGCTGTCTTGCTTAGAGCTCAATATTAATGCTAATGTCCCCAGTTATTGAGCGTCTATAATCTCTCAATACTCGTGGAACTGATAAATTGCATCAAACATGAGATTTCTGTAAATGGCAAAAACAAGGAAACCATTACCTGCTGATTGCCGTGAATCAATGGAACAAAATGTGTCATTGTTAACACGGTGTAGTATGCTAACGGACAACTCAAATCTTGTATAGAATTCAGTGTATTCGTAAACAAAAAACCGAACGATTCAGCGTGTTTTAAATACTGGTCCACTGCTATTTCAGTCATTATTGACAGAGTATACATAGCCAGCTGAAACAAGAGAAACAATCGATGAAACAAAACAGTGCGCGATTCTTTTTTGTTTTTTGTGGTCGACAGTCATTTCTTTTTCTAATAGTTGGATTATTAGATATGATGACACTGGGCCGGCTATCTGCTGAATGAAAGGTTTCTCTAACCCTCTTGCAAGGTTATATAGAAGAACACAGGTGATCTCGTTCCATGAATGACGTTAGTTGGAAGATCGTTCATATTTTTATCAACCACGCAATATCAATTGATAGTTCGCTGGATGACGTTATCCCCTTATTATCCAGCAGTACGAGATATATCTATTAACCTCGCCCCTCTGGGACAAGTCTTGTAAGCCGTAAACAGAACTTTAACAAGCATGCGTTAACGTTAACGTTGAGAATTTCATGATAATAATTCTTATCTTTTATATCCTATATATTACGTTTACATCCGGGTTAAGCCGGATTGGGCTGCTAGTAAGATATAATTAAATACCTCTTTATCCATCATGGATTCACTTGCCGATAGCGTTTGTACAAACTGTAGCACTTCTGGCCAATTTTCATTTGGTAATTCATGTTTGCTCACAGTTCCAATAAATTGTGCTATAGCGTTTTTGACAAGCTTCTCGGGTTCGTTGACCAACGCTTGCAAAAGAAGTTGTTTTATCCTATGAATACAATAATTCATTAATCTATAAACCTAACATTAACATATTAAAATACCCGTTACAATATTACTCCACAAGCTATTGCCACCAATGGCTCAAAAGTATGAAGTGAAACTTTATTAAACCCCCTGTTGCAACTATATCGGATCCTTCGTTGTTGAGTGTCTATAATCTACTATTTCTATCTCAGTTTCGTCTTAAAATTTTGACAGCAACTGGGATATATTACCGAAATAAAATACAGTTTTATGGTAAAAAAAGTCTGAACAGACCCTGTTTTTACTTCGGCCGTTAATTTTGCCCAGTTGCGGCTTTTTGCAAGCCGTTTTCTAAGTAAGACAGCTGACGACTGCCTGATTTGTGGATTCGAAGACGTTACTATTAATTGGCAAAGTGCTGGAATTGCTTCCGGGTTTTTGAATGCTTCTTGCAACTCTTGCGTACCCTAAAAAAAAGGCGTTTGTAAGGTCTATGTTTCGTAGGTTAATTTGCAGTAGGAAGATAAATCTAAGAATTCCAATTTTTATGCAATTTATGTATACAAATAATTTTAAAAAAATTATCCTTAAAATACGAACAAAATTATAGGAAAAATGGTATACTAATATAAGAAAAATTTGGGACCACGTGCAATGTTGTAATTTTTGACATATATTAACAATATTCTAATCAAAACACATAAATTTGATATAATGTGAATTGATTTTACCTGTTGAATACTCGAATTGTCAGCAATAAGTAATTTATTTACTATTTCTTCCATTTTTTCAACAATTCTTTTATGTTGACAGATCACAACTCTACTTGAGCGATTTTTAATTGATTCACAATGGACCTCTGTTTGCAGATAGCTGAGTATGGTATTGAATTAATAGAAAATAATGAAACGTGAGGAAACGCTAATTATGCAGTGTCATATTTCTAAAATTATTTATTTGTTGATGTGTAGACTTACAAATGTAATATTATTTCCAATTTAAAAATATCCCTTAACAAACTCTTTTTTAAAGAATCCCGCTATTTATAGAATCAAACCATTGCATCGCTCTCAATATTTTCTCTGGTAGGTTTCGCTACTGTCGTTAAAGGTCTTAAAATAACGGATTGACAATTAGTAATTCTATAATTATTGTTTGGTGGTAATAATTACTAAAACCATGTTAATTGTTGACTTTGCAAATAATATAAATTATGAATTTTAATGCAAAAGAGATCTTTAAATATAAATGAACATATTATCATAATTTATTGACAGAAAACGTTTCTGTTTCTACTTCAAAATACTTATTACATAAAAAAGAGTTGGGTTATGCATGAAAATGTTAAACGTTTATTTTCAGTTAGATATTTAGTAATTTTATTATAATATTCTCAAATTAGTAAAAATAAATGTTTTAAATTAGTGATTGTGTTCATAACATAGACAATAATAATTAGCTATTGGATAATAAATATGACTGAATTTAACAATCATAAATTATTGAAAATGAACAAGTGAAAACGTGCAATTTAGTCGAAAGAGACGAGAAAGAGACTGGTGAGTGGTGAAAAAATAAAATTTCATATTTTTTTTTACTTTTATGACTTTTTTTCTTTCATATAAGAAACCGTTTGGAATTTCGGAATAATTTCACGTGTAGTGTACGTGAAGGAAATATACGGGATAATTACGCAAAAAAACATTCTTTTGCTTATTAAAAATCATAAATTGACAAACAAACCACTTGCTCATAAGTTATGATACATTTTTTCAGAGATAAACGTGCCTGACTTTTTGATTTGCAAACAGGATAATTTGTGCATTTTGCAGCGCGCAATTTAAACTAAAATAATGATCATATCAAACGAGTTGTGATCGATCCAAAAACTTTCAAAAATTGGGAATAACAAATATACTTATTCTCTTTACTAAAAATGTGTGTAAAAATCTAGACACTAATTTTTTTTTTCACAATTTTGTAAATAAAACTGCAATGTTTATAATTTTACCAGAAGCGTAGCGTGCCTTGGCGGGGCCCCGTATAAAAATTTGTTTGAGGGCCCTTCCCCCGTTGAAGTAAATGACTTAAACGGGGAAATCCCGCAGCCCGCGATAACCTATGTAGGGTGTTGCCAACTTTTAAACGCACGCTTTACGCGGGAAAAAAAGAAATTGCTTTTTTTGACTTTTGTCATTTCTGAAATAAAAAAAAATTGGGAAGTTTTTATTAATGTTTGCTTACGCAGGCCACGGGGGCCCCCCGTGGCCTGGGGGCCCCGTATAATTGATACGGCAGATACGGCGGTAGCTACGCTCCTGAATTTTACACACATTCTTAATTAAGAGAAAAAGTATTTTATATATGAATGTTTTCAACACGATCACACTTTTCGAAAAATTTTCTATATCATGAAATATTTTTTCTCATGTTCCTATTTTAGCCGTCCCTGGAAATTTGTCGTGGCGGGCACTAGCCCCTGGGGTAAATATAGCGCTACCTTCATCCACCATATACGTAATTTCAAAATCGGTTTAGTAGATCCAAAGATTTCTCTTTCGAAAAAACATAGTCACAAACTTTCTCTATAAATATTAGTAAAGATTACTACTTTAAAAAGTCGATATATAATATGTTATCACTATGATTAGGTAAGATAAGATTTCTGTCAAAAGTGACAAAAATGCGAGCAAAGTCGTGGATAAAGGATAGTTCTTTTTTATGTCAATTCGTAACCTTATAGCAGAGCGCTGCAATACAAGCGTCGTCATAGACTATTACATGCAAATGTATGAGGTGTGAAGAAAGGCACTCAGGGCGTCGCAATGACTGATCGATGGCGCTTTTGAAGCACTTTTAATTTCTTCCCTTTCAACATACTGAAAGTCTAGTACCTACAGAATCACTTTCGTTCTTCAAATATTACGTAAAAATTGGAGCACGTTTTATTAAAGCCTGCAAAATTTAACGCTAGATTACTGAAAACTTATTCTGAATTTATGTTTACTTGTAAAAAGTAGGTACGTGATGTTTAAGGCTGTCGGAACGCTCTGAATTTTATTTGTGCTGAGACCCAGCGGTAAGGGGCGAGGTAGGCAAAAGACATATTGTGGGTGTGACTTTCTTTAGCTCTGTCTCGCTCAAATCATCCGCACGTTTCAATTTTTGGCTGGTGCCAACTACGAGGCTAAAAATTTTTTTTGCAAGGGTGCCGCTGTCAATTGATTACTCTAATTTTTGGGAATATTTTGAAGATTTAAAAAACTTTTCCGAAAAAGGAAGAGTCACTTTAGGTTTGTGATGGAACAGTTTTGTGAAATACGTACCTACGAATAAGGTCATAGTGTGACATTGAAAACGTGTTTTTTTAGCACAATTAATGCCAAATTTTTTCTAGTAAATCGTACATAAATTACAAAAGTAGTCCATTAGAGACCTAGATTTGTCCTTTATCTTCCTTATAGAGAAAGAATTTTTGCAGAATGTTGACGAATAGGTCTACAATCAGTTGACAGCCGAAGCTCTATTTTTGGCTTAAATTCAGAGCGTTCCGACAGCCTTAAGGGGCTCATTCATTATTATATTGCTCACACCGCTTGCGGGAGTGTGCTCCAGGCCCGGATTTACCATGCAGGCAGTATAGGCAGCTGCCTAGGGCGGCAAATTTTGGCGGAAACTTCAAAAGTTTGTTCTATTCGTGGGAATTGAATTTTTCGCCTATTTCTTCGGCACGCGTACCAACATCATAAGTCCGAAAATCGAGACGTAAAAATTTTAACCAATGAGCAATACTCTTCGAAAAACAGTCGCATACATAATGGTAATTGCTCAATGTATCATATACTTTATGATTATTAGGATATTGATTATAATAAAATAAAATATTTGCTTTCAAAAAGGTGCATTTTATTTATTGGAAAACTTTTGTACCAAATCCATCATTGAAGAAGTTCGCGATGGGGGGGGGGCAATTTTCGCAACTGCCTAGGGGCGGCAAATTTCTAAATCCGGGCCTGGTGTGCTCTATTAATTATTGCTGGGCGCACCAGAACTGAGTTTCGCTCATATAACTACTATACTATAGCAGTCACAGATTTCTTTTCGTGTAAAATATAAAATTATTAGATGTTTGTAAAATAATCTAGATTTTTGGATCTTTCTGACGCTTTTATATCAATATTGGTCACTAAATATATTTATCAATCTATCTATATGCAAGAAATTCATTCAAATTGTAGATTTTCGAAAAATTGAAATGTTCTATATAGAATGGAACCATTTGATAAGTTGATAAGTTCATAATAAATTATTGTTGACTATTGTTATTAAATTTTAATTGAAAATCAGCAATAATTGTCGGTTGGTCTGTATACACTACCTACGTACGTCCGAACTATACGGGTCGCAATTCTTAATGGATAGACTCGGCTTATTAGTGTATTTGCCATATGGCAACATACACTATTGGCGTTGGTCGGATGATGGGACCTAGGTGTCGGACCAAAATTTCTCGCCGTTTCATAACCTCCTAAACACTTTGGCACCGTTTTTAAAAATGTTTATATATATATATGTATATATAATATGTATAGCCTTAAAAGTTCTAATACAATGACGTGCGTCTAGAAGAAAGTGTGGGTTTTATTTTTTAGTATTCAGGACTTTATATTGAAGTATAGAAAATACAGTAAGGAAAGAGCGTAAAAGTGCATGACGCTCTTAAAATACAAAACAAAATTTCCCTCTCAGCATAAACATTAAACATTAGTTTTCAGGTCATTTTAAATGTAAACCATTTGCAGACCTTGAACTCAACTTCCGTTTATGAAATCTAGTCCAAGAATATTTTCAAGAAAAACATTTTATTCAAAAGTATCCAAGTAAATATCGTTTGTACATGAAGTTTATATGCGTTGATATTTTACGTGTATGGTGCATGTTTAACCTCTAAAATTAAAAAAAAATCTTTTATTTTGACGATTCTGCTCATATCTATGTAATAAAAATCAATTGCCGTGCGTTGGTCTTACAAACACTCGAAAATGGCTCGTCTGATTTGAATAAATTTTCTTTTGTTTTGTTCGCTTCAATACTGGGGTGGTTTAGAAAAAAAAACAGGAAAAACTCAAAGGAATAGTTGAAAAATCGAAATTGGTAATTTTGGGAATTGTCATTTCGGACTACTTTCAATAGATGGCTGATTGTCGAGCGTAGTACCGCGACGCAAGACTGTAATACGGTGGAGTCGAAGGCTCCACTACTATTATTGCTACCGAGTGAGGCGCAATCCCGCGAGTTAAGGTAGTTGTCGTGGTACAATATTGTCAAAAAGTTATAGATTATACGCGCCACAAAAGTATACTAGCTTGTAGCTAAGTGATCCAAAATTTGTACGCAAGACTGTACCCGTGGAAACGTAACCCATACAGTATTCATATGCATGTATACTTTTCTATAAATTGTTGAACTTTAAACCGTTATTTATAAATAATTAGACGGCCAAACATTTTTTCTTATTTTTTTTTAAACTCATAACAAATGCATTGAAAGGCTGTCAGTTTTTGGAAAGTTTCTGACAGTTAGTTCTTTTTTTATAAATAAGAAACTGGTTCAGAACTACAGAGATCGTATACAATCAATGTTAATTATCCAATTTTTAATTGAATTTATCTCGGATTATATACGGTCGATCGACTTCAAATTTTCAGGGTAATTGTATTATCATGTCCTTAACAAGTATACAAAAATTAAGAATTTTCTGACAGTGTGCGTTAACCACGACAACTACCTTAAGATAGTAATACGATGGAGCCGAAGGCTCCACTACTGTTATAATCTGGGCGAAGCTGGAACTAAAAATGGGTCAATATGAAAACACTACGAAAAATGCAACTCTACCTCCCAGATTAATACTTCTGACAACATTTAATCATTACATAAAACGACACTGTGACCTTATATTATTTATTTTTAAACAGTTAAAAGTGTCTAATTTGTTATCTGAAGATTAACTAATATAGTAAAACATGATTGTTCTACGTCAAATAAGTGAAGTATTTATCTACTTCAGTTGACGTTACAGACGCGTTCCACAAACCACTGTAAAAAAGACAATGATCCTCATCCTAATTGATGCAAGTGGGTTCTGAAGTGGCGACACTCAAAACCTTGTAAGTGGTGTCCTCCAATGGTGTTCACCAACACACGCAAGTACAGACTGATTCCGAGGGGCTTTAGCGAATTCCAGGTGGTCAATTTATATTTGTCATAAAAAATAAGAAGTATTGGTCGATAATATTCTTCTTACCTATGGGTAGGTACATCTTTCAGGAAAGGATTTTATTAAATAAATTGTAATACGAGTATTCTTCTTATTGACTTACATATCTTCCTAATTTAGTGCCGGCCCGGGGCAAGTTTTAGGATGACACGAGATCTAATTATGGCGCCCCCTTGCTTGCCCCTAATACCACAATCAAAATATCGAAAAGCGAAACAAATATTTTTTTCTTTACCACTGAAACGCTCCTTGGGACTTGGCGTTTGGAGCGGATATTCCGGTCGCCCTCTGGTAGGGCCGGCCCTACCTCCTATAGCCCTTAGGAGTTAGGATCTTCTTGGCGCCATCAGTGAGAAGGAGTGTACCCAGATAAATAAATTATAATATGTACTGCGGGTAGTACGAAAATTGCATTCACAAGATTAGGGTGCAATCATGTATTATTCTTTTTTGTGGTAACATTTCGTTGGTTCTGATTGACTACTGTTATTCGACTTCTAATTTCACACGATGTGCAGTCGAAGACTTTTTTTGACTTTCCACGAATACCAAGATAAAACATAGTTTCAGACTATATATATAGGCTATCATAACAGAGGGCTGTTATTCCCGGGCCACGTCGGGTAAATAAGGCTATATTCCATTAAAAAATTCCGCGATAGTCTATCTTTAATATAGGCAGTATGTAAATCCGGACGAAGCCGGACCGCGCTGCTAGTTCTGTTATAAAACTGAATGAAATCGTTGGAATGTGTGCACGGTTTTATTTAAAGATAAAACGTCAAATTGATTTTACAAGTTCGCTAAAAGAAATGAAGAAATATGATTGAATTAATACGTAAATATGTTGTCATCAGCTAATGCCACACACAGCGTTTGTGATTTCATTCAATTTGTCTGTTTTTTTCTAATTCTTGTAAGTGCTACAGTAATTGAACTAATAATATAAAAATTATTAATTTTGGAAATACCTATATTTTTATGTTAGTGGTTTGTTACGAAACTTTGAACTCTTTTGGAGATTTTGTTTTTTACACAAGTATTATTGCACGTATAAGAATTTAATTTATTGTCAACAGAGGCTTACAGAATTTAGGTTACCTCCTAGGTTTCAGAGGACAGGCTTTTACAGACCAACGAAATTATATTATATTGTAGAGTTTTTCAAAGAAGTATTTTTGCCAGGGTTGGTAAAGAGATTACAATCTTTATTTTGGTGAAGTCCAGCCAGTGGTTGTTCTACTTAACCATCTTTGAATTTTACAAAAGTACACAATAATTATATATTTATAGTGTTTATATTGCTATGCTCTCAACAGAAAAAAGTAAAAATAATTAATATATTATCGTCTCTTTCTGAAATTTCTCCTAGAGACAGTGTCTTATGTAAGAGTTTTGACTCCCTGTCGAACGGAGGACTTGGCACCCTCTCATGCCATAAAACTTACACAATGCAGAACTAGGATTAGGATTATTAAAAAAAAAGACAAAACATCATTTTGATAAACAGTCTTTAAAATGCCTAAGCGCTGTTTGTATGCATTTTGCAATAATACATATAAATTTTACTGTTTTTCCCCTACCTATGCTTCGAGTGTCCCTGATACAAGCAATCCCGATTAACCTCTATATACGGCGCTTCCTAAATAGGAAAGCTAGTCAATACAATGCTGTCATTTTAAAGTTACTGAGTAGCAGTAAAATGCACTTACGTTTCGAAATTCTCTAATTTCTATGAAAAATCTTATTCAATGGTTGATGTTATGCTTCAAAATAGATTAGAAAAATGTACCGTTGTTCTCATATGACTTTGGCTAAGTTTTTACAGTTTTTTGATCTAAATAAACGGTTTAAAATCGGATAAACACGACAAAATTCTTAAATTTTATACAAATTATTGAGTAAGTCAAAATTGTCAGTATTTTTAACATAAGGTGGCAAAGAAAAAACTTCAAAATGTTAATTTGCCTTCCCGTAATTCAAAATCTTGTGACGTGCTGCAAAGAAATATTGACGAATATCATGTTTTTTTAATCAATTTTTAGGGCAAAAATATGTGTTTTTTGAAATTTTTAAGCAGTAATCCAAATTTTGTGAGACCTAATGCTTAATCAGAACTAATAAAAACAACAATGAAATGAATTTTGCGTCCACAGTTCGAAATTTCCAGGGGACATATTTTACCATCTGAGGGATCAGCACCTTATTATAGGTAAACTTATGGTATTGTGTGATATGTTTATTATTAAAACATTAATATCATCATTTGCACGCGTGGTTAAGTCTAATCTTGTGATAGCGGTGGTTTCCTATTAACCTTAGCTTCGCTGTGGTCATTTGCCCACCCATGGAGTGAGCGTACGCCAACATGATCTGGATATTTGGTATAGCATTTATTGCAGAGTTTGCGTGCTTTCACGGAAATTTGTAAATTTTTTATCACGTCCACACAACAAAAATCGAAATGATAAAATTAGAAAAAAATATCTATGTTGACTCATTTTGCAAGTCTGTATTATGATTCATTGATAGAGATTACAATAGTTCGGTAGATAAAAAGATTTTTATTATTTATTAGTTTTTTTGTGCTAAAAATAAACAGCGAATTCTTTTATACTTTATAGAAAATAAATGTTTTTCTTTATACCTGGTCGAAAGTACGTACTTTCGGCCTCGATTTTAAGGCAGAAAGTGTAACATTTATGCTCTGCTGGAATTACTCTCACGGCATCTGTAACAGCGGGACGAAAGCGTTATCTCGTGCACACTGATACGTGAAACTGCCACCAGCCAGTAGTAGCTAACAGCTGTTATCGCGTATAACTTCACAATTGCTCACTTGAAAGTTATTAATCTTCTTATATAATGTTGAAAGTACGTACTTTCGGCTGGATATAAAAAACATCACACCACACTGCGTGATATGCTGCCCGAGGCGAAACCGAGGGCAACATATCTTTTAATTACTATTAGAGTACCTACTTTACTAATGCCAAAAATTACTTATAACTACAAACGAATATTTTATGTAAATGTAAACAAATATTTATTAAGGCTTTAAAAAAATTGGTTCATTTATTTGAAAAATCGATTAATGCTGGATCCGGCTGAATTTACTTTGATACAGCATAAATCCAGCTGGATTGAAAATGCCGCTGGATTGCAATCCCTATAGTCCGGCCTAACCCAAAATGGTCGGCTGGCGTCATGGTGATCGCGTACACAGGATTTAGGCACTGCTCTCATAAACTTTTCAACAGTTGAAAATTATCTCATTGGAAAGATAATAAGTTAATCAATATAGGATGCTTTGGTAAAACAAATGTTTTTAGTGACGTCAGCGAGGACGCTTTATGGCAACGCGTTTTGACAGACAAAATAAAATATGTAAATAATATTTATTTTATTCAGGATTGTGCTCACGTTATTGGAAATAAAAAGAAAGTATAGAAAATATATTGAAGCTGTCAATTTATTGTGTTGCAACAAAACCTGTTTTCAAATTACGGTAAGTAAAATTATTCAATAATGATTTTTATGACGCCATATTTCATTTATTTTATTATATGCAAGGAAAGGCCTTCTTATTCCTAGAAATTTTTAAAGCTTTAAAATTTTTAAAGTTTTAATTTTTTTTCTGAAAATAATATAAAAAGAAGTTATTGTAGAGTAAACTATTATAGTCACATTGAAATGAAAAAAAAAATTTTCCAAATATAATTGGTTGTCGGGGAACAAAATGATTTTGTAATTTTTTGCGTAAAACTAAAAAAACGAAACAGTAACTTATGGAAAAAAACATTTTTAACCTTATGAGTTGACTGTACATGCGATTTTGATCGTTTTGATGTTTTTCAACATAAATCTGAATTTTGCTTTAAATTACGTTTTTGAAATAAAATTTATAAGATTCGTTAGAAACTTGAAATTTGGTATAGTTAATGCTTGTTATGGCCCACTTCTGTGGTTTAGATATATATAAATAATTCAGATAATTATGGCTTATAATGGGGGGTCAAACAGATTATAATAAATTATTCCCACCGAGTTGGGTCACTAGTTTCATTAGACAGAATAGAAATAGAAATTTATTTTCGGCCATGACAGAGGTACTGTGTAGCCGCAGTCATGAGTACAATTTTGAACAAATAATAAAATAAATAAATAATTAATAACAATATAAATGATACCCATCGAAGAGGCTGAATTTTTTTCATTTTTTTATAACCTAAGTTTGATTTCTCGTTACGACCCAGAATAGTCCAAATTATTTATCATATACAAGCTTAACTATGACAAAATTTCGGGGTTTCTAGCTTATACCGTTTGGCTCCGAGAGCTTGTGACGAACGTACGTACTGACACTGAAGTGAGGATATTTATATCCTTACTTCAAAATTGGCAAAATTAGAAACACGGAACACTTATAAGTGTTCCGTGTTTCCAATTTCAGTATGGAACATTAAAAATGGTACATTGAAAATATAAATTGGTACTTTGCTAAAATATTTCTGGCTATTAATGACCTAAAAGTACAAAACAATTTCAGTTTTCGATTAATTATAGTTCAAGAAAGGTGATTTAATCAATTAACTTCGTTAAGGCTGTCGGAACGCTCTAAATTATGTTTGTGCTGAGACCCAGCGGTAAGGGGCGAGGTAGGCAAAAAACATATTGTGGGTGTGACCTTCTTTAGCTCTGTCTCGCTCAAATCATCCGCACGTTTCAATTTTTGGCTGGTGCCAACTACGAGGCTAAAAAATTTTATTGCAAGGGTGCCGCTGTCAATTGATTACTCTAATTTTTGGAAATATTTTGAAGATTTAAAAAACTTTTCCGAAAAAGGAAGAGTCACTTTAGGTTTGTGATGGAACAGTTTTGTGAAATAAGTACGAATAAAGTCGTAGTGTGTCACTGAAAACGTGTGTTTTTTTAGTATTATTAATGCCAAATTTTTTCTAGTAAATCGTACATAAATTACAAAAGTAGTTCATTAGAGACTTAGATTTGTCCTTTATCTTCCTTATAGACAAAGAATTTTCGCAGAATGTTGACGAATAAGTCTACAATCAGTTGACAGCCGAAGCTCTATTTTTGGCTTAAATTCAGAGCGTTCCGACAGCCTTAATTTACGCTATGCGTCCGTTATTGGGTCATCTGACTATATATGTACCAAATTTCAACTTTTTTCGTACAATAGATTCGGAGAAAATAATCTGTGACAGACGAACAGCCAGACAAACACGAAAGTCTATAAGGGTTCCTGTTTTTATCGGATGTACGGGACCCTAAAACATGTTTAGTCTTGCATTTTTTGTTATAATGGAAATATTTACCCATAAATTATAACAAAACTGGCCCACCGTATACAACGTGTTTTAGAAAAGACCTAACTAATTTTAGAAATATTTGATTGTTATTTTAGCACAACAATGTCATCGAAGGCTTGCGCGGTGAAGGTGTGCTACAACACCAAAAGAAACACGAAAGGCAAGTACGATCACATAATGTTTCACAGATTTCCAAAAGATCCGGACCGACAGAAAGAGTGGGTCAGTTTTTGTGGAAAAGATATTATTATTAAACCAGATTATCACGTCGTGTGCTCTGAACACTTCAAAGAAGACGACTACGAACGCGATTTGTTCTCAGAATTGATGCACAATAAAAATAAGAAAAAGTTGAAATCGGACGGTAATATAAATTGGGATAATTGAATAACTCGGGGTTTGGGTCCTAGTCCTCTCTCAAAAATTTCAAATATCTTGCCAGTTGGGCGACAGGACCATCCCTTCAAAATTATTGGCGTTTGACGTATTATAAAATAAAATTTCTTTTAACACGTACGATGATGCGGGTAACGGATAGTTTATAATATGATATTTACTATTCGTTTGCATGGTTACATATTTAGTATGTTATCATAATATATAAAATTTAACCAAAGCATGCTTGTAAGCTACCTAACTAACTATTGCCAAAATTTTAAACTACTATGTTTAATAATCTTTACAATGTAGGGTTTCATATTAAAATATGATCGTGGACTTCTTGTTGATCTCCGTGGAGTAATGGATAAAACGCAGGCTTAGTACGGACAAGGTCGTCGGTTCGAATCCCGGCTGACTTATAATTTTACCGAGCGGTGTAGCGTAGTGGTAGGCTCGCATTCGGGAAGTACTGGGTCGAATCCCAGCGGGGGCAAATGTGCCTGGAACTTTTTCCTACCGCCTCTCGCCGAGAAACGGTAATTCCTGTACCAGCCATCTTGTTGAGGTTTTCCATTCTCTATTTGAGGCCATCAAACCTGCCAAACTGCTAAGCTCAAAAATTGCCTACTCTTACCCTAATTTTTTATATTTTCTTTATTCCCCTATTTCTATTAATTAAGTTGAAGCTTAAAAATGTAGAAAAATAACGGGAAATGTGGTAGATGGTAAATAGTAATGGTGCAAATGGCGTCTGTTATGACATAAAGTCGAGGAACGGATGTTAAATGCATTATTATTATTATTGTTTTTATTATATCCTATTTAAAAAAAGTCGTTCGGCCGCCAATAGACTCAGCGAAAATAAATTTCTGAAACCGTGCCTGTATTTTAGCAATACCATCAATCAAATCGATTAAAGAAAACTATGAACCGTATAGAAGAGAGTTTCACGGAATTGAACTGAATCAAAGGCGTAATTTGAACGAAGAAATGAAAACTATGCTGAACACAATTACAAATGTGAATTTGAAAATTGCGCCAATCACCGAAGACGTTGCAAATATTAACTCGAAACAAATTAACGATAACTTTCGGAAGATAACGATAATGCGAAAAATAAAAGACGAGAACGTCGTTTTGAAAAGAGATAACGATACTCTGAAAGTTGAAAACAAGAATTTGAAAAGAAAAAACGAAAATTTGAATATAGAAAATGTTTTCTTCGAAAAAATAATCAAGGAAAAAGATGGCGAAATTTTTTATCTAACAAATAAGATTAATCAATTAAGAAAAATTAAGTATTTATAAAAAATTCTCTTTTGTTACCGTAATCTGTTGGAAAGTTTTTGTAAATGAAATCAGTTAAATAAAAGTAAATATTCTAGTTTATTTTTTTTACCTATCCACACTTGATATTTCAGAGATTAGAATTCATAAATGAGCCATGGTAATGTTATGTTAATAGTACCAATCTAATATGAGCTGGGCTATAGGTACTCAAGTCCAAAATTATATTTTATAAAGATTTTTTGTGAAAAATATTTAATTTAATCAAAGTTAACGTAGAAATGGCTGCGTCGTTTCGTATTGGAGAATCTACGAGTATAAATTGGCGTTCCTGCAGGACCGTAATTAGGGGCTTGAGACATAGCGGGACCATATCCTTCATAAAAATGAAAAATGATTTACCTTAAAAATAGGCAACATACAGTAATAACCCGATTTTTTAAATGTTTACCTTTTGTACACTTCAGATTTTTGATACTTACCTAAACTTTGGTTCTGTAATTCGACCCTGCACCCCTGTATGAAATCCAGCTTTAAGGTGCTTATTTACTAGCTGTTCAATATATCCCCTTTTTCATCCACATAGCTCTACCTTATGTAAGCTGTTAGATGCGCGTATGTGGACATGTAAAATGTATATAGGTACTCACGTTTCGAAAATCTCTAATTTCTATGAAAAATCTTATTCAATCTCTGCTGTTACTGCTTCCAAATAAACTAGAAATATGTACCATTCTTCCCATACGACTTTAAGCGAAGTTTTTACGGTTTATTTGGTCTAAATAAACGATTTAAAATCAGATAAAAACAAGAAAATTAGCATAAGTTTTACATACATTTTTGTACAGAAAAAAATTAATTTGGAAAAAACTATTCAGCAAGCCTTTGTCAATATTTCAAATACTTCAAAATGTTAATTTGCCTTCCCGTAATTTGAAATCTCGTTACGTACTATTAAGAATTAATGACGAACATCATTTTTTCATTCAATTCTATGGCAAATATATGTTTTTTGAAATTTTTAAGCAGCAAGCCACATTTTGCGACTACAGTTCGAAATTTCCCGAATGCATATTTTACGATTTGAGGGATCAGTCAGCTTAATAATTAGGTGCGTTTGCTGTTCAAGTCTTAGAACTGTTCTAGAAGTTTTCAGACAATTCTGGTTTGAACTCATCAATTCAAAATTGTTAATTGTAGTTGGATTTCTGTTTTCCAACAGATGGATTTCTCACTAAAACTGGTTCCGATTGTGCATCCCGTACTGTTTTATGTTAACATAACCGTTTAAAATACTAAAGGGGACCATTAATCCTGAAAGAACGAGCTCTAGACCATGGGGCAGTTAGAACCAAGTTCGAAGAGTCCAAGGATTTATGCAGAAGCGTGGCGTGCCCTGGCGGGGCCCCGTATAAAATTTTGTTTGGGGGCCCTTCCCCCGTTGAAGTAAATGACTTAAACGGGGAAATTCCGCAGCCCGCGATAACCGATGTAGGGTGTTGCCAACTTTTGAACGCACGCTTTACGCGGGAAAAAAATAAATTGCTTTTTTTTACTTTTGTCATTTCTGAAATAAAAAAAAAATTGGGAAGTTTTTATTATTTTTTGCTTACGCACGTTGGGGGCCCCCGTGGCCCCGTATAATTGATACGGCAGATACGGCGGTAGCTACGCCCCTGGATTTGTGCTACAAACACGCAGTTCAAACAGTCCGAGTAGTTCTTTAGTGTCAACAAACGCTTAGAACTGATAGAACTGCCAGATAACTGAACCGACAAGCTCACCTATTGAAATTACTCGATCAGATCCACAGTAATGAAATTTTATAATTCTTTTGACCTATTTGTATTTTTATCATCCAGAGATACACATAAAAATTAAACTGCAAAAGTGCGCGTTACATGCTGTTCGTCTACAAAACTGGAATAAACAAAATGATGAAGTACAGGGTCATCAGAAAAGAAACATCGACTTTTAACTCTGAAGTGGTCAGCTGACTACAGTCTTGCCATACTTTCATATACACAAATTAATTTATCAAGTAAAAACCGAGTTTTTCGTCTGTTTATAATTTTTTTCTCACAAATGGTTTAGTAAGTTTAAATAAATTGATGCAAAGTAAGTTCTGTACACTTCAAGTTACATATTATGGAAGTTTGGAATGTATGGTAGCTTTTTTTTGTTAATAAAATTTGATTTAATCTGCTTAGTCAACGAATCTCCATAAGATTACATGTAATATTACATTTTTTAGTGTATTTGCCATATGGCAACATACACTATTGGCGTCGGTCGGATGGCGGGACCTAGGGGTCGGACCAAAATTTCTCGACGTTTCATAACCTCCTAAACACTTTGGCACCATTTTTAAAAATGTTTATATATATATGTATATATATATATATATATTTATATACGTATATATATATATATATTTATATACGTATATATATATATATATATATATATATATATATATATATATATATATGTGTGTGTGTGTACGCGCGATAACTACGAAACAGTTAATTGATTTCAACGAAATTTGGGCCACGTGTTGAAACTCATCACCGCAAGAAGCCTATTTAAAATGGGCCTAATCGGGCTATTTTAAGGGTAGTTTTTTAGGGGTTGAAAACTGTTTTTGGGCCCCAAAATACCGAAAAAATTCTCCGAATCGTTTCAAAATTGTAATTTAACCTTCTGGTAGTGATTAAAAAGTGTCCCCACAATTTTAATAAAATCGGCCCGACAGGACCGGATTTACAAATTTTATGAAAACACTAGTTTGCAGATAGTGACTTATTTATTGAAGGGTGTATTTAATTCGGTGTAGACGTTAGATTGATAATAATATTACAATTAAGAAAAAAATTTTATTTTAAGGGGTGTATTAAGGGGTTAAATTTTTTATTTTGCCCAAAACAAACTTAATTTCACATAATAAAAGTATAAAACCACACGGCCCTATACAAGCAAATACACTATATTGTCGGCAGGGTTTTGGCACTGCGACCCGGGTTTTTTTTTAAATTGCAATAACTTTTTAATGACATAGTGAATCAATCTGGAATTTTTACAGAGGCTTTAGCATTGAACGAGGAAGTTACTATTAAATTTTAGTTCGTCTCGTAGCATTTTGGATATACCTCCCAAACACCCTTAAATCATCAGCGGTACCAAAAACTAGAAAATAATCTGGGACTTTTAACAGACTAAAATAAAAACGTGGGGCGTATTTGAAATATTTCTTTTGGAGGTCTTGGAAACACATTTTTCGAGACAAGTCGTTATTATTTACTTATACAGTCGTTATGCAGACTTTTATGCGCCCTACGTTTTTATTATAGTCCCACATTATTGCCTAGTTTTTGGAACAGCTGATGATTTAAAATAAAACCATTTAACTTAAAGGTTTTTTTGACCTCTTTTTTATAGTTTAATTGTGTAACAAACTTTGCTTCTATTTGGTTACTATTCAAATTTATTATTCGCGGCTCATAACATATACTTCTCATGGCAGGCGTAGATGGATTATGAAAATTACTGATGAATTGGTTATATTGCCTAAGTTTGGTTTTTTGTTTCGCACGTGCTAGTGTTAAAAAGGGTCATGTTATGATCAATATACATGCATGAAAAGCAGCAGTTTTATTGGGTGTGTTCAAAAAAATTATTGTAATTTTTCTTACGTTAACACTTTTTTTTTCTGATTACTCTGTACATATTATGTTCGCAATGTGCGTATGGTATAGAAGAAACGGTTTTCTAAAAATAAAAACATGCTTTTTTTAATAGTTACAAATCAGAAACATTGAGTGAATGATTTCTGTTAAAACAAGAAAGATTTACGGCTAGCGCTTACTTGCCCAAACGTCGTTTAACAAATTAGAATTTAATAGATTTAACTTAGATTTTTCATTTTCTAGTAAATTTAAACACGGCTATTATTCTGTTAAAAATCCGCTGCAGCATAATTTATTTATAATAATTTTAAGAATATTGAAATTATGTAATATTGCCGATAAAAGGTCACTACATACAACTACACCTATCCCCCGATTTACACGGTAGATACGTTCCTGAGAAAAACGTGTAAATCGAAAATAAAAAATTTTCAAGTCAAAACCGTGTAAATCGAAAAGCTTGCAGAAAATGCATAATTTTGCTATTTAACAGTTGTGATTTTTTTCAATATTTTTAGGTGTACACAGAAATAAAAATAAAATGCATTGACAGGTTAAAATATGTAATATATTACGGAAACACTGTTTTTTTATTTAATTACAATATATTAAACAGAAGAACAAAAAATAAAACCAAAGGCGTTTTATTATCCTTCATCACTGAAAAACAAAAAAAAAACTTATTTGGAAAACCGTGTAAAAGCGAAAACGTGTAAAACAAGTACCGTGTAAATCGGGGGATAGGTGTACTTACTAGATCGATCTGTATCAAGATAATTAGATTATACAGGTTATGTCGTGAATGAATTACGTCAGCTGAGAGATCGTTCAATATTCGCTCTGTATATTGTATCTATAAATAACCTGTCAGTATAACCAGAATTATGGATGTTTCAAGATGTGCTGCTATTGTTCGGTATATATTTTATTTTTATTTTTTAATTCTTTTGTATTACTATAATAAAAACTGTGTTACTTATGCTGGGTTGCAGAATGGATTGTCAAATAATTTGGTTTGACAATGACTTTAGATTGAGATAATATAATTACAGTTTTGCTACAAGCAAGAGCAGTCTAATGTCGTATTCAAACTCCCTGTCATGTACAACATTAGAATGTATTCACACAAAAACAAATGCTTGATCTACACAGAAAAAGTTCGTTTTCAAGTCAAATTTTATTTAAAGTGCGTAGAAAAATGTCGTTTCGAAGTAAAAATTATGCAAAAAACTATAATAAATACACGTATACACCAGTTTAGAAAAAATATCAGTTCAGACGATCAATTATTTTTCGAACAGAATCGAATTAAAATTCTACAATGCTTTCCTTATGGAGAAAAATGTGTTCACAATCGAAGGTCATCGTCAAATCAAATTATTTGACAATCCTTCGAGCAACCCAGCATTAATCTGTTATTTAACCTAACAGTTAAAAAAACAACAATTAATAATTTAAAAATATTTTAATATTTACAAATTACATAATATTTGTTTACCTAAAATTAAAAGCGAAGTTACAGTCAATATACAAATATAGTTCACAATAAAAATACTTAAAATACTGAAAGTAATTATTAGGTAATTAAGGCACGTTATCTTATCGTAATAAAGTTTTGGTTAACTTAACATATCGTCATTTACGAGTAGGTATTTACATAATTATTAGTTGTTAGATATCGTTTTTAAGGTAGTTGTCATGGTTAAGGCACACCGTCAGAAAATTCTTAATTTCTGTATACTTATTAAGGACATGATATTACAATTACCCTGAAAATTTGAAGTCGATCGACCGTATATAATCCGAGATACATTCAATTAAAAATTGGATAATTAACATTGATTGTATACGATCTCTGTAGTTCTGAACCAGTTTCTTATTTATAAAAAAAGAACTAACTGTCAGAAACTTTCCAAAAACTGACAGTCTTTCAATGCGTTTGTTATGAGTTTAAAAAAAATAAGAAAACATTTTTGACCGTCTAATTATTTATAAATAACGGTTTAAAGTTCAACAATTTATAGAAAAGTATACATGCATATGAATACTGTGTGGGTTACGTTTCCACGGGTACAGTCTTGCGTACAAATTATGGATCACTTAGCTACACGTTAGTATACTTTTTGACAATATTGTACCACGACAACTACCTTAAGGCTGTCGGAACGCTCTGAATTTAAGTCAAAAATAGAGCTTCGGCTGTCAACTGATTGTAGACTTATTCGTCAACATTCTGCAAAAGTTCTTTCTCTATAAGGAAGATAAAGGACAAATCTAGATCTCTAATGGACTACTTTTGTAATTTATGTACGACTTACCAGAAAAAAGTTGGCATTAATAATGCTAAAAAAACACACGTTTTCAGTGTCACACTACGACCTTATTCGTACTTATTTCACAAAACTGTTCCATCACAAACCTAAAGTGACTCTTCCTTTTTCGGAAAAGTTTTTTAAATCTTCAAAATATTTCCAAAATTTAGAGTAATCAATTGACAGCGGCACCCTTGCAATAAGATTTTTTAGCCTCGTAGTTGGCACCAGCCAAAAATTGAAACGTGCGGATGATTTAAGCGAGACAGAGCTAAAGAAAGTCACACACACAATATGTCTTTTGCCTACCTCGCCCCTTACCGCTGGGTCAAAGCACAAACAAAATTCAGAGCGTTCCGACAGCCTTAATTGACATCTATCAATATAACATATTTTTCTACAGAATCGGTAACGTAGTTTAATACTTAAAAAAATTGATACGCGTCAGTAATCAAAATATGTAATAAGCGACACAAATGCCGCCTAGTGACGAATTTGTGCCGCCCGCTGATTCCGCTCGCGTCTTCCTGTAACAGAGAAGCACTACCGTTTCCTGGGCGATGTTTTTATTTTTTACTGCGTATATAATAATAGTAGTTTATGTATCTATATTGTAACGCGTTGTTTTATGTAGCGGTGTGACATTATGTTAAAACGAACGAATGCGAGTTTTAACAGTCACACGAGTCGTACATGCAACATTTTTGCACGTACAATAAAAATATTTGTAACATTTTTGATAGTTCAGTTCGGTCATATTGGAATTATTTGTGAACTATTTACAATAGTAATTCCTACTATGCTGCATCTTTTGCTCATATGGATTCAAATGACAACTGACAGAGACTATTGGATTGGTAAAATCGAATTACTTCACGCACTAGTGCGGAAAGTCTTATTTTACAATCGTTATACATGTATGAAATCTATTTTAATGAGTACCGTTACGCACATCTCCTTTCAGAAACAGGTTAAAAATAATAGTAAATTGACAATTTCAGTGGGGTCATATTTTTTTAAATCTACATTTCAAACATTTTTTTTTGATAATTTTCTGGAAGCTTTAACTTTACTAAACAAATATTTCTAAGTGTATATTTTCAATGAAATTTTAAACATAGAATTGTGCCGCTATCAAAATGACTTGAATGATTCTACTGTCTTACTGAAACATTTCATTCTCTAGATAAAAAAAAGTGACTGTCTTCTGCGTCATCATATTATGGCAATTTATGCTCAGAGTTAAAATATATTATATTTATTTCTTTAATTATGTTTGTCAATTAAGAAGAAGGATACAAGACCGAAAAAGTTGGTTTACATTATATTTTTAATATGCTCTGTTCCAAATTATCGAATTGTGAGACGTGGGACGACCGTATTGTCATATTAACGAGAATGTACTGCCTTCAAATGTTTAATTTGACATTTTATCGAGAAAGATGAATGAATTGATCGATTTTGTTTCAGGTTTACATCGAATATTTGACCGCGTGTTCGTAGTAAGAGTGCGGCGTGTTTGCGGGCGGCGGTGACGGCAAACAAGTGGGAATCGATGGTGGTGGCGTCATGACATAGGGCTTCCGGTCGCATTGGAGCGATTGGAGTGACGTCCTCATTGCTGCAAAAAAAACAAAACAAACAAGGTCAGTCATTTTAAAATTATTATAAAATTAAAAACACAATGTTGAAATTTTTATTGCCGAACATGGCTTTGATTTAGTTTGGCAACTCGTTATTGGACGCTCACGACAGAGCAACGCAGGCTTTCCTTATACTTCGAGAGTATGCGCGCCCCTTAATACGGAGCCAAGTATTCTGATGCTTTGCCCCAGTGAGCTCAGCAGGGCGGCGTCAATTGTTGTCTCCTATTACATAACTGAATGACAGTTACACTCTACGTGCATTAATTGTGCACAAGTTTAAATTGACTTAAATTACTGGTATAGTGAGCCACCTATATTGCCACGTTAAACATTTTAATATTTTTATGCCTCACGCAAACCTTAGTTAAAAACTATTTTTATTGATCATGTCCATTTTGTTCAATGGCTCTTCACACAGCTGAGTTGAAACAATGATTTATTCCACAGCAGTGGAGCCTTCGGTTTCACTGTATTGTAATCTTTGCTCGCGGGGGGCCGTGCCCCGTTCGACAGCGATAAATGTAATTGAACCTTCGGCTCCACCGTATTACAATCTATAATCGTAAAGCTATATAGCCAAGCTTGCAATCTGCATGTATAATACGCGCCACGGTTCTAAACGGTTGTGAAGTTAGATGCAAATGGACGCTTGCGCAGGTACAGTCGGTTGAAAAACTACAAACTCGGGCTATATTATTTTTTTTAATTGTTCTTTAATCTAAATGTTTAATTCCTTGCATTAAGTCATCCAAAAAATTATTTTTCGTGCTTGTCTGTGCAAAGCTGTATTAGGCATCTTGATCAGATAACAATCAAAGAAACAACTTAACAATAGCGTACTAGATTGTACTTTATAACAGGAAAGCGACAAGTGACACGACAACCAGCGATAACCAATCACCGACAAGCGCACGTTCTTTGCCGGTAACTGGGAGGTGGTGGGAAGTCTTCCTTTCCCACAAAACAACCAGGACGCCTCTAAAATATGCATTTGCGACGCTGTTTGTGACTAACTTCAGAACCTTTTAGAACCGTGGCCTAAAATAATGTCTTGTAAAAATGTCAATTTTAATTTAGTGAACATTTATAACAAAATACCACTAATGCTAAACATCTGTCTCTGTTTAAAAGGAATTAAAAAAATACCTTATTGATAAAATATGTTAATATTAAGTATACAAAATTAGGTAATATTAAGAATTGGTGCTACGCCCAAATAATTCTAGCTGAACATTTGATTTATTTGGATAATCGATGCTCTACTGTAAAATTACGGATACAACGGTTATGCATGCATGTACAAAAGATTAGGGTTGGACAATATCGTAAATTAAATATCGGTCATCATGTTAAAACAACAACTGCTACATATACCTACTATTAATCGATGTTATTATTATTATTATTTTTTTAATACGACTTCCTATGAGCGAGAAAAGTCAATTTATACCCAATCGTGACTTCCCTATCTCAAACTCTACTAGTAAAATCTAGAATAAATCAAAGTGTTCTCGAACCCTCATATATAAGAACTTTATTTAAATAAGCAAATCTTTTTTTATTGATAAAATTGGTCCAAAAATAAATATTCGTCTTGTTTTTAAAGAAATTTATTTGAGCGCTTTCGGATATTGATCCATCATCAGAAAAATTAGTATCCTTATGAATCGTAAAATCAAATTGATTTTACGATTCATAAGGATAACTTTTCTGATGATGGATCAATATCCGAAAGCGCTCAAATAAATTTCTTTAAAAACAAGAAGAAAAATATTTATTTTTGGACCAGTTTTATCAATAAAAAGAAGATTTGCTTATTTAAATAATTTTAAAAGTCCATAATTTATCGTCACAATAAAATTATAAGAACTTTTTTCTTAAACAGTTGGCACACGAGGCAACACGAAAGAAATTATTTCTCAGTGATCGTGATATCGGCGATAGAGACGATATCGGTGATCTGACCAACAGAGCATTCGAATTCGAGGCAACATTTTAGATAGTCAACGTGGTGCTAAATGCTTTTTCGATTCGTCACTTTTGGGCGAATTTATATTGTAAATTTTAAGCAAATATGTGTTAATTATATTTATTTGCCGAACAGATCAAAACAATTTGGATTCTTTATGTTCCTATTGCAGTTAATATAAGAATATTTTATTAGCAGACGTAATTTTCAATTTATAAAGATTCCCTAAAACTATTCCAATAATTATACTTAATATCATTTTTGAAGTTATACTTTTTTGGCGCAATAGGGGTAAAATTTTCTTTGTTACGAAAGTACATGTTGCGGAAGTTACGCACGCAGCATGCAACGAACATGAGACACCATGTACTACGTGCAAGGTTCAAATCGTCGATAAAGCTGACTCTTCGATTCAGATAGTTTTATTTTGTACTCATAGATGACACGTTTCATTTTTTTTCTGATAACGTCAATATAGTTATTTCATAAAATGACAAAGTAGGTTATACTAGCGACATCGGACGGAACTTCTTAAAAGCTATAGTGTTGTTAACAACTTTTGACAGTTAAATAACCTCAATACTAGTATTTTTAGTGTATTTGCCATATGGCAACATACACTATTGGCGTCGGTCGGATGGCGGGACCTAGGGCTCGGACCAAAATTTCTCGACGTTTCATAACCTCCTAAACACTTTGGCACCATTTTTAAAAATGTTTATATATATATGTATTTTATATATATACGTATATATATATATATATATATATATATATATATATGTGTGCGGGCAATAACTTTCGAAAGAGTTAATTGATTTTAACGAAATTTGGCCCACGTGTTGAAATCCATCACCGCAAGAAGCCTATTTAAAATGGGTCCAATCGTGCCATTTTAAGGGTAGTTTTTAGGGGTTGAAAATGTTTTTGGGCCCAAAAATACCGAAAAAATTCTCGGAATTGTTTCAAAATTGGAATTTAACCTTTTAGTAGCAATTAAAAAGTGCTCCTAAAATTATAAGTAAATCGGCCCGACAGGACCGGACTTACAAATTTTATGAAAACACTAGTTTGCAGTGAGTTATTTACTGAAAGGTGTTTTTAATTTGGTGTAGATATTCGATGATAGTAATGTTGCAATTAAGAAACAAACTGTTAATTTAAGGGGTGTATTAAGGGGTTAAATTTTTGATTTTGACCAAAAACAAACTTAAGTTCATGTTTTAAAGCCAGACTGCCTGTATTAGCAAATACACTATATTGTCGGCAGGGTTTTGGCACTGCGACCCGGGTTTTTTTAAATTATTGATTCAACAGTATTTTATTTTATCAATGTACATCTTTAACGAAAATGTGAATATGAATTATCGTAATCCCGCCAAAGAAGTATAATTTCATTTTTTTTAATACCTCGCTACAAAAATCTCAGCCCTAGTCGATACGAACAGAACGCCGGCGTCGCGTCGAGTTCAATAATATCGTTGTGTGTTTAGCGGTTATATTACAAATTATATAAATAATTACATAAAATCACGTGTAGCCAATAAACAAAGTCGTAGAGCCTCTTACTACCAAAAACAAATCAGCTATAGCAGATTTTTGTGATTAATTAAATTATAATAATCATAAAATAAATTGATTGCCAATTTTGAAATGGTGTCCTGTTATATGTTCTCATATTCAAACTTTAAAGAACGTTTGTCTTTTACGGTTCCCTACCCAAAGGGTCTAAACAAAGTTCTGTTGTTGTGGGAACTCTGTTTGCCCGTCTGTCAGGGACTTCTAGCTCGTAAACGAGATACGTTAAAAAATTGAAATTTTCAAAGAGCTTTGACACAAAATTGTTAATCGCGTTTTAAATGTTGAGACTTTCATTTTGAAGGGGGTTTTATGCATGTAAAAGGGAGATTGCAAATGTTTTTTTGCCTAAACATGTGGGGTACTATTGTTTAGAGCTCGTTAATTAGAATACGCCTTTTTTTCGATTTTTTGAACTTACACTTATTTTAGCGTGTTATGAAAAAATGACGGGAGTGAATTTTTATACTGTAATATCAATTTTAGCAGAATAAAATTTCCGAATGTAACACGAAATTTAACAGGATGAAGTTAGTCACTAAATTATACGCCTTGAGCAGTTATTTAAATATTTTAATTTTAAGCGATCTAAACTGTAAAATAGTAAATATGACAGATGTCTTTAGTGCTTTTATTATTTTATTTCAATAAATTATTTGTATGCAAATTAAACATTAGTTTTTTATCACGCCAAAGAAGTATAACTTCAAACGCGCTCACATATAAGTACAAACAACCATTTTATTTTTTACTTTTAACTTATGGGTAGGGTTGGGACTAAATCGATTACCAGTTCCCTTAAACTTTAGAATTTAGCATGCTTTATTGAAGGTACTCTATTGTGCCACAGTGGCGCGGTTAAATCGTAAACAGAAATGAATGCGTGAATAAAAAGCATTATATTCAGTAGCGTCGCGCCGATATTTTGAATAGCGTCGCGACGATGTTCCGAATAGCGTCGGTGACGTCTGCAGCACGCGTTTTAGTTGGAAAGCGAACGAGCGACGGATCTAGACCACCCACGGCGTCGTCGAGTCGCGACCGCTAATTGTTTCTGTCATTCTGTCATGTCATCTGTCAACTAGCCTAGCCACCACTATATGTATGTTAATTTTATACTGTGCTTTATGTTTCATTTAAGGCACTCGCGTCTCCAGAATTATAATAATATATTAGGTTTTCGTCAATTCGTAAATTATATGCGTCGCTATTGCTGGTTGCTGAAATGTGGCAAAGTGTTAAAAGTTGGGTATGTTGGCTTTCAATAATATAAATAACGCGTCTGCCATCACCTTTAACTTATCACGGCCTGGTTGACGATTGATCGAAGTTTTTACACGCGTAAATAGTTCGTGATAAAATAATTCAATAGAGGCTACTTGCATGAAAAAATTCCGGCCAATTCCAAGTTTAAAAATGTTGGCATTTGATATTAGCTGGGTTAATATAGACAAACATGTAGTGGTAAGTCTACAATAATTCGCATAGAGCTAAAAAATCCCCACCGATCCTACGTCTGAAAAAAAAATTATTCAAGGTCAAAGGTCAAAAACATCGCTTTTTTGTGATAGGCTACATTTTATCCCAAAAATAACCCTCAAGAGAGTGGAAACCTTGTAAAAGGATAAGTATCTCTGATATTGCTTAAGCTAAAAATGTGGACCCGGGACAAAAGACTTCGTACACAATAAAGAACTACATATTCGACGGTCTTTTGAACATACTACCATCAGGGCCGTTTTTAATCTATTGGAGGCCCTGGATACTTTACGATAATGACTATTACAGAGGACTATTTTATTAAAACAGGCAAAAAAAGTAGATAAACAAAATTCTAGATTAATTCAGCTGTTATTTTTATTTTTTTATAGGCACATTAAATGAATACGTAATTATATTTCAAATCGGAAAAGTAACTCTTTTAGCATTCATTATACATGTTTATAAATCTATGTTGATAGAAAAGGCACTCTTCTAGCTTTGAGATAAGCAAAATCGTTAGTCACTTCTTCAAAATCTACGTTTTGGAGCACAACACAAACTAGTCAATCTTCCTTATTTATAATGCATAATTACTATTTTCTTTAACAATCTTAAATATTATTATTTAAAAAAAGAGTGTAATTACTAACCAAGTCAATAATTAACAAATACGTTACAAAAAATATGTATATCGATATGTTTGTCGGCAGTATCGGTTATCGGATGCTGAACTAGAAGGCCCCATCGATTACGGGGCCCTGGGAACTTACCCAGAGGAAACACTATCTGATAGGGGTGAGAGTGGATTTTACATAAAAGAATTTAACTGGCTACAATATATTATGATATATTATATCACGCTGACGAAGTCGCGAGCAAACCGCTAGTTGGACAATATTTGAGAGCAACAATATGGCAGACAATATGTAAAAGAATCAAAACAAATCTACGCGAAAGACATAATGGTGTTAATTTCTTATGCTAGTTTCTAATGACAGCCGTATCATAAGCTCGAGCGACCTTCAAGCGCGTTATAGCCACCCCTGCTATAAACTTAACGCAGGCACTTAACATAGTTGTGTCTGCGTCTTTAGTGGCGTTGGTGGCGTCAGACTGTCAACTGTCAAGACACATTTTAACTTTTCGAAGTCACGATTCTCATTCACTTGCTCATATGCCTACAACATGTGACGTATAACTATGTATTTTTTGCGTGGATTTTACTAGGTCTATGATTTTTTGGTATTTGTTGCGTGGTCGTTGCCGGCGCATACATAACAAATGACTGCCGCGCTTCGTCACGCGAACTGACGTTTGTAATTAGATGCGAAATTAATTGACAATTCAATACATTATTTGTATATATCACTTTTTACGCGTTTACAAATCACTGCAAGACATGTAACGAAAATTTGTTAATCGAGTAACTAACATGCTGTAGTTTTTAAGATGAAACTTCATTCGTTCCCACGATTTTCAAATTTGGAAATTTTGTATTTAATTTCGTGGATATGCAATAACCTTCATGTAATATAATCCCATTTTAATTACGAATTTCGACATAAATTAACTTACCATGATCGGTAGCCGAAACGGACAGCCCATACTGATAAGCGTTATACGAATCCGGTTGACTAACCGAAGGAGGCGGTGTGGTGCCCGCACTCTGTTGCATCTGGTCACGTCCATCGTGTCCATGATGATGAAGATGATGCTGATGATGATGATGTTCTGGACTTATCGACGCTTTCATGTATGGTGAGGAACTATTGCCTCCCGTTGTAGTATCGGCGGCCATTGCGGTTGTCGCATACGTCGGTGGCCAACCGCCACAACCACCAGTCACATCTCCTCGATCGGCACTCTGATAATAGTCGGTGTATCCACTCGGAATGAAATGCGTCATCGCTTGACTCTGTCCGTACGAACAGGCTGTATAATCTTGAGCCGCACCTTGCCCGATCGTTGATTGTGAAGAAGCTGCCGCAACCAGAGCATTGTAAGGTGAACTCTGACCCGCAGAACTTCCTAGCATCTGTGCTGCGGCCGTACTCATATTACCGCCGGTAGCGGCTCCGAAGAATCCGCTTCCCGTGTGCGGATATTGAGGTTTCAGCTGTTGACACTTTCGTCGGAAACCGCGCGGGCGTCTACGAAACGATCCTTCTTCGAACATGAACTCCGATGCGGGATCTATCGTCCAGTAGTGGCCTTTTCCCGGTCGTCCGAGTCCTTTCGGTAACTTGATAAAACACTCGTTCAGTGATAAATTGTGTCTGACACTGTTCTTCCATCCTTGATATGAACTGCGGAAGAACGGAAACTGTTGCTGAAGAAATGTGTATATTTCACTGAGTGTTAAACGTTTTGTTGGCGTGCTTTGTATCGCCATTACTATGAGAGCTATATAAGAATATGGAGGTTTCTCTTGTCTTCTGATGCCGGAGGTTGATTTCTTAGCGGTCGAGTTTGGATCTGGCGGAGGTGAGGCAGTTATTTTCTCACTGGACGCTGATAGGTCGGACGATGGACCCGCATCAGTTGATGAACAAATGGTAGACGGTGTTGTGGCTGATGACAGTTGCGAATCGAATCCCGGCGTACCGAATATAACGCTATGTTGATGACTCGATGGTTGCAAGTCCTGCTGTTGCAAGTGTTGTAAATTGAGACGCTGGAGATGAGCGTGTTGTTGATGCAATGAGCTCAACTGTTGTTGTTGTTGGTCGTTTGTAGAACCCGGAGCACCGCTTGAACTACCTACAACCAAATGCTCTTCTTGTTTCATCATTGTGTTTATTTTTATTTTATAAAATTATTATGTTTATAGATAATAAAAAGTCCGGAGATCTTTTATAGTTTGATGATGGTCATTCTTTGAATAATAAAACTGATGTTGACACAAAAAGATTAAGTTTCACGATGAGTTTTTGGTGTTAAAAACTTTTTGTATTGCACATTTACTTTATTATCGCTTGTAAACAAGAAAATATGGACGTTATTTTAACAAAATATTTTAGTTTTATCACATTACTGATTTCACCACTATGAATTTTATAAGAATTTTTTCAGTTATTATATACGAGTACTAAATTTTTAAATAAAGAACTTCTTCGTACCGGCTTTTGTCGTCCTTTTTTCGAATTCACAGTTAATATTCTCGTTTGTTGTTTAATAATTGAGAAACGGCTTCGATGAACACATTACAACAATGAATTAATACAGAACTGTTTTTAATTCACAACACTTTTATGTCAATATTGAAATGACGGTTTTCAGTTTGGAAACGCGTTTCACATCGATCAAAATACCGAATCAGTCAATGTTTGTCAGTTCTTAAACACGATTCACACCGATCAAAATATCGAATTGTTCAACGACAATTGTTAATTCTTTAATTTGCTTTTACGTTTCATTGTTGAAATTTATTCTAAAGCTGCAGTGATTTTTGTTTAGACGGGTTTTAAGTTTACAATAATTTACAATATTCTGTAAACAGTTTATTTGATACAGCTGTACACATTCGAAAGTCCGTATAAACGACGCCTTTTTCTGATACGGATATCATGAAGCAAGTTACGGTCCAGCGTTTTTGTATACTAAACATGCAATAATATATACACATTCGGTTATATACAAACAATTATAGTGCGATGTTTCATATACAATTTATAAAGTTTTATATACAAATCCAGCCAGAATCGTAGAAGCGGCTTTCCGATGCAGTTGTCTTGATTTCTTTCTTTAATTTACCAGTGTCGGTTGTGTGTGATGATTGTTGTCCGAGTCGATACCTGAAAAAAGAACAAAACGTGCCATTTTACGGATTTGTGCTGTGTGATTGTGTCTTTTACTTGTCACGGAAAAGGACGGTGTTTTATTTTCATCGCGCAAAATTCAAACAGGATGACTGGTACCTTCGATACCTGAAAAAAAGAACAAAACGTGCCATTTTACGGATCTGTGCTGTGTGATTGTGTCTTTTACTTGTCAGTGAAAACGACGGTGTTTTATTTTCACCGTGAAATATTCACAGATGATGACTGTTGCCTTCGATGTTTAAAAAAGAACAGAATGTGAATTATCACGGATTTGTGCTGTGTGATTGTGTCTTTTACTTGTCACTGAAAACGACGGTGTTATATTTTTAGCGTAAAAAATTCAAAGAGGATGACAGTTGTCTTCGATGCTAAAAAAAGAACAGAATGTGAATTCTTAGGGATCTGTGGTGTGTGATTGTGTCTTTTACATGTTACGGAAAAGGACACTGTCTTATTTTCACCGTGAAAAAATCAAGAGGATGACTGTTGCCTTCGACGCTTAAAAAATAACAGAATGTGAATTATCACGGATCTGTGCTGTGTGATTGTGTCTTTTACTTGTCACGTAAAAGGACGGTGTTTTATTTCCACCGTGAAAAATTCAGAGGATGACTGTGCCTTCGACGCTTAAAAAATAACAGAATGTGAATTCTTACGGATTTGTGCTGTGATTGTGTCTTTTACTTGGCATGGAAAATGATAGTGTTTTATTTTCATTGTGCAAAATTTAGAAATATCAATCGTGATATTTATTGTCTGTGAAGGAACAGAATGTGAATTCTTAGGGATTTGTGCTGTGCGATTGTGTCTTTTACTTATTACGGAAAAGGCCATGGTTTTAATTTCAACGTGTACAATTTAAGAATATCAATTGTGATGACTGTTGTTTGAGTTCAATACCTAAAAAAGAATAAAATTTGGAATTTTACGGATATGTCCTTATTTTCACCGTGTAAAATTTAGGAGTAGGTATCATCGCAATATTTATTGTCCCTATTTCATTATCTAATGGAAGAAAGAAAAAAGAAAAAACAATGTGAAATTTTACGTGTTTGTGTTGTGAAATTGTGTCTTTTACTTATATTAGAAAATGGTTTATTTTCGTGATAAAAAATTTAGCAGTATCACTTGTGATGACTTGTCTTCTATAGATACCTACTGAAAAAAGTGCAATGTGAAATACCTATTTGTATAGTGTGATTGTGTCTTTTACTTGTCACGGAAAAGAATTTCGAATTTTTGGTATTTTTTTATTTCTTATTAGTTTCATAGCACGTGTGATGATCACTATAATAAAATTTTGGCAGTCACACTTTGGTTTTTTGGTACATTTTTAGAGGACGTGTAGTGAACTGATTTTTCTTTGAATGGCGTCTTTTCAGTTGTGTAATTTAGCAAAAAAGTTGTTGTAGAACAATAGGACTTTTATCAAAAAACATTTTATTTTTACACTTTAACAAGAAAGTTTAATTTCAAATCGATTAATTTCTAGTGGCGATTACTTAATTTTAACCAAAATCAAACAATCTTGTGGTTGATAAGTTTATTACCGTCGGATGTATAGAGTAACAATAATTGTTAAATGAAATATAAATTGAAATTTTGAATTCAAATTTCGCCGGTTATTAAATTATGTCAAAAATTGTGTTCCAAAATACTTTTTCTATGATTAGAGATATTATTGGATAGCCAAAATTATTTTCAAATATAGTAGTAAAATCTGCTTAAACTCTGTTTTTAAAATTTAAATCTTGGTTCTCATCCATGTTGTGAAATTAATGAATAAATTTTTCTTGGGCACTTGGATTTTAAAAAAATTAAGATTTAACTTCTTAAAATTGCAACGTTTCGTTGGTTTTCTTTTAATGATTTCCAACTTCTTCAGGCCAACTAAAATTGTTAAAAATACATACAGTAATTATAGTTCTGTAATAATTTTGTTGTAAAAGCTCTACCACGTTTTTTTGAAAGATAGAGAAATCTGTTCTTTTTTTTATTAAATTAAATAACGAAAAATCATTAGCGCGCTGTGTTTAATTATTTGTTTTTATTTCATAATTTATAAGTTTAAAACGTACATAAATAAAATATGATAATAGTGCAAGAATAGTCCAAGCTCTGACCGCAAAAAAGTCCACTGGACAACACTACGAAAATTTTTATGTTGAATTTAACAGATATTATGATGAAAAATGTTATATCAGTGACAGATTAATTCAAATTTTTTTTAATCACTTTTGTTTTTCAGTAGTATCTTGATTTGCCTCAACACTACCTACCAAAATTTATACAAATTAAGAGAGGTATCAACAATGCTCAATTATCATTGTTTGCATACCTGGCAGACCTCTCTCCGAATGGATAAATTAATGTTCTATATGAGGTCTGCCAAGTAGGTATACAAAAAAATGTAAAACACTGATGTAAATTGTAACTAATTAATTCTTCTCTATAATCTATAAATTTAACCAAAATTGAGCCACATTAGAGATATGACAACAAAAATATGAATTGAGTAAGTCTTTCACCGACTTGATGTTTTTCATCACATTATCCATATACTATTTAGGTAATTACTTTGCTTAGTAGAAAAAAAAACAAACAAACAAAAGTGATTATCCAAAGTACTTATTTTGCTAAGCATTTGATAATCTTCGTGGTTATTGTTAGACCTGATTAATTATCTATCGAATTAATAATTAAATTACAGCAGTAGACTTTAGTTCGGCCAGAGTTGAGATGTATAACTACTTTCTCAAATCAGTAATAACTTCTGTATATTATAAAACTATTCCTAACTTTTACGCAAGTCCAATTTTTTCAGTTGCACCTAATTCAAATAATTCATGTTAAAGTTTTTAGAATGTGGACTTCCATTTTTAAGCGTCTGCAATCTACCATTTCTCTCTTTTCAAATGTGAATATAATTTGGGTTATACAAAACAGTAGAAAAATGTAAATATGTTTATTCTGAGAAATTATATAAAAAACAAATGTGTGCATGAAAAACCAAATGACGTAACCGTTAAATTTTATAAAATCAGCGTCGTAGAATTATCCAGCTTCTACGGTGATAAAAACTGTTGCAATGTCATTTGTTGGTTACGCCCTTTTGATTTCAAAGAGCTTCTATTCTTATTCTACAAATATATCGTCGCATTAAAGGTAAAATGACGTAACTGCTGTTTTATGAAATTTCTATAACTATAAAAGTTGCTAATACGAAATGCACATACAAAAATATCTTTTTTAATTTGTTCTGTTTCTTTGTGTATGTTACGCCTTTTTACCTTCAAATTTTTTATTCTACAAACATTCTAACATAATAAAAAGCGCATTGTTCAGAAAAAGAGATTTACCATTATTAACACGTTTCATTACAAACTTAAAATCACAACACTCGAATAATTATCCAAACTTTAATAAAATTTCACAAAAACGCACAAAAATTTCATTATATAAAAATAATTTTGCAGATGTAAATATTTGTTTTGTTTATTTAGTACAGACGTCATTAAATTATTATAAATAATTATATAATATGGATATTATAAATTAAACAAAGTAATTAATTAAGGCCATATAATCAGTACGTAACGTTTAAAAATTCACACATGCGCCGCACTCTTTTATGCACTGAACTAACTAAGCGATGCGTGAACACTGAGTGAAGTTAAACGGTTAAGCGAGCGAACGGCCAAGCAATATGCAGATTAACGCACACACTAACACTTCCGTGTGTATGTCGTGTGGTGTTCATTTATCTTGCATGTGTGTGGCATATCATCACACAAATCATTTACTGGCACATTAAATGAACTCCCTGTAGCAGAGCTATCTCGTCAAATACACGAGGGAACGCGACAGAAATTCAACAGCGATACAATATCCTTTCCATGTAGGGTTGCCATTTCTAAAATTTGGCAACCAAGACAAGACGCGTGAAAACCCCGGATTTTAGAGCCCAGAACCCGGACATGTCAACAGGTTTTTTTTTAAACATAGTCAGTGTAATAAAAAACAGTTGAAAATATCATAAATCACCTTTTTATTTATTTTCAGACCTTAAAATAAATTTAGTCATCTTTTATCATAATTTTAAATGTACCTATCAAAACAGAATCTTATTACAGTTTGACTTTATTTCTTTTTTGTCCTTGGTAATTAATATAAAAATGATTTTTCGAGAAAAAGGACTTTATTTATTACAGTTTGTTACAAATTGTTTTAATAATAAAAACCCGGGTCGCAGTGCCAAAACCCTGCCGACAATATAGTATATTTGCTTGTATAGGGCCGTGTGGTTTTATACTTTTATTATGTGAAATTAAGTTTGTTTTTGGGCAAAATAAAATATTTAACCCCTTAATACACCCATTAAAATAAATTTTTTTTCTTAATTGTAATATTATTATCAATCTAACGTCTACACCGAATTAAATACACCCTTCAATAAATAAGTCACTATCTGCAAACTAGTGTTTTCATAAAATTTTGTAAATCCGGTCCTGTCGGGCCGATTTTATTAAAATTGTGGGGACACTTTTTAATCACTACCAAAGGGTTAAATTTCAATTCTGAAACGATTCGGAGAATTTTTTCGGTATTTTGGGGCCCAAAAACAGTTTTCAACCCCTAAAAACTACCCTTAAAATAGCCCGATTAGGCCCATTTTAAATAGGCTTCTTGCGGTGGTGGATTTCAACACGAGGCCCAAATTTCGTTGAAATCAATTAACTCTTTCGAAAGTTATCGCGCGTACACACACACATATATATATATATATATATATATATACATATATATATAAACATTTTTAAAAATGGTGCCAAAGTGTTTAGGAGGCTACGAAACGTCGAGAAATTTTGGTCCGACCCCTAGGTCCCGCCATCCGACCGACGCCAATAGTGTATGTTGCCATATGGCAAATACACTAATAATGTGTCGCGGGCGGCCCAAGACTTTAAATTTTTAAACCCGGACTACAAATGAAGCCCCGCCCGGACGCTCCCCGGATGCCCTCTAAACTAGGACAAATCCGGGGAAACCCGGACGGATGGCAACCCTACTCCCATGTCACTCCTAGATAAAACATCTCAAATTTTTGTTCGGTTGATTTTTTTGATATAAATTATTTTTTTATGCTTAAAAAACTTCATCGATTTCCGCAAACCAAATCTCGATCAGTTGATTCGTTCGAGAGATATTGTTGAAGACAAATTAAAAAAAAAATGTTTTTTCAAAATATCTTCTCAAATTTTTGTTCGTTTGAGTTTTTTGTAATAGATTATTTTTTTGTGTTTAAAAAACTGCGTCGAATGCCGTAAACCGCATCTTGATCGGTTAATTTGTTCAAAAGATATCACAGTTCAAAAAGTTACATAAAAATGTTCTGAAATAACGCTCAGATTTTTGAGCTCGAAAAGTACAAAAATGTATGTGGATAATATTTTGAGCTCGAAGAGTCTAAAAATTAACTGAAAAGTATATTTTTGAGCCGTGAAGCTCGAAAATAGCGGGAAGTTCCAAGGATGGCCTGCAGGGTCAACCGGTTTCCAGATATTAACTTTTTTGAAAAATGAAACCTTCAAAGTAATATTCTAAAAAGATAATTACTAATACGAACTATGTGCCTAATAATTTTGCCTTATCGAATTTGAGCCGTAATTAAAAACTATAATGAGTACGAATAGTAGAGAATATATTTGCACAGATTTTTAATTAAATGTAGGTAGATAAGCACATCACACAATCAATCCTATCAATGATTCTGGGACGCAATCTATGCACTATAAAAAGATTTATACTAGTTCAATGATGAGCTGCATGAAACTATAAAATAACTATATATATAAGATGGAACATCATTATACCGGATGGCTTTAAAAACATTTTTTACTAATACGATAGATAAATATTATAATTTTACACTGCATATAATATTAGGTTACAAGTCACTGGGCGGTTCGCGTATATTTCTGAATTAGCTGTCTTGTCAGCTGCTACGCGCTTTACGTATCACTAGGATACTACGTAATAAAAATGAATAAAAAAACTATCAATTGTTTTTACTTTGGATGGAAGAAGACGATGCAGTGATGATTTTGTCAAAAAAAAAAAAAACAAAAAACACGTGAAATGTTCCAAGAAAGAGAAGAAGAAGGAACATTTCACACCTTGTGTTTAATAACATTATTTTTATATTAGTAGATATTTTACATACGCTTGTAGCTACGTACCAGCTGAATTAATTTAGTATAATAGCTTATGTCTGCTATAATTGTTAAGAAACATTCATTTTTGTAGCACTATATTAGAAAAATTTATTATTCCAACACGTCACCGTCTGGATTTAAACCAGAATCTTTCCACTTTCGCGGCGGAATGAGTTAATCAGTTACTCTACGGTGCACACAATTCAACATTTTAATCCTTCATAATATAGTGATATCCAACACTCAAATTCAATGGAAAGTTCATCTTTGATTCATTCTAGAACCCTCGCTACTGTGAGAGTTAAGGCTGTCGGAACGCTCCGAATTTTGTTTGTGCTGAGACCCAGCGGTAAGGGGCGAGGTAAGAAAAAGACATATTGTGAGTATGGCCTTCTTTAGCTCTGTCTCGCTCAAATCATCCGCACGTTTCAATTTTTGGCTAGTGCCAACTACGAGGCTAAAAAATTTTATTGCAAGGGTGCCGCTGTCAACTGATTACTCTAATTTTTGGAAATATTTTGAAGATTTAAAAAACTTTTCCGAAAAAGGAAGTCACTTTAGGTTTGTGATGGAACAGTTTTCTGAAATAAGTACGAATAAGGTCATAGTGTGACATTGAAAACGTGTGTTTTTTTAGCACAATTAATGCCAAATTTTTTCTAGTAAATCGTACATAAATTACAAAAGTAGTCCATTAGAGACCTAGATTTGTCCTTTATCTTCCTTATAGAGAAAGAATTTTTGCAAAATGTTGACGAATAAGTCTACAATCAGTTGACAGCCGAAGCTCTATTTTTGGCTTAAATTCAAAGCGTTCCGACAGCTTTAATGTCTAGCTATAGCTAAAAATAATTGGCTCTCGCATGTAGTGAATTTGAGTGTTGGATATCACTATATTATGAAGGATTAAAATGTTGAATTGTGTGCACCGTACAGTAACTGATTAACTCATTCCGCCGCGAAAGTGGAAAGATTCTGGTTTAAATCCAGACGGTGACGTGTTGGAATAATAAATTTTTCTAATATAGTGCTACAACAATGAATGTTTCTTAACAATTATAGCAGACATAAGCTATTATACTAAATTATTTTTATAATTGAAATGTGACGCATTTTATAAAACCGATTTCTTTGGATTTAAGGTTCACACCCACTGAATCGGGTCGGATCGGCTCGACATGGCAGTGTAAATGCACACTGGATGTTGCCAAGTCGATCCAAGCCGACCGGTGCGTGGGAACTCATTTAATTTCATGTATCTCAAAACTGTCGATCGTGCCAAGTCGATCCGATTTAGTGGGTGTGGACTTTTACACACAATAATACAGAATTTGATTTCTTCCTGCATTTTTTTTGTTTAGATATAGGAATTGTAATTCTGGCCACCAGGCCCGGATTTACCATACAGGCAGTATAGGCAGCTGCCTAGGGCGGCGAGAATTGAAGGGCGGCAAATTTTGCCATTCGAAAATCGAGAAGTAAAAATTTTAACCAATGAGCAATACTCTTCGAAAAACAATCGCAGACATAATGGTAATTGCTCAATGTATCATATACTTCATGATTATTAGGATACTGATTATAATAAAATAAAATATTTGCTTTCAAAAAGGTGCATTTTATTTATTGGAAAACTTCTGTACCAAACTTATTCCACCATTGAAGAAGTTTCGCGATGGGAGGGGGGGGGGCAATTTTCGCAACTGCCTAGGGGCGGCAAATTTCTAAATCCGGGCCTGCTGGCCACAACAATTTGTTCGGTGGGTGTGAACCTTAATTCTCGTCATTGTTTATATACAAGCACAGGTTGCTGGTTACAAATGAAAGTCGACAGACCAGGCTGCACGTATATTTTCGTGCGTCGAAATCCGTCGTCGGCGACCGGCAACGACTGCTCAGTGGGTATTTCTAACGCAAAAATAATCAAATCATTTTAAGTTTCTTTTTTTTTTCTTTAAGTCATTTTCTAAGAGAGCAGAAAATCACTTTAATTTTAAATATATTTAAAAGATTTTGAGTTTCTTTAGTAAACAGATTTTGTTATTAAGTTGTGTGCAATACAAACAACAGAAATGAAACTTCTCGACGTTGCAACGTTTCATCTATCACGCCAGATTTTTTCAATCACATAAATCCAATGTCAATATCTCGACAAATTAAAGCCGCGCCGTAACCCGAGACTTTTTTTTTGATCAGGCGGTATCGTTGTAGTGTTTAATATCTATACGTCACTAATACATAATGGATATATATAGGGACTGCATTATATATATATGTATAACTATTATTTGTGAAAATATATTGATGTATAGGGCGTTTGTATTAGCTATATAATATGTATTCATAAGGCTAAACTGCCTTTGACTAAATTGTATTTTTAGAGTTCTGTACCTCAAAAGGAATGAAATTAGAGTTTAAAAAAACTAAAACAACACGCTTTAGTAAACTAAAAAATGCAAAATAATTTGACAAAAAAATTAATTTTACTGTAAAAAGCGTGGGGTGCTATCTACTTAAATTTTCACAATAGCTCCGCGTGTACAATTAGCTAGTAAATTAAAAAAATTATTACCGATATTAAGCACTCCACGCTTTTTACAGTAAAGCTAATTTTGTTGTCAAATTATTTTGCATTTTTAGTTCATAAAAGCGTGTTGTTTTAGTTTTTTTTAAAACTAATTTTAATTATACTACTAAAAACAATATTATATTTCACTGTGGGGTAGGCAACGCACGTATGTCACAGCGTGTTAGCTTGCTTGCTGTAATTTTTCAATTTTTTTTATCCTGAAAGTCTTGGTCTGGATAATGGGACAAACTTTTTAAATTATTGTATTGTCATTAGTCCTTGATAAGTGTGCAAAGTTTCAGTTTAATCTGACGTTTTGAAGTGGGTAAATTTCATGTTCAAAGATTCCATTACAAACATACAGATGGAGCTAATAAAAGCGTGTTAAAAAGGAATCACTTCGTTGTCCGTCTGTCTGTTTGTCAAGACCCTTTTTCTCAGGAACGCGTGTGGGTATCAAGTTGAAATTAGTATCAAATACTCAGGTCTGCAATCTTTTGGAGCTGTGAAAAAATCAAACTTCTAAATCAACGCAATCAAAAGATACGTATTGCTCTTATAACTCGTGTGACTGTTTACTTGTTTTTCCTTAATGTCACAACTCGTATACAATTTCCACTTCCGTTCGTTCTAGATGCTTAAAAAATGTATTATTACTACCTCTGTTGTGCATTTAGAAATTCTAAAATATCGAGCAAGAAAAGAATTGTAATTTAACTTATGAAAAATGCAAACGCGCTAATACCCGAAAAAACAGTAAGAAATTATAGATAGGTGCTACGTTAGAATTGTACTCGATTATTTTTCTTTTTTAATTGAATTGTTACGCGTCGCACCCTTCCTGTTTAAAAAAAACCTATTGTAAACAGATCAAACGGAAAATTTAAAGGATTTGCGTCACATCGTAACATATAAGAAGCAACAGTGGTTCGCAGAATTTGATTGCAGATGAAACTTTGCGTTTTGAGTGGGAATTTACATAAAACTTATAATTATACACTGACTTAGTCATTATAGAATTTTAGACGATTATATGCCCGATTTTAAGCCACCGTCGTATTAGATAGATTGATGTAATCTTTATTAAAACCAAATTGGGTATGAACAGCATCAAAAAACATAGTATTCTTTATCTCATAAAATAATTCAAAACTTATTATAAATATCTTTTTGCTTAAAAGATGAACCTTTCATGCTTCATCTATATATTTAATTAAATTTTGACAACAAATTTAACGTAAACAGAGACATGATTGGCATAGAATATTATATGTGATGCAATTTGAGGGAAAAAATTAATTATCATTTGTAAAATGTTCTTTTTTAGATAATGAATTTATTCCAGATGATAATTAAAATTTTGGGTCAAATGAACATTTGTCATATATTGTGATCTGCGAATTGCGCTCCTCAAATGGTTAAGGCTAGCCGCGCATAAATGATAATTCGATTGGCTGGTTGAACTATTAACCTCAAAAATTTTTATGTAGGTACATATGTGATGTCAAATTAAAATTTATAATTAAAAAATTCTTTTACGGTATAAAAGCAGTTATTGGAAAGAGAGCTCCTCAATGATTTTTTAAAAGTTTCCAGTTGCATCGTTTTGATTTCATATAGGCAATTTGTTATAGAGTTTTAGAGACACATAAGTGAATTTTTTTTGGACAGTGGCTAATCTATGTAGCGGCAAAACGCAATGGTGTTTTTATGTCGTGTCTCGTAATCATGCGATTTTGAATTTGTTTCAAACAAATTTTGCTCTCTTTTGACTTAAACCAAACAAAGTTCAACTTTAACTGAATATGTGTCAGTATGTGATTGCTTAATTAGTTTAATTTAAAATTTAACTTACAAATGACCCCCAAACTTTTAAACTGAAAAGGATCCCCCTCAAAGCTTATGATACAATTTTTTGTCTCATTTTTAGTGTTTTTCTGTGCATCTCATTGTTATTAAAGGCCGCCGTTCTGGATTTGTCCTGAATCCTCCCGCAGGTCCAATGTCTTTTTTGTGTACTGTTTTCAAAAATTGAAAAGATGTCAACCCTGAATAGAAGCCGCTCAGTATAAAACTTCTACTTATAAAAAAATGTTTAAATAAAAATTATCGCAATTTTTGACAGCATTTTTTTAATAAATAAATTAATAAATAAAATGTTATTCTGACTCCAGTCAGCACTGGAACGATTTATTTGTTTATGGGGGCGAATATAGTAAACTCATCGGATATTGTGTTTATATTTGGATAAAGTATCTCTTGAATGGTTTTTTGATTCATTACATTGTATCGATTGAATATTGTCTATTTATTTAAACATCATGATCGCCTAACAAACAATGCTAGCAGAAGTGGTATATCAACTAAGAAAAACCTAAGTTATACGGATTTGAAAATATGTGGCTAGTAGAGCTGGGCAATGCTGAAAATTTGTTCTTCTAAGCATTTATAATGCTAAAAGCATTTTGCAAAACAGATGCTCGATGCTTAATGATTAGAGCATTTGCATAAATACTTGTTACTTATTAAAGCATTATAAATTGCTTTATAAGCATTTGAACAAGCTTATTAAGCATTAAGAAATGCACAGTTAACGAAAATTCGACAATATGAAGTTGGTCGCACTAACGAAGACTCAACAGTATGAAGTTGGCCATAAGAGGTTCAGACTGAAATGAAAGATGGACGAAATCAATGCACTTTCTGCCATCTAGAAATTACATAATATACTAGACGACTATAACTTTTGATGGGACCAGTAGTCGTTTTAAATCCATTCAGTGGAATTTACAATAGAGAGAGAGAGAGAGAGATTGTAGATTATAGACGCTCAACAGCTGAGGTCATCAGTGGGAACTTACAATAGATATATTTAAATTATGTACTCAATGGTTTGAATATAAAAGTAAAAACCATAATAAAATTATGAAAGTGAGTATTTGAGGTTAATTTTTTGTAAATATTATTTTTAAATTTTTTGAAGATTTTATTCCAATGAATTATTTGCATGTATATTAAAAAGTGGTTTTTAATCACGCCAAAGAAGTAAACTTCAAACGCGTGTAAGGGGCCGTTCAAGTATTACGTAAGCAGATTTCCTACAATTATTTATCCCCCCCTCCCCCTTGTCAGCAAAAGTAAGCAGACTTTTTCCCCCACCCATTGGAAAATGTATTTTTCTTTTAATGTAATCTTTTTTTTTATTGATCCATGAGCAGCAGATATATAATACTAGAAAAAAGTAAATAATTATTGCTGACGTAATTACCATCTAGATCCCCCGACCCCCCGTGTCATCAAAAATAAGAAAAGCAAAGACCCCCCGCCCCCCTATAGTGCTTACGTAATACTTGAACGGCCCCTAACTGTAAGTTCACGCACCCACTTTTTTTTTAAATAATACGTACCTAGATATATTTTTGAAAACCCAATAGATACTTTTACCGGTTTTCGGATTACAATCTGGAAACCGAGGATGAACTGTGATTTTTCAAATTTTCGCGCATCATCCTAGTTGAATGTAATCCACTATTATATAAGAATGTAAGTATCAATGATACATTGAGTAAACTGTATTCGAAGTGAGGTAGTTCAAACTAACTACTGTATCTCTGTTATGTAAATAGATAATGTTTTAAATGGTTTAAACAATTTTTGTTTACTATACCATGTAAATATTATCACTATAGTAGTTTATAATATCTAATTTCATTGAAGAATACGGCTACTTGTACGCTGTCTGGTGTAGTAAACAATTTTGCTCGTCATTTTTCCTTGATTTATGGTATTTGTGCGAATAAAATATCAAAATAGTGATTATTTCAATTGAAATTTGCCGCTTGCAAAAGAGCGGTGCATCTTTCATATATCTACACTTATAGTCCAAGCAGCGGGCGTAAAAAATGGTTCCGATTTTGTAGACGGTGAAAGTTTCGGACAGGATAGGAGATATACTGACTTCAATCACTTGCCTAGGCAACCCTGCGAGAACCTGATCGGGACAGCGGAGAAACACATAATGCAAACTCAGTTTTTTTCGTGTAACCCGGGCGCCAGACATAGCAACAATATTTGAACACTTGTTTTAACTAGGGATGGGGATTATAAATCGATTATTCGAAATAATCGATTATTTTCCTGCCAGTTGATTCCGATTATTTCGAAAAACCGATTGTGGGGAAAACCGATTATTTTATTTTACCCTAAAATCGGATAATCGGTCCAAAAAAGAATATTTTTCCCGATTTTATAGAAGAAAAAAAGTTTTATTGTTCTTTAAAATCGGAAAAATATTCTTTTTGTGATTATTTCGAATAATCGATTTATAATCCCCATCCCTAGTTAAAACAAGTGTTCAAATAAGTGTTCAAATATTGTTGCTATGTCTGGCGCCGGCATAATAATTTGAAAAAAAATTGAGATGCTATTATTAAAACGGAAACCATTGTTCGTAAAAACTGTTGCCGACTAATATATTAAAAAAATTAAAGGTTGTAACTGTAAGGGACTAGTAACTACTTGAAAATGAATATCGGACTTTGTGTTTTCCCACTGCTGTATCAGGTTCTCGTAGAGTGGCCTAGGTCACCATATGTACTATCTTTTCTGAAAGTGTCATGCGCTATAAAATTGAAATTATTTTTTACGATTGTCGTTCCTACTATTATCGTCGTTAACAAGACGAGCAGACGTAACTCAAAAATTTGGCGGTTTTGAGGCAAGTCTTTATCTGAATTCGCGTATATGACACCTATGATAATGACAAAATGGCGTAACTGCTGCACCTAGAAATCTATTTTATATCGTGTCGTAGCTATTGCAGATGATGAATTGTGGTGCTTAAATATAATAAATTAATAGAAAGAAACCGAAAATCGTTAAATTGTTGTAACGATACAAAACCCTCAGGGCGTGACTGAGGGTTTTGTATCATTACAACAATTTCACGATTTTCTGATTTTTTCCCGTTATGCTATTGGGATTTGACATATGGACGAAGTTTAGACCAAATGTAACGTTGTTCCGCCATTTTGCATACGTATATACTAGTACTAACAGCATGTGAAATGTAATGTGCTAATGGTTTAAATTTCTGTCACCAGATGTCGAATCGTTTTATGTCTAATCCCAATAAAACCTTCTTTCGTGCCCAATATTCTACGTCAATGGGATATACCTTATATACATGTTTTGATGAGTAAGTCAGTATCAAAATATTATGCTTGATTTAAAAGGATGTATCTTTTTTATTGTATAAAGTTAGACGTTCGATTTTTTTACGGGACTATGAGGTTGATATTAATTTCAACTTGATTCCTGTATCCATTCCTGAGAAAAATGATTATAACGGACAACAAAATGATCTTATAAGAGTTCCGTTTTTTTCGTTATAAGATATGGAACTTTTAAAAAATGAAACGGATTTATGTTAAGTATCGAATGAAAACTTTTAAGATATAGCATTTTGCGACAAAATGGCGGACGTTCAAAGTGAAAATTCTGATTTTTGATGGAAAAAATACTCGTTCGCGCTGAAAAAAAAAACTACACATAAAACAATCCTAATCCTAATTAATACTGTGAATGTGAGTTTGTTTGTTTGTTTGTTTCACGCCTAAACCGCTGAATAGATTTCGATAAAATTTGACAAGGAGGAGATAGATTGCATCCTAAAGAAGGACATAGGCTACCTTTTGTCTCCAAATAAAGACTTAAAGGGGTTGAAATAGAGGATGAATGTCACTGACAGGTCATCACGATACCTTCCGGAATTTAATCTGTAGGTCTAAAATTTGGCAGACGTGTTTCTTTTGTTGAGTAGAGATACTAAAATAGTCTTCTAAGGTGTGGAAAGGGGGGAAGTACAGGGATGTCAATGATTAACACACTCTAATTTTTAAAATACAATTTCTATGGCCTGAAAATGTAGCTGTTAGATCTTGACTCTTGATGAAGATTACAATACTGTTGTTGTTGCCGTGTATCATTACAATCGTGGCTAGTATTTCATATAAGTAAGGAATAGATATTACACTTCCCCAAGAAATAAGGTGTCGAATGGTAAAACTGTATTCAAATCCGTTCAGTAGTTCTTAAGATTAGCCGGTACATACATCTGCCAAGACTTATGTTAAGTTGCACTCAGAATACTCTAAGATTACACATCCGGTTCCGACAGTATGCAAGCCGACAGCGACGATTGCACAGATCCTGTTGAAATTGTACAAAAAAGGTGAAGGCCAAAAAAATAAATAATTTAAGATTTATTATTATCAATAAATCTAATAGTTCGGTACGTGTGACTTTTATGAATAATTAAAACAGCGGGTCACTCGTAAATACGACGCATGCGCGGTGTATATATTGTGGGTGCTTGCTGCGCGCATAGCTTGTGATTAATGTATCAGATCAGCATACACTACACGTTGAGTCTGTTAGTTAGGCGCCTCCCACCGCGAACTTTTAACTCCGCCTACATGTATGGCGGACGTTAATTTCACGTACGCTTGTTTTATAGCATTTGATATAAAATTTATATCGCATTCCATCTGCCTGGATCATTGATCATTTATAAGATAGACCAGCAGTATTTAACTTCTAATTCACGACGTCCTGGCAAATTGAATTGAAATTTTTAGACCCCTCTTTGATAAAAAAAATCTGTGTCGATTTTATTCGGCTTCCAAAAACTTTGTAGATACATGTTTTTTTAAGTCGAATAAAATTACACAGACGTACGACTTCTTTTTGTTGAAAAAAATATTTGGCAACTGTGTGCAATTTTATTCAACATAAAAAAGTGACCAAACTTTTTTCTACTAGATAATAATACAAAGTGCGAATATTTTCCGTTGAAAAAATATTTCTTTGACTTTTTTGCATATTTCTGTATGGATTTAATATTACTAAAACAGGCCATAATATACAAAAGAGAAATTACCGACGCAGCTGATAAAAAAATTATAAAATATTATATTTATATTGTCAAAATGAGTCCTTTCATTTGATACGTCACGTGATGTACTTGAATATATATATTTTATAATTTGACCCCCAAAATCGAAATTCGTTTATTTACGTTATGTACGTCCGTAAATGGGTTTTCTCACTTTGTATATATATGTACCAAATTTCAACTTATTTTATTAACCGATTTCAAAAAAAAGGAGGAGGTTCTCAATTCGTCGGAATCTTTTTTTTAATTTTTTAAGTATGTTCCCCGATTACTCGAAGTCTCCTGAACCGATTTGGAAAATTCTTTTTTTGTTGAAAGGGTATACATCCCAGGTAGTCCCATGGTCATCAGGTCAGGATCTGATGATGGAACCCTGGACAAATCGAGGGAAATCTTCAAAAAAGTCTGAAATCAAATCCACCACTAAAAAGTAAAAAATAAAAAAACTTAAAAAAAAAATATTTAGCGGACCGATTGTGTCAGGTCTCCCGTTTGAGTTCGTGCTCCTTGTATAGTCTCCATGATAACAAACTTAAAACCGTTACTATGGTTAAATCCGTCACACATTTCCGTTCCATCAAACTATATACCATTTTACCCTTTATATCGCTGAGGCAGTGCACAGCGTTTCGGTTCAGTAATGTTATTTTATAAAACGCTACTTTATAGGTTAGCATTGGCACTCATTCTTTGTAACACGTAAATATTCTTACGATAGTTTTATAATGTAAATAACTGTAAATTCACAGCCACTTGTGCCTACTTTACGGGCAGCGCGTCTGGGAGAGGGTTGATTTATTTATTTATTTATTTACTTTATCTGTGATGCTATAATAGAGTTTCAGTAATTTGTTTAATGTTAACATAGTACACATTGAAGACTAAAAGATTTATGTTCTATAATGTCTTTTTTTTATCAAGAACGAGCTTTCTGCCTTTCGGCCTGGCCTCGCCCGAGCAGATTTTGATTTAGAAACATAATAATCAAGAGCAACTTTCTCATATGCAAAGTAACTTATCATATATATTAATACGCTAAGGTTAAGATGTTTGCCTCCCTTTTTCCAAAAAACCTCGCAATTACTCCACATAAATTTTGTATCATTTTATAGATAATTACTTGCTCTATGTGTATCAACAATTAAAAAATCTATTATTGCTTTCGTTTTTGCAAAATAATTAATTATAACAATTATACATTTTTTCAGTATATGCAGCAATGTTGCCATCTGACGGTTCTAACTTTCAAACAACGTCAACATGATTGACGGTCGGTACATTTTTTTTGTTTAATTTTTTATCAAAATTCACGTATAAATACTTTTCGTATGGCAGCGCTTCAGCTCAACGTTTTCGATACTTGCGCCTCTATATGACAGTTTTAGAAAAATATTTTCTTGAACCGTCACTGAGCTTCGTAATGTAATACAACAAAAAGAAGTAAATTATAAAGAGTGTGAGAAATTAGAAACGAATTTTAGTGCGAATTATTCGCACAGGTACCGCTAGTTTATTTATAATAGTTTAGCCAACGCTCATCCTCGACTTGTTTTGCATTTTCGCACATTGCGCATTCTCTTGTTTTCTGTATTATTCGGTAAGAAGTAGGCTTTTAAACAGTGAAAAAAAAGTTATTGACTGCAAAACTATCAACATTTCCATAATATGATCGTCAACCATCAAGTGGTGCAAAAAGGGTCCACTTTTTTAAGCTAGTTTCATGTACAAAAAAGTACCTATGTTTTTCTTTTATCTATGTTCATTTTTCTTGTTTAAAAAAAAAACTCATAAAGTAATAACACTTTCTTTAACTTTTTACATCAAATTATCGTTTACCTGATAATATACCATAGAACGTACTACACATAATTCTCAAAACTAGCTCTGGCTAATAAAGGTGGGCGTTGTCAAATTTGACCGCTAGTGGCGCCAGCTATATAACCTCCTTGGTCTATGGGCAGTTCATAGACGTGTGTACAGAATAAGTTTATTTAAAATAAATCATTGACAATACCGCTGTGCTGTGTTTAATATCAATGTTCAAATCATAGAAATCTTGTAATTTCAAAGAACTGTTAAGAACATGCAATCAGAAGAGAAAAATGGGATTTCGCGCGTTTTTACTGTTTATAAAACAATAGCAACTTAGGTGGTTATGTACCTGCTGTCATCTATATTACGTTTCTCCGTCTCTATCGCTTGTTAAAGCAGAGGTCAACAAAAAAAAAACTTACTTAAGCGTGAAGCCACCAAATGATCAACCACACCCCGAATGACAGATAGTCTATTATTATTCGTTGCTATGAAACGAGACAAAAATGTTGCTCTAGTGGTGTTCCGCAATGCTTTGTCCAGATTTTTTGCAATAGGACAGATTCGGCTGGATAACGATTCTTGATGAGTGAAAAATTAGTCAATCATTATTTAAAACAGTAAAGAAAAATGTTTAGTGGCATTTAGTTCATGGCAACGCAGGCGCCAACTATTTTTATGATTGCGTCCATTATTTAATTGCCCTTTTTATTAAGCAATAACAGATGCGTCTATTTAATAGTAATTTAACATTAGGATTATTTTAAATGTAAAAAATAAAGCATTTGCTAGATTTTACAGACGAAAATCTTTTTTTTTTCATTTGCAATGCTTATACTTTCAACGTCCGCAATGACAGAAGACAACCTGACAAATTCCGGTACTTTCCTGGAAATTCGGGCTCTATGTTATTTGCCTGGAATAGATGAGGAAAATCATGATAAAGCTTCAAGCGAAGTGGTTATTTGCAGTTAATAATTAATATTTCGACATCTTTATATCGATTTGTGTGGCAGGTTAAAAACACGGAGGGATCGTTTTTAATTTTCACAGAATTATTGGTATTTCTCAGCATATATCTTTTCCAAAACTCAGCGGTTTTCTTCTGAGTCCGCGGGAGTAGGAGGGGGCGGCGGCGGCGAATGCGTTTGAACGAGGGCGGCTGTTAATAGTCAATCTGGCCTGGGGCAATGGCAATGAGACGCGTTTCCTTTAATCTTCTCTCGTGTCTGCGTTTTGCGTATATGTTATATACAACATTAACATCACACATCCGACGTATGAAATGTTTAAATAATAATACGTGAATGTCTCTGTGTAACGCACCGCTCTATCCGAGGACCTCCCAACGCGACGCAACCACTGACACAACGCTACCTTTGACTTAAAAAAATATTGTTTATAGACAGTCAGTTATGCAGATTTCCAATTTTGGAGGCGTTCAACGCGCTAGTCCTATATTTTTTTAGTTCTATATTTTTTTATGTATTTTAGCATTTGACAAAATGTAAAAACACTATAAGTTTTTATTGGTTTTTTTACTTTAAAGATGAATTGAAAAAGTATTTTTCGTTATTCGACTCGCCTTCCAAACAGCTCGACATGATTTCTATAGACTTGTTAAGAATGGAATGATAAAAAATGGTATCGTCGTGGTGGAAGTGAAGGATTCGCTGTTTATTTAGTGCGTTGATATTTTGGATAAAAAATAGTTAATCCCAAACTTATGCTGACGTAACTGGAAGTGGGAGTGGCAAAAGCCTCCTGGAGGAAAAATTTAGTTTCCCCTAGAAAAATTCTAATTCAGAAATAAATCTAAGCTGCAGCAAAATTACGTTGAAAATGTGAGAAATGGTCCTTTCATTCTGAACAAATTCGACGACAAACAAAAATCCTAACCTAAATTCTGTACACGGTTTTGTAGTTGTTTGAAATTTCTCGCTCGTATATAAATAATAATAGAACGTTTTGTTCTGAATCGCAGCGAGCATATTGTCTACAATCAAATGCTGCAGGCTCCCGTTTTCAGTGAGTCCGTTGTTTTGTTGTTTTGCGTAAAAGCAAAGAGCATCGGCGTCTGTCTGCTGTACTGACTGAATGGCGGCCGTCTGAATCCATGTTATTTAGCACAAGTCGCAAGCACGTATTCATTATTAATGCAGCAGATGAAAAAATGTTATACAAATGTCCATATAGTATAGGTTAAGTTTCACATATTTTTTTATTAAAACGTGAGTATTCGAATTTTGCGGAAATGCAAATGTTGTCGATCCAAAATTAATATTTTTTTATGCTTAATAATTTTTATATAAATTTCAACCTACTCTTCTGTACCCCTCGATGAAATTATTAACACAGATAAAGTTTACTTGATCTAAATGAATTTTTCATAAATATCTAGATTGTATTTTTTTCCAATGGAAGTTTATTACGGTGACTGTTTATCAGCTGTTTAATATGAATCCTTTTTCACCCGCATAACTCTATCTTATATGAGTAGTTGGATGTGTGTGAGCATGTATAATGCACTTACTCACATTTCGGAAGTCTGTAATTTCTATGAAAAATCTTAATTAGTCTTTGATATTAATGCTTCAAAATAAACTAGAAATATGTACCAATCTTCCCATTGACTTGTAGCCAAGTTTTTACAGTTTATTGGATCTAAATAAATGATTTGAAATTAGATAAAATAAGTTTTACACAAAAAAATTATATTTGAAATAGTATATTACACCACAAGAGCGGAAAGTTGAATTTCCTACTCTGCGCTACATGATGCCCGAAGCGAAGTCGAGGGCATCATATGTCGTGCAGTGCAGGACTTTCAGCTTTCTGCCCGTGTGGTGTATACTATTTTTCCTTATAATATGTCGAAAGTACGCATTTTCACCAATATATAAAAAAACTACTTACATACTTTGAAGTGTTGAGGTTATATACGTAATGACACATACATCTAATGTCAGTATAACACCAGATAGCTACTTGCAGGCGTATACACATAGACATCTATGGGCCAACATGTGATTTGATAAAGTTGCCAATCTCGACGTCTTACGTATCAGTGCGCATGACAATACAGACGACATGAATGTAATTGCAACTTGTCACAACAACAAATCAGAAATGTCATACTTTCTGATCTAAAATCGAATCAGAAAGTACGTACTTTCGGCATAGTATGAAGAAAAAATAAGTTTTACACAAATTTTTGTACATAAACAATTAAATTTAAAAAATAATATTGACCAAGCTAAATTTGTCACTATCTTTAACATAGAGAAAAAACTTCAAAATGTTAATTTGCCTTCCCGTTATTCGAAATCTCGTGACGTGCTGCAAGGAAATATTTATTACGCTTTTTGATTTAATTTTTAGGGCAAAAATATATGTTTTTTGAAATATTTAAGCAGCAATTGTGAAGCTTAATGTTTAATCACATCTAATAAAACACTGACAAAATGAATTTTGCGATTTCCCGAGAGAGGATATTTTACGATCTGAGTGATCATCAGCCACCGTGTTTTGTTGGTTTCTATATACTTTTTTATGAGTAGTACATAGAACATAGTTTGAGTACCGCTACACTAGATAATTGTGCACACAAATAGATTTTTGAACGTTGTTTTAACAAATTTTTAATTTTTATTTTCAACATCCGTGAAGCCTCGGGCGACAACTTCTGGCGTTGAGCTCTTTTTATATCCAAGGTTCTATTATAATATATAGTAATGTTTAAATGAACAATCGTAGAAAACGATTTTTTTAGTTGTTTTTACCATATTTTTTTAATAAGTAAAAAGCACATTGATTTCAGATAACTAAAGAAAACTTCTGTGCATCTGTTTTTGTCTAAGCTTCCAGTTTTTTTATTGAATTTAACAGATAATATGATGAAAAACATCAAATCGGTGGCAGACGATAAATTTAGTACATTCATATTAAATGAACAACTAACTTCATGGTGTCTCATTTTCGTTGCATGCTGCGTGCGCAACTTGCGTAACAGAGAAAATTTCATCCTCAATGCGCCAAAAGAAGTATAACTTCAAAAAATTGAACTAGTCTGTCATTAATTTAGTAATTTCCATCATGCAATAATAAAATGTTTGCAATGTTGTTCATTAGACTTTATCGGTAGGAAAGTATTTGATGAGCCCGATGGAACGCACGCTACTGTTCGACAATCGTGTTATTCACACAATCTGTGATACGCTAGTGAAGTGTTTGTATCCGTACGACATTAATCATATAACGTAAATATTGTACTAAACAGTAAATCATCACAGGTTAGATAAACAATATAGGTAAGACAAGACAAGACAGGGAGCTGTGAACTTACAAAGAACACGGATCTCGTAAACATATTAACTGCTACTTGTCTTGTAAGCTAGCTGTTTGCTGATGGTTTTACGCTAAATTGGTGTTAGTTTATATTTGTAATTTGTCATTGACACCCCTGTCTATGCTGCTCAATACAATATTACATCTAGTGAGCCATGGAATAGATTAACTTTTAAATCGCACTGAACGAAAATAGTAGGTATGTATCTATAAGTTTTATTGAAAGTTATTTTAGATGAATTAGTGACTTTATATTGAAACGAGGGTCAACGAGTTTTAACAGTCACACGAACCAAAAATATTATTACGTCCGAGATTTATATTACATTTTTGCACCTATCTTCTGTAAAATCACCGATTTTCACGTCATAATAAGTATATTTGTAATATTTTTGACAGGTGTGTCCATTTGTAACCTATTTGGGTTGTGTATGAAAACTACGCCTACTTTGTTCTCTCTGCTCCGCATATACTGATAAATGATAACTGACAGCTCGTTTTTGCAAATTACTATTTGAATGGCATTTATTTGTTTTACTTTGCAACACTACATTAGATGGCTCATTATACATGAAAGCAACTGGTTTATGGGGAGGAGGGTGCAAAAAAGTATGCTCTTGTAATCAATATTTTTATATTTTTTTACGCAATAATTGTTTTCATACCGACTTGAAAATTAGGTTTTAAAAAACGAAGTTTTATTCTACTCAATGAATTTTTCATAAGCATAGTCTATTTTTTTTTCCAATGAATTCTAGATATTTTCTTAAGGTTTTGAGAACTCTAGTTTAAGGGCGAGCGCACACATGCTATTTTTAGTGTATTTGCCATATGGCAACATACACTATTGGCGTCGGTCGGATGGCGGGACCTAGGGGTCGGACCAAAATTTCTCGACGTTTCATAACCTCCTAAACACTTTGGCACCATTTTTAAAAATGTTTATATATATATGTATATATATATATATATATATATATATATATATATATATATATATATATATATGTGTGTACGCGCGATAACTTTCGAAAGAGTTAATTGATTTCAACGAAATTTGGGCCACGTGTTGAAATCCATCACCGCAAGAAGCCTATTTAAAATGGGCCTAATCGGGCTATTTTAAGGGTAGTTTTTAGGTGTTGAAAACTGTTTTTGGGCCCCAAAATACCGAAAAAATTCTCCGAATCGTTTCAAAATTGAAATTTAACCCTTTGGTAGTGATTAAAAAGTGTCCCCACAATTTTAATAAAATCGGCCCGACAGGACCGGATTTACAAATTTTATGAAAACACTAGTTTGCAGATAGTGACTTATTTATTGAAGGGTGTATTTAATTCGGTGTAGACGTTAGATTGATAATAATATTACAATTAAGAAAAAAATGTTATTTTAAGGGGTGTATTAAGGGGTTAAATTTTTTATTTTGCCCAAAAACAAACTTAATTTCACATAATAAAAGTATAAAACCACACGGCCCTATACAAGCAAATACACTATATTGTCGGCAGGGTTTTGGCACTGCGACCCGGGTTTTTTATATTGAAAACGTGTGACTTAGCAACTACTCAAAATTTCTGGTTCGATCGCGCGATTTCGAAACACCATGCATGCGATCCAGCTATCAATGCGTTTGTTTCCTATTCGAAGTAAATGCGGCAATCGCGCGTTCGTGATACATCAGTTGCATATTTCAGCGCAGTGTGCGATCTTACGCTGTTGGTAACTGCATCTGACGATCTTCAAGCGGCTCAGTCGCAAAATCACGCTACAAAAAGTATTTTTGGACTCAATAGCTCATAATTAAAAATTAGGAAAGATTTTTATCCTTTCTTTCCACCAACGCAAAGATGTCAGAGGAACTGGATCGTTTCACGAATTAGTCTTGCTCATCAAAGGACACGTTCCATGCTGGTATCAACTGTGAAATTATTTTGTGTAAGCCTAGTTCTGATGTAGGCACTGCAATCTCAAAACATGATTTCATATTATGTTGTGCGTAGGTGCAGTTTATTGTCTGCCAACGACCTGCCAACTCTGTGCAGCTTCTGTCCACAAAATGGCGCCGTATAAACACCGCCATTACTGCTTATTATAGCCAGCCGGAGCTCATTCGCTGTATCAATGATTTTGTTATACAGAGTGCAGAGAATATTCTTTCCTTCCCTTCAGCAGTCTGTCTAAAAATTTTAGGACAGACGTATATTTACGTAGATTTATGGGGTTTCCTCTGAAATGCGAGTCTAGGGCTCTTGCCACTACGCTACATCGCTTGGCGTAAAATATGGTTGAATGGTTCAATGGATGGGTATGAGGGATTGCAATCCAGCGGCATTTTCAATCCAGCTGGATTTATGCTGGATCAAAGCAATCCAGCTGGATCCAGCATTACTCGATTTTCAAATAAATGAAACCATTTTTTTTAACTTTAATAACTATTTATTTACATTTAGATCAAATACTCGTTTGTAGTTATAAGTAATTTTTGGCGTTAGTGAAGTACTCTAATAGTAAGTAATAGCTACGAGTATCCGGAGTATAATTACTAATTATCACAACACAATCATAAATCACCTAAATTGATATTCTAGATATCTGAAATAGTTATCCATTTACCTATTTTACAAACTATGTAGTCTCAGTTTCTCATCTCAATAATTTTAGACATAAAATTGCGTTTCCCGATTATAAAATATTTAGTTAACTCTTATTATAGAAACAAAACTTTAATATAAATCTTATTATATAATTTAAGACTTGATTTGTCTTTTAAAGAATGAAGCCCTACAGAAAGGGTTCTCTTTACCTCTACGCTGATTGGTTTGAGAGTCATTAAATAATCATAGATTAAAGTTAGGTTTTCATCTCTTACTCCCTCACTTTCATAAAAGCCATTTCTTTCTTCAGTATCTTATCATAATCCTTCTCAGACCCAGTTAAATACTTGGTTTTAGCTGATTGCGGATTCGCACCGCAGGATCCAGCGCCAGATGCTGGATCCAGCAAAGCCAGAAATGTGCTGGATCCAGCTTGATTGTTGGATCCAGCATTGCAATCCCTAATTTTCACTTACATTCTGTATAATAAGGCAAAGATAGTAAACTGTCACCTCGCGTGATGTGGAGACTCCGCCACTCGCGGGTTGTGACGGACGCAGCTGTGGATCTACGATGCAGCGTAGCGTCGTGTTATGATACAAGCGGGACACCAGAGACGGCTGAGGGCAATTGTTATATCTTGTAACGGCTGGGATCGTGCTGGGCCCTTAATTTTTTTTTAATTTAAAGTATAAGGTTTCTATATAGAATTGTTTATTAATAATTCAAATTATTGGTACAAGTATATTTAAACGTCAGATTTTAATTTGTATTTTGAGATAATGATTTCGTTTTATTTTAATAAAATTCTTCTAGCAACTTATGCAAGCGTCCAATAATAATTATTAATATTTTACTGTGATCAACGACGTCAGTTTAATAACTTTTTATCTAAACTATTTAATTCGGGCACAGGAATATTAACAAAACTTTGAATGATCGTCGGTATTTTTAGTATGAAATTTGAGCCGATACTACTGCAAAATTCTATCGAAATTTAATATTTATTAGGCGATTACATTAGCCCTAAAATAATTATGACATGAAATAATAAAGTACCATTCACAAATGGTGGCAAGTTTCACTTCGCCACAATCTGTGCCAATAAAATATATGAAAAAATCAATAAAAATACTTAAAAAAAAAGAAATATTAACCGTCTTCAAAGAAGCTACTAAAAAGAGGGAAATACTGAAATTTTGAGGTCGGTGCCTTTTTACATCTATTTTTATTAGATTGGCGCGGACCTCGAAATTTCATTATCTTCCTCTTTTTAGTGACTTTTTTGAAGGAGATTATTTTTAACATGTGGAATCATCCAGAAGGTATGCTCTATTATAGGGAAAGAATCGTCAAAATCGGTTCACAACTTTGACGGTATTATAAAAATAATATAACATAGAGCGAACGAAGTGAGTATGATTCTGCAATTAAAGAACTTATTTAAAGGGAGTTTTGAGATTACAAAAAGTGAAAACTTAGGCATCTTCTTAGATCTCACTTCTTTTTTACAACAAATTCGGCAAACCCAAAGAACACTTTATATTGAATTTGGCATTTTTTCACCTTTATGTTTTTGGTGAGATATTATATTAATCTAGTGTCCATGCCCTCCAAGACATAGTGTGATGCTGAAATAAAGTTGAAATGTTCTTAAGTCTAAACAAATGTGGAAACCAAATTGAAAACGGTTCAGTGGTTTTTAAGTAAATCGTCAATATAGAGTCACGTAAAAGGAGGCCTTATAGATATTCTAAAGCCAATTCTGAATTATCAGAAAAATGTCAGGACAGATAATTTTAAACATCGTTTGACTTGTAACATTTCTTCATGTAAACAATTTTCGCTCTCCTCGTATATATTATGTGTACATACTGTTTTTACAATATATATAGGCTGAATCAAAATGCAGCAGATGCTCTATAATCCGACCATGCACTAATCCACCACAACCTATAATACGGCGTTGCGGACAGTTTTCTGCGAGCGCATTTTCTAATGGTACTTGTTCACTTTTGAGACGCAACTCTAAAATGTCATGTTGTATTCATACGCAACCAAAAATAAGAGTAAAGTGGCATCATATATGAATTGTGCAACTTTTAAAAATTGAAATTAATTGATTTAATAACGGTTTTTAACACGCTTTTATTAATTCCATCTGTATGTTTGTAACGGAATCTTTGAACGTGAAATTCACCGATTTCAAAACGTCAGATTAAACTGAAACTTTGCACACTTATCAAGCACCGATGACAATACAATAATTTAATAAGTTTGTCCCAGTATCTTGATCAGGATCATTAGGATAAAAAAAACAATGTGAGGTTATGATCGTGATATACCACAGACAATTCATATTAAAAATGTTTTCTGTAGATTATAGTATGTAAATAAACTATGGTATGAATGAGATTTTTCATATGACATAAACATCAACGTGCCTTCTTAAAATGTGTAATAATTTCGCCGTAATTATAATATTAACAACTAAAGAAGTTAAACTTCTTATGTGAGCTTCTGAGGATTAGGCTCATTATATTTTTACGCTCATTCGGAACTAGTTATTTGTACCAAATAAGAACGTTTGGAACGTCCCTGTATAATACAGTCTTCAGGGTCCAGGCTGCTTGGTGGCTGCAGTAACTCTATTTTTTACCGCGTTCCCGTTTGATTTATTGCCGGTTTACGCGTATCTTTACACAGGGTTTTTGGGAACGATTAATTTGTAACCCCGCGCTCATATATGAAATATGTATGTTTATACGTATTAGAGACGTTTTATGAGCGACAGCGTGTTTTATGTGACGACCAACAAATTTTCTCTGATGACTTTATAGCTGACAGACTTCGCGTCAACACACTGTAACTTAAAACACACTTGATTGGAGCATAAATATTGCTACATTACAGAAATTAGTACCAGAAAAACTGTTACTTTTTGTTTTAGATAGATACAGTAAATTATTGACGAAGATTATAAGCAAGGACTGCCAACTTGATTGGGACTATGATCTACTTTTCTTGACTTCTAACAATCTACCTATTTTACAATTTCAACTTTTTTCCTCCAAAATTTGTCACCACAGACAACCCCACGTCGTTGATGATAAAACGTATATTTTCGTAAAAAATTTGAAACAGTACTGCAAGTTGATTTTTTTAACTTTAGTTCCTTAGCGATATCGACCAACAATGGTACCTAGGCCACGATAGACGTGTTGACCATTTATGGGATAGGCTATACTACCGTCCTAACAGTAGTTAAGCCTTCCGCTCCACTGTATTACAGTCTTGCCGAACGAGGCGCACAGACATTTTTTTTATACCGGCCCTTCCACCGTAATAATACTGTACTTCCACCATGTACTCAAGTTTAGCCAGTTTATTGGGGATTTTTTTTTAATCAAAATAAAATATAGCCTATATTACTCAGGGATAGTGTAACTTTTCAGTAGTGAAAGAATTTTTATAATCGGTTCGGTAGTTCCAGAGATTATCTCCTACAAGCAAATAAACAAATAGTTCTTTATATAATAGCACAGATATCGGTTATCCTACAAGGCTAGAAAGCAGTAAGAATTAGAGCTTTAGATTAACAAAAAGTCTCGTACGCACTTTGCACTATGCAGTGGACATTAACGCTCTGAATTTAAGCCAAAAATAGAACTTCAGCTGTCAACTGATTGTAGACTTATTCGTCAACATTCTGCAAAAATTCTTTCTCTATAAGGAAGATAAAGGACAAATCTAGGTCTCTAATGGACTACTTTTGTAATTTATGTACGATTTACTAGAAAAAAGTTGGCATTAATTGTGCCAAAAAAACACACGTTTTCAATGTCACACTACGACCTTATTCATACTTCTTTCACAAAACTGTTCCATCACAAACCTAAAGTGACTCTTCCTTTTTCGGTAAATCTTCAAAATATTTCTAAAAATTAGAGTAATCAATTGACAGCGGCACCCTTGCAATAAAATTTTTTAGCCTCGTAGTTGGCACCAGCCAAAAATTGAAACGTGCGTATGATTCGAGCGAGACAGAGCTAAAGAAGATCACACCCACAATATGCCTTTTGACTACCTCGCCCCTTACCGCTGGGTCTCAGCACAAACAAAATTCAGAGCGTTCCGACAGCCTTAATATACAAAAATTTGAAGGCACGTTTTCTCCAAACTAAAATTTTGGATATATGCCTTTTATGTTAAGCCAAAAAGCAGGCATCAACGTGAGCGAAACCGGGGATAAATGCTACTAAATAAATATTTTTTTATGGATCTGTGATATAGCCTGACGTAATAAAAATTACCATACACCAGCGTTTCCTAAACTAGGACCCCTAAGTATATTCGAGGGCGTCTGCTAACTCATCTCTGGCATAAGCTGTGCAGTTCCACCAGAAACGGCCGAACTGTATAAGGGCCATGTTGTAAATTGACATTTAAACGTGAAAAAATGTAATAAATAAATTGCTCTCGTAACAAATAAATAAAAACACTTAAAAATTCTACAAAAATTATTATTATTATAAGTTTGAGAATTGTTTTTACTTATTTGTTATTATTAATCATGTTCTACCAAATGCCGAGTGAAAAATCAGTTCAAATTAAATTACTCTTATTAGTGTATTTGCCATATGGCAACATACACTATTGGCGTCGGTCGGATGGCGGGACCTAGGGGTCGGACCAAAATTTCTCGACGTTTCATAACCTCCTAAACACTTTGGCACCATTTTTAAAAATGTTTATATATATATGTATATATATATATATATATATATATATATATATATATATATATTTATATACGTATATATATATATATATATATGTGTACGCGCGATAACTTTCGAAAGAGTTAATTGATTTCAACGAAATTTGGGCCACGTATTGAAATCCATCACCGCAAGAAGCCTATTTAAAATGGGCCTAATCGGGCTATTTTAAGGGTAGTTTTTAGGGGTTGAAAACTGTTTTTGGGCCCAAAAATACCGAAAAAATTCTCCGAATCGTTTCAAAATTGAAATTTAACCCTTTGGTAATGATTAAAAAGTGTCCCCACAATTTTAATAAAATCGGCCCCACAGGACCGGATTTACAAATTTTATGAAAACACTAGTTTGCAGATAGTGACTTATTTATTGAAGGGTGTATTTAATTTGGTGTAGACGTTAGATTGATAATAATATTACAATTAAGAAAAAAATGTTATTTTAAGGGGTTAAATTTTTTATTTTGCCCAAAAACAAACTTAATTTCACATAATAAAAGTATAAAACCACACGGCCCTATACAAGCAAATACACTATATTGTCGGCAGGGTTTTGGCACTGCGACCCGGGTTTTTTTTTATATTAATGGCGGTTCGTGACGATTTTACTAATATTTAAGGGGTCCGCAGGCGAAAAAGATTGAGAAACGCTGCCATAAACAAATGAGATATTCGAATACTCTTATTAGTTTTATTCTTGTATTTATTTAACCTCTACGGGCCGTCGGAGGAACGCTTTAAAATGTTGTTTATATTTATTCAACTGGATGGAGCACTTTACTAAAGTAATAAGTAAGTGCATCTAATATGAAACTATTATTTATTTGTTAATTCGCCTTGCATCTTATATGTAAATATGATTTAGGTATTTAAAACGGGAAATATTATTTTTATGAGCCTTATATCAATCAACGGTTGTATTCTTAATGATTGATAAATTAATCTAATTCATTGAAGAAAATTATAATCGTATTTTTACTAATTAAAAGATTCGTTATTTATATATTAACTTTATAGCAATTTATACTTTAGGCTTTTATAAAAAAAAAGTGCGGCCCCGGTGTGCATTTCTACAAGGCTTGTTCAAAGTATATACTTTGGACAGGGCCCTGTATACGAGCAGTACAAATCGGAGTTCAGCTCAGGGCTTGGCTCTACTAGAGATTTCATAACTTTATAGCAGTCAAAGCATTATGAACTTGTGGTTCTTGGCAACTAACTTCACATGAAATCCTTTTGATAGGATTTCATTTCTTTTTGGCAGACGTTCTAGATTATTTTTTTCTTTAGTATTTTCCATCATCAGTGAAGGTTTGTGGACCACTTTTGCACATATTTCTATATATACAGATACGAACCTCCTTTACGAGTGGTTGGAGGGGGAACATTTCCGATTTCTTAATTTTTTAGTTGTTTATATGCAAATTCTAGTCTACATCCCAAACTTCAGCCTTCTAGGACTTCAGGAAGTTTTGATGACCATCAGTCAGTGAGTCAGTCACGAAATAGACTTATTTCAGATGTCAATAAATCTGAAACCATAAGAGCTAGATAATTGATACTTGGTGTGTTTGACAAGTCTGGTAAGGATATCTTATTCTGAAAATTTCAGCTTTCTAGCATTATTCAGACCGAAGCTATGACGATTAGAAAATACATTGAAGCGCTTCCAGAAAAGGTAGATAGTGCTTCGCTTCCTTTGGCTCGTCTTGGCGGGGGTACTACCGTGGCCCCAGATATTATTGTAGACCTTTGCATTCCGTAATGCAATATGCACATCGCACATGTATTGGATATCACAGTTCACACTTGACTGTTGTTATGCAATCATCCACTTGTATGCATCTTTCCACATACCTGACGTGTGTATCGATAATGCAGTTAACTACCAATACATTTACTAACTGATGGATGACGAAGGATCCACCCGATGCACTGTACATAATTAAGTGTACATTGATTGTTTTATCTTAATTGAAAGCATAAACACTGCGAGTATATTATCATAATTAGTCCACACTTGAAATAACCTCTACCTATCTTTCATTTTTTTTTTCAAATTTTAATCTAGCATGTCGTGGAATCAATTAATTTTTGAACTTTGAACCCTAATATATTATTCTAGCTTTAGATAAAGTGATGAAAAAGGATCCTTTTTTGATAAAATGCGATTTTTGAAAAAGGCGCAAAAGCTTTGTCTCTTTGCGTATTTCGGAGAATATTCTATTTAAATAAAAAAAATACTGTTTCTTTACTTTTCTGCTTTTTATTAAAGAGCATTGGATATAGGTGCCCATAAATATTCCGTGCCTTATTTACCTATGTCAAATTTTTTCACCTACCTAATAATGGTTATAGCTCACCCGACGCTATTTTTACAGCTAAAGGTTTCGGGTAAACGCCAAATGAAGAATCCAAAATCACATTTTAGTTCCTATATACGCGAAAAATTGAAAAAAACATTTCCTGAAACACTTACAACTTTTTAAAAAATCTTATAAATTACGTAATCTTCCACATGTAACCAAAACTTTTTTCAGAAAAAGCGCCTGTAAGATCTGTAGTTGTGATTCTTGGTTCTCCATTTAGGGCTTACCCGAACTCTTATAGCTTTAAAAAAAGCGTCGGCAGAGCTGTATCCTTTTTGAGACTAGGTAACATGTTTGAGATGAAGAGTGCATGGTGTCCAATTGTGTAGGCTTTCACGGCTGGCGTTGTTGCAAAACTTCTTGGTTTCCGGGCTTGTACGCCGTGGTCCATTGGTATTTCTACCAATGGACCACGGCGTACAAGCCCGGAAACCAAGAAGTAGTGCATGGTGTATTTGCAGGTATCCCATGTTATTAATAATACTACGTTTCCGTCTTTTTTTCATGTTAGATATCTAAAAAAAATGTTAGGTACTTCTGAATCAGAGCTGTGGAGAGAAAATCCCAGCTCGGGGAGAATTTAAATTAGTTTTACAAAAATAAACTGAATTGCAAAAACACCATAAAAAATCGATGTCTTAAAAAAAATCTAATCCTAGAGGGAATCCATCTTCGTATAGGGCCTAGGTAGATCTGGATACGATAGGGAGCCGTTAAACTGATCGAACTACCTACCACAATTGTCACTTCCGCGACGGATTCCCGTGACGACAACAAGTCTTCATAATTTTCGAAGGGTGAGCTACAGTAAAGATGTTCATAATTCAAAAAAATGTAGGCATTGAGAAACGTCACTAAAATTATCAAGCAAAGTTCTTGTATAAAAACAGCAGTAGTCCAATCTATTATGAAATTCTATCTGGATCCACCTGATCACTTGTCTGTTTTGTTTTCGTTTGAGCAATAATTACAAACCCAATGTTGTGTTCTCTTATGTCAAAGACATCTATCAATACACTAAACGGTTACAAGACAACACGGAATGGCAAAATGATGTGTTGTTGAAGCGAAGGCGCCAGTTCAACCCTCTTTGACATGTTATGGTACTGTAGCTTGACCTGCCGACCCCACAATATTCCTAGTGAGTTTGTAAAAATCAGCAACTCTTAAAAACGACTTAAAATTGAAAAAAAAATGCTATTGAATTTACATTGAAGCATATTTTACTTCCATGTTCGTAATGAAAAGTTTGTTGATGGTATTGAAAAATCGTGTCCGAAATAAGGTCGTATTCTGATTGCTTTGCACTTCTATGAAAAACGTTATTCAAATTTTGATGGTAATGCTTTCAAAGTAATTTATTTAGATCAAAAATATATAAAAATCTAGCTCAAAGTCATATGGGAAGAACGTTCTTCCCATATGACTTTGAGGTAGATTTTTATATATTTTTGATCTAAATAAATTATTTAAAATCAGGTCAAAATTACATAAAGCACATAAGCTTAACACAGCTAATAAAAGAAGTGAAATGCTTTTACGATCACAGTTCCAAATTTGCTAAGAACATTTTTTTCAATCTGAGTAATATTAAACAATACCGAAATTTCATATTTAACATAATAAATTATGCAATAAATAAAATAAAATTTCTGTTAACGAGTGCGGTGACGCAGGTAATGACTTTTAATATTATATTTGCTATTCGTTTGCATAGTTATGTAATATGGTATAACTAAAAGGAGTTTAATAACAAGTAATTAAAAAAAACACTTGAAAATTCTACAAAAATTCTTTATTACTCGACGATCGTTTCGGACAATAAGTCCATCTTCAGGAGTACAAAACTTATACTATAACAAAACTTATACTATACAAAACTTATACTATATTATACTCCTGAAGATGGACTTATTGTCCGAAACGATCGTCGAGTAGTAAAGAATTTTTAAGTGTTTTTTAATTAATCATGTTCTACCACGTGCCGAGTGAAAAATCAGTGCAAATTAATAAAAGGAGTTTATCAACTACCTAATTTGTTTTTGACAGATCCTCAGAACAAAAGAACAACTAATTTTTTTTCTAATTTTAAAATATTTCTGCAACTAAGTATAAAGTTTAGAAAAAAAATATTACAATCTTTCTTGGAAGAATAACTAAAATATTAATCCGCTATGAAAAGCAGATCATTATTACAGAAAAAGGCAACGTTCTGGCTAATTTCTCTTCTACGCTGTGCTGATTTTAATAAATATTTACATGTCAAACATCTTACCAAAGTTTAGTTTTGATTCACTTAGTCATGCTTACAGACGTTTTCCAAAAATATGTTTTTTGGATTCGGGGGACCTCAAAATGAAAAATATTGTAAAATTTTGAGATATTAATTGGACCTGAATTAGAACCACTCCCCATTTGTGGAGTTGGAATGGTAAAAAACATATTCCCTATTCTTAATCACGTTTAACTCAATTTGTTGTTCGAGTAAGAGATGTCGAAAAAATATCGATATATCGATATTTTTTATTTGATATATCGATATTTTTGGACTATATTTAATATTTCGATATATCGATATAAAATTCCGAGTATCGAAACCGATATTTTTTTTCCAGTAGCAACACTTGTATGTACTACCGCGACTTACAATGGCCGTTTAATTTTTCCGAAAATGTCGAACTGAAAATTAAACAATGTTTTTGGAACATACTTTTAATGCGTTCCAAAAACAACAACTGTGATTAAAGCACATGTAAAAAACGTTTCTTTTTCACCGGATTTTTCGATATTTTCAGAATAATAAACAGTCAAAATAACTATTCATGCAATATTTCATTTCATTTCTACAACATCTAGAATATTTTTAATTATTTCGATTTACACCTCATGCTGTACCAACAATTTTCTGTCGAATGTCACCTCTGGCACGCATCAGATAGGTTCACCATTCCTGGCTTTATTAATTATTCGATTATTCTCTAAAATTATCTAAATGTATTAGACATTTAATTATTAAACAAAAAAAATCTTATCGTTGTTTTTGATTTCAGAAAAATGTTTATTAGGTAGTTGATTTATTAGAAATAATGTCCGTTAATTGCTATTTGAGATTATATTAAGCTAGCCAATATGTATACTCAATTTCTTCGAGTGCCAATGTTCTCTTTCAAATTGGACCGATATATCGATATTTTTTTAAAAATATATCGGTACCGATATCGATACTTGAAAAAAATATCGATACGATATATATCGATACTTTTTGGCACTTCCGACATCCCTAGTTCAAGTGCAGTTTAGTTCAGTGTAAGGATAAAGTAAGTTATCAAGCGCTTTGCAATTTTTCAGTTTTCAATCCAGTCTCAATAAGGGAAGAGATTCGAGCTCTAGAAATGCGCCTGGCATACGTCATGGGTGGTTTACGACGTGCAGCGTGGCCTTCTGGCCCTGCAGCTCGTACCCTTTTAATATCCAGGCGCCTGTATACCCATTAAAGTCGATTCTAATTTCACGCAACAAGACATCTGATCTGTTTTTTGCTATACACATTTTTCACTTTGAAAACACAGATGTGTTGACAAACTGTCAAAATACGAATTACGTATTTTGATCACGTACGGTTGTACAGTTGAAGATTTATTGAAATTTAGTGAATACGAGATGTTTTTGTCGATGTGTTCAAACAGCTCGATTGTTGTCACCTGAACTTCATTGTTATAATACGCGCCACGGTTCTAAAAAGTTCTGAAGTCAGATGCAAATGGAGGCTTGCGCAGGTACAGTTGGATGAAAAACTACAAACTCGCGCTATATTATTATTTTTAATTTATAAATTTTTCTTTAATCTAAAGGTCTAATTCCTTGCATAAAGTCATCCAAAAAATTATTTTTCGTGCTTGTCTATGCAAAACTGTATTAGGCATCTTGATCAATTAACAATCAAAGAAACAACTTAACAATGGCGTACTGGACTGTACTTTATAGCAAGAAAGCGACAAGTGACACGACAACCAGCGATAACCAATCACCGACGAGCGCACGTTCTGTGCCGGTAAGTGGGAGGTGATAGGAGTCTTCCTTTCCCACAAAACAACCAGGACGGCTCCAAAATATGCATTTGCGACGCTGTTTGTGACTAACTTCAGAACCTTTTAGAACCGTGACCAATATTATACTCTATAAATCGTAAGCTAGCAAGAGCCAAGGTTACTATAAACTAAAGTTGGGCGTTCGCATTGATGAAAGTGTGGCGGGGGAAGTAGGCTTGTGACGCCACATGGAGTCTTTTTCCAAACAGTTGGGGGTAACAATAATTGAAAAACCAAGCCATAGGCATCCGTGACGTAAAATCGACTTAACCATTCTAGGCTGCATTTCATCGCAAAAATAATCATAATGGGGGTGAACAGGCTGATGGAAACCTTAATATAGGATACGCTGTATCTCTGAAATTACTTAAGTTGAAAAAGAAATACATGTTCGATGGTCCTTTGAAGACACTACTCGAACGGGGTGGGGGTGGATTTTATATAAAATAATTTAGCCGGGCACAATATATCTACTATAGAGATGGAAAAAACGGGTCTTTTTAGTGATCTAAATCTTTGCATCTGGATCCCGTATGTGAGCCGGCTCACTGAACCGGTTCAAAAAGAGCCGAGTTCTAAATATGTTACTGCAGTCTGCCTCTGAGTTACCTAGTTCAGTCAATCATATCACGACATGTATAGAATCAAGAATGCATAGCCAAACATTTGATGCATGAGTCATTTGAGCTGACAGATGCATCAAAGCAAGAACTGATACGTAAGTGTAAAATGTGCTTTTGTGTGTTAAGTGTTTCATTGAGTTATGCGGATCCGTTGACCCGTCGGCTCAAAAAAAAGTGAGTCGGCTCTCACGGATCTTCTGTCGGAGTCGACTCTTCGAACCGGTTCAGATCTGAGTTACCCAACTCTAATCTATTATATCACGCGGACGAAGTCGCGAGTAAACTGTTTGTAAACTATAAAAACTTGGAACGAATGGTACATATTTCTAGTTTATTTTGTAAGTATCAACATCAAAGATCGAATAAGAATAGAAAGTAGAGTTTCCCGAAACGTGAGTAAGTGCATTTGACATGAACACACATACACATCCAACTACTCATAAGATAGAGCTATACGAGTGAAAAAGGAGCATATTGCACAGCTGGTACTCAGTTACCTTAAGGAATAATTTTTAGTGTATTTGCCATATTGGCGTCGGTCGGATGGCGGGACCTAGGGGTCGGACCAAAATTTCTCGACGTTTCATAATCTCCTAAACACTTTGGCACCATTTTTAAAAATGTTTATATATATATATGTATATATATATTTATATATATATATATATATATATATATATATATATATATATATATATATATGTGTGTGTGTGCGGGCAATAACTTTCGAAAGAGTTAATTGATTTTAACGAAATTTGGCCCACGTGTTGAAATCCATCACCGCAAGAAGCCTATTTAAAATGGGCATAATCGGGCCATTTTAAGGGTAGTTTTTAGGGGTTGAAAAATGTTTTTGGGCCCCAAAATACCGAAAAAATTCTCAGAATCCTTTCAAAATTGACATTTAACCCTCCAGTAGTAATTAAAAAGTGTACCTAAAATTTTAATAAAATTGGCCCGACAGGACCGCACTTACAAATTTTATGAAAACACTACTTTGTAGATAGTGAATTATTTACTGAAAGTTGTATATAATTTGGTATAGAAGTTCGATTGATAATAATATTGCAATTAAGAAAAAAAATGTTATTTTAAGGGGTGTATTAAGGGGTCAAATTTTTTATTTTGCCCAAAAACCAACCTAAGTTCGCATAATAAAGCCACCCTGCCTGTATAAGCAAATACACTATATTGTCGGCAGGGTTTTGGCACTGCTACCCGGGTTTTTTTATTTTGTCAACAAATTTAACTTATGTCACAGTACATGAATTAGTAAGTATACTATTTTTTTTTAGGTTAAAATAAAATTATAAAATTTATAAAAGTAACAAATACAAATATAACAAAAGATGGTTTATAAGAAAAGCCCGAATTTTTAATGTTATTCTTAATCCACTTGGAAAAGTAGGCCACACTCGTGTAAACTCCGGGAATAGCCGATCCACAATTTTCGTCTCCGAACGACACAACACCAACCAGTCGGTCTTCGCAAACCAATGGTCCACCAGAATCACCCTGTAAATAATAAACTTTATAAAAAACATGTGGAAAAACAATAAAATTTCATCTTTTACTTGAAACCAAGGTTACGAATCCGTCAGTCGTCACATAAAAGGCACCGCCTTCCAGTTATGCTTCTGCTTATTTGTTTATTCTTGTGTCATAGTCATACGTATTATATTACATTTTAAAATTATAATAATTATTTGAGTAAATTACAGTCGGAATCTAAAGTAACTACTTTTATCAAAATCTATGATATTTATATATGTATATGCATAGGTGGGCATTAACTCGTTAATCCGTTAATCGTTAATTAACGAAGTTAACAAAGTGCTTAACGATTTAACTGTTCAGTTAACTTTAAAAAATGTTAACGGACACATTAACTTCCGTTAACTTGCCATAAGTCCGTTCAATCGTTAATTAAGTACCTACAATTCGGTCACTCAAAGTAAAGAAAAGTCTAAAAGTCACAAATCTTTAAGAACTAAAGCTCAAAGTCTCGTCAAAATGTGGCTAGACATTAAGTCAAAAGACTTTTAACGATGCGGCATTCCTCGGAGAACAGATAATAATAAATCTGTTTATTAAATATAGTACCGCTATACCGTCAAGTGCTGCAGTCGAACGCCTTTTTTCTACGGGAAAAGACATTTTAACGCCTAAAAGAGCCTCACTTTCCGACGAAAACTTCAATATATTGTTGTTTATGAAGGGGAATATGCACCTTATGTCAGACTAGCTGTATTTTGAGTTGAACATTTATTATTAAAAACTCTAATGATACACCCTTCTTTCACTAATATTTCATGACCTGCCTAAACTTCCATAGCCCGTATTAACATTAAATATAAAATAGAATTTCTATCGCGAGTTAACGATTTACGATTCGTTAATCGTTAACCTGCAAGATTAACGGCTTAACGATTAACGAAGTTAACTTTTTTAGTAACGGATTAACAATTAACGAAGTTAAGTATTTGATTAACGGTGCCCAGCTATGTGTATATGATGTGTTTGGTATCGTACTCCAATTCAATAAGTGTTAATACCTTGTACTCTGTTGCGTTTGTTATACAAAGGAGTTAGGTACACTGGTCTGTTTGGTATCTCAGTGTCGGACTAAAGGAGTAAACACTAACAGTCCAGACTCCTGAGCAGGAGTATAATACTCGTCACGGTTCTAAAAGCGCCGCAAATGCATATTTTAAAGCCGTCCTGGTTGTTTTGTGGGAAAGGAAGACTCCCACCACCTCCCACTTACCGGCACAGAACGTGCGCTCGTCGGTGATTGGTTATCGCTGGTTGTCGTGTCACTTGTCGCTTTCCTGATATAAAGTACAGTCCACTATTGTTAAGTTGTTTCTTTGATTGTTAATTGATCAAGATGCCTAATACAGTTATGCATAGACAAGCACGAAAAATAATTGTTTGGATGATTTTATGCAAGGAATTAGAGCTTCAGATTAAAGAAAAATTAAAAATTATAATAGGTATAGCGCGAGTTTGTAGTTTTTCAACCGACTGTACCTGCGCAAGCGTCCATTTGCATTTAATTTTAGAACCTTTTAGAACCGTGGCGCGTATTATATACTTACGCAGAGTAGAGTAGCTCACGTGACTATTGTGTTACAAAGGAATAAGATACACTGATATGTTTGGTATCTCAGTGTCGGACTAAAAGAGTAAACACTAACAATCCCGATTCTTGAGCAGGAGTACGCAGAGTAGAGTAGATCACGTGACTATTGCGTTCCAAAAGAGTAAGATGCACCGATCTGTTTGGTGTCTCACTCTCGGATACTAGCAGTCCCGACTCTTGAGAAGGATTACGTAGATGAGAGTACGTCACGTGACGCATGTCTGAATTTGAATCAGCTTCAATAAAAACAACTTGTCTTTCGGCTCTAACTCTAACTTATATCTAAACCGTGTTTGTAAATTTGTTATAAGTGTATGCGTGTGGTAAACCTAACGTACACTTTCTAGAATAAATTTCACTGAGGTATGTACTCTACTCTAATATATACCAAACACATCTATAATTTAAATATACTCGTAGAAATACCTTGAAGCTGGTTAAAAATATTACATTACCCCACAAGAATCCTTTCCTTTCCTTCCGGCGCAAATATGGCCATCAGGAATAACTTGACTTGAATTTGCCCAAATCTTTTTGCATTCTGTTATGTCTACGATAGGAATATCCACATAATGCAAACATTTTTCTGCTGCACCAGAATGGTTTACTGGAACCTAGAAACGAAAAAAATTGAACTAAAAACAGTCAGACTCGAGAACAGTCCAAAGTCTTAATCAAAAACCATTTGTAAGCATCGGGAGTAAAATTCCAACTTCACATCAAATCCAAAAAAATATATGTTTGGAAAAGTCGGTTCGCATGTGAGCACGATACAGGATAAACGGCTGAGTGAATCGAAGACAACTTTTGGTAGGACGTTTGACATGTAAATAGGAAGAAAAAACCGGTACATGCGCATAAGAAATATGTGCTGCAACTTTTCATAACGGTTTTTTATTCTATTCATTTGTGGAAGAATATGAGTTGATAGATAAAGAATATAATTTTCACCCTGAACAGTATGGAAAGGAACATAAGAATTTTTTTTGCGTATGTAATGTGCCACTCGACAGAACAGGTCGCACGTTATGATTAACTGGTCAACTTACAAACTCTATTAGTGTAACATCAGTGTTGTTTCTACGTGTCGAGTTGACAGGCCTCTGTTCTAGTAATGATTTTTTGGAAACATTAAATTCGCAGATCTTCTGATTGGATGTGTCGATTGCGAGGAAACAAAAACTAAATGTTACTTCAATTTAAGTTCTCAGTTTTTTCTCTAAACTCCCTTCGAATTGGGTCACTACTTTTGCTTGATGCATTCACAAACAAACACAAATTGCAAAATCCTAACTGTAAAAATTGATTTGCTTCCTTCAAGGCACGTTTTATATTGATATTTGAATGAAGAGGAGGACAGTAAAAATAGTTACTAAAATCTAAAACGTTGAATAGCTTACAATATAACCCCATCCAGACACGGTACACATTTGATTTGCTGGTGTGTGGTTTTCTTCAATTGGAATTGCTGATATATACTCATCTTTAAATGATTCGTTGAGCTGAAACAGAAAAATTGATTCTAAGTTCATGTTTAGATTATTCGTATAATATTTGGAGTTTGGTAATTTGCGATCCGTACAACTTAAAGGTGTTTTAGGTTTATATTGTGTGAGTGGCAGAAGCGTAGCGTGCCTTGGCGGGGCCCCGTATAAAAAAAGTTTGGGGGCCCTTCCCACGTTGAAGTAAATGACTTAAACGGGGAAATCCCGCAGCCCGCGATAACCGATGTAGGGTGTTGCCAACTTTTGAACGCACGATTTACGCGGGAAAAAAAGAAATTGCTTTTTTTGACTTTTGTCATTTCTGAAATAAAAAAAAAATTGGGAAGATTTTATTAATTTTTGCTTACGCACGTTGGGGGCCCTCGTGGCCCGGGGGCCCCGTATAATTGATACGGCATATACGGCGGTAGCTACGCCCCTGGTGAGTGGCTTAGGGATTGAAAAGTGTTTTTGGGTCCAAAAATACCGAAAAAATCTCAGAATCGTTTCAAAACTGAAATTTAACCCTTCAGCAAGGATTAAAATATGCTGCCAAGACTTAAACAGGACTGGACTAGTTTTTATTAAAATAGGCTCATCCGCTTTTAAAGACATAAAAAAAAAACATATTTTTTATATACGTATGCTACCTCATATCGCCAGTATTTGTGGACCGATTTTGATGATGATTCTTTTCTTATTTAAGAAGGCATACCTTCAGGGTCATCGCATTTAAATCGGTTCAGGCGTTGTTTATATTATAATTTATAAGTAAAGCAACTACAAAATATTACTAAACATGTGCGAAATTAAATCCACTAAAAAATAAAAAATAAAAAAACAAAAAAAATATTAACCTCTTTCAAAAAAGTCACTAAAAAGAGGAAAATCCCTGAACCCTTGGTGACGGTTAAAAAAATAAAAACGAGGTAAATAATGAAATTTTGAGGTTGGTGCCAATTTCATTACTAAAACTTTTTGCATATGATCTACTTTTAATAAATTGGCACCGACCTCAACATTTCATTAATTTCCTCTTTTTAGTCACTTTTTTGAAGGAGGTTAATATTTTTTTTTAAACATAGTGCACCTTTAAAATGGCGACATCAAAATAATTTGTGCTGACAATGTAATCTTCAGGCACTATGATTTTAGTTACATTCTTGATTTGTCCGTATCCGTCGTCAAGTATGACATGGCCAGCCATTACCTGCAGATCCGACGAATTCGTTACAGTTCCATTGCGGTCGACAACGCAATGCGCTGCAGTCAGAACGGCGTTCGTGCTAACTACCGTCGCACCGCATATATGTACAAAAACGTCGTCAGAGCTTCTTCGTTGAAGTAATGAAGCCTGAAATGCAAAATTCGTTTCAGAATCACAGCGTTATTTTATTTTTAGTTTTCTTATGGTTACTGAGTCCTAGCTGTTCAATATGCCCTCTTTTCTTACGAGCAATATTGGATGTGTGTGTGTGCATGGGTATGCATGTAAAATGCACTTATTCACGTTTCGGAAAACTCTTATTTCTATAAAAAATCTTATTCAACCTTTGATACTCCAAAATAAACTAGAAATATGTACCATTCTTCCTATAGCCAAGCTTTTACAGTTTAATATGTTTAAATAATCAAATTAAAATCAGACAAAAACAAATTTTTGACTTGAAAAAAATTATTGAGCACGCCAAATTTGTCAGTATCTACATATATAATTTCCTAATGTGTGTCCAGATGTCTGTCTTTCCAGACCCTCCAGAAGGTCCCAGGAGACTTAGGAAGTTGAAATTTGGCATACTTATAGAACTTCATAGAACATAATAAAAATAAAATAATAGTTACTTCTTACCACTCAGCACTGAACATGGGAGCTTAGCTCTCGAAATGTAGGTCCACTAATAAAACTGTTATGATAAGAAGTACTTATACTTTTATTTTTATTTGGTTCCAACCACAGTGCTCTTAATATTTGTATTCATAGAACATAACGGTATTAAAATGAATTTTGCGACCACAGTTTGAAATTTCCTGAGGGCATATTTTACAATCTGAGAGATCAATTACCAATGTACTTTGCCGGCAAGCATTTTTGTAAGTTATCGACACAATCCACTTAGATCTGCTTAGACAAATTCATTACCTGATAGTTAAACTCTCCAAGAAGAGCTATTTCTCCCCCGACAATTCGAGTATCAGTACAATTGTCTGGTACATTGTAAACTTTTGCAGAATAACCTGAAACGCACTCATTTTAGCAACAAAACATAAGTGTATTATCTAGTAAGTTCTCATTACGCAAATATTGTAACGTTGATGTGAGTATATTGAACTGTAATAATTATACTCTAGACCAGTGGTTCCCAACCTTTTTCAACTGACGACCCACCTTTCCTTATCGGAATACCTCCACGGTCTATCGGTCTATGGTAAAGTGACCTGTATGACTATGTGAGTCATCTGGGAGGGATATAGTGGTTCTGTTGTCTGCCCCAGATGCCAAAAATCAAGAACCAAGAAAACAATCAAAACACAATTCGATTTGTTTCGATTTTTTTACCTTTTCTGATGGTTTATTCCGTGGTTTCTGATAGTTTTAGGATCGAGTCGCAACCCACCTATAACTCTTTTGCGACCCACCAGTTGGGAACCGCTGCTCTAGACTGTACGTTTCTAATGTTTAAATTTTCATAATTTACCAGTAAAAATGCTTAACAATAAATTAAACTAGACAACCGACAAACTGTTTGGAGACAATTCGTGATTTTCGACAATGTATAATCTATATATAAATAAAAATTAATTGCTGTTCGTTGGTAAGCGGAGTGCTTTTTTCTGTGGAATTTATTTTTATTAAATCAACGTCAGAGCCTCCCGAGAAAGACTGTAATATTCTGGAGCCAAGGGCTCTACTACTGTTATCATCGAGCGGTTCGTAGCTAGACTGGTGGAACGGACAGACAAACGAGGGAACCTGTAAAGGTTCCGTTTTTCTTTTTAAGGTATTAAACCCAGAACTGATTTATTAAAACTATTATTGTGAAATATATTTCTCAGAAGGCACATTTGATTTTGTTTGATAATCACTTCAGTTTTAAGTTAAATAATTAGTCGCATATTTCATTAGAAAAATTAGTAGATTAAAGAGTTTATTGCATTTAATAAGAAATTAAAAAATTAAATAAGCACCAACCGATTTTAGACACTATTAAACAACACAGTATCGTCAAACGAAACATGTCGACTGGTGTCACATGAATAAATAAGTAATTAGTAATGAATATTGAAGGAAGTACCTCATTAAAGTTATCAGTTTTTATTGTTTTTAATACAAATAAAAATGTTCGTAAATACAGATACCTTTGGTCTAGCTGTCCTACTGATTATCTACTGGAAAATATTTGTTACCAAAAAGATAAAATTGTTTAATGCAATTTATTAGATAATAAAATAAGATAGCATATACATATAAACGAGGTGCGAAAAACGAATTTAATTCGAATTAATTTTTTTTACTGAATTCAGTTCAGAAAATTGTACTGGTTAAAAAAAAATCCAAATTTTTTTACACATTTTTTGGCATACTTATTTCGAACAAAAAATGTTCAACACTTTTTCCATTATTAATATTTAAAAATTGACGAAAACGCCAGCGGTTTTTATTTTATTTTCAGAATGATTCGATTTAAGGCATCTCGTGTACAGTAATAAACAAATTTTGGTTGTTTTTAGAAAGCATAACTTGACTAGTTGAACGTAATATAAGATTAGATATAATAGATTGTCGCATTGAATATATGGGGTAAACGACTAGTCATTGGACATTACTAGTCATTGGACAGAACACATTTTCATTAGCTATAATAAGAATAAGAACGATACTAAAGCAGATTTGAATGACTCATGAGAAAAATGAGAAATTACATCGATATTATAACAATTTTTTAGAAACCAAATTGTACAAAGTCTTCGGATTTAATGCTAATTTACATTATCAGTTTCAAAAATAAAAATATCCGTTAAATAACAGAGCTCATTGATATGTCTTAATAATACATCAAAAATACTATACTTTTACTGATCACCAAAATTCTAGTTTCCATTTTGTTTTTTTTTCTTTTGTTTTTTTGTGACAGTGCTACAGATGAAATGAGTAATTCAAATCTGCTTTAGTATCGTTCTTATTCTTATTATAGCTAATGAAAATGTGTTCTGTCCAATGACTAGTAATGTCCAAAGACTATAGTCGTTTACCCTATATAATAATATTGATAAATGATTATCGAATAGTCTTAGATACGTCTGGGTTGAAGTCCGATTTTGATTAAATGTTTAGACGTATCAAGATGACATTGTCAACACGTGTGTGTTAGAGTGACTGTATATTAAGAGTGTGGCCAATGCATCCAATCGCCGCCATATTGAGCCGCAAGTGGTGGACATTTAAGGTTACTAGAAAGTAAAGTTGAGCGTTAGCATTGTTGAAGGTATAACTAGGAGAGACGCTAGAGAGGACCTACGCACTTCAATCTAGGATAATTAATTGGAACAGAAAAAACGCCTTTTCATTTATTTTACATTGCCACCTGTTAGTGAGGTAAATAATTCTTCTTTACTAGTACCGTGGTTGTATTCCTTCTTACCCCTATACCACTGTTCCATATCTAATCGCAATCACCTACCGCTTAAAAATTGAATTGCATTTTCAAAACGAAAATTGGTAAAACTAACGTTTGTATTTTTTGTTGTTGAAATTATAAAAATAAACCCGTGAATTGAGGAATGCGGTATCGTAGTGTGCCGTGGTGTCACTTGTCAGTATGGGTCAGTACGGTATCTGTCACAGCCGCAATTCAGTGGTGCGTGAACGATCGTTCGAAGCCGCCATCGTGGAGGATATAAAACAGCCAATAGACGACTCCGGATGTCGTAAATCACCGAAGTTTAGTGCGATACATTCATATCATTCATTACATATGTTGGCTTCTTTTTGGTATAATGATACGAACATACGCATGGTATGTGTATCCAGCCGTATTGGATTTTTCCGTTAAGAACTGGACATAAATAAAGCATCGTCCTATCTAGGAGTTGGCGGAGATGGCCCACGCAAAGAAACCCGAGGCAAAAAAACTGTCCTAATCCTAGTTTAGTCTTGTGTGAATTTTGTGACATGGGAGACAGTGACTGTGGCGATTCGTGGGTCCCAAGGCAGATAAAGTGCTAGGAGAAGATTGTTTTTATCCTCAGGAGTGTAGACAGAAATTTGTTAAGAATCAAATGACATCCGACGTCGTTGATTAGATTCATTGTTGATATTTCAAAGGTATTACTGAAGCAAGCAAGCAACCATCAGTTGAACACTGCATTAGTGATCGTCTAGCTATGTACACTCGAAATCCAACCACATGCTTTACTAGGTAACCGTACTGATGTCATGGTTGCCATAGCAACGGACGTTACAAGTGCATATTTTGCATTTGCCTGGAAAAGCTCTTCATTGTAGTGTACTGTACTTCTGTGTTATCAGTTATTATTTTGTGATATATAATTACCCCTGATTGTGCAGTATACATTGAATTTATTGCTACTTTAGTAGAATTTGATTTTGAACTCAATCGGTTAATGTGAAGTAGGTGACAATTTAAAAGTGCGATTTTCATCTGGAAAAATCGGGCTGGTCACTAGTTACTATAATATTGTATTGTCATCGTACATGTGGCCCGTGTTCAATATTTTAACTTAATCGAATAACGGGAAGCGAGTGAAAAATCGGTCGCAAGATTTGAAACAAGTAAATACTGAACGTGAAGCTAAATAAAGCCGTTTAAAATATAGATATTTTGTTGTTCTCAAAATCTGCAATGAAAAACAGGGGGTGGTCCTATTGAAACATAGAATGATACGTTTTTATGTGAAACGTAGCACAAAATTGTGGCCATGCAGTAGTAATGAACACATTGTTTACATAATTGCGTGTCAACAGCTCACTGAGATCGTGACGCGAACCATACTGCAGCGCTTTGTCCGCTTCGTGTTCCAGAACCGGCTTAGCGGCGGTGCCAACTGAACGGAATTATGCTAGATTTTGAACAGGAATCGTGTCTCTGTCATTGGGAACAAAATTTGGGTACCACTTGATAGTGTACCAAATTTGATCAAAATCAGTTCAGCCGTTGTCGAGTGATATTGATACACAAACAAAATACTCAAAAAATCACGAAAACGAAATTACAGACAGTCTTACAGTCTTGTTTCTATATAAATACAATATCCTCTTTTAAATCAACTCTTTCTCCTAAGTTCATATACTACCGAAACCTAAATTCGCAATTTTTAATTTTTTGTATATCTATTTGTCCGGGCTAATCTTCGAAACAGCTGAACCAATTTTGACGAAACGTTTATTTACAGGTAGAGGACTTTTCAAAGATTAATTTAGACTACTTTTAATCCCGGTAATATTTGGGATTACTGTGTAAAAATTGAAAAAATGTAAAAATTATGGGCTAGGGGCTGTTTGTCTCGGCTAATTTTCGAAACGACTGAATCAATTGTGGCACTACACAGACAGATAAAGAACTATGCCAGGACTGATCTAAGCTACATTTTATCCCAAAAATAAATCTTAAGGGGGTGAAAGAGGGGGGGCATTCATAAAGGATACGCAGTGTTTCTGAAATTGCTTAAGCTAAAAGCGTAAGACTCGGGAAAAATACTCTTCTTAGAAAATAAAGAAACACACGTTCGACTGTCTTCTTTTGAACACATCTACCCGAACGGGTTGGGGGTAGATTTTGTATAAAAGAACTGTGGGTACAATCTATACCACGTGGACGAAGTCGCGGGCAAACCGCTAGTATATAATAAATATAAATATACGCATTTCTGTTATCTACATGAGTTATATATTATAGTAAATACTACTATGTTAAACTAATGTATATAATAATATTGTCAAAGGTCGGAACATTCAAAACTTCGTAAAACGGAATACCTATCAAAATATAACTTCAATGTGAAAAGTTTAACGGAAAGAGGATTGTATATTTTTGTAAGAATGTTTCTGTGACCATCAAAGACTAAATATGTATAATTCTAGATATATATAGAAAAAAGATTTATTTGTTTAAGTAATAGATACCCTTTTTCAAAATGCGATTCAGGTGGTTTGTGATTCCCCTTTAATATATTCCCGAACAGTGTCCATTAGCGGTAAAAGCTTTAATCTGGTTTTAAGGTTTACTTACACATTGGCTGGAGAGACGTCGATATTAATATTTAGGTAATAATTTTTTGTTAGACATTTTTTCATACAAGTTTTTTTGGGACATGGGAGGATTAATTAATAATGCCTTTGAATATACATTAATATGGAGAGTTCACTTTTATCCCTTTACTAATGTAATTCATTTAATATGATGTAAAATTTCACAAAAACATAAAATACGTTACTGAAAATAAAAAAATAGATTCTGAAAAAATTTGAAATAAATTGTTCAGCTGTTAAGGAACAAAAAAATAAGATAAAAATCTGAAACAAACGAAGCATATTATTTAACTATAAAAAAGTTAAAATAGAATAATGAAATCTGGGATGATATTTATAAATGAAATTAAACACTTAAAAACATTAAAACACAAATTAAAAAGATCAAAGAAACATTTTTATTTGAAAAAAAAAAATGAATTTAATTATTTACCTTAACCCTTTCAGGACCATAAGATTGTAGGAGCGAAAGTAACCATTTTTTTACAATTTAGGATGATCCAATTTCCAGTGATCATAATCAAAGAATGACGGTTCAGATGCAGTGTTGCCATATATAAAAAATGAAAAGATACGTTCAGGAAATAATAAATGTAAAATGACACCCACTAGTTTCTTAGTTATTCACTTCTTTTAAATTTTTTGTTTGGGACAAATGTGTCCCCGTAGTCGTTAAAGAGTTAAATTATTATTGTACGCCTATACTTGTTATTATTTTTTCCTTAGTTATAAAAAGTTTTATAATATTAAATTTAGAGTTGTGTAACTCAGATCTGAACCGGTTCAAAGAGCCGACTCCGACAGAAGATTCGTGAGAGCCGACTCACTTTTTTTTGAGCCGACGGATCAACGGATCCGCATAACTCAGTGAAACACTTAACACACAAAAGCACATTTTACACTTACGTATCAGTTCTTGCTTTGATGCATCTGTCAGCTCAAATGACTCATGCATCACATGTTTGGCTATGCATTCTTGATTCTATACAGGTCGTGATATGATTGACTGAACTAGGTAACGCAGTGGCAGACTGCAGTAACATATTCAGAACTCAGCTCTTTTTGAACCGCTTCAGTGAGCCGGCTCACATACGGGATCCAGATGCAAAGATGCAGATCACTAAAAAGACCCGTTTTTCCCATCTCTAATTAAATCTGATGCCTAAAAATGGTGAGCTATTGCGGTACTTTGTCAAAGCTACTAACTTTATTCTAACCAACGTATTTTGTTAACGTGAGCTTTTGCGTGGGCACTAAAAGTGGCGCCGTCCTAATTTCAAATTGCTTCAATTAATAAAGATTTTATCAATATCTACTTGTGAAAAGTAGACAAGGCGATCCTGAAGACGCTGAAGACATCGTTTTCAACAAAAATCTCAAGGATTTTAGTTTAATGGTTAATTGATTACTGACTGACAATGCAATTCTCTAAAATATGTTATTCTACTAAGGTGACGGACTATGTTTCCGTTTCTGAACTTTTTAAAAAACAAATATATATCCCAGACTATAGTGAAGTAGTGAGATCTTACATGAGATGCCTGGACTATTGTATATTGATTATACTGCGCTTCACATGATGCTCTCGGCTTCGCATCGGACATCGTGTGTCGCGCAGTGCAGGAATTTCAACTTTCTGCTCTTGCGGTGTAATATACTGTTTACTTCAATAAGATCCCAGTGTAGTGGTTCGAAACTATGTTCATTTCCCGTTGGATTGTGTTGTAGTATTATAATGCTGCGTACGTGATCAGTCAGTGATCAGTCACAGATTACTCCTCACTCATCCAGGGCTGCCACCTTCAAATTACTCAGATTATATAGAAAAAAAATCTGAAAAACGGTTGACCCTGCAGGCCATTCCTGGAACTTCCCGCTATTTTCGATCTATTGAGATGTGGTTTACCTACGGCGTTTGTTAAAAGTTATTTTATTTAAAAAAAACACTTTCGTGGAAATATGTATTTCGTAAATGATATCTCTGAAACGAATCAACTGATCGAGATGCGGTTTGCGGCGGTCGACGCAGTTTTTGAAGCACAAAAAATAATCTCTTACAAAAAAATCAATCTGACGTAAATTTGAATAGATATAGTGAAAAACGTTTATTTCAAAATTTTTCTCCAACGATATCTCTCGAAAGGATTAACCGATTGTGATGCGATTTGCGGCAGTTTTATGTGAAATAGAACTGAATAAATTTTATAATTAATCGGTACAGTAGTTTCGAAGATATTTTAAAATATTTCAAAGAAATCAGTTTTCCAAAAAGTGTTTGAGATTTCTCAAAATCTAACGGACCGAATCAGTTCCAGTTCTCAGAAAATCTAAGTTCAGCAAGACCCTTTCAGATGCCGCAAACCATGTTTCGATCATGGACCGATCTGTCCTTACGGTGTAATATACTATTTAAGGTTTTTTTTACAACGGGTAGCCCTGACGAGCGTCGCGCCGCTACAGCCAACGCTGCTAATGCGGTACAGCAACGGCAGTGTCGCCGTCGCCATTCGTCTGGTTCGAGCGCCGCCTCGGCCGCCCATAAGACGGACGCCGCGCCGCCTCGCTCCGTGTGTGCTCGCGCTGTACAAATAAACACACGTAAAATATAATATCTGTGTGTCCCCGACGCACACAAATGCACACACAGTGGACTACACACGGCACCGCAGTCGTACCACTAATCACTGATTGCCGTCGGGACCACACGCATTTCATATTGCCTATCGGTTTACATTTGTATGTGCCATACATAATACTTACATGTACCTCGCTTAAGCCAAGTTTACATTAGGTATGTTTGTTTAGTCAAATTCCAGAACGGCTCCTTAGAACTCTTCGGGCAAATCGGACTTGACCGTTAATGGCCGATTTCTTCACTTCACCAGTTAGCTGTGTTCCAGATAAAGATATAACTTTTAATTCATTTTCTTCATTGAGACTTCCAGTTACATAATCGAAAGTCAACTATTCGTGAGACGTAGAGTTGGGTAACTCAGATCTGAACCGGTTCAAAGAGCCGACTCCGATAGAAAATCCGTGAGAGCCGACTCACTTTTTTTGAGCCGACGGATCAACGGATCCGCATAACTCAGTGAAACACTTAACACACAGAAGCACATTTTACACTTACGTATCAGGTCTTGTTTTGATGCATCTGTCAGCTCAAATGACTCATGCATCACATGTTTGGCTAGGCATTCTTGATTCTATACAGGTTGTGATATGATTGACTGAACTAGGTAACTCAGTGGCAGACTGCAGTAACATATTCAGAGCTCGGTTCTTTTTGAACCGGTTCAGTGAGCCGGCTCACATACGGGATCCAGATGCAAAGATGCAGATCACTAAAAGGACCCGTTTTTCCCATCTCTAGTGAGACGTCTATGAATTTCTTTTGTGTCTCTAGTAATTATCTATAATCTCCCTCTTGCCACTTTTTTATAAAACAATACGACTCTACAGCTATTGTTCGCGAGCGATTCGAAAATTACTCGCTAACAGTTAGCGATTTATTCAACGTTCACATGCCAGTTTGGTTCGTAACTGGTTCGCTAGTTGTTAACTCTTCGGGCAAATCGGACTTGATCGTTAATGGCCGATTTCTTCACTTCTCCAGTTAGCTGTGTTCCAGATAAAGATATAACTTTTAATTCATTTTCTTCATCGAGACTTCCAGTTACGTATTCTAAAGTCAACTATTCGGGAGACGTCTATGGATTTCTTGTGTGTCTCTAGTAATTATCTCCCTCTCTCCACTTTTTTTTATAAACAATACTACTCTACAGCTATTGTTCGCGAGCGATTCGAAAATTACTCGCTAACAGTTAGCGATTAATTCAACGTTCACATGCCAGTTTGGTTGGTAACTGGTTCGCTAGTTGTTAACTCTTCGGGCAAATCGGACTTGACCGTTAATGGCCGATTTCTTCACTTCTCCAGTTAGCTGTGTTCCAGATAAAGATATAACTTTTAATTCATTTTCTTCATTGAGACTTCCAGTTACGTATTCGAAAGTCAACTATTCGGGAGACTATGGATTTCTTGTGTGTCTCTAGTAATTATCTCCCTCTCGCCACTTTTTTTTATAAACAATACTACTCTACAGCTATTGTTCGCGAGCAATTCGAAAATTACTCGCCAAAAGTTAGCGATTTATTCAACGTTCACATGCCAGTTCGGTTGGTTCGCTAGTTGTTCGACAGTTTGGTCATCCGAACTCACGAATCGAACACGAGCTGTTCGTGATCTCTGGTATATAGACAGTTCGTCAGCTGTTAGCTAACTCGCGAACTTAGTCTATACGAGGACAGAGTGGTCTAGTGTTTAGCGTGCTGGCTTCTTGATCGAACTGTCGTGGGTTCGAATCCCGCTTACGCTTATGGATGTTTTGTGATGTCGATTTATTTAACCCAGCTTTGATATTTAATGTTGTTGGCCAAAATACCTTATGGTGAAAGCCAAACTCTCAAGTGTTATTTTCTTGTATATGGGTATATGCTCTATATCCGGACATATACAATTGAATATACCTTTTTTTTATAAAAAAAATTAGTCCGTAGTGGCGGCCCGAGGCAAGTTTTAAGATTGAGTGAGATCAAATTATGGCACCTCATTACTTGCCCCTGATATACACCACAGTAAAAATATCAAAAAGCAAAGAATTTTTTTTTCCGCTGAGGCGCCCCCCTGGGAGTTGGCGCCAGGATTATGGTGCCCTCTTGCTTGTCCCTAATATATACCGTAATCAAAATATCGAAAAGCGAAAAATATTTTTTCTTTATTAGTGTATTTGCCATATGGCAACATACACTATTGGCGTCGGTCGGATGGCGGGACCTAGGGGTCGGACCAAAATTTCTCGACGTTTCATAACCTCCTAAACACTTTGGCACCATTTTTAAAAATGTTTATATATATATGTATATATATATATATATATATATATATATATATATATATATATATATATATATATATATATATATATATATATATATATTATATATATAGGTATATATGTGTGCGGGCTATAACTTTCGAAGAAGTTAATTTATTTTAACGAAATTTGGCACACATGTTGGAATCCATCACCGCACGAAGCCTATTTAAAATGGGCCCAATCGGATCACATTAAGGGTGAATTTTAGGGGTTGAAAAAAGTTTTTGGGCCCCAAAATACCGAAAAAAATCTCAGAATCGTTTCAAAATTGAAATTTAACCCTTTAATAGCAATTAAAAAGTGCCCCTAAAATTTTAATAAAATCGGCCTTACAGGACCGGACTTACAAATTTTTTGAAAACACTAGTTTGCAGACAGTGACTTATTTATTGAAGGATGTATTTAATTCGGTGTAGACGTTAGATTGATAATAATATTACAATTAAGAAAAAAAATGTTATTTTAAGGGGTGTATTAAGGGGTTAAATTTTTTATTTTGTCAAAAACAAACTTAATGTCACATAATAAAAGTATAAAACCACACGGCCCTATACAAGTAAATACACTATATTGTCGACAGGGTTTTGGCACTGCGACCCGGGTTTTTTTTCTTTACCACTAAGGTGTCCCCGGGACTTGACGTCTGGAGCGACTGCTCCATTCGTCCTATGGCAGGTCGGCCCTGTTGTATGCGTCTTCAGAAATTTGAGGATCCTCCACTTTTCCTGATATTTCATGATATAAGATCTGTCAATGTCTAAAGGACCACTTCTCTGCTTCTAGCTGGTGAAAATATTAATTGAATTTTTGGTTTATTAACTGGACTCAGTGTTTTTTTTCTAGAGAAGGTGTTCCAAGCTCCTAAGTATTAAATAATTTTTAAATTAGATATTCATAATATGTGCTGCCGGCTTCATATCTGATGCACAGAGATATTTTGGAGTTTCTGCTGCTATTTGAATGTGTGTATAGTTACTATGTTTGTGTGAGTGAGTGTTCATAAACGTTGGTACAATAATAGTAACAAAAAACGTTGTTTGGCCATGTGGTATAATGCGCTCAGCGAGCCTTCAATATGTTCACATAAAAGTTTTTTAATTTTCAGCCAGTGGCCGTAAAATTTATATACCAGAAAAAAGGATTGGATATTATAGTTCTTTTCAAGTCATCTGCTTCGTTTTCGGATCAGAATACCGTCTTGGTGCTGTTAGACCTGTACAAGTTCAGGGTCGGATTACAATTTTTTTTATCGAAAGGTTGACGTTTTTTGAGGCCACCAACATCTAAGATTAGTAACGTGGAAGGAAAGTTTGGTTGAGGAACAGTTGAAGATGGAAATATATTTTCCGAAACGTAGGCCACAAGCGAAACATCGGTAAAGCTTCTTTTTTTCAACTGTTCCTCAACCAAACTTTCCTTCCACGTTAAAAATATATATTGGAACAAAAAATATTAAGGCTGTCGGAACGCTCCGAATTTTGTTTGTGCTGAAACCCAGCGGTAAGGGGCGAGGTAGGCAAAAGCCATATTGTGAGTGTGGTCTTCTTTAGCTCTGTCTCGCTCAAATCATCCGCACGTTTCAATTTTTGGCTGGTGCCAACTACGAGGCTAAAAAATGTTATTGCAAGGGTGCCGCTGTCAACTGATTACTCTAATTTTTGGAGATATTTTGAAGATTTAAAAAACTTTTCCGAAAAAGGAAGAGTCACTTTAGGTTTGTGATGGAACAGTTTTGTGAAATAAGTACGAATAAGGTCATAGTGTGACATTGAAAACGTGTGTTTTTTTAGCACAATTAATGCCAATTTTTTTCTAGTAAATCGTACATAAATTACAAAAGTAGTCCATTAGAGACCTAGATTTGTCCTTTATCTTCCTTATAGAGAAAGAATTTTTGCAAAATGTTGACGAATAACTCCACAATCAGTTGACAGCCGAAGCTCAATTTTTGGCTTAAATTCAGAGCGTTCCGACAGCCTTAAAGATCTAGGATTAGTATTCATATTGTCAATTTATTATTTTATAATAAATATATAATTTGAAAATCCAATTGACAATTTTACCAGTCCTCAGATTTAACCTCAAGAACTGAGAGCTTGTAATAGAGTTGCCATGGAGACGCAATATAAACAACGAAATTGCTACACGCTAAGCTGCTCTCAAGTCCCAAAGGTTGATTTAAATAAATAAATAAATATATATTTATGGCAGAAATCATTTTACAACAAAAACTAGAAAGCGTACGGAATTCAGTCTAAAGACTGGTTTTCAATTCTGACCATCTAAAACTAACAAATATTTATAGACGCGAAAACGAGCGCAGCTGTATTGAATACTGAAAACGATTTTTTTTATTAAATTAGATGAGTTATTACGTTGTGAAATTGAGATATTATACAGAATTTTTGAAAAATCTTTAGATTGAATAATACCATTAAGAAGTTTTGGTGCGACATAAGAAAAGGACTTTTGGAATTGTGACAGGTTATGTTGAGGAATGTCAAATAGTAAATAACCATTATTATATAGGGGTTTTGAATTTTATGCAGTTTATCTAACAGATACTAAGGCTCGTTAAATTTTAATATTTTCAGAAGAAAGTTATAAACGTGAAATTTAAACCTCAGTGATACATATCAAATAATAATGTTTAAATAATTCCTTCTTGCGATTTTTACTTTGTTGAAAATATGATTTTTGAGAAAACTAAATATTCTGAGATACATATACTTATAGAAACGGACAACAATGAGTATTATTTTGTGAATTAAATGCAAGTTTGGGGGGAAATGTGTAAGATATTATTTAAATTAATCATATATTTGTTGAAAACACGCTGGTTCAAAGGCATCAATCGAACTGTCCGTTTTAGAAATTAAATAAGCAATCTTCTTATATCTGATAAAACTGGTCCAAAAATAAAATTTTCTTCTTTTTTATAAAAGAACTTTATTTGAGCGCTTTCGGATATTAATCAATCTTATTTATTATGTCCGTTTTAGTTTAGCATCTCTGATTGTTTGAAGTTGTACTCCAATACATAGTAAAATGTATGTATTAAATAATTACAAGACGTCGGAGCCCCTAACAAAAAAATATAATATCACAAATGGTCGACCCTGTAACGCAAGTGATTTTAGAAAAGTGGCAAATACGAACTGTTCTGAATTAGAGCTAAAGACGCCGATTTAAAACTGTGCACGTGTTGACATAGAATATGTTGTATTTTTATTACTTAGTGTAAAAAGGGTAAAGAAAGAATATGTTTTATAAAAAAAATAATTTAACGTTCTACTTAGTGCACAGAATGTATCTAATAGGTTTAATCAAACTTCAGAGGCAAGGTACCTATACTGTTTCGCTGAAACCGTGGAAAAAATAATGTGGTAACGTAGCCTATGTTACTTTCGGAATAATTTATTTATGAATTATAAATATTTTAGAGGAATTAGGATCAAAGAAATAAAAGACAAATTATTATTTCACAACGTTTCGTATTAAATTAATACTTCATCAGGTGATCTAAAATAAAATAACAAGACAATTTAACAATCAATTATAAAACAAATAAATAAATATTAAACATACCTTAATTAATTGTCTCAATAACTAAATTTAATTCAATTATCTTGTTATATTATTTTAAATTATCATAAATCAAAATTTTAAGATATTACAATTCTTTGATCCTAATTCCTCTAAAATATTTATAATTTATTAACATCAAAAGGATCTGATTATACATTTTTCAAAATTTATTTATGATTAATTACTAGTACTAGCGGGCCCTTGGTCAGTTACATAATATAATAGGGTTAAAATAAATTTTATTCTATTCTATTCAGAGACTTCAGCGCCACTGCACGTCACATTACCGATAACTGTTAAAATAAACAGATTGCCACCATAGATGACGACATTTGTTTTTTCTGAATGTTAGATATTTCTGTAATGAAATTGTTAAAATTTTTAAACTGTAATATTTCAATGAAAACATTAAGTTTAAGATATTAACTTAGTTTTCGTCATTAAAGCGAAAAATAATCTCCAAAATGGCGTATCAAACATTAATTTTGATACAGTATTGAGGAAGATATTTCATACCGACAAAAAACACCTTTGAGAAATAATATATACCAATTACAGCAATATTCGCACCTACAGACACCCGCTAATGTGCGAACTGCCGCTTAATTAATTATTTATGAACATTTGAAAGTTTTAAATGTTCATAAGTAGTTGATTTTAACAGTTAAAGGTTTCAAGTTATGTGCTCCTCCCCTCTAAAAATTTAAAATAATTTTTAAAGTAAAATTTTTTTAGGCGCAATATGAGGGGTAACTCAGATCTTTTCTACCGGAAGTAACATTCAGTTTATGCAAAGGAGTATCAACATATTGCTAAGTTAGAAATTTTATAAGGTAACTGTTGAAGTTTTTAATCAATAGATGGCCGCACAGTTGTAAAATTTCTAGGTTACCGACATAAATTGTGTCAAGTGTCATTTATAAATCTTGTCAAAGAGATGTGTGTCATTAATTAATATGATGGGTGAGGTTGTCGCAAATTGAGGCGATTCTAGGACAATTTTGCTCAATCTCAATCACTCAGTTTCAGAGTTCAGCCGCCATTACGTAAATTTTGTCCGCGAACCCCTTACGATCAACTGACGTACCCCACTTTGAAAAACCCCGCTTTAATAAAATGTTTTTAAATGTTCTCCGGATCCGTAAACATTTTGTCATTAGCTGCTGCTTGTGAATGAGATCATTGTTGGAATATATCGAATAAAATAATAAACAGAAGCGCAGAGTCATCTCTGTGTCAATACTCGAACCAACATTCGACGTCTACAGACGACTACCGTCGCTGTGCAGTTAACTTCTGTACGACACCTCTAGATGTCTACATGTTCTTTATATTTGTCGGAAATGTTATTTTGGGATAAACAGGAATCGTTTGTTTATCCTACCGAAATTAACGAGAACATCTGTATTTTAGAAACATTAACAGCTCCTGATTCAAAGCTTATGCTAGTTACAGCTTTTAACAGAGCTTTGTACTTTCAACTTATTTCAACAGAGAACACCCCAGGTACTTATTCTGTGATGAATTTTGAAATCAGTAACGTACTGCGTACGTGTACAGGATTTGAATGCCTGATGCATTTTTGGGGTTCCGTATCTCAAAGGGAAAAAACAGGATCACTTGCCTGTTTGTCTGTCCGCCCGTCTGTTACAGCCAATTTGCTCCGAAACTACTGGACCGACCGAGTTGAAATTTGATAGACATATTAATTTCTATGACCCAAACACGGACGCATAACGTAAATAAATGAATTTTGAACACGGCGGTCACTTTTTGAGGCAAATTAGGAAATGTAGAAAAAGTTTTGCAAACTGTACTGTATGACATATCAAATGAGAGGACTTATAGTAATGATCTCAAATATATTTTTTTATAAGTTTAAAATAAATAATTTTAAAGTTATCTCCGAAAGTACTCAGCCAAAAAATTTTGAAAAAAAATAGGAAATGTCGGGTCTCACCAATAGTTTACAGGAAAACCTAAACGAAAATCTTAAGTCTTAAAGTACTCACGGAAAACGGAATAGTACGGAACCCTCTTCTCGCGACTTCGACTCGCACTTGACCGTTTTTTTCTAAAAACGTTTGTAAATTTTAAATTTATTGCATAGTAGGATATGAATATTTTTTTACAAATATTTGTCTTGAACTTTTTTACGACACTTTTAAGACTAGGAGGCCCTAGCGAGGGCGGATTGGTCTTCCGGAATACGTATTTCCATTTGCGTATTCAGTAGGATACAATATTGCCTCCAAACAAGAACGGTTTTGTAAGGTAACAATAATTTACAAAAGCATGGTTTTGTAATGCAAAATCAATTGAATTTTTAGTTTATTATTTTAAAATAATAAATTGAAAACATGAATGCTGCTTAGTACGTTTTAAAAAGAAAAAACAATACGGGCTCACAGTACGTCACTGCATATGCTGTGTCTTCGCTGACATATTCAATATTTTGAAAAGACACTTCCGGTCATCGTCGTTAAAAACCTACAAGGAAATCATGTATCGAATTATATTATGCGTGTGTAAGAAGAAGGTTATTTTACATTAAGTGTATACAGTAAAGTTCCAAAAAATAAAAAAAAAATTACAACTCTCTTTTTAATGGTATTTATTCTTCGGATATTAATATCTTTCAATAGTTTCAAAGATCATCGGAACTAGACATGGGTGTAAAAAAAACTCAATTGCTTAACGGGAGGAGGGTGAAATTCAAAAGTGCGATTTGCGCCCGGACTAAACCTGACCGATCAGCTAGTTATCATAATATTGCATTGTCATCGGAACTAATGCAGCTGTCCAACAATAGAGGCGAATATTTCATTTGTATTTTTATAGCGATATTAATATTAGATATTAATCAATACCTATTTTGATTCCAACAATATAAACATACAAATGTGTGCAAAATTTCAACTTAATCGGATTACGGGGCAAAAAAAAAAAATCAAAAAATCTGACTGCGTAAAAAGAGAACAGAAAAGATAGAAACAAGATCAAATGATGATACTTGAAACAAAGATAGTTATAAACAAATATACGGGTCAAGCTAAATAAAATCGTTTAAAAATTAAAGTTTATTTTACTGGATGTTTACTGTATTCAAATGGGTCATAATGCAGTGTCACATTGGTTTTATTGTTCTGCATTTAAACATAGGGATGTGCGCTACCCTTTTGGTAATTTAATATCGCCAGCTAATTTCAGCCATTTTACCGAGAAATGCAATTAGGCTGAAACGTTTTATTAAATACATACGCAATGAAATTTTACAACCCAGATAGTCATAATGTTTTATTTTTGTATTTGTTTATGTTGTAAAGTTTGTTTTGTTTTTGGTAAAAATTAGTAAGGCGTTGAATTTTTATGAATATTTAAAAACATTCTTTTACGCGATAGCAAATTTTTATTTTAATGGCCATCATAAAAAAAAATGTGTAAAATAAATAAATTGTCAAATAATCAAATTTATTTCTTAAGACTCTAAAACTTTATGAAATAAAATTTTGGGTTTCTGTGAGTTACCCTCAAGAAACTACAAGCTCAATCATATTTTTTGTTTTAAAATATTATGTTTTTTTTCAGATTCTTCAGGGATTTGTTTTTAGGCGAGATGAAGATTTCGGTAAGTTTTTAACTCTTATTTTGTAGTAAATAAATAACAGACATAATAATATACACTTTATTCCATCCGTATTAGAAATACATAGAACATGTCAAGAAATTACATAGATTATGTCATAAAAAAAAAATTAAATTAAAATTTTTCATTTTCATTTTCGAAGAGACATGTTTTATACTAGAGGTTCTCAAACTTTCATAGAGCATCGCCACCTTCAGAAAAAAAAGATTGCCTGTAATGCATGATAGTTAATTTTATATGACATTAAAATATTGTTGCATGTTATCTGTAGCTATAAGTTTATCTGTTTATTTATCTATTAAAAATCATAAAGCCCCCAAGGCTTCACCGACCACTAAGGGACTGTTTCGACCCTGTTGGAATCCATACTTTATACCATTGAAGATGAAGGCCTCAATTTGATGACTGTTAAGGCTGTCGGAACGCTCTGAATTTTGTTTGTGCTGAGACCCAGCGGTAAGGGGCGAGGTAGGCAAAAGACACATTGTGGGTGTGACCTTCTTTAGCTCTGTCTCGCTCAAATCATCTGCACGTTTCAATTTTTGGCTGGTGCCACACTACGAGGCTGAAAAATGTTATTGCAAGGGTGCCGCTGTCAATTGATTACTCTAATTTTTGGAAATATAAGAAGTATATAAAGAAGTATATATAACTTCAAAAATTGTTTTCTCTAAAATGTCGTGTCTAAAAATTTCCCACTTTATTCGGATCATACGTAAATATGCGTCTGCCAGAAGCGAAATGACATTAACATAATATAGTATTATGTAACGATAATTACGTGTGACACAACGGCGCATTAACAACTTCCTCATCTTCTGAATTAAATGCGTCGGTGACTTTTCCCCCGAGATAAGTTAACACATGCGTGTTTCCCATCTCATCTCCTCGACAAATGAACATCGGTAGGTACATAAACCACAAACACGCTCAATAATACGTATAATTATATTTCTAACTTTTCAAAATAATAAATATCTTGCAGCCACGGCTCTAGGGAGGGGGGGACACCTGCCCTGGGAGGTAGTTCCGAGGGCGCCAAAATCATGTAATATGTTTGAAAATGCATGACAAATTAATTAGAAAAAAATTATTAAAGGGTTCTTATTCTCCCCTCCCGATCATAAAAGATGTCACCCATTATATATTTTTGAGTTTTATTAAACCATTTATGTCAAGCGCTAGAGAGAGGGGGCGCCACTATCAAGTTTCTGCCCCAGATCGAAAAAATCGTAGATCCGACACTGATATTTTGGCTAAAATGTACAACTAGTTGTCGAAGAGACGAAATTATTAATTTTTCTCGTCTCAATTATCGAGATGAGAGAAATATATCGAGGTTTTTAAATCAGTTTTCCAAATTAGATAATCTGATAGAAAAACGCACGAGGAATCAATTAAACGCAAATAGCTTAGAAGTTACGGCTTTTAAAAAATGTCTAAATATATTGTTATTTAAAACTAGTCGCTACCAACGGCTCGGCACGTGATTGAGCCGAAACAATGTTTCGTTTCCATTGTATTATAGTTTTGCCTTGCGGCAGCGACAACGATACGGGCACAAACAAACATTAATTTGATAAGCATAGGTTTTTTTTTTTTTTGGGGTCAGAAAATTTCGATGGCGCGCACACAACAACTCACCAAATTTTCATTGTAATCGGATGAGTGGTATAGGAACGCATAGGAGACGAACAAACAAACAAACTTTCATTTTAATATATGTAAGAATATAAGATGTGGACTGTATTTCATAGTTATGATCATTTAAAGTTTCTTAAAAATAAAATTACAAATTCAATGTCGTTTAAACTAAAGAAGACGCAGAGCCGCGATTGTTTTGTTGGCTTGGCATGATTTTTTAATAAACATACAATAATATTTAATTTTTTTCTTTTTTTGTCCTTGATAATTAATATAAAATTTATTTGTTGGGAAAAAGGACTTCTTTAAGTGAACACTTATTTGTTATATATTGCGACGTTTCGTCCCTTTATTGGGACTTTTTCAAGCTTATAACTGTAATTTAAATATAAAATACAATTTGTAAATTTACAATTGAAATATAAAATATCAGATATTAATTATACACACCATTAAATGTTTTGTTCAAGTAGATATAAAAGTTAACATGTAGATATAAATTTTAGTTAAACAATTGTTCATAAAAACTTTTATAATAAAACCGTTTTTTTTTTAAATGTTTACGGTTGATGTTCAAATTAATTTATTCTATTGACTGGTAGTAAACAAAGTTATAAGCTTGAAAAAGTCCCAATAAAGGGACGAAACGTCGCAATATATAACAAATAAGTGTTCACTTAAAGAAGTTCTTTTTCCCAACAAATAAATTTTATAATAATATTTAATATCAAGCGAATTCAGTTTGTTAAAAATAATAACTAGGAAGTTAAAAAATCTGTAAATTTCCGATTTCATATACATGACTAAAGTAAACGATCCTCTCATAATGGTATTTTTGCATGATTCTATAATGACATGTGTGGTATACTTCTGTATACATGATATCCTTGTATACGGGTATAATGAACGTTTGCTTTTTTTGGGATGTTCGGCTAAACAAACTAATAAATCATTATGTGAAACAGTTCTTCGGGTCGTGTCGATGTGTTGGGATTTCATACAACATTCCATTGCTGCATTTCCGTACCTACTGTAAAAGTGGTTCCGAATTAGTTTTCTCTACAGACCATGAAATACTAAAAAGGTTTGTTGGAACTCCAAAATTATTTACTGGAAAGCTAAGGAATGGTGGTTAAAATGAGGTTACACATACAGAATTCAAAGTTGAAAACTTTGATTGTTTGATCTAATCCTAACTCATAAATATACCCCGCAATTTTTGATAGAATATTGTAAAATAAAATAATGTTAATTGATCTAGTAGATCCCCCTCCCTTCCCCCCTCATGATATTTACCCAATAATTCTTCTTTACATAACATAGAAAACATAATTGATGTAGAAACACAAAATTGCATGACACAAAAAAAATTACTGATTTCTTTGTTTAAATAATTGATTGTTTAAATAAATAAATAAATATTTGATTCTAAATGAATAAATGAATAGATAAAAAATTTATGTCACCTCTATTGAACTAAATACATCCTCTATAAAATCCACAAACCTCAGCAAGTTAAAAATTTTACTCTGATAACCTCTCTAACTTCAATTCTCGATAAGTAAAAAACTCGATAATGTAAATTTTTTAATGTTTCCCTTGGATTTTAACTTATCGAGGTTCTACTGTATTTATAATTGTAATCATTGTACAAATTTTTTTAAAAATTTTAGTAGATATTTTACATACGCTTGTAGCTACGTACCAGCTGAATTAATTTAGTATAATAGCTTTTGTCTGCTCTAATTGTCAAGAAACATTCATTGTTGTAGCACTATATTAGAAAAATTTATTATTCCAACACGTCACCGTCGGGATTTAAACCCGAATCTTTCCACTTTCGCGGCGGAATGAGTTAATCATCAATTAATTAATTTAATCAATTGATTAACTCATTCCGCCGCGAAAGTGGAGAGATTCAGGTTTAAATCCCGATGGTGACGTGTTGGAATAATAAATTTTTCTAATATAGTGCTACAACAATGAATGTTTCTTAACAATTATGGCAGACAAAAGCTATTATACTAAATTAAAAATTTTAGTTTAAAAATAAAACTGATCTAAAACAGAAAACATTAAATTATTAAATTAAAATAAAACACCCCTAACTGAAATCTATATTCAAATCGTAAAATCGTTTTTTGTTTCTGCCAGAAGGTTATGATTGAATGCGGAATGTGTTTTGTTTTCGTAGTTTAGAGGGTAGTTCAGTAATTTAGTGAAGAAAAGGAAGTGAGGAGTGAGTGATGATCTTGCTAACTAATGAGCCATGTATGGACAAATCTGTTTTGTTGGGCCGCACGCCGTGCCGCGGCTTGGTGCAACGGCAGGTCAGTTCACTCTGCCTAGACTGCTTGGCGTCCACTTCCGTCTCATCGTTCATCAATCAGAACAGGACGACAAGGCCACCAGGAGATCTGCTGCAGTTCCTAAATATTTTACCCTATTTATATTTCGCCATCTGTTGACTGTTATAACGAGTTTAAATTATGTTTTAACAACGACTGAGAATAGTCGAGCATGTAATATTTGTATTGTCATCGGAACTACAGATGTGAGCAAAATTTCGTCGATTAAACATAAAAAGAACCAACACCTCCTGGTCGGGGGTGGATGTGACTGATATTTTTAAACACAGAGGGTGAGGGATTCTTATTATGTTTAATTGATGACCCTTCGCAAACCAAACAACTCTTACCTCTTGTAATTTTCTGCGCAAGGTCGTTGTTTAGGCGTAAAAATGTAATGGTATTTCGGGAAACAGATTTTTCACAAGCATTTTAGTGGTTGAGAAAGTCATTGGATAAAAAAATGTTTCATACAAATGTTGCATATGTTTTATCGAAAAATCATAATTTGTGATAAAAAATGTCAAAGTCACTCTCATCCCCGTGCAGGGGTTGGGTTTGGGGGTTCGTATTTGTCTCTAAACGATGTCCCCCTTCAAACTGAACAGCTTTTGTCTAAAACTTTTTCCCGAAATTGTTGCCCTGTCTCAAAAATTTCCCATATAGATTTTCAAAAATGGTGCCAGGTTGCTTAGAATGATGTGAAACGGCGAGAAATTTTGGTTCGACCCCTAGGTCCCGCCACCCGACCAACACCAATAGTGTATGTGCCATATATGGCAAATACACTAAAAAGTAAATCGTTTCAGTAGGGACCGCTGGCGAGATGTCGAAAGAAAACGGCTTGTGTTTTAAATATCCAGATATAAGTTTCGTTAAAATATGTTTTATGATTTTTGTAGCATGCGATAAAATTTCAACGTAAATTGCAAAGTTTTGGAAAGAAAACAAAACACAATTTACAGTAAATAAACAAACTTGGAACTGAGTTGTGGTAAGTTTGTTGGTTATCTTTTATGCACAGACTTATAATATTGTAATATAATAATGTAAACAAAATATAACAACATTTAAACACAACAGCAAAACTTTGACTCGTCTTTACGGACTTTTCTTCAGAGCGAGATAAGTTTTCAGACTTGTTGATCTCAGTGTCTATCTCAGTTTTCGTATAATGAAATGTAAATTCTGTACACTTATAAATAAAGCTAGGAGGAAGGTGAAAGTACTTGTATCTGTGACCAAAAGACAAAATTGGTTAAGTTGTTTTTTTTTATGTTTTACAGCTTCCACACTGCCAGTGTCGTAGTTAAGGTCATTGGCGTCAAAACCAAGAGCAAGATTCTGATTTCGTGTCCTCAGAAATTTTTTGTTTGATCAAATAAGCGAAGGTTCATTGTCTAGCGTTACCTAAGGTAAAAATTAGCTCTCGCATGATGTTAATTAAAGTTACAAATATGAGAAAGATTGACTGTTTAGGTACAATACGCGCCACGGTTCTAAAAGGTTCTGAAGTTAGATGCAAATGGAGGCTTGCGCAGATACCGTCGGTTAAAAAACTACAAACTCACGCTATACTATTATTTTTAATTTTCTAATTTTTTATTAATCTAAAGGTCTAATTCCTTACATAAAGTCATCCAAATAATTATTTTTCGTGCTTGTCTATGCAAAACTGTATTAGGCAGCTTGATCAATTAACAATCAAAGAAACAACTTAACAATAGCGTTCTGGACTGTACTTTATAGCAGAAAAGCGACTAGTGACACGACAACCAGCGATAACCAATCACCGACGAGCGCACGTTCTGTGCCGGTAACTGGGAGGTGGTGGGAGTCTTCCTTTCCCACAAAACAACCAGGACGGCTCTAAAATATGCATTTTTTTAGAAACCGTGGCGAGTATAATATGTCACTATGTATAGAGCAGAGGTGCTGAAACGGTTGATCGCGAGAGCTGTGGGAGTCGATCGCGGAAAAGCACCTACAATCTGCATTTCTGAATACTATTTTCTGTCATGAAATTGTTAAAATTTTTAAAATGTATTTTTTTAATGAAAACATTAATTTTAAGATATTAATTATTAACTTATGTACCATCATTAAAAATAATCTCCAAAATGGCGTATTAAACATTAATTTTGATACGGCATTAAAGGAGATATTTCATACCGACAAAAAACATGCTTGAGAAATAATATATACCGATAATAAATTAAAAATATGAATTGGTACAAGACCCAAATAACCCTAGCTGTTGATAGCCTTAAATCGACATTTGTGGAGGGTAGTTTGGACAGCTCTGTCTTATCGTATTTGGAGCATATATTCTATAATCTAACATTCTAACCCGTCCTTGATCAACATTAATACAGAAAACTTATCTGAAGATTAAATTATGAAATATTTGCTATATTAGCAGTTTTATCTCTTTGCCATCGGTATAATAGAGTTGGATCTGAAATTTTAAATAATTTTTTTCGTTTTTAGTGTATTTGCCATATGGCAAGATACACTATTGGCGTCGGTCGGATGGCGGGACCTAGGGGTCGGACCAAAATTTCTCGACGTTTCATAACCTCCTAAACACTTTGGCACCATTTTTAAAAATGTTTATATATATATATATATATATATATACATATATATATATTTATATACGTATATATATATGTGTGCGGGCAATAACTTTCGAAGGAGTTAATTGATTGTAACGAAATTTGGTCCAGGTGTTGAAATCCATCACCGCAAGAAGCCTATTTATAATGAGCCTAATCGGGCTATTTTAAGGGTAGTTTTTAGGGATTGAAAAAAGTTTTTTGGCCCCAAAATACAGAAAAAAATCTCCGAGTCGTTTCAAAATTGAAATTAACCCTCCGGTAGTAATTAAAAAGTGTCCCTAAAATTTCAATAACATCGGTCCAACAGGACCGGACTTATAAATTTTTTGAAAACACTAATTTGTAGATAGTGACTTATTTATTGAAGGGTGTATTTAATTCGGTGTAGACGTTAGATTGATGACAATATTGCAATTAAGAAAAAAAATGTTATTTTAAGGGCTGTATTAAGGAGTCAAATCTTTAATTTTGCCCAAAAACCAACTTAAGTTCGCAAAATAAAGGCACACTGCCTGTATAAGCAAATACACTATATTGTCGGCAGGGTTTTGGCACTGCGACCCGGGTTTTTTTTTTTATAAACCTGAAGAAATCAAATAAATTCACAGTACGAAATGCGAATTATAAAGTTCTTGTTACGGATTTGATCATAGGTTGCAGATTCACTTCTGAGAAGTAAAGTAATTTAGTAAATACTAGATCTCTTGAGCATATTGAACCAAAAAAAGTACTGAAAAAAAACAGAATGTTGACATTAACGTCTTAATAAATAGCTACATGAATTTTTAAATAGAGCTCCCAAAAACGGATGTAACAGCATTTCAAAAGAATTTCTTTTATTGACACTTTAAAATTTTATTGTATTTTAATTCTGAAATTGTTACAATAGTTCATACATTGCTTTGAGTCGCCCAGCACAACAGTTAAATATATTCAACCCTCAACTGCAGCGTGAATTCAGTATTTCCACTTTGTTATCCAAATGAAAGAGACAACCATTGATCATCATAATATAGTTCAGAAGCAATACATCAGTTGCGATCTTTTGATCGACTGCTAACGAACTAAAATTCATAAAATTATTTTAAAAAACCAAACATTGTTTAGTCATTTCTAAACCACAGCCATTTTTTTATTGAATATATATTTCGTTTAGTTTTTGCAAATGATGGTCGTTGTTGGTTCCAGATGATTGTCTAACGTGCGCTACTGTGCTACTGTGCTGGTCGTGCTTGATAAGTGTGCGTGGTGCTTTTTTTTCAGCGCGATCAGCATAGCACGAATCAGAAAAATCTGTTCGTGAAGGTACCCATATTATTATTTAACGGAGTAGCGCACATAAGACCAGCACCTGCAACCAGCAACGACTGTCAGTCGGTCGCATGCAATTTCTGTTTAGCCGTGCTGGACCGATCTAATGTGCTAGTGGTAATTTATTTTCATTAATAGGGTGAACCCAAATCCTTCTTTTGTGCTGACTTCTTCTTCTTACTCATTTTCACACATCGTCACAATAAAAAATTCTTCCATCGAACTGCAAAATGGCTGCGCTAAAAATTGCTGGTCCGTGCTGCTTTGTACTGGTCTAGTGTGCGACCTGGTACATGTTGCAGATTCGTGCTGTGCTGATCCATTCTGGATAGGTGTGCGCGATCTTTTACAACCGCTATTTTAAAAATGATTAGTATATATTAGTTCCCTTTCTTGCAAAAATGATTATTTTATGTGCACAAGTAGATCACAGGAAGCTTCATGTCTATTTTTTCAAACTCGTGATTTCGATTCAGAAGTTATTAGTGTATTTGCCATATGGCAACATACACTATTGGCGTCGGTCGGATGGCGGGACCTAGGGGTCGGACCAAAATTTCTCGACGTTTCATAACCTTCTAAGCACTTTGGCACCATTTTTGGAAAAATTATATATATATGTATATATATATATATATTTATATATATATATATATATATTTATATATATATATATATTTATATATATATATACGTGCGGGCTATAACTTTCGAAAGAGTTAATTTATTTTAACGAAATTTGGCACGCATGTTGGAATCCATCACCGCACGAAGCCTATTTAAAATGGGCCCAATCGGATCATTTTAAGGGTGGTTTTTAGGGGTTGAAAAAAGTTTTTGGGCCTAAAAATACCGAAAAAATTCTCAGAATCGTTTCAAAATTGAAATTTACTCTTTTAGTATCAATTAAAATGTGCTCCCGAAATTGGAAAAAAATCGGCCCGCCAGGACCGGATTTACAAATTTTATGAAAACACCAGTTTGCAGATAGTGAGTTATTTACTGAAAGGTGTATTTAATTTGGTGTAGATGTTCTATGATAGTAATGTTGCAATTAAGAAAAAAACTATTAATTTAAGGGGTGTATTAAGGGGTTAAATTTTTTATTTTGACCAAAAACAAACTTAAGTTCATGTAATAAAACCAGACTGCCTGTATTAGCAAATACACTATATTGTCGGCAGGGTTTGGGCACTGCGACCCGGGTTTTTTTTATCTGCCGTAGTTCCTTTTCATGAACCAATTAAAGAGACAAAAACTGTACAACTATAGATCATGATTGCAATCGACGTGCCCATTGCATGGTTAAATGAAAATAACAAAATGGAAGCCAACAACAATGTGCATCAAATGATATTTTCAAAATGACGCAGCTAGTTTTCAAGTGATACTTGAAATCTAACTGATGCATTATTAAAACTCGATCGTTCATTAACAGTAAAACTTTATCGCCTTACTAATAACTTCAAAACGAACGATTTTCTTCAACTCTTCGCCTCCGAAAAAACATCCACCATTTTGATACACTTCGTTCAGTTGTTTCACAGTGCAATCGTGACATCATTGTGATTAGATTTGCGTGATTTAGCTGTTTCGATGCTTCGGCGTGATTATAGTGTTTGTGAATGTGTATGCGTGGCGAGCAGTCGAAGTTGGCTGTGTCGTTATTCATCCCTTATGATAACACTTGAGAGTTTCATTCATTCATCAGCCGGATTATTTTTTCAAGCACCCTCTCTTTAACAGTTACTATTGACGAACGTCAGTGAATGACTGTACTTTTGTTATCATGTTCTAAACCAGTGGTCCGTACATTTTTTTTTTGTATTTTAAGTCATTTAATTGTCACTACAGCCAATGGGCCCCCGTCCTCCTAAATTGCTATTTTTGTTTTTTGCGTTTTTGATATGACCCAGTCATACTTATATGACTATATGGCTCAGTTTCTAATACGACTTTCAACGCTAAATCTTGTCTATTTTTTGCACTAAATTACTATGGAAAACATTTACAGTGGATTTTGGTTATAACGACGATGAAGGGACCACTATAATTCGGTCGCTATATCCAGAAGTGAAAAGAAAAAAGACAGAAATTATTATTATTACAACTACTGACCATCTGTGGAAATAAACAAAAGATAAGAAAGCTTCATGATTTTATGAATAAACCTTATTGTAAGTTTGTTTGTTGACACGACTTTGTGTGTAGACTCGGTCGCAATATCTGCATGGAAATTCTGGAAACTTGTTACAAATGGCTCATTAAAACTAGTCGTTATACCCGAAATCGTTGTTACATCCGAAGTTGCAATAGCCAAATTATCCTCTTGCTAGACTAGCGCATGTGTTCTATCAGCGCTTTGCGCATCATATAAGAAGTTATGTGTGGGTTAATTTCGAACGAAATCCATTCAAATTGTTGCTTTCTGAAAAGAGGAGATTCTGTTCTATAGAACGGAACCATTTCTAGACGGATTCGTGTTTATAATTGCTTTGAAATTTGTAATTGAAAATCGCGAACTGTAGTCTGTACTTACGTATGTACGTCCGAGCTTTACAGATCGCAGTTTGTCACAGAACCCCTTGAATTATATCTTATTCACTTTGTTTACTATCAGAGCAGAACCCTATTTATACTTGCAAATGTAAATCTAGAGAATTATTAGTTAAAGTATGACCAGATAATTTCCTGACATCCTGTATAAATGACAAAAAGTAATATCAGGGGAATTTCTTGTCTACTGTTAACAGACACATGTGTGAAGTGGATATTGAAATTGTACAAAATATACTATATTGTCATTAAGGCAAAACGGTTTATGTAAAAAAATTAAAAAAAGATCCAAGGTTGACTCTAATTAAAAGGAATTAATTAGAGTGGTTGTGATCCTTGATGAATGTTGGACAAGTTTGGAGAAAATCCGAGGCGCAGGATCAATAAAACAGCAATACTGAGATTAAAATTGCATTTTCACTAACGTTTCAGTACGCTTTGCATCATCTTCAGAGTTCCTGCGCCACGGATTTTACTTATCCAATAAAAAAGATCAATGACGATTTAAACATTCATTTCATTTGATGACCCAGCTCTCCATTTTTCGATGTTTCATATCAATACACATCTTTTTCTCAAAGCCGCGTGAAGTAAACTTTATTCGTCAAGTTGCCGCCACCAAGGTACATTTTAAATGCAAAACTCCATCCGGCAAACCGTGATTCTTGTCACATGATATGGACCTCTGCGTTTTGAACGTATATGCACTTCTGGCTCTCCTGGTCAAAATTAACACCGACTAGTTGATTTTTCTGTTATGTTCTATATTGAAGAAATTATTGGGCAAGCTTTGAAACTACCAGATGCTTGTGAACGACTTGGAAATAAATTTCATACTTGCAATCTCTTTGTAAGGAAATCATTTGAAGTTCTAGGATAGAATTTGCTTCGACGTCCGTACGGAGTTGCAGAGATATGGTAAGCCGAAAATATTTGTCTAAGCGTCTTGATTTTAAACTTACCCTGGTTCCATCGGAAAACAATACATACTTTCTTTCAAATTACTCCTTTGACACTAAAATTACAACATAAAATCGAATGACGCATTAATTTAGAATTCATTTAGGAGCTTACTAACGAATAATTTCTAAAAAAATTGGAAATTATTTCTATAGACAATTGTTTTTGTAGAACAATTTAATGATTAACATGTGTACTGTGACCGAGGAAAGTACGCCTGTCGAAAGAATGTGCATAACTTATAGTTTCACAGAATTCTTGTTGTTTCATGCGGATGAATTCTCCCTTTAGACGTTCTCTCCTTGAGCGTAGTAAAGGTACTCGTTACTAAATATTATATGATTTTCGTTATTGGGAATTGTTTTTATTTTTTTACACTATAAAGCAGCTATTTTATAACTGCTTTACATGTATGTAAGTAACTCGTTACGCACTAGTGCAGTAAAGCAAAATAAAGTTTGACTCGCTGATAGCGTAATAATAATAATAATAAATAAAAAATACTATGTGTGTCTCGTACGTAATGGTATAATGACTTATGTAACTGTTAAATCTCGCTGGCGTTTGTTTTAAACATAATATCACAACTTACTGGAATATATCCATTACGACACTATTCTATTTTTTATTAATCCGCTTCAGAACCATAAAGAAACAAAATACCAAAAATTTCGACATGATAGATTTTGCCTCGTGGTTATAGATATTGTATTTCCTGTCATCTTCGGTGCCATGCAGTCTGGCTGCTCTTCTAGTCACCGGTCTCGTTGGGGTGCGATGCATATACGGGGTGTGGTCAGCGGTCACTCGCCGCCCTCGACCACCCGGGGCGCGGCATGGCATTTCTCGTTGCCCGGCCACCATCAGGATTAACCGTAGGTTGCAGACCTTCCACCTGGGAGTGCCTCAGGTTATAACACAAAACACTCATCGTACAGGGTTCTATAGAATTTACTAAAGTTGTACTTTTTGGGCGCATTGAGACTAAAAGTTTAGCAGGCAATGCAAGTTGCGCGCGCACAACTAACGAAATTTCGACAGTATGAAATTGACAATACGATAATTTGATAACTTTGTTCTAGTGTCCTGACCAGAATCATCATGATAAAAGAATAAATACTAGTTTAAAAAACTTTAATCGCTTTAATAGCAAACCAAACTGAAAAGTAAAAAATAATTTTGAATTAGATATTAAGATTTTGTTTAACAGCGATAGAAAGTCAACTCACTAAATACAGTCATGGACTTTCTATCGCTATTAAAGAAAACTTTAATAATTATAAATTATTTTTTGCTTTTTAGTTCGGTTTGCTATAAAAGCGTTTTTGTGTTTAGTTTTTTAATCTATTATTTGTTTTTATGAAAAATAAATACAAAACATTCCCGAAATGTGTGAGCATTAATATTATAGGTCGAATTTTGTATATTTGAGAACCCTGTTTGTTAGTTTGTTAGAAGAAATCTTTCACCAGCTAGTTATATTTGCAAAGTAAATATTTGCGTTCTAGTATATAATAAAATAGCGTTCAACTAATCTATGATCCGGCCAGAAGCGTTTCGGTCAACTGGACGGATTAACAAATCTGAACTCACCAGAAACTGAAACATTTACGGAATACAGAATCTATTTATCATTTTGTCCGCCATCATTATATGTATACAGGATGTTTAATTCTAAAAACAGTTTGATCAGAACAATAAGTTTTTGTACAAAACCTTATATAATAGGAATTGCTGTTCATGCCTATGTACAGCAGAGCAGACCATGGATTGGGGTTGGTTGATATAGTCTTTTGAACGAACTCTTGATTTTCCGTAAATTACCTGCCTTCTACGATCCAAAGTATTGTATTCGCACAGGACTTGACACGCTGTTTCATTCTTATTATTGGACTGTACCCTCGCCACACCCGTTTTCTTAGGAGTTGTTTGAAATTTAGCCAGAATAATGTTTATGTAATTCTGCATCGATTGGCGCAGAATGAAATTTTTGAACTACACGGTTTCAGAGATATTAAATTCCAAAGTTCGAGTTTTTGAGGCTCTTATACATTACGGTATACGGGGTATCGAAAAATTTACCGACATATATTTTTGTATCTCAGAAAATTTTCTTAGGATTTTTTTGAAAAACTAAAGTAACGTTAACTAACAACTAAACAATTTTTAAAAATAGTCTCATTAACAGTTACTACACAGTTTTAGAGATATTTAATAAATAATAATGGAAAATTTACCAGATTTCAGCATAGGAAAGGTTATACGATAAACGATCTGGCAACAACGCATACTTATCTAACCCGTCAAACAACTATGAGGTGCGTATGCATACATACACTGTAAACAATGATTGTAAAATTACATTGAAAGTTAAAGTAAAATTTTTTCAATTTTTTGCTGTCTAGTACTGAGTATAAATATTATATTCAAAAATCTTTTTGTATGTAATTTTACACAAATATTACATAAACATATTTAAAATTGTAGGGTACGGCTTAGGAAATTTTACACATATTTTTTTAAAAATTACATTTTTTTGTTTAAAATATTACATATTTGTATGTAATGTGGACTACACAACTACATATATATGTACAGGAAAACGTGTAGCATTCCATATGGTGTGTACGATTACCAGAATAATCGCTGACATTGTATGGATCAGCGAGTCTACATGTAATCGGCCTCAATTTTTACAGTGTACTATAAAATATTTTAACGCTCCGACAGTGTTGCCAGATTTCTCGCTCGGGATTGGCTAAAATTAGTACAGAATCTGCAAAAATTATTGGGCTTGTTAATAACAACTCTCAACTACATGTACTGCATAAACCAGCATAAACTTTTTACTATGACTGTCGCGAGGGTACAACCTTAAAGTCACTATTAAATAATTAATCTGATTTTTTAGGTGTTTTGGAGATCTACTACTAGGCGAAGCTTATTCCTACTTCAGCTTTCAGAATTGTTCTGTAATGAATACACTCTTAAAACACTTCGTATAATTATGAGATATTTTATTTAGATGAGCTTATAGTTTTTGTTCACATATAAACTAGGAAAACTAAATACAAAACTTTAAAACAACACAGTGGAAAATACAGCATCAATTTTGCTGTTCAAACCCATTAGCAGGCGTGCGTATAAAATTATTATGAATGAATTAATTTGAAACACGCTAATTCACCCCCATGGCCCTAATTAGTGTATTTGCCATAAGGCAACATACACTATTGGCGTTGGTCGGATGGCGGGACCTAGGGGTCGGACCAAAATTTCTCGACGTTTCATAACCTCCTAAACACTTTGGCACCATTTTTGAAAATGTTTATATATATATATATAAATATATAAATATATATATATATATATATATATATATATATATATATATATATATATATATATATTTATATACGTATATATATATATATATAAGTGTGCGGGCAATAACTTTCGAAAGAGTTAATTGATTTTAACGAAATTTGGTCCACGTGTTGAAATCCATCACCGCAAGAAGCCTATTTAAAATGGGCGTAATCGGAGCATTTTAAGGGTAGTTTTTAGGGGTTGAAAAATGTTTTTGGGCCCGAAAATACCAAAAAAATTCTCAGAATCGTTTCAAAATTGACATTTAACCCTTTAGTAGTAATTAAAAGGTGTCCCTAAAATTTAAATAAAATCGGCCCGACAGGACCGGACTTACAAATTTTATGAAAACACTAGTTTACGTGAATTATTTACTGAAAGTTGTATATAATTTGGTATAGAGGTTCGATTTATAATAATATTGCAATTAAGAAAAAAAATGTTATTTTAAGGGGTGTATTAAGGAGTAAAATTTTTTATTTTGCCCAAAAACCAACTTAAGCTCGCAAAATAAAGCCACACTGCCTGTATAAGCAAATACACTATATTGTCGGCAGGGTTTTGGCACTGCGACCCGGGTTTTTTAAAGTTGCGTAATATCTTTAGTCGCTTCTGGCTCCAACATTCTGAAGAGAACCCGTAGGCGTAAGTTTGTACATTGTAACCCGTTTATATTTATAACACAACATCATTTATATACAAATATTTTTAGAACTCTGAAGATGTTGCAAAGCGCACCGAAACGTCAGTGAAAATGCAAATTTAAACTTCAGTATTGTGTTTTTATTGATCCTGTGCCACAGATTTTATCTACACCTGCAATCATCAAGGATCACAACCACTCTAATTACTTCTTTTAATTAGAGTAAACCTCGTAGCAAAATAATTAATTTTGGTTGGTTGGACAAAACAGAAATCAATATTTTATAATGTCGATTTTTGTCTTGTGTTCATCTCACTTATAGCTGACCGGGCCCTGTTTAATTTCGACTCATTAGGATACAACCCTGTCAGTTTTTCCTAAGGAGGCATGACGAGAAGATACAGGGACGCTCTTGGAAATCATTTTCACTTCGAAAAAAAACAAAGAATAATCTTCTGTTTGAGATATCGAAGACGAGGAAGGATAATTTTCAGTCACTGCTTCTGTGGCCCTGTTTATTTAGACTTCAGTGAAACGGGTATTTGCGGAGATCTTATGAAGTTTCTCTTATTTTGAAAAAATATGGGCAAAATCTTGCAAATCTTTAAAAGGAGGAAAGTTAACTTTCAGCTAATAGCTTTTTTAACTCCATGAATTGCATTGTCTGCAAATGTAGACACAAAAGCAAAAAAATATTCATAAAAAATATATACAACCGGTTTTGTTAAAATGATAATAATTCTAAAGGGAATGATAATTCTAAAATGAAATTAGAAATTAAACATAATATTTAATATTTTTTTATCTTATAATAAAAAATCTTGTTCGGTTCATATTGCAAATATCTATAACCATTTATGTGGAAGATTTTCCAAAAGTAAACAATATTATCGTGTTTGGTTTTATTTGGCTTGATGGTGGTCTCCGTCCAGGCTCCAGGATGTCTGCCATGTCACAGTCAAATTGACTTTAGCACTCGATGAGATCTGAAAGACTAGAAGAGAGTGTTTTCTTAACGCATATTTCATCATTTTGACACGAAACATGTGTGTTTGGTGTTTTCTTAGCGTCGGTAAATTTACCTTTCTGACGGAGGTTAAATGTCCTAGTCTAATAATTCTATTGGCAGGATTCTTGATGTTTTTATTTAATTATTGTTTAACAAAAAAAAAATGCTTTTTTCAAAATCGGTAGGTATACATTATTTCTCAAAGGTGTTTTTTGTCGGTAGGAAATATCTCCCTTAATACTGTATCAAAATTAATGTTTGATACGCCATTTTGGAGATTATTTTTCTGTCTAATGACGAAAAGTAAGTTAATATCTTCACATGCATGTTTTCATTAAAAAATTACAGTTTAAAAATTTAATATTTCATTACAGAAAATAACATTCAGAAAAAACAAATGTCGTCATCTGGTAGCTATTTGTTTATTTTAACAGTTGTTGGTAATATTAAGTGACGTAGTGGCGCTGAAGTCTCTGAGTAGTATAGAGAAAAAATATTTCCACCTTATTATACAGTCAAAGCCCTCTAAGTGCACAGCTCGGAACCGAGGCCCATCCTTTAAGTGCACACTTCCCCTACGATCTTTTTCATCCCCACTCTTCTAACTCCTATAGCTATCTTTATTCAATCAGATGCTATAAACAATATCTCTAAAACTCTATGAATATGATGGAAATGGAAAGTTTGAAAATAGCGCGCTTACGGTCGCACGTGATTGGTCGCGGATTATTCGAAGTGGGGGCTGGGGAACGTGCACTTAGAGGGCGAGTTCGTGTGCAGTAAGAGAGCGTGTGCATTTAGAGAGCGTGCACTTAGAGGGCTTTGACTGTATTACGTAACTGACTTAACGGTGCACGGGTCCGCTAGTATATATTTATTACTAGCCGGCAGCGATGTCAGCCTCCTGATAATCTCAGCTTTGACAACACTACTAAAATTTTATTGTGCTGATTGTGCAGATTTCACATTTATCCATTTGGAGAGAGGTCTGCCTGAGATGCCAAAAAAAAAGGCAGACGATGATAATTATAAATAATTGATACTTCTCTATAATCTGTATCATCAACGATCATTTTTTTACAAAAATATATGTGTTCGTATACCTATTATTTAATCAATGAATTGCAGATGTGCATGACCTTGTAAGATGCACTGAAGTATCTGAGTGCAATATTTTCTCAACTGCTTAACGATCGGTCAGCGTGTAATAAGCACACAGATCACACCTATTTGCTACTTCAGACCAGAGCAGTGCAGTGTTTACCTTAAGGACGTGATTATGTTTTTAAATGCCAACACAAAGCACGCATATTACACATTCGCTTTGAAAAAAATGTAAATTATATATTGAGAACTATTCTTTAGCCACAGACGTACTATCATTAATGTCGGTTCTAACAAAAAACTTTTTTTTAAGTGAAACTTTTTTAGCGAGGGTTTGAAATTTCTTGAAACGCGTTACGAACAAGGACGGCTACGAAAATGAAGGGAAAGAAAGAATGCCTTGAGTGCGAGAAAGGAAAGGGGAACGTAGTGGGGACGCCGGTTCGGCTAACAGAAAGATAGATGTATGTATGTGATATTACCTAATGTTTTAGTGTGCTGCTAATACAAGTTGTTTTGTCGAGTTTTATGAAGCTATGCTTTTTAAGGCAAGCGAAATTTATATTAATTTACTGGATTTTTTCATACGTTAATAGTTCGTCTACATGAGCCAGTAGTCGTTGATGTTTTCAATGATTGTTAGAAACATTCATTGTTACAATGCTATATTAGAAAAAAATATTTTTCAAACCACTGTCACCGTCGGGACTCAAACCCGAATCTTTCCACTTTTGCGGCGGAATGAGTTTTCAGTTACTCTACGGTGCGATATCTCATCAGTCAATCCTTCATAATAAATCATTTATTATTATTAGGTAATAAATGCTTTATTAGTGTATTTGCCATATGGCAACATACACTATTGGCGTCGGTCAGATGGCGGGACCTAGGGGTCGGATATTAACGAAATTTGGCCTACGTGTTGAAATCCATCACCGCACGAAGCTTATTTAAAATGGGCCCAATCGGGCCATTTTAAGAGGGTAGTTTTGAGGGGTTAAAAATGTTTTTGGAGCCCAAAATACCGAAAAAATTCTCCGAATCGTTTTAAAATTGAAATTTAATCCTCTGGTAGTAATTAAAAAGTGTCCCTAAAATTTTAATAAAAACGGCCCGACAGGACCAGATTTAAAAATTTTATGAAAACACTAGTTTGCAGATTGTGCATTATTTACTGAAAGGTGTATATAATTTGGTATAGAGGTTCGATTGATAATAATATTGCAATTAAGAAAAAAAATGTCCTTTTAAGGGGTGTATTAAGGAGTCAAATTTTTTATTTTGTCCAAAAACCAACTTAAGTTCGCATAATAAAGCCACACTGCCTGTATTAGCAAATACACATTGTCGGCAGGATTTGGGCACTGCGACCCGAGTTTTTCTGAAGGATTGACTGATGAGATATCGCACCGTAGAGTAGCTGAAAACTCATTCCGCCGCGAAAGTGGGAAGATTCGGGTTTAAGTCCCGACGGTGACAGTTGTTCAAAAATAAATTTTTATAATATGGCATTCTAACAATGAATGTTTCTAACAATCATTGCATATATTAATTTAGTTGTTTTTGTGTAGTTATATGCAAAATTTAAATAATATAGAATGCAAACGGCGCACAGCTTCCGTCGTGTGTTCACGAACCGGCGCACCTCTTTTTTTTATTCCTTTGATTGTAGGAATGTGTAATCAAATTGTCAGAAGTATTGTCTATAGTATTTATTTTCATAAGTGAAGCATCCTGTATACAAAAACAGGTAGATGGCACAGGTAATAATGTCATCATTCACAATCACACATCATTGATGGGCAGCTCTGATGTAAATTGTTAAGATCTACAATGTATGCGTTGTCACGTTGTATATCTCATCTCTCTGTCAATGGTAACTTTTTATCTTCGCTTGTAGCATAATGACTTAATACAGAAAACAACCAAAATAGCAAAACCAATTAGAATTGGCGATTCTATAGAGTTATGCCTTTAATTAATAAAAAAATGGTGCGTGCACTTGTGTACGCGAGGCAGAAGTTATACTAATACGTAGGTAATATATAAAAAATACTCTCCTTTTTAATCGACTTCAAAAAAAGGAGGAGGTTCTCAATTCGTCGAAATCTTTTATTTTTTATGTATGTTCCCCGATTACTCGAAGATGACTGAACCGATTTGGAAAATTCTTTTTTTGTTTGAAAGGGTATACATCCCAGGTGGTCCCATATAGTTTTTATTAAAATCGGTTCATCCGTTTTTAAATGACGTCAAAAAAACATATTTTTTAATGTATGCTACCTCATATCTCCAACATTTGTAAAGCGATTATGATGATTCTTTTCATATTTAATAGGGCACATCTTGATGGTGATCTCACATAAATTTTACTTAAATCGGTTCAGTAGTTTTTAAAAATGTGCGAAATCAAATCCACTGAAAAAGTAAGAAATAAAATAAACTTTTTTTAAAATAAAAATATCAGCCTCCTTCAAAAAAGTCACTAAAAAGATGAAAATAATGAAATTTTGAGGTCGGAGCTGATTTCATTACAAAAAAAATCACTAAAAAATGAAAATAATGAAATTTTGAGGTCGGCGCCTATTTAATAAAAGTAAATATGTAATTAAAAGTTTTTGTAATGAAATTAGCTCCGACCTCAAAATTTCATTATTTTCATCTTTTTAGTAACTTTTTTGAAGGAGGTTGATATTTTTATTTTGAAAAAAGTTTTTAAGTTCCATTATAAAACATATCTTGGCTAGACATCACAAATGACCTGTAAAGGTTACACTGTAACATAACTAGCGAATGTGACGATTTTAATTGAGAGTATTATTTAATAAAAATTATCATCTTTAAGAATTAATAATAATAGCTCAAGAATACAACTTTGAATTTGTTAATTATATAATAATCAAGTTAAATAAGTAACTTTTATTTATCATTGGTCAATGTCTTTTGTCAAAATTGCATTTAAAATTTTGTTGAAAACGTATTATTAACAGTAGTACTATTTTAATCTTCGGAGCGTTAATACTTAAATTTAATGTAATTTTATTATAATTACGTCTCGTCGGTGATTTTGGAACGTGGCGAGCGTTTACTTTATACTTTCATCCACTTTTAAATAATTTGCACCAGCAAGAGAGCAGTATTTTGTTAATCAGAAGCAAGTGATACGTTCACCTTTGAATGAAAATAATAATAATAATTGTTGTCGTGTTGTTAAATAAAATACATATTATAATTTACCTTCGTCTTTCAACTCCTTCGCCCTGTTTGAATTTGGCCCTGCTCTATTTTAAAAATATAAACAAGAGCAGCAAAATTTATAACGGCGTTATAATACTTTCGAACAAGCACCCATTTTTTTTATTTTAAAGATTTTAGTCCGCCCTTAAAATGTGCTCAAAAAAGTGTCTTTAAAATGTGTGTACAATATTACTTGTTGTTGGGGATCGGTTGACCGCTAAACCTGGAATCTACTAGAGGGCAGTGAATCTGGTAAGTGCACTTATTATGTAAATTGCACAGTGCATTTTATGTTTATCACTCGATATGCAAATAAAAGTGATTGATGCACAGATGCACTAAGTAATTTTTTCTCTCAGTATATGTTTTTTTGTATTTTTGTCTTTAAATAAAAAAAAAATATTGAAACACGTTTAAGGCTCAAGGTTATTTCTTGACAGAGTAAACACGACAGTTGGTGAAGGTCAGACATTACACTTTTCCGCGGCTTTTTTAAGTGTTTTCACTTAAACAAAGGACATTGCCCATAAATACGTCAAGATTTGGTTCAATGTTGAATTTTATTTCAATATGTTTCCTTTAAACCCGGTCGAAAGTACGTAGTTTCGGCTTCGATTTTAAGGTAGAAAACCTAACATTTATTGACTTTTTTCTTTTTTGTCCTTGGTAATTAATATAAAAATGATTTGTCGGGAAAAAGGACTTTTTAACTAAACACTTATTTGTTATTTATAGCGACGTTTCGTCCTTTGCTTGGGACTTTTTCAAGCTTTATAACTATTAAATGTTTTGATCAAGTAAATATAAAAGTTAAAATACACATTTAAATATAAATTTGAGTTAAACAGTTATTCATTAAAAAGTTTGTAATAATTCCGTTTTTTAAAAAATATTTTTACGGTTGATGTTCAAACTATTTTATTTTATTGACAAATCATTTTTATCCTAACATTTATGTTCTGCTGAAATTATTCACCGAAAGAAAGTAACAGCGGGACGAAAGACTTTTTTCTTTATACCCGGTAAGTAAACTAGAGAAAGACAGAAAAAATCCGATGCACTTTCGACTGGGTATAAAGAAAAATAGTATACAACACAAGGGCAGAGAGTTGAAGTGTAGTTGTTTTTGACAAGAAGACGATAATTTTTCTAGTAATACAGTTTATTATAAATATTAAAAATAAATTCAATTAAAATGATTTGCCGATATACCTACAAATTTCGAAACTTATTGTATATATAGACAATTTTTACATTATATAATATCTAATTGATTTTTAGGCACTAGGGTTGACCAACATAAAAAATATAAACATTACAATACTATTAGTAAAATAGATGTAAAAATTGTAGTATGCAAATTTTGTCACTTCTTTCACACGTTTTTACAGGTGACGACATTTTAAAAGCGTTAAATCCATGTTTAATACATATATTTTCACCACAGGTCTTTTATATTCATCTAACTGACTTTAAACTTCGCCATTGTCATTTATTTTATTTAAATGACACAAACCATTATTCGCCTGTTAACAGGAAATCTTAGAGAAATTTAAGTGACAAAATGTTTTTAATCAATAGTGCATATAAAATCGTTTAATCTTTTAAACATTCCCAGCAGGGTGCTGGGGATTATCTTGTGACTTGACAAACGTTCTGTTGGTGGCATGCTATTGTAATACAGTCCAGTGACGGCTCGTCTTTCCGCCCGGCTGTTGCCAGATTGGGCGATTTATCGCGAATTGGGCGATTTTCTCTCTGCGTACGCTCTTTAATTTAAATTTGGGCGACAAATCGCAAATTAGGCTCTTTTCATTTCTTAATATTGGCAACGATCTAAAACTACAAAATTAGATACATCTGTTGGCAATACTAATTAAATTTATTTTCTTGAGTACCGCATTGATTCTGGAATTACCTTACACAATTATATTAAAACACTATTTTTAGTTCTAACACTCACCTTAAAAAAATATATATTTCAGATTATGCGACAAATTCAAGTGTACCAATAGAATATTTTCAAATTTATAGTTGGGCGACTGTTTAGAGTATTTTGGGACTTAATCACAGATGGGGCGACTTGGTTAAAAATTTTCTGGCAACTCTGCTCACAGAATCAAGGAACACCCGGTTGGAGTCTCTGAAAAACCAAAAAAATATATTGTTTTGTTAATTAACACCTTTTTAAAACAAAATGAACTGTGTGTTTTACACTACACACTACTACAGAAATTAAACTTTTGGACACAATTATCACCTTCAATACAAAATGATAAAAAACATTAGAAAAAAAACATTTATAAAGACTAGCTTTTATTGCAGTGCACTAAAAAGGATAAAATTATTTTTAGTAATTTAAGTTCATAATTATAAAAGCGTGGGTTGTAAGCTCTATGATAGTCACGGCCCACGCATTTATAATTATTAAAAATTATTTTATCCTTTTTAAAATTAAATAAAATTTTGAAACTAAATAAAAGCTTGTAAAATAGTTTTTTTCTATGTATCTAGAACGTAAATGCAGTTTTATGTACAACTTGTAACATTATAAACAAGCTACCAGCGAGTTTTAACAGTCACACGAGTCATCATAGCATTACAATTGAGATAGATACATACTACATTTTTGCACGTACTTCCTATTAAAAATAACCGATTTTTACTTCATAAGTATAACATAATCTTTATATGGCTTACACTTGAGTGTTCGGCCATATTGAAATCTAAAACATATGTTTTGTTTTTGGCTAGCGTGATTACACCATTGCCCTTTAAACTCCCGAATGTTGAAATTGTTTTTGATAATTTTTTTATTAATTTTTATTAATTGTCGGTTGATTCCGAATGTTAGAGAATTTGAGCCAGAAATTGCGAAACTGGTTTCTCTGTAAACAAAAAAAAAAAAGATCTGACTACGCCTATGATGTGTAGTTTCATCCTTTTCTTTTGTAATTTTTTTTCTCGTCGACTTCAACAAAACCTGTAGGTATGTCAGTCTCATCGCGCGTTGAATACATTTAAATATTTTGTTAGGCAGAAAAGCATTCCTTTTTACTTTTGACGTGGGTTGTGGACACGACGTGTCAAAATCAAAAGGATTTACTAAAAAGACGTTTAGCTGTAATCGATATACTTAACGTTGTACTAAGCTATTTGAAGAAAAAAATTTCATTCAGTATTTTTTATGAAGAAAATGTTGTCATCGAAAATGTTGATTTTTTTGGAATCTGTAGATGAATAGTTTATTATTTTTTCCATACTATGGTAAGTAAGAAAAATCGAATTTCATGTTGGGTGGACAGTTTTGCGGGGAATCAAAAAACATTTTTTTTTTCAAATTTATCGTATTGCGCATGTTAGATAGATAGATTGTAGAATGTAGATTATAGACGCTCAGCATCTAAGGTCATCAGCGTCTTAATTGTGTATGTTATATAGGGTCAAAGGACGAAAACACTCATTGAGCGAAAAAACAGCTCACAACGCCTTGTGGTTTTTGTAAAACATCCACATGGCGAAATTCTTGTTATGGCTCTTATAAAAACGCCCATGACGCATTGTGGCAAACACAGAAAGACCACAGTGCAAAATTCGTATCGTGACCTTCATGCTATTCAACCACAACGCGTTTTGGCAATGAGGAAAAGCCATGACGCGTCTGAGCCTTATTTAATTCAACCACATGACGACGGACAGATTGTTACCTACTAAGAATTTTCAATTTTCATAAAATAGCCTGATTCATAATGATAGTTCCTAATTATTATATATAGCGGCCCAGTCCGGCTTCGCCTGGGTGTAAATGTAATATATAGGATATAAAAGATGAGAATCATTATCGTCAAATTCTCAACGTGTATTGAATTTGCGCGAATTCAATCGCTTTTATTTGTGAATGTTCAAAAATCGAAGAAAAATCTTATTTCCCAAAAAGAAATTTAAAAAATTCTTTTGATCCGATCGCTATCAAACTTCAGAAGATCACCCGCTGGGCTAATCTTGAAAATTTCATCAAAAATGGTCTACCCGTTTGGAGTCCATAGATTACATATACATCGTCTTTTATCTATATATAGATTATTAAAATGTAAAAAGTGGTTATTGTGACATAACGATAATAGTTCGACATATAGTATCGCGAAGTTTTTTGTAGTTATTGATATGTTCTTTAATATTGTAGAACATACTTTTGTTCTATCATCAATAGTTTCCGCAGCGCATGCGACGAAAGATGTTTTATGGCATTTTTTTTACACCTTGGGTTACGTTACTAAAGTTTTAGTAAGGATTCCTAATATTTTCTAGCAATAAGTATAGCCTATGTTACTCAGGGTGAATGTAGCTTTCTAGTGGTGAAAGAATTTTTTAAATCGGCACAGTAGTTTTTGAGTTTATTCATTACAAACATACACACAAAAATACAAATCTTTCCTCTTTATAATATTAGTGTAGATATATAAATTGTTGTTTACCAATGACCAATAAAGATTTCTATTTGTGTTCAATAATTTGTAATCTAATAAGTTGATTTAAAAAAAAAAGTTTTTTTAAAAAAAGCCACTTATTAGGTAACAACTTACAGGATTCGTTAAAATTGATGTAATCCTCGCTGACGTTATGATTGTGATCATGATTATTCCGCATACTTAACATTCCACTGTAGTTTGATGAAGTTAATTAATGACATCTAGCAACTTAATGAAGACGACAGATAGGGCTCCTGAAATTAAATCACAAAAATGTATACAGAGGCAATAAATTAACGCAAACGATTCTATCATCAGAGTAGACTCTTTAGACAAGGAGTAATCAGTTTCGCGAGTGGCGGGGAACGGTGTGGAAGTGACGCGTGCAATAAACGGTCTGAAATGCATACACCGTGCCATCAGTACACCACATCAAAGAATAACTCTCCACAGCCCCGATGTCTATACTAAAAATATTATGTACTATGTAAACAAATTATTGTGGTATCCATATTATTTTCATTCCACTGAACTGTAAACCAATTCTTCCAGCGTAAATATTTTAAGAAAAAAGTGGCCAAGCGCGAGTTGAACTCGCACAGGAAAGGTTCCGTACCCACCGTGCAATATTTATTAATTAGTGTATTTGCCATATGGCAACATACACTATTGGCGTCGGTCGGATGGCGGGACCTAGGGGTCGGACCAAAATTTCTCGACGTTTCATAACCTCCTAAACACTTTTCCACCATTTTTAAAAATGTTTATATATATATATATATATATATATATATATATATATATATATATATATATATATATATATATATATATATATTTATATATATATATATATATAGGTATATATGTGTGCGGGCTATAACTTTCGAAGAAGTTAATTTATTTTAACGAAATTTGGCACACATGTTGGAATCCATCACCGCACGAAGCCTATTTAAAATGGGCCCTATCGGGCCATTTTAAGGGTAGTTTTTAGGGGTTGAAAAATGTTTTTGGGGCCCAAAACACCGAAAAAATTCTCCGAATCGTTTCAAAATTGAAATTTAACCCTCCGGTAGTAATTAAAAAGTGTCCCTAAAATTTTAATAAAATCGGCCCGACAGGACCGGACTTACAAATTTTATGAAAACACTAGTTTGCAGATAGTGAATTATTTACTGAAAGTTGCATATAATTTGGTATAGAGGTTCGATTGATAATAATATTGCAATTAAGAAAAAAAAATGTTTTTTTAAGGGCTGTATTATGGAGTAAAATTTTTTTTTACCCAAAAACCAACTTAAGTTCGCATAATAAAGCCACACTGCCTGTATCAGCAAATACACTATATTGTCGGCAGGGTTTTGGCACTGCGACCCGGGTTTTTTTAATTTTTTAATCGTTAATATTTGTTGTTATAGCGACCATAGTAATACACACTAAGGCGCAGAAATTGAACTAATAGCTTTTAAGAGATTCCGTCCGATGTCGCTAGTATATGCACTATTGTGACGTTTATAAAAAAAAAATTTAATACTTATTATATTAATATGATGTACTTAATAATAATTATAAAAAATGTTGAAATTAACGACAATAACTTTAGCTGTTTTAAATTGTAAATTATTAGACATTATATCGCATCCAAAATTATTAATATAATTCAATAATAAATCACAGGTATTTGGATTAATAATACAAAACATAGCAAGATTATAACAATAACACGATTGTTTTGTGTTATTCATCCAAATACCTGTGATTTATTATTGAATTATATTGTAAATTATATTACAATTTAATATTTTTCTGAAATTGATGAAAAATCAGGCCGCCTTAAGGAACTGTTTGATTTTTCAAGCTACTTGATGCTTGACATTGCTATAAGTGATTTGATTTCGGAATATTAATACTTGATTTGATTTCAAATCAGGTTAAGAGCTTGAAAATCAAGTCAAGTCAAAGAAAATTAAATTTTTAAATTTCACAGTGAGTTAATTTATTTCACTTCTACGGAGTGTGATCGCGACACACTTATCTTTTTAGGGTTCAGTACATCCGATGAAAAAACGGAACCCTTAAAGAATCATTCTCGTCTGTCTGTCTCTGAATTTACTGGACGAGAAACGTTAAAATTTGGTATCATATAGAGTTAGGTGACCCACTCAAACACGTATAGTATAAATAAACGAATTCCGGTTTTGGGAGTTAAATTAGGAAATTAAATAAATACATATTTTTCAAGTACATCATTTGACGTATCAAATGAAAGGGCTTGCTATGAGGAATACAAATATAATTTTTTATAATTTTAAAATACATAGCTTAAGTGATATTAAGGAAAAAATACGAAAATTTAGCATCCCCCCTTATATATCCAAAACTACTGAAAAAGATGGGGAATTTAGGACCAGATCCATAGTTTACAGGAAAATCTAAACAAAAATCGTAAGTCTTAAAGTTCTCACGGAAAACGAAATGGCACGGAACCCTCTCTTCGCGAGTTCGACTCGCATTTGACCGGTTTTTATAAAGCACATAACTGCTACAATTCATTATATAAAAAACAATAAAAATTCAATCCACGAAATTATAGTTCAGATATAAAATAATCCGTAAGTATAAATGTCTCAAGTGACGAAAAGCATACATCGCGACGGCGTTGACGCTAGACGTCGTATACAGAGACCTATTTATGTAGTTTAGGAATGGCGCGGTTTGACGGATCATTCGTGAGACAGCGCCGAAACGCTTTGATACGCGTCATCAGAACAGTTCAGACGGACGACGTTGCGCGGCGGCACTTTTCATTAACACCTGGCGGACATGCTACACCGCCGACACTGTCTTTGATCCGAAGTTTTAACCGCGGGAGGATGCACAAAATATGATCCCTGGCCACTGTAAAAGACCCCGAAAAAAAATCAGGATTTAAATACGTGAAACTGCTATCATTTTTTGTTGACCGATGCGATCCTAGAAGCAATTTCATTTGAAATACTGAAAAGAAAATCTTCTCTTTGCAGTGTTTAAAACGGCTTCTACGAAAGTAAAAAAGATAGAGGGTTGTGGATGGATTGAATCGAAACCGAGCGAATTTTTTTTTCAAAATTTTTTTTAAGAAGGGGGACTACTTTTTCCATTAAAAAAAACAAAAACTCGGGTCGCAGTGCCAAAACCCTGCCGACAATATAGTGTATTTACTTATACAGGCAGTGTGGCTTTATTATGCGAACTTAAGTTGGTTTTTGGGCAAAATAAAAAATTTGACTCCTTAATACAACCCTTAAAATAATATTTTTTTTCTTAATTGCAATATTATTATCAATCGAACCTCTATACCAAATTATATGCAACTTTTAGTAAATAATTCACTATCTGCAAACTAGTGTCAGGCCGATTTTATTAAAATTTTAGGGACACTTTTTAATTACTACTAAAGGGTTAAATGTCAATTTTGAAACGATTCTAAGAATTTTTTCGATATTTTGGGGCCCAAAAACATTTTTCAACCCCTAAAAACTACCCTTAAAATGACCCGATTACGCCCATTTTAAATAGGCTTCTTGCGGTGATGGATTTCAACACGTGGGCCAAATTTCGTTAAAATCAATTAACTCTTTCGAAAGTTATTGCCCGCACACATATATATATTTATATACGTACCTATATATATATATATATATATATATACGTATATATATATATATATAAACATTTTTAAAAATGGTGCCAAAGTGTTTAGGAGGTTATGAAACGTCGAGAAATTTTGGTCCGACCCCTAGGTCCCGCCATCCGACCGACGCCAATAGTGTATGTTGCCATATGGCAAATACACTAAAAACTCGATATATTTTAAAATAATTATAACAGATATTCTTACAGAAAAAAACACGCAGAATCGATTCCGACCCCTCACATCTCTATATCTTTATTCTTTTAGAAGCGATTGCGTTTTTAAATTTTTCAAAAAAAAAAATATAAATAAAGTATTTTTGAAACTTAAAGAGATACAGGGTTGCGGATGGTCGGAATTGATTCGGCTTTTTTGCTAGAAATCAAAGTGCTTGATGTCATAAAAAGTTGTAAATTTGCAAAATTTATGAAAACGTGAAAAGATTTGCGGTTTTTACCATTCGACAGCTTATTTATTGTAAAAAGTTTAAATCAATTTAAAATGTTCGCAATAAACAACTTAATAAGCTATCGAATGACAAAAACCTCATTCAAATTCGCTTAGTAGTCCTCGCATTTTTAGCGAACATGCAAACACACACAAAGCGATTTAATTGGAAATTCTCATAGTCCGGTTAAAAAAAAAATTGCACGCTGATTTTTTTTCGGCAACCTTCAGAACTTCATTCTTTAGGTCTTTCTGAACTTGTCATCAATTGGAATGAACTCACCGGATTCTTCAAACGGGATGCAACTCAGCGCTCGGTCTAAACGCTGTCGAAAATCGTTTGATGAAAGCTGTAATCTTATGCAATAATTTATTTCGAACTTCCGTTAAAATGCGCTTTGCGACTGATTTTCCTGCATTGAAAACATTAAATCGAATCCGTGTTTGTTTTTCGTAATTTTTGATGAAGCGCTTTCGCCGGAAATTGTTTGATGGACACAGTTTCTCGTTATTAAGTCACAGAGGAAAGATAGATAATGATGACATTTCAAAAGTGTTCATATCAAAGGTAACTGTGTTACACTATCACATAAATACATAGTGCCTACGACTACGACAGTATAGAGAAGTGTTAAAATCTTTGCATTGAATGTTTCCGGTCCTGGCGAAATGTTTATAAGTCGGTCATATCGTACACATTTCGTGATGACGGTTTTCAACTAAGAAATGTGTCTAAACAATAAAAAAACTGGCCAAGTGCAAATCGAACCCACGCAATATTTATTGTCTTTATTTTATTTTTATTATTTATTGTTATAGCGACCATAGTAATTATACACTAAGGCGCAGATTTGCCTGAACTAATAGCTTTTAAGACGTTCCGTCCGATGTCGCTATAGTATGCACTATTTTGACGTCTATAGAAAAAACTATTTTTGTTTTTGATGTAACTACAAATTTACGATTTTCGGATTTTTCCCTTTACTTGTGCTATAAGACATTGCTTCTTGCCAAATTACATGATTCCAGGCCAACGGGAAGTACCCTATAGGCAAAATCGGTCGTATCTTTTTATTGCGTTGACTTAGACGTTCGATTTTTTCGCAGCTCCAAGGGACTGCAGACCTGAGTATTTGATATTAATTAAAACTTGATACCTCCACGCGTTCCTGAGAAAAAGGGTCTTAACAGACAGATAGACGGACAACGAAGTGATCCTATAAGGGTTCCTTTCTCTTTTTGAGGTACAGAACCCAAAAAAATGGGTGCCTGTACATATGTTCATATGTTTGAAGCTATACTTCTTTTACACGATCAGCAGTTTTAAAGTTAAATGAGTTTCCACGCACTAGTACGTTACGATCGGCTTAGATCGATTCGGCAACATCCGGTGTGCGCATACACTGCCGTGCCAAGCCGATTCAATCCGATTCAGCGGGTGTGAATCTTTAGTTAATCCTATAATTTCATATATTCCGTCAAACGTCAGCTTAATGATTAAGGAATATTAGTCTTCTTCCAAGCTTAATCCATCCTCTGTTTGACCGCAATGTGTGAGAGGGGGAAAATCCTTTTTACGGACGCCTGGGGAAGGTACCCCAGGGTAGTGTGGAAGTCGAGTCAATGGTCCCCTACCCACTAAAAACCCCCTCGATCTAACTTCGTTTATCCCTCCCGCGGCACTGACGATCTGTGATTGCTTCGCGGGAGGGGAGGTTCAGCCATCCGCTTTATCGTGCTGTCAGGGTTCTGATGATTGCGACAGCAAATTCGTGTCCTTCTATCCAATCTTGCTCAGAGCGCAGCATAGTACTAACATAGTTGCCAGCGGTGAGCGCCATACCCATGCTGCACTCCAGCTCCTTTCTTTTGTGCTCAAAACGCGCGCATTTAGTGAGCACGTGCTTGCCGCTCTCTATTACTTGTGGGCACGTTGGGCACTCTGGTATGCTTTCAACTCCTGTCCGCGTCAGATACTCTTCTGTGTTAGGTAGTAATCGGCCCATCCATGTTTCCGTTTTACCCAATTTGCTCGCTTAGGAATCAGTCTGTGGGTCCATCTCCCCTTCGATGCACTGTTCCATCTTGATTGTTTGTTATGACCTGTGACGTTAGATTTGACATAATTCATTTTTACATGGAAACTATTCCGATTAATCAATTGACGCTCATATAAACAAGCGAATATCAAGACGTGTGTCCGCAACTTGCATGTTGACGCCTTTGACGCTTCTTCGTGCGCCAGATGGTCTACCGGTTTACAAAGGGAGCCGTTCGCTCTATAAATACCGCATACAAACCGGATCTCTCTGATATGGGAAACACCACACACATTAACGTTGATTATATGTTTATGCAATCCTTCTTTTCACCCAACTATCGCAATGTCAAAAGGAAGGGTTATGCTTTTAGCAGTCTATTATGTATGTATGTGGATAGATGTATATAGACCAAATTAGTAGAACACTTTTAATAAATAATGTGGTTGGATTCGTCTCAATCTTAAGAGTGTCATAGATAGAATTACAAGACGCTGAGCTGAACATGATTCAAGTTGAGTAGAGTTTCGGACTAATTTGTAGCGCTGTAAATGGTACTTTAAGGCTGTCGGAACTCTCTGAATTTAAGCCAAAAATAGAGTTTCAGCTGTCAACTTATTCGTCAACATTCTGCAAAAATTCTTTCTCTATAAGGAAGACAAAGGACTACTTTTGTAATTTATGTATGATTTACTAGAAAAAAGTTGGTATTAATTGTACCAGAAAAGCACACGTTTTCAATGTCACACTACGATCTTATTCGTACTTATTTCACAAAACTGTTCCATCACGAACCTAAAGTGACTCTTCCTTTTTCGGAAAAGTTTTTTAAATCTTCAAAATATTTCCCAAAATTAGAGTAATCAATTGACAGCGGCACCCTTGCAATAGCATCTTTTAGCTTCGTAGTTGGCACCAGCCAAAAATTGAAACGTGCGGATGATTTGAGCGAGACAGAGCTAAAGAAGGTCACACCCACAATATGTCTTTTGCTTACCTCGCCTCTTACCGCTGGGTCTCAGCACAAACTGTGTGAAAGTGATCCAACATTGTTAATGGAGTTTTCTTGTAAAGCAGAACGAAAATATTTGTCAATTAAATATAATAAATCAATTAAAATAAGAAAGACTTGAGAATAGTGACAGCTGAACGTGTAACAATATCGTGTCCGTGACTTTTCTGTTAAAAGCCCCCAATTCCCAGATTCTAATCCAAGAAGTGCAGGTAAAAATATCAATTGGATTTACAATTTTTTATTAAAAAATGATAAATTGGAAATAATAGATAGAGATATTTATTGTCAGTTGAGACATAGGTACTTCCATTTGACACGTCAGCGAAATAGAAAATTAAAATTATACACTTATCAACAACATAAAAAAATTCACTAACTGTGTAAAATGCCCATTCCGAAAAACATTTTCAGTAACATTTACCGTAAAAAAATTGAATGATAGTAAATTCTTTATAAAATATAAAATTCGAATCGTATGAACAACCGTCTATTAATAATAATGGTGCTAGGCACAAGTAACCTTACTGTTGGTGGGCGTAAAAAAAATCTGACAAACGTTTCGTTAAAAATGCATTTACGTGACTCGCTATCTAATTTGATAATATGTGACGTCAGTAATTTTATAGAGGTATTGAAGGTTGCATTATTATATTACAGACGCTAAAAATAATATGCGGTTGGGATGTTCTTGTCATAATTTAGAAAACTTTTACCTTTCACTGATTAAATTTTCGTTTGATATAATTAATCGATAGACTTTTTGAAAAACAAATGAACCATTTCTATGAACAGTGAAGGAAGTTAAAATGCAATAGAAGTTCGGAGACCAGATGCTTACTCACCCGGTGGAAGTGCCTCATCTGTGTTTGTATTAAGTATGTATAGCATGATCCGAAAATTGAAAGTTAAAGTAATAAATCTACACGTAATTTTTAGTGTATTTGCCATATGGCAACATACACTATTGGCGTCGGTCGGATGGCGGGACCTAGGGGTCGGACCAAAATTTCTCGACGTTTCATAACCTCCTAAACACTTTGGCACCATTTTTAAAAATGTTTATATATATATGTATATATATATATTTATATATATATATATATATATATATATATATATATATATATATATATATATATATATATATATGTGTACGCGCGATAACTTTCGAAAGAGTTAATTGATTTCAACGAAATTTGGGCCACGTGTTGAAATCCATCACCGCAAGAAGCCTATTTAAAATGGGCCTAATCGGGCTATTTTAAGGGTAGTTTTTAGGGGTTGAAAACTGTTTTTGGGCCCCAAAATACCGAAAAAATTCTCCGAATCGTTTCAAAATTGAAATTTAACCCTTTGGTAGTGATTAAAAAGTGTCCCCACAATTTTAATAAAATCGGCCCGACAGGACCGGATTTACAAATTTTATGAAAACACTAGTTTGCAGATAGTGACTTATTTATTGAAGGGTGTATTTAATTCGGTGTAGACGTTAGATTGATAATAATATTACAATTAAGAAAAAAATGTTATTTTAAGGGGTGTATTAAGGGGTTAAATTTTTTATTTTGCCCAAAAACAAACTTAATTTCACATAATAAAAGTATAAAACCACACGGCCCTATACAAGCAAATACACTATATTGTCGGCAGGGTTTTGGCACTGCGACCCGGGTTTTTTTTATATACATATCAAATTTTTATACGCAATGCATTAATATCTCGAGTGGTTAGGTACTATGCGAGTGAAAATACAATATGATCTATCTGTCTAAGCATTCGATATGAATATTATTATAACGAATGAATTTAGCTCTGGTTTTATCTAGACTATGAAACTTGTGGGGGTCAACTGCATGCTTCATAGAACAGTGGCATGATAAAAGATTAAGTAATCAAAAATTAAATACTGTACCGAGCTGTGTAGAGTAGTGGTGACAGCACTAGACCAGCATTCGGGAGGTACCGTGTTCGAATCCCGGCGGGGGCAGATATGGCTGGGACTTTTTCCTACTGCCTCTCGCCGAGAAACGGTAATTCCTGTACCGGCCATCTTGATTGAAGTTTTCCATGGTTTCCCTCAATTAATTCCAGATAAATATCCTTATTTGAGGCCATGGCCGATTACCTATCAAACTCCTAGTTCAAAAATTACCTACCTTATCCTAATTTCCTATAATTCCTTCATTCGCCCATTGCTATTACATAAGTTGAAATTGTAAAAAATGTAGAAAATAACGGGAAGTGGTAGATGAAAAAATAGTAATGGTGCGAATGGCGTCTGTTATGACATAAAGTCGAGAAATGGACGTTAAACGCATTATTATTATTATTAAATTAAATACTGTGAAATACAATGTGAGAAAGACCATTGCATGAAGTGTTTTAAAAAGTAAAAAAGGCGCAGTATAATAATGCATTATTGGAGACTGTATTATAAGTCGTAACTCGTAGATATATAAAAATCATTCGAATGATTTTGGAGAGCCTCTAGAAACAGCGGAGATATTTTAATAATTGCATAGTTTGACAATTTTCACTCGAAATATCCCGTCTCTAATGGCTATATGTAACTTTCAGACTGTAGTGAGTGAAAATTGCATAAAATATGCCCTGATTGTAGTTTATTTTGGATCGGTTGTATATGCAGATATGTTCAGGAGCGTACATTATAAATATAAAGTTCTGAGAAAACTAAATCGAATGTCGTTTAAATTTAACGGGAACGGGATTGAGAGATAATAATTTATTCCTTCAATAACACACTCATTACATCACGTTAAAATATTTTTCAGCTCTTCATCTGAAATAATCATTTTTACATTTTCTTCAGTTTAGATCAGTTTCAGTTTATGAGTTTGGATGATTTTATTAATTTAGATATTTATTTTTTCGATATATATTAGGAAAAAATTTACCTATATATAGGTTTAAATATTTTTTTTAGTCTTTCTAAAACATGTAATTGCCCACATATCATTATTTTCAAAATAAACCGAACAGTTACAAAAAAATCTCAACCGAACAACCGAGCTGGGTAGAGTAGTGGTGACAGCACTAGACTCGCATTCGGGAGGTCCGGGTTCGAATCCCGGCGGGAGCAGATGTGGCTGGGACTTTTTCCTACTGCCTCTCGCCGAGAAACGATAATTCCTGTACTGGCCATCTTGATTGAGGTTTTCCATGGTTTCCCTCAATTAATTCCAGATAAATATCGAGATGGTTCCTTATTTGAGGCCATGGCCGATTACCTATCAAACTCCTAGTTCAAAAATTGCCTACCTTATCCTAATTTCCTATAATTCCTTCATTCGCTCATTGCTATTACATAAGTTGAAGTTTTAAAAATGTAGAAAAATAACGGAAAGTGTGGTAGATGGAAAATAGTAATGGTGCGAATGACGTCTGTTATGACATAAAGTCGAGAAACGGACGTTAAACGCATTATTATTATTATAAAATAAACCGAACAGTTACAAAAAAATCTCAACTATATGTATAGGTATTTTGATCTTAGAAATGTCTGAGAACAATATTGTAGATTTTGTACAAGAAGATTATTTTTATTTACTTGTTAAAATAAAAACTGCCAGAAAATAGGTCGGTTTTTTCATATTTGGTTAAAATCTTCGAGTTATTGTTTACATAATATGGTTAACATATTTTGTTCTGGCATGATTATTTGAAGGGTTTTCCAACAGATTAACTAGACTTATCGTTAAATTTTTGTCAGCAAATGTTAATCCTTTAGAGAATGTAATCGCAAAAGTGGTTTTCATATTTTAATTTAAAATGCTGCTTGACAAAATTCTTTTATGATTATTACCTTTTTAATTACTGATTCTATTTTTTTTTTTCAGGTACATCTACAGCGGCGCGATTAATCTATCGGTGAGTAAGTTTTCGTATTTTTGCGTCCAGACAGACAGACACTTTCTATATATGCATTTGATTTTAATCTCCATTTTATTTACGTTGGCTCTAAATCAATAAAAATATTAGATTAACTCTGAAATTCAAACGAATTTAAAATTGCTATCTATATTGAAAAAGTAAATTATTTCTATGTTACTTACTATCAAAACGAACGTTGCCATTATTTTTAGTGTTCCGTATCTCAAACGAAAAAAAGGGACCCTTATAGGATCACTTCATTGTCCGTTTGTCTGTGTGTCAAGATCATTTTTCTCAGGAACGCGTTGAGGTATCAAGTTGAAATTAATATCAAATACTCAGATCTGCAATCTCTTGGAGCTGTGAAAAAATCAAACTTGTAAGTCACTGCAATCGAAAGATTCGGCTGTTTATGCCGCATATTTTTCTACAAACGTCAAAATAGTGCATACTAGTGACATCGGACGGAATATCTTAAACGTTATTAGTTCAGGCATTTATGCGCCTTAGTGTGTATTAAGGCTGTTGGAACGCTCTGACTTTTGTTTGTGCTGAGACCCAGCGGTAAGGGGCGAGGTAGGCAAAAGACATATTGTGGGTGTGCCCTTTGTTAGCTCTGTCTCGCTTAAACTACGAGGCTAAAAAATTTTTTTGCAAGGATGCCGCTGTCAATTGATTAATCTAAATTTTGGAAATATTTTGAAGATTTAAAAAACTTTTCCGTAAAAGGAAGAGTCACTTTAGGTTTGTGATGGAACAGTTTTGTGAAATAAGTACGAATAAGGTCATAGTGTGACATTGAAAACGTATTTTTTTAGCACAATTAATGCCAAATTTTTTCTAGTAAATCGTACATAAATTACAAAAGTAGTTCATTAGAGACCTAGATTTGTCCTTTATCTTCCTTATAGCGAAAAAATTTTTGCAGAATGTTGACGGATAAGTCTACAATCAGTTGACAGCCGAAGCTCTATTTTTGGCTTAAATTCAGAGCGTTCCGACAGCCTTAACGACAAATAATAAAAATAAAATAAACCCCTTCATATGCGAGACGACGATTACTATTAGATCAATCTTGAATCCAATGTTAATCAAATGGAGATGTTTTACAATTGAAGTTGAAATTGAATACTCTCCATTTAGAGATGAACCGTTTTTACACAGTACCGATACAGAACGAAAATGAAAAAAATCTATTCAAAAATTCCGAAGATTCGACATAAGCGATTTTACCTTGCGGTTGCCTATAGTTATTTCTCAAATGAAATGACATGCATACCTATTATAATTTTCTGTGACAATGATAGATGAGCCGTAATGAGGTACCTCGGCACCAGGCGCCCCCAGAATTTTCAACCTGTGCGTGACGAGTGATTTGTCCCCACTAAACAGTTTTTACATACCGAAACAAAACGGCACTGCAGATTATTATCTCATTATTTTTATTTTCTGAGAATACAGAACGATCAGAAATACTCCCGATAATGCTTTCACTTTTCAAAAATATTTTGAGTTCGCTTGGATGCTTTTGTTTATATCCTTATCCTACCATAAATGTGAAAAAATGAGATCTTTTCTTCCAGTTTGTTCGGCCATCAAAATAACAAATTAGGTTTAGGAGTTCTGGAAATACGTGACATTAAAATTTACATTTTGAGTTTAATATGCTTGAAATATGTGATGGTAAATTGGATTTAATGGTTTAGTGTGAATTAGGCTGTAGTATAACTGTAAACATAACCAAATTGGGAGATTTGGGTTAAAGTCCCGACAGTATTTGTTAATAAAATTTTCCTATTAATTTCATAATACTCTAAATGTAAATATTTGGCTGCTTTAAATCCAATTTATCATCATAATTAAAACTTCTAGTTTGGGATCAGATTGGAACTCGTTACCAGGTGCTACTCTAGCACTTTGCAATTTATTCATGAAAATGACATGAAAATATCAGTGGGTACTGAACCTAGATAACCCCACAGTTGAATGTTGATAACCGTAGAAAAATCTTTATCAAATCGAAGCTGTCAGATATTATGCAATCACTTGTAGTTTTAACTGTTACCGAGTTTGAGAAGGAATTTTTACATACTTTGTTGATAATGGAATTATTTTATATGGTATGCATTTTATTTTGAATTCAGGACCGGCTTTTAGAGAGACACACATAGAAAGGAATTGTAGATTTTATAGATGCTCGGGAAATGGGGTCCTTACGATCTCGGTTATAAGACGGTACGGCCGCACAAACTGGACTGGGGTACCAAAATTAATATTAAAAAAAATATGTTTTTTTCTAATATTTTTGTATCGTGCGATTGGAGTAAAGGCCGACGCTGCGTGCTGTGAATAAATTATATTAAATGTCAATCTAATTGATCAGATCTGATTTTCCGGAATCATGACGTCGTTCTTCTCAAATGTGATAGCTGCATTTCTTTGAAAAGTTCAGCTGTAATCTGATTTCTAAATATTTCAGTTTAGTTACATTGCTATTTTAATAATTTTAAAAAGTAACAACGTGTACTTATAATAATTGTAGATAACGCGGTTGCTGACATTTTATACCTCTTATAAGATGACTATCAGCTGTTCAGTATGCCCCCTTTTTCATTCGCATAGCTCTCTATTTTTTTTATACGAGCACTAGGATGTTTGTATGCATGAAAAATGCATTTATGTTTCCGAAATCACTAATTTCTATGACAAAATCTTATCCAATCTTTGATGTTAATGCTTCAAAATAAACTAGAATTATGTACCATTCTTCCCATATGACTTTTAGCAAAGTTTTTGCAGTTAATCTAAATAAACGATTTAAAATCAGATAAAAACGAGAAAATCTGCAAACATTTTTTGCACAAAAATTAAATATAAAAAAAAATATTATTCAGCAAGCCAAAGTCAGTATTTTTAATATTAGTATGTAAAGAAAAAAAACTTCAATATATTAATTTGCCTTTCCGTAATTCGAAATCTCGTAACGAATACCACATTTTTTTATTCAATGTTTAGGGAAAAAATGTGTTTTTGAAATTTTTAAGCAGCAAAACAAAATTTTGTTGAGCTTAATTTTATCACATTTATGAAAACCAAATAAAAGTTCGAGTAAGAAGTTATGTTTGTGATGAGAAAGGTTCCTCAATTGACATATTTTGTTTTTTGTGAAGAAGTCATCTAATGTCGTTTGTCTTTTTTCTGTTTCGTTCAGCAAGCTGTTGTCGATAGCAAGATATTGCTCCACCGACACTTCGTCTTGCTTTGACCTTCTATCAACATTTGAATTATTTTGTATAAATTGATTCATAATAGTGGCTAAACTGTTTCTTTAGAAACCGCGTAGTACTGAAACAGTGTTAAACGAGGTCTTGCTGTATTTATTTAAGAATTTGCGTAACTGATTTATTTTTATTTAATTGCATTGTTTGTATCGAATCATTAGCACGCCGTGCTTCTCATATCTGTAACAAGACAATGTTTTTGTTTATTGATCTGCAAAACAGTTGAATGATAATCGTATACCTAAACAGTTGACTGTGCGTCTGTGCGTTTGTGAGAGAGTTTCGTATTTATCTGTGTAGTGGTACAAATTATAATTGTTTAGGTTTGGCCAAGTCGTTTACACGTTGTTTAGAATAAACTATAACACGGATCGTCGTGGTAGCGACGGCGGCAACCGCCTGGCCACGGATTGAATGATCGCATCCATGCACGCTTTGTGTGGCCCGAGAGCCATGATGCAACTTAGCGCGAATCTGTTCCATGGAACTTTTATAATGGAACAGACAGAAGTAAAACTTCTTTTTAGCGAGGGTATCTGTTTGAAATTTATTGTGACGCGTTACGGTTACTAACAAAATGGCTACGAAAATGAAGGGAAAGAAAGAACGCCTTGTTTTATAATACGTAGATGAAGGTGGGGTACTCCTGAACCGTTCTGTCCAAAAAATAGATAAGAGTGGAAGACAAAATCTTAAAAATTTTAAATTATTTTTTGCTATTTAATTCAGTTTGCTATTAGAGCGTGTTGTTTTAGTTTTTTTAAACTATTACTTATTTTTTATCCTGATGATCCTGGTCAGGACATTAAGACAAAATCAAATTATAGTATCCTACAGTTATTGTAAAACTAGTCATTTTTTGATCCTGATCAGGACATTACGACAAAGTTTCAAATTATTGTATTGACATTGGTTCTTTATACGTGTGCAAAATTTTTAATCAATCGGACGTGTTGATGTCGGTGAAAATTTTTATCCTGATGGTCCTGATCAGGACATTAGGACAAAGTTATGAAATTATTGTATTGTCATCAGTCCTTGATAAGTGTGCAAAGTTTCAGTTTAATCTGACGTTTTGAAGTGGATGAATTTCACGTTCAAAGATTCCATTAACATTCAGGTGAAGCTAATAAAAGCAAGTTTAAAAGAACAAAGTTATGCTAGTTCACAATGGCCTTTACTTTGACAAGTAATTGACCAGGGCTAGTTTTTATATGAATAGTTCAAAATTTGAATTTGACAATTTTTCGCAGTACGGGTGACGTCACGCGGTATAGCTGCCATATTTACAGTTACTAATAATTAATATATACCAAGTCATTAAGGTAACTGAGAATTAACAGTTTAATAAATGTACCAATTAGTTTAATGTCACGTTGGAAGTTTCACATATCTGAATATATCTTAAAATTCATGCCTTACTATATTAGAGATAATGAGATATTGTGCCACAAGATGTCACGCTGATTAATCTAGTTTGCGACCCATGGTACAATAAATTGAATATCTCCGTTGAATTTAAAATTCTTTAACTATTTTTAAAGTTATCCTTATTATTATGTGCTGATAAGTATTATTAGTATTTTTGTCAAGTGGAAACTTCCTAATTATCCCTGCAGCATGCGCTTGTTTGTACCTTATTAATGTATGTTTACATCATGATCTCAACTCGTGTTTCTTACTTTAAACACATTGCATACGAATGTTTAGTGTCAGGAGTGCTTCAGTAAATCTTCTTTATCGTTTCTAAATTCAATTTGTCAAATTATACATCCATATTTGATATGAGTATCAATCACTGGTCTGTGTTGTCTTTTATGCAAATTATTTCACTTTACGCTTTTTAAATTTTGACAGTTTTCGTTAATAGCAACCTTTTAACTGTATATAAACGCCCATATTTCGTAAACATGACAATAATTGCGACAGATGATGGCAACGATTACTCGAACAGCTAAAATAATCGATAGTTTTGTTTCGATATATCGATAAAATAATCGATTATTAATCTATTAATCGACGTTTTTTATAGCAGTTATATTTACGAGATTCAAAACTAAAATGTTAAACAAACTGCGAAACTGAAATCTAAATAACTTTGGTAACATCATAAATGCGTGGATAAAGATGTACTTTATTTGTGTGGTTTTATTTTTGCTTCAATTTTTTCGGCTGTTCTGTATTGGTATGAAAATTATCCATGATTTATCTACACTAGTCTACACTGATATTATAAAGAGGAAAAATTTGTATTTTTGTATGTTTGTAATGAATAAACTCAAAAACTACTGTGCCGATTTAAAAAATTCTTTCACCATTAGAAAGCTACATTCATCCTGAGTAATATTATTTATTGCTAGAAAATATTAGGATCCTTACTAAAACTTTAGTAACGTAACCCAAGGTGTAAAAAAATGCCATAAAATATCTTTCGTCGCATGCGCTGCGGAAACTATTGATGATAGAACAAAAGTATGTTCTACAATATTAAAGAACATATCAATAACTACAAAAAACTTCGCGATACTATATGTCCAACTATTATCGTTATGTCACAATAACCACTTTTTACATTTTAATAATCTATATAGATAAAAGACGATGTATATGTAATCTATGGACTCCAAACGGGTAGACCATTTTTGATGAAATTTTCAGACAATCTTTAGATTAGCCCAGCGCCAGCGGGTGATCTTTTGAAGTTTGGTAGCGATCGGATCAACAGAATTTTTTAAATTTCTTTTTGGGAAATCAGATTTTTCTTCAATTTTTGAACATTCACAAATAAAAGCGATTGAATTCGCGCAAATTCAATACACGTTGAGAATTTAATGATAATGATTCTCATCTTTTATATCCTATATATTACATTTACACCCGGGCGAAGCCGGAATGGGCCGCTAGTAATTAATAAAAATATAACTTTGATCTAAAACATAATATGGAGCTAGAGTCCATGACAGACAAGAAAAGACATAACAGTCGCGTAATTTTACAAGCTTTTATCAATGTTTGTTCGGCTCAAATCTTGTAACTGAATTTTTTGTTATGAACATTCTTAATTCAATACGTTTTGGATGACTTGTGCCAAAAACAATAGTAATATTTGCAAATGATAATTGACTATTTTCGGCCAATTTAATCGGGTTATCGATTATTACAGTTCGATTAATCAAATGGTCGATTTATCGAATTTACTGCCATCTCAAGCGATGAAAAAAATCAGATATAGTTCAAATTTATCAAAATCACAATGAATCGAATGCAGTCACTGTATCTCTTTTATTCTAGAAGCTATGGCGTTATTAAACTTTCTAGGAAAAATATATATAAACCCGCCCATATCTTTAAAACTAAAAGAAATGCAGAGATGGGAGTGATCGAAGTCAAGTCAGCGTGATTATTTGTCTTAAGGCTGTCGGAACGCTCTGAATTTAAGCCCAAAATAGAGCTTCGGCTGTCAACTGATTGTAGACTTATTCGTCAAGATTCTGCAAAAATTATTTCTTTATAAGGAAGATAAAGGACAAATCTAGGACTACTTTTGTTATTTATGTACGATTTACTAGAAAAAAGTTGGCAATAATTGTGCCAAAAAACACACGTTTTCAATGTCGTACTACGGACCTTATTCGTACTTATTTCACAAAACTGTTCCATCACAAACCTAAAATGACTCTTTCTTTTTCGGAAAAGTTTTTTAAATCTTCAAAATATTTCCCAAACTTAGAGTAATCAATTGACAGCGGCACCCTTGCAATAGCATCTTTTAGCCTCGTAGTTGGCACCAACCAAAAATTGAAACGTGCGGATGATTTGAGCGAGACAGAGCTAAAGAAGGTCACACTCACAATATGTCTTCTGCCTAGCTCGCCCCTTACCGCTGGGTCTCAGCACAAACAAAATTCAGAGCGTTCCGACAGCCTTAATACTCAACGTATCGAAATAAAATAACCGCTTTTGTGTTTGTGGCAATGATTTTTAATAGGAAACAGCCATATTATTTTTTATAATCTCATTAGTTAAATGATATGCCAACAAATGGTCACTTTAACAAATTCTGAAAATTGTGCAACACTAACAAACACACATCTTTTAATTACATGTCATTTTAGAACTTGCAAAATAATTAGATTGATGTTTTAAAGTTTGAAAATATAACAAAAGTGATTTTATAAATACGGCCGTGAAAGTGAATGAATAATATTATTATTCTTGGGAAACCTTTACAAAAACAAACACCAATCGACCATATGTACCTCTATAATATGAGTTTACGTTTGTTGTCTGCGTCTCTCTCCCTCACTCTCTCTCTCTCTCTCTCTCTTTTTCTGCGTGTGTGTGTGTGTGTGTGTGTGAATGAAATGACATGAGAGAGTGTATTTTTGGGATCAATTTCCCAGTCATCCAGCGCGGCAGTGGTCCAACTGTCTAACTCTGAACTGTTATAAGGATTCCGCTGGCTGATATAGATGGAAATCAGATCTGAAACTGTTTCTAATGGATTATTGTTATACTGGGTGTGTCGACTTGTTTGCGCCAATTTGAAAATCCACATACAGTGGGCTCGCGGTAATCGGGCCCCGGCTAATTGAACGCCTCTTTATAACATGACATAGTGCCTAGGGGCAAGCATGTTCATAAATCGGTACTGCTTAGACCCAATTCAATATACAGATTGTATCAACTCAAAGCTGTCCATAGGGCACTCTGTGTGTAAGACAGAGCACCATACACAAACGATAAGCAAGAGTGAGATAAATGATCGCTAATAGGTAGTAATTACTGTGGTTACTGTAAAATAAATTTAAATAAACGTCTTTGTTTTCTAAGTAAAAATAGCCATTTTATCAATTAATGACAGTCTGTAGTCACTACCGAAATTACTAATAAAATGGCTATTTATACTGTTCACGAAAAAATCCAAATAATTAAATGGCTTTATGGTGGTAATTCAACCGCCGACGTAATAAATTAATTGATAAAATGGCCATTTTTACTTAGAAAACAAAGACGTTTATTTAAATTTATTTTACAGTAACCACGGTAATTACTACCTATTAGCGATCATTTATCTCACTCTTGCTTATCGTTTGTGTATGGTGCTCTGTCTTACACACAGAGTGCCCTATGGACAGCTTTGAGTTGATACAATCTGTATATACAAAAGTATATCCTTCCAGAGACACAATTTTTTAATACTAGGGTTTTCATAATTGTTTTGTAGGGTTCCGTACATCTGATGACGGAGCCCTTATAGGATCACTCTCGGGTCTGTTTGTTTGTCCGTCTGTCACAGCTTATTTTCTCCAAATCTGCTGGACGAAAAAAGTTGAAATTTGGTTCATATGTAGAGTTCAGTGTTGCCAGATTTTTTTTTTGCCAAGTCGGGATTTTGGAACTTTTTGAGTGCAAAAAGCGGAATTCTTTCGTCGAAAACGGGACATAGTAAAAAAACGTATATAATCTGAAGTTTTTAAATATTTATCTTTTTATTTGAGTTCAAATTACGTTTATGTGACAATAGATAGCAAAAATAGCCATAGAAAATGTATTTTAAAAAAAATATGATATCTTAAATCAGATTTACCCTATCGTTAAATAGTTGTCTTATTCGTCTTCTGAATAAAAAAAATAAAAAAAAACAGAAATCAAAATCAAAAAAGTTTTACTCATTAGAAAAATATGGCGTTTCAAACAATAGTCTGAGGAGTGAGTGTTACAAATTGCAACTTACAATAAGAGAATAATTATTTACGCACGGTCGATTTATCCCCGAAAAGCGGGACTGAGCCTGTCCCGCGCGGGACATTTAATTTTGATTTAAAAATCGGGACGTCTAGCAACGCTGGTAGAGTTGGATGACCCTAAGCTTAATTTCGATTTTGGGGGTCAAATTTTAAAATTAAAAAAAATATTTTTTTCAAATGCATCATGTGACGTATCAAATGAAAGGACTCGCTTATTTTCAGGGAGAACCGTTTAAGATTGAACCTTCAATATTCGAACTTAAAAATTATAATCCTACGAAGTGTAGAGAAAAACCAATGACACTCTTGGTACCAACTGTACAATAATTTTTTTATCATTTACCAAATTCTAAAATTGAGCACACATTATTGACCAACAACTTTTTGTACGATTTTTTGTTTTCCTGAATATGGTAAAAAAATAAGTGCTGTGAATTATGTATGATTTTCTTCAAAAAACATTTGATGTAATTTGTTAATTAGACTGTAGATGCTAATGACTACAGTTGTTTGGGGTCTATATTCTACAAGAAATAAAAAATTTGTCAGATATCTTAATTTCTTATGATATTTGCATTTGAATGTTTTTAAAGATAAGAAATTTAGTCCCTGCATGAGCCTATATTGTAAAACGTAATAGATCTCTTGTAGAGACACCCTGTATAGACTTCGATGAGATTATCTTCAAAAATAATAGAGATACAGGTATCTGGAGACCATCTTTAGAACACTCTGTGTATTATTAAAACTCCATTTTAATTATTAATTCAAAACGTGGCTAATTATAGATACTAATCGGTGTAGAAGCCAAAAAGTGGTATATTAAAAAATACATTTGTTGAGAAACGAATCTATCGTCAAAGTATAATCAACTGATTTATTCGCTCCGTACCTATTTTAAATTTTCATGTTTTTTAAGGAAATAATCGAAGAGAATATATATTTTTATTGTAAGGTAAGACAGGTAATAATTGTAGAAATATTATTGAAAAGCTTTGCAAACATTCCATTGAATAACAAACATTATAACGTGTTCTTTATCTTTGTCTGTCGCACAGGTAAATATGGTAGTCAGTTGAAACAATGTGTACATTAATTATTATGCTAAATATTCACGAGACATTTCGACAGTTATATACAGGCTGTCCAATTTTTTGATGAATTCACCTAAAAGCAAATATAGATATTAGCACTTGGAAGTTAGAACGTATATGGGGTCTTATCGGTTAAATTTGTAAGTCCATAATATCACCTTTTAATTAACTGCAAAAGTTAATTTTTTTCGTCGTTTTCTGAAAAATTGCAATATTAAAGCCTCTTCAACACTTGCAGACACGGTTTTTTGTGGAACTGCATGAGGCAGCCATTTTGCTTATTCTTTGTAGACCCCATACAGAATAGTTTCCGATTCGAACACCAGATGTCAGTAACTTTGCTTTTAATTGCGAACAGAAGTTATGTGACTGTTAAATTACGTTCTTGTGAATCAAATATCAAGAAAGAAGTTGGTTAATAACTACTACAAATCGCAAGTCACTAAAAAGTAATAAACTGTTGGGTAACTCAGATCTGAACCGGTTCAAAAAGCCGACTCTGATAGAAGATCCGTGAGAGCCGACTCACTTTTTTTGAGCCGACGGATCAACGGATCCGCATAACTCAGTGAAACACTTAACACACAGAAGCACATTTTACACTTACGTATCAGTTCTTGCTTTGATGCATCTGTCAGCTCAAATGACTCATGCATCACATGTTTGGCTATGCATTCTTGATTCTATACAGGTCGTGATATGATTGATTGAACTAGGTAACTCAGTGGCAGACTGCAGTAACATATTCAGAACTCGGCTCTTTTTGAACCGGTTCAGTGAGCCGGCTCACATACGAGATCCAGATGCAAAGATGCAGATCACTAAAAAGACCCGTTTTTCCCATCTCTATAATAAACACCACACCTCGTCGGAAAACTAACTTCATGACGCGCTTGACACGCATTCTACTATAAAATAAAAATTCCATTGGAAAAATTTGTATTGTTTTCCGAAACATCCCTTATGTCCTTGTTGTGTATTTAAGCGATAGAGATATATTGACTACTTCAGTTGAGGTTAGTCTCGACTTGGAGCTGAGCCTCCCGACGGAAAGAGTCACAAGAGACAATTTCCCCACGTCGTCGTCGCGACTTTAGCGACGGCTTGAAATCACATAGAGATACACCGTATGTTCATTTCACACACGTTGACCAGCGGCTGCAAACAAAGTAAAAATCTAATCCTGCCTGACGAATAGTTAACGCAGAATCGAGTAACGATGCACGTTGTAGGGCTGTCAGGAGTGCCAAAAAGTATCGATATTGTTGGATTGCTCCTTTAGGTGCTCCAAATAAAAGGAATTCTGACACCAGGGCAGATCTTTGTTGTGGATCTCCGTGACACTTTGAGTTTAACGTTATTATTTGTAAACTTTATTTAACTTATTTTAACTAATTATTCCTGTTGACTTGTTCTTGAACGTAATTTTAAAGAATAATAACTAATTATTCTTTATTATTTAGTTCTTGAAGGTGTTTTAAAAGAATAAATAATTAATTTCAATTTAATAAATGTATTTAATAATAACGGAGAGTTTACAATATATTAGCAACTGTCTTGCAGCACTTCTTGTAGAACTTATCGTAAGACTTCTTGTGAAACTTATCGTAAGATGGGGTAGTTTGAGGGTGCGCTATTTATATACATTTCTTATCTAAATTGTTATCTTAACTTAATTACTAAATTAGGTGGAGGTGGTAATTGTTTACTTAATTATTTACTTAATTATCTACATTCTTGGCATACAACAATATATATCGTATCGTAATTTTTTTAAGTACGGATATCGATACCGATATATTTTTTATAAATTATCGATATATCGGTACACTTTGAAAGAGAACATTGGCACTCAAAGAAATTTAGTATACATATTGGCTAGCTTAATATAATCTCAAATAGCAGTTAACGGATATTATTTCTAATAAATTAAATAAAAAATAATTATCTCAAATCAAAAACAACGAAAAGATTTTTTTTTTATTTATTAATTAAACGTCTAATACATTTAGGAGCAGATAATTTTAGAGATTAATCTAACAATTACCGGCGAACCTGTGGCATGCGTGCCACAGGTGACGTTTGACAGATAATTGTTGATACAACATGAATTGAGGTGTAAATCGAAATAATTAAAAATATTCTAGATGTTGTAGAAATGAAATGAAATATTGCATGAATAGCATTTTGACTGTTTATTATTCCGAAAATATCGAAAAATCCGGTGAAAAAGAAACGTGTTTTATATGATTGTGCTTAATTCATTGTTGTTGTTTTTTGAACGCACTTAAAAGTATGTTCCAAAAACACATGTGAAAACATGTTTCTTTTTCAGTGGAGTTTTCGATATTTTCGGAATAATTAACGTCAAACGGCTTCAACAGGGAAAATATATAATTATTTTTTTAAAAACAATAAAGCAGTTTTTAGTAGTGGAATCGAAAAATTACTTAATTAAAGTATTTATATTTATGGAGATATTCTGTATACTCGTATATTAAAACTAAAAGGCGATGTATCTATGCATGGACCCCAAAACGGCTTGAACGATTTTGATGAAATTTTCAGGCAATCTTTTAGCCCAGCGGGTGATCCTGTGAAGTTTGGTAGCGATCGGATCAACAGTATTTTTGTTTTTTTAGGAATTTTGATTTTTCTTCGATTTTTAAACATTCACAATTAAAAGCGATTTAAATAAATTGACTTTACCAACAGTAATAGATATATTTAAGAAATGAAGCTACTTGCTATACTGTTCAAATTTATTTATTGAAATAAATAACAACGTTTCAACCACTTTTGTGGTCTTTTTCAAGTTAAAAAAAAACTTGAAAAGGACCACAAAAGTGGTTGAAACGGTGTTATTTATTTCAATAAATAAATTTGATCATTATAGCAAGTAGCTTCAAATAAAAGCGATTTAATTCGCGCAAATTCAATACACGTTGAGAATTTTATGGTAATGATTCTTATCTTTTATATCCTATATATTACATAAATTTAAACCTGGGTGAAGCCGCTAGTTGCTTATGAAATTAAAATTAAAATCTCGAGCGGCAATTAGAATCATACGCAAAACTTTCTGCGCAGCTTTGTATAATAATAACAAATAGACGCGGATATTTCACCAATTAACTAACCGGTTATTTACCTTTTTCATCACTACATTTTTAGATTAATTTTCTGATGTTTTGGTGCCACTGATTCTACTGTAAACCAAATGCTCACACGAACACTTGCTACGTTTCGCTTGTCATGAATACCGTCTGTGAAATATTCCGAGTTTCCTTAAAAATGCAAAAACAAAAGTAGCTATCTAATGCAAGGAATAAGAAACAATAATCGCACTCATATATTATTTGTATCGGTTTTTTTTTATACCCGTGGAACGATAAGCCTGATGTCAGTTAGTATTATAGTGTTATTTACTACCGACTAAAATTAGTTGGACAGATAGGTTGTAGATTATAGACGCTCGACAACTGAGGTCGTTAGCATCTGTACTAAAATTAGTATCATGTCAATGCAAATAAATAAAATCGTAGCTTTCGACTTAGACCGAATTAGCCTTTTGCATACATCGCTAACAACAGACATATAGGGCAGCTGTAGGTGCGAGCGCGAGTAGATGCGAGTGAGATACTGATGCGCTCGCACCTACAGCTACTCTATATGTTTGTCTGGCTAGGGCTAGGATGAGCAAAATAAGCTTTAGCTCTAGTGAGTAAAGCGATAATAAAGCACAAATCGCTAGCGATGTATGCAAAAGGCTAATTCAGTCTAAGTCAAAAGCTACGATTTTATTTATTTATAAAATACCGACTTAATTTCGTCAAATTATAAAGCGTAAGTTTTTATATTTTTCTTCGGAATAATATTAGAAATTATGTCGTCCATTGCCAGACACTTAATGTCGTGGCAACCCCTTACCAGATAGCCTTAAACTTCAATAATATGTAAGTGTACTTACGTTATAGTATAAAAACTGAATTTTATACAGGTTACTTGGGGAACTGTTAAAAGATGTTTCCCCAGTAGCCAGACAGTTTCGACAGCTCTAACCCCTAGCCAGACAAACAAATAAGGTAGCTGTAGGTGCGAGCGCGAGTAGATGCGAGTGAGATACTAATGCAGTCGCACCTACAGCTAGCCTATATGTTTGTCTAGCTAGGGGTTAGAACTGTTGAAACTGTCTGGCTACTGGGGAAACATCTAATAGTTCCCCAAGCTTTTATACTATAACGTAAGTACAGTTACAATTTATTGAAGTTTAAAGCTATCTGGTAAGGGGTTGCCACGATATTAAGTGTCTGGCAATGGACGACGTGATTTCTAATATTATTCCGAAGAAAAATATAAAAAACTTACGATTTATAATATGACGAAATTAAGTCGGTATTTTATACAACTTTGCTACCTGCTACTTGCCAAAGCCACGATGACCCAAAGTACATAATCGACCATCTTTCCTACCTGTGTTGGAAGCATGCGCTGAAAAACTTTCAGCTTTTATAAAATAACGAAGGTCTGGCTCTTGGTATATAAGTTAATTTTGCAAAAAAAGTTATTTAAATCATAGATTCTCAACGGTGGCGGTAACGCTCCCCAGTTGGCGTTGAAGCTTTTCATGGGAACGGTAGTACACCCAGAGGCAAATGTGGAGCGTTGAGGCAGTTAGGAAGGGCGACCGTGACGTACTTATCTAATTAAGAAATTAATATAATAAAATACTTTGCACTTTTTTTTTCGAAAATGTTATTTATGATATTTATGATGGCCGGATAATTTACTGGCAAAATGGTAGTTTCCGGTTTCTCTTTCTCAGAACAATATAATGTAGGTAGTTTTGAACAGTAGAATCAAAAGAATTAATTAAATAATGTATAAATGTATAAATATTGGTTATATAAAATTAAAATTAAAATCTCGACCGGAAATTAAAATCATGCGCAAAACTTTTTTGCGCAGCCTTGTATAATAATAATAAATAGTCGCGGTTATTTAAAATAAATCACCCCGATTAATTAACCGGTTATTTATCCTTTCACATCACTAACCTTTCCCTGTAGTGTTACATATTTTTTTTTAATATGTGTCCCTCTGATCTGTATTTATAAACATTCTTATCAAAATTGGCTATAATATTTTCAACATATACTTTGCATCGATTTCTTTTTATCTCAAGTGTTGATAACGAAGAAACCTGTCACCTATTTGACTTGTTTACATCGTAATTCAGAACTAATTTGACAGGTTCGACGTTTAACCGTCTATAATTAGTCAAACTACTATAGTTTTATTTTAAAAACTGACGTATGACATAGTAATGAGAACACGATGGTGTTATTTCGTATCTATTTTTCTTCTGAGAATACATCAACTGAATTATGGGATATGAGTATAGTAAACATTTTCAGAATTGAAATGAAATGGTTCAGTTGATGTTTCAAGTCATAGAGGACATCATCAGGTACAGACAGCCCCGAATTTAACAGCGTATACTATATTAGTTACGTTACATTTTTAAAAATTCCAGCCAATTGAGGCGCCAGGATCATTCCAACTTTAAAAATATTCACATTATTTGACATCAGGTAAAAAGAATCAGGTGAAAAGACCAATCTGTAGTTTTAATACATTTATTCGTTATAAATGTAACGAATAAATGTACTGAAACGTACCGATTGGTCTTTTCACCTGATTTATTTCAAGACCTGATTTTTCCTAATGTTATTTGACATATTATAACAAATAAAATAAAATTTCTGTTGACGTGCACAGTGACGCGGGTAACGGCTATTAACAAATATGATATTTGGTATTTGTTTCCATGGTTACATAATATGGTTTAACATATAAAAATTAATCAATCATGCTTGTCAGCTATCTAACTAATTTCTTTTTGACAGATCTCTAGATAAAAGAACAGCTGTTTTTTTTTTATTTTCAAAATATTTCCGGAACTAAAAAGTTTAGAATAAAAAATAATTTTACAAAAATAAATAAACCATAAATCATTATGGGAAAAGTATATCATTATATGAGAAAAAACAACGTTATATCTTATATTTCTTTTGCGCATGCGCCGATTTTCCCCAAAAACAATAGGACTCTTCATATTTGCATACCAAACATCCTTTCAAAATTTGGTTTCAACCCGTTCATCCGTTAGATCTGTATTGTGCTCACAGACTAACAGAGTTTTTCCAAAAATGTTTTTTGGATTCAGGAGAAAAAATATTGTAAAATTTTGAAAAATGAATTTTAACCTAAATTAATGCCATTCCCCACTAGTGGGTTGGAATGGTAAAAAGCCTGTTTTCAGTTTTCACCAGACAGCAAGTAGTCGTTTGAAATAAAATGGTACCATAGTTCGAAAAGGTGATAAAAAAAATATTTTTTGTTATAAATTTTTTATCTCCATGTCGAATTTCAACCTTGTAGGTCACCGGGAAACACGAAAAAACCTTTCTCTAAAAGGAATAACACTGCATCACTTTTCGAAATATTATAAAAAATTCGTTTTGAGTTTTGACGTCATTCGTGTCCAAATAACATATTTTTATCGTCTATTTGTTTGTGAGCACGATACAGGTCGAACGGTTGAACAGAATGATCCAGTCCTCCAATTGGCTGGATTTTTCAAATGCACGTAGATTAGTTTTTTTTTGTACTTTCATCACAATCAGTAAACGAACTTAATGAAGACGTTCAGAATTTTCAATACAGTTTGGAAAGAAATCGTTAGAGAAAATCATAAATCTTGAACGTGCATAGAATTGATAGACAGATGCGCAGTCTTTAGTAAGCTTCTGTTTTAGATCATGTAAATTTGTAAAACTTAATAAAGAAGTGTCATATTAATGGGTTCCCGTTTGACAGGCCAGGAAAATAAATTAGTTGTAAGCTATTCTGCACGCCTGCCTATGCCAATGCATCAGAGCTCTAAATAAATGGAGCTCTTGCACTCACTGTCAAAAATTTGGTGATATAAATAGTAGTACATGCATATACACATATTAATTAATAGCGAAGGCAACAAAGAGTGCAAAAATATATCTCCGTCTCTTTTTTCGAAGTAATTCCCTGATTATTCCGCCAATATATTACCATGAAGTATATCTCTTCTTATCAAAACTTCTGTGCCTTTATCTACGACAAGAAATCCAGCTAATTGTGCGACATGATCATTCCAACTTCAAAAATATTGAAATTGACATATTATAGGTAATAAATAAAATCTACTAGGCCTGTTCAAAGTCCAAAGTATCTACTTTAGAGTTTGAATAGGTTCAGCTAGGGGCAGGGGCGTCGCCAAGGGGGGCAGGTAGGGGCAGCTGCCCCTCCCTAGAGGTTCGGGATTTTTTTAAATTATAAGTTTTCCTGCCTAATGTCACAGAATAAGTAAGTAATAAAATGTAGCGTTCAGCAGAATAACTCTGAAACTAAAATCAAATTTAAGGATTCAATAAATGTGTAAATATTTAATATCTTAACCCTCAAAAATCTGAAATTTTTGTTTTTTTCTCATCCTTCTGCCCCCCTCTGGCTCAAAGGCTGGCGACGCCCTTGGCTAGGGGTTTGGCTCTACTGGAGATCTCATAATTTTTTAACAGTGAAAGAATTATGAACTTGTGAATCTTGGTAACCAACTTCACATGAAATATTTTTGGAGGGATTATATATTTTTGTAGATTTAAAAGTCGGACGTATACGAGTTCCATGTTGGGTTAGGGAGTGGAGTATTAGAGTGAGTGCAGTGCGATGATGATTGAATGCGCGGGCGTTACCGTAGCTAACGATGTGTCGACAACGTGTCGCGGTGAACCAGTCGGTTATTGATTGTCTTTCTAAAACTAAAACACACGTGCTTTTGTCTTCTCTATAATATTATCATATTATATACCTATGTATAGGCACTGTCCTATTGTATTTTGATGGGCGTTTGTCTTTAGCAATTAACAATTTTATTGACGAATTTATTACAGAATAGTAGATTATGTTTCTAGTACGTGATGATGTATATTACGGCGAATGCGACATTAAGTTAAAAAAGGAGCGCCAGTGAGTTTAAACACTCACATCAACCATAATTTCAAAGCGAAAACCGGTAAATCCTATACAGATCGTCAGCAGGCTTATCGTTTGAGACTAAAATCAAAGAAATCGGGCGAGAACTTAGAAAATGGCAATCATTTGAAGATTGATGAAACCCCGTCAGCACCCAAGCGGCTTGCATCTCCGATACCTGATACATGATTCAATGTCTACCGGTAGTCCCACGACTACCAGGGCATTCTTATGTTCTTAAAATATTACACAATACCATTTTATACAATATGCAATATATTGTCAATTCAAGGGACAATATGATGTAATGGTCAGCATGCTGGCCTTTGAATCCTTCTTCTGCTCATTGATATTTTGTGATATCGTTCAGACCCAGCTTTGATATTTTTATTTTACGATACTGGCCAGACCGAAAACCAGCAAATCCTATGCAGAGCGCCTATCGTTTGAGACTAAAATCAAAGAAACCGGGGGAGAACTTAGAAAATGGCAACCATTTGAAGATTGATGAAACCCTGTCAGCGCCCAAGCGGCACGCATCTCCGATACCTGATACATGATTCCATGTCTACCGGTAGTTCCACGACTACCAGGGTATTTTTTCGGTAATATTGGGGCCAAAAATTTTTTTTAAACCCTAAAAAAACACCCTTAATTCGATTGAAAATGACGCGTTGTGGCTACACGTCAACAACACGTAGACAAGCGGGATTATTGTGAAGCAAGGCCAACACCTGGACAAAAGTGCATGTGGCCCGCGGCAGCTCCAATGTTTTAAGGCGGTCGGTGGACCACCAAACCACACCGCTCACTGTTGACTACTCTGTTTGTATAACAAACATCGGCTATGCCAATTCAAACACAGAGCAAATTGCAACTCAAACAATATCCGTCCATCCATGTCTAACTGTGACATTTTCATTCATCCGATCCTAGTTGATTGGATTAACGCAATCGCGTGTGGCGCTGTAATAATATGACTGCGTTCTAAGCCTTTCGTAATTCATAACATTGAATATTCATAATTTCAAACCGCGGCGGTAGACCACGACACGTGACAGACATATATTTCAAAAGCACCGATTTAATTGAAGTCCGAAGTAAACGACCTTGTCGTGAAGGTCATAAGAGATCTTTGTCGTGTATTGTTCACACGTCGCAGTCGCTTTCAAAAGGCTTGGACAAATAATACGGTGTTTTTGACGTAAAATTTCTTGAAAAGAGTTAATTGATTTTAACGAAATTTGAAGTCTATTTAAAATGGACCCTGGGAATATTTTAAGGCTTGACAAAAGTTTTTAGGCCTAAAAATACAGAAAAAATTCTCAGAATCATTTCAAAATTGAAATTTTACCTTCGAGTAAAAATTAAAAGTTGCCGCCAAAATCTTAATAAAATCGGCCCGACAGGACCGGACTTCAAAATTTTAAGGAAATACAAGTTTGCGGATCAGGATTTACTTACTGCAGGGTGTATTTAATTTGGTGCTGCTGTTAAATTGATAATAATATTGTAATTAAGAAATTTTAAGGAGTTAATTTTTTTATTTTATTTAAAAACAATGAAAGCAACTGTGTATGTATTAGCAAATATACTGTATTGTTGGCAGGATTTGACACTGCAAGTCGAATTTATTTTTTCAATTTGTTAACACTTTAAATAATTAATTAACTAAAAATCCAAATGATACTTTTGCCAGTTCACAGATTAGAACCTGAGAGCCATTTAGGGACTGGAGCATAGAACTGGAGGCTTATAAATATCGACTAGCCAAAGAAACGCCATCGGTTCTCTATAACAATACACATAGGTGAAATTTACTCTGAAAAATATACTTATAACAAACGGCCTAGTGACGCAGATTTCACAAGAGTTGGGTTAGAGTTGGAACGGAAAGTCAAGTTGCTTTTATATTCTATATTTTTATATTATTTTTGTACTGAAACTGATTTATTTTAAGACACACAAAAAGTGTAAAAACGGATAATAAGAAATGTAATTCGTTTAACAGTTGTCAAATTCAAACATATGTCAGGTGAACTACTCTGCTCAAGAGTCGGGAATGTTTACTCCTTTAGTCCGACACTGAGATACCAAACAGATCAATATATCTTATTCGTTTGTATAACAAACGCAATTATGTAAAAAGTGTTATAACTTTTTACAATGGAATACGATACCAATAACTGTACTATAACTGTAAGTTAAGATTGTTCTGAACCGAAGCGTATACTGCATACGCTGATAAAGCGTCTATTTTGCATATCAAATAGTAATATATTCAATGCGAAAGGATGTTCCGACGGAGATATCGGGAACGGAATACAATATGTGACGTCGCTACGAACTGCTTCAGAAAGCTCTGTCCTATAATAGCGCAGCAGACTCCCTGTACCCCAAGGTTTCTTAACTTGGGGTCTATGAACCCCAGAGGGGTCCGTGAAATGAGTGCTGGGGATCCATGTTACTTTGAAAAAGGAAAGTGGATACGGGTATTACTGCAAATTGCAAGAAGTGTATCACAAGAAGTACAAAAAGAGATGTCAAACATCTCGAAACACTTCAGAACTCTTTTGGAGATTGAGTGCCAAATGTTATATACCTAATATTTAATTAATGTCGACATGTTTGAAAATAATAATGATGTTTATTATTTTTTGGTCAGATTACAACGTACCTCATTACGTGTTATAAATCAGATAAAAATATGTAAAATATCTCTGTTATAATTAAAAATGAAAGCTTTGAAAGTTAATTTTCGGACAACAGCTTTGTTTATTGTATTTTAAATGAATAATTGTATGCACTGCGCGAACAATTTCCATTGTGCCGTTATGCGAACATTTGTTGTAACGGAATTATCAGCAGTAACCAGATACGCACGCGCATATGCTCTCCAGTCTCTCCACCTACATACATTTCTTTTTACGCTACAGTTGATGTCCGATTATTTGACTCTTTGTGCAGACAAAAGACGTCACTGTTTTAGGGATCCGTACTAAAATAATAATAATAATATAATAATAATAATAATGCGTTTAACGTCCGTTTCTCGACATTATGTCATAACAGACGCCATTCGCACCATTACTATTTTCCATCTACCACACTTCCCGTTATTTTTCTACATTTTTAAAACTTCAACTTATGTAATAGCAATGGGCGAATGAAGGAATTATAGGAAATTAGGATAAGGTAGGTAATTTTTTTGAACTAGGAGTTTGATAGGTAATCGGCCATGGCCTCAAATAAGGAACCATCTCGATATTTATCTGGAATTAATTGAGGGAAACCATGGAAAACCTCAATCAAGATGGCCGGTACAGGAATTACCGTTTCTCGGCGAGAGGCAGTAGGAAAAAGTTCCAGCCACATCTGCCCCTGCCGGGAATCGAACCCGGACCTCCCGAATGCGAGTCTAGTGCTGTACCACTACTCTACCCAGCTCGGTGATCCGTACTAAAATGACACTCAGATTGTCAAGAGACCTGTAACTTTTCTACATGGCTATGGAGTGAAAATCGGGGCTCGAGTGGATTCTTTAGAGTTAGATTAAGCTTTACAAAAATAAAAAAAACACACAATTATCAAAACCCTGCCGACAATATAGTGTATTTGCTTATAAAAGCAGGGTGGGTTTATTATGCGAACTTTAGTTGGTTTTTGGGCAAAATAAAAAATCTCCTTAATACACTCTTTAAAATAACATTTTTTTTTCTTAATTGCAATATTATTATCAATCGAACTTCTATACCAAATTATATACAACTTTCAGTAAATAATTCACTATCTGCAAAGTACATAAGTGTCTTCATAAAATTTGTAAGTCCGGTCCTGTGGGGCCGATTTTATTAAAATTTTAGGAATACTTTTTAATTACTACTGGAGGGTTAAATGTCAATTTTCAAACGATTCTGAGAATCTTTTCGGTATTTTGGGGCCCAAAAACGTTTTTCAACCCCTAAAAACTACCCTTAAAATGGCCCGATTACGCCCATTTTAAATAGGCTTCTTGCGGTGATAGATTTCAACACGTGGGCGAAATTTCTTTAAAATCAATTAACTCTTTCGAAAGTTATATATATACAAACATTTTTAAAAATGGTGCCAAAGTGTTTAGGAGGTTATAAAAAGTCGAGAAATTTTGGTCCGACCCCTAGGTCCCGCCATCCGACCGACGCCAATAGTGTGTGTTGCCATATGGCAAATACACTAAAAAATGATCTGTCGAAAAAACGACCTCCCTAAAAAAATCTTGGCCTGAAGTAAATAACGTAACTCCGAAACCTATGATATGTGAAATCACTACAACGTTGTACATGGAAGTTATCGTATAGTTAATTTGAAATTCTCAGAAGATAATCTTTCTGAATTAAGGATAAAAAAACCCTTCGATGTTTCAATTTTGCATTTATTGCTTACGTGTCAGGCGATTTTCTCCCATCTTCAGAGCTCAGATGCCGTCCAATTTATTATTAAGTATATTAATGTCAATATGTTTCAAAAGAAGGTTTTTTTTTGTTTAAACAAATATACAACAGAAAAGTGGATTTTACACGAAATATCAATAAAAAATATTAACATCAATAGGATCCGATAGAAATTTTATCAAAATTAGTTGAACCGTTTTTACTGTAAAAAGTGTACCTTAGTATTTTTTGAGAAAGATTTCTCGGGTCTAGTTTGTTAATATCGTACTATGGGAAGTTGGTTGTGTGGGCCTTAAGGATCGCATTTATAGAATCTTAATCTGCGACCCACCTCACGACTTGTTTGTTTGTTATTTTGACAAATTACTGATAAATTGAACGGAATTTAAGCTCTGAAGAGAAATCTCTCGAAACGAAAACAGTAAATGCAAAACATCAGTGTCGTAGTGATTTCAAGAAGATTTTCGCTTCAGATTACTAAATCAATTTTCACCATTTCTTCCGAATGCGTACATTGCGTTGCGTTATCGATTGCTGCAGCAACGCAGGGAGAACGCAGCAGGTGCGTTCGTTTAATAACAAATGTTTGTACTGGGTTTAAACTAAAGCCGGACCTGTTCAATACTGATAAATTTAGTTCTGTGATCATATCTATTCACAATATGAAGTACGTTATATATAACGAGGCGACCCATAACACCATTGGTGAATATTAATTCTCATATATTGAAATTTTCACTTTTATTTTAGTATCGCGATAGGTTTTTGTTTATATTCGATTAGCATTTTCATTAGCGATTCTAACAAGCTGTATTCTACATGAAGCGTATCGGTTTATATATCTGTATCATCATATCATTGCTCGCGAGATATATAGGTACAGTATTTTTGCGCCATACGCTCTATAACCTCATTTTCAGTATTTTTTCAAAATTTTTGACAGTTCATTTGCGTATAGCAAATGTCACTTCTTATAGACCATAGATTTCCAACGGGGGCGGTAAATAAATAGATACATTAGGTACAGATGATATACAACGATATTTTAATATTTCATAATGCTATTATGGACTACGGGACGTTGAAACTGTTTTTTCTTCTAAAGGGGGGCGGTGGTAAAAAAAATGCTGGGGAAACTTTACTATAGGCAGTTTATTTACTATTTAATATTCGTGCTTACATTTTTCATATACTTCTGATGGTCAACGAGCTGTGGATATGGAGTGCTAGTCTGGGTCGCGCGAGCAAAATGACAGAAAGAGATAACGATAATTGCGGTATACATTCTGTCTTTGTTCAGCAATATACAACATGACAGGCCGGAAAGAGACATACATATATCGTGTTTATTGTCTTCCCTTTCCTGTCGATTTGTATGCGCAGTAGTACATTCACACCATATTTACAGCTCAATTATATTGGTAGCTTATGAAAATTGCTGCTGAATCAGCTAAATAGCCTACTTTAGTTCTTTTATTACAACACTGTGGGTCGTTTTACATGCATGTAAAGCAAGTTTTTGGCAAAAAATGTGTATTTTTGTGCCGCTTCTTCCAGTGTGATGAAAGATGCAAGCATTGAACTATGGATTATATCTAAAAAAGTACGAAATCTAAACATAAAGAATAATGAGAATCGCATGAAAGACTGATAAAGGAGAGACAGAAAGAAAATTTGCGAAGCGTGTTGATTGTTCAGTCAGTTAAAAAATAAATTCGTCTGTTGTACGTTTGAAGAGAAAAGACTAAAAACTAAAAAGAGCTGCTGATAGATTTTTATGTATTTTCTGTGTAATAGACGTGGTCAACATTCACGGTTAGAGAACGTTTTTTTTAATTTTTGTTGGAGATGCGAAATAGTTATACATGCTTGATTCGCCATTATTTATAAAAGTAGAGGATATTTCACTAATTCAATTAGACGATAATAGGTATTAACAATGATAGTGTCATATCTTGACAATAAGATAGATGAAATATTATATATCAACAGTACAAGGGCAGAAAGTTGAAATTCCCAAAATATGAAAGAAATTGGCAGGTTCATTTTCGAGAAAAAAAAATGAAAAATTGGTCTGGTGAATTAAATTTCATATTATCAAATTAAGATAATTACATAAAAATCATTTCTGTTGCCAACGCAGCTTTCATAAGCGTCGGGAGAGGACTTGAACCAGGTTTATCGATTTAAATTAAAAAAAAAAACATTGAGTCACCCTCATAAGCTCACATAAGAAGTTAAACTTCTTTAGTTTTAATATTATTTCCAAGTTTAATCTTTTTTATGTGAAATAATAATATTTATACATACTTAAAATTGTCATTTTAATCGTAATCAAAAAATATACGCTTGACATTCATATTGTAGATTATTATTTTGTACTTTAATTGTTCGTCATTTTAAACGTCAGACTTAAGTCGTGCATAACCCAAGCAAGCACTGACTATATAGCTCATCCTTGTCTTACTATTTTGCGAATCAAAACGCAAGACACTATAAACTTCTGTCCTAGTGAGTTTCATGTAATTTAGAAGACAAACTCATTCCCCCTTAATTTGTTTCATTCTACTTCCCCTCGATTTCTTACATTTTTCAAACAGATACTTCGCTAAAGACTTTATTATAGCCATGTTTTTTTTCGCCTGAATCACCTGTATAGATGATGCTAATTCGGATCTGAAGCAGAAATTCGATTGTAGGAGTCCGGGAAAAATAGTGCTAGTTTAAACAGAACCGGTCGAACGAAGTGGTTGGCCACCCCTGGCGTATTGAGTATAGCCAGAAGATAGAGTGCGCTCAGTGTTGCGTTAGAATTTAGATGATGCGGCCACAAAAGGACAATTAAACGCCGGCAGCTAAACGTTAACTCTCCTTTAAATTGTATCTTTTATAATGTATATTGTATAATGTACCTATCTAACTCCAATGTAAACTGTTTATTGTTCACATCTATTTCGTTTGCAAGGCCTCAACAAATCAATGCCCAGTTGCAGAAATAACTCATCTACAAAATATTTTCAATTGTACACATCATTGCATGGAATTTTTTATACACATATGTACATTCCTAGCCAAAATTAATGCACTGCTCGGTTTTCTGCTATAGTTTGAGCAGAACACCAAATATTTCTAAGCTTTTGAGGTATAGGATTCGAAGCCACGGCAGTCCGCGTGGCTTCGAATCCTATACCTCTGCTCATGAATGTTTTGTGATATCGTTTAGTTTTAAGTGAATATTATGTTATTTGATGTAAAGACGCTAATTACCTAAGTTTTCGAGAGTCTATAATCTGCAATAAATAAAAATAAACAAATATCTCAATATGCAAGGGTTTGGCAAATTTTTCTCCAGGTCTTAGCCATACTTTAAAGTTGGGCTGATCATTACAGGTTCTGAGTTTCAGCTGTTCTATATGCTTTATTTTTCACCCGTATAACTCTACCTAAATTTATGCATGTAAAATGCACTTATTCACGTCCATGAAAAAACTTATTCAATCTTTGTTGTTAATGATTACAAAATAAATTAAATTAGAAAAACATACAAAGTGACGCTTAGACCAAATCCAGATTGCAGTTTTCGAGCTGATCTGTACTTGTGTTCAAGGTGAACTCGGCCGAATTGAATCAAGTTTGGAATCTGTTCTAGAACATTCGCTTACATCAAGCTCGCAGTCTATTCGCGAACTGTTCGCGAGCCGTTCGAGAACACGGTCTAACCGCGACCTTACGAAATGAGCGGTCGGTGGAGTTTACAAATATAATAATCAGAAATCAGAATACAATATATTGAACGAATTGTACTTTATTATTTTCTGTCACTTTTTAAATAAGCTATTAATAAACAGTTAGATTACTATCGTAGTTATAGGAAGTTAGTGAAGGAATTTGGCGGAGTGGATATCTCACGTATTCACTACTACTCCCACATCTTACGCATTCTTTAATGAAACACGATTTAGTTGATTCCTCCGTTTCCATGCTCTTGGTTCCTAACTGGGAAAGGGTTAATGATATATTTTATATTGTAAATTTCAAGGATGTGAAAAATTTTAAAGTTGCTAACAGGATAGTACGATGGCGATATTCCACATGTGCACCTCTTCACAATATTGTATTGTGTGCTTTGAGATTATAAAGCAACTAAAGCAACCAGGATAAATGTATGTGTGTTTTATATCTATATGTACTGTCATTGCCGAGAGGGGTCCGTGTGCATGTTGTGCGTTAAAAGGGCTTAGCAGAATACTTGTGAGTCTGAGGCCCTTTGTTCAGTTGACGCCTGTGAAATTGTTACTCAATACAACTGTTGTTATTATTAGCTATCATATTATGGAAGACTTGCGTAATAATATCAGGGCTATTTTTTATACTGTTGCCAACCGCATGACGAACTTGTCAGATACAGTGTAAACTCTATATAGCGACGCAGAAGGGACTGCGCATTTTCTGGCGTTATAGAGAGTTGTCGTTATACGAAGAGAAAGAAAAATCAATATTGTTTTACTATTATGGTATTATTTATTAATAACGCATAAATTTGACAAACAAACACTCGGTGCGTATGATGCCGATAGTCGAGGTAATACGGGCTAGACAATAAATCTGTAGTTCTTATCAATTTCGGCAACTTAGAAAGTAGGTGTTTTATAAGTTGCCGAAATTACTTGCTTTATAATAACATATGGTCGTTATTTAGAGTGGGTGTGATTCTACATAGAGTGTATCATTGTATGAACAACAAGGCAAACCAACCAAAATCGAGTAATTTCGACGTTTCAGGGAGTTTGACGTTAAATCGAGTGACGTTACATGGAGTTTACACTGTATTTGTAGTGCATAATTGCTAGATACATACTACAACTTTATTACATGCTCCCGATCGTATTTTTTTATCAGAGAATAGATTTTTTGCGTTAGGATTAAGCTGATGGTTCTTGGGACGCTACAGGCCCAATAAAAAAAGGCATAATGTGTCACAGCACACACGAGCGAAGTAAAACTTCTATTCGTATAATTGATTATTCTAAATGTGGAAATTCTTTTGGAGTGCTGAGAGAAAATTTATAGCAGGTAACGGAAGTTGCGAGCGCACAGCTAACGAAAATTTGACAGTATTAAGATGGCCGCGCTAACGAAAATTCGACAGTATGAAGTTGGCCATAACAGATTCAGAATGAAATGACGAAATCAATTCACTTTCTGTCATCCGGAAACTATATAATATACTAGACGCTACTAGATGACTATAACGTCTATATAACCTTTGATTACAACCAATAGTAAAATTTATAATATCGTGTTTTTGATTACACGTAAAAACTATGGAGGGTTAATTTTTGAAAGTGTTTTCAAGTATTTGAGGCTAATTTTTGTAAGTATTATTCTTAAACTTTTTGAAGATTACATTGCAATAAATTATTTGCATGTAGAATATATTAAAAATTAGTTTTCAATCACATTCACGTCGAAGAAGTATAACTTCAAACGCGTGTACATCAGTACATGCACCCACTTTTTATATTTAAAACACAATTCATTTAAAACACAAAATAAACCTTAGGCCTGTATTTGTCGAACACTGTTAAAGATAGAAATTGCTAATGCATCTCGATTGTAATGCTTTTATGGCTTGTCTGACTGTTAAAACTCGCGATGCGCTCGTTTTAACAACGTCACATCTCGTACATAAAATAATTCATTACAATCTTGATACACAAACTACTAATACGTTATCGTGCAGTAAAATATTTGCCGATTTTTTTAAGATCTAATACACCATGCTATAAAAACGAGAAAACACTTTTGTCCAAAATTTTCTTTATGCCTGAGTTTACTGGGGCATGAAACACATGTTTGATTATTGGGAGCCAGTCAATTGTTTGTAAATGAACAAGTGCACCCCTCTGGTATGTCACTATGCGGGTGGTCTCTGACCACATTAACGATAAAAAGTTTGGGTTCATATCAATGTCAGAAAAGTATGGAACTTTTAAAAAAAAATTTTTTTACTAATTAAATTGGGGCTGACTTCGAAAATTAACTGTTTTTCTCCATTTAACGCCTTTTTTAAAGGCGGATAAATTTTTAAATTTTTTTTCATGTTTTGTTTTTTTATTACTTATTTACAATACATATAGTGGACACGTTATATCTTGATTTAATGTGATTACTATAGAAAAAACAACGGAATCAAAAATTTTCAAAAAATTTTAAAAAAATACATACCTACGTGTCAAATTGAAAACTTTCTCTTATGAGTTGATACACTCAAGTATTATTTTACAGTAATGTGCAAGAGATAAACGATTTTTAGAGAAAGAAACCTGCTTTACAAGCACATAATGTAATATTTTCTTCATGACCAGAAACCGACTAACAAAAAATCCACTTCAATCTGAATAAATAAATGCAAAAAAATATGAGTCATTAAGAAGTTTTGTTCTTCAATAAGTTATTATGCAATCGTGAAATACAATGTTAAATTTTTTGGGAGTAGTGTATGTGCACACTTAACATTGACCATAAAATGCGCACAAAATATTACAAACATCCCGCATTTTTGTAGAGATTATGTCAAAATATAAAAGCATTGTGATTATTGTGTACCCGGCAAGTTTGCATTGTATTCAAAATAAATGGACCTTAACAGCTTTACATGATTGACTAATCTTTACAGAGTAAACGATAAAAATTGAACCTGCCGAGTTATGGAGACGAATAGGTTAGAAATTAAGATTTTTAAACATTTATTACAATATATAGACGTACTACCAATTAAGGTAAAATGGGCAGATATTAGGACTAACTTGCAATTAGTATTAAATAAAATAAAAATAGAAAAAATCTTAATAAAAAAATCTTATACTAACCATAAAAAAAGAACTTTAGCATATTTTGGGCATCTAATGAGGAGCAGCACCTATAAAAATGGACGTATATTATGTCTATGATAAGTAGGGTTGCCATCTCTAAAATTTGGCAACCAGCACGAAACGCGTGAAAATCCCGGTTTTTAGAGCCCAGAACCCGGGCATGTCAACAGGTTTTTTTAAACAGTCAGTGTAATAAAAAACAGATGACAATGTCATAAATCACCGTTTTATTTATTTTCAGACCTTAAAATTAAATTTAGTCATCTTTTATCATCATTTTAAATATACCTAACAAAACAGAATCTTATTACAGTTTGTTACAAATTGTTTTAATAATCAGTGAGAATTTTTTTATTCTTAAAATAAAACATAAATTATTAATATACTCTGCTATGAAAACAAAACCTTATTAAATTATTAAACCTAACAAAATTCAATTAAATTTTTAAACCCGGACTACAATTAATGAAGCCCCGCCCGGACGCTCCTCAGATGCCCTCTAAACTAGGACAAATCCGGGGAAACCCGGACGGATGGCAACCCTAATGATAAGTCTAATATTTTACGTAAACGACAGAAAATATTGGAAAGGTGTGATCGTCAAGGTCCTGTAAAGGATAAGGCACTTTGGATGGCTGGGCCAATTCATATTTTCAGTTCGTTATTTTAATAAAAAATTCAAAATTATTTAAAAATTATTAGCTTCCATATTGATAATACCGATTCATTTAGTCACAAACTGTTTAATACACTTATATTTTGCAAAATAAGCGGCACAGTTTTTATGCACGGTTTTGTTTCACTGCTTGATAAAATTCTTGCGCATCAAAATGATGTTAATACGCTTCGATTGACAGTTTATCTCGATATCATTTTTTATTCGCAAGATAGTGTGTCAAATCTACTTTTTCGCAGTCTTTTTGATGAAACAAAAGGAACGGCTGGATCTATGTTGAAAAAAATTCTTTCAGATCATATTTTCGTCAATAGGCGATTGGTACCTCAGAATGTCGATATCATACTTTGTTCTCGAGTTTTCGTTCTAGAAAGAAAGTTAAAAATAAAAACAAATTATAATACTCGCCACGGTTCTGAAAGGTTCTGAAGTTAGTCACAAACAGCGCCGCAAATGAATATTTTAGAGCCGCCCTGGTTGTTTTGTGGGAAAGAAAGACTCCCACCACCTCCCAGTTACCGGCACAGAACGTGCGCTCGTCAGTGATTGGTTATCGCTGGTTGTTGTGTCACTTGTCGCTTTCCTGCTATAAAGTACAGTCCAGTACGCTATTGTTAAGTTGTTTCTTTGATTTGTAGTTGATCAAGATGCCCAATACAGTTTTGCATAGACAAGCACAAAAAATAATTTTTTGGATGACTTTATGCAAGGAATTAGACCTTTAGATTAAAGAAGAATTAAAAATAATAATATAGCGCGAGTTTTTAGTTTTTCAACAGATTGTACCTGCGCACGCCTCCATTTGCACCTAACTTCAGAAACTTTTAGAACCATGGCGCGTACAGAGTATTCTTTTCCCGACTACCCTCGATGCGGTTTCCTTCAAAATCGACATTTGTGTCTATAACACTTGACTATATGATTTAAACCCGACAGTAATTTCTTTCAGCCATATTATAAACACAAATAGTTGTATAAAATAATATACATGTTTATGTTATTCTTTCTAACGAGAAACCATATTTTACAGAATTTATTAAACTTAATTCGGCCGTAAATTTATTTAATAGATCTTATATATGCTCTCAAGCAAGTATAAAATTAACACCGAATATTTTGTTGATGTTAACACGTCTTAAAATTAAGTACTCTTAGCTCTACTTAAGAACGCGCTCATTGGAAACAACGTTCTCAAAGGAATTTAAAAAAATTCAATAAATAGTTTCAATTTTAATGTACTGATTTCAATTTATAAGCGAAAAATGGTCTGTGTCTTTGTTAGCTTAAAAGCTACCGGCGTTATAATATTTTTAAATTTTTTTAAATTGTCTTATTTTGTAAACCAAAAGAGATGCAGAAGTGCAAGTTAGTGTGTCTTTTTCTATAGCTAAGCATTGTGATTTTTACAAAAAAAAAATGATTTTCATAAAAAATTTAAAGTATCGTAAAAAGTCTTCTTTTTAATTTTTTTAAATAAACAGTAATGTACTTATTTAAAAAAAAAACTGTATCTCTTTTAGTTTAAATAAACTAGGGGCGATCAAAGGTTTTTTTATGAGGCACGTCAATCCAAAAAAGTAAGTATGTGGCTTTAAAAAAAACGCACTTAAAGTGGATTTTAATATATTTTGACAGTAAATAAAAACACTTCATATAGAAAAAAATATAAATTAAATAGTATGAACGTTATTTTCAGCTTTTAAAGTTTTAATTGAACTTTTTTTGAACAGTCTTGGCTTGTCTTTATATTTATGAAACTGGTAAAGCAGATTGACTGGTGAACCGACCGCGACAGTGAAAAGCACGTCACGCGAAACTTGCCAAAGTACACAAACGGGTGTCGGTGGACCCCGTCACAAAAATATTTTCCGACGAGCGTTCAACCTATCTTTATAATATAAGACACATTAATGCAACGAAATGTACACTGAAAGACAGAAAAAAGTCTTCATCCTACTATAATATAAAGTGAAAGTTTGTATGTTTGGATGTTTGCTACTCAATCACGCAAAAACGGCTGGACAGATTTGGGCGAAATTTGGCACACAGATAGTTTAATACCTGTATTAACACATAGGATACTTTTTATCTCTAAAAAGTGTTAATTTCCTACGGGATATTAAAAAACGAAGTACAGGACGTATCCACTTGAAATTTGTTACTTTTCTTTTGTTGTTTTTACTTTAATCAATGTATAATTGTGAGTTAATAATTAATAAATACTCTTTTGTTATATTTAGTTTTTTTGCGGAATGTCTGTCTTTCTGTCTGTTACCTTTTCACGCCTAAACCACTGAACAGATTTCGATAAAATTCGATACGGAGATAGATTGGATCCTAAACGATGTTACAATGTGCTGATGGAGTTGTCCACCTATTATCCAAAGTAAAAATTAAAATAGAATGGGGTGGTCTCTTGGCCCAAATGCATTTTTATGCTTCCCCCAGACATTATCCAAAGTAAAAAGTAGGTACTACTGGAAGTGAACAGGTTGACTTTTAACTATATTTATCATCTCTTTAGACATCCTATTTTATTTTATCAATACGCATCTTTAACGAAAATGTGAATATCAGTTATCGCGATCAAAGAAGTATAACTTCTGCCGCGCGTACGAAAGTACACGCACCACTCTTTGCTATTTTCCTACGAAATCCTAAAAACTGATGAGAACTCAGCAGTACGCTGCATCATTGAAGTAGGAATATCGAAAATATATATATTGAATGTTATTTTTATAGTTAATCACGCTTAAAATATTTCTACACATTGTGCACTGATTTACGATATGTTTTCATAAACATGAATTATACGATTTTTCGAAGAATACTTGATACCGCATGGAGCCAGGGGATTTCAATTGTGAATTATAGTTGTTATTACAAGATGGTTGCCATAAATTTGTCATAACACTCATAATCGCGTGTATTTTAAAATGGTAGGTATTTAAGATCTCGTATTTTTATAAATCTCTACACTACAAATTGTCGACGTCGTAAATAATGTCGTTAAAATTAACAAAACATGTTGCGAATTTAGTCATCCAATGTTCTAATATTTTACATTGACTATTAACTTATAGTGTCTTTTGTTATGAGTTGTAAACGGTTGTTGAACCCGTTTATCTGCAGTGTCAGCGTTAACAAAATCCTAGAAGGGTGCCGATGAGGGGAAAGAAAAATCCCACTGCACATAGGACTCATGGATCCATCCCAGTAACTTTTCTAGAACCATTTTGTAATAAGTTCAAGTAACCAATTATAAATGTTTTATTTTTAAATTTAAATAAATTGAATTTTTATATAAATTTAATATTATAGTAAAAACACTTTTTTCGCACATATATAAAATAGCTTGTAAAATGACTCTTTTTTGCGTAAAGTGAAAACTAATACGATTTTCCCAATCTAATACAGTAGGGCCTCGATTATCCGAATCCCGGATAATCCAAACGCCTCTATAATTCGAACGAGCCCCCAGCTTGAAAATGTCTTATTTATGTGGTTTTTAGAGCAGCGAAGAAAAGCTGTCCCCTTGTCAGGTGACATAGTGATGAAAAAAGCCAAATTTTGTCATGAAATATTTGGCATCGGAGAGTTTGTTGCTGGTAGAGGGTGGTTAGACAAATTCAAAAAAAGACATGGAATACGCAAACTAAAACTTAGTGGTGAAAATAATACTTAATGATTAAAATTTGCATTCACTTTCAATTATAAACAGCTGTTTAATTTCATCTTTTAAAATATATACAAATACATACTGTACACCTTTTAATATATACGCATACTATAATTCGAACGCCTCATTAATCCGAACAGGGTGAAAATTTTGAGTATTCGGATAATCGAGGCCCTACTATAATTATATCTCTGTCAGTTGCCATTTAAATCTCTATGAGCGACTGAGAAGCAAAGTAGGCTTTGTCCAAGGTTAGTAGAATACTATATGTTGGGCTTTAACATTGTTGAAAGGGTGACTTGACGTTCATTAAAAACTAAAAAATCAAACCAAAGGTTTCGAATGACGTAAGCAATCGATTCAACCAATACGTGACCACCTTTATGGCCTCTTACCCCTAACCTATAGTACTCTACTAACCATTTATTTCTACTTTCTACCCCATTGCGGAGTTAGAATGGTAAAATTAGAGTTTATCGTAAAAATAAACGAGATTGCAATTTATTTTAATGTTTCAAGAATAGATTTAAAACAAAGAAATGGCAAATACTTAAAATGTACTTTAAGACTTGTAATATGTTCTTAAAGTAGCAATAAAAAAGATTAATAAAAAAAATTACTTCCTAATCACTGACATTTTTAATGTTTAATAAATAATAATTTGCCAAAAATATGAACAAATTTGTTTACACTGGCGCTGCTTTTAAACAAATAATAATAATTGTAGATAGATATGGGCGATTTGTATATGTTACGAGCAAATAAGTTGAATTTCATGACGAGATCGGGAATAAACTGTCGTGAAATGAGCGTTGAGATATCTCTATAGAAAATAATTGTGATTTGTGGAATATAGTAAAACCTCGCTTAAGGCTGTCGGAACGCTCTGAATTTTGTTTGTGCCGAGACCCAGCGGTAAGGGGCGAGGTAGGCAAAAGACATATTGTGGGTGTGACCTTCTTTAGCTCTGTCTCGCTCAAATCATCCGCACGTTTCAATTTTTAGCTGGTGCCAACTACGAGGCTAAAAAATCTTATTGCAAGGGTGCCGCTGTCAGTTGATTACTCTAAATTTTGGAAATATTTTGAAGATTTAAAAAACTTTTCCGAAAAAGGAAGAGTCACTTTAGGTTTGTGATGGAACAGTTTTGTGAAATAAGTACGAATAAGGTCGTAGTGTGACATTGAAAACGTGTGTTTTTTTGGCATAATTAATGCCAACTTTTTTCTAGCAAATCGTACATAAAGTACAAAAGTAGTCCATTAGAGACCTAGATTTGTCCTTTATCTTCCTTATAGAGAAAGAATTTTTGCAAAATGTTGACGAATAAGTCTACAATCAGTTGACAGCCGAAGCTCTATTTTTGGCTTAAATTCAGAGCGTTCCGACAGCTTTAACGCTGTTTAGTATTACGCGGTTTAAAAAAAAAGTTTAGCCACTATAACGTAAATTATGGACCAATTTCTACAAATCTTGATAGAAGCTCAAAAGCAAGACGAAGTGTCATTGATGCAATATCTTGCTATCGACAACAGCTTGCTGAACGAAACAGAAAAAGGCAAACGACATCAGATGACTTCTTCACAAAAAACAAAATACGTCAAATGAAGAATCTTCCTCATCACAAACATAACTTCTTACTCGAACTTTTATTTGATTTTAATAAAAAAAAAATTGAACTAAAATCGATATTGGAAATTAATAAATCTATAATTAATTTGTGATAAAAAAATGTTTAACAATAAATGTTATAAAATTTTTAAAAAAAAAGTAACAAATTGTCTTATTCTCTGTTCTGTTTCACTCATGCTTATTATCGGATTTCGTTCAGCGCTGTTTCGTATAGCTCAGGAACTTATTGGAACGTATCTCCCGCGATAAGCGGGGTCTTACTGTATCTAAATAATTACAGAATAAAATTATTAGATAGGAAAAGAATCTAGCCAATTGGACAAATAGGCCATTCCAATTCCAAAATTATTTATATACTTATTTGACAATATAAAAATGAAATAATGTTTCTTGTTTGCATTAAAAATTAATCAGTAAAGCTTAGTTATTTCTTTTTGAGATATAATATGTCATAGACGCTGATGGTGTCACATGTTGATCATCTATAATCTACAATTCTTCTTCTTCTAGTACGTCAGAACCTAAGAACAGTTTACATTTCAACACGCTTATATATAAGCTTCGCTTGTATGTTGTATGTAAAAATAATCTTGCAAAGCGATTTCATCCTCTTCCAAATATCCATTTGACTTAAAACTTTGTAGTCGTATGTAGTTTTCATGACAATAAAATATGATATTTTATATTCGTTGGCGTCTATAATAAACAATAAAGCAAAATTTGTCAATTCAGTTATTGTTTATAGGTCCAATATTAATTATTACTGTTTGTAATTTTAAGTCAAGGTTTATCGGCGATATTGAACTTATGAGAATTTATTTTTCAGCCGTGTACGGCGAAATAAAAGACCGCACACATTTTCTTGTGGATGATATATTTCATTTCATTTTACAAAGGTCTCTCATTACTTCACGAGACAGTAAACGAAACACTTAAGAATACAATAAATATTTCTAAATATTAACAAGTCTAATTATTTTTATTCCCTTAATCCTGCAATGGTATTTATATAAAAATGGGAATAAAAAAACAAGTGACGAAAGTCACGGTGTTGATGATGGGAAAACGTCCCTTCAATCATTTAGAATTTCTATAACAACTAAAAGTCCTTTGTCTGTAACATGTATATTATGCATAAGGAATATGTTCACACCGCGATCTTAATAGCAACATGTATTACATATGTGTCTACGCAGCATAAAATAAACATGTTTTAAACTGAAATATTGCCACAATGAAATGTTTCCAATAAATTAGTTAACATCTCTCAACTGAAATAAAAAATATAAAAACTGCATTAAACTAAATATTACGTATTCTTGTTTTATTTTAAATCAATATGATTCATGTTGAGTCATTCATAATATTCAAACAGAAAGAACATAATATGTCCGTTTGTATATCAGGGCTGCCAACCTCTGAAAATGTTTCCTCCTATAAACTCACGTCGAAATACCCTTAAAATCTCCAAAATTACTTGTTAAAAGCTTATGTTTATGTTAAAAGACTATATTTAATATTTGCAAATTTTTTTATCTAGAAGTTATTCATTATTTCAAATAAAATCTCAGTTTCTTCTGAAGTTTTCGAACTTTTAAAATCATAAATTGTGGTATTAAATACACAACATTTTTTTTTGGTGAATTAAATGTTATGCAAGATCCGCCATTCCGTTTCAGAGAGAATCGAATCATTATAATACTCTGAAGTATTTCAATAGACAGACATAGTAGCTTGTTTTTTACAATATTGTAAATAGAAAAAGTGCGCGTTCGACACTTGCGTTTGAAATCGGGATTGTAAGTAATATTAGTCCAAATTTTGAGATGTTCTCAAAGCGTTTTTGTACTGATTGAAAGATTTTAAGTATTCGTATTACCCATAAGATTACCTCTAAAATATTAGAACCCTAAATAACCCCTTTCACTCCACCCCCCACAATTTTAGTGGAAAAACCCCTATGTTGGTAACCCTGTTTTATGCACCTTAAAGAAAAAAACTGGATAACTACCGAGACGAGCATGGAAACCCCATAATTCGTATACTTGTACCAAATTTTAGAGAAATCAATTCAGTCGTTTGTTGATTTTGTATGAAAAATAATTTTATTAATATGGGAGCACTAGCGAAGTTCAGTATAAAATAGCCTATCCTTTCAGTATCCTACTTGCACCAAATATAATTGAAATATGTCGTAAAAATCTGAAAATGATCAATTTTAACTTAGTAATGGCATCACGCAAAATGTTTAAACAAAAGATGAATTTTTAAAGAAAAGTACCTATCTTACAGACATACTTCTTTTTACATGTAACCCAGCATTAATTTAATAAAACTGCAGTTTTATTATATTAATGCTGGGTTGCAGAAAGCGTTGTCAAAAAAATCTGATTTGACAATGACCTTCATTGTAACTGTACACATTTCTCCATAAGAAAAGCACTGCAGAAAACACTAAACTTAGTGTAGTGTTTTCCTGAAGATGGGAGCTTTGCTCTCGTACATTTCGAGAGCTAATAAAACTGTTGTGGTAAGAAGTTACTATTCTTTTATTTTTGACTAATATTAGTAATATAATAATAATAATGCGTTTAACGTCCGTTTCTCGACTTTATGTCATAACAGACGCCATTCGCATCATTACTATTTTCCATCTACCACACTTACCGTTATTTTTCTACATTTTTTAAAACTTCAACTTATGTAATAGCAATGAGCGAATGAAGGAATTATAGGAAATTAGGATAAGGTAGGCAATTTTTGAACTAGGAGTTTGATAGGTAATAGGCCATGGCCTCAAATAAGGAACCATCTCGATATTTATCTGGAATTAATTGAGGGAAACCATGGAAAACCTCAATCAAGATGGCCGGTACAGGAATTACCGTTTCTCGGCGAGAGGCAGTAGGAAAAAGTCCCAGCCACATCTGCCCCCGCCGGGATTCGAACCCGGGCCTCCCGAATGCGAGTCTAGTGCTATCACCACTACTCAACCCAGCTCGGTTATCTAATATTAGTATTGATAAAATAATGATGGCTTTTATTTTTTCTCTGAAATGTTTTTGCGTAATTTTTATAATTCGAACTAGAGCAGACTTTCAATCTTTTCGTTTTTCAAGAACATCCCCGTCGTTTACTCAAACCTTTCATCACGTACGTCGGAATGATTTAAGATCAGCTGACGTTGCTTTCGCTGTTTCAGCCATCTAGTTTCAGTCAGCTAGCCATCTAGTTTTTCCGTCGTCATGTAGGTTCCCTGCTCGTTCATAATGTGTGAACATCAGTGCAAGGTACAGTGTCAGTGGAAATACGTTATGATGTAGGGCGTGTTATGAAACTTGCCTCTGTCTCAATACCTGCATTGCATATTACCTTTCCTAAGATAGCGGTACCGTAGTACAGCGGTTGTAATTGCGCAGAATGACGTTACAAAAAACAGCGTATCCGATTGCTATAATTATTAAGAAACATCCATTGTTACAATGCTATATTAGAAAATTTTTATTTTCGTACAACTGCTACCATCGGGACTCAAACACGAATCTTTCCACTTTTATGGGTTTGAGTTCCGATTGTAACAGTTGTTTGAAAATATTTTTTTCTAATATAGCATTGTAACAATGGATGTTTCTTAACGATTATAGCAAACGACAGCTGTTTATGAATTTAGTCAACCTGCACCATTCATTGGATATTATAACATAATATATAAAAGAAAGAAAAAAAATTGTTTTATGATTAATGGATTTTGTCAAATCTTGTAAAGTACATTATAGTTTAAGGCTGTCGGAACGCTCTGAATTTTGTTTGTGCTGAGACCCAGCGGTAAGGGGCGAGGTAGGCAAAAGACATATTGTGGGTGTGACCTTCTTTAGCTCTGTCTCGCTCAAATCATCCGCACGTTTCAATTTTTGGCTGGTGCCAACTACGAGGCTAAAAAATATTTTTGCAAGGGTGCCGCTGTCAATTGATTACTCCAATTTTTGGAAATATTTTGAAGATTTAAAAAACTTTTCCGAAAAAGGAAGAGTCACTTTAGGTTTGTGATGAAACAGTTTTGTGAAATAAGTACGAATAACGTCATAGTGTGACATTGAAAACGTGTTTTTTTTAGCACAATTAATGCCAAATTTTTTCTAGTAAATCGTACATAAATTACAAAAGTAGTCCATTAGAGACCTAGATTTGTCCTTTACTTTCCTTATAGAAAAATAATTTTTGCAGAATGTTGACGAATAAGTCTACAATCAGTTGACAGCCGAAGCTCTATTTTTGGCTTAAATTCAAAGCGTTCCGACAGCCTTAATGTTATTTGTGAAGTATTTATTATGACGCCTGATGAAGGTTAAATAATTATTGATCGAAACGTCGCTGAAATAAAAATGTATACAGATTATAATAAGCATTTTTTTATCATCCACGTTTCTGCGATTTTTTGTTCCGAAATTATAACATAAGGTTAGTTTTGTCCTAGACTTAAAGCTCTGCATGCTCGACGTGTGCGTAGAACCTACTCGTATATAGCATCGCACGGACGCACGTATGGTTCCCGCGGGCGCCATAACCGCACCGGTTACACATAGGCGCGACACTGCGTTATACATATCTGTCATATCGCTACACATGGATGCGTACGTTCCAAATAAACACCCCGATCCATAAGGGCGATATAAATTAAATTACACAGTAAAAAAGATCATCTCTGAATTCATAGAAGTTGATTAATAAAGTGACTGCTTAATATATTTTATTTATTCATTAGTTTAATAATAATGCATTTCTCGACTTTATGTCATAACAGACGCCATTCGCACCATTACTATTTTTTCATCTACCACTTCGTCGAGAAACGGACGTTAAACGCATTATTATTATTTATTCATTAGTTTAGTTTTGCTTGCGTTAAACACTTTTTCTCAGTCGGACTTGGATAACTTGAATATCAATTATATAACACGCGCCACGGTTCTAAAAGGTTCTGAAGTTCGTCACAAACAGCGTCGCAACATATTTTAGAACCGTCCTGGTTGTTTTGTGCGAAAGGAAGATTCTCACCACCTCCCAGTTACTGGCACAGAACGTGCGTGCGTCGGTGATTGGTTATCGCTGGTTGTCTTGTCAATTGTCGCTTTCCTGCTATATAAAGTACAGTCCTGTACGCTATTGTTAAGTTGTTTTTTTGATTGTTAATTGATCAAGATGCCTAATACAGTTTTGCATAGACAAGCATGAACAATAATCTTTTGGATGACTTTATGCTAGGAATTAGACCTTTATTTTAAAGAAAAATTAAAAAATTGAAAGTAATAATATAGTGCAAGTTTGTAGTTTTTCAACCGACCGTACCTGCGCAAGCCTCCATTTGCATCTAACTTCCGAGTCTTTTAGATCCATGGCACGTACTATACTTGTGTTTAGGTACCAATCGATAGTTCATCGAGTTTAATCAAAATTGATCCAGGTGTTTTCGACTATTAGGAGAACAGATAAAAATTCTAGAGATACTGATTTATTTACGGTCACCAAGTGCCAGGGTTGTATCTTACATGATATCTACCTCCCGAGCGATTATAATTGCTGAAAACCTTTCATTTTTGCTGAGTTTAGTGTTTGTAAAAAACACGCTTGTCTTTGTAGAAAAGAGGCTTGGCCCCGTAAAAACAAACTCTGGAAATTTTATTCATATACTTTCACCACTTGCTAGATTAAAACAAAGGATAAAAGTTGGCAATATACGTTCTTTAGAAACGCCATTTTGTATTAAGAACATGTTGGTATTTCTAAATTGATAGAAAAGTATTTGAAAAGTAAAAACAAATTCATTTAAATTAAATTTGAGCTTTGAGTTGCAAGATTCGAGTCTTGAATTATATGAATCTGTAACTCTGGGTCTTGAAGTATGAATGTTGAGTTGTCTTGAGTTATTATCCTTGAGTTACGATATGAGTTAATATAGAGTTTATGTAAAATTCATGACGGACTGTTTTTCAGAACATAATACGTTATTCCATTTTTGAAAATGAAAGAATTTTCTGTATTAATGCTTCCTCGAATCCGTGCTCCATTTTCCTTCTTTTCTCAATAAACAATGGATTTTCGAATCTCCACACCTCTGTGTGTATGTACCAAGTATGTGTGTACAGTAGAGCTCCAATTATCCGATGGAACACAGATTAGTAGTTTCCAAACCCTGGTCCGTGACTCAAATGTCGGTAAAAACATTTTTTTGCTAAAGCGATGTATACGTATGTATGTTATCTATTGACTCCAAAACGGTTGGATTGATTTTAATGAAATTTTCAGGCACTTTTTAGATTAGCCCAGCGGGTGATCCTGTGAGCTTTGATCGTGATCGGATCAACAGATTTTTTTTTGTTTTTTGGCAATTTTGATTTTTCTTCGATTTTTGAACATTCACAATTAAAAGCGATTGTATTCGCGGAAATTCAGTACACGTTGAGAGTTTTATAATTTATAATGATTCTCATCTTTTCTATCCTATATAATACATTTACACCCGGGCGAAGCTGGACTGGGCCGCTACTTACATATCGTCGGGTGACAAGTAAAACTCACTAAGTGCCTTAATGAAACAATAGAGATATTAAAGTTTTAGAACATTTTTTTACGTCATAAATCCAATTGTAATGCAATTTATTGGAGAAATGGAATATTTCATTCATGGAGTATTCCATTTCTCCAATAAATTGCATTACAATTGGATTTATGACGTAAAAAAATGTTCTAAAACTTTAATATCTCTATTGTTTCATTAAGGCACTTAGTGAGTTTTACTTGTCACCCGACGATATAAAAGTCTAATAAAATTAGTGTTTAGTATGGGAAATGTCGATTAAAAATCCGCACATGTTTAGAACTGAACTGTATTCAGATAATCGGTATTCGACTGTAGTACATAGAAGTACATTATAAACGGGTATGCAAGGAGTTCTGAGTGCACGGAACGCCGGGAGCAGTGTTTTCTTTTCTCGGGCTCTTGTTTTCGCATCGTCTTTTACCCCACCCATCCTTCTTTAATAATATGTCTCCCTCACATTTGTACAGGCGGTTTGATATAGCTATAGATATCTTTGTCGTCTGGATCGTTTTTTGAAAAATGGGGAATCTTAGATTTTACAGATTATTCCATAAATTTCGTATCTGTCACATTTTTTAACTCCATTCGTTTGCATTTGTTTCTTTCAATGAGTTCGCCTTTATTCGGCTCGATTCGCTTACATTCGCTCGACTGGATGCATTTACATTCGTCCTTTTCCATCCGTTCTCATTTGTCTATTCTACTTCACATTTTGTTTATTTCCGTTCGTTTGCATTTGCTTATTTCTGTTCATTCGTGTTTGTTCGCTTTATTGTTCGTATTTGTTCGTTTCCATTCATTAGTACTTCCACTCTACTTCATTTATTCTATCTATCTATTATGTTTCATTCATTTGCATTTGTTTGTTTCAATGAGTTCGATTTTATTCGGCTCGATTCGCTTACATTCGCTCGTCTTGATGTGTTTACATTCGTCGCTTTCCGTTCGTCCGCATTTGTTTATTCTATACTTCATTCACATTTCGTTTATTTCCGTTCGTCTGCATTTGTTTGTTTCTGTTCATTCATCTTTGTTCGCTACAATTTATTAGTACAGTCAAAGCCCTCTAAGTGCACGCTCTCTAAATGCACACGCTCTCTTACTGAACACGAACTCGCCCTCTAAGTGCACGTTCCCCAGCCCCTACTTCGAATAATCTGCGACCAATCACGTGCGACCGTAAGCGCGCTATTTTCAAACTTTCCATTTCCATCATATTCATAGAGTTTTAGAGATATTGTTTATAGCATCTGATTGAATAAAGATAGCTATAGGAGTTAGAAGAGTGGGGATGAAAAAGATCGTAGGGGAAGTGTGCACTTAAAGGATGGGCCTCGGTTCCGAGCTGTGCACTTAGAGGGCTTTGACTGTATTTCTACTCTATAACTTCATTTATTATTTTATTCATTTGCATTTGTTAGTTTCATTCGTGTTCATTTTGTTTAGTTGGAATCTTCTGCAATTGTTCAATTCTCCATTCAATCGTCATCCATTTTTTCCAGTTCATTAGTATTTTCCTTGATTTGTAAAGCTTTTTATCAATTTGTTGCATTTGTTTGTTTCAATCGATCAACGTTTAACAGTTGTATAGACGAATGGATTTACATAAACAAGTTCAAAATATGATAACGAATAAAAAGCGAATGACCTTTTATTCGTTATCATATTTTTCAACTCGTTTCTGTAAATCCATTCGTTCATTTGTTCATTTTAGTTCGTACTAGGTTGTGTTTATTCGCTGTTATTCGTTCGCGTTCGTGTTAAATCGCTCTTATTCGTTTGTGTTCGGTAGATATAGCGTATTCAATATCTTTTGGGTAGAATATATAGGCAAGCGTCAAAAATATGAATGTCACATGCAACAAAATAACAAATTTCCCAACAAAACGCAACGTCGCAACAATAACATTGAATTCTATTTCGAGGGGCCGTGAAGTACTACGCTTGCCACCGCACTGCACGATAGCTCAGTCTGCTACCCTCTCACTGCATGAACTCCCAACGTGTAGTCATGGCAATGCCGGGCTTGTTTAACTTTTCAAATGTTTCGGGTTCGCATGTTTTTCATTATAAGGATTTGTGTTCAAAGAATTTCAATACGCAGCAAAACGTACATTAAATAGGCATAGATCAGCAAATATATATTACATTTAAATTATTATTGTTAAGGGGCTAAGATGGGTTTCGAAAGCTCAAAAAAAGCATATTTTTACTAATTTTTTTTCTAATATATCAAATACAATATTTTATTCATACAATTTAACATATCAAAGATAAACACATTTGATAAGTACTTTGTGAAATTTTCATTTGAAAATTTTGAAAATTCAGTCATTGGGACTTCATTTCCCTTGACCCCTCAGAAAAAAGTTCTCTCGCCGTTAACAGGGATAACTCATGACAGATTTATCCGAAATTAAAAAAAACAAATATTTTCTGTTAGTAGATACATATGTAAAGCTCGTGCTTGAACGCGAAGGAAAAAAAATGTGTGTATGTAATATGTTCCCTATGAATTCCAAAATGGCTGGACCGATTTTGATGAAATTTGTAGGCAATCTTCAGATTCGCTAACTAGATTTTTTTTTGTTTTTTGGCTATTTTGATTTTTGTACATTCACAATTGAAAGCGATTGAATTCGTGCAAATTCAATTCACGTTGAGAATTTTATGATAATGATTCTCATCTTTTATGGCTATAGATAATTAGAAAATTAGTGCTAGCTGTGCTAAGCCGGACCAGGTTCGCTAGTTGATTATAAAATTATAATCTCGACCGGAAGCTACAATCACGCGCAAAACATTTTGCGCAACCTTGATAAATAGTAAATAGACACGGTAATTTAAAACAAATTGCCGGGGTTATTTAACCGGCTAATTAACCGGTAATTTATTCTTTTACATCACTAAATCATATTATAAGCTACCTCGTCGCGGTAATTTAAAATAAATTACCGCAGTTATTTAACCGGTAATTTATTCTTTTACATCACTAAAACCATACTATAAGCTTCCTTGCCGCGGTAATTTAAAATAAATTACCTCGGTTATTTAACCGGTTAATTAACCGGTAATTTATTCACCATAAACCATATTATAAGCTACATCGTCCCTTTAACCACTGCTTAATCTTTCTGCAAATATCAAAGACACCTTTGCTTCCATCACTTTGATTATTTAGTAGACCACACTGTGTGCTCTGATACAAACCCATCGAATGCAATATAGCGTATATATCTATAGAAAGAGTGAGACGACTATCAAAGAGAGAGAGGGAGCGAGAGAAAGACAATATGGGGGCGGTGAAGTGACGGTGGCGTAGTGAAACGCAGGCAGCACGCCGGCAGGGTTTGTTTTGATAACGGGGGTTCATAGCCCACTTTAATATATATACCTATGTACTATAATGGAGACATTGCATCATGGGCCCCGCTATATATAATATGTTGGTTTTCTGTGTGCGAGTGTGTGAGTGTGGAACCTCTTAATTAATGGGTTTCTTTGTTTGCTTTGAAAATAGTGAATGTGTATTGTGTGTCCCGAGGCGGGGCGTCCAACCGGCACAAGCGCATCACGCGCGCACCACCCCTCGCAATCATCCCCGTGCCCTCAATGTTGAACGCTTACGTGGAAAATGGGACACGCTACTGTTTTCTATCAAAGCTCACTTTTCCGGCTTTACTTAATTATGTTGTTATTATGTATATTATTAAAGGTGCAAAAGTAGGTACTGTTTTTTGAAAGAACAGTTTGTAGGGTTGCAATCGGATTTTTTCGGAGGTGTCTAGAATGCGAGCGGTAATTGCATCTAGAAATTTCGTAAATATGATGTTAAAAAAATGTTATTCGCGTACTTACGTATGCGTGGCAAAAGTTATACTTCTTTGGCATGGTCGCTATAATTGATATTCATATTTTCGTTCAAGATGTACATTGATAAAATAAAGTAGGATGTCTAGGGCTTATGTTTGAGCTCTTATAATTTATATAGATTTTACCTTTGTTCCATTTTCAAAAGTAACGTTTTTAGTGCTTGCATAATGTAACTTTTTAACTATCAAAGAGTTTTCTAGTGTTGAATCCATAATTTAAAAAGATACAAGTATTGAGGTTATTTAACTGTCAAAAGTTGTTAACACTATAGCTTTTAAGAAGTTCCGTCCGATGGCGCTAGTATAGCCTACTTTGTTGTTTTAAGAAATAACTATTTTGACGTTATCAGAAACGACTTCCGCAACATATTCGTTGCATGCTGCCTACGCAACTTCCATAGCAGAGAAATTTTACCCTCAGTCCGCCAAAAGGAGTATAACTTCAAAAATAAAATCCTAATCATATCAGTCAACATATTTATTAAAAAAATACAACGGTTAACACTAATCTTTATACGCAAAACGTTCTGCGCAGCCTTGTATAATAATAATAAATAGCTGCGGCTATTTAAAATAAATCACTGCGGTTAACTGGATAAATAACCAGTAATTTATTCTTTTACATCACTAGCTATATAATAATTTATCTTTAGAAAATGGGAAAAAGCTCAGTTTGGTATATTTTAAGATCATTCGACACTATCTAGGTCGATTGATAAAATTATTGGAAGCGTGCATCGGTTCATCACTTTTTGGATATTTTTTATGTTCCCATCTCTTTTGGTTGTAGTTGAAAACAATGTTAACCATAATACATATATTTACGTAACGCACTGGAAATATTTTAATGTATTAATGTGTTTCGTGTAGAATAAATGATTATCAGTGGCTTGCGACCTAATTCTAGCCCTTGAAGGAATTAATATTATAAACATTGAAATAAATAAAGATTAATTAATAACAAATTTTAAAGTTATTCATAAATTTACGTATATTAAATTCAGCGTTTGCATAACACTCATTACTAAGGATATGAAGTGCTAATTATATTATTCTGTATGAATAACGCAAGAATTTACAGTGCTGTTAATTTTTTGTCACGTTTTTACAAATTTCCCAACGAATAAATTAAAATGAGACAGAAATTTAACAGCGCTATAAATTTTAACATTAACCATACAGAATAGTGCCAAAAATTATATTTCTGACATCTCTCCCACCTGTGAACAAAAAATGTTTTTAATAAATTAATAGTTTCGATACGGAATCAGAACGTAAGGTTATAATTTAATTTATTATATTTATCTTCCTTATAGAGAAAGAATTTTTGCAGAATGTTGACGAATAAGTCTACAATCAGTTGACAGCCGAAGCTCTATTTTTGGCGTAAATTCAGAGCGTTCCGACAGCCTTCATCATTTCCGGTTTTAACAAATCTAACTAATATAGACAGATTTCTATAATTTACACAAAGATTAATAATATGTAGATACATTTAATTTTTTATTCATTATTAGCGTAGCTCTTGGCTGAGTGAAAGCTCATATTTTAATGATGCCTAATTTAAAATTAGCTATTGGAGAATTCAAAATACTGTTGCAAATATGATTTATTACGGAGAGGCTGATTATTTAGATGTGTCATTGTAGAGTAAATGCTAACTCAGCCGCCGCGATAGTAGAAGGTTCGGGGTTGTAAAAGGAAAAAGTTCAATCCTTTTTTTCTTTGTCATTTATGTAAATGTGGTAGATTAGCGTAGATCTCGTGATGAAATCGGGGCTATATGGAGATGCTTTCTAGAAAAAGGTAGAAAACATCTCCAACAGAGAAGTCAAATTAAGTCTTCTTTTAAAGTTGTCCGTAAAAGAGATGTTTCAACGCAAAAAACCGCACGCCACTGACGCATGTTCTTGTGCGTTGGTTGAATGGCGCGCATAGGAAAAGCATGCCTGGGAAACACCGAGTGTTTTCCGAACTGGCGATTTACCTTGAGGTGGAACTGTGGAAGAGGCAACTGTGGATACGTCGGTACTATATACGATTGTCCAAAATAAACACCACATGTGTTACCGGGTTACCCGTTATTCCAGAATAATGTATAAACGTTGCTCGCCGGTTTTTAATTTTATTCATGAAACTCTATAATTGAAATTAACCCAGAAACTACTGGTTTTTCTTATTCACGTTGAAGGACACTAACGCCGCGCAGCGTGCAACGTCACGCTAGAGTAATACATAATAATAATAATAATATATTTCGTTACAATTGACTTGTGTCATTTACAGATTTACATATAAAATTCATTTAGCTTATAAAATTCTTCGGTTATCAGTTCATTCCTTATTGCTTCCTTGAAGCGAGAAAGGGTCTCAATGTTTTTTATTGTTGCTTGTAAATTATTATATATTTTTAAACAGTTATAGATAGATAGATAGATAGATTTATTATTGTAACACTAATAAAAGTCTACAATAATCGTCAACAAACAAACAAAAGTGCACCTCCCTCAAAAAGTAGTGTCAGGTAGTGACTTTCAAACCTTTTAAACCTACTGAAAATTCGTTTTTCCATGTTTTTAGTGTATTTGCCATATGGCAACATACACTATTGGCGTCGGTCGGATGGCGGGACCTAGGGGTCGGACCAAAATTTCTCGACGTTTCATAACCTCCTAAACACTTTGGCACCATTTTTAAAAATGTTTATATATATATGTATATATATATATATGTATATATATATATGTATATATATATATGTATATATATATGTATATATATATATATATATATATATATATATATATATATATATATATATATATTTATATACGTAGATATATATATATATTACATTTTTTTTTTAACTTAAATTATCGTGCTCAGCGACAATGGCTATATGCACAACTCTAGATAAATCAGGTAAGTATAATATAATATATTAATTATGGGTATATCTAATAAATATCATAGTTGTTAATTAGCCATCATGAAAAAAAAACTTTTTTATATTTATGCTTGTCTTTTTAGGGTAGATCACTTGACACTTTGATATAGATTGTACGTTCAATTTACAATGGTAATTTTCACTTTTAGGATCTTCTTCAGGGCTAAGAACTTCCGTCACTTTCGATGCAATGACTTTGGGTAAGCTAATAATGTTTATATTTAGGGTATTTCAGAGATATAGAATATGTGGGTTGAATGCATTTTCATTTATAGTTATTATTTTGCCTAATTTTTTACATAGCTCCACTGGATTCGCGGTCGTCTTCTGTATTTGTGGCGGTATCTTCCATTGTTGATTCACTAGTTAATATTTGTCTTACTTTCCTGATATAACGTGTAAATGTAGCTTTAGCAAGTTTGCTTTTTAGTTCCGGGTATAGCTTTTCTAGAACATCTACTATATCTTGGGGTTCTTTTTCAATTTTGTCCATTGAAATAATTATTTCGTTGAGACTCCGCGATTGAGTCAGAAGTTCAATTAGTTGTTCATACGAGATAATAAATTGATCGCTGTTATTGCTGATTATCGGTTCTAGAATATTCATTTGTGTTTCTAAATTGTTTGTATCAGTGTTTTTTACTTTTTTTCGTTTTTTAGTATTTTGTTCCTTAAGTTTTTTCTGTTTGTTAGTTAGTGGTTCACTGATAGGTATGGCGAATATTTCTTCTTTATTAGTTTCTTTGTTGGTAGTTACAATAAATGAGGGAGGATGAGATGGTTGTTCATCCTGTGGTAGAGGTGAATTCTCTGAAGAAGATGTAACATGCGAACGCTTAAGTTGACTAGTAGTTTCAACTTCCATGATAATTTGTTCAGCTCCATCTTCAGATACCGATGTCTGGAAAGGTTTTTTAATTTTTACTGGCTCAGGATCGGTCATCACGTCGACTGAAATTGTATTTTGTTGTTGTGGAGTATCGTCCGGTCTTGAACTATCCTTGTTGGGCCTTGGATTGGGTGGTATTCTTTCTGAGGCAGATTTCTCTGTACATCTTGGTGATAAATGAGTGGTGGAGTTACAGAATTTACATTTCATTTCTTCAATGCTCAGATATATTTTATATATTTCTCTTTCGGCTTCAACGTTGATTGAGTAAGGGATGTTCTCAGTTGGACTTATATAGGTGAATTTTCTTGAAGTTTTAATATGCTGGAGTCTTGGATTAATCGTATAGATGCGAATATCCGTTATTCTAGTTAACAAGTTAATATTATGTTCTTTTAGGCATTTTTCTATTTGTTTATCATCAATTATGGGTTGTACTCCTGAAATGATTAGCTTTAAACCAGGGTTAATTAATCTTCTAGTTGGCATTGTTTTATTTCTTATATTCAGTGCGGGGTAACGGTTTATAAAATCATTAACAATTGTTTTATTTTTTAGGTAGAGGCAAATACGATCTTGAGACATCTTAAAAGCGTGAGTGATGTTTTCTGGTCCAATTTTTTCTGCAACCGCTTCAATATAGTCTAAGAGTGCCAGCTCATCCGCTGCAGGTAAAACTATTGCGTTTTCCTTTGTTGGCTTATTTGATTGATTTGCGGCATCTGAATAGGATTTGTTAGCGTTTAAAATTGGAGTTGGTGTTGATGTATTTGAGGTATTTACAGGCATGGAGCTTGTGTTGTTAATTTCATTTTCAGGTTGCGTAGTTTGGGTAAGGCTGGACGAAGCGTCGGAAAAATTTGAGATATTATTATTTTGATTATTCATTCTAATTAACTATGTAAAAGTTATTTACTTGGTACGAATTGTAAATTTTAATATTGGTATATTTATGTTTATGCGTAACTTGTTTCAGGTGGAGCGCAACGCGCTCCAGCGCGCGTATTTAATGTTAATTATTATTACACATAAGCTATTATACGTTTGTTAAATGAATATAAATAATCGATTGATAATATGAAAAAAAAAATTGTTCTAATTTTGGATTAATGAAGCATTATTATGCACTCACCAAATAGATGATGAACACAGAAAGCACGAAAGTTATCACTGTGATTATAAATTTGAGGTAAATAAGTTAGTATAACTATTAATTATTTACTGATTGAAAAAACACGTCTGCATCGTTACAAGTTCAGAACAAGACTCTACAAATTTTTTGAAAACACTAATTTGCAGATAGTGACTTATTTATTGAAGGGTGCATTTAATTCGGTGTAGACGTTAGATTGATAATAATATTACAATTAAGAAAAAAAATGTTATTTTAAGGGGTGTATTAAGGGGTTAAATTTTTTATTTTGCCCAAAAACAAACTGAATTTCACATAATAAAAGTAAAAAACCACACGGCCCTATTCAAGCAAATACACTATATTGTCCGCAGGGTTTTGGCACTGCGACCCGGGTTTTTTTTATATATGACAATACTCTACAAGTAAATTATAAAAAAAATCTGCTGTCACAACACGAACTACATATAATATGAAATCAGTCACTGTCCTTCCACGTGTTAAAACCGAGCAGTGTAGTAGTGAAAGCACTAGACTGGCACTTGGGTTCGAATCCCGGCGGGGGCAAATGTGGCTAGGACTTTCTCTTACTGATATTGATAATATAATTACTAAAAATACGAAAATACGCTATTAATATGTTGTGTACGTAATAGGTAAGTTGAACGTATTTTAATTTGATCGGTAGCGGTTAAAAAATACAAAGAAACGTCACATTGAGTTAAAATTACAATGGTAGTTATTTTTGACAGTTTTTAAATGCTCTATATAATTGGCCGTAGTGCATTAAGCGTGAAGTGAACTAAAAAACATGTGTTGCACATTCTCTAAATTGGCTATTGATTGGGCGTAAAATGGGGGATGTTCCACCGCATTTGCTTCACTTACGTATATATCTCTATAGTGCAGGCACAGTGCACACTTATTGACTGATGAATCACAGTTTGCTGCAATCAACTTAGCAGATTTTTACAAGCTTTTATTTAACTTGCGATATTTGTTCGGGTCAAATCTAGTAATTGAAATTTTACCTCCTTCCTGTTGACCAATTGATCTGAAATTTGGTACACACTTTTAGTTCTGATGACAATACAATATTATGATACCTAGGGGAATGGTCCGGCTTCGTCCGGGTCCAAATCGCACTTTTAAATTTTTACCCTCCTCGACCGTTGAGTTGAAATTGTACACACATTACGAAGACAATACAATATTATGGTACCTGACTGTTCGGTTCGGTTTCGTTCTGGTGCAAATAATACTGTAATAAAACTGTTCTTTGTGGGGGATTAAAATTGATTTATTTTTAGCAAACGAAATAATATAAAACAGATAAACTAAAACGTACTTCTCTAGTAATAATGAAAAATGAAACTAACGAATTCTGATAAAGAATAATTCAACGATAACTATATACACAATTATTATTTCCACACAACTATTTACAACACACCGAAATTCATATAAAAATGCGATTTATGTAGACGATCTATTTATTTCTGAACACAATGATTGTCAACTCTTCGCTTCCTATGTATTCACTGCACCTGTCATTGACCTTGACTATACACTGTCTCAGACTGACTGCTCGCGCCCCACACGCGCCTATTTATAGGTGCATGGGTGTGGTTTCTCGAATGATCGAGAATGTTCTCTCCCTTCCAGTGACATAACAATTGGGAGCGCGCTATTCTCGATTCGTCGAGAATGTTCTGTCGCTTCCAGTGGCGTAACAACCGCGCTACAATACTTCCCGTTAACCAGCTTTCCTTCGAGTGCAAATAGCATTTTTAATAAAATACACTAAAAACTTAAAAATAATTTAATAATAATAATTTAAGTTAAACGGTTTTATTTTAAATCATCAGCTGAATGCACATGCGCATAAATCTAACTGTACTGCATGTGTATAAAATGTAATGATGAGCGCATTGGTGGGCACTCACCAATTCCACTATAGGCATGATGCAGGGGGGATGCTGTGAACATCAAACAAGGGTCGACAGGAGATTTAACCAATGTTTATTTTCTAGCTTACACATTTTGTATAGAACGGTGGGCTTCAAATACTGAGAAGTTAATTTGTATCTATAGACTTGAATAAACACTAAATACATACATACATAGTTATGTACGTTATGCACTGTACCAGGCACGTATAAAGGAAGAGGGCCCATGGGTCCCCCGAAGTAAATTGAACCTACATTATAGTCTATCCCGCCAACAGATATGTGTGTTAAAATTTACAGAGCTGAGAATTTTTTGTCTCTCATTCACTTATGTAATGTTTAATTTATTAGAAAGTGATAAAAAATTAGGTTGCGCCTATTCGTCCGGGTACCGGACAAATAATTTATATTTAATTAATGCGGTTACCGGACAAATAATTTTATATTTATTAATACGGATACTGGAAAACAATTATACCCAAACAAATAATATATATAAATATATATAATTAATTAATTAAATTATTACTCATTGTAAAAAAATTGTATGATAGATTAATCAATTATTTTGCAAAAAAATATTTTGACCAATGTAAGAATTAAATGCTGACTTATGTTGGCAGCACTTAACAAATTTTAAGTTTTTTTCAGTTCGTATGGGTGGTGACAATACACACGAATTTCAGATAAACTTTTGAAAAAGAGAGAAAATAAACCAATTTTTCTGCCAATTTTATTTTAATTTCTCATAAAAAAAGATTAATTAATAATATGTTATATATAAAGTTTTTACTGATAATTATACTAAAATAACTCCGATTTCTAGCGTTTATTTTGAAAATTTTCGTAATTAAAAAAAAAACATAATTATACCCGGACAAATAATTAAATTTTCATATCCAATACCCGTATAAATAGTGATTATTTTATTTTTACAGTACCCGTATAAATAGATACTTCCAAAAAATTAACAGTACTGTAAATTCTTACAATAGACACGTGAGCAGCGCATGCCCGTCGCTGTCTGCAGTGACGTAACTATTGGAGGACTAGGCGGGGCGGTTCGGTCGTTGCCGGTCGAACTGCATAAATGCCATTAGACCCTCTCCGATGCCAATAATTCTAGATACGTGCCTGCACTAGCTGCACAGTGCGTTAAACCAAACGTAACATATTACTGTATTATCTAGTAGTATAAATGCACTATATTTGGATGCGGTTTGCAAAGCAATTGTTACAACAAAAGACCCCCTGCCCACATTATGGTTAAATCATAGCAATTCAATTAAATTTCATTTTTATGCTGCGTTCAAATCTCTATTGTTAAAACGATGAAAATATGAAAATTATATAGTTTATTTATCCTTTGTAAAAATTTTACCTGTTGGCGGGCGATTTTTTGAACTCAAATGTTTACCATTCCAACTCCAAAAGTGGAGAATAGTACTAATGTAGGCCAAAATTCACATTTTAAAATTTTACAATATTTGTTTGTTTTGAGGTCACGTAAGTTCAAAAAACATATTTTTGGAAAAAGTCTGTGCGTTTGTCTGTTTGTGAACGAATGAACGGATTGAAACGAATGATGTTTGAAACGCAGATATGAAGAGTTTTATTGTTTTTGGGGAAAATCGGCGCATGCGCAGAAGACACGTAAACTATAATGTTCATTTTTTATATTATAATGATCTATTTATGTTTTCAAGAAAATTTTGTAAATTTTTTTTTTCTATTTTCGGAAATACATATTTTGAAAATAAAAAAATCCGTTGTTGATGGCGTGAGCAGAATCACTGAGCGGTACAAACTTCCACTGATTTGGCGGCATTAGTGTCGCTTACTTTAAAAAGCCACAATCATACATATATAGCTCTGTTTGCATACGAAATAATTTTGGTTCAAATTGCAAGCCAAACGTGTGACATTCGGGAAATAAGGGTTACAGTGTATGCATGTGAGGGCGTGGTACTTGCTGTTCAACGTACATATTGTGCCATAATAAGGCCGTTGACCATACTCGCTCATTTTTTAACCGGGTGCCTAATTACCGCTAAATAACACATACCTTTTAAAAACAAGCTTTTATTAAAATGCACTAAATATCAACAGAGTAGATATGCCGTCGTATGTTAAAGAATGTTATGGCGGTATTTCGAAAATAATCTAAACCGAAAAATTTCACTCTAACTAGAGTTGGGTAACTCAGATCTGAACCGGTTCAAAGAGCCGACTCCGACAGAAGATTCGTGAGAGCCGACTCACTTTTTTTGGAGCCGACAGATCAACGGATCCGCATAACTCAGTGAAACTCTTAACACACAGAAGCACATTTTACACTTAGTTCTTGCTTTGATGCATCTGTCAGCTCAAATGACTCATGCGTCACATGTTTGGCTATGCATTCTTGATTCTATACAGGTCGTGATATGATTGACTGAACTAGGTAGCTCAGTGGCAGACTGCAGTAACATATTCAGAACTCGACTCTTTTTGAACCGGTTCAGTGAGCCGGCTCACATATGCAAAGATGCCGATCACTAGAAAGACCCGTTTTTCCCATCTCTAACTCCAACTATACTTACTAATACGTATCTATGTGTTGGTGCATAACAAACTGTACCGGGGTAAAAGTTTTGGCTACATTCGCCGTGTTTCTTTATCTTGTGGCATATTTTTTGCTTATTTTTGTTTGGTTTAAAAACAAATAAATATATTTAAATACTATTGTAAAGTGTATTATATTTTGTGGAACAATAAATTCTAATTCTAAAATATGCGACTATGGCATACTTTGTCTGGAAAAAGAACAGGTACTAGCAGCGGTTACGGGTTAATTGCGAGTAGCAATGTTTGTGTTTATAAACTTCGTCGAAGTGCAGAGTACATATTATATGCGTTTTGTATAAACTTTGCATATTATAAACGCACTTATGGCTTGCAAAACATACATTTCTGTGTGGGGTTGAAACTTAAAACAATCCAAACATTGAAAATAGCGTAGTGGAAATTTGAGGTTAATTTTTGTTGAATCAAAAATAGGTAATGATTTTTGTCACTGGATATTGACATTTGTATTTATTACAGTAATAATTTGCATATTAATAATTCCGTTTTGACCTAATACTGGGTGTGTATATAGGGTCTATTTTTGGCTTAAATTCAGAGCGTTCCGACAATCTTAAAATTGTAATTTAGGTTTCAATTCACCTTAACAGAAAGTCGACGTGTGAGGTTTCACACACTTGCACCGTTTAAAATAAAACGGGCCATAAAACAGATAATATAATTTGTATGTTTGTAAATAAAACCGTATTATTTATATAACGCGTACCACGGTACCACGTATACAGCGTATTTCAGTAACTTCTTTAGGGCCTAGTGAAGTGAAAAAATTCTAAATTATTTATTTTGAAATCTTTTTATTTTTGGTTTTATCATCCCAACTCCTCAAATGGGAAACGGTACTAATTTAAGTCAAAATTCATTTTTTTTTTTACTTTTTGGGAGCACGATACAGATCAAATAGTCAAGCGGATCGAAATTAAATTTTTATCGGATGTTTAATAGGTAAATAGCAAGTGCCCTATTGTTTTTAGGAAAAATCGGCAGATGCGCAGAAGAGATATGTGCTATAACGTTGTTTTTTATATTGTAGGTATAATACACTTCTCATAACGGTTTATTATTCTATTAATTTTTTCAAGAAAGTTTTCAAAAAAATGTTTTTTGTGAACTTCGTAGTTTCGTAAATATTTTAAAAATAAAAAATAACTTCTTTTGTTCAAAAGATCTGTCAAAAAAAATATTTAGGTAGTTGACACAAGCATGTTTTGGCTAATTTTTACATGTGAAACCATATTATGTAACCACGGAAACGAAAAGCAAACATTATAAAATTAATTACTAGCCGTTACCTGCGTCATAACTCTTAAATATTTAATGCTGTTTCAATGAAATTTGTTACACGTATACAAGATTCTTCAGTTTAAAAGAAAATTAAAAATGCATAAAAAATTTAAAAATGCTATTTGTGATATCCTCGTGAAGCGAACTAAAAAACAGTTCTTTTTTGTTTGGTTTGGTATATTGATTATAACAATAAATATTGATTATTAATTGTTATGTTAATTTAAACTATTTTTTTGTGTCTGCAAGCAGGTAACCGTAATTACATTTTTCTAGTCGGTGTGCCTGCATACAGTAATTATTTGTTTTTAGTTTTCAAAGCTTATAAAAACTTTATTTAATTATTTAGTAAAAGGGTATTCTAAGGTCGCCTGACTAGCATTCTTTAATTTTAATAAATTGAATAGTTGGTTAGAAGTGCGAGAGCCTCCCTTCCTTTAAAATCAAATCCTGATTCGAATATTGTTATTTATAAACAGTTTATTTCCTTTTTTTTGATTTCTTTTTATTCTTTGGTAAAATTATTGATTTTTTTGTGATCTATTATTTGTAAATTAATTTTGTGTTTCGTTTTTAGGGTTTCGTACCCAAAGGGTACAACGGAACCCTATTACCAAGACTTCGCTGTCCGTTCGTCTGTCACCAGGCTGAGATACAGCCTGGTGACAGTTAGACAGTTATTGTAAACTCGTATTTCTTATTATTTGAAATAAATTGTTGATTTTTTTGTTAATTAGTATATTTCTTTTCTTGATCTATGGGGCGTTCAAATAATATTGTTTTTTAATATTAAACGCCACACTCGTATAATTTGTAGAAAGGAAAAAAGGAAAGAAGGATCTCCTTTCTATATATACCTATAGATAATGTATTCATTTATTTTTCATTACCATCATATATATTATATAATAGGTATTTTTTTAATAATTTTTTTAGTCTACAAATAAAAGAAATGTCTAATATGTATATGTATACACGCCAAAAAAAATACTCCTGCCTTAGCACTGCCTTTTACCTTTTTGGATAGGATTATTCCAATATGTAAATGCATATTAATATAATATTACATATATATTAATATAATAATGTATTGATTGGAAATAAATAAATAAAATACAGGATACTACAGACTACTCATTTCTCAGTGTCGCGGCGGTCGCAAATTTTGGAAGACTATGTTAATAGTAGATTGTATGCCTAGTGTCGTAATATTCCAACGAGCTGTAGCATTAACTAGCGTCAGCGAGTTTTAACAGTAACGCGAGTCGTAATGCCATTACGCACGAGACATATATAATAAGTATATATAGCATTTTTTGCACGTGCGTCTTGTAGCTTCACCTCATTTTCAAAATTTTTGACAATTCACTTGTGAGCTTTTGCTTTTTTATATAACCTTCTATTGGAAGAAGGTTATAAAAAAGCAAATGACAGACAGTGTGATTTATTGTGGAGTTGGTATAGTAAGACCAATTTTTTTTAACTTTCACGCACTAGTGCGTAATTAGTCACTTTACATGCAGCTATTTTAAACGAGGAGTGTCTTTTTTACTAGACATGCATGCTTTCTGTTTGTACTGTCCTACTCTAAAATTAAGTATTTATTTAATGCTTGACTCGAAAAAGACATTTCACCACTCTCACACCCCTAAAAAAATACAAAAAATTTGACATAAACTACTTTACTTTGTGGCCTATACAATTCATATGTGCTATGACGTATATAAATATGAATGAAACGGTTGCATTCGCCATTATAATAATTTTATTCTGTTTCTTTGACATTGTTTTTTTGTCATTTGTTTTGTTTGAATTTTATTTCACTGCTAAAATCCGCTACATTAACGTCAGAATTTTAGAAAGTACTCTGATATTTGTATTCTATTCTATGTTTCAACGAACTTCCAAAAGGTCACATAATTATATAGGGTAGAAGTAGAAGTAGTATTTATTTTTTTGTTGCCAACAGGCGTAAAAAACGTCATAATACATTAAAAAAGCATATGCGAGTTCTGAGCTAAATTGATCTACGTTGGCTGAGCTATATAAGAGATAGTGGGGGCTTCTGAGTTCCAAGATTGGTGAAGTGCTATTTATTCTTATACTCAGGGACATAGCCAGACAATTTGTTAAGAATTAAATTACATACGACGTCGTTAATCGGATTCATTGTTGATATTTCATGGATATAAACCGAAGAAAACAAACAGAGCTATCAGTTGAGAAGAATGTGTTCAATAATTATAAACCACATTCTTTACTAGGTGGCCGACCATGCTGACGTCGTGGTTGCTATAGGAGCGGCGTGCATGTTTTACATTCGCCTGGAAAACGCTCATCATTGTAGTGTGTATGTCACTGCTACACTTGCGTGCTAAGTTCTTGTGAGATATAATTTTGTAAAATAAAATTACACCTGATTGCGCGGTATACATTGAACTTATGGCTACTTTTGTAGAATTTGAAGTAATTACGAAATTTATTTCTTAGATGTATTAAAAAATATTTTGTCTAAAAAAAGTTGAAGGTGCACTTCACCTACTTATCGGAATAGCCGCTACTGATAAGAGATAGGGTAAAAAATTTGTTGATTTTGATGATTTCATTTCCAAACCAAAATATGCTCGGACGAAACCTGAGCGAAACTTTAGTTATTACATAATTGTCTTCAAGGTTTCACTGAAATGCGTATTTTACCGATTTACATTTCAAGTGCAGATTTATGAAATTTTATTTTTAACCGTCTTGTTGTTTCGACGTGATTATTATTAACTAAGTACATAAATCATTGTTTGCATTATGCATTTCAAATTTAAATGTGCGCGCATTTTCTCCGAAGTGCATTTTATGACGTTAAACAATGTCAATTGACGACGCACGAAACATTCTGTATGGAATGTAATTAATGGGGCGTTATATGATGTCATAAACGTGACGTAACACAAGATTCAGCAAATTGTGTCACTCAATATAAACAGCTTATAAAATATGATTAACTCCAACAATAAAGCCAACGAATATATATTTTGAGCCGACTTCAAAAAAGGTTACCAGTTCAACGCTATATCTCCGCTAGTTGTGAACCGATTTTAATGTTTCTTGTTCTGTTTATTAGAACATAACTTCCGAGTGGTCCCACATAAATTTTAGTAAAGTCGGTTCAGTAGTTTTTTCTTCTTTATTTTTATTTTTAATGTCCCACTAATTTTCGAAAATTGGAAAGTTATTGTTTTCACCTCGATCAGATCTCGTCGTTTTGAGGTCCTAGGAAGCTATTTTGACTATTTTTACGATGGTGTCCGGGCATCTGTGTGTGTGTATGTGAACCTTTTATTATAATTTTTAAACGGCTTGACCGTTCGGAACGCAATTTGTGACATTCGAAACTTAGATTTCCTGAAAATTTGAATCGATTCCGCACAGTATATCTTGAGAAAAATAAAAAAAAAAATTCTGCGAAATCTCCGCCAGTTGGGAACCGCTTTTATAATGATTCTAATACTATTTAGAGCATACCTTCAGGGTAGTCTTGTCATATGAAATTTGACAAGAAAGCTCGCAACATCACAAAATTACGGACTGAAGTCTCGTTATATAATTTCGATAAAACTGCAAACCCAATTTTTGGAAGGAAAAGAACAAGTGATTTTAATTTTTTTTTAAAGAATGAAAATTGCACAGATTTGAAATTATTATTTAACGTTTTTATTTTTGAAATAGTGACATTTTCTAATTGATCGTGCCAGCCTTGTGAATTTGTTGAAAGGCGCAATAATAATTCTGAATCATTATGCGTTTTAAATAGATACATTTTGTGTAAATATTTGTACTGGATGTTTCAAAACATGCGATCACCATCAACTGATAAATTCGAGCGAACGAACGAAGCAAGTGCCGAATGAGTAATTAATATAAATTCGAGCAAAGGAGCGAATTAAATGCATTCGAGTGAAGCCGAATGAGGCATCCAGAATGTTAAATTCCTATGGACAGACTATATATTATTTTCTCTATTTAATTTTTGGGTATGGGAATAACGCCGCGAAAAATACGATAAATCGACATGCATTGATTAATCATTAAAATAAACGTACTTCGTACATACATGCTTTTGAAACTATATTATTATTTTTTTTTTTTACTTTTGATAAACTTTAAGCGCTTACCACTTCTAAAGCAGAAAAGATAAATTTAATATGTTTGGTTGTGCCCATTTGGATTTTCTGAAGATGTATTTTTGTAACTAAGGGAAAAATAATAACAAGTTCAAAAATAAATATTGATGACAAATAATCATTTTCATATATTACTCAAATTATACAAATTGAAATTGTATAAATATTATTCTAATACTTGTATTAAGTTGTGATTTTTTGATTTGCAATATGAACTGGGAACATGTAAGACTAAAATCACTATTTTCTGTCAGTCGAACTATCTTCACTGTGATTTCTCTCATGGATAAAATGGAGGTACATGGTAAATCTAGAAACTTTAATATATATGATTTACTCTATTCATATCCATATTACTAAATGACTGTTAACATTCATGGGTATTTGGATTGACAAGACTGTTATTATTCAAAAACAATTCTTTAATATCATTGTACGACGTTTTGTCTCTCTCGAGACTTCTTCAGGTACTGTAACGAGAACACAAATATTTATTTATTTTTTAGCTATTGGGTCATTTAGTTACTAAATAAATATTTTGCTGTTTTTACAATTTTGCAATAATGAATTTACTTATAATTTGAATTAATGTAACAGGTTTTTTGCTTTGTTGATGATAATACTATTGTATTTTACTTGTATTGTTTATATTATGTTGAAAATTAATCTACTAGTTATATTTTCACAACTCTTGTACTTGTAAAAATGATATTTACTTATTTATTGTTTTTGTGTTCTCGTTACAGTACCTGAAGAAGTCTCGAGAGAGACGAAACGTCGTAAAATGATATTAAAGAATTGTTTTTGAATAATAACAGTCTTGTCAATACCCATGAATATTAACAGTTAATATATACTGTCAAAGTAACCATAGATACAAAGACAAAGCATTACTTCACATGGGTTTGAATGTTATCGGAACTTAGTTTAAAATCAGTGTTACTTAAATACTTATATAGCTTTTTAATTATAAAGTAACAACAAAATAGAAATAGTTTTGTTATAAAAATTAAATGTGTTTTTTCCATTTATGTCAAAACAAAAGTTCCACTCTTTAAAAGCATACTTTTTCCTGAGTAACATAAACTATACGTTAAAACGTGAACGAAAATGTGTATGCGAATTCTGAGCTAAATTGATGTACACTGGCTTAACTATATAAGAGACAGTAGCGTCTTGTGGGTCCCAAGGTTGGTGAACTGTTAGGAGAAGATATATATATTCTTGTACTCAGGAGCATAGGCAGGCAATTTGTTAAAAATCAAATTACATACGACGTCGTTGATCGGATTCGTTGTTGATATTTCATTCAAAAACCCAATTATCAAATCCATTTCTTTGACAATACTTTCTACATCCCGACACTGGGGAAGAATTTTTTCTGCCCCCAAATTGTAACTGTGTATTCTAGTCCGCAGCTAATGTCTAACGGTTTTGAGTCGGCCGGTATAATAGGACTCGGGAGATTCAATGATGCAGACAGGACGCGGCGTTCGGTGCTCGCCTCTTCTGCCTGCAGTGTTTTGTGTACATTATCACGGTTGGTGTAAACAGCCAGCGGAGTTGCTGGTTCATTTCAATCACTGCCACCGAACATTTAACAATTTTTGCAACGCACAGTATTTATGTTTCCCAGTGAAAATGGACGGCCATACGGACTCATTATGAGCCCTCTTTATAATTTGGAATAAACAATATTATCCTACATTCGCATAATTATTTCACGAAGCTACAAAGTTTAATTGAATAAAAAAACGATGAAAAATATTTTGTTTATAGAATCGTATTATGAGCTACGAATGATAATATCCAAAAGCTATTTTTCGAATTAGAGTGTAGGAAGAATTTCCAAATACATGATTAATATTATAATTAAACAGTGGCGTCCGTATGATTAAAGACTAACCCTTTGCATACCAAACTATTCTGGACGTTGGCTACCAGCAGCTCGACGCTTCTTTGTGGCGGAAACGTGCATTTAGACCCTCGTATTATTTAGAATAATTTTGGAACCAAGTAACGTATTATAATGATATTGGACTTATATAATCATTAATGAACTTAAATGTCCCACGGGAGGGGACAGGCGAGTGATATGCTAGAATTACGATGTCCCATGAGAGGGGACAGCGGAGCGCAAAGCGTTAAAAGATTAAAATATAATGGGGTGGTCTCTTGGCCCAAATGCACCACATCCTGAAATAATTTTGGTGCTTCCCCTTTTTACTGGATCTAATCAGCAAATAATCTGGATCTTTTTATGAGCTCCAGAAGATTGGCTACTAGATTGTCCTGTGGAACTATTCCATCCTCATCAATGTAGCCCAAGATGGTTGTCCTCCTGTAGGTTGGCGTCCGCATGAACTAAAATTGAATTATATTCAGGTAAAATGTGGAATCGGTTGACCTCTGGGCTAATCCTAAAACTTTCCGCTATACGTGTTAATATGTTAGAATAATTTGACACTATTGTATTCAAAAAAATATTTAAAAATTTCTGAATCTATTTTTTTTCATACGCTTTTATATTAAGCTAATTTAATATTATCTGTGTATTAAATTCACAAAAAAAAAGTTTAGTAGTGTTGCCCAGTAGACTTTTGTAGGTTGGGAGCTTGGACGCTAAGAATTTCCATGATTCATTTATTGCAAATCCTCGGTACTAAAGTTCTTATCTACGAACTGATGAAAGTATTATCAACTTTTTTTTAATTTATTACAAAAAATAACATGACTGTATTGAAAATAATAAAGCCCAGACAAGCATGGCCGTTGATTATTAAATAAATCTAACATAGATTCATATATTATAACCTAACCTTTGAGTAAACAATTTGTTGTTTTTGGATATTTCTCTATAAAAATAGTAAATTTTTGTTCTTCGACTCATCTGAAAATAGGATAGAATTTATATAAAAAAGTAAAGCTTAGAAATTTTGTAAAAAAGTCAAATTTGATTTTGAAATTAATCTTCTCAAATAATGATTGACTCAGTCTGTACATAAACATTTCGATAGAAATTTTTCATAGAAATTGATTTCATACCTAAATTGTTTTAGATTGCTTTTTGTATTTATTTTTTGCACTATAAGTATATCCACGAATAAATTATCATATTCCGAGAATAAAAATCTTTTTGCAGGCTATAATATTTTAGATATATTTTTTTTATTGTATAATCATCTGCTTTATAATTCTTGTTAAATTACTACACATGTTGACTGAATTCATTTTTGAAGATGTGCCGCTCTTTCAAAATCGCCTCGAAGCAAATTTATATCCTGTATCTATTTTTCGTTTAATCAATGAAGATACATTAACATTGTTCTTTAACCACAAAGGCTTACAGTAAACAATATCTATTTGTACAGTGAAACCACTGTAGAATTTTTATGCGATTCGCTGAATTTTTATTTGCAAATCCTGCAAGAAAACTTTTCAAACATAAACACTTACTTATATTTTAGAGAAAATGTAGATAATTAATAATATTAATAATAATAATTAATAATATTAATATACTTACCTATTTTAATCGGTTTATATTATTTTCCAAAAGGTGTTTTTTTGTCGGCATGAAATGTCTCCCTTAATACTGTACCAAAATTAACATTTGAAACGCCATTTTGGAGATTATTTTTCTCTGTAATGACGAAAAATAAGTTAATATTTAAAAATTACAGTTTAAAAATTTTAACAATTTCATTACAGAAAATAACATTCAGAAAAAACCAATGTCGTCATTTGATGGCAATCTGTTTATTTTAAGAGTTGTTGAATGTTGATAATATGACGTATAGTGGCGCTGAATTCTTTTAATAGAATAGAATAGAATAGAATAAAATAAAAACAAATGTCGCCATCTGATGGCAATATGTTTATTTTAACAGTTGTCGGTAATTTTAAGTGACACAGTGGCGCTGAAGCCTCTGAATAGACTAGAATAAAATTTATTTCCACTCTATTATATTACTTAACAGACCACTAACGGTGCGAAGTATTCGCACGGATACGCTAGTATAAATTAATTAACTTTCATAAAAAAAATTATAAACTTTAAGCTAAGATTGTAAAATATCCTTTAGGGAAATGTCGAACTTTGGTTGCAAAATTCATTTTATTATTGTTTTTATTAGCTGTAATTTTGCATTTAAATTCACATTTTGCTTTCTGCATAAAAATTTCAAAAAACATATATTTTTGCTCTAAAAAATGAATGAAAAACGTGATATTGAATAATATTTTTCTACAGCACTTCACGAGATTTCGAATTCCGGGAAGGCAAATTAACATTTTTCAGTTTTTTCTTTACAAGCTTATGTTAAAAATATTGACTTTGACTTGCTCAATAATTCTTTTTAAATATTAAATTCTCTCTGCACAAAAATTTGTGTGAAACTTTTACTAATTTTCTCAATTTTTTCTGATTTTAAATCATTTATTTAGGTCAAATAAGCTATAAAAACTTGGGTAAAAGTCATACGGGAAGAATGGTACATATTTCTAGTTTATTTTGTAAGCATTACCGTCACAGATTAAATAAGATTCGTCATAGAAATTAGAGATTTCTGAAACGTAAGTGCATTTTACAGGCACACACATATTCAACCTGCTAACTGCTAAAATGTCACCTTACCTGACATTTATTTCACACTGTCTTAGCAAATGAGATTAAAATTTATAAAATTGCAAAATGCGGGAATTATTCAGTTGAGGGTTCACTGTGTATTTAGCAGTAATGTATAATGCATATTATGAGAGATATCCAGTTCACTCCAGACACAAAAAGAATGCATTAACTCTGACGGCTTCTGAATCTACACCGGCCAGTTTATAGGAGCTTTGGGATTGTTGGGAGGCACTGTAAATCTTTCTCAGTCGTGTAGTAGACCGTCTGTATCTATTAATACAAGAACCGGGGATAAAATTTGTAATTGTAATCAGTCTAGAGTGAGCGAGTAGCGTTGCGGAAGAAAGCAGTTGTTGCCCAGTAAGTTGCCGCCGTTTGCCAACAGTTGATTCTACTTTATTTCCAGGACCGGACTTGGAGAAAATATTAGAAAACAGATCTTCTGGACACAAGAATAAGTAAACAACCATGCAGAAGCATAAAACAGAGACTGTGGCTACCGACGGATTCGTGACCTTGATTCCCAGTAAAAGACGAAATTTTATATATATATATATTTTATATATTTACGGTTTTGTTTAGAAAAATATTTTTTACTATTATAGCAAGCACAATTTTAAAATGAAATAAAACAAGTACCTAGAGAAAGAAATATTGGCCATTTCAGTATAGGATCTCAGGTTAACCGAGCATCGAGGTTACGGAAAGCAATAAAGTGCGTAATATAGAGACTTATACTTCTGGTTATTTATTTATTCTTGTAGAAATAATAATTATAAAATATAATAGTAGATATTTTACAAACGCTTGTAGCTACGTACCAACTGAATTAATTTAGTATAATTCGCGACGGAATGAGTTAATCAATTACTCTACGGTGCACACAATTCAACAATTTAATCCTTCATAATATAGCGATTTACAACAATCAAATTCACTACATGCGAGAGCCAATTATTTTTAGCTATAGCTACACATTAACTTTCACAGTAGCGAAGGCTCTTGATTGAATCAAAGCTGAACTTTCCATTTTTAATACGGTCATAAGTCACGGAATTTTAGATTCGGGTTTAAATTCCGACGGTGACGTGTTGGAATAATAAATTTTTCTAATATAGCGCTACAACAATGAATGTTTCTTAACAATTATAGCAGACAAAAGCTATTATACTAAATAAAATATAATATTCAGTGGTTTAGGACCAGCGAACATTTGTTGCTTTTTGTATCATGATTGCGCGATTAAGCCGCTTGTCGATCCTCAGGAGCAGCTTCCAATAACGTAAGATCGCACACAACTGATGTATCGCGAGCGCGCGATTGTCGCGCTACTCTTATGAGTAATCGTCAAAGCATAACGCTGTAGCTCAAACACGGAACCCTTTCATTGTTAATTATTAATTTTTAATGTTTCTAAAAGAATATATTCAACGGGCTTCATTAATTGCAACGCATCTAATTAAAAGAAAGTTCAAATAATTATCAATCAATTAAAAACTGAAAAACGGTTGTGTGAAAAACAAGGGATGTTCAAAACTACTGCATAGTCAAAATGAAATTATAAAGTTCAGTATAAAAATATCGTTATCGTATTGGAACTATAATGCTTTATCCATCAGTAGTGATGTAAAATTACCGATTATTTTTTATAGTAATCATTTTGATCGGATAAATTAACGGTTAATTAACCGTGTATCTCTAAAATAAAATGGTGGCTTCCAACTTCGCTTTCCCAGACCAAGAAGAAAAAAAAACAAAACAATAGAGCAGTTTTTAACACTAGAATCGGAAGAGTTAATTAAATAATTCAGTTATATTTATGTTTATAAATTATTTATATAAAATTAAAATAAAATGTCGACCGGAAGTTTCATTCATGCGCAAAAATTTCTGCGCAGTCTCGTATAATAATAATAAAAGCTGTGGCTGTTTAAAATAAATCACCACGGTTAATAAACCGGTTATTTATTATTTTACATCACTATAATAATAAAGAAAGGCTCTATCTCATTGCGCTTTCACCAAAGTGAGTTAAGCAGTAGCTCAGAAAAAATGACATTAACGTGAGCAAAACTGTAGGTTAATGCTGGATTTTAAATTAAAAACTTTGGGGTCAATGCGTAACCATTCTGGTTCCTTTAATTAAAAAAAATCGGTGTAGTTGTTTTCTAAAGCTTTGGATAAATGATATTCTGAAGTGTAGTCGAGCGAGCGTTACGCATCGCAGTGGTTGAAGAGGCAGAGAAGCGAATGTGATATTATGTTCGCTCAGACGGTTTACTAAATCAGTGGATTTAAAACGATTGTTCCGTTAATCCTTAAGGCTACACTTCAAAGATTTTAGTCAATAATTTTCCTAAAGTGAAAGACTTCCTATTTTTGTATATAAATCTTGTATATTTACTCCATGTTAGCTCATTAAATAATGTAGTTTTTTTGTCAGATATAATTTTTCGAGGTGTTAACCGATTCGAAAAATTTCGACGCCATTTTTTTCAGAATGTTTACGAAATTATCCCACATAATTTTAAAAAAATTATATTACCTCATATCACCAGCTCATGTGACCCTATATTTCTTTTTCTATTTAAGGCTGTCGGAACGCTCTGAATTTAAGCCTCACTACAAGGCTAAAAAATGCTGTTGCAAGGGTGCCGCTGTCAATTGATTACTCTAAACTTTGGAAATATTTTGAAGATTTAAAAAACTTTTCCGAAAAAGGAAGAGTCGCTTTAGGTTTGTGATGGAACAGTTTTGTGAAATAAGTACAAATAAGGTCGTAGTGTGTCACTGAAAACGTGTGTTTTTTGGCACAATTAAGGTCAACTTTTTTCTAGTAAATCCTATATAAATTACAAAAGTAGTTCACTAGAGACCTAGCTTTGTCCTTTATCTTCCTTACAGAGAAAGAATTTTTGCAAAATGTTGATGAATAAGTCTACAATCAGTTATCAGCCGAAACCCTATTTTTGGGTTAAATTCAGAGCGTTCCGACAGCCTTAATAGGACAAGTTGTACTTAAATCTGTTACATAGTTTTATTTTCTAGTTTTGTAATCAAATAATTATGTTTAAGACGGTTAATAACGTGCAAATTTGCGTATTGCAAATCCAATAAAACATAAAAAATTAAAAAAGAACTTAAAAGAAATTGAACCTCTTTAACAAAAGTCACTAAAGACCGTAACAAATATTAGTAAAAAAACTTTTTAAAGACAAGCTTTATTTGTACTAAAAACGAAAAAAATAACTGTTAGTAATTTAGGTTCATAATTATAAAAGCGTGGGTCGTTACTGTCAGAGAACTTACAAAGCATGCTTTTAATTATGAACCTAAATTATTAAAAGTTTTTTTTACTAGTGGGCTGGAATGGTAAAAAGATATGCGTTTCTCAATGCATAGCCACCCAGAATTTTTTTAACAGTCGCTAGAAAATCTTGGATACACCGTCTAAGAAGCGCTGGAATAGCGCATAAGGTTTGCTGCAGTATCTTCTTATCCTAAACAAGGAACAGACAGGGAGACCAGGGAATGGCAAACGTGGATGTACAAACCCATCACCTAATATACATAGTATAACGTACTATCTAAAACAAAGTGAGCATTATCCATCTCCGTCTCAGTCTTTCTGAACAGAACAAGTCAAACACCGATAATGCAATGCATATTATAGCTAAACATAATATTATTGTTGTACTTAAAACCTTAAACTGATTCGTTTTTTTTTCTGTCTTACTTAATATATTATGATACTTATTCATTCTCCACATATAATGTAGGGGGTTATTCAAAAATTCTCAATATATTCCACAAACGATATCAAACAATTAAAAAGTAGGTGTGTGTGGTTGGACGCGCGTTTGAAGAGATTCTCCTTTGGCGTGATTGAAAACCAATTTTTAATATAGATACAAATAATTTATTGAAATGAAATCGTCAAAAAGTTAGAGAAAAATACAAAAAAATAATCTCAAATATTTGAAAATATTTTCAAAATTTCATTTTGGTTTTCCGTTGTATGGCGCATAAAACGACTATTGGTTGTAATCAAAGGTTAAAGTTGTTTAGTATATTATATATAGTTTCGTAACACCTTTTTCGTTTCACTTTTAATATCATGAATCGAACTTGTCCTACCGCACGTAAAAAGTTTTACTTCAATAAATTGAAGCTGGGTAGAGTAGTGGTACAGCACTAGACTCGCATTCGGGAGGTACGGGCTCGATTTCCGGCAGGGGCAGATGTGGCTGGGACTTTTTCCTACTGCCTCTCGCCGAGAAACGGTAATTCCTGTACCGGCCATCTTGATTGAGGTTTTCTATGGTTTCCCTCAATTAATTCCACATAAATATCGAGATGGTTCCTTATTCAAGATCATGGCCGATTACCTATCAAACTCCCAGTTCAAAAATTACCTACCTTATCCTAATTTCCTATAATTCCTTCATTCGCCCATTGCTATTACATAAGTTGAAGTTTTAAAAAATGTAGAAAATAACGGGAGGTGGTAAATGGAAAATAGTAGTGGTGCGAATGGCGTCTGTTATGACATAAAGTCGAGAAACGGACGTTAAACGCATTATTATTATTAATGTATTTGCCATATGGCAACATACACTATTGGCGTCGGTCGGATGGCGGGACCTAGGGGTCGGACCAAAATTTCTCGACGTTTCATAACCTCCTAAACACTTTGGCACCGTTTTTAAAAATGTTTATATATATATGCGTATATATATATATATATATATATATATATATATATATATATATATATATGTGTGTGTGTGTGTGTGTGCGAGCAATAACTTTCGAAAGAGTTAATTGATTTTAACGAAATTTGGCCCACGTGTTGAAATCCGTCACCGCAAGAAACCTATTTAAAATGGGCGTAATCGGGACATTTTAAGGGTAGTTTTTAGGGGTTGAAAAAAGTTTTTGGGCCCCAAAATACCGAAAAAATTCTCAGAATCATTTCAAAATTGACATTTAACCCTCCAGTAGTAATTAAAAAGTGTCCCTAAAATTTTAATAAAATCGGCCCGACAGGATCGGACTTACAAATTTTATGAAAACACTACTTTGCAGATAGTGAATTATTTACTGAAAGTTATATAATTTGGTATAGAAGTTCGATTGATAATAATATTGCTATTAAGAAAAAAAAATGTTATTTTAAGGGGTGTATTAAGGGGTAAAATTTTTTATTTTGACCAAAAACAAACTTAAATTCATGTAATAAAACCAGACTGCCTGTATTAGCAAATACACTATATTGTCGGCAGGGTTTGGGCACTGCGACCCGAGTTTCTTATTAAATTGAAAATATTAATTGGTACTAGGTTCAAATAGCCGTTGTTAGTGGCGTTAAAATACAACTAAAACCGTGGAAATTAAGTTTGAATAAATCGAAATTGACATTTTGATCAGTTCTTCAATGAGAGCTTGTATTAGAGGAACTGTGGAAACACCGGATTTACAAGTTACACGCTCAACTATTTTCATGTCCTGTCTATGGAGTATGGATGTAAAATAATAGTAGGAGTAAGGATATACTATGCTATAATATAAATTAATTTTGTGTTACCAAGGTTTCTCTTACATTTTCCCGCCGTTGAATCAATTCCCCTTTAATGTTACAAAAAATTTCAAACAAAAACTAAAAAGATTTCATTAAAAAAAATGGTGCGCACCAGAAGCTATACTTTTTTGGCGTGATCGTGATATTGATATTCACATTTTCGTTAAAGATGTACATAAAATAGGATGTCTGCGGAGATGATAAATATACCTAATTAAAAGTTAGCCTGTTCACTTCGAGTAGAGAAATGACACGTGTCATTTATGAATACAAATACTGTACAGCATCGAAGAGTCAGCTTTATCGACGATTTCAACCTTGCCGATACACGTAGTACATGCATATTAAATTAACAACTAACTTCATGGTGTTTCATTTTCGGTGCATGCTGAGTACGCAACTTTCGTAACAGAAAATTTTGCCCTCAATGCGCCGAAAGAAGTATAACTTCAAAGAGTTGTAGGTACTTACTGTGACACATTTTTCAAAAACCAGCTGTTCCAGTCGTCCACCGAGGGTATTTGCATAGAATAAATAAATAAAAGAAACTATTAATTTTAATGGTCACACATTTTTATTTTTTTGAATATATCATTTTTATAATAAATATGAATATAATATGTAGTTTATATTATAATGTATTATAATTTTATGTACTATTTCACAAGTATGGTTATGTTTTTTTTTTATTTTATTGAACAGCTATCACATATAAGAGTTTTAATTTCAATATTATTTACATCGGATATATTTATACGAAATTATTTACAAAATTATTATTATCTCGAATGTCCCTAAAATGCTTATCAATTAAATGGGGCCACACCATCCCAATTTTTTTTATTGAACCAGAAAGCTAGACCGGTTAAAATATCTCCATTTGATAACATTTTGAATCGTAGTTATTTAAAAACAGATAGTTCAGTGCATAAAGAAAAAAAGATAAGTGCAACTAGAACAAGCGCCCTGAGAGTTTCGAAATAACAATTCAGTTTGTCACATAATAATTCCACGTAGAATTACAAATTGATGATTTTTGGACTTTTTCCTTGATTTGTGCTATGAGACCTTCCGTAGTTCCAAATTTTAAAGTTCTAGGTCAATGGAAAGTAATCTTCAGGTTTTGATACGCATATATCTAATACTCATATATCGCTAGTAGGGGTCTGGAGAGGGACGAAACCATTACGGTGCAGATATATACGCGTCTATCTCTCTCGTAACTACTTCGAGCCGCACGCGCATGTCCTAGGACTAGACTTTAAGTTTCGTGAGAACGGGGCTTGCCCCCCATCACTTGTCAATTGCCCACCAAACTCGTGATGCTTGCGCACAACGGGTCGAGTAGTCTAAAAAGAGATAGAAGTAGTCGTTTACTGTCTCACTTACTCCGTGACACTCTCATTTACGGGCGATAGCAATATAGGAGTATTAGATATATGTTGATACGTAATTAAGGTTGTATCTTTTTATTAAGTTAGAAGTTTGAATTTTTTCACATGACTTTAGAGTTCTAGAACTTAGTGTTCGATTTTAATTTCAACTTGATATCTCTTGGCCGTTACTGAGAAAGAAGGCCTTGACAGACAGACGAACAACAAAGTGATTCTATAAGGATTCCGTTTTTGTTTCATACCTTAAAATGCCAATTGAAATCTCGACAAAATTGAAGAATATCGAAATAATATATAGTCGAACGGTATTATATGATTAAAAAAATATTCCTTAAACAAAAACTACGGTTGTGTTTCTCTAAGTCGAATCTCAAACATCCACAAACATTCGAGTTATGAAGTAAAAAATAAATGTAATAAAACCAATCTTAACATCAAGATTATTAATAAAAAAATTCGACATGGAAGTTCAATTGCAATAACTGCGTAATATAATAACATCCATATGCAAAGTAAACTGTATGTTGTGTAAGTGATATTATACTTTTTTCCTGTATGCCTATTATCTGCAGCCTAGGAAACATTTTAACTCATACTTTTGCTACTTCTGATCTACACCAAACATGAAAATCAATTTAGGGACACCTGTATACAGGCAGTATAGGTATATTATTTCATAATAATGTGTTTTGGAATTAAATTAACACATTGTTTTAACGAAAAATTAACGTATAGTGTTTTAATTTAAAAACATTTGAATGTAACATTTTGTAATGTTAGTAAAAATTTTGATAGCTCTGATATTCAAATATGTTTTATGTGATTGAGATAATCATTATTTGTCGGGATTTAAAATTTATGTTACATGTAATAAAAACATAGCATATTGCACCGTAAGGGCAGAAAATTGAAATTCTGCACTGCGCGACACATTATCTCCTTCTTCATACCCGGTCGAAAGTACATACTTTCATATCAGTGCAGCACACGAGAAAACTATTTCGGCCCGCCGTAATAGAAATGCGAGTAATTCCAGCAGTGAATAAATGTTCGGCTTTCTGCCTTAAAATCGAAGCCGAAAGTACGTACTTTCGACAGGGTATGAAGAAAAAATATTTTTACCGAACTACACACATTCTGAATGCATTTTTAATCTGCAATTAAAATCAGATGCTTAAAGCTATTTTTTCTAGATTTTACAAGAAAAATTGGCTATGTAATAAATTCAAAATTTAAGGAGTAAATCGTACATTTAATAGTGCTTCACAATGTAAATATAAGTAACATAGTTTTTATGCATGTGACGGGTGTGCTTTATATTGTTTCAATGCTTTTTCGCTCCAATAACCGAACAATATTATAATGATGACTCACTCCTTAAATTTTGATACCTTACTATAGGTACTTTTATCGGATGTGAATTTTAAATTTAGATTTATCTTCAAAACATTGAATTACCATGCAAATCACAGTCAAATTCAGTGTTAAAACTAATACCTATAATAATTTACGGTACTCCTGGAGCCCTATTGTTTATTATTATCCGGCATTAGTGAAATTAATATTATAGACTGATTGCTGTAGCTCGTTAACTGAAAAATTTTATATCGTAATTCAGTCGACTTTTTTAATTCAGTTCAATGTAATTTTTACATTTTATCACGTTTAAACTGTAGTTTTTGATGTGAAACATCTAATGGCGTACTTGAATGTTTTTTTTGGTTGTAACGTATTTTCATTACCTATTCTTAAATTTCTTAAATTTTTTTGTTATTTATTCGTTAGTATTTTGTACTGAGCACAAATTTTAGTGAAATAAAATAAAAAACGTAAGTAAAGGTTAAATAATAGAACACAGGGTTACCAACTTGGGAGTTTACCCCATAAATTTAGGGCGACATTATGTAGAGTGGAATTTTTTTAGTGGCAAAACATTTTTGAGGATAAACCAATTTGCCTTTTTTTTAAAAGCGAAGCTTTGCCGGACATTTTGAAAATATTGTAGTAAATTTTAATACTAAAACATATTTTCTATTTTAATCCAATTAGGTACCACATACCTATATATTTTTCAGCACTATAAAATATTTTTAATTATTAATAAGTTTTTACAGGTAAGTGGAAAAAATTAAAGTTAGACTGTTTTAAAGTTGCCCGAAGAAGTATAAAAAACATACGAAACGTCGCAATTTTACAATAGTCTGTTTAATGTGTGTCCACTTGCCCGTAAAAACTTATTAATTATTAGTGTATTTGCCATATGGCAACATACACTATTGGCATCGGTCGGATGGCGGGACCTAGGGGTCGGACCATAATTGCTCGATGTTTCATAACCTCCTAAACACTTTGGCAGCATTTTTAAAAATGTTTATATATATATGTATATATATATATGCGTATATATATATATATATATATATATATATATATGCGTATATATATATATGTGTGCGGGCAATAACTTTCGAAAGAGTTAATTGATTTTAACGAAATTTGGCCCACGTGTTGAAATCCATCACCGCAAGAAGCCTATTTAAAATGGGCCTAATCGGTCCATTTTAAGGGTAGTTTTTAGGGGTTGAAAAATGTTTTTGGGCCCCAAAATACCGAAAAAATTCTCAGAATCGTTTGAAAATTGAAATTTAACCCTTTAGTAGCAATTAAAAAGTGGCCCTAAAATTTCAATAAAATCGGCCCGACAGGACCGGACTTACAAATTTTATGAAAACACTAGTTTGCAGAGAGTGAATTATTTACTGAAAGGTGTATTTAATTTGGTGTAGAGGTTTGATGATAGTAATGTTGCAATTAAAAACAAACTGTTCATTTAAGGGGTGTATTAAGGGGTTGAATTTTTGATTTTGACCAAAAACAAACTTAAGTTCATGTAATAAAACCAGACTGCCTGTATTAGCAAATACACTATATTGTCGGCAGGGTTTGGGCACTGCGACCCGGGTTTTTTGATTATTGGACGTGCACAACATGGAGAATTTTTAAGTATATTCGTAATGGGGTTCAGTACCTTTCAAGGGAATTTAAATTCAAGATTTAGTTATATTTATATTGGTTTTTGTGTGATGAGAATTGGTAGAGGGTGGTAACTTTGATAGAAAACAAATTAAACGACACTAAAGTCATGAATGGTCCCGCCGCCTGATTGGTTGATTTATTAATTAATCCATTAAAAATAGATCTAAAGAAGCCGTCTAGTAAATAGTTGAAGTGCCCTTTATAGGGACATTTATTATAAACAAAACAGAATTAATTGGATATTTTGTTTTTATACCGTTTTGAAAACCAGTTGACAAGTTTTATTATAATTTAGTTTGAAATTGATTGACACGTGTACCACTTATTGTCATAAAAAAGGGCTGCCTCAGTGCCTAGTTACTAATGTTTCCGTATGTCCTCAAGCGTGGAGTAGAAAAACTCGTAAATTAAAAATGATTAATTATTATGTAATTTAATACTTTAAGAACAGTTTTCTGGTAGTTTAAAAAAAGGTGCCTGTGCGTAATATGTTGAAAGTAGCAACATTTTATATGCAGTATCAGCTGACAGCAAAAAAATGTATTTTTTTACAGAGTCTAAGTTTGAGATAACTTTCGCAAAAATGTCGAAAATTTATCAAGTACGGACAGGGGCGTAGCGAAGGGGGTCACACCACCAAACTTTCCGGGAGTCGGCATTTTCGAATATTTCATTTATATACATAAATAATCAAAAGAATTTGACGCGGTTATAAGAAAAAATCGGCATTTTTCAAATCTTCGGCCATTTTTTTGCAACACTGAGTTAATGCAGTTCAAATTTACGCGTTCAATTATATACTTAAATAATCAAAAGAATTTGACGCGGTTATAAAAAAAAGTCGGCATTTTTCAAATCTTCGGCCATTTTTTTTGCAACATTGAGTTAATGCAGTTTACTGTTCAAATTTACTGCATTTAAGTATAATGCACAAATGTACTAAACAAAAGTTATATTATCGGCAAATTCTTCATACGAGTCGGCATTTTTCTAAATTACCTCCCCACCATCGGAAGGTTCGCTACGTCCCTGAGTACGGATACTCTGGGCAGGAGTGGATCTAGTTTTTTCGGGACCTAGAGCTTAGTGAGGTCCAATGAGGTTCTATTTTTTTGTTAAAGTAAGAATCTTTAAATTGAGGCTTAAAATTTATTTTTAATAACATCAGAGTTGAAACTTGATGACTCGACCAAACAAATAAGTAATACTATAATTTATCACGAAAAAAATGTCAAAATTCACCCAAAAAATATAGGTATTATTAAGAACTATTTCGATTGAAAAAATATGGCTCATTGCAAGTAAAAATATAGGATCTAAATAAAATTGAGCATATAGATATAATTGTTTTCCCTCCAAATGTCATTCCGATCAAACAATATTACAAATTCAAATGAAATAATATCGGAATAATAAAACTGTAGGTGTGCCTATCGTGTAAATATTAGCTGTTTTTTTTAATAATTAATTAAATTAATTTTTGAAATTATTAGCTTTATCGATATGATTTAAATCTTTAAAATGTTGTTATGAGTCGAAAAAATGTATAAGGTCATACAAATTGTTTTGGTTAGAATGACAATTCCTACCCAAACAAAAAAAATGCGGCAAAAAATCAAGACATTCTGTTGTGTGAAAGGGAGTAAACGACAAAATTGGTATTGTTCATGCAATTTCTCATGAATCATTTGTAAAAATGTGGTGTGACCAATAAAATAATAAAAATGTGGTATTTTACGATATTGCATTAAAATTCGAAAATGTCTATTTTATGAAATAATGCAATGTGTTTTTATTAAAGCATGACGTCAAAATAACTAAAAGATCTGTTTATTTTTTTATTGGTGTTTTGTAAATTAGTCACTTGAAAGAATTTCCAATACAAATTATCGTTTCTTTATTTAGAAAGGTTCAGAAGCCTTTTTAATTTACTAATTGTTTAACAAATAATGACCTCACTATTTTTGTTTTTGTTTTGTTTAAAAGAAAATTGAAAAGTAGACATTTTTTCCGGAACATTTAAAATACACTCGACGCGTTTGGCTGCCAAATTTAGCATCGTTAAAAGATTGAGTATTGCTGTATCCTTTTTTAAAGGTCACTAATAGCCAGGTTTATTTGTTATTTGGGTCAAAGGGCCAGCACATATTTTTTAATTTTCGACTAAACCTCCCGCTGATATAAATATAAACCTTTAGCTGATACTTTCACCAGATCTCAGATTAAAAGCTGGGAACTAGGGATTTGAATTATTACAAAGAGAGTAAAATCACTCAACATATAAACACCCATTGTACACCCCAATGGAGGTTATAACTTTGAAAGATAATTTGGCACTACAAAAAATAACAATTCTCAATATTATTAAATTTTAATGTTACTATACTTCACAAGAACCAAACAGGACATTCGAAAAAATCATTTTTTGTAGCGCAAAATTATCTTTCAAATTGATAACCTCCATTGGGGTTTAGTATGTTTAGTGTTTTACGTCAGTTGCTATGTTAGTCGAAATATTCGAAATGCGACCACGGAATAAAATTCGCTATTTTTTATCTATTCTCCCTATTTTTAGTTATATATAGATCTCAGCTGTCGAGCGTCTATAATCTACAAGCGATTGTATCGTTTGTACTTCCTTGAAGATACGATTACCTATTTAAAGTCGCAAAAAAATGAGACAAAATATCAACGTATATAAATAAAAACGTAGTAAAAAGGGCGGTCATTTACTAGACAAAACAGCAAAACCGTCCATTTTAGGGAGTTAAATTCATTTAATTTTTTTGTCGTAAATGTCAATAATAAATATCGATAATAGATAATCGTTTTCATAATGCAAAATATGTAAAATACAAATTTTAAATAGTGTAAACGTTATTGTAATGTTATGATTTTTTGAATTGCAAATTGAACTGTAAATGTTATTGGAATCATGTAAGAATTAAAATCACTATTTTCTGTCAATCAGCCATTTTGGGGTGGTTTCATTGTTATCTCTCTTTCTAGTGCATTGGTATGATGGATTGCGGTAAATCTAACTTTACGATTATGAAGATTTTATTTTGTTTTTCCCCTTGGTAACATTTTGAAAATACGTTATTACCTATAGATTAGTTGCTACGACCAAATGAGCCTCATCTAGTTAAAATTAAATGTTGAAGTACAAAAACAGAATTGGAAAAAAGTCCAGACAAAAAAAAACGATGATTTGGAAGTCATTCGAAATATGAATATTTAAATCGATAACATTTTTTATTCTGAAAGTATTTTCAATTACTTAACTGTTTTTAAATGCCTTGTGATTCTCTGAAAACTTTTGCATTTCCTACTGCGAAAAGTTACAACTGTCGCAAACAAACGGATAACTCAACATTTAATTTTTAACTGGATCCCAGGGACTTGATTTTATGGTATAATTATGTTATCCATGTTTGAGCCATAAGTTTTTTGCCCAATAAAATCGAACTGTTGAAAATAATGGCAACTCATGCTGTTTTCAAGTATTTAAAAACGCAATGCATTTTAGTTTTTAAATTTAGCAATCATTTTCTACGCAGCCATTGCTTGATGTAAATCATTAATATTGTACATTTTAATGGAATGAAACACAGCGTTTTATTTATTTACATTAAAAAAATATCTCTAATTTATTGTTTAGCACAACATGGTGGTTTCGTCCGACAAAGATAATAAACTTTGATTTTGCCAGACGGGGACCGTGTTAGGCGAAACAATTGTAAAAATAAATAAATGTAAATAAATAAAACCCTTATGCTCGGTTGCAGAAAGCGTTGTCAAAAAATCTGATTTGACAATGACCTTTGATATTTCTCCACTTGAAAAGCATTGTAGAATATTAAATCGATCCTGCTCGAAAAATAATTGTTCGATAGAAATAATATTCCTCTTAAATTGTGTATATATGTGTATTTAACATCGTCCTTTGTATAATTTTACTTTAAAACAATTTTTTTACGCTTTTTGACCAAAATTTAGCACGAAAAGCGATCTTTTTCTATGTAGATCAAGCATTTGTTTTTGTGTAAGTACAATCTCATGTTCTAATTAACAGGGAGTTTCACAACGACATTAGACTGCTCCTGCATAATATATAAACACTGTAAAATGTGGTCACAGTCTAAGATCATTGTCAAATCACATTTTTTGACAATGCTTTCTATAACCCAACATTAAATTTAAAAAATCAAAATGTGTGATAATTTTCTTCTTAGATGCTCGTAACGATTCACTTCTGTTATGGAGTTAAGACGAAAGTGATAAGCCGTGAAAATTCGTGTGTGACTTATTAAACCATAAAAATCTACTGAATTTATCAACTTATCTTTATAATGAACCATTTTCTGTATAAAGACGATAACATAATATTTACAGTATGTAAACGGTAGTACGGAACATAGGGGAAAATATACTCGGATTTTTTTAAATGGATCTGTGATATCTTTGAGAGTATTACATACTAGATGTGTGATGTGAAATTTGCACTGAAAAGACAATAATCCATAGTAAAACATTTGCATAGCAAACGCGATAGTGTCAAAAGTGTCAACATTTTTTACATTGGAGCACGATTAGGTGCGAGTTATTGTAGCTCCTTTTTTGCATTTTTTATTAACTGTTGTTGTGACTTAATTGAAAATAGTGCATACCAACAAAAACGGTAACTTTTATGTAATTGAAAATAAATTATTAACAAAAAAACAAACGACAATAATACAAAAATTAAATGCTCAAACTGTTTTCCATTGGCAGTTAAGCCGTAAATCAATCTGTTAAAAAAGTTGTAACCATTGTAGATGTAATATTTAAATAAGGCTAAACGTTGAGGCAAAGTTTGGCTGAGGAACAATTTAAAAAGAGGCTTTACCGATGTTTCGGTTTTGACCAACGTTTTGAAAAATTTATTTTCATCCCAGACTAGTTGAAGACTGGTAAATTGCACTAATTTTAAATACGTGATCATCTTTTTGAAACACTCGCCACAAGCGAAACATTTAGGGATTCAGATGAGACTAGACAAAGGGAGACGTTTCAAAATTTCGTCTCGGTCTCGTCAGTTTTGAAAAAAAATAAGTCTAGGCCTCGTCTCGTCTGGCCGAATATCGATAAAAAGGATGAAATTATTTTTTTAAATTTGTATTCTGCTGCTTAAACCGTAAATTTCCACAAAAATGTATTGTTTCGACGTATTTATGTTCATAAAACTAAAAACCGAAAATTCTTGTCAAAAAATTCAAAGCATAGGAAAAAACTTCGAAAGAACTTTTCATTAAACTCCATTTTCTTTTAAAATCTTCTTTCTATTTTTGGCTTTAAAATGATGTTACTTATGCAGACCTTTTTTTTTATTTTTCTGATGAAAATTTTATGGAAAGAATTTCAACGAAACCAGAAACGAGATTCTCGGTATATTTTCAAAAATGTTTCGTCTAGTCTTGTCACAGTTTTTCGAGACGAGACGAGAAAAGTCTCGCGCTTATGTGAAGCTTTAGAAAGATTGATAAAGCTTCTTTTTAAATTGTTCCTCAGTCAATGTTTTCCACAACGTTTAATCTTTAATTGGAATAAATATAATTATGGATTAAATATTGAAAATAAATCTAAATTTCTTTATCAAGCATTTCTCATGATTTATAGGTAAGGCGACACAGCTCACAGGCATCATTGATCCATTAAAAAAAATCCCGTAGTAATTTCTTTATGTTCTGTACTCTGGTTTACGCACTGTGTATGAAAAATACATAATATACATCCGAAATTTCCTACAATGTACATAACGCCATTATGGCTTTATATTTAAATATTGCTAAATCACAGTTTACAAAAAAAGAAATATACACTCCACATTTTTCATATAAGCACACAAAAACATATACACTCTAATATTAAATATTTTAAGTCGAATTTTATGTACAAAATTTCACGGACATTTTTACAAAAATTTACATTTATTCAATAGTTTGTATTTTTTTTATCAACTACTGAGATCGTGATTTTTTAAGTACGTTAGTCGATATTTTATATTCATAAAAAAACTTTTCCGAACATTGTCGTTATTTTTAAAGAATGTATTAAGGAACCACAAAATTTTAAATTATATCTGACTGCACGCTGCGTTGGTAGGTCCAATATGGCGATTCAAAATATTGTGTCATAAAAATTTTATTAAAGATAGTCTTCAAAATTTCGAACTTAAAAATGGCAACATTGATATTATTTTTTGTATAAATATTTATTTCTATATTTGGTCTTAATAATTAATGGAAATATGACAATTAAATTTATAAGACTCGATAGAGATTGCTTTTTTAGTTGTATGCTATTTTTTGAGATTTTTATTTATTTACAGCTCATTACAATAAATTGCCTTGTGTCATATTGGACAATTTTCGTGCTAAGGCAGCTCTCAATACATATATTGTTACTGTACTTACAGCTGATAATAATGTCATGAAGTTTTTGTGAGCTTTCGTTTTATTTTATGAATAATTTCTTATGTTGTTTTTTCTTTTCAGGTTACAATTGGAAAGCTGCAGTCAAAATACAAAATATAAGGTAAGATATTTGGATATCTTGGCGGCAGAAAGCAAAGGAGGGATACACTATAGAATCTTTATGATACTTTCAGACTGCTGGTTTCGCTGAAAATATATATAAATAAATAAAATCTCTGTATAGCAAAAATGTGCCTTAAATGAAGTTGGAAGTTGGTGCAGTGTTCGTTTCAAATAAAAATTCCTATCACTTTTCTATATACATACTATGGCGTTTGTAAACTGTTAGTTCTGACATTAGTACAGTTTTTTATAAAATTACTGCAGTAAAAATATACATTCAAAATACAGCTTCAATTAAAATTATGACACGACATTTTGGAATTACCATTATAGGAACTGAAATCGTGCCCATACATTTCTACAGTCGAATTTCATTTGTTTTATTTACAAAGTCAATATCACTTTAATTCGAAATGTTAGAACTTACGTGTTTGTGAACTAATATTTCTGTCCAGAGCAGTCCTGAACTGTTGTCGGATTGTAGTAACTGTGAGCAGATGTGGCAGTCCTATAATGTGCCGACATTAACGGCGGTGTACCCCTGTAAGGCGAAACTGCCGAAGTCGGCGATCCTCCGCCCCTGGACGTGACGAACCCGGCTGCCAATTGACAACTCGGATTGGGTGTTGCCGCCGCTGCTGTCACATCGAGCAATTCTCGAAAACTGGTCGAGATCGCCGTACTACTTCCTGCCGCCGAATCCGGTGACGTTTCTGGACTGTACCAGGCCGGTGGTCCAGACGTAACATGTCTTGCAAATTGACCGCCGTCGTCTTGAGGTTGGACCATGTATTGTTGGGTCGGAGTCGCCGATGCACAATGATACGGCGAATACATGCCGCCGGCACTCGAATGATGCAATCTAGGACTCGAATATAATGATAGTTGTTGAGTGTCCCTCGTCGCCGCCGTCATTAAACTGTTTACGGTAAAAGCGGCGGCGGCAGAGTCCATATCCATGACGTGTTCATGAGTATGACCGCCTCCGGGAAGGTGTTGGTGGTGAACAATAACGGACTTTGTCTCCGACGCAATCGGCGAGTGATGCCCGTATTTGCTGTTCATGCTGCACTGGCTCAGTTCCGTGTTCGGTTCTCTCTTCGGCTTGCATTCCAATTTGGCCGCGGCCAATTTCGCGTCGATTTTGTCGTCGATGGCTCGCTTTATTAACGGATCGTGGTGGCTCGTTGTCGAGTGTTGTTGTTGTTGCTGTTGATGATGCAAGTGCTGCTGTTGTTGTTGTCGTTTGATCGCTTCTTCTTTCTCTTTGAGCGCGTCTTTTTTCTTGAAACGTCTCCGACGCCGCAGGTAAGATCCATTATCGAACATGTTGTAAGAGTCCGGATCGAGTGTCCAATAGCTGCCCTTGCCGGGTTTCTTATCGTCGCGTGGTACCTTAACAAAACATTCGTTCAGTGACAGATTGTGTCTGATCGAGTTTTGCCAGCCCTGTTTGTTCTCCCTGTAGTACGGGAATCGCTCCATGATGAACTGGTAGATGCCGTTGAGCGTGATTTTCTTCTCGGGCGCGTTTTGGATTGCCATCGCGATAAGAGCTATGTACGAGTAGGGTGGTTTGACCATGTCCTTGGCCGGATGCAGTGCTTGCTGATGATGACCTCCAAGCGTCGAGTACGCTGTCGCCGCATACCCGTATCGCGAGTACTGGTCGTACGGGTAGGCCGCCATGTGCGACGTTGCAGCGGCATAAGCGCCACCGCCCGCCGCCGGGTGACGGTAGTACGCGTTCTGATGGTGTTCGCCGAATATCGCCTGCATGTCTGGTGAGAACGTTGCGCGGCCGCCGTCCGTTTGATTGAACGTTCGCTTGAACAAACAAATCAACTCGTCCAGAGAAAATAAATAGTGCTCGTCAATGTTGAGCTTTAATAATAATAATCAGGCGGTGTGCCCGTTACATTTGTACCGGCCGACGTAGCACGCCTTCTTCTTCTTCTTCTCAATTAGCAAAACACAAATATACAATTGATCCCACACATTCATGTGGCTGTGTGTGTGTTAGTTAATCGCCACTTGTTGTTCGATAAACAAAAGAAAAGAGCGGTTGTTGTCGTTGCGCGGTTAGATCAACAAACAATTAGTCGGTCAGACACGGTGTCGTGACAAGAAACAACGTCGCGACAACTGCATCACAAACTTTCGACAACACAAACACATCATCACATCACCATCATGATGTTATAATAACATTACACACCCCGCTGTACCCCGCCGCGACGAAAGTATACCTAGCTGCTGCTAGTGCTCTATGGAAGCTTTAGATGTGTGTTCGATTTAAAAACAAATTAAAAACTTTTCTTAGGTAAACTCGTGAATGTTGGTTTAAGCGAAGAGAATATATATATGTTTTGTGTTTTGAATCCAATCAATCTTCCGAAAACAAGTTTGACGGTTCACTTTAATATTATGATACACAACATAGGCCGGTTTACACAGAGATTAAGTAAAAACAGTGTATGTTGCTTCTAGCCGAGACACAATGTTACTAGTGAAAACAGACGACTCCATGCCGAGCAGCCGAATTAAAGCTTTGCAGCGTGAGTTCGCTTCTACACGACCGTAACGCACAAGCTACGCGCTGCGTGTTCCGTTGGAACGTGCGGGTGCGACGAGAACCGACTTACACTGGTGACGTGCGAGCGGCGCTCCGCCTTCGGTGTCGTCGCTGCCACTAGCGTGCGAGCTGTGTCCCTCGTACTCCGCCTCCCGGTGATCGATCGCGAACACCCCGCTCGACGCCCGCCCGTACGGTTTATTGTATTCAGTTCTGTCACCCCTTGCGTGAAAATGCACGCCTACCCGTTCACACTGCTGCCGCCGGCCGAAAACCTGCACGCGTACTTTTTCCCCGCACAACTCTATCACCACCTATACAAAAGCCATAACCTAGTAGTAGATACACCTTCTCTTCCATATATATATATATATATATAAATATAGATTCCGAATTCAGCACGTCATGCAACGACGGCATTGAATTGAAGGATGTAGTCTCTCATACTCTTGTCGCACAAAGTCAACATTCTACTCTAAATTGAATTCTGTCCCTTATAAACAGATTAAACGCGCGGGTATATGTGTGTATGCTTGGGAAGAGTATATGGAGCGTTGGCCTTTATCGTTTATTTTTGCAGCCGTTTCCCGCCCGCAGTATGGTATGTAGGATTAAACGAACATAAACATAAATATTATGTCGGTTTTGTGTACCTTGGCTCTGGGTCTATCGCATATGAAGACAGGTCGCGGCGTTTACAGGCGCTCTCTCAACACCGCGGCCAGAGAAAACAATGTCGGCTATTCTCATATAAAGCACGGAGCGACAACGACGTTCCGATGTACTTCACACCCGGAGGTCGACGTGCGACCATTCACATACATAGACATTAAACAGTACGTGTCAGATCAGCCGCGACATTCACATGTCTTCTTGATTGCGAAATTGGCGCCCGGCAGCGGGCCAGCGCTCCAAATATCGTAAACCTAACGGTAGAGGATGCAGGAGCAGCATTCGAAAGATCGAAAGTGTGGTATAGTGGAACGGTCTTATAAGACAATTAAAATAGCACTGGCGAACCGAGGAGTCTCATATTGCTGGGAGGATTAATACATTGTGGCGATTAGATGCAATCGGTGAACCCAAAAATAGCTTCAGAAGTTTGGATACGATATATAGAATCTTGTGGTACGTGGTGATAAACGGGAAAAGTGTTCTGCCAATGAATAACACTGCATCTTTGCGTTGCAAATATTGTGAATTTGCTGAATTAAGACGTGATCAAAGGAAGGCGATAGAACTAAAAATAGTTTTACATATTGCAGTGAAAGGTTAATGGTATAAAAGTAACCGAATCCAGTGATACTGAAAGTATGAAACAATCATAATGAAATAATTTACAAAACTAAGGTGATCTGTTGGATATATTATCATAAAGCATTGTGGTGGTGCAAAGAAAGCAGTGAGCTGAGAAATAGCTTCAGAATTGTGAATACTTCAATACAATCGTGTGAGAAATTGTTGTCATTAAACAGGTATGATCAGACTTTGAAAGTACAATATTACATTGTCATAGTGAAAATGTTTCTTAGTATGTCTAATAGTAACATAACGGAATCAATCAAATCATGTTTTGTATTCATTCAATAATCACGATTAAATAATGAACTCGTCGATATTATAAAAGTTTTGTGTAATTAATTTTACAAGTTCTTTTTAAAATTTGTTGAATGCAAGGGTTTTTAAATGATCAAACAAATCATTGTATAGTTTAAACTTTAAAGAAACATATTGAGTACTTTTTGTAAATAGAGGAAGATTGCATTGAAGTAATTGTGATTAAATCGAAAAAGTTACTTTGGAATTGTGAATACGGTAACACCGAAACAATTTTATAAGATGTGACAATTAAATGGTACCAGTGTATCTAAAAATATATATATTGGAAGTACTATACTGTTATAGTGGTGGGTCTTTGTAGGCCTGAGTACTGTGGGAAATTATCTATCTATCATGGTTATAAATCATTATTAATGGTAGAAAACTACAAATGTGCTGAATACATTGTGACAACATTATTGGAAAAATGGATACTGCTACTACTACTAGATACTAGTTGGAACGATTAACAGTGGAAGGATACATTATAGTGAAATAATCTGGAATGCTAGATGTTGCCAAACTGCTAGATTCATTGTAGTGATCGGAGAAAATTGTTATTATGTCAACGTTCTTTATTTAAAAAAAAATAAATCTAAAAGATATTACATTGTTGCTTATTATTAGTACACGGTAATATTTTGAAAGATGATTTAGTTTAAGGGAATATTTTGATATAGAAGCAATCTGCTAGATATTCGTGTTTTTGTTGTTGACGTTGCAATTATTATTTTCAAGACATCAGTTTATAAGGAAAGTTCATTTTATTAAAATGATAAAACAAACAGATTAAAATGCTTTGTCTTTTTATATAAACGTTTTATATATATGAACTTACCGTAAGTAGGTAGATACTAATATAATTACCTATACTTAATTAAAATAAATAGAACGCTTTTAAATTGAATCAAAATTCGTAATTGTTTTTTCATTCAATGTAATTTGCAGATTAATATTTTTAGACTGTTAGTGATAACAACTTTAATTTGTCCTGCGAAGTTAAGGAAAATATTTTAGTGAGAAAGAGAGTTAATGTAGCTAATTGTTCCTACATAAACTAGCGTACCTGGTAATATCTGATGACCACAACCTATTATTTTTATTTTCTGCGATAAAACTTATAGGTTGATTACTGTTTTCAGAAAAAGATGAAAATAAAAATTTTGGTTTCGACATTAGAAATTATAAATATGAATATGAAAATTGTTTTTCTAAGTTATTCCGGCAACAACTAAATCATATTCTTAATTAACAAATACTCGTAAAGTAATTAACAATATCTTTGGTAGCGTAATACCGGTCTAAGGCACTATTTGTAACTGAAACAGTATCTGCAGTGTATTTGCGATTCTGTTTTTGAACTCTATCATAAAAATAAAACTGATATGCGTGAATGAGTGTTTTCTTTAAGTTGATGCAAAAATACAGTTGGTTTTTAAATTTCAAAAACTCTTTCTATATTGTAATAGATATCTTTAAATAAATATCTTTAATAAATAAATTAAAGAAATGTTATTTAAAATAGTAATTCGATATAATTAATAATTATTTAAAACGAGAAATAGTAGGTATTATTTAAAAACGATAAACTGATATTTTAGTAGCTATGGACAATATACAATTTAAAATGTTTTTAAATAATAATAGTTGTTCCAAAAACTGAAATTTAAACATCTTTAAGAGACTTTGTTTCAGTTCTTATTCTCGATTACCTATATTTTTTATCAAAATATTAATTAACAAGTTTTTTTTTAATATTCATTGTACTTACGTTTCAAAAACTGATAATTAAAAATCTTAAAAAATATCTATTTGAAGAATTAATTTTATACCCAAACTATTTGATATAAGTAGTTCCTATTTCTCACACTATGTAATTGTCAACTGTCGACAAAGTGTTCAAATATTTCTTAAAAAGTAAAAATTGCTTGCGTTGCAAATCACGTAAAATCTGTGTGGGAAAAAAAGGATTTCTGTGTCTTTGACTGTATGTATAAGCAGATTAAAAAGTAATTTTGAAAATCTTTGTATACTTAGTTAAAACACAAATCGTCTAACAATGATGTTTGTGGTTATTCCAACAGATGTTTCAAGTGTTATCTGAAATGCAAAAATATTTTTGAAATTCGTAAATTACAATGTAAATTATATATTTTCAACTTACAAATGAAATGTAAAGTGCCTCACACTTCTAAGCATTACTGAAGAAAAATAAATTTATTTTCTATTTTTTCGAGCATTGATAAAGCCACGTTTATTAGACTTTTATTACTTGATGAACAATACCCACCCTGAAAGTAAATTTAATGTTGAAAGTCAATGCTAGATCTACTTTGAAGGTAGATTTAGCGTTAAAAGTCGGTCCGAAAAACCGATCATTAGTATTTCATTTTATAAAAGTCACACAGTGCATTCTGCTGCCCTAATACCGAATAAATATCCGGTTCATCAAACTATTTACATTAAGCGAACGAGGCAGAGATTGCCGACAAGATCCGACCGACACAAGGATTACAAGCGATTTAAGTGACATAAGAGATTAGTATTCTAATCTGGTGTTAAGACGTTATACGTGCCAAATGAGGCCAGATCGGGGACTGCGCCCCCGTACTTTTGTCTTGTCGGCTCGATCCGCCAACAACACAAACGGGAACCATTCGCGTCGATTGATTGATGCAGCTATCTTGTTATTACAATTTGCGGAAACGCGCTGCCACATCGAGAAGAACTGAATAAATAAAACATTTTGGACTTGAGAATGACCGAGCGTGTGACAATGTTGTGGTTTATATCTCTATTACAAAGCCCTCAGTTCCCAAATTCTAACTTGAATACAGGTAAAAAGTACCTACCTATTAATTCCATTTTAAAACCAAAACTGCAGTATCTAGTGTCCACTTTAGTGGGTCAACTTAGTTCATGATCATGAACTAAGTTGACCCACATGTTGAAATGGTGTTAAGCATCTTACACCCATAGAAAAAATGAATGATCTACTGACATTACGTCGTTTTCTTTATTGATGAACTTCTAAGTAATAATAATACTTAACGTCCATTTTACTATTACTATTTTTTTCATCTACCACTTCCCGTTATTTTCTACGATTTTAAAGCTTCACCTTAATTAACAGCAATGGGCGAATGTGGGAATCATAGAAAATTAGGATATAAGGTAGACAATTTTTTTACTAAGAGTTTGATAGGTAATCGGCCATGGCCTCGAATAAGGAACCATCTCGATATTTATCTGAAACTAGCGGCGCAGGTCGGCTTCGCTCGGGTGTAAATGAAAATATATAGAGTATAAAAATGAGAATCATTATCTTAAAATTCTCAACATGTATTGAATTTGCGCGAATTCAATCGCTTTTAATTGCGAATGTTCAAAAAAAGAAGAAAATCAAATTGCCAAAAAACTAAAACAAAAAAATCGGTTGTATCGATCGCTACCAAACTTCACGGCGTCACCCGCTGGGCTAATCTGAAGATTGCCTGAAAATGTCATCAAAATCGGTCCAGCCGTTTTGGAGCCCATTATAGATAACATACATACATGGATCGTCTCAAAACCTCAACAAGATGGCCGGTACAATAATTATCGTTTCTCGGCGAGAGGTAGTAAGAAAAAGTCACCTTCTAAATAAAAACCTAGGAGACGGGATGTGTTTTGATCACAAAATTATTTATTTTGTAGTACTTCGCTTGACCTGTATTCAAAGAATATCTGTGCTAAATTTCGTTTAAATCGTTTCGCGCATTTGTCAGAACGAACAAACGATTAGCCAAAACAAAATATAAACAGTCGCTTTAAAATGAAACATAACTTGCTTAGCTGGGATAAAAAAGATTGTTTTTCAAAATTAGCAAACAACAAAAATTCCTTTCAAAAATTAATAGTTTTTGAAATTACGGGAATAAGATGCTGGCACATGGGTTAAAGCCATTGGTGACGGATTAAAAAAAATAATAATAGACGAAAACCCTAATATACCTATATATAAAGCAAAAATGTATTTTGTGTTTTGTGAAATCCTAAACGGAAGCAACTTTTGTAGTACGCGTGTAGTCTGTACTTTGATGTTAAAACTACAGGAATTGGTCCATAACTTATATAAATTGTTTATAATTAATAACAAGTTATGGTTGACGCATGACGTCTTTACAAAGGTATATCTTAATTACGCTAAAGTAAACAATTCTTTGGCCGTTGTAATGAGTGATTTTATTCACAAGAGGTCTTCACATACATATTTTATGTCAACATATTAACGTCAAAAACCTTATCATTCTAACTACACTAGATGTGCTCGTGCAAAAGGAAAAGCAAATAAATTGAAAAAAAGCCCGACTACGGCAAACAAAAATACATTGTACAACATTGCAATATGAAAACTAATCGGATAAGAAAATAAACTTGCAGTAATAGGAAGCTAAAATTGAAAATTGAATTTTACGGAATTTTAAAACAATCGATAAAATATTAGTGATTTGCGTTGACTCAATAAACTAGTTACACTAACTTTAATCGTTCGTTAACAAAACTACTGTCTCTGTGTTTAGAATTAATTATTATTTGACGATTCAGCTACGCCACTCCATCTATCGGTAACAAAACGCAAGACAAACGAAGCGAAACCCACACGCGAAGTAATACTACGTGTACAATGTGCATGTGTTCCTTTGTTTCTTGAGTTCTGATTGGTCGATCGGGACAATCGAACGGCAGTTTAAGTGGGTTTGTTTACATCTTTGTACTTCGTATTAAAAGTTATTATAGTATAGATCTGATGTGTTCGTTGTTAAATGTAGACTAGTTAACGATATCAATTTGTTTTTCAACTAGTTGACGTGACATAGGTTATGGTGTCGTTTCGTTAACGACCCACCACTAATAAAATATCAATAGTTCTCTATCTATGGTATAACCTACCTAATTGAATTTTCATTTTTCTCTCTTTCTTATTTCAATTTGAATTGCATAAACATCTGTCTGTCTCCGTCGCGAAATAAGCCGCCATTTATTAGTTTTCTTTATTTGTTTTGCCAGTGCAGTATAGAAATGGACCAATCGCTTGGCGTTATATTGATTTAACGATGTCATTAAAGTGCCAATTCATTCTCTCACTGAAACACACCACACAATTCTCTTCTTTGCTTTTGTTTTCTTTATTCGTGTTATAAATGTAGGTACAGTTCGCACAACATAAAGTGGAGTAGTATAAATCTATTTTTGTCACACCCCCTAGAAAATAGCTATACTTTGCACGCCTGTATACAGGTGTGTAAATTAATTCTTAACGCACTAGTGCTGTAATAAGAATAAGAATAAATTTTATTATCCGAAATAGTTAGCAAGCAGGATTCGTCAAATTAAATACAATTTAAAAATACACCATAAAATTCATTAGCGGAATATAAACAAGCTTTAATTAATAATGACTTAAGGCTGTCGGAACGCTCTGAATTTTATTTGTGCTGAGACCCAGCGGTAAGGGGCGAGGTAAGCAAAAGACATATTGTGGTTGTGGCCTTCTTTAGCTCTGTCTCGCTCAAATCATCTGCACGTTTCAATTTTTGGCTGGTGCCAACTACGAGGCTAAAAAAATTTATTGCAAGGATGCCGCTGTCAATTGATTACTCTAATTTTTGGAAATATTTTGAAGATTTAAAAAACTTTTCCGAAAAATGAAGAGTCACTTTAGGTTTGTGATGGAACAGTTTTGTGAAATAAGTACGAATAAGATGAAGTGTGACATTGAAAACGTGTGTTTTTTTAGCACAATTAATGCCAACTTTTTTCAAGTAAATCGTACAAAAATTACAAAAGTAGTCCATTAGAGACCTAGATTTGTCCTTTATCTACCTTATAGAGAAAGAATTTTTGCAGAATGTTGACGAATAAGTGTACAATCAGTTGACAGCCGAAGCTCTATTTTTGGCTTAAATTCAGAGCGTTCCGACAGCCTTAAGGACTCTTTTAAATTTAGACAATGGTTATATCTTCATATCAGTAGGCAGACAGTTATAGTATTTTAAAGCCGAATATTCAGGGCTATTACGAAAAAGACTTAGGTTTGGGAAGCAAAATTGAGTTGTTATTACGCGTTTTATAATTATGCATTGCATTGTGAGTTGGATACTTACTAATATACGCATAAAAAGAAAAGTAGACTTTATAACTATATAACTGTCAGTAATGTTGAAAATATACTGAAAATGAAGTGAAAAGCAACTATTTTATCGGGGATACGGACAAAAAATACTATGTTTATCTCGGGCGCAATGATATTATGACTCATGTGACTGTTAAAGCTAGCTGTCGGTCGTTAGTAATATACTTTCCATTAGATATGCGATGTACTTATTCTATATTCTATAGCTAATTAGGTACATCAGTAAAGTTTAACATTTCGTTTAAAAACAATAATTATAATGTTTCTGTATTTAAAATAATTTCGTTTATAATGCCATGGGGCGTTTATTTAAAAACTTGCTTCGAAAACTGAATGCCAAATGAAAAATTGTTTCGAAAAAGTTATATATAATTTCGAGAGAGAAAAATGTGAAATAATTAATTTTTAAATGGTGAACGTTTATAAGGTAATTTTACAGTCAGCTTTGGTTTTTAAGGGGTGGCGCATATTTTTGAGCAGATTTAATATTGGGTTGCAGAAAACACTGTCAGAAACTCTAGTTTGACAATAATCTTAAATTGTAAACATACACTCGTATTTCTCCATAAGAAAAAGAATAGTGGAATTTCAAATCCTGCTCGAAAAATAATTAATCGATTAAACTATATTTTTGTTAAACTGAGTATACATATATTTAACATAGTTTTATGGACAATTTCCACTTCGAAACAACCTTGTTCTATGCATTTTGATCACAAAGTTTGAAAAAACATATTTTTCTATGTAGATTAGTATCGTTAGTTTTTCTGTAAATACAATCTGATGTTAACAATAAATTTGACAACATTAGATTGTTCTTGTATAAAACTGAAATTATACGATCACAATCTAAAGCCATTGTCAAATCAGATTTTGCGACATCGTCTTCTGCAACCCAGCATAAGATTCAGCACGAAAAAAGAAACATATTTTGTTAGTAACAATTTTTTATCTAATCTAATCTCTTCTAAATCTAAACCATCGTAGATTCAACGTACCAAAGAGTTATCAAACAACGGCCATTTTATACAGTTCCTATAAGTTTTTTGAAGTTATACTTCTTTTGGCGCACTGAGGGTAAAATTTTCTCTGTAACGGAAGTTGCGCACGCAGCATGCAACGAAAATGAGACACCATCAAATTGGTTGTTACTTTAATATGAATGTACTACGTGAATCGGCAAGATTAAAATCGTCGATAAAGCTGACTCTTCGATTCAGTATAGTTTTACTTTGTATTCATAGATGACACTTGTCATTTCTATGTTACAATGTGCTGATGGAGTTGTCCATCTAGGTATTTATTATTCAAATTATACTACTCGAAGTATGAATAGACTAATTTTTAACTATATATTTATCATCTCCCTGGACATCCAATTTTATTTTATCAATGTACATATTTAACGAAAATGTGAATATCAATTATCGCGATCACGTTAAAGAAGTATAACTTCTGCCACGCGTACAGTGTACACCCACCGTTTTTTATATTAATAATGAACAATAGACGAAAACATCTCAAGCTTTCTATCAAATGTGTGTTTTTAATAAATCCAAGGTCATTTCTTCGCGTGTCTCAATTGACGCGGTACATAACCGATGCGGAATGATAGTAAAAACAGCACGCCAGTTGTGTTGTTGTACGGAACATCACTCACTTTAGTTACATGTGTTCCCGTACTACACCTCTAAAACATTATCAAAAAGTTAAATAAATATAAAAATGTGTTACGTAAATATATCAGTGTCGTTGTGTATTTATTTATTAAACAATACGAATATTTACATTGTATCGTTGATCCTCACAACAGTCTGTGCCCAGAGTCTGTCCATAAGTGTAGCAGGACAGGGCTGGGAAGATTCAAAATGTGATCCAGAGCAGCGGTGCACACACTTTTTGAAGTTATGCTTCTTTTGACGCGTTGAGAGCAAAATTTTAGCAGGCAACGAAAGTTCCGCGCGTACAATATGCAGTTGACCGCGCTAATTCGCTGGCAGACTAGATCAATAATAATAATAATAATGCGTTTAACGTCCGTTTCTCGACTTTATGTCATAACAGACGCCATTCGCACCATTACTATTTTTTCATCTACCACTTCCCGTTATTTTCTACATTTTTTACAGCTTCAACTTATGTAATAGCAATGGGCGAATGAAGGAATAGGATAAGGTAGGTAATTTTTGAACTAGGAGTTTGATAGGTAATCGGCCATGGCTTCAAATAAGGAACCATCTCGATATTTATCTGGAATTAATTGAGGGAAACCATGGAAAACCTCAATCAAGATGGCCGGTACAGGAATTACCGTTTCTCGGCGAGAGGCAGTAGGAAAAAGTCCTAGCCACATCTGCCCCCGCCGGGATTCGAACCCGGTACCTCCCGAATGCGAGTCTAGTGGGCAGAATAGATCAATTGTGGAGGTTATACTTCTTTTGACGCAATGGAAGTAAAATTTTAACAAGCAACGGATGCTGCACACCCATAGTGTGAAGCTAGGTGCGCTAAATCGTTGGTAGACTAGCTCAAATTTTGAAGTTGCTTATACCTGTTAACTTCGAGTAGTACTTATTTACTTTTTGATAATAGGTAGACAACTTCATTAGCACATTGTAACAGAGAAATGGAACCTGTCATCTATGAATACAAAGCAAAACTATACTGCATCGAATAGTCAACTTTATCGACGATTTTAATTTTTAACCTTGTCGATACACGTAGTACATTCATATTAAATTAACAACTAACTTCATGGTGTATCATTTTCGTTGCATGCTGCTTGCGTAACAAAGAAAAGTTTACCCCCAACGCGCCAAAAGAAGTATTACTTCGAGAAATGCTTCGTTAAAAAAATATAAATTTAACTTTTTCGGATAATTTGAAATTTTGCAGTCCTTTTTATAAGTACAAATTACAAGCACGCTCCAAGATTACACATCTAATGAAATCTGACAGAGTAGATGTTTATCGATAAATAATCACAACCCTAGTATAAACTATTCAGAATAATGTTGTATGACGTACAGAAAACGTTTCGTCGTATGCGAATACCGGGAAAACTATATGAATATCTGTGGTCATAACACAAAATGACTTATGTCAGATTTTAGAAAAAAATTGATTAGTTTCTCAGATGTAAAATGTTCTTACGTTGGTGAATAAATTTCAACTTCAGAAGTTACATAAGTCTGCGACTGACTTGACCACGTTGGCATGGAATTCTAAAAAAGTGTAGGTGTTGAGCCTTGTATACTTGTTGAATAATGAATGTCAATTCAGGGGGTTCCCTATAGTCAAAATACCTCAAAATTAGACATTATATCACATCCAAAATTATTATTATAATTTAATAATAAATCGCAGGTATTTGGATTAATAATACAAAACAATCGTGTTATAAAAAACTAAATTTGAAACGTTACCAATCTTTTTGAACATTATTTAATTAATTTTAAATACAATGTGTGTTCAATATTATAAATTTTTAAACATAAATCATTTGATTGATTATTTCATTTATTAGTTATGAGCCTGACGAAGACTAAATAAAGTAGTCGAAACGTAGCAAGATTAACAATAACACGATTGTTTTGTATTATTAATCCAAATACCTGCGATTTGTTATTGAATTATACCTCAAAATATTATGAAAATCAGAAAAATTAACTGTTAATATGTTTTTAGTTTTAAAAATGAAGAATAAGGTAGAAATAATACTTATTCGCTTGACAAAACTATATTCATTTTATTCGAAGAAAGAATTTTTAATACAATTAGATAATATTGGTAATGAAATGACTTATTATATAATTACCTAATCAACCTAAACACCACACTTTTGTTCTGATTTTCGATGCGCGCGCAAATCAAAATCAAAATTAACACAATGAAGTTGTCGACTGTAATATTAACACTAACACGATGAAGTTGCTCGCTAAATCATACATTGTGTTAAATATTTTGATTTTAAGCACGTGTACCAAATATTCGACTGATGGTGCAGCAATCAACAATGTGAATATGACAGATGTCAGGTGATGTTTTATTTCAATACGAATAAATATATTATATACAGTAGTGATTGATAGTGAGTATTGGTGATTATTATTGAAAATATTTGTTCTAAATATTAGTGATAACTGATAATTTCTAACTGTAGTTCTCTTATAATTTAATTACATAGATTATTTGCTAACAAATTAAAAATTAGTTATTAATCACACCAAAAAAGTATAACTTCTAACGCGTGTTTATGAAGTTTTAAAGTACGGAACTCCAAAAATAATCATCATATATAATACGTTAAGGTTTAGATGTTTGCCTCCCTTTTTCGAAAAAACCAAATAATTGCTCCACATAAATTTTATATCATTTTATAGATAATTGCTTGCTCATCCGACATCAACAACTAAAAAATTTATTATTGCTTTTGTTTTTGTAAATTTATTAATTATTAAAATTATATATATAGATATACATTAAGACACAATACAGCAATGCTGCCATCTGACGGCTTTGATTTTGAAACAACATCAATATGATTGACGGTCGGTAACTTTTTTGTTCAATTTTAAATCAACTCACGTATGTATCAATACTTTTCATATAGTGGCGCTCTAGCTCAATGGTTTCGATACTTGCGCATCTATATGAGAGTTTTAGAAAAATATTTTCTTGAACCGTCACCGAGCTTCGTAATGTAATGCAACAAAAAGAAGAAAGTTATAAAGAGTGTGAGAAATTAGAAACGAATTTTAGTGCGAATTATTCGCACAGGTACCGTTAGTAACATATATTGAAAATATGAATTCGACATAAGCGGTTTTGTGATGTGGTCACAGCTCCATAGTCAGTATAAAATCTACAGTATGATGAATGATGAACGAAACGGACGGCAAAATCAGACAGACGGACGGACCTATCTATAAATACTGAAAGCTTCTAAAACAATATGGGTTATGTCAACTGTGTATGTCGGTCACTAATGTAAACGAAAACAACATGAATGTTTTCTACTCTCTTCTATTCATCTCGCTCGCGTCTCGTTACTGAACTGTACTAAGCCCATTGAGAGACGCTGATCGAACCGTAAACTCGTTGATGAATTTGGGAAAAATGATAATAATTGTAGATTTTTTGAGAACTCGGAATTGCTGGCAATTCATAGCTTCTTTTTTATTTTTTACCTCTGCTCAATTAAAGATACAATCCCTCCCCTCCATGCCGACCCAAGACAAGTTTTAGGGTGAAGCGTTATCCAATTATGGCGTCTCCTTTATTTGTCCCTAATATAATATATACTAAAAACAAAATATCAAAAACCGAAAAAAAAAAATTTCTTTTCTTTTACTTTATCACTGAGACGCCCTCTGGGACTTGGTGCCTGGAGCGGCCGTTTCGTTCACACTATGAGCTCCGTTCCAGCCCGGAATGTTTATTGAACCAAATTACGACGATTGCAATAAGCACAATCAAACGGCTTTGTCTCTTTTGATTTAGAAGTTATGAATGTTCAAAGATTTTCTTTAACTAAAACACAATATAAACAACTGTGTCTCTATTAGCTCGACTATTCTCTAGTGCGAGATAATCAGAAATGGATATGCTTAAGACGAGTTACTCATCTGCGAGGAAAACGGCAAATATATCTTGTTTATGATAATAATACTGCAGATTGGTAAAACAATGAACGGGTGAATATCGGGTAACTCCAATGGGTGCCCGATTCCAAAAATGAACGGATGTCGTCATCCATAGTTGTAAAGATATCGGTTATGAGCAGGGATGTGCAAATTTAGTAGGCAAGAAGCTCGATCGAGAGTGTTGCAACTTGGAAATGATTCAAACTTTTATACACAATTGAAAGTTTTGTATAGATATCATCATGATTCGTGATGGTAAAACTCGATATTATGAAAGTCTGTTTGGCGAAACATTTCGAAATTAGCGACCACTCTTGTGCTTATTTGTCTGTCTGTCCGTCTGTCACAGCTTATTTTTACCTAATCCACTGGAGTAGAGTTAGATGATTCAATCACGGACGTATATAGCACAAAAAGCGAATTCTGATTTTGAGTCCAAATTGGAAAACAAAAAAAAAAATCAAGTGTATCAAATGAAAGCACTTATTATAAGAAGTAGAAATATATATATTTTTAGTGTATTTGCCATATGGCAACAAACACTATTTGCATCGGTCGGATGGCGGGACCTAGGGGTCAGACCAAAATTTCTCGAAGTTTCATACCCTTCTAAACACTTTGGCACCATTTTTAGAAAAATGTGTGTGTACGGGCAATAACTTTCGAAAGAGTTAATTCATTTTAACGAAATTTGGCATGCATGTTGGAATCTATCACCGCACGAAGTCTATTTAAAATGGGCCCAATCGGATCATTTTAAGGGTGGTTTTTAAGGGGTGACAAAAGTTTTTGGGCACAAAAATACCGAAAAAATTCCCAAATCGTTTCAAAATTGAAATTTACTCCTTTAGTAACAATTAAAATATGCTCCCGAAATTTGAAAAAAATCGGCCCGCTAGGACCGGATTTACAAATTTTATGGAAACACTAATTTGCAGATAGTGAGTTATTTACTGAAAGGTGTATTTAAATTGGCATAGATGTTCGATGATAGTAATGCAATTAAGAAACAAACTGTTAATTTAAAGGGTGTATTAAGGGGTTAAATTTTTGAATTTGACCAAAAACAAACTTAAGTTCATGTAATAAAACCAGACTGCCAGTATTAGCAAATACACTATATTGTCGGCAGGGTTTGGGCACTGCGACCCGGGTTTTTTATAATTTTGAAATGCATAACTTAAAAGATATTAAAGAAAATATACGAAAATCGAGCATCCCCCTTATCTTCGAAACTACTGAGCCTAAAATTTTGAAAAAAAAATAATTCTAATTCTTAATTATGAGGCAAAATATAAAATTTAAAAAAAATCAAGTTCATCATATAACGTATCAAATGATAGATACATTGTAGATTATAGACGCTCAACATCTGAGGTCATATACGTATCAAATGAAAGGGTTTATTATGAGGAATACAAGCATATTTTTTTTATAATTTTAAAATGTGTAGTTTAAAATATAATAAAGAAAATATACGAAACTAACAAATTTTGAAAAAATAGGGAATATAGGGCCCCACCTATAGTTTACAGGAAAACCTAAATGAAAATCTTATCTGACAAAACGGAATGATACGGAACCTGTTCTCGCGATTTGTTTTTCAAAATTATGGACTGTATTGCCATCCTTGATGAAGAACGGCTTTTACAAAATGTGTGCGTTGTATGTAAGTAAGGCTAAACACGTTTGTAGGATCGCAGGGGGTCTTCATGTTTCTATCATTCAAGTCATAATGAGTGACAGTAGTGTGCTATTGTGTGACAACTAACATCTGGAATACGGTTTTTGGTACGGCTTACTTTTCCACTATCTGCGTGTACACCCTATCTTCGCATTAGGTTGGATCCTTGATAAACCCAACTCTACAACAAAATACTATACTGTATTCCACGAAGTATAGATATTACAGGAGTTCAAGCGCTATGTTAAAAATGGTTTCGATAAACTATAGTTCGTGAGTGGACACGTAGAGTGCGCTGCTGTGCGCGGAGGACTCGTGAAACTTTGTTAAACGGCATGTCATCAACGTCTTAAGGTAGTTGTCGTGGTACAATATTGTCAAAAAGTTATAGATTATACGCGCCACAATAGTATACTAGCTTGTAGCTAAGTGGTCCATAATTTGTACGCAAGACTGTACCCGTGGAAACGTAACCCATACAGTATTCATATGCATGTATAATTTTCTATAAATTGTTGAACTTTAACCGTTATTTATAAATAATTAGACGGTCAAAATTTTTTTCTTATTTTTGTTTAAACTCATAACAAATGCATTGAAAGACTGTCAGTTTTTGGAAAGTTTCTGACAGTTAGTTCTTTTTTTATAAATAAGAAACTGGTTCAGAACTACAGAGACCGTATACAATCAATGTTAATTATCCAATTTTTAATTGAATTTATCTCGGATTATATATGGTCGATCGACTTCAAATTTTCAGGGTAATTGTATTATCATGTCCTTAATAAGTATACAAAAATTAAGAATTTTCTGACGGTGTGCCTTAACCACGACAACTACTTTAAAACTCCTAGATTAGTAGATTTACCAAGTATCGGAATCCATTACCCCCATGTGATATTATATATTTGGGTAATTTACGTATTTTTGAATATGATGAAAATGTTTATCTGACATTAATATTTATTTTTGAAATTGTTATTATTAGTATTTATCATATATGGTACATACACTATTGGCGTCGATCGGATGGCGAGTACCTAGGGATCGGACCAAAATTTATCGACGCTTCTATTCTAAGCAACTTGGCATAATTTTTGAAAAAAACCTCCTTTATATCTTACTTCAGAACCGATATAGCAATAAAACTGCGAGATCTGACAGCTTGAAACTGATCAACATAGCGGAACTTTCAATCAGATACTTTGTACATGCATGTGCTGTGCTAATGACCTGAGTTGTCGTGCGTCTTTGATCTATAATCTCTTTCTCTCTCCTGAAGCTCTTACTGACACAAACATTAACATCAGACATACACAATTAGGTTAGCAGGATAGTGAACAATTGATGTAAATCATTACACCAATTATTAATTTAGCGACGTTCCGGTCATTTCATCAGGTATCTATAAAGTACAGCACATAAATTGTTGCGTCCATATTTTTTTCAAACATACACAATTAGGTTAGCAGGAAAGTGGACAGTTGATGTAAATCATTAAACCAATTATTAATTTAGCGACGCTTCGGTCATTTATTTGATCTTCATCATTAATTAATTAATAATTCGTTTAATGATTTACATCAATTGTCCACTTTCCTGCTAACCTAGTTGTGTATGTTTGAAAAAAATATGGACGCAACAATTTCCAATGCAAATTAACATCAGTGTTTTTATAGAGTATAAATATAACTTATGCAGGATTAGACTGTAAATTATTTTGAAGTTATATCGGGATCCGTCTCTGCTTTTTACTTCAATATTAAATGAGTCGAAGATGAAAGGCGTTATTAACACGTACCTAAATAATAATAAATTATAATAAATATCTTCTTCATAATATTGTACGCAGTCGGTAAAGTTGTGTGTGACGTTATCGAGCTCGTGCTAGTCGTCTTTGTTGACTCTAAAGTTTAAACTAAGCTTTAGTTCAGAACTTCAAAGCCAGGGTCTGTTGTAACCGGTCGCAGGGTTGATAATTGAAATAAATAATGGACTAGTTGACTAAAGTTACGAACTATAATTTTTAAGTCGCTATTTTCGTTCACCGATCGATCTCATTTATCATAGGATAAAAGCATGGAGTTTTGTATTACTATAGACTTTTATTTTAAACAGTAAAAGAATTTTTCAAATCGATTCGATTGTTCTTGAGTTTAACGTAGAAGCAATATAGTTTTCCAGAAATTTGCAAAAAACTGGTTCATTTCACACCAAGGTATTTACTTTCTGTACTTACTGGCAATAATTGTCAACTTTGAGGTATTGTTTACACTTTAATTAGTTAGCTAACTATATGATCGCCAAGGTTATTAAATACAGAGGTGACCTAGTTCCGGGGGATAATATAGTGGACTGTAAACTGATCTTGTATGCAGTGGCGTAGCTACGTAGCCAAGGGCCTCGGTGCAAAAATGAGATTGGGACCTTATCTAAATTGGTTAACATTTATTGACACAGCGCCCACCACTCGCAGTCCTATTTTCAACACTGAATGAAAAGTGTTAATAATAGACATGAAATTCCAGGAGTCGATATTTTTTTCGAAAAGTTTTCGCTTCTTTAGGAATCTTTTTTTAAATTTCATTGGCATTAATAGTTTTCGAGATATTTGCAAAAAATAGATCACCTTTTTTGAGATTCTTTAAATTGTTAATAACTTTTGCGACTGTTTATGTGCGGGTTTGATACTTTTGCACATTTTTTTAGAGGTGATTTTAACTCGCATAGTAGCAAAAATTAACACGTTTTTCAACTTGTGAACCACAGTCAAAAGAAAAAATTCTTTATTGGATATACGAATATTCAAATAACGTTTTCGAATGTCGCTTAGGAGGCGAGGGGCCCCCTAAGCTTGAGACACTCCCCCGCCTAGCCCTCCGATAGCTTCGCCACTAATAGGGGTGTTGACTGTATTCAAATAAAAACATAATTTTAACGAAAAGTAGTAGTTTCTATGATATAGAAATACTAAAAAACACTATATTTTTCCTTATTTTTAAGGAATTTAATTAATATTTAATAAATAAAACCTAATAAAATCACTCTCAAGTCACGTGTCAACAGACACCAATCAGAGCGCATGACGTCATATGTTCAGCCGCTGTCAAAAAACTTCATTGTTTGGTTAATATTTAGTGTGTAATTTACTATTATTTGTTTATAGGAAACGTCAAATTACATGTAACTATAGCAACGACTACGAAACAACTTTTCATCACCTCAGTTTACTAACGTTTATGAGCACAGAATACGCATCTATAGGATGGTAGCTCCCGTGTAAACTTTTGAGCCTCCTTTGGTATGAACAGGTGACGTCACGCGACTAGTATTGGCGTTTTGGACCGAAATTTGAAACGGGATTTAAAATACATGATTGCTTGAGTTGTATTTAAATAAAAATAATAAATATTTGTGGCAATATTAGGTACTTATGCACGATTTAAAACACTTTCCCAAAAATAGTCAACATCCCTATTGCGTGGTTGATAAAAATACGGAACGTTCTCCCAGCTGACATCATTCATTAACGATGTAACATGTGCATCGAATGACCTTGGTTAATCCTCTTTTTTTTTTTGAGGAACGTAATAAAAATATGAAAAATTCAGATACGTGATAAGACGGACGAAATATTCTGTTTCGTAGAAACCTGAGTGGAAGTCGACACGGCAGCCAGAAGTTCGTCGTTTTGAAGAGAAGCTAAAGCTTATTCACAATAATAATAATAATAACTCTTCCTTTCGGAAGCGACGTGCCGCGGCTGAACAAACATTTGCTTCGCTCATTTTCATGGCTCACTACGATGGCACGTCAGTACGTTCACACTCGACGTGGACAGGTCCGTACTCACTTCGAATTTGTATAGTTTTTATTTTCTATTTAGAGTGGAACTCTACCACGTAGACTTTCTCAACGGGGTCAGCATTTAAAATGTTGAGACCGATGCAAAAAAATTATACATTGCAAGCTTAGAGTTTGTTTTCACTTTTTCAATTAATTTCTTGAGCTGTCACTGCAAATGTCAAATAATAGGATATTACTGAAATCAAAATTTCATACTTAATCTATAAAAATCTGTAAAAAATAGAGGAGCGCCATTAAAAAAAGGCGATGATGTCTTTCCAAAAAGAGATATTACGATATTTGTGTTTCAAAATAATTTATTAAACTGACGAACACCAAAAATCAAAATCATAAGAATTAATTTGTAATGTTAAATTGTTATTTGAGAAGTATTTAACAAAAATTGTATTTTGTGACAGAGCCCTTCTCTAATATCCCCCCGCCATGGACCTTGATCTGCAGGGAGAAATCACAGTATTTAACAATTAAGAAGTTTCCCACATTTTTTTAACTCTTAAGAATTATTAATGGTGGCGAAAGTATTTTTGTAATATCTTTAAATATAACAAAGCGATGCCACTTCAAAGTTTATAAAAACGTCGTTTTCAGTGCAGGTGACGTCATGCGGCACAAGTGTCATGTTTATAGTGACCAATGATAGAGAATTAACACTTGAACAGATATAGAAATTAATGAAATATCAAGAAGTAATTTGACTTATCGAAATATACCTTACATTCATTACTTATTAACTTATTAATAATAATAAATATTTTATTTATTTAATAATTAATAACACATAGTGCCGTGGCACGTCATAATAGCCGACAAGACGTCGATCAGCCTCATTTGCGATTTCACGTACAAAAATATATCAGTTGAGTTAATGCTTTGAGCATTTTTAAAGTTATATTTCACGATTTGACACAATCAGGTAGAAACTTCCTTATTGGCACGAAGAGTAATTTTTTAGATCCTCATTTTTGAGAGGCAACACCAGTTTTTAATATAGATAATTTAATATTCAAATCTGTTAGATCGACGTGATGGCCGTCCCTGAATTTAATAGAGTAAAGTACTCGCGTACAAAGTCTAATAACGAGGAAGGGCTGAACCCTTAACTGCTAGGTAACCCGTTTTTTACCAATAACACGTTATGTATTTAACACATGTTATTTTACTACCTTACTTACCTACGCTAGATGACATTTTATTGGTTGTTCATCGGTCATTAAATATTTTTTCAACATAACATATTTATAAAGATTTGTCCACGCGGTAGCATATTTTTTAAGGGGGATCCTTACTAGTAGCACTACCTTAATATACTAAAATTATAATATAGTCTAGTAACACTTTTGTGTCCAGTTGAAAAAAAATGCCTGTTTATTCTGAGGATATTATCACTATTATCAATAAATTCATCTTTAAAGTTCAATTCCAGAATATGTTATAATAAAAATCAGTTTCACGGGTAATTTTTAATTGATTTTTGTAATGCGAAATTGCTTTTTATATCATAGTTTTATTATAATTTAAACATATTGAGAGCTTGAAAAAGTCTTGATTGAATAAAGACGAAACGTTGCAATCAATGAGTGTTTAAATTGATTTATTTTTATTCCAATTACCCGTGAAATTGATTTCTATTATCAATAAAATTATTAATAAATAAAAAAAATTAAATTTCTTAAAAACGTGAAATTCGCATAAAGATACTTATTCATGAAAAAGATAAAATTAAAACTAAAACTATAGTAGGCTATATTTCTAGTGCGTAATTACATATAATATCATCACGCACGAGATTTGTTGCATAAAATAGCTGATTTTCACGTAATTTTCAAAATTGTTGACAGTTGCATTTTGAGCAAGTTCACTTCTAATTTGTAGGCTGAGTTGGATTTTCATACCTTAACAATAGGAATTGTAGTTCGACGTTTATTTTACTTTACTCACTAGTGTGAAACGGGTAATTTTACTACCGTTGCAGGCCCGGCGGATGACCAGGGTTTTGTGGGTAGCTATACCCATACGAAAAATTCCGTGTGGGTAAAATACCCACACGGAATTTGACAACATTTTTTTCACATATTAATAAATAAAGTGTTTTGGTCGATTCCAGGATCGTCTTGTTGCAATGAACGAAGTTTCTCAGTTTTACGTCGACTTAAGACTTATTTGAGATCAACAACTTTACAAGATAGACTGAATTGCATCGCTATATTACATGTATATTGTAACTTGACCGACGACCTTGACTTGGAACCGTTATTAAATAAGTTTATTACTCGAAATTCAAAACGAAGTGCAGTTTTGCGTTGCGCCAATAAAAGTTATGTGATGTTGACTTGTATAATTTTTTTAAGCATGTAATATTTTTCTCAATAAAAATTCAAAATATGTTTTCTGTAATGTAAAGTTTGTTAACTAACCAATTTAACTTATGTGCTGGCTTCCCCAGAGTTATGGGATTTCGAAGGTTTGTTATACGATTACGAGGCTTATAAAATATAAGCTAAATACAATTATAAGGTTTTAAATGCTCAGTGCTGGCATGAGTTAATTGGAGGGGGCTTGCTTTGAAGTTTGTTAATTTAATCACCGCTAGATCGAAAAAAATTTTTTTTTCATCTCACTACCCACACGGACTGAACATGATCTGCCGGGCCTGTACCGTTGTACACATATGAAAAGCAAGTATTTTATAGGGAGTCGTGCAAAAAATAATTTTTCATTATTTTTATTATTATAAACTCTAATATGTACTTAAAAATTGTTATCGGCTGTAAAGGCTTTTCAATCCGACTTGTGCATGGACGAATCCAGACCGGGCAAATTACATTTTACACCGATTTTTAAATTGAAATCGACATAAACTTGATTTCAATCCAATTTAGATTCAATCCGGTTTGTAACCGAGCGAAGCCGGACCGGTCAGCTATTATATAATTTTAGAACTCAATATATGCATCCACCTTAATGACAACCGTCTGGCCAGAAAAAAAATGTCTGCTTTTTGTTAGTGTAGAAGTATATTTGAAAGGTAAACCGGACCGGAACCTAAGAAAACATTTAAACGAAAGCTCCTTGAAAAACATCAAAGCTGGAATGTGCGACCAGCTTCATATCCAGACACCTGCATCATCTAAAGAGGTGTAAAAATACACTCATGCGACATTCTTGTGGTCAACATCCATTTACGTCACATATGTCGAGCTATATGGTTCACGTTTGTAACACGCTCACGATCCAATATACCTATAGATCTCCAGTTTTATTTAGGGTGACTGCTCCCTCAGATTGTAAAATATAAGCTCGGGATATTTCGAACTGCGGTCGTTAAATTCATTTTAGTACTGTTTTATTAGCTGTGATTAAGCTTCACAAAATTTGACTTATTGATAAAAAATTGTAAAAAAACCCGGGTCGCAGTGCCAAAACCCTGCCGACAATATAGTGTATTTACTAATATAGGCAGTGTGGCTTTATTATGCGAACTTAAGTTGGTTTTTTGGGCAAAATAAAAAATTTGAGTCCTTAATACACCCCTTAAAAGAACATTTTTTTCTCAGTTGCAATATTATTATCAATCGAACCTCTAAACTAAATTATATACACCTTTCAGCAAATACTCGTAATTCACTATCTGCATACTAGTTTTCATAAAATTTGTAAATCCGGTCCTGTCACTCCGATTTTATTAAAATATTAGGAGCACTTTTTAATTGCTATTAAAGGGTTAAATTTCAATTTTGAAACGATTCTGAGAATTTTTTAGGCATTTTTGGGCCCAAAAACTTTTTTCAACCCCTAAAAACTACCCTTAAAATGGTCCGATTGGGTCCATTTTAAATAGGGTTCTTGCGGTGGTGGATTCCAACATGCGGGCAAAATTTCGTAAAAATCAATTAACTCTTTCGAAAGTTATAGCGCACACACACACACACATATATATATATATATATATATATATATATATATATATATATATATATATATATATATATATATATATATATATATATACATATATATATATATATAAACATTTTTAAAAATGGTGCCAAAGTGTTTAGAAGGTTATGAAACGTCGAGAAATTTTGGTCCGACCCCTAAGTCCCGCCATCCGACCAACGCCAATAGTGTATGTTGCCTATGGCAAATACACTAAAAACATATTTTTGTGTAAATATTTAATAAAAAACGTGATATTCGACAATATTTCTTTACAACGTGTCACGAGATTTCGAATTACCGCGGAAAGTAATTTACATGTAGAAGTTTTTCTTTACAGATCCTAGTTAAGAATAGGTACTGACACATTTGGTTTGCTCAATAATTTTTGTCAAATTTTATTTTTTGTGTACAAAAATTTGTGTAAAATTTAGGGTTTTGTACCTCAAAAGGAAAAAACGAAACCCTTATACTTTATAGGATCACTCGTGTCCGTCCTACTGTTTTAGCCAATTTGCTCCGAACTACTGGACCGATTGAGTTGAAATTTGATACACATATGTAAGTCGGTGACCAGAAGACGAACATGTAACGTAAATAAATGAATTTTAAAGATGGGGGTCATTTTTGGGGAAAAAATTAGGAAATTAAAAAAAAGTTTGGCAAACTGTATCGTGTGACATATCAAATGAAAGAGCTTGTCGTAAGGGTCTCAAATATATTTTTTTTATAACTTTAAAATAAATAGTTTTAAAGTTATTTGAGAAAATAGATGAACATTTGACTATTCCCCGCTCCCTTATCTCCGAAACTACTATAGGCCTAAAATTTTGAAAAAAATAGGGAATGTCGGGTCTCAGATATAGTTTACAGGAAAACCTAAACGAAAATCTTAAGTCTTAAAGTACTCACGGAAAACGAAAGAGTACGAAACCCTAATCTTGCGAGTTCTACTCGCACTTGACCAGTTTTTTCGTTTTTATCTGTTTCCAAATCGTTTATTTAGATCAAATAAATTGTAAATATTTGGGTAAAAGTCATATATGAGTAGAATGGTACAGATTTTTCATAGAAATTAAAGATTTCCGAAACGTACTTACTTACGTTTCGGAAATCTTTAATTTCTATGAAAAATCTGTACAGAGAGAAAAGGAGAGAGAGAGAGAGAGGAGAGAGAGAGACGCACATCAGACTGCTTGTAAGATAGAGCTATACGGGTGAGAAAGGGGAATATTGAACAGTTTGTAAACAGTCACTGAATTTTAAAATGTAAGTAGCATAGACTACAGATTCTTGCTGATTAATTATTATTAGTGGAATCCCCTTCAAAGATCAGTCAATATGAGATCCAATATCAGTGTACTTTCGGTAGTACCTATTCGTCGTGATTGACAGCTCATCCAGTTTTATTCAAATATACAATCGATGCAAAACCAATAAACACCACAAAGAGACTGTCATGTCACTTTGGCTATCAACACGAACTTGCGCTCTACATAAACCTTTGATTTCAAGGTTCTGAGTTCAAAAGAGATCCGACTGGTACTATTTTAGGTCAAAATTACACAATAATTTTTCATTTTAAGGTCCTCCGAGTCCAAAAAACATATTTTTTAGAAAAAACTGCCCTGGTTATCGTAGGATTACCGGTGGACATGAAATCATAGGCAGACTTGTGCTTTGGGAAGGAATGGTAAGGTTTCATCAATCTTCAAATGTTTGCCATTTTCTAAGTTCTCGCCCGATTTCTTTGATTTTAGTCTCAAACGATAGGCCTGTTGACGCTCTGCACAGGATTTTCCGATTTTCGGATTGAAATTTTTGGTTCGAGTATTATCGCAATTGAGGCATTTCAAAATTTCAAATGTTGTTACTATTTTCTGTGAGTGCTTCTGGTACTAGGAATTGGTGTTATTGCAGAGATTTAGTTCTGAGGACCACAGCGCACTTTGTATTTTCTCGATCAAACTTGTAGTTTCTGAGATATTTAAGTTTTAGTGGAGCAATTTAGACATTTTTGGCGCAAAAACACCCTCACGCAGACAAAACCTAGAGGCGACTTAAGTCAGTTATCAAAATTCTCAGTACTATTGGTAGAAGGGGACCAAGTGACTTGATCACCTGACACCCGGTTTGCTGGGATTGGTTGAACGGTTCGTGAGACAATGATATAACGAAAGTGCATTTGAAACATAACGGTCTATTTTCGTTAAAAGTGCCAGTAAGACATCACATGCCTATGAATTTCATTTCAAAAAGTCTGTAGTCTGCGATGCAAGTGAAACGGCCAACCGGATCAAAACCATATTTAGGTAGAATATTTAATATGTAAGTGACCGAGCTGGGTAGAGTAGTGGTGACAGCACTAGACTCGCATTCGGGAGGTCCGGGTTCGAATCCCGGCGAGGGCAGATGTGGCTGGGACTTTTTCCTATTGCCTCTCGCCGAGAAACGGTAATTCCTGTACCGGCCATCTTGATTGAGGTTTTCCATGGTTTCCCTCAATTAATTCCAGATAAATATCGAGATGGTTCCTTATTTGAGGCCATGGCCGATTACCTATCAAACTATTAATTCAAAAATTGCCTACCTTATCCTAATTTCCTATAATTCCCTCATTCGCCCATTGCTATTACATAAGTTGAAGTTGTAAAAAATGTAGAAAATAACGGGAAGTGGTAGATGAAAAAATAGTAATGGTGTGAATAGCGTCTGTTATGGCATAAAGTCGAGAAACGGAGGTTAAACGCATTAATATTATTATTAATACAAGTTATTACATAAGTTGAAGTTTTAAAAATGTAGAAAAATAACGGGAAGTGTGGTAAATGAAAAATAGTAATGGTGCGAATGGCGTCTGTTATGACATAAAGTCGAGAAACGGACGTTAAACGCATTATTATTATTATTATATTTAATATGTAAGTGGAAGGAGCCCTGTTATTTTTGAGCATAATCGGCACAAATTAGGTGTGCATTTTATCCTGCAACGCTTGGTAAGGTTCTTGTCAAAAGCTTGACTGCGAGTAAAAGCTGTAGTTAAGCTTATACAAAGTTTGATAATAATCTGTCTGTCTGTCTGTACTTGTTTAGTCTGTCTGTATGCGTGTGTTTGTGTGTGTGTACATTTTATTCCCCGGTCATTCGCGGCGTAATGTAAATAGCGAGATTTCTTTTGATCTGTCTATCGGATTTGATGTCAACAGATCGACAGTTGGACTTGATATAAAAGCGTAATCCAGTATCATTCTGCACCTATTTTTAAGTTATTTTGATTAAACTCTTTGATCTCGCCATTGCTTCACGCTAATGTTCTAACTGAAGTTATTTAACAGAGAAAGTGTTAAATGAAAGATGCTTTTTGTGTATCCTTTACTTGTATATAAAATAATGCCTCCGGTAATCTCTCTGTATTGTATTTATATTTTGGTTTGAGATACAGTCGAATCTCTTTAAAAAAATTGGCCAAGTGCATGTCGAACTCGCATACAGAAAGTTCCGTACCACCGTACAATATTTATTAACTGTATTTTATATTTATTATTTGTTGTTATAGCGGCCATAGTAATACACACTAAGGCGCAGAAATGCCTGATTAATAGCTTTTAAGAGATTGCGTCCGATGTCGCTAGTATGCACTATTTTGACATTTACTTTTGTGATGTAACTACAACAAATTTACAGTTTTCAGATTTTTCCCTTTACTTGTGTCATAAGACATTGCTTCTTACCAAATTTCATTATTCTAGGTTAACGGGAAAGTACCCTAAAGGTTTTGATTCCCTTCCAAGTGTCAAAATATGCGGAATAAACGGCCGTATCTTTTGATTGCAGACCTGAGTATTTGATAATAATTTCAACTTGATACCTTCACGCAAAGGTAAATTTGTCACTAGCTCTACCTTAATATTATTCTGGATCGCTTTTGCTCAATTTTTGTGGGCGTGTCAATACTTAGCAATGGATTCACAGTTTATTGTAGGAATTACCTAAAATAAATTCATCGCCAGACTTACTTTGGAAGTTAATCCGTCACTAGATCCAGAGATTTGGGCTTTAAGTGTGATATAGACAGATATCAATTTTTTAAAAAGCACTTTTTTTGTTTAAGGGACTTGAATTTGTAAATTAACTATGTTTATTTGGACTATAATAATTATTTATTGAAACATAAAGGGAAAAAAACAATTTTCATAAAATATTATTTGTTTTATGTAACGTAATTGGATTGTTAATGAATAATAATTATTATCGTTTAAATTATGTTATGAATATAAATCTAATATTAATTTTCAATTAATTAATTTTCAACGGAAACATATTATTTTTATTATTTTTGAGGATATTGTATTTCACTCCAATAATATTGTGAATAATATGATGAAAAAATAAAGTTTTGAATTATAGATCATACTGTTTTTTACAAACATTTTTACAGTTTACATTATGGTATAAACACAGATAATCATTATATACAGATTGTTCCAAAATACTTTTCACAGTATTAGGCATAGTTCATGGTTGGCAGTTGACAGCAAGAATGACAAGACATGACTTAACATACATATTTTCGGAAAGTCTATTTTTTTCCGATTTTCTAAAGTCAAAGTCAACTATGGTTTCTATCTGAAATAATCTTGATATCAAACAATTGGTAAGCGATATTTTTTTTTCGACAAATGTATCTTATTCTACGTCGAAAACTCTTTGTAGAAAGTTTTTACCGTTTGAAAAAATATCTACAAATAAAACAGTTATGACATTTTTTCGAAATCGGTCAAATGTCAATTTTTGCTGATATCTCGGAGATGGTTAGAGATATCGAAATGCGAATTTCGCCATCAAAAATCGAGCTCTAGACTCGTAGGGCAGTTTTTCTTTATCTGGTCTGGAAATAGGGAAAACTGCCAAAATCAAGCCGTATGGAGTTATCGCACAGGCGCTACATACGCAGTGTCAACTACTCGGGGCTCAATATGGCGGCAATCAGATGCATTGGCTGTCACTCTAGTCCTCGATGTACAGCAATACACTCTATGTATCCATTTACGAACTATAGTTTATTCACCAAATCCAAAGCATTTTTAACATTGGGTTTGAATTTATATCTTATATGAATTAAATTCGCTTAGTTGGCATAATAGAGAACACTTACATTAGTACTATTCCTCACATGTGGAGTTGGAATGGTAATATGACGATTCTGGTCGTCTTTGCGGCAGCGCCTGGACGGATTAAAATTTGAGAATTTGAGGCAGCCTGTAAATCGTGTGCAGAGCAGTGTATTGGCCACACTCTTACTATAGTCACTCTAGTCCTCGATGTACAGCACTACACTCTATGTATCCATTTACGAACTATAGTTTATTCACCAAATCCAAAGCATTTTTTAACATTGGGTTTGAATTTATATCTCATATGAATTAAATTCGCTTAGTTGGCATAATAGAGAACACTTACATTAGTACTATTCCTCACATGTGGCGTTGGAATGGTAATATGACGATTCTGGTCGTCTTTGCGGCAGCGCCTGGACGGATTAAAATTTGAGAATTTGAGGCAGCCTGTAAATCGTGTGCAGAGCAGTGTATTGGCCACACTCTTACTATAGTCACTCTAGTCCTCGATGTACAGCACTACACTCTATGTATCCACTTACGAACTATAGTTTATTCACCAAATCCAAAGCATTTTTTAACATTGGGTTTGAACTTACATCTTATATGGTTTAAATTCGCTTAGTTGGCATAGTATAGAACACCTTCATTAGTACTGTTCTCCACATGTGGAGTTGGAATGGTAATATGACGATTCTGAATCGTCTTTGCGGCAGCGCCTGGACGGATTAAAATTTGAGAATTTGAGCCAGCCTGTAAACCGTGTGCAGAGCAGTGTGTACGCTATGTATACACACGTGTGATGTAAACACGGCAAAGTGTTTTGCGGCAACAGCGTGGGAGTTTCAGTGTAATTATGGTGTATGGTATTCTGGTGCAGTGTAATGGGTCGGGTATACCGTATCCACATTCGTAATATACACGCTGTATTATAATATTACTATCTAGAGGACCCGTGCGACACATTATTATATAGGAAATCTATGTAAAAAATTCTTTTCTTTCGTTTAAGATAGGTTTCGAATTGATCTGACTTTAATTAAGCGAATAATAAGCAAAAGTATTGTTTCTGGGGCATTTCCATAGCTTCGTAGGAATCCCGGAAAAATAACTCTGGAAAAAATAGTCCTGGAAAAAATAGATTTGGAATAAATAGCCTCGGAAAAAATAGCCCTGGAAAAAATAGACCCGAATCACAACTATATATGGAAATGGCAACCCGATATATATGAACTAAGAATACATAAAAATCAGTATATGGCCATTTATCATTATAAACCAAAAGCACCCAACACCCACCCACACACCCAAAAGCGCCCAACACCCACCCACCCATTTTATCCGGGGCTTTTTTTTCCAAATCTACTTTTTTCAGATCTATTTTTTCCAAAACTATTTTTTCCAGATCTATTGTTTCCAAGTCTATTTTTTCCGGGACTATTTTTTCCGGGGCTAATTTTTCTGATTGCCCTTCGTAGTCACCCATTAGTGTCACTCATTTTCATTTCATCCATTTTACCCCCATATCGTCCAGGTGCAAGAAGATTCTCTTCAAAATATCTCATGCATTTTTAAAGTATGTGCACCTGAAACGAACTTAACCAATTTGAGATAGTACTGCTATGCTTGTTAGTTTAGAAGTGTTAGAACGACAGGGTAAAATCGCTATTGTCGCACGATAAACGCTAGTAGATTCACTAGACTGTTGTTATTTGTCACAGCGAAGTTCGAATTCATAAGAACTTGTCGAGCGTCTATTCATTCTAAGACCTTGAACACATAAGAGCTAATCCCACCCCTAATTTTACAACAGAAATCTCTGGCTAGAACTAATAAATACCAACGGGGTGGACGCTTGCATTAATTAGATTTTATACTTCGAGTGATTCAGCTGATCTTTGTTTAAGCTGTGAGGATACAAAGGGAAAATCCGTGAAAACGAGCAAATATAGAGAGCCTCTTTTATTATAGCTTCCTTCTCTTGATCAATAAATTTCCAGCTTCTAATTCGAGAAGCGTTGTTAACATATTTCATATAAATATAGGTATTAGGTAACTTATTTTTGACTCATCCCTATATTTGCAACGTGCATGCCTCCGGCGAAAACGTTCCACCTAGAGCGCTTATGTAACAGTATGATTTTTTAATTACTTTTGTCAACACTGTAAATTAATTAACATTTTTAAGTTTGTGCAGGTTAAACTATGTATATATGCACAAATTATCGGATCTTAGTATGTGCATTAAAATTATGTTATATTTTTCTGACGACTATAATAATAACTAAATTGGTCAAACATATAAAAATACTTCATGCGCTGAGAACACCGCATATCATTCGCTATAGTTTTTATTCAGTTGTTGACAGCCACTTTACATGTCTGATTTTCCCCCCAAATCTTACACTTCGATGATTTGTTGAGAAATTGCATCATTTTTTGGTACATTTGTATAAAACATTATACATAAAACACGTCAAAAATAAAAACAATAAAAAATATTTATAGTAAGTCATTACGAACAGGGTTCCACAAGCTAAAATAAAAAAAAATCCAGCCAGTTGGACGACAAGACCATTCCCACTTCCAAAATACTGACATTAAACATAATATCTCTGATCTCTAAATAGTATAAAACAAAGTCGCTATCCGTGACTGTTTATATCTTTGCTTAATTATTCTAAACTATACAATGGGTTTTGATGCGGATTTCACCATCATTTAGAGAATTTCTTCCGAAATTTTTTTGTGTACCTATGTTCATATTAAATTTAAAGGCATTAGAGAAATCCCGATGTTTTGTAATCAAGTCGTAAAACGACGCTTTTAGGACGCTTACATGGTTTACGCTAACTAAACTATAAAAGATACATCAAATTAATGTACTACAGAATTGTAGGTTTTAAAAGTACGCGATAGCGTATTATGTCTATCTAAAGCAGAGGCTCCCAACCTTTTCTGAACCACCGCCCCTTTAGAAGAAAGAAAAAATTTCATAATCACATAATTGTTACATATTATCGGTACCTAATTTATCTGTTTATTAAAAATCATAAAGCCCCTATGGAAGGTTCCAGCGTAAACTGGGGGGGAATCTATGATCTAAAGTAAGAAAAACAACTACACTGGAAAAAATATGTGCAGATAATTTAGGTAATCATTCTAGATTCTTTTAGCGTACGCCACTGTACTCCAGTGTGCTGCGTGTTTGTTTATGCTTTGCTCTTGTCATCGCCGATCAAGGAGGCTCTGGGCGATGTTCCCAGAAAACTGCATCTCGCTGCAAGCTGCTGCATTTACAGATCCGTCCCCAGGGTCACCGTTGAAGTATTTCCGCAAGCTACACATCTATCTAAAACAAATACAATTTCATTTTGGTGATGCGTTGTGACGTTATTTATTAAAGAAATCTCGTTGAGACAAAGTTTTAACAACAGAAGATGGAGACACTCGACTACCAAATCACCCTGCCTTATTGGTGTAATAACACACTTTATAACCTTCGCACATATGAAAAGAAATAAATTTCGACGTAAAAGAAAAACTTTTAAAACGTCTTACAAAGTCAGAAAAAAATCAAAATAGATATTTTTTCTGACAAACATGCTAACTTTAACGACTGAGTACTGCATTTGCGGTAGATATTCGCAATTAACATCTATCTATTTTAGTGTACGTCATAAACTTATAAAAATATATGTGCGTTTTTTTTTATTTCGAATGTTCTCACCCTAGTTTAAATTGATCTCTAAACACAGACAGAATAGCTACGTTGATCTTTAATTTTCCCAATATATTTCGATGACAAATTCATGTTTTCAATTTGTAATCTATAATATATTGTATTAATTTTACAGGAATGTTTTAGCCATTCCACAGAAATGTTATACTCGTTATATAGAACTAAATTAAATATAGGACTACGTGTGTACTATATTATATATATGGTTACAAGATGTTTTTTGACAAAGAATATTTACTAGCCATGCGAATTCAACTTTTCTGTATGCGTTTTGAGAGTAGTACGATCAGAATATGACCTTAACATCTCGAACACAATCGTTTTCAACCCTATCGCCATTTTCATTTCCTTACGGAACATGGAAGTAATAACGGGTGTCGTTATTTTCTATGGATAACAAAAAAAAAAGTGTGAGCCTCTCCCACGGAAGCTCACGGGGGAACTGAACCTTCTTTCGAAATTATTTACTACAGTTAAAATGATGACGCAGTTGATATCACGCATGCGCTAATACTCAACAAAATACACGCATAATGTATATATGTCATAGGATAATTAAAAATTCGGATTTTCTCGAAAATCCAAGGATGTTTGCAAAAGCGCGGATTCCAATTAACCGTTTTTTTATAATCGTCCTAGGATTTTCGCGAAGATCCGATTATTTCAATTAACCTATGACGTATATATGCATATACAACAATATACAAACGCTGTACATAAATTATTTATAGTACTTTGACAGTTATACAAAACTATTGAATGAATCGATCTCGGCATATAGGCTATACACGTGTAAATGTGTGCATGTATACAGTTCCATCTTTCTCGCGCTCAAGGTTTCTCATGTTTCCCCACTGATGAATCATTTTTACTTTAACGTCACAGAAAATTGCAAACACACGTCGATAAAGTAGTTTTCACTTCAACAAAAAAAATCTACATCCGGTATATACGTTCGAGTGATACAGTTAATTGCTTGTACTGATACTATAATGAATTGTGCGCTAAACAAACAACTGGGAATAACTTTACGAGTTGAGTTATATCATAATATATTGTGTAACTATAATAATAATAATAATTACGTGCGTACGTTTATATCGTACAAGGCGTCGACGCCCCACTCCACCCCCGTCCGTCGGCAATATAAAATAAGACAAGTTAGCACGTCGTAAACTAGATGCACGATTGAAATTATCGTTCGTTTAGCGAGCCATTCACACGAGTTATGTGACATCGTGTGTGCGCGCTAGACATCTAAGGTTCTGTGCACATTCGTGTCACCGTGAGAAGCGATAACGCAGTTCCAAAATTATTTCAGACAGTCAAGATCCGATTATCTAATATAATATTCTTCGTTTGTATGCAACGTATTTAACTTACAAATTATTTGACGAATTTTAATGTGACTTTTAAAAATGTTTTTAAAGATTCTATAGAAATGCAATAGGCTATATTTCATTGTTTAAATTAATTTTTAAGTTAAAAAATTAATTTAACTTGAGTTTTCAAACATGAAGAAATATATTAACACCTCCAGTTTGACATCTTGACCGCGTTCACTAACGCATTATCCCCGGTTTCAGCTGCCAGACTGCGGTTTTTATGTTCAAGATAGTACACTTAATGAACCCACAAAAACTCAGACTTGAGGAAATACTATATAAGTAAAATTGTCACGTTAATTTATTCAATTATATATAATTTAAAATAAAAAACAACGCCGAGTATAATATTATGTTTATCCATAATAGGCAATCTAAAGGCCCCAGTACACACTACACAGTGGTCTGTAGTGGGCCATTGTGGACCATCGCCATTTTGTAGTGGCGGACAATTGTGAATCGTGGTGCGCAATCCATTTGTTGTCGGTTTTTTTGACACACTTCAAAGGAATCGTGGCGTGGAGTGGCCTGTGGTGTTCACACAGTCGCCTATTGTTTGGACAGGTACCTACTTTTTTGTTGCGTGCTATTTAAATTTTTAATCGTCCAAAATGTTAGTATCCTGGAGCAATGAAGAGACTTTTAGGTTTATAATACTATAATATTTGTAAATAGTATATAAATAAATAGCCGCAGCCGTAATTACTTCCACGTTCATAGCAAGTGCTTCGCCAGGCAGAAATGAGCCATGGGCCATTGTGTGAACACCAAGTGATAGTGGCCTACAGTTGCACATTGCAAAGCATGGCCCACTACAGACCACTGTGTACTGGGGCCTTAAAATTCGGACGAAGTCGAACCGAATTACTAGTTGATTATATTTTACATAATAAACTCCACCATGAAAGTACTATAAAAAACGACCGTAGTACCAAACCTTCCCAACAAAATAGTATATTTGCTAATAAGCAGATATACATATAAGTACATTAGGTATGTGAACTTTTGGTCTATGTTATAGTATTTACACCACCGCAGTAAAATTTCTGTCTTACTGTACCTTATGTAATGTCAGTTAGAAAGCGGTAAAAATTTAACAGCGCTTTAATTTCTAAAGAATTTGTTTTCGAGAAAATTAATAAATTAATCCCTTTAAGGTAGTTGTCGTGGTACAATATTGTCAAAAAGTTATAGATTATACGCGCCACAAAAGTATACTAGCTTATAGCTAAGTGATCCATAATTTGTACGCAAGACTGTACCCGTGGAAACGTAACCCATGCAGTATTCATATGCATGTATACTTTTCTATAAATTGTTGAACTTTAAACCGTTATTTATAAATAATTAGACGGTCAAAAAATTTTTCTTATTTTTTTTAAACTCATAACAAATGCATTGAAAGACTGTCAGTTTTTGGAAAGTTTCTGACAGTTAGTTCTTTTTTTATAAATAAGAAACTGGTTCAGAACTACAGAGATCGTATATAATCAATGTTAATTATCCAATTTTTAATTGAATTTATTTCGGATTATATACGGTCGATAGACTTCAAATTTTCAGGGTAATTGTATTATCATGTCCTTAATAAGTATACAAAAATTAAGAATTTTCTGACGGTGTGCCTTAACCACGACAACTACCTTAAATGAATTTTACCGCGGACGCATCGTGCCCTCGACCTATTGTGAACGGAACCCAAAAATGGATTCCGATGTGTTTAGTTTAGCGTGGCATATAGTTGAAGTGCGGTTTGTTTTGATAAGGATGCGATGCTGGATGTAACACGGGTGGTGGCTATATTAGTGAACTATTTACTGCATTCCGTTTTACAACTTAAAACGCCCTATCAACCTATACTGTATACAGCGTGATTTAAAAAAAACAATCTATAGGTCGCTGTTACTGTAAACTACCCACGACGCAACGTTCTAAGTAGGGGAATTTTGAGAGAGAGATTATTTTTGAAGTATAGTTTTACTTTATATTCATTGATGACACGTCTCATTTCTCTGTTACAATGGGCTGATGGAGTTGTCTACCTATTATCCAAAGTAAATAAATACTACTCGAAGTGAACAGGCTAACTTTTAACTATATTTATCGTCTCCCTTGACATCCTATTTTATTTTATCAATATATATTGTTGGATTCCTCCTTTAGGAGCTCCAAATAAAGGAATTCTGACACCAGGGCAGATCTTTGTTGTGGATCTCCGTGACACTTTGAGTTTTAACGTTATTATATTTGTAACTTTATTTAACTTACTTTCAACTAATTATTTCCGTTGACTTGTTCTCGAACGTAATTTTAAAGAATAATAACTAATTATTCTTTATTAAGTTGTTCTTGAAGGTGTTTTAAAAGAATAAATAATTAATTTCAATTTAATAAATTTATTTAATAATAACGGAGAGTTTACAATAAATTAGCAGCTGTCTTGCAGCAGTTCTTGTAGAACTTATCGTAAGACTTCTGCTGGGGTAGTTTGAGGGTGCGCTATTTATACAAATTTCTTATCTAAATTGTTATCTTAACTGAATTACTAAATTAGGTGGAGGTGGTAATTGTTTACTTAATTATTTACTTAATTATCTACATTCCTGGCATACAACAATATGTATACATCTTTAACGAAAATGTGAATATCAATTATCGCGATCATCCCAAAAAAGTATAACTTCTGCCGCACGTACATAAGTACACGTATACCCACTGTTTTGTAGACCTCAGTTGTTTTATAAAGAGAACCACTAGAGACAGAGAGAGAGCAAAATAGCGTCCAGCACCCCCAAAATTGGTAATTTAGCATGTTAAATAGATAGTCTTTCCAAGGTACCACCGCCAATGCAGCCCACAAAGCAATATTAGGTACTAACTACTGTTAGTCGAGACGCAAATCATGAGTATAGAGAAGTCGCCGTACTGTCTTTCCGTCTGTTTATCTAAGCTTATCGTGACGTACATAATACCTATGTACATAGTTATAGACCTTCACTCAAACTGCTTTCTGATGCCACTGAAGCTGAAGGGGCACAGCACTCACTGTAGATACTCTAGATTTAAACATGACCTGTTAAAATAAATTACAAAAAAAAAATAAACCTTCGAAAAAGGTCACTAAAAAGCGTAAAATAACAAAGTTTTGAGGTCGTCAGTGCCAATTTAATTACCATAACGTTATAAGTAAGCTATGTTCTTCTTCGATCTCAAAAGTTTGTTATTTTACGCTTTTTAGTGGTCTTTTTTGTAGAAGGTTCATTTTTAATTTTTTGAGTTACACTTCTTTTGGTGCATTGAGAGTAAAATTTCAGCATGCAACGGAAGTATAAAGTTGGCCGCGCTAATGAAAATTTGAAAGTATGAAGTTGGTTATAAGAGACCCAGACTGAAATGAGAGATGAACGAAATCAGTGCACTTTCTGCCATCTGGAAATTATAGAATAATATATTAGACGACTATATCCTTTAATTACAACCAATAGTTCTTTTAAGTGTCATACAGCGGAAACAAGTAAAAGCCAAAATAAAATTTTGAAAGTGTTTTCAAATATTTTGGGTAAATTTTTTGTAAGTATTATTCTTAAACTTTTTGAAGATTTTATTTCAATAAATTATTTGAATGTATGTGGCGGCCATATTGGTCCTACCATAATATTCAATGTACTATATTGTATTGTCTTTAGAACCAAAGGTGTGAGCAAAATTTCAGCTCAATCGAACAATGGGAAGTGGGTCAAATTCAACTTGTAAGATTCAATTACAAACCCACAGACAGACATTAAGACAGGTGGAACTAAATAAAAGTTTGTAAAATAGCTTTAAATAACAGCTAACTTGCTCTTAATTAACGGAGGGATTTAATAATAATAATAATAATGCGTTTAACGTCCGTTTCTCGACTTTATGTCATAACAGACGCCATTCGCACCATTACTATTTTCCATCTATCACACTTCCCGTTATTTTTCTACATTTTTAAAGCTTCAACTTATGTAATAGCAATGGGCGAATGAAGGAATTATAGGAAATTAGGATAAGGTAGGTCATTTTTTAACTAGGAGTTTGATAGGTAATCGGCCATGGCCTCAAATAAGGAACCATCTCGATATTTATCTGGAATTAATTGAGAGAAACCATGGAAAACCTCAATCAAGATGGCCGGTACAGGAATTACCCTTTCTCGGCGAGGGACAGTAGGAAAAAGTCCCAGCCACATCTGCCCCCACCGGGATTCGAACCCGGACCTCCCGAATGCGAGTCTAGTGCTGTCACCACTACTCTACCCAGCTCGGTTAACGGAGGGATTTGATAGAACACCTTCTTATGTTATAGTGCAGTGTGTTGTAACTTTCGGCTTCGATTGAAATTGAGATTCTGTTTACACGACCTAACTTCGTTCGTATCGTTCTCATGAAAGCGAGCAGACAGAATATATCCGTCTCACTTTGTCTATTCTCCAATGCGGTGTTTACTTAGCACGCCAGGAATTAACATCCACAAGATCCCGGAATCGGGCCGGGACTTAACTATTTTATATTATAAATTGTTTTTACAAAGACGAACGGAGACATGGAAACGTCAGCCAGGGCTGGCCAACAATACAACTAAATTTTCGAATAATTGAACTAGCTTTGAACTGCTTCTTTCTAAAGTTCGAATACCGAACCCATATCCTGGTCCGGTCAGATACCGGATGGAGATTCGGTTTCCATTCCGACGAGTTAAAAGCCGCGTACACTTGTCAAGTACAGACCAACACAGCACAAATCTGTAACCAGCACTGTGTCACACACTAGACCGCCGTATGAACGGGTTATTTTTCAGTTCCGAATCCTTGGAATTACAAATTCTCTATAATTTGAACATTGGTAAACACAGCACTTCGGCATTGTCAATGATTTATTATTTGAAGTAAATTTATTTTGAACAGATTGACGTCATTATATAGCCTGCGTTACCGAGCTAGGAGAGTAGTGGTGACAGCACTAGACTCGCTTTCGGGAGGTACCGGGTTCGAATCCCGGCGGGGGCAGATGTGGCTGGGACTTTTTCCTACTGCCTCTCGCCGAGAAACGGTAATTCCTGTACCGGCCATCTTGATTGAGGTTTTCCATGGTTTCCCTCAATTAATTCCAGATAAATATCGAGATGGTTCCTTATTTGAGGCCATGACCGATTACGTATCAAACTCCTAGTTCAAAAATTACCTACCTTATCCTAATTTCCTATAATTCCTAAATTACATAAATTGATGTTGTAAAAAGATGTAGAAAATAACGGGAAGTGGTAGATGAAAAAATAGTAATGGTGCGAATGGCGTCTGTTATGACATAAAGTCGAGAAACGGACGCTAAACGCATTATTATTATTATTATTATAGCCTGCGTTCATAGCGGTAAAGTTTGGCAGTTTCTATCTCCATTGACAGTCCGCTGAATTACGTCATATTCCTATTACTATCCAACGCTACAAGGTCACCTCTGTATGTAATAACCTTGCTAAAATATGTACTATTCTTCCTGAAACATCTTGTATCTATAGGAATATAGGAGACGGAATGCTTACGGGGGATTACTTTCAAGTTAGCATTGTCGACCGAATACATTACAGCAAAATATACAACTTCAAAAGGTTTCACGATTCGGCCGTTCGGAAGCAATATAATATAATTATTGAACTGTGAACATCAATTGATGTTTCGAAAACAATTACCGATTATTCAAACAGAAAATACCGTTACTTTTGATCCGTAAAATATGTTTCAACGAAGATTTAGACAAGCTCGAGGTACTGCAGAGCCTATAAATAGTTATAAAAAAATAAATGTTTCGTTTGCACGGAACACCAAAAACTCGCTCTTTTGTAATTAATGACATTTCATTCGGTACCAACCTCTCTTTTATATCAATCATATTTTTATTGATGATATAACACAGCTTTTAATAAGTTTTCGTTTGTTTGTAACGATTTATATAATTCCGCGCACTGTAGCAGAAGTATAAACTCTCTGTTAAGGCCCCAGTACACAATGGTCTGTAGTGGGCCATGCTTTGCAATGTGCAACTGTAGGCCACTATCACTTGGTGTTCACACAATGGCCCATGGCTCATTTCTGCCTGGCGAAGCACTTGCGATGGACGTGGAAGTAATTACGGCCGCGGCTATTTATTTATATACTGTTTACAAGTATTATACACCTAAAGTCTCTTCATTGCTCCAGGATACTGACATTTTGGGCGATTAAAAATTTAAACAGTATAGCACGCAACAAAAAAAGTAGGTACCTGTCCCGGACAATGGGCCACTGTGTGAACACTACAGGCCACGCCACGCCACGATTCCTTTGATGTGTGTCAAAAAAACCGAGAACAAATGGATTGCGCACCATTATTCACAATAAATTGTCCACACTACAGACCATTACCATCTGTACACAATGGCGATGGTCTACAATGGCCCACTACAGACCACTGTGTACTGGGGCCTTTACGCGCTTTATTCCGTCCCGTAACCTTGATGATTGGATAACCTGAGATTCTATCCTCCAAGAGATTGCAGCCCTGAGTATTTGATATTAATTTGAACTTGATACATCCACGCTTTCGTGAAAAAAAAGTTCTTGACAAACAGCCAGATAGACGTACAACGAATTGATTTTATAAAGGTTTTTTTTCCTTTTGAGGTACGGGACCCTAAAAATGAATTATTCGTTATTTACAGTCAAAGCCCTCTAAGTGCACAGCTCGGAATCGAGGCCCATCCTTTAAGTGCACACTTCCCCTACGATCTTTTTCATCCCCACTCTTCTAACTCCTATAGCTATCTTTATTCAATCAGATGCTATAAACAATATCTCTAAAACTCTATGAATATGATGGAAATGGAAAGTTTGAAAATAGCGCGCTTACGGTCGCACGTGATTGGTCGCAGATTATTCGAAGTGGGGGCTGGGGAACGTGCACTTAGAGGGCGAGTTCGTGTGCAGTAAGAGAGCGTGTGCATTTAGAGAGCGTGCACTTAGAGGGCTTTGACTGTAAATCACGCAACTTAAGAAAGCACGCGTAGATTTAGATTTTTATAATACTCCATAATAAAAAACAAACATAATATAGGACGTTATGTACCTGCTGCCATCTACGTTACGCTTGTCATGTGCCCGTGTTTATTCAGAACCAAAACTAATAAAGACATCTACTTATTGTTCATACTGTAGAATATTACAGATCGATATCAGAATGAGACAGTGAGTGTCATGGATGATATTATAAATTAATAATCACACCGTTTCCTGTTGCATAATGCATGTAATGCACATTTATCTTAGGTAGGAATAAATCATATTGTCAAGGAGAACTACACCGATGCAGTTTAAAAAAAATAAAACTCGGGTCGCTGCGCAGAACTCTGTCGACAAAATAGTGTAAATGCCTAAGTATTTATTAATACAGTAATTATAATATAATAATAATAATAATAATGCGTTTAACGTCCGTTTCTCGACTTTATGTCATAACAGACGCCATTCGCACCATTACCATTTTGTCATCTACCACTTCCCGTTATTTTCTACATTTCTAAACTTCAACTTATCTAATAGCAATGGACGAATGAAAGAACTATAGGAAATTAGGATAAGGTAGGTAATTTTTGAACTAGGAGTTTGATAGGTAATCGGCCATGGCCTCAAATAAGGAACCATTTCGATATTTATCTGGAATTAATTGAGAGAAACCATGGAAAACCTCAATTAAGATGGCCGGTACAGGAATTACCCTTTCTCGGCGAGGGACAGTAGGAAAAAGTCCCAGCCACATCTGCCCCCACCGGGATTCGAACCCGGACCTCCTAAATGCGAGTCTAGTGCTGTAACCACTACTCTACCCAGCTCGGTAGTAATTATAATATAATAATAAGTTCTTTATTTAATATGTAGACACGTACTAAACAGGCGAAGTTCAGTTAACAAAACTGCTTTACAACTTAACCTTTTGATTAAAGAAAAATACAAATAGACATATAAGTAGTAAACATACAATTAAAAAACATAGAATTAAAAACACACAATTAAAAATAGGGAGAGATAATTTTAGCGTCTAGATTACAAAATATCGTGTCTATATATCGTTTTATTATAAAATTGTATTAATACAGTATTGAACAACAGGTGTACAGCCACCTTAAGGTGATTGTTTACCAGCTGTGAATTTTATTTTATTTGGGGACAAAATAAAAAATTTAACCCCTTAATGCATCCTTTAAAATGATGAAATATTTCGCAGTTTAAATATTCGAAAATCATTTTATCAACTGCACCAAATTACATATTTCCATACTACAGTATAATTCCATAAATTTCGTAAATGACCTACTTTATCCTAATTTCCTATAATTCCTTCAATCGCCCATTGCTATTAGTTAAGTTGAAGTTTTAGAAATGTAGAAAATAACGGGAAGTGGTAAATGGAAAATAGTAATGGTGGGAATGGGGTCTGTTATGACATAAAGTCGAGAAACGGACATTAAACGAATTATTATTTATTATTAATTTTTTAAATGCGACCCTGTCATTATTTCATGTGACAACTGACCCGACAGCGTTAGTTCCTGGACTACCGTAGCGACCTCAATCCATTCTCCGATATATTCAAAATTGAAAACGTGTTAATTGTTGAACCGGAATTTTGTTGAAAACGTTTTAAAGTTGTGTGGACTAACTATAATAGAACAGTGTTCAAATGTTTATTGAAGCGCAGTTTAGCAATTGAATTAAGTAGTTTGTTGTCTGTTAAATATGCCCTCTTCGTCGCATTTCCATATTGTTTTAAGTATAAACATTTTAACCAAGGAGGGTTATTCTGATCCCGATGGAGGTACTTCTCCACTTGCATAGTAATTAACTCGAGTGTTTTGCTTGTGGCGGATTGAAATACACATCGAGTTGTATTGTATATACGGATCAGTGGCGTACAGACGTGATTCCAGCAACTAGCCTCATCATGGAGTTCCACATCCTTCACAGAATGTTGGAGCAGACCACTTGTTTTCATTTTAATCTGTCAATAGCCAGTGATTTTAAGTCATTAATTGTGCTAATGTTTGCCAATCGGTACATATTATTCCTCAAAGGTGTTTTTGTCGGTATGAAAGATTTCCGGTAATAGTGTCTCAAGATAAATTTTTGATACGTCATTTTGGAGATTATTATTTAAAAAAATTGAACCAATTTCAAAAAACCCGGGTCGCAGTGCCAAAACCCTGCCGACAATATAGTGTATTTGCTTGTATCGGGCCGTGTGGTTTTATACTTTTATTATGTGAAATTAAGTTTGTTTTTGGGCAAAATAAAAAATTTAACCCCTTAATACACCCCTTAAAATAACATTTTTTTCTTAATTGTAATATTATTATCAATCTAACGTCTACACCGAATTAAATACACCCTTCAATAAATAAGTCACTATCTGCAAACTAGTGTTTTCATAAAATTTGTAAATCCGGTCCTGTCGGGCCGATTTTATTAAAATTGTGGGGACACTTTTTAATCACTACCAAAGGGTTAAATTTTAATTTTGAAACGATTCGGAGAATTTTTTCGGTATTTTGGGGCCCAAAAACAGTTTTCAACCCCTAAAAACTACCCTTAAAATAGCCCGATTAAGCCCATTTTATATAGGCTTCTTGCGGTGATGGATTTCAACACGTGGCCCAAATTTCGTTGAAATCAATTAACTCTTTCGAAAGTTATCGCGCGTACACACATATATATATATATATATATATATATATATATATAATAATAATAATAATAATAATAATAATAATAATCATTTTTATTTTTGTTACCAAACAGGTATAAAACAAGTCAAACATAATATAAATATACAATTTCATTAAATATTCAAAAATTCAACTATGGTGTAGAAAGTATTGGTCACTAGATATTTTTTTAGTTTTTGTTTAAACAGTTTGTTATTTAGAGACCTAATCTCTGGAGGAACTGCATTATAGATTTTAATTAATTGTATGTACATATTTTTTCTGACTACAGGATGTTTTATATTTGGTATGTGAAGATCCGTCCTGGCTCTAGTGCAATATTCATGAGTTGTCCTCTCCTGTTCAAAATGACTATAATTTTGTTTAACAAAACAAGCTGCTTCTAAAATATATATGCAAGGCAGAGTTAATATCCCTAATTGCTTGAAATACGGCCTACATGACTCACGTTGTTTTATTTTTATTACGTTGCGGATACATCTTTTTTGTATGACAAATAATTTCTTAGTGTGAGGACTACCTCCCCAAAATATTACACCATATCTTAAAGCTGAGAAGACATATGCATAATATGCTGCCAAAGCCGTTTCTTGAGTGCACATTGTTGATAACTGTTTTATGAGATACACGTATGATAAAATTCTTTTACTCAGTTGTTCAATGTGACATGTCCAACTTAAATTTTTGTCCATCATTAGACCTAAAAATTTAATACTGTCACTTACACTTATACTAAAGGGTGCTATACCAACACTGTTGATGTTTAATTTGCTGAAATTAACAGCTTGAGTTTTGTTAATATTTAGAGATAGGCTGTTTGTCTGAAACCAGTTGTCTAAGTGACGTAGTAGAGATGCTATTTCATTATTGAGATTGCATTCATCAACACTTTTATAGATAATCGATGTATCGTCTGCAAACATAACACTATTATATGGTATACAACCTGGCAAATCGTTCACATATACTAAAAATAATAAAGGGCCTAGGACGGATCCTTGTGGCACCCCTCTTTTAACCTTCAGCCAATCAGAAAGAACATTATTGACGCTGACACATTGGTATCTATCTGTTAGATATGACTCAAACCAAGCTTTAACAGTACCTCTAATTCCACATTTTTCCAGTTTATCTAATAGCAGATTATGATCAACACAATCAAAAGCCTTTGATAAATCACAGTATATTCCGACTACAATTTCTTTTCTTTCTATTGATTGTAGTATTCCAAATATATTTTGAAAAATTGCCAAATCAATAGATTTTTCTTTTTGGAAGCCATTTTGTTGTTTGGCAATTAAGTTGTGTTTTTTAAAGAAATTATATATTCTATTATACATAGCTTTCTCTATTACTTTTGATATGCTAGAAAGAAGTGTGACAGGTCTATAGTTAGAAACGTCGTATTTATCATTCTTTTTATATATCGGTTTAATGATACCTTTCTTTAAATTCTTAGGAAACACCCCGTTTTGGAAAGAAACGTTAATTATATGCACCAATGGATCAACAATTTGTTCTACGAATACTATCAATATGCGATTGGAAATTTCGTCCCATCCGGAGGATCGTTTATTTTTTAATGACTTAATAATCTGAACAACTTCACCTCTGTCTACATAAGTTAAAAAACAACTAGCATTTTGCACATTATTGTCTGAAATTACGTTTTGATTAACATTTAAATTCAATTTTTCGGCAATATTATTGTAATATTCATTAAAGTAATTGCTAATTATTTGTGGATCGCTTTCAACGTTTTCATTAATTTTTAGTTGAATGGAGTTGTTCTTGATACATTTGTTTTTTGTACTACCATTAATAATTTCCCACATCTTTTTGGTCTCGTTCCCTGAACTTTTTATACTTGTTTCGTTATACTGTCTTTTTGTGTATTCAATTAGTACTTTTAATCGTTTAGCATAGTTTTTGTACTTTTCTTTGAAACTATTTATTGTAGGGTATTTACACATACATTCATACAGTAATCTTTTAATTTTGCTTTTATTTCTGATATCCTCATTAATCCATGGTGTTTTCTTATTGCAGTTATTTTGTATTTTACCCTCGGTTTTCGTAAAGGCACAGTTGAAGTAATAAAGTAACAATTCTATAAAATTATCATATGCAATATTAGCATTGTCATGAGGAAGTACACTATCCCAAGATTCTTGCGATAATAAAAAATTAAAATAATAAAAATTTGATTCAGTAAAATTTCTTCTGACAATGAGATTTTCATTATTTGTGTTGGCTGAAAGTTTTGCCTGTAGAACGAATTCAAAAGAAATGGCAAAGTGATCTGAAAGCGCAGATGATATAACACGATATTGATACGTGTTCATATTAGTTATAATGTTATCTATAGTTGTAGAAGATTTAGCAGATATTCTAGTATGCTCCTTTACAGTCACGCAGAAACCATAACAGGCCAGTAGCTCATCTAAAATTTGTAATTTTTTATTTTTCACTGAAAAATCTACATTAAAATCACCGCAAATAAAACTTTTAAATTTAGAATTTTTTGAACAGAAAATTAACAGTTCTTCTAATTTAATAATAAAATCATTAAAATCACCTTCTGGCGAGCGATATATACAAAAAACAGAGTATTTTAATTTGTTATTTCGAATGCCACAGCATTCAAAATTTTTGTCATTAGACCAAAGCTGCGTATCTTTTATAAGTTCACATTCTAAATTGTCTCTGACATATATTGAAACACCCCCGTGGATAAATATAGTCCTGCAGTAGCATGATATAAGATTATAACCATTCATTTTTTTATAAATGATTTCGGAGTCGGTTAACCAGTGCTCAGTTACACATAGAATGTCTGGTTTTTCACATTCTAAGAATATTTCCATTTCATTAATTTTGTTTCGTAGGCATTGGATATTCTGAACAATAATTTTAGTACCTGTTTTTTTATTCAAAAACTTTGGAGTGAAATTTCCCTTATTAATACACTTGCTTCCGAAAAAACTGGGTTTTCTTCTGATGGTTATAACAACGCCAAATGGTAATACCTGATGGCCAAAACTCAGGATCTAGCAGTTTTTCACGAATATTGTATTGCATCCCAATTTTGAAGTATCGCGCTCCGCTAGTGGTTGCACATGTTTGAATATCAAATGTTTGGTCCGGGCATTTAGAAGATAAGTATCCTATAATGTCCTTATCTTCCGTTCCAGATTTTACACGACCAATAGATATCCAGAATATTCTATCAGCCGCCAATAACTGATCATTTCCAGATTTAGCAGTACCAATGATTGTCTTACGATTGCCTTTCCTAGCTCTTCTATTGACTGTTATGAAATCATCATCCTCAACATGATTTGAATCTTCAGCTGTTTGACTATTTGGCTGTTCATTATCCATAAGATTTGTTTCCATATTATCTATGTTGCTATTATTGTTACAGTTGTTTTTATTTACTCCGGAACTATCCTCATGACCTCTAGTAGCAGGTTTTATGTATTTATCATTGAGTTGTTGCCTGTAATACCGAGTATTAGGACGCGATACCATATCGTCAGACTCATTAACTGTAATGTCACGTACAGAACCTACATTAGCTGCCATCTCTTGAGAAATAGCTGCATTTGAAGCGTTTAGAATAAGGCCGCTAGAATTTTTTGGCGTATGTTGAGAAACGAGTAATTTTGTAGGCGTGGTACTAACATTTTTAGCTTGCCTGTTTCCCTTGTTTGAATTTAACATTTGAGTTTTCATTGTTAAAACTTCACGTGATAGATTTTGGATTAAATCCTCTTGCTTTTGTGCTAAAACTTTTAACTGATTTACAGTATTGTTAGTATCAGAGATTAGATTCCACATATCATCAAGATTGCTGCATGTATCACAGAACCACTTAAAGTTTTTCTTATCCACCAGTAATTTACATTCCTGTTTTTTCAGATTCGCACATTCATAGCAAAACTTGCTTTTACAAAATCCGGTGCAGGAAAACACTTCTGTCATCGGTAATTTTTTATCACAAACACTACAACTATCGTCCATATTTGTTGTTTTTTACCTTGCTAGAATAGCACGCCACTACAGCATTCACACCTTCATCATAGTGAATTTCAAAATATCACGGATCATTAAGAGTAATGTCAGTCAGGTAATAACTAAATGAAGAAGTCCATTCACTGATTTAAAAAATTAATAAGCTCTAAAATACTTATAACGTAAAAATTACTTAAAACCACGATCCAACATTAGAGCCCAGTATATATATATATATATATATATATATATATATATATATATATATATATATATATATACATATATATATAAACATTTTTAAAAATGGTGCCAAAGTGTTTAGGAGGTTATGAAACGTCGAGAAATTTTGGTCCGACCTCTAGGTCCCGCCATCCGACCGACGCCAATAGTGTATGTTGCCATATGGCAAATACACTAAAAAGCCACTAAATAACGTAACTAACAGTAAATAATGTTCATACTTACCTGGTTAGACCAATCCGAACTAGCCCTACTCGAATTCTGAAAATACTGCAAGCATTTCAACATTATCTTTCACGCATATAGCTGTGTAACTAAGCTTATTATTTTATATAAAAAAAAACAAAAATTAAAATCTTGAGGTTAGCCCCAATTTAATGAAATTATAGAGTTACATAAAGTGATAGTAATTAAATTGGCGTCGACCTCAAAACATTATTATTTACTTAGTGGCTTTTTTTGAAGGAGGTTCAATTTTTTTAAAACGTTTTTTTTAAGTTAATATTCCATTCTAACGTAAACATATTTGATACTGTATAGTGCACACCTCTGGTCGATCCGCATATTATTTTGCGATCCGTCATCCGTAGCGTATTGTTCACGGCAGTGGTATTTAATCGGTGGCACCTTACATTATAAAAGTTTCTATAGAACTTCAACTTCATTGTATTAGTAAAGCAACCACGGAAACGAAAAACAAGTGATCATGTACTCACAAAAAAAAATTCCAATCAATTGGGCGACAGGACCATTCCATTTTTAAAAATAGTCACATTTGATATAGTCTGGTAAATAAAATAAATTTTCTGTTAACGCACGCCGTGACGCGGGTAGCGACTAGTAACAAATATGATACTTGCTACTCGTTTCGATGGTTGCAAAATATGGTTTCACATGTAAAAATTAATCAAAGCATGCTTGCCAACTACCGAACTAATTTATTTTTAACATATCTTCAGAACAAAAAATAGCATTTTTTTATTTCAAAATATTTCCGAAACTATGAAGCTTAGAAAAAAAATCACAAGACTTAAATAGAATAATAAACCGTTATAAAAAGTATAACCATCATTATACAAAAAAACAACATTTTAGCATAATTATTATGTCTTCTGCTCATGCACCGATTTTCCACAAAAATTTCAATACGCTCATCCGTTTGACAAACAGGCAAACGAACCAATAGACGCATAGAGTTTTTCCAAAAATATGTTTTTTGGATTCAGGGAACTTTAAAACGAAAAATTTTTTGTAAAATTTTGAATAATGATGTTTTGAAGTGGAAATTGTACAAAAAATATATTAAACGTAATGTATACACGGTTTAAAATATCAATTTTTTTCGAACAGGATCTATTTAAAATTCTCCGATGCTTTTCTTATGGCGAAATAGGTCACAATGTAAGGTTATTGTCAAATCAGATTTTCTGGCAATGCTTTCTGCAACCCAGCACAGGAATTTAATTTTTTTTAATCTTTGTCTGACGAAGCCACTATATTGTGCGAATTAGAGTTTTTATATGAAAATAAATTTTAATTGATAAATTTAAAAACCTTAAGTACCACTGATTTTATTGGTATAACAAAGTGATGAAGGACTGTATAATGTATATATATAGCGGTATCAACTATGCGATCCCATGGTCTGCATTTTATCTGACTTTCGCATTTGAATAATCCCTTTCATTGTTACAGCGACCCGCTTTCATTGAGAGGTTAATTGAAAAAGATGGTTATATTTTCAACAACATTATAATATTGCGTATTGTTTGTCACAGGCAGGGGCGTCGTTATCAGCCAGGAACGGACTAGTCGCTAAAGCGCTCGTGCTTACACTCGTGATAATACTTTTCATTCCAAACGAGATACATAACTACTATACCAGATACTTTTGGTAAGATTCTTACGTTCTTTGAGCTACCATCATTTTTTAGAAGATAAAAAAATTCAAACACCCCGTAGTCCATAATGGTTAATTTCATGTGAAATATCTTCTCAGAAAATATTTTTTTCCAAAAAATAAATACACAATTTGGAAAAAAATAAAAATAATTTTTGACAAAAATTTTTTGGCACTTTAAATTTCATATACGACTACGAGTATATGTATAAGTTATAGGTAATATTAATACTAAAATAATAATTATAATAATAATAAAGGTGACAAATTACAGTAAAAAAATCCGGAAACAAATCTGAAAGTTCCAAATGGTGCAAAATGGTTTCCGAAAAAGAAACATTTTTTCACTAAATTTTTTGGATGCCCCGTTCTGCTTTCCACCCTATTTTCAAAGTATTTTGTTATATTAATTTTCTATTTAGATTGGGTATGTCCTTCTTGACTGCCTTAACGCTACCCCATTTGCCTCTGGATCCTACCTCCCTAGCTCCCCCATGTAAGGCTCTGGCGTCCAAGAGGTAACGCTTCCGTTGAGAATCTATGATCTACAGTTTCAGATACAGTAACATTTACAAAAAAGTATCCAGGATATTAAAAGTAGGTATCTTAAACGTAAGGTACTTCCCAGCTGTGGAATGAATTAGCTTAATGTTTATTTTAACGATTAGTAAAATTCTTTTTTATATGAATTCAATTTTTTTCAAATAAATTGTGTATAGAAATAGTTATGAAAATATTTACTTTTCAAATGTAATTGAGCAAATTGTGGGCGAACGAACGGGAGGGTGGTTAACTTTGCACACATCATCACATGTCTTTTTGTATCAATTATAAGACCTCGGCAGTTGTAATAACATAGCAGTACGGTGTACTGCACTATAGTGGTTCTACTTTGAAATGAAGCTTCTATATTGTACAGGATATTCACGCCAGGGCTGTAATTAGAACAAAAGAAGAACCAGAATAAACATGACCAGGCATCGAGAGATCCATTGCGCCAAAATTATTTATCCTAAAGGAACAGAAATATCGCATTCCAAGAATATTGATATAAATGGGTAAAGGCGATGCTTGTTTTGCCATTAGGATTTTTGCTAGATCCGAGGATGGAAATGTCTAGTGATGAGCAAAGCAAGACCAAGACTAAGACTGAGACAGTCTTGGTCTTGCTTATTCGGTCTTGGTCTTGTTCAAATAGTTCTAGTCTTGGTCTTGTTCATTCAGCCTCGGGCTTAGTCTTGGTCTTTCTTATTTAGCCTGTTACTTACGTCTTTTGAAAAATTTTCCTAAACACTATCATCGTCAAGGTTTTTAGAGGTATAAATTAGAGTTGGGTAACTCAGATCTGAACCGGTTCAAAGCGCCGACTCCGACAGAAGATCCGTGAGAGCCGACTCATTTTTTTTGAGCCGACGGATCAACGGATCCGCATAACTCAGTGAAACACTTAACACACAGAAGCACATTTTACACTTACGTATCAGTTCTTGCTTTGTTGCATCTGTTAGCTCAAATGACTCATGCATCACATGTTTGGCTATGCATTCTTGATTCTATACAGGTCGTGATATGATTGCTTGAACTAGGTAACTCAGTGGCAGACTGCAGTAACATGTTCAGAACTCGGCTCTTTTTGAACCGGTTCATTGAGCCGGCTTACATACGGGATCCAGATGCAAAGATGCAGATCACTAAAAAGACCCGTTTTTCCCATCTCTAGTATAAATTAAAAAAATATATGCAGTTAATGTTTACTTCATAAATATTTCAGTACAATAAAAAAATATCACGAAAAAAAATTGTTATCTATTAAAGTTATGAAAAATGTTCTCATGTTTCTTATTTTGAACGGAAGTTATAATTTTTAGCTTATTAGTCTTGCATACTCGGTCTTGATCTTGTTTGTTCAATCTTGGTCTTGCTAGTGTAAAGATAGTAAGTATTGGTCTTGCTTTTTTACATTGATAGCAACAGTTCAAAAACATTTCACTATATTTGCCAGCGTATAGGCGACACCTGTATAATCAAACAAACCTATTGAGATTCATGGTCTACGTTGCCTTTTGTTGGACGTTTTACTTTTGCTTCAAATACTTCACAAAAATAGAAATACCTTTCGATGCTTCGATATTATTTCAGTCCTAAAATGCCTATTTTAAACAGAGCGGAACAATTACAAAAAATATATATAAAATTTTTTGAGTGAAAGGTCTTTAGCCGTGTCTTGCGTTTTCACGATAATGGCAGACTACAGTTACGACAGTTACGAGTTACATGTAACCGGACTACAATATATAGTATATAAGTTCCATTTTAATGAACTTCTTTGATTATAGTAGATTAGGAGTTATGCGACAAAAACTTGAAAACATGTTATCTTTGAATAATTTTGAAACTACTTGTTCAATTGACTCTAAACTATAAAGTCTAATCAGATCTAAGTCCTCAATAAACCCTTTCAGATGCCGCAAACCCGATCTCGATTGGTTGATTTGCTCTAGCTCTCACACACACACACACACACACGAATTACGTCCATTCAAAAGTAGTCAGAATAGCTTCCTAAAAACCCAAAACGTCGAGATCTGATGAAAACTCGATGTTCGAAAATCGGACCGAAACCAATAACTTCTCTTTTTTTTAAAATTTTCAATAGTAGAAAGTTGAAAAAATGAGAAACTTCCTAATTATCATTGTCTGTTTAATGTTACCCAAGCTTTTAAAGTATAGCGTACTTTTTAAACTAGAATTCTTATCAACATTTAGGGAATAGTGCAAAATTTACTTTGACGCCGCAGGTTGAGGCTAGCTGTTTTATAAATCTGGTTCAATAAAACACATACCTGCATAGTTTTGGTACTTTTTTATCCTGGTAACGCACAAAGAGCAAGGAAGAACGTCAATCCCTCGTCCTTAAATCTTCGGCCCCCGAGTGGACATTCCGTGTGGTCTCTATTAAGGCGTTTTGTTGTTCAATCCCCAGGTTATTGTGGCCAATTCTCGGGCCACAATACGCATTCATCTCCGTTAAGCGTATTTCTATGCCCACTTAAGGAACAATGCTATACATTCTTTACAATATATCAGACCGAAATTCTCCTGTCTAGCCTCAAAACGATTGACACTTCCTATTATTCGCATATTTGCAAATAATTTCAACACGCTGCTGCGTTGAAACGAAAAGAAGTCATATATATATACCTATCAAAATTATATTTTTTCTAACTTCCTATAAAATGACCGCTTTTTACATAAAATGACCCTTTTAGCACGTTGCTGCTTTAAAAACAGTAAATAAGTTCAAATAACCTACGTTGATGGCTTTAAAAAAACTGACTTTACTTGCGTTAATATCGGTTTTGAGATAAACCCGAGTTCCAGTGGCGGATTTACCAGCAGGCTGAAGCCTAGGGTGGCAGATTTTAGGAGGCGGCCCAAAAATTTTTATCTTACAGAAATAAAAAAAAACATTATATACATAGAGAAAACGAGTTTCAAAAATTTAACAAATATTTCAATAGGTATTTTAGAAAAAAATAGGCTTTCCGAAAATATGTATGTTAAGTCATGTCTTGTCATTTTTGCTGTCAATATAACACATTTCTCTTTAAAAATGGCACTTTGGTAACATTTTAACACAGTCGGCAAAGCAACTTGATATTATATCAAAAACATTTAATGACATAAAAAGTTCGTTTTTATAATTTCTTAAAAGTCAATTCAGATCAGTTTGGCTTGGAATAATGGGACAAACGACTACATGGACATATCATCTACGGCAAAACTCTTTTTTTTTCTTTGCCAACTGTGTTAAAATGTTACCAAAATGCCATTTTTAAAAAGAAATGTGTTATATTGACAGCAAGGATGACAAGACATTAGATTGCGAACTAGGGTATCGAATTTCAGAGGTCAGTAGGAGCGGTAAAAATTTAATAGCTTACTGGCGGCAAATTTGTAAATCCACCACTGCCGAGTTCATTAACCGGATGTGCTCGGATTTATCACAAAAAACAGATAGATATTAACGCAAGTAAAGCCGATTTTTTTAAAGTCATCAACATAGGTTATGTGGACCTATATACTGTTTTCTATTTATTGTTTTTTAATAAGTGGATAAGTGTATAGCAAAGTATGTATGAAACAGCCAGCCAGACAAATATATACAGTATAATTTTGAAAACACGTTTACAAGTCAAATATGCAGTTATAGGTTTCATAGAAATCACTGTGACACAGACAGATGGACATATAAAAATTCTGGAAACATGCAAATATACGAAATTGCTGTTTTATATTATAGTATTAATTAACGTATTCTATTGTTATTTCTATTACCTTTTTATAGTAGCTTTATGAATGGACGCATACCAAAATTCCAATATTGTTTGTGGCCGTGTTAAAAAATAAAGACGTTTAAAATGACATGTCATGATTCATCATGTGTCATCGTTCGTCTTTCAAAAGACCTGTTGTGCACCTTTTCAGAAAAAAGACATTTTGTTAATACACTTTTATTGCTATAAACAAGCTGTTATTATATTAATATTAATCTGACAGTATGTTGGTTTCTTCATTTTGTCATCATTTTTGTCACACTAAAGACTTTTCAATCGTTTTGTTATTTTTATAGGTAAGAATAATTTTCAAGTAAAACTTCTTACCTCGTGGTAATTCAAATTTTTTTGTCACGTAACAAGTGACGTCATGCGAATGTTTAATAGTAGCTTATCTATAACGGAATGAAAGTTATTAGGTATGTTACGAGTTGTGACATTATGTTAATAACGAGTATCAGGGAGTTTTAACAGTCCCTTGAATTACCATTACGTTTGAGATACATGCTACATTTTTACACGTGCCCCCTATATATAAAATAAGTGAATTTCACTTCATAATAAGTATATATTTATATACATTTGACAGTTCAGTTCCCGCCATATTGAAATCGATTTGTATTGTTTATGAAGACAATGTCTACTTTGCTGTCTTTGTTGCTCGTATGGGTTTAAATGGAAACTGGCTAAAATAAGATTTTTGTTTTGTTTTACTTTATGCACTAGTGCGAAATGGACTAATTTACAACCACTATTTTATAAAGTTGTGCAAAAAAAAATTTCCTATGGTTCGAATTTTTATGACATCCCACTAGATCAGATAACCTTTTTGGCTTCGGATCAAAATCAACCAAAATATGACTTTTAAGAAGAATGGGTATTTTAATTTTAAAAAATCAATTAGTGAATATTAAAATCAAAACACAAAACAACAAACTGTTATTTTTATTATTCATATTATCTCAAAGTAGTTGTTTCATGTTTATGTTTTATAATTTATTTTTATATATTACCTACATAATTATACTTTATTTGCGGAACTCAAGTGAGTCACTTGAAATCATCAAATGGGTCACTTGGTGACATTCAGGTCATAGGTTACTGACGCCTGAACTAGATAGTGATAGGGCAAGGGCGTACCCAGCGAGGGGCAGGGGGGGCAGCTTCCCCCCCTCCCTGGAAGCAAAAAATAAGTCGTTATTAAATTTTGTTGCTGGAATTTTTACAATTCTTGAAATAACTTTACTTCTACAAAGCCAAGAAAAATGATACTAGTATAAGACATGTAACTAGAATAATTTTTTTTTCAAGCAAATAATTGTAATAACTTAGTTGATAAAGCACTGCTATAATTATACATAAATTTCTTAATATTTTGGTTTCATTCACCTTTTTCGTGATAAAATGTTACGACCTGAACGACCATGGCTTGCTCCCCCCTTGTTTTGTTCCTGGGTACGCCCTTGTGATAGGGTAAGGCATCATTTTATAATATGGGGAGAGTAGGGTTAAAAAATTACAAAATTTGCGACATTTAGTATGTAAGAGACCGCTAAATAAAAAATATTTTCACTTGGCTTACCAACTTAGTATAAATAATAATTGAGGCAACATAATAATACTAATTTTAAGCAGACACATTTTATTTGTTTCTTTTGTGAACAAAAAATACTTATTACGAGTTTTATGTTCATTCCACGTTTTTTTTTTGTAACATGAAAAATAGAGTTGTTAGAGCGGTTTGCGGTGGAGGCCGGGGCGGCGGGGGGACGACAAGAAGAGAGTGCAGAAGATGTGAGTTGCAGAGCGAGAGATATCCCCCATTTCCTTAAAACAACACTAACAACAGTCGTGCCTCATCACCTCGGCTACCGTCGAAAGCACACAAAAGTGTGTTAAAATTAAATTAACAAACTCGACACTACAGAATATTAACTTCGCGCGGACGTACCTAAGGGATGTCCATTTGCGTCAAAGTTTACGCTTTTATGTTACTGCAGACCATTTTTTAAGTCGCTAATTACCAGGTAGCTCAGGGAAATAAAACTCAAAAAATTCTTAGAAAGCTAGATTTTAGTATGAACCTTGGTATTAAACAAAATGTCAGAGGTTCCCATCGATCCGAGTGCCGCTAAAAAATTCATGCGGGCTCAAAGGTACACCAAAAACAATGTACTAATACGGATAAAATAAACTTTAATATTTCAAGTTCATAGTTATAAAAGCGTCGGCTGTAAACGCTATGATTGTTTATATAGAGAGTTCATAAATAGCCTGCTAATACAAGCACTGTTTTTTTAATTGTAGATTATAGACGCTCGATAACCTAGGTCATTAGCGTCTTAATTAGGTACATCAAATATATATATATATCATAATCACTTAAAATTAATCGAGATCACAAAACATCCATGAGCTGAGGCAAGATTCAAACCCACGACAGTTCGGTCAAGAGCCAGCACGCTAACTACTGTACCACATTGTCCGTTGTTTTATTATGTGAATTCCCGTTTTTGGATAAAATTTCACTCTTTAATACACCCCTTAGAATAACATTGTTTTTTAATTAGTGTATTTACCATATATGGCATATAGACTATTAGCGTCGGTCGGATGGTGGGACCTAGGGGTCGAACCAAAATTTCTCGACGCTTCACGTCATTTTAATCATCAAGATGCGGTGTGTGGCATTCGACGTTATTTTTTGAGGACAAGAGCTGATTAGATTTTGGAATTGATCGGTACAGTACTTAATCTAAAAGCTATTTAAAATTTTTTTTTTGAAAATTATATTTTTGAGATTTCTCAAAATCTACTGGGCTGAATCAATTCAAATTTTCAGGAAATCGAGATTTAATGGAACTCTTTCCGATCGATCAAGTCGTTCAAAAGCTATACGAGGTTTACACACAAATACAGACACCAGGACTCCAGCGTAAAAATAGTCAGAATAGCTTCCTATAGGATCTCAAAACGTCGAGATCTAATGAAAAGTCGATTTTTCAAAACCGAGGTAAAAACAATAACTTTCCATTTTTTTAAATAGCGGGAGGTTAAAAATTATGAAAACATTGCAGCAACTCCTTTATTTATTCCATTCAACCATTTAGGTTTCCCTGGTGGACCCTTTGTATTATAGGATTCATTCAAACTGTGCTTTATCTTTAGAAAAATGTTTATTAATAATAGTTTTTAATTTAATAAATAGTAACCTTTCAACTCGAAATGTTAAATGGTATTCTACTACTGAATATTTTTACAATCGAATAATAATATCTGCATATCTATAATACGCAGATGATTTTATAGCACAAGGTGTGTTATTTTGCTCTGCAGCATATTAACATTGCTTGAAGTCGACGAAAGTCCGTGGAGCCATCCAGTTCATTAGCGGTGATTGATACCTTGTCATATTAAGTGCTACTGGACTTATTACATTACCTATTATAACATGCACGCATTCACAATATTATGAATAGTGTATTATCTAGCATGCCACTGAACTCGAATCTTCAACTTTATGGATTTCACTCCAGGCATGGAATTAGAAAGTTTGTATTTGACAAAAACACGAGTAATGATAATGTCACAGCATGATAATAAAAATAACTTTAAAAATGCTGAAAGAATTTGTTAGATATCTTTAAATTCAACGGAGATATTCAATTTTTTACGAGACTGGTAGAAGTTGCCGTGACGTCGCACAGTATGATTTACTCATAGACGTATATTTTTAAGTGAAACGTCTAAACCTCTCCAAACATGGGCCGACTGTTTTACAATTTGTGGTCCAGTCCAGGATGCAATTGGTTTGCAATCGCTTGAGGCTTTTGTCCATAGACAAAAACGATACAAATTGTTCTTGCAAAACTTGTCTGTAGGCAAATGTAATACTTTCTTAAATCCACTATATGAATTCACTTAAAAGTGATGAATCAAAAATACGCTTACTTGCTGCACCTTCTTTTTGAAATGTTACCTCGTGTATGTATGCCCTGTTGCTTACATCACCGATATCGTCAGCATTGCTTAGTGATTACAATTGCTTTCGTGTTGCCTCATGTATGGTTAGAAGTATCGTCGACAATATTGGAGAATATTTTTTTAGCATCGATAAGGTGTAATCCTCAAATTGAATTCAGTGCATCATGACGTACCATTTAATGACAGAGCATAATCTATTCATACGGCCAAAAATATGTTTACTTATGGTAGCTTTCAATTATTAATTTAGTCATTTCAATTATAAGTAGTTGTGGCGAAGTGAACGAAGGTGGCAGTTGAAGAGTTTTATGAATGATAAACTAACTGCCAAACATTATATATTGCTTCTGCCTTTATGGAGTCACGAGACAGCTCGATATTATTAAAAATACATTGTAAAGTTATTTCCGTTCGACATACGTCGGCTACCCGTCAAAAAAATCAAACATCTTTGTAATATTATGTTTTGATTTTTGTGGATTGGATTCTTGACTCAATACTCTCTGATATCTTGAGCTGTGGCTAGGTTTACCAGATGCCAAAATCGGAGTACTGAGGTTATAAGTTCTGATTTTACAAAAAAAAACTCCGGTCTTTATTTATATCCAATGGCTAATTAAAAAACCCGGGTCGCAGTGCCAAACCCCTGCCGACAATATAGTGTATTTGCTTATACAGGCAGTCTGGCTTTATCATGCAAACTTAAGTTGGTTTTTGGACAAAATAAAAAATTTGACTCCTTAATACACCCCTTAAAATAACATTTTTTTTCTTAATGGCAATACTATTATCAATCGAACCTCTATACCAAATTATATACAACTTTCAGTAAATAATTCACTATCTGCAAACTAATGTTTTCATAAAATTTGTAAGTCCGGTCCTGTCGGGCCGATTTTATTAAAATTTTAGGGACACTTTTTAATTACTACTAAAGGGTTAAATGCCAATTTTGAAACGATTCTGAGAATTTTTTCGGTATTTTGGGGCCCAAAAACATTTTTCAACCCCTAAAAACTACCCTTAAAATGCCCCGATTACGCCCATTTTAAATAGGCTTCTTGCGGTGATGGATTTTAACACGTGGGCCAAATTTCGTTAAAATCAATTAGCTCTTTCGAAAGTTATTGCCGGTACACACACACACATATATATATATATATATATAAACATTTTTAAAAATGATGCCAATGTGTTTAGGAGGTTATGAAACGTCGAGAAATTTTGGTCCGACCCCTAGGTCCCGCCATCCGACCGACGCCAGTAGTGTATGTTGCCATATGGTAAATACACTAAAAAGTGTGGAAGAGGACACTTTTCGAGGAAGGACAGAACATACAAAAGAAAGACTGTCCTCCCTAAAGGCGGACGATTGATCACCTTAATGTTAACTTTGATTTTAAAGCATAAATTATTCTTCACTTTTGAATTTTAAAACAGAAAATTAACTTATGAACGAAAGTAATTTGAACAATATGTGAAATAGCAGCTTCGTCAAAAAACTTGCACATAACATAAAGTGGATAATATTGTGGTATAAGTAAGACTCCCCTACCTACCTTTGTATCAAATGTCAGGGGTGAATTTTCCTATACAAATAAAATAATAGTTGATATATATATAAATATGGCAGCCGCGACAATGTATTGTTTTGTTGCAACCAATGGCGTCACGCGTTTCAATAAAGGGTGTATGGATACAAGGGGTGGTTTAACTAACAAATGCTACTGAACGTGACTGCATTATTAAAATATTAAGTTGACTGATCCCTCAGATTGTAAAATATGCTCTCGGGAAATTTCGAACTACAATTGCAAAATTCATTTTCTTTGCTGCTTGACGCTCTATACGCATCGAAAATGTAACTCCCTTAATTTAGCGAATTTTCAAAAACCCGTTTACAGGAGTATTTTTCAAATCGTCACTGCAGAATACACCCTTAATACATTAATCGATTCGGTATAAAAAAAAAGTTAATAATAGTATGTAAAATACGGTTTTTGAACTATACTTGAACAACAAAATATTGACAAAATTTTCACGGCATGTACCAATAATGCTTTTATGTACCTTTTGAATAATTACGCTGTTTTGGCATCAATTTAATTTATTATGTATAAGATAGATATTGATTTACTTATCTGAAAACTGCTCTCCTGATACTTTTGTGTTTATATTTGATAGACGAATTTTTAAAGATTATGTCATGCTGTATACTGCAGTTCTAAACCAAGAAATCAGATCTGCATTATTTGCAATTTTGATAAAAAAGTTAATAATAGTATGTAAAATACGGTTTTTGAACTATACTTGTAACAACAAAATATTGACAAAATTTTCACGGCATGTACCAATAATGCTTTTATGTACCTTTTGAATAATTACGCTGTTTTGGCATCAATTTAATTTATTATGTATAAGATAGATATTGATTTACTTATCTGAAAACTGCTCTCCTGATACTTTTGTGTTTATATTTGATAGACGAATTTTTAAAGATTATGTCATGCTGTATACTGCAGTTCTAAACCAAGAAATCAGATCTGCATTATTTGTAATTTTGATAAAAAAGTTAATAATAGTATGTAAAATACGGTTTTTGAACTATACTTGTAACAACAAAATATTGACAAAATTTTCACGGCATGTACAAATAATGCTTTTATGTACCTTTTGAATGATTACTCTGATTTGGCATCAATTTAATTTATTATGTATAAGATTGATATTGATTTACTTGTCTGAAAACTGCTCTCCTGATACTTTTGTGTTTATATTTGATAGACGAATTTTTAAAGATTATGTCATGCTGTATACTGCAGTTCTAAACCAAGAAATCAGATCTGCATTATTTGCAATTTTGAGATATTTAGACTTAAAAAGTTAAAATGTTCTCTCACACATTTCATTTCCTTATCAAACTTATGTGATCATAATAGTATAATACGTATCAAATGTGGGAAGGTGTCTCTTTTTTAATACCCATGCGATGTTTCGTTTCAAAACATCGCGCGCGTTTAAAAAAAAACGTGCACTTTTTCACACTTCTTACAATTTATACCGAGAACACGTAAACGTACGTACATGAAAAAAGACAGTCTTGTATAAAAAGTGAAACAAAAGAGAAACTCGTGTGTAAAAAGGGCTTTTACACACGGACTATAGCTATGTAAACTATTTGAAACACCAATTTGTATGTACGTGTTATAAAAATTATAATGTGTAAATGTTGTGGATTTTTCAATTTGGGGTCATCAATAAAATACGTCACAAGAAATTCACTCATGTTTTACCTCCACTCCACTTTGTCACGCTGTATATCACATTTTCTGCGTGGAAGCGCTCTTTTTTCATATTGCATCTACTCGTGCGTGATTCCACGGAGTTCAGAAATAATTAAAATAATTAAAAAATTTGGGTACTGCATGATTTAAGAAGGCAGTATTCAATTGCAATGGGAGTGGTTTTATTTTATTGCATTTTATTAGAACACTCCCTTTTCAAAAATTTAAGTAATTAGATAACTGCCGATTATTCCATCGGCGCAACAAAAGACTTTCATTATGGCGTACATAATCGAGAAGTAAAAATGTATCTTTTTTATATAAACTCTTGATGTTCATTCTAAAGAACAAGAATTGAATTTAAAAAAATGTCTTAAAAATATTACTACTGTTATTATAAATTCATATATAAAAAATCTATTGGATCCTGACGTTTTCTTCAATTATAATTTGTCTCTTTAAATGGACTTACTTTACTTGAGAAGAGAGCAAACGGGTTAAATAGTGTTTTTTATAAGCTTTGATTTTATTATTTTAACTTGTCAATGCGTCTGTCAATTGATGTCAGAGCTTGCAATCAAAATTTAGACTACATTTAATTAAGCTAGAGCTTTGAAATTTTGCACACGTGTATAATTTCAGTGACAATGCATAAATCCAAGATGGCGGATTACATTTTTCTTCACAACCCTCTTGACATATCCAATAAAACAGGTTGAAGAGTGAAATACGATAAGCTATGTGACGTCATTGTAAACCCAATATAGCGGACGCCACATATCCGATTGGTTTGAAATTTTGTACACATATGTATTCCCGATGACAATACATAACTCAATCATTTTTAGTATTAAGTAATCAGTCAATTTTAATAAATTAATGTATTGTAAACATTTTAATAGACTGAAAAGAACAAAATAAAATATTTGTAAAACAAGCTTTTATTGAAATCAATTTGTAATAATTTAGGTTCATAAATGTAAAAGCGTGGATTGTGACTAATAAACTATCGCAGAGTTTACAACCCACGTTTTTATAATTATGATCCATATTTATTAAAAATTAGTTTTTCCTTTGCAGTACATTTCAATAAAAGCTTGCCTTTAAAAAATTTTTTACAAATATTTTAATACCTATTAAAATGACAGTTTAGTAGTGTAGTTTACTTTGAACCCATACTTTTATTACCCAATTTTTCGTGAACATACTCACTTAATGAATGATTTTCACACCCAGTCTGTGTAAGCCAAAAAGTGTCTGAGAAACTCTGCTTTGCGTAATAGAGTGTCTGAGTATCTAGTACTTAATTTGTTTAACAAATTGTAAAACTGCTTATTTTATTTTTCAAAAAAAATCTTTATACACATTTCACATCTGTCTTACTTTCTTATTTAAAAAAAACAGCAGTCATAGAATTGGATCAGTTTGAATATTGTTTCTGCATCGTGTTTAATGGAAATAATTCTTGTGTTATGAAAAGCAAAATATAAAACTTTAGATTTTATTTTGACTCGGCCAAAAAGTATTTTTTTCCACACGCCACTGATTCATAAATAATTATATTATTACATAAAACTTGATCGAACTGCTATCCTAATACAATGATTATTATTACAATGCTTATAAATGAAAAATATTATACGCAGTGTCTGATAAAAATAGGCAACACTCGGTTGTAAATATGATAGGTTTGGGACTTCGAAAAAATAAAAAAGTACAGACATGAGCATAATTCGATAAGTCAATTGTTACGAAATATGTATAGGTATAATAATCTTGTATTTACCTACTTGACTCGAACATAATGAAATTTTATAAACAGTTCTTTCGTTGGAAAACACCCCGTATATAAAGACTTGTGTAACTACAATTTTTAGTCTGCTATGTTCTATTTGAAGTAGCGATACCTCTTAACTACTTCTGGGAGCTGGATAACAAATTTTTGATATTTCGGTTTGTTGAAATTATTTCAAATATTTTTAGCAAAATTTTTGTTTTTTCATCTTTCTCCATACGATATTGCAATTTTATGATCAATATATTGTAATGTAATAGGCGGTCGACAACACAGGTCTAACGTATTGTAAATTATAGACGCTCATATTATTTTATTTAAAATTAAAACTTAGAAATTTTAAAAGTTTAAGACAAAAAGTTGTACATGTATAGCGGCGGATCTCGGCGCAATCAGTATGTCCAGTAGCATTATTAATGCTCGAGAGTCTATGATCAAAAATTTATAACAATACCCGGTTCTTGTAGAGCGTCCACAATCTACAAAATATTAAAACGTGAATGCGAATTTTGTGTGTAATCGTGAAAAAATAACTTTTTCTTTTTTTGTTGCAGATACGATCATATTGAATCGACATCAAGTGTCTAGGCGACCCCCTTTGATGGAACTTCCATTCCTACATTTTAAATCAAATATTATTTTATGTATTTTTTTTTATATTAATATTCATTTGACAACAATTATTGTAAATTATGTTTGTATTAGTAATTTGTATTGTGAAAAAATAAACACACATTAAAACAAAATATTTTTCTCTTTGCCTCTCTGGTGCCCTGCTCCTAAAATAGCAACTTTTAACAATTTACCACTTAAAACGATAAAACATTTTTTCAAATGTTGCAAGTAAAAATACCTCTTCGCGTTTCTGGTGCCTTTCTCCTAAAATGACAAATTTTAAGAATTTCTCTGTTCAAATGCAACACGTATAAAACACATCTTCGTGTTCCTGGTGCCCTACTACTAAAATGTCAAATTTGAGAATTTACCAACTCCGTAAATAAAAAATATTTTTCATATAAAAAAAGTATAAATACCTCTTCGTGTTTCTAGTGCCCTGCTAAAGTTCAAAAGATGCAGATATTAAGGTAGCAGCGCTAAAATGCTCGAACTATACGCTTCTCAAAAATTCCGTATGATGTCACTGCTAATTTAAGTTATTTTTTTTGTAACATAATTATTTCATTAATTAATAATATTATATTACATTCTCTGCTTGGCTTGCGTTAGGGTATTCGTCATTCTACATAGTGATTTAACTCAGTGAAATTCGATGGAAGATTGTTAAAAGAATAAAAAGTAGTCTAATCATTGATCTATGGTCTAATTTCCATTTCTTTAATGACGGACGGCTTAAAGTGTAGCGTCCTGTTAATATTGTTTTTATTTTCATAATTTTTTTAGAAAAAATGGAAAATTTCAAGAAAGCCTCTCGTATTCTTTTCAGTTTCCACATGATGACTCCAACAAGCCCATCTGTTGCGCTGTATAATTTACCGTTTCAAAGCTAAACCCCTTCAAACAGTTTTTCTGGAAACTCTGGAATATGTATGGGATAGTTTTCGAATTTGGTATACCGACAGAAACCGGCATTCTAAATTCAATGAGCGCATCCTGAGGTCTGTATCTATAACAGTTTCGGAGATAGAGCCGTACAAAAAAAACTGTCTTAACTGAAAAGTGAAAACATTTTTGAAAGACTTGAGCTTATTTCAGAATTTAAAATGTCATTTTCTGTTAGTCTAAAGCCGTTGGGATTCAAAAAACGAGTTTTTGGATTTCTGTAGAGGAAGCATACATCTTATGCATATTGCTAAAAAAAATAATTTTGCATAAAAAAAGCTTTTATATTTAACCATTTTATTATGTTCGATTTTTTAAATTAATAGATAATAAATACAATTTTTCTAATTAACTGTTTGGTGCCGTGCCTTCTGATAGAGCGGGTATTTCAAACGTATTTTCATTAATAAAAAAATACAAAAAAATAGCATAGAGCGATACCTAACCATCTCAGCGTTTTATACACCAGAGAAAATAAGATATATCATTTTCATAATAACGAATTCAAATATGAAAATTTTAACAGTAGGTACTTGATCTGAATGAGTGCCACTTATTGCTGTAAAAGAATAAATTACCAGTTATTTAACCGGTAAAGTATCCGGTTAAATAGCCGCAGTAATCCATTTTAAATTACCGTGCCTATTTATTATTAAACAACGCTGCGCAGAAAGTTTTGCGCATACTTGTTTAATTAATTCTTTCGATTCTACTGTTGAAAACTGCTCCATTGTTTTGTTTTTAGTTGTGCTGAGAAACAAAAACTGGAAGCCGCCATTTTGTTTTATAGATAGACGGTTAATTAATCGGTGAATTATCCTATCAAAATGGTTACTACCATAAAAAACCGGTGATTTTACATCACTCGTGCTACTATTTTTATTAGCGGTGTGCACAGTTTTCATTGTTTTAACACAAACACTGTAAGGATCCGTGGCACGTAGCAATAATAAAAAACAAAACAAAACTGTGATTTAGCCATTAAATGGTGTTTATAAACAGTACGGACATAAGATATTTGAAGGACATATACCTCACTCGTTAGTGGTAAGAAAAATGCCCTGGTAGTCATGGGACTACACTGAAATATAAATATACTGGAAGGGGCACTGCCATGCCTGGCCCGTGCACGGTAAACGCGGTAGAGACAGAGAGTATTTGTGGAGAGTCCGTCTCACTCTCTCCTTGTGCGCTTGCGCACAATACAGCACATCGCATGCGTTACACCGTGGTTACACCCCATCTCAAAAATTTATTCCTTTTTTCGCAGTGCTGTTGTAGTACGTTATTAGAAGAAGTGATGACCATAGCGCCTTACATTCCTTTATAATAAACATTTAATAACAAATAATATATTTGAAAATTTAAAAAGCGTGGTTGGTGTTAATAATTTTAAAAAAACTTAAAAAATGGTCCGGATTTGCTGCGTTAAGTATTTCTTCACATAAATGTCATTAGAAAATAACATGTCCAATGTTAATAGTGTTAATAATATTGACAATTTCGTTATATTTAACGATGGATCAACAATAAATATTATAACTCATTACTTTTGCTAACTTTAATGTACCTTATCTATCTCATCTCATCCCTATGACTGTTCATTGAAAACGTTGAATGATTTTAAATAAAAGTAACAAAGTAGAAACTGTCCAAAACGATGATAAAAAATATCTATGAACAAAAAGTTCGATTCAAAAAAGGAAACTGTCCAAAACGATGATAAAAAATATCTATGAACAAAAAGTTCGATTCAAAAAAGATTTCAAACGCAAAGAATTAGATCAAAAAACAAAATGTTTGCCGAAGTTGGCGAGTTTTATTTTTTTATTCACATAATGCGCCAGTTATGGGCACGAATGCATCAACTATTTCGATATATATGTATTTTTTTCCCAAAAAAATATTCGTGCACCTAAATCATCTTCTAAAATATAGTAATTAATTGAATATTAAGAAAAAAAAATGTAACCTTAATATCATAGTAATTCTACTTGTCTCGGGTCCCTTGAGCCACTACCATAAGGTGAACACAGGAGAAAATGTTTTTGGTTTTGACTGTACGACAAAGACAGACTCTCCACAAATCTACTCTCTCTCTCGGCTCGCTTCCCGCCGCTCAGTGCCCCTTCCAGTATATTTATATTTCAGTGTGGGACTACCGGTAGACATGGAATCATGTGCTGACGGGGTTTCATCAATCTTCAAATGGTTGCCACTTTCTAAGTTCGCGTCTGATTTCTTTGATTTTAGTCTCAAACGATAGGTTTGTTGACGCTCTGCATAGGATTTGTCGATTTTCGATTTGAAATTTTTGGTTCGAGTTTAATCGCGATTTCTAGGTCAAGGTATTTCAAATTTTTAGGTTCAAATGTTGCTATTATTTTCTGTGAGTGCTTCTGGTACTCGGAATTGGTGCTATTGAGAAGATTTAGTTCTGAGAATCACAATGCACTTTGTATTTTTGCGATCAGACTTGTAGTTCCCGAGATATTAAAGTTTAAGTAGAGTAAATTAGAAATTTTCGGCGCAAAAGCACCCTCACGCAAACTAGGCTTTGTCTGCGTGAGGGTGCCTTTACACCGAAAATTTCTAACTTGCTCCACTATAACTTAAATATCTCGGAACTACAAGTCCAATCGCAAAAATACAAAGTGCGTTATGATCCTCAAAACTAAATCTGAAGTCAGATGTCAAATGCTCAGTACTATTGGTGCAAGGTGGCCGAGTGACTTGATCACCTGACGCCTGGTTTGCTGGGATTGGTTGAGCGGTTCATCAGATAGTGGTATACCGAAAGTACATTTGAAATATAACGGTCGATTTTCGTGAAACATGCCCATAGATTCCATATCAAAAGTCTGGTAGGCCTCACTGAAAAATGCGTACTATTCTATCACAGAAAAAAAAACTTGTTCAGAATCATCAAATAATTAAAAAAACATATTAGAGTTCAGGCATGAATTTTATGTTGTTCAAATTTATTGCTTCGTCCACAATATTAAAATCTGTACGCTCTTCGCTTGTTTTCTGTATTCTGCTCTCATACAGTGGCCGTGTTCATTGGCATTTTTGCGTCCATTTTTATTTATTGCACATGCGCGAAAAACACGGGAATTTGTGTTTATTTATTTATGTGCAAACTCGTAAACAATTTGACAGAAAAATAAATAATATTAATATAATCAATATTATTTATTTTTTTAGTTATCTGTCAAGTTGTTACGAGTTTGCAAATAAACATTTCCCGTTTTTTTTGCGCATGCGCAATAGATAAAAATGGACGATAATGCCAACGAACATGGCCACTGTACGCAATAATTTTAAGACTTTTTTATCCAGCGCTATCTTTTAATAGAAAATATACACTAAAGTTATAAAGAAATTTCAAATAAAATTTACAACTGCAAGCACAAAATTACATATTTTATTTCACACTAAATTATTGCAAAATTTGAATTGAAAAGAAGTATAATTTCTTAAGTGCTATAAATTGTCAAAATCTTGTGCTTGTTTCAAACTGATTTATGACTGTGCATAACAAATGTTTATAAAAATCAAATAATAAAATCATAATAAATATTATTTTGTTAACAAACCCCTCCTATTTGACACTTGGCGTTTTTTCATTGGCCTATACGATACTGTTTACATACAGCGCTGGATTTACACTAGGGGCTAGTGCCCAGGGCGGCAAAATTTGGAACATGAGGAAAACAAAATTTCACGTTATAAAAAATTTTTCGAAAAATGTGATAGTGTTGAAAACATTCATAAATAAAATTCTTTTTCTCTTTATTAAGAATGTGTGCAAAATTATAAATATTGAAGTTTTATTTAGAAAAATTGTGAAAAAAAAATTAGTGTCTAGAATCTCACACACATTTTTGAAAGTTTTTGGCTCGATCACAATTTGTTTGATATAATCATTATTTTACTTTAAATTGCGCGCTGCAAAATGCACAAATTGTCCAGTTTGCAAATCAAAAAGTCAGACGCGTTTGCCTTCTCGCAACTTTTTTGTGTGATAATCCCGTTTATAATAAAAAGATTTTCGACTATAAATGAATCATTTTACATATTTGAAAATTCTACACTGCTTTAGGTAATGGAGCGACATTTTTCACGGAGCCCTAGGGCGGCACTTAGAATAAATCCGGCCTTATATACATATGTCGCCGCCGTGATATCGCTATATTCATGTTGGCAACATATTGGTGTCGCGTTGGCCAATGAAAAAATAACGTTCGACACATGCATATTCTCTTCATTCTATACACCTAAAATTAGTAATATTGCTTTGTTGAAAAAACTGGAAAAAACAAATATTTGCTTGAACTGTCTTCAGACGAATACTGGAAGCTTGGAATATTTAACCGTAATATGTAACTATAATGTTGCTATATATTTACCTAATCACACTCCATAAATCTCATTACAGAGTCATCATGTATTTTGTTTAATTTCTATATTATCTGTTCTTTCAGTTAACGAAATCACACTGAGTACTCCTGTAATTCCTTAAGCACCAGAAAAAATTGAGGTTAAGATAAGAAGTTAGTTTAAACATCGCGCAGGCGCCGTTATGTCATGCATAGGTATGTTCCAACACGCCACCAAACCAGCTTGTGGTACATGCGCGAATCAGTCTGAGGTATTCGCGTAAACAAAAATATTTTATTGCTCTGCTTTCGTTCTCGATTCTGTTGGTCCATCAGTGTGTAACAAATCAATATCTAATTGCTAAGGGAGCGCCCATAAACCACGTGGTCCTATTTCAGCCTCTCTGGAATCCCTACCTCCCTTCCTATGATCCTCCCCCGGATGGTACATAGTTTTTTTATTATCAAGTCCAGAAGACATTTTGTTTTCTGTTAACAAACTATTTAAAAAAATTGGTGTAAAATGGACAAGACTGATATCTGTTATATGTAGATATTAAGATATAAAAGTAACCAATGTTTGAAAATAAATATTCAACTTATTCTGCAAATTATTTTCATTGTGCCAAATAAAATACATGAAAAAAATTACATATCCCCTTCTCCCTTCTTGATGGAGCTATGTGGTTTATGGACGCTCTGTTCTTGTTTGACAGTCCATGGATCAATAAAACCGTTCCAAGACGTGGCGATTGTTGAATCAGTCAAAAAATGGAATTGTTAAAACTAATTCGCGGACAATACACAGTGTGTTAGATTGCTTGATTATAGACGCTCAACATCTAAGGTCATCAGCGTCTACAGTGTGTTGGAACATACTTAATGATTGGATAATGTTAAATAGCAGTTCAAAAAGTAATTTGATGAGAAAATAAGCATTTATTTTCGTTATGCATTTATTTTAAATTATTTAAATTTTGAATATTTTATAGTCACTCGTATTTACAACTGCGCATTCAATATTTTAATATTATTTAACATGATTTTTTATTTTTGGAAAAAATACTGGGATTTTAGAATTTCGCATAGCTTAAACCAAGAGAAAATATTAACAATAGATCGATGAATTGTAAATAATAAATGTACACAGTGATAATGTTCCCAATATTTGAAAAATAAATAAACAAGAAAATTTATATAATATCCTAATCGACTTTTACACATAATTCGAAATAATACAGAAAACAAATTAAAACAAATAAATATTAAAAAAAAAATTAAATGCATAAAGATATACTTTTCATAAACATTTCCACAAAAAAAAAGAAATTATAAACATACTATAATTAATAAAAATATTAAGTTTTCGATCACAGAAGAGAGATTTTTTTCCATCACACAATACTAACAGCAATGACCCATTTTTTTAACAAACAATTTGTTATTATTTAAATAATTTATGTAATTTGCAATGTAACGTGATCCAAGCATTACGCTATGATTCCAGTTTCGAATTATCATCTAACAATCCTAACCGTCTCGCTACTTCTACAAACGCGGGCATAGCGGATTTAAGCGATAAACAGAAACCTCTACTCGCTGGAACTAACGGGAACTCAGGAACTTTAGGATTTTTGTTTACGTCCGATTGTACGATGTTTGTCGTCGATTTGTCAGTCATTAATATATCTTCGAACTGCTGTTTAGCATTTTCCACTTGTACTTTAACATTCTCCAATTCAGACCTAACACATTCCATAAATTTCTGCTCCGTCAGCTGCTTTTTCGACTGTAAATCCGTTTCCGGCTTTATTTCGGCATCCGGTTGTAAGGCACCGCTCGCACACCCGATTGTATTTTTTTCATCGGTTTGGTTCGAGCTCAGCTGCAACAGTCCCTCGAGTCGATCGCAAAAACTCCGAGCGTGTCTTTTAAAGTGATCGATAATTTCTTCGCAAAATATCTCGGGCGATTGCTGTAGTAGTTTTGTCATCGACTGAACGAGCTTCAGGATGACCATTTCATTGTACATTCGCGAGTTTTCTTGACCGAGAACCGAGCCCCGTTGTCTTTCGTAACCTGCTTCGTTGTAGTAAGGCTCGGAATTTAAAATCAATCCTTGAATCGATACAATCACTTGAAGTAGTGTTGACGTCGAACCCCAAACTTCAGTACCTCGACCTGCCCACGTTCCCAGCAATGAAACACATACCTACAGATAAATCATTTTCATTTACATCTTCAGAATTACCTAAATTGAAAATCTGTATCTATTTTGTTCCAATAATTCTAGGTTATGTTTCTAATGCGTGACGATATACAGTCAAACCTGAGTGAGTGAGAACTGGGTAAGCTAGAAAACTCTCCAAGTGCCAGGTACCGTCTCTGTAACCCTTTAAAAATCGTCAATAAAGTCTCGCGTAATTAATGGACGCCCCCTTAAAAAATATTTTGAATAACGCAAAAATACATACTTTTCCATCTTCGTATAAGTTCGGATTGAGTCGATCTGTGCAATAACTGATGTAATGGAATACGGGCGGACTAAAAGGGTAGTTTGCCGGCAGTTGTACATCGAACAAGAACAAGCCTCCTTCGTACGGAGTGGCAACAGGTCCTCGTACCATCACACTCAATATATCGAGTCGATTTTCGTACGCGCGAACCCAACAACCGGGCGGTAGAGCTCTAGATAACAGCCTGTGTTCACGTCGGACAGCGCGAAGCCACAGCTGCTTTTCAGACGGCTGGATCAGTGACAGATGATATTTGTGGGTGGCAGGTGCTTGGTCCAGCATTTGGAATCCTTCTCCCAGCGATATACTGTCTATCTGAGCCTTAACATTCAAAAAAACACAGTAAGTTCTCAATATTCAAATTCAAATGCAATGACAGTTGCACATAACCTTAAAAAAATTAGAGTTAAAAAAACTAAAAGAACACGCATTAATGAACTAAAAAATGCAAAATAATTTGACAACAAAATTGTACCCGTGTTTGGCGACAGATGGCGTTGATGAGTGAAATTGACTTTACCATTGTGTACTGCAGACTTTTAAATGAGCTCGTGCTAAGTTGTAGATAAATTCATAGGTTAGGTCATTTTTGTCAGCCAGTTGTATGATTTGTGTTTTGTATTTTTCGACAAAATAGAAAAAGAGCAATATCAATCCATAATTCGTTTTTTATATAAGTATCTCACCGTGGTTACAGATGGTGAAGGGTCCTCATAGACAGTATCCAACTTCAGTTTTATTTCTTCGCATGTTTTTTTAAAAACGAATTACGAATCAATATTGCTCTTTTTCCATTTTGTCAAAAAATACAAAACACAAATCATACAACTGGCTGTCAAAAACAACCTAACCTATGAATTTATCTACAACTCAGCGCGAGGTCGCATTTACCCCAGGTAACGGATTGATATTGCTCTTTTTCCATTTTGTCGAAAAATACAAAACACAAATCATACAACTGGCTGTCAAAAATAACCTAACCTATGAATTTATCTACAACTCAGCACGAGGTCGCATTTACCCCGGGTTACCCTACTTACCGTAGGTGGATTGTGTTCATTTGGTGTTTCATCAGTCTTTTCCGTCGTGAGTGTTGGTTCACTATCTTTCACAATCGGTTTGTCGTCCTCGTCCTCGTCGACGGTCGTCAGTGTATGCATGAACTCGTGCGTGCCGAGTCGACGAGTAACTTCGGCATGCGCAATGACAAGACGCGATTTAATCAGCGCGCACAGCTCCTTGCAAGCGTTTGCTCCGCTTCCACCCACATGACAGCTACTCGATGGCGTTATGCTGGACGATTCTTGGATTGGTGCAGATTGCGACGTGTTGACAGAAGATACGGCTTTTCGACAAACAATACAATACAGTACAATCGCGATAATATGAACATGCACTCATATGAACTACTCAGTAATATGAACATAATTTTTTCACCATTGATTACTCTGTAGTATGAACAGCGTATAATGTCGATAATTCGATAATATGAACAAGAACAAACTTCCAAGTTTTTCTGTTACGGTTTAGCCTTTATTCAATTTTCTTAAGTAAATAAATAGTGTTTTAGTGTATGGAAGTGAATTATAGTTTGGTGGTGTTCATCTTTGAGGCTAAAGAGTGTCCGTACATTGTATATAAATATATGGACATAGTTACTTAAATCGTACTTTATTTCATGCATTGATCAGTTTGAAATGTCAAACTAAAAGGAAAATCAAAATGTCTTTCTCTTTCTGAAAAAGCAAAACTCATAGAAGATGCCAAGAAAGGTTTATGGCCGATTACCTATCAAACTCCTAGTTCAAAAATTAGCTACCTTATCCTAATTTCCTATAATTCCTTCATTCGCTCATTGCTATTACATAAGTTGAAGTTTTAAAAATGTAGAAAAATAACGGGAAGTGTGGTAGATGGAAAATAGTAATGGTGCGAATGGCGTGTGTTATGACATAAAATCGAGAAACGGACGTTAAACGCATTATTATTATATTATTATTATTAATTTAGTTTAACTATATTTGAATAGTCCAATTTCCCGTTAAAAAATAATAAAAACTTACTAATTATAATGGACGTGAACAATATTGAGAATAGAGTAAAAACTTACTTTTATTTTCAACTTCAGCGAATTCACTATCGGCACTATCCAATGTATGTTGACTAGAAAATACTCCCGAATCATTCTGAGTACTCGCTGGATCTGATTCACTCGACACTCGGTTCATATCCGGCAATCCTCTTCTTGTAGACACCGACAATTTCCCTGCATCCTCTTTTGTACTGCTTATATTTTGTTCGATGCAATTCATTTGTACCTGTTCGATATCACTCGTATCTGTCGCGTTATTACTTTGATCATCGATTTGTGATTGTTGAGCGTTAATTATATTATTGAGGATTTCGGTTGTTTTCGCGAGCGGAGTTACGTTAAAATCGAGACTTGAATTTAATGCGTCGTCTACAAATTTTCCCATCGAGATAAGAGAGTCTCTGTTTTGAGGCGGTGATGAATGGGCAATTGGACCTTCTCTACTCGGAATGGGTGATGTCTCTAAGCTTTGAGTTGGCGGTATTGAGCATTCAGTTTTTGAATTCGGAGGAACGGCCGTAACTGTCGCGGACAAAGTCGTTGTTGGTTCACTGTCTGGTGGCAAACCTAGAGTAACACAAAAAAATTAAAATTGGAGTTTAAAAAAACTAGAACAGCACGCTTCTATGAACTAAAACACGCAATAAAAAATACAATAATTTAACAAATTTGTCTTGTTATCCTGACCAAGACCTTCAGGATAAAAAAACTTGAAAAATTACAGCAAGCAAGCTAACACACTGTACAATGACGTACGTTGAGTTGCCTACCTCATAGTCAAATGCAATATTGCTATTTAGTTTTATAATTAAAATTGGAGTTTAAAAAAACTAAAACAACACGCTCATATGAACTAAAAATGCAAAATAATTTGACGACAAAATTAGCTTCACTGTAAAAAGCGTGGGGTGCTATCTACTTAAATTCTCATAACAGCTCTACGTTTACAATTGGCTAGTAAATGAAAAATTTATTACCGATATAAAGCACTTTTTGTTGTCAAATTATTTTGCATTTTTTAGTTCATAAAAACTTGTTGTCTTAGTTTTTTTTGAACTCTAATTTTAATTATATGACTAAAAAACAATACTGCGTTTGACTATGGGGTAAGCAACGCCACGTACGTCACTGTACAGCGTGTTAGCTTGCTTGCTGTAATTTTTCAAGTTTTTTTTATCCTGAAGGTCCTGGCCAGGATAATGGGACAAACTTATTAAATTATTGTATCGTCATCGGTCTTTGATAAGTGTGCAAACTTTCAGTTTAATCTGACTTTTTGAAGTGGGTGAATTTCACGTTCAAAGATTCCATTACAAACAAACACGTTAAGCATGTTAAAAAAACCGAGTATCGATATGCAGAGTATAATTTTAGTTTACGACTTTGAGAAAGTTTCTAACCATAGTAGATCTTAGTTTCACGACAATTTGAGTCACTAGCATCTAATCATCAAATAATTTACAATTAAAACGACATCACAAAATATTAATGAGCGAAGGTGGTATTCAAACAGTTTAACAGTCTGGTCCAAAGGTCAATATGTTAACCATTAAACCAAACTGTCTTCGCTTTAAGAAAGCACGTACCTTCGGCAGAGAACAGACGAGCAACATGTCTTTGAATACGGTTTGTTGGCGGTGATCGGCCCTCTTTATTGCGTACTCGTTCCAACAGGGCCGTAAAGTGTTGTTCGTGAAATATGGACGTTCCCATCAATTTATCTAAATATCTACAATCTTTGTACACTTCTAGTAATTTTCGCATTACCTGAAACAAGGTAGGATCAATTAAAATAGTACATTGTGTCGTTAGGGCAGAAAGTTGACGTTTACGACCCCCAAATAGTTTAGGTATTGCTGTTTATAATAAACTACCTCAAAATATTAAACAATGCGATAAACTGTCGAAGTTTAAAAAATACTTAAAAGAATTTTTATTATCAAACGCTTTTTACAAATTGGATGAGTTTCTAAATTATGAATGATTGAGTCCTTGATGGACCTATTACTGTCCTTGATGGACGATTTTGTATCCTTTATTGGCAAAGCAAATAAATATTATTATTAGTGCGAAGTTTGCCACAAGAGGAAATGACAGTGGCAATCATACGACTTGCAAGCGTCAACTTTCTGCTCAAGGAACACACTACTTTTTTATAAGTGCACTTAAAGAATAGCACCGAAAATTTTCATACAAAAAAATTTAGGGGTTTTCAGAAAAACTTTTTCATCGTATAAAAAAAAATTGAGCTTACATCTCTACTTTGAAGGGCAGGATTCTGTGAGAACATTTCTTCTAATCGAGCCATGGCATCGCACGAACGTTCAATATTTGCAGCTAACCGAGGCCGCAGCGCTAACTCATCCGAAGGGTCGCCCGGTAAAGATTCCTCGCTTTGCGTTTCCCATGAATCGTTTCCACCGGAGCCTCCGCTTACCGATTCCGAATCCCACAATTCACCTTCATCGCTGTCATAGTCACCTACTCTGTATAAATCCTGTCCAAGGAAAAGTCGTTATTCGTAAATAATTAGTAATACAGTAGAATTCAAGTATTTTCAAGTTGTCGGGACTGATCGATTCCCGCATTTTTAATTTTTCCTGCATCCTCACAGCCGTTACTGCAACTGAACTATGTTTTCACTTCGTAACAGTCATAAACCGAACAGAAACAACTAGCGTAAATCTCTGCGCAGTAGCCACGCGCAAATTTGAATGTTTAGCCTCAAAATTATGAAATGTCAACAGAACAAAAAAGAAAAAAAAAGATAGAAATGCAACAAAATTGAGATAAAAGTATTTTTCATTAATAAAATAAAAGAATATGATTTGTAGTTTTTTGCAATAAATAAAAACGTGCACTCTTTTTACATTGTTGACACTTTATTAATTTTGAGGTTAAACGTTGTCAAACATGTGAACAGCGTAATATGAAACACTTTGCGCGAGAAGTAGGGACTGAAAACTCAATACATGAGTTCAACTGCAGTCAAAGTTGTGAACTAAATCTGTTGTTTAATAGCTGCGCCCAAAATGATTTAAAATTACACATTTAGCCACGACTTTATGCAGTCTAACAGCTTCAACTGTACCAAACAGTCGATTTAAAACATTACGACTGCACGAACCAACATACAGTGTAACCTTAATATAACGAGCCTCAATATAACAATTTCCTCGATTTAATAAATTCTTCGAAATCCTCAAGAACTGTCCGTAAGAGTTAATGCAAAACATACCCTTACATTACAAATACTCTGTCAAAATCCTCTTTATAACGAATTTTAATCATTGCAGAATATAAATAGAATGTATAATTTACCTCTATTTAGCGTTTTTTGTCAATTTATAACCTTTACATAACGTATCCTACCAATCACACAATTCCACAATAACAACAACAATTCATGTCTCCTAAGACAATCATTGTTGTTTGATGTAAAATAATGTAAACACTGCTGTTTGTCATTGTTGTTAGTAAATTTAAAGTTGCAATGGCTGAGAAACGAAAAAGGTGTTCCTTAACCGTCGCAGAGAAACGAAAAATCATTAAGTATGTAGACGATGATTGTCAAAGCTTGGAATCAAGTCAGTGAAAGAACCATCACAAACTGCTTCAAGAAGTTTTCTTATCTTGTTAAAACGAATCTTAGACCAACCTAACCTCTATATAACAAACTTCATTACAACAAATTACTTGGTATAACGAATATTTTCTAATTCCCTTCAGTTTCGTTATATCGAGGTTGTGCTGTATTTTAAATATTGTTGACTATTCTATCGAAATAAAAATGTCTGTTTATCGATTGGGCGCATACCTGAGGCCAGCACATGCTCTGTTCTCCGTTTACCCATCGTACGCTTATACGACCCTCTGGATAATTATCGAGCACTTGACCGGCGAGGCACGCTCCTACTGACGACGAATCATCACCGCCGGCTACACGGATCACCACAGTACCTGGCCGGAAATTGAAGTCAGGGTGATCTTTTAAATCGTATACACTCATTTCAGTCAGTCCATGTTGACTTGGAGCACTGAAAAATTACACTTAATCAAGAATTGTTACAAGACGACAGATCTCTAAGAAAAAAAGTATATAATAGTGCATTTAATCGTAAATAGATTGGTTTGGAGCCCTGCTTTGTTAAAAAATATGTTTAGACACTATTGTAATCTCTTGGGAAAACTGGACAATCTGAAATACAGTTGAACCTGGATAAGCAAGCGTTGAAGGGACCGCGATCTCTTTTTCGCTTATGGAGGTTTTTCAGTAACCCGAGTTTCTAGCTTATAGAGGTACAGGCAGTCCTGGATTTACACTAGGGGCACTCAGGGCTAGTGCCTAGGGCGGCAAAATTCGGAGGCTGAGAACAAAGAATTTCTTCGCGTTATTGTGTAATCGTGTTGAAAACATCTTAAAATTATAATAAATAAAAATATTTTTTTCATTATTAAGAGTATGTTCAAAATTATAAATAATGTAGTTTCATCAACAAAATTGTGAAAAAGTTTCAGTGTCTCGAATTTTATAAATTGTTACAAAGACGGTTTTCTCGCTTACCCAGTTCTCATTCACTCAGAGGTTTGATTGTATGTTCGAACATTTTCAATGTGTTATAAAAACGAGAAAAAAAAGTCTAGATCAAGTTATAACTTTTCTCAGAGTACTTGATCAAAAAAAAAGTACTTACTTCTGCAGTTCGCCAGAATTACCGACCGGTGCAGCATAAGTGCGAAACCATTTCACCAGCGCGGTTCTTCCGGCATGTTCCATACGTTGCACGAGACCGTAATCGCGCAAATCGGATTGTCCGCCTGCACGGATCACATAGTCGCCCGGAAAGAATTCCTGCTCGTCTAAATGATGAATCGGCAGCAAAGCCGTGGATGGAATGTTCTCTTCGACTGTGCCGTCTTGCCATACGACCTGCAAAAAATCACACATTTTTCAATATTTTTATGGGCACATATTAAGTGCGTGATTTTTTTAATAATTTGTTCTTTTCTTGTCGCAAAAAATACAAAACGAGAACATGGACGTGTTCATTGACATTTTTTGCGTCCATTTTTATTTACCGCACATGCGCAAAAAATATGACGCAAAAAATGGACGAAAAAAATGGACGAAAAAAATGGACGAAAAAAATGGACGCAAAAACATGGACGCAAAAAATGTCAACAAACACGGCCCATGTTATTTTACTAACCGTGGCAACACTCGAAGTACAAAGTGTATCGACAAGAACAACAGAACCGGGTTTAGGCGGTGGTTCATTTGCCGGTGGCTTAGTTGCAGGTCTCGACACTTTCTTCAATTTCTTCTTCAACACTTTGGTTACTAGCACGGGACTCTTTTTGCCATGATGATGATGATGGTGATGCCCGAGCGTCACTCCGCCCCTCTGCACACCGCTACTACTCGAACAGCTGTTCGTCACAGAACTAGAATCAGATTCGTCATCGGTACTCCAGTCTTCGTCGTCGTCGGTCGACACGTTGTCTATCGGAGCATCCGATGCGATTTCGCACATGACTCGATCTTTGTCGTTGCGCGTTTCTACGTCGGTGCGCGCTTTGACTCCGCGGAAAATGCGCGACAAACGGTGCATCCATTTTGATTTTTGTTCAAAAACGTCGCTCTCTTGAATTTCTAAAAAGTTACGGTCACCCATCTGCGACGTGCAGGTTTCGAACACGTTCAACACTTTCAATCTACAAATAAAAATATCGAAATATTACAACTCAAAAAATGAATCATAAAGGAAATTAGTAATACTCTGTAAATTTTTCTTAGGTATCATTCATTAATTATGTAAGGGCGATTTTGGCCATTTTTGACCCCTGTCTACCCCATTTAAGAGCACATAAGATTTCTCAAACTCCCCCTCCCCCTTCTTACGTAAGATTTTATCAGGTTTTAAAAAAGGATCAATTACTCTAAAACTCATAATTTGACGTAAATCAAAGACGAGGTTGACTCTAATTAAAAGAAATTAATTAGAGTGGTTGTGATCCTTGATGAATGTTGGATAAGTTTGGATAAAATCCGTGGCGCAGGATCAATAAAACAGCAATACTGAGTTTAAAATTGCATTTTCACTAACGTTTCGGTATGCTTTGCACTATCTTCAGAGTTCAAATGTAGTCAAATCAAATATTTTTATAAACAAAATTGTACATTTAAAAAAAATAGATCGCAGAGTTGTTTTTCCCAACACTAATAGTTCTCAAATATCCATCACTCTAGCACATTTCGATTTATAAAATATTACGTAAGAATGGCCCTTATCCTCCTTCCCCGAGATAAGGACATATAGAGATTTTGAACCACCCTTTACATAATTGTATAACACTCGCCACGGTTCCAAAATGTTCTGAAGTTAGTCACAAACAGCGTCGCAAATGCATATTTTAGAGCCGTCCTGGTTATTTTGTAGGAAAGGAAGACTCCCACCACCTCCCAGGTACTGGCATAGAACGTGCACTCGTCAGTGATTGGTTATCGCTGGTTGTCGTGTCACTTGTCACTTTCCTGCTATAAAGTACAGTCCAGTACGCTATTGTTAAGTTGTTTGTTTGATTGTTAATTGATCAAGATGCCTAATACAGTTTTGCATAGACAAGCACGAAAAATAATTTTTTGGATGACTTTATGCAAGGAATTAGACCTTTAGATTAAAGAAAAATTAAAAATAATAATACAACGCGAGTTAGTAGTTTGTTTTTCAACCAACTGTACCTGCGCAAGCCTCCATTTGCATCGAACTTCAGAACCTTTTAGAACCATGGCGCGTATTATAACTATGATTAAAAACAAAATATTTAAGTTAAAAGTTAAAAGCTTTGTGACGTCACAAAACATTACTTTTTCAAATTTTCTCCGGTGACGAGATATTCCGGCGGGGTATGCGACGTACGTGACTGGCATTGGTAAGCATTAAGACTGAGGCCTTGACATTGCCAATAGACGCCGACGGCCACGGTTTCCATTGACTCGACGGTGAATCTGTGTCTGCGGCGAGACTGCTGCAAGTCGCGACTGCCGCTGATCCAGGTGGCTTGTTTCAGTTCGAAAGGCTTCACTACGAGCGTTTGTCCAACGTAGTGTTCGCATTCAAAAGACGACGGCCAGCGACGCATGTTGCGTTTGTCGGCTACCTGAAACAAAAGATATACTGTATATATTTCGGTCTGTTAATTATTTTTAAAAACTAGCGCGTTAATGGTTACCTATCAGTTCCCCCATTAGAATAAACTATCTGACCCGTGCGAATATTTCGCACTGTTCGTGGTTAATAACGTAATGTAATAGGGTGGAAATAAATTTTATTCTATTCTGTTCAGAGACCAACGCCACTTAATATTACCGATAACTGTTAAAATGAAAAGATTTCCACCAGATGGCGACATTGTTTTATTTTATTCTATCTATCGAGACTTCAGCGCCCTACACGTAATATTACGGATAATTGTTAAAATAAACACATTGCCACGAGATGGCGACAATTGTTTTTTCTGAATGTTATTTTCAGTAATGAAACTGTTAAAATTTTTAAACTGTAATTTTTTAATGAAAACATTAATTTTAAGATTTTAACTTATTTTTCGTTATTCGAGAGAATAATGATCTTCAAAATGGCGTATCAAACATTGATACAGTATTAATGACAAATCCTGTATATTATTATTTGTAATAATGAACTGAAAGTCTAATTGACGACATTTTCAACAATAGGGATGTAACTGTATTCAAATAAAAACATAATTTTAACGTTAAGTGGTAGTTTCTATGATAGAAATACTAAAAAACACTGTATTTTTCCTTATTTTTAAGGAATTTAATTAATATTTCATAAATAAAACGTAATTAAATCACTCTCAAGTCACGTGATAACGAACACCAATCAGAGTACATGACGTCACTCAGTCATAAACATTATCAGACGCTGTCAAAAGGTTTCTTTGTTTGATTAATATTTCGAGTGTGTAATTTATTATTATTTATTTATAGGAAACGTCAAATTACATATAGCGACAATTACGAAAAAACCTTTCAGCATCTCATCAGTTTACTAGCGTTTATGACTGTATGACGTCATGGCAGTCACGTGACAAGTATCGGTGTTTTGGAGCGAAATTTGAAACGGAATATACATGATTTTTAAAGCTTGAGTCGTATTTAAATAAAAATAATAAATATTTGTGACTATATTAGGTACTTATGCATGATTTAAAACACTTTCTCAAAAATAATCAACATCCCTATTTTCAAGACAAGAACCTGGAAACTGGGGGTTTGTCTTAAAACAATCTTTATTACCTTAAGTGCGCAGCTGGAATTGTGAGCAATTTCCACCACAGCCGATGGACAGTCGTTGGAAACAAGCTTCAGATTAATGTGATGTTCTTTGATAGATCCGACCCAAGAATCGAGGCATGCGACTAGATCGAGCGGAAAATTATCGAGAGCCTTGAGTCTGGCATTCGCGACGGCCGGCGCTACCCATTTGGTTCCGGCTACCTGTACGGCCACGCTGACGTCAATCCGGCGACAGTAACCGTGCTGACGACCCGGCGGTTTAAGGCGACGAACCACGTCGCCCGGCATTAATGAACGGTCCGCCAGTTCGACCTGAAATATGAAAAAAAACAATTATATTGAGCCTCACCCTCAGAAGCTTACATAAGAAGTCTAGCTTCCTTAGTTTTTAATATTATTCCTTTTAATTTGTTTTTATGTGAAATTTTTAATTAATAATATTTACACATGTTTAACAAATTCTATTTATTTTCTGTAGGATATGTAAATTCCTACAAATTTCAAACTGAGCAATTTTGATATCTCATTATTGTAATAAGAGATATTATTGTTGAAAATATCAGAATTTTATCTGTCAAAAATAATATAATTGCTTTTACTTAGATTGACGATTTTATTTACGGAGAAATTATTATGAATTTTAAGTTCTAAAATAATTTTTATGCGATCTATCTAGCTTTAATGAGATATTAGATAATAATAATAATAATTCTCTTTATTTGTTATATATGTATAATAACAAATAGTGTCAAAGGTCATAATTAAAAGAAATTCCCAAAGAACCCATCCAGACAATAATACGCATGTTCAATTAAATAGAGTTTTAGAGAACTTTTAAATTTATTGCAATTATCAATCTATCGTATATCAAAAGGTAAGTTATTGCATATTCTTTGACACGTGTGTCTAGGTCCTTTACTGCCCATTATAGTACTGAATGATTGAATACAGATATTATTAGTTTGCCTAGTATTATAACCAGGGGCGTAGCTACCGCCGTATATGCCGTATCAATTATACGGGGCCCCCGGGCCACGGGGGCCCCCAACGTGCGTAAGCAAAAATTAATAAAAACTTCCCAATTTTTTTTTATTTCAGAAATGACAAATGTCAAAAAAAGCAATTTATTTTTTTCCCGCGTGAAGCGTGCGTTCAACAGTTGGCAACACCCTACATCGGTTATCGCGGGCTGCGGGATTTCCCCGTTTAAGTCATTTACTTCAACGGCGGAAGGGCCCCCAAACAAATTTTTATACGGGGCCCCGCCAAGGCACGCTACGCTTCTGATTATAACAATGTACAGCAGAGATCGAAGTAAATAAAGAACTATTCTTTTTGACAAATAATGCGCACTGTAAAATAAAAATAAAAAGCGAGTTAAAATTCTAAACAACTTGAAAAGCCCTCTAGCGTGCTCCCGTTTAAAAAGTGTTAACACTTGACACCATTGCGTTTGTTATACCAAAGTGTAAGTGCACTGATCTGTGCGGTATTTCAGTGTCGGACTAAAAGTGTAAGCACTAGCAGTTCCTGACTCTTCTTGAGAAGGGAAACGTAGTGTAAGTATAGTGTAGATCACGTGACAGATGTCTGAATTTGACACTTGTTAGAACAAACTGATAATTTTGGTAATCCTAACCTGCGTTTTTCAGTATGAATTTATAGGAGTCTACTGACCAGAAGATGAGGAGCCCTGAAGAAATACGATTTCAACAATACATCCTGCGCAGAGCTAGGTAATGCTGAGAGCTTAATGCTTGTAATAATGCTTCAAGCACTTATAATGCTTAAAGCGCTTCGCTTAAAGCATTTTGTAAAACAGGTGCTAGATGCTTAGAGCACTTGCTTAAAAACTTGCTACTTATTAAACATGTAAGTATTATAAATTGCTTAGTAAGCATTCAACAAGCTTACTAAGCATTAGGAATGCTTAATAAGCACTTTCAAAGTTTAATACAACATATTTCGTCAATCTTTTATAATTTTTATTTCGTTTGATGGATTTTTTGTTTGTTTAAGACCAAACTTCACCATCAATTAGAAATATTGTTCATGTCCAAAATTTATATCATAACTTAATGTTGGAAGTTAAGATTTAAGAAGTTACTTTAAAATGCTTGATGCTTTAAAGCACTTTAGTAAGTGCTCAATACTCGGTGTTTCAAGCACTTAGGTTCGGTGCTTTGCCCAGCTCTACATCTGTGTTTTTTAAAGAACTCTTCCTGCACTCTCTCTTTTCATCTCGCAAAAAACGCCATCTCCCAACAGAATCTTCATGCGAGAAAAATCTGCCTTGGGATATGTTCGTGCATCTTCGGGGCTCCGCGCGCTTTGATCGCTAGATTATTCTATAAATTTCACTGAGTTCTCTACACTTAATTAATATACCAAACAAACATATTATCACCAATACGTTGAAATAATAAGCTACGCCTAATTAATTAATATCTCATTAACGGTACTCAAAATATTAAAAATTGTGGCGAATTATCAAAATTTGAAAAATACTTGAAAGAATTTTTGATAGCAAGCGCTTTTTATAATTTAGATGAATTTCTGTTAGGTCATGAACGACTGTGTTCTTGATGAACCTACTAATGTCCTTGATGGACTCTGAATTGACAATTTGTATCCATTATGGCACCACAAATAAACTGTTATTATTACTATTACATCGACTCAAAAAATGGTTGACTTTTTTGATCAAAATTGTTTTCTCTATTTCCACATAGAGCGCAAGTTGGAAGAAGTAAACTATTTTAGAATGTATTTTAACCTTATATGCTGCTCAAACTAGAACTATTTGTCACAATTTATACGGTATAACTGTTAAACGAAATTTGTGATACTGATTAATAAAACTATATCAACAGATCTAAAATTGATCAATTGATATTAAAATTTTCTTGTGGAAGTTACGTGACCATGTTACGTAAAAACAGTACAAGGTTAGCCGCTTTAGACGATAAACTCTCATGGATTTAGAAATTATAGCAATGAAGTACATAGCTGCAGGGTGGAAGCCATTAAGACACGGGTACGAGGTAAAAATGGTGTCAATTTTTAACTGGTCGGCGGACTACACATGTTTAGTGGCATGAAATTCAAACGTAATATAGAAACGTAGTAATCCTTTTGATAATGTAATTCACTGAACAAAAATGAATGGAATGGATTTTTACAAAATAAATTGTCTTTTTAAACCATACGGCTTTGCACGCGACTGAAATGAAATACGGCAGCGACAACGGTAGTGGAGCCTTCCACCATATTTAACAAGTTACAACAAAGTGGATAGCATAAAAACTTTCTCCATAAAAATACATATAGGGTAAACACTAGTCATTGGACATTACTAGTCATTGGACAGAGCACATTAGCTATAATAAGAATAAGAATGATACTAAAGCAGATTTGAATGACTCATTTTAGCTAATGAAAATGTGTTCTGTCCAATGAAAATGTGTTCTGTCCAATGACTAGTCGTTTACCCTATGTACCAATTTTCATGGTGCTCGGTCAAACGGTGTCGAAGTCTATTAATCTCAGATATACCAATATCCATTTTTATACATATAGACTATACAAATTAAATGGCATAATATTGCCTTCAAATTTAATATACATTCTACGTAATATTTTTATTTAAACACAAAATCAAATTTAAATATCACAATACTGCGCCATGCGCTGGCCAATGAAAAATTGACACCACTCTACCTCGTCGCGTCCCACAAATCGGCTTCACTTCCCTTGTCTAAAACCCTAGCACATACTCTGTCTATATTCCTAGGTCTTTGGAAAAACTTGGTTGTCAACTGACATGTTGGCATGGGCGTACGCAAAGGAGGAATTTACTCCCCCCCTGGGATTAATGGAATAGAGAAAATTCATGGACATACTAGTCCCTTTTTTGGCGCCTGAAAATGCCTTGGACTACACTTTATGACCTAATTGCAGTATAACAACCGGTTGGAATGCCAAGCTTTTTGCGTTTACAACTTATCGTGTTTCGCCGCTTTAGAGTTACACGCTGCTTGCAGTTTATTTTTTTTTTTTACTTTAATTGTTCATAGAAAACAAAAGAAACAAATTAGTAGATTTATTGAAGTGATGACGAATTTCAAACAACATTTTTTGAACATGATTTTTCTGCACAAAGCTCCGACACATAATAAATTACGAACTACTCAATTGTTTGTGAAATTTGATCCCTTTGAATTAAAAAATAACGAACTTTTAAACAAATAAATACCTATCTATATATGACTCTTATTACGAGTATTTTTAGCTGTAGATCAATTTCTTGTTTACACGATTTGATACAGTAGAATCCAGATTATCCGAGTCCGTTTGATCAGAGTTCGAAATTACCAAGGCTACATTATACACTATTATATATGGTTTGGCTGCATCTGATTTTTACTCCCCGTATTAACCGGGTCTTTGCGTATAAGCGTCCGAGTTATCTGATGTGTTTTTGCTAGAGAAATATTAGGAGTCTGTAATAGTCCGTATTATGCAAGTTCTTCGATTACTGGGTTGATCCACAATAACTCGTGTAATCGAGGCTCTACTGTATTACTTATTCAAAACTGGATTAAAAAAATGGAAAAAAACAACTAAGTGTCTCATGTTTCAACTACTATAGTTATTTCGTAATCTTAGATTTTTATTTAGGGATATACCTTTGGCTATTTATATAATTAAAGAATTATATAAATTAAAGAGAATTATAACTGAACCATTGAAAAATAGTTTATTGTTTAGATCCGTTTCTGAATTTGTATTTTTAGAATTCTTTATAAAAAAAATAATTGTGACCTCTCCCCTCCTATGAAAACCTGTGACCGCCTCTGCGTAACGCGTACTGTTAAAAAAGTTTTATAATTAAAATTTTGGATATATGCGTACTTTTTAAATCTTTCCGAACTTAACACAATGAAAAACAATAAATGCATGATGTGGTATTTAAAATAATATTTTCTGAAATTTCTCTGACACAAGTGGACGCCCCTAGACACTTGAAATGTATCCCCTAGTACCAGACAACAATTTTAATATACCAATTTAGCTAGCGCCGCTGGCAGCAAAACCTCTCTTTTCCGGTCGTGGTCCCATAGCTAGGTGTCTACTTTGCCTATTTAATTATTAACTGACGTCTTTTTTAGCCCCAATAAAGTAGGCGTTGGCACAATTCGCAAGCGAATTGAAATTCTTGATGGCATTAGGTCTTCCATATCCACTACGTTAATTAAGCTCCAATATTGCTTACTAGCAATTTTTTTTTGAATAAAAAACAATTTTTTTTTAAGTTAATCAGCTGTTTTAAGATTTTTAGTTTGACGATTGTAAAATACATTCGATAATCTTGTACTAATGGACCCCGTACACCACTACTTAAGATTTTTGCTCGAGGGGGTGTGCCCATTCAACCCCTTCTTTAAACTGTAACATCTCACAACATACATAACTTCAAGAAGTAAACTGAAGTTGATTGAAAAAATTGGAGTACAAGATAGTCCGGATTTCGAGCAAAAAATTCGTTATAAATGTATTAAATATTCAGAAAGTTCAATACTCACCGCACGTTCCCTGATGACTTGGTCCCATCCGTGAGGATACCAAGCCACTCTGACACTACCCTTTGAAAGAGGTGGTGAATACTCATCGTTTGGTTCACTGTCACTGTCATCTTCATAGTTATCCACCACCATCCCAAAGCAGACTTTTTTATCTTTGATCTTGAAGACCAGATCTTCATAGAAGAACTGATATCCAGCCGGTCCGTTATCTTCTTCGGCTTCCGTTTCGGTGGTCATGACGACGTCAAGCTATTGAAAATTACGACCTTGTGTTAATGAAAGCCGAAGAACAGTTTGTTTTTAATTAGATTCCAAATCGCTGGGCTGATAGCAGAATGACATTTGCATGCGTTCATGGCCAGCTGGGATTTGCGTTGATGATAATATCCACTGAATCACTGCAGACGATTGGCTCGGACTAGGACTCAAACCGAAAACCTGAGCAGTATAAACTGTAAATTACCTCTACCGTCAATAGTTTGAAACAAAATTTACGCTTAAATGGTTAAAGTCATAACTAAATAAATATAGTTATAGCATTCTCTAATAGATGTCGCAAACGCATGGTTATCAACATTTGACATTTGTGTAAATAAATCGGACATATTTCAAATAATACGAGAAAGGATTGTTACTTATCATTTTAAATAAATAAAATAAAACAGGTATTAAAAACAGTTTTAAAATGGTTTCTGCAAATACGGATGGCGTACCTGTGAAATTGGAATTTTGGTAATTTTCGTTGATATACACAGAACATTTTTAGGTTAAATTGCAAAAAATAAAATATTTTTATATCTTTCTAGGGGAGGAGCACATACATTATTTAATAATACAAAAGAGTTTAATATCGTATTGCCTTCAAGCGAAACGTCATGTAAGTATTCAAACTTTCAGAATTAATAAAGACTACAATATGAGTGAAATGACCATGTGAGTAGAACTTCTAAATTAACGCGTTTAGTTATTCTGATTTTCTTTTCTAGGGACAATTAAGAATTTATTAGTATGGATTAAAGATAACATTCTGACAGGGCCGGCAGAAATGTTTGTGCGAGGAGATACGGTGTAAGAAATATATCTTTTATTAGTTATTAAAAGAACAATTTAAATTTCGTTCAACTGCATACCTACTTACATTAATTTATTTACTTTATGTTAATGCTTTTTTATTACATTTAGGAGGCCGGGTATTATTGTCGTTGTAAATGAAAAAGATTGGGAGTTACTGGTATGTAAAAATACTGTTTTATATTCAAAAATCTGCAACATGGCATTAATTAAATGTGTTTTTTTTTAATTTCAGGGTGCACTAGACTATGAAATACAACCTAAAGATGTTATCGCATTTGTAAGTTCTCTACATGGCGGTTGAAACTAGATTTAAAGTATTTTGTTATTAATTTGTATATATTTATTCAATAAGAACGTTTTTTTAACATAAAATGTGTTTTTAATGTAGCTGTTTATTATTATAATAATCAATGTTTGTTAATTGTTTGTTGGAAAAGAAATATCCTTTTAGTTTGCTGTGGGGTGTAGTTGTACCGCCACATTATTGTAACTGGTGGCGACATCAGACGTAATACACTTGAGTCTTAAAGTTCGAGAAGTTTAGCGTTATTGTAGATGGTTTAAGTATACGGTTCAATTAATGTTTCTAGGATAGTTTTAGTACCAAATTAAACATGTTCAATTTATTATTAAATAAATTGAAAATATGAATTAATATTTGGACGAAAGAAGCGTACAACTTTAAATAAATATAAACCTGGTTTACTTTGATTTGTTGGAAATTAAAAAATCAAAAGTTAATGTTAATATTTCAAAAATAATTCTGTTAGCGTAACCTGCAAGTTTCATATTGTTTTTCCAAGTTGAAATCTTCAAGCATTGTCATAATAAGTATTAAGTACAGATGCATTTTAAGGAATAAAGAATAATAGTATATCCAATAATAATGAGTTACGGGTAAGCGAAACGAGTGCACTTAGGCGAAACCGGGTGGGGCCTACTGTCTATTATAAAACATGTCTCTTCGAAGGTGGAGTTTTTTTTCTGGACACATTTTTTGCAACGATTATAATCTGTTTGTTGATACTTTTCCGTCGTTTTCTACTTCAGCCGTAAGGCTTTTATAACCGACATATAGTACCGCGCGACCCTCAGATTAAAACAAAAATGGTAATTATAAACTCATTTGTATCCTTTTTTATATATCTTTAACGTTCCGCTCTGACACTTTGCATTGAAAAGAAGTGTTGTTATAATTAATACCTAAAGAAACAATTTGAGATTAAAATAAAAGTTCTAAGAGAAGCGTTTCGTTAGTTTTTTTAGTGTATTTGTCACTGATATGTATCAATAATAAACAGTGAGTGAAGAACGTAAGAACATTCGACATCTTGCATGGATCGTGTGTATAATCAACACGAAATAATTCCTCGGCGTCATGCAAAAATGATCGCTAGAAAATGTATTTAAGTTTGCCGCGGTGCGTGAGCATACCTTCTGCGCATGCCCAAGAAATGTTCCTAAGCAAGCCACTGTCCAAAAAGAAATCTCAGCTTTTGTGGACGAAAAAATCATGAAAAAATAGTAATGCAAAAAAGTAATTACCGGTTAATTAACCGGAAAAATATCCGGTAAAATTACCGCGATTATTTATTTATTATTATAAAAGGCTGCGCAGAAAGTTTTGCGCATGTTCGTAATTTTCGGTTGAGATTTTAAAGTTAATTTTATTACATACGTAAATATAAATTCGTTATTTAATTAATTCTCTCGATTCACTGCTGAAAACTGCACTATTTTGTTGTTTTGAGATACAGAAACTGGAAGGTGCAATTTTGCTTTGTAGATAGTCGGTTAATTAACCAGTAAATTATTTGGCCAAAATAGTTACTATCATAAAAAACTGGTACCTAATTTTGCATCAATATGAAAAGCCCACGTCGTTTGAACTTCGGGATTCGAATCCACCACAGTTTGAGACTAGCACGTTAACCGTTACACCAAACTGTACTCCTGGATATAAGTCTGTTATAATTAAATTAGTAACTGATATTCCACGATAAATTATATAGAAAACTGTAAAGTCAATTGGGAAAGAGGGGAATATCCGCTGTCGGCTGTAATTGTATTTCAGAAGTAATCAACATAAAATCACAACATCAATGGAAGCCAGTCAAACACATGAAACTCCCCGGACGACCATTACGAAATGTTGCTCATATTATGACCTTATTATATTAAAAACATTAAAAAAATAATGCTAGATAAACGCGACCGTCACAGCTCCGTATACTCATGTCATGGAAAAAAGGAAACATAATAAATATTCAATCAACGATATACTATACCTATAAACTCAAAAGTAAGTTATACACTTGGTATAACACTCGCCACGGTCCTAAAAGGTTCTGAAGTTAGTCGCAAACAGTGTCGCAAATGCATATTTCAGAGCCGTCCTGGTTGTTTTGTGGGAAAGGAAGACTCCCACCACCTCTCAGTTTTGTTTTATATACGTATAATACTCGCCACGGTTCTGAAAGGTTCTGAAGTTAGTCACAAATAGCGTTTGCAAATGCATATTTTAGAGCAGTCCTGGTTGTTTTGTGGGAAAGGAATACTTCCACCACCTCCCAGTTATGGCACAGAACGTGCGCTCGTCGGTGATTGGTTATTGCTGGTTGTCGTGTCACTCGTCGTTCTCCTGCTGTAAAGTACAGTTCAGTACGCTATTGTTAAGTTGTTTCTTTGATTGATCAAGATGCCTAATACAGCACGAAAAATAATTTTTTGGATGAATTTATGCAAGGAATTAGACCTTCAGATTAAAGAAAAATAAAAAAATTAAAAATAATATAACGCGAGTTAGTAGTTTTTCAACCGACTGTACCTGCGCATCTAATTTCAGAACCTTTTAGAACCGTGGCGCCAGTGCCGTAACTAGTCTTTTATGCGCCCGGTGCGAGCTTTCAAAACTGCGCCCTTGAAAAATGCTCTAACCAGGCTCTGACAATAAAGTGGACAAATTTGTGTCATAGTTACGGTATAAGTACTTTTGTTTGTGTATGTAATATTGCGAGCAAGACAAGGTGGATTTATATTTGTCTGATGTGTCGTGACGTGACGCGTCAGAACTGTATCGGTTCCATCCATAAGCCATCACAACACAACACGTTACGCACTAGTGTGAACGTTACCATCCTACTAATATTATAAACGCGAAAGTTTGTATGGATGGATGGATGGATGTTTGTTACTCTTTCACGCAAAAACTACTGAATGGATTTTAATGAAACTTTACAATAATATAGCTTATACATCAGAATAACACATAGGCTACAATTTATAAACATATTGTTCGAAATACTAATCCTGCGCAGACGAAGTCGCGGGCACCAGCTAGTACTAAATGTATGAAACCGATACCGTTCTGACGCGTCACGTCACGACACATCAGACAAATATAAAACCACCTTTACAAGTGTTGTTGTTTCAAGATCGCTTGAAAAATGCCATATAGATATAGATAGTACAGAGGGCGCGTCTACACCATATTCGCAATAAAACAAAATGTACCTACTAACTACCATGCATGAAACAAAACTAGATACTGGTCTGGTCATTTCTGCGCCCCTCCAGGGTCTGCGCCCTGTGCCTGGGCACCGCTGGCACCGCCCTAGTTACGGCACTGCGTGGCGCGTATTATACTCATGTTTAGCAAATCTCTGAATTCTATGAAAAATCTTGTTCAATCTTTGATGGTATAAAGCTTCAAAATACAATAAAAATATGTAGCATTCTTCCCATATGCGTCTAGTAGCCAACTTTTTACAGTTTATTTGATCTGATTTAAAATCAGATAAAAACGGGAAAATTAGCAAAAATTTTACGCAAACTTTTGAACAGAAGAAAATAAATTTGAAATAATTACTGAGCAAACCAAATTTTTCAGTATTTTTAATACAAGTTTGTAAAGAAAAAACTTAAAATGTTGATTTGCTTTTCCGTGATTCGAAGTTTCGTGAAGTGCTGTAAAGTTATATTGACAAATATCACGTTTTTTATTTAATTTTTAGGGCAAAAATATGTTTTTTTGAGATTTTTAAGCGACAAACCAAATTTGTGAAGCTGTTGAATTACCGCTAATAAAAATAGTAATAAAATTAATTTTGTGACCACAGTTCAAAATTTCCCGCGAGCATATTTTAAATCTGAGGGATCAGTACTTTAAATACTTCATTATATATAAGCGGCACAGTTTTTGCGCATGGGTCAATTTTGCAACGAAATCGACGAAAATTTGTTGCTATTATCGAGCGTGGCGCGGCTTCGCAAGGCAAGAATGTAAAACGGGAGAGTTGAAGGCTCCACTATTGTTGTTGCAAAACATTGTTTATCTTAATCGCATGTAGAACCGCGAGTAGCGGCTAGTATATATATATAAAAGGCGATGTATCCGGTATGTATGTATGTTATTTATGGACTTCAAAACGGCTGGACCAATTTTGACGAAATTTTCAGGCAATTTTCAGATTAGCTCAGCGGGTGCTCCTGTGAAGTTTGGTCGGATCAACAGAATTGTTTTTTGTTTTTTCGCAATTTTGATTTTTCTTCAATTTTTGAACATTCACAACGAAAAGTGATTGAATTCGCGCACTTCTATAGTTTTTGCGTACAAAATATTTCATGGATTCATTGACAACAGTAAACTACTATCCCAATTCAACATTGTTGTGCCAAATTTAAGGACAAAGGAGTAAATGTATTCGTTTCATCACAATCATAAGACCCACAACTTCGGCTCACGACAGTTCTCCCTTTGCTCAAATGACTCGATTGCTAAACGATCATCTGTCTACATCACCAGATATTGACTTTTTTGATATCGGCCTCCGTGAATTTATGTCCAGCTGCTATAATAAATGATTTTTAATGTTAATGGTATTGTTGTGATCCTGTACGAGCACATATATATTTTTTTTTGCTTTATATTCTAATTTCTAATTTATGTACGTGTATGTTAATTATGAATACTACTCTGTAATTGGGCATTTTGTCTGTTGAGTACGTTCAATAAATATAAATATAAATTCAATACACGCTGAGAATTTTATGATAATGATTGTTATCTTTTATATCCTATATTACATTTACACCCGGGCGAAGCCGGACTGGGCCGCTAGTTCTTAATAGAAGTCGAGAGTAGTATTTTTCCGGGACAAGAGTGTATGAATCTGGGAGCGACGACACTGAACTGTGGGGGAGCAAGGAGGGCGGAGTTCTTATAGCTTCCAGAAATGCAACACAGTTATTACCTCCGCTCATGATACGAACCTCTTACTTTTTATTCTGCTTTTAAGACGCATCATCTTCAATATCATCTCTTAATAACCCAAAACAGACAACGAACGTAATAATATTATGTGTACCTACCATAGCACAGGAAATTGTTCTGATATAGCAAACTCCGTGCGAACTAAAATTATATACAATAGCTTGAATTAATAAAAAAAATCCAGCCAATGGGCGACAGGACCATCCCATCTTCAAAAATATTGAATTTGAAATGGTGTAATAAATAAAACGTGCGGTTACGAGGGTAACGACTAGTAATAAATATGAAATTTGCTACTCGTTTCCATGGTTACGAGATATGGTTTCATAAAAATTGAACGAACAAAAAGCCCAACTGCGCGTAACACAAAAGTACAAAACAAGTTTCTAATATGAAAAGTAATCGAGAAAGGCAGATTTTCTCGCAGGGTAAGAGTTTTTCGTGAGGGGATGTAGCTGCGAGGCAGGGTTTTGTGCCTATAGTCGACGCGACATAGACGTTTCACTTCTGTAGTGTGTAGTGTAAAATACACAGTCTCTTTTTTAAAGTTATATGCTTTGCATTTTTTGGCGCGTTGAGAGTAAAAAATTTAGCAGGCAGCGGAAGTTGCGTGCACATAGCTAACGAAAATTCGACAGTATGAAGTTGGCCGCGCAAAATTCGACAGTATGAAGTGAGTCATAAGAGACCCACACCGAAATGACACGTAGACAAAAATGAAATCAATGTACTTTCTGTCATCTGGAAACTAAAAATATAATATACTAGCTAGACCAGCGGTTTCCAGCCGATGGTTTGCGGAAGGGTTACAGGTGGGTCGCATTCGATCCTAAAACTATCAGAAACCACCGAATAAACGATCAGGAAAGATAAGAAAATTCGAAACAAATCGAATTGTGTTTTGACTGTTTTCTTGGTTCATAATTTTTAGCATCTGGGGCACACAACAGAACCACTACATACCTCCCAATTTTGTTTTTACTCAACCATGGAGGTATTCCGATAAGGACAGGTGGGTCGTCAGCTGAAAAAGCTGAAAACTGTACTAGGCGACTATCACCCTTGATTACAAGCAATGGTCATTTTACGTATAGAAAAATAAAAAGCAAAATAAAATTTTAAAAACGTTTTCAAATATATGAGGTTACTTTTGGTAAGTAAACCTTTTGAAGATTTTATTTCAATAAATTATTTGCATGTATATTAAAAATTAGTGTTAACAGTGTTGGATCACTTTCACACAGTTTGTGCTGAGACCCCGCGGTAAGAGGCGAGGTAGGCAAAAGACATATTGTGGGTGTAACCTTCTTTAGCTCTGTCTCGCTCAAATCATTCGCACGTTTCAATTTTTGGCTGCGAGACTAAAAGATGCTATTGCAAGGGTGCCGCTGCCAATTGATTACTCCAATTTTTGGAAATATTTTGAAGATTTAAAACTTTTCCGAAAAATGAAGAGCCACTTTAGGTTTGTGATGGAACAGTTTTGTGAAATAAGTACGAATAAGGTCGTAGTGTGACATTGAAAACGTGTGTTTTTTTAGCACAATTAATGCCAACTTTTTTCTAGTAAATCGTACATAAATTACAAAAGTAGTCCATTAGAGACCTAGATTTGTCCTTTATCTTCCTTATAGAGAAAGAATTTTTGCAGAATGTTGACGAATAAGTCTACAATCAGTTGACAGCCGAAACTCTATTTTTGGCTTAAATTCAGACCGTTCCGACAGCCTTAAATCACGCCAAAGAAGTATAACTTCAAACACGCATACATAAGTTACACGCATCTACTTTTTTATGTCACTGTAACTAGTCAAGATTTAAGATAATATTAATATCTAGTGACATTTCCACTTGTCGTGTTGGTAATCGAATGCAATCTTTACATTGTTAGATACTTAGATCCACATACACACTATTATAATATCGTGTTTATGCATAAACATAAAATATGGAGCAATTTGACTGTTGGCCTCCATTGCAATGTATCTACATTATAGCCTGGCAGTGTTGCCAAATTGCGTCGCGTCTTTTGCCAAATGTTATAGCTCGACTATATCCATAATATGCAGATTGCAGAACATAATATTGTACGCAGACGAAACATATTGTAGTAGGGATGTTCATCGTGTAAATTTTATCAATGGGACTATGTGAAAGTTTCATAGTTTTATCGTCCAACGTCAGTGGCGTAATTATATCGTTTGAGGCCTGTGGCAAATTCATCGGATGAGGCCCTCCCACAATGTAAAGAAGCTCAATCTTTTTCTTACAAATGCGTTCAAATCCAGATACATTTTTTGGAATGAAGTTCCTTATCGCGGATTGGCGAGGGGACCTAGCCGAGAAAAAATGTAATATGTCACGAAAAACCGTAAGACAAATGTGTCACGAAAAACCGTAAGACGTATAATGTATACTGGTATACGGTGATACCGGGTGTTTTTAGATTATACCGAGTGTTTTCAGATTATAGCGGGTGTTTTTAGATTATATAAAATGCGTTACGTAAAACGTCTTATACGAAAGGGACTTCGTTCCAAACGCGTGTCCCGCGTCACGTTCCAACTTTTTATTTTTGTTTAATTTGTGTATGTACTTTAGTAGGTAACTTAAATTAATTGAATACAAAACGAGTAAATTTTACAAAGCGTTGTAATAATAAATGCTAGGATCATCCTGAGCTCACGATCCTCTCGGGCCGGGGACCCGTGGCATTTTGCCCGTCCTGCCACCCTATTGTTACGCTACTGCGTCCAGTATTAGTGATGTAAAATTACCGGACATCTATAAAACAAAATGGCGACTTCCGGTATTCGTTCTCAGAACAACAGAAACAAATTAAAAGAGCAGTTTTTAACAGTAGAATCAAAAGAATAAAATAATGAACTTATATTTATATTTATTTGGTATAATAGCTGCTATAATTGCTATAATTGTTAAGAAACATTCATTGTTGTTGTTCATTGTTGTTGTATTAGAATTGATTAACTTATTCCGCCGCGAAAGTGGAAAGATTCGGGTTTAAATCCCGACAGTAACATGTTGGAATAATAAATTTTTCTAATATAATGCTACAACAATGAATGTTTCTTAACAATTATAGCAGACAAAAGTTATTATACCAAATTAATTCAGCTGGTACGTAGCTACAAGCGTAAGTAAAATATCTATTTATATTTATGTAGATATTAGTAATGAAATAAAAAATTAAAATCTCGATCGAAAATCAGAAACATGCTCAAAACTTTCTGCGCAGCCTTGTGTAATAATAATAAATAACAGCTGTTATTTAACCGGATATTTTCCCCGTTAATTAACCGGTAATTAATTTTTTACATCACTACTGTTTCATGATTTTTGCACCCACAAAACCTTATTAAATAAACTATCTATATTTATATTAATGCAGATATTGGTTATAAAATTTAAATTAAAATCTCGATAAGAAATTACAATTATGCATTTGGCCATCTGATAAGCGAAAGAAGTAGAAAGTTTTAATAAAAATTGCTCATCCCTAAAGCGGTGTATAGTTCATTTCAAATCTTCGTTTCAGTTATTTTAATATTATCCCGTACATCAGATATCACAAATTAAGGTTATGTTTGATAACAGGCTTTTCATTTTGCATTACAATTTATACAGATTAAAACAGAACAGCAATATTATTCGAAATATTAATATACTAAATTAAAAAATAATAACCACCAATAAATAAAATTTGGTTCGCTTAGGATGACGAAAACAACGTTCTATTTTAATATCAATATCATCTCGTTTATTTCCAGAGCTTAGTTCTTAGAAACCTAAACAAAAATATGTTGTCGATAATATAGAGTACCTACTATTAATGTTGACATAAGGCGACACCAAAGTGTTTATACATAGTTTTTGCGCGTTTGTTGATATAATGTGTGTTAATGAACAAAATTCGTTCGTTGTGTAATTGAATGCAAAAGTATTTAAAAATATGCGCTTTTGACAGTGCTGTTAGTTCGAGAAGGTTTATTAAAATATGGTGGGGATACCAGATGTAATATATTGGAGGTAGCATGATATAACACGGTGGAGGTACTGGGTAAATACGGTGGAAGCGCCGAGTTTATTAAAGAGAATTTTTTTTTAAAGAAATTTGTAGACAATGAAATCTCGGAATTATAAGGATAATATAAAGAACATAAAATTTATTTTTTCGCCCCCAAAAATGTATCCGTCTAGGTTTCGTAACAAACATTTCTTTCGTCATATTTAAAACAGGTGCCTGAAATTATGCTTTTTTGAGTCAACCCAATGTTTTTAGTATATTTGCCATAAATGGCACACACACTATTGACGTCGGTCGGATGGCGGGACTTAGGGGTCGAACCAAATTATCTCGACGTTTCAAATAATTCTAAGCAAATTAGCATCATTGGAATCTATCACCGAATGAACCCTATTTAAAATGGGCCTAATTAGGCAATTTTAAAGAGTGTATTTAGGGATCGGAAATGTTTTTTTGAGGCCCAAAAATATCGCAAAATCAAAACTGAAATTTAACTCTTCAGTATCAATAAAACGTGCTCCTAAAATTTTAATAATATCGGTTCGACAGGGCCGAACTTATAAATTTTATGAAAATACTTGCTTGCGGATAGCGAAATTTACTTACAAATATGTTGTAGGATAATTGAAATAATCGAATCTTCGCGAAAATTCTAGAAAGATTGCAAAAAACCGAGTAACTGGAATCTGGTTTTTTGCAAACGTTCTAGAATTTTCGCGAAAATCCAAATTTTTTAATTATCCTACGACATATATAATTTAATGCATAGGATGAATTAATAAAGTAGATAGGAAATACTAAAATTAAAAGAAAAATATTATTTTAAGGGATGTATTAAGGAGGATAAATTTTGTATTTTGTCAAAAAACGAACTAAAGTTCATATGAGAAAACCAAATTGTATTAGCAAATACATTATATTGTCGAGTTTTTTTTATTCGTTTTATAAGTGCTTTTATCATATTTTGGTAATAATTTTTATATTTATTTAAATACCACAATTTCAGAAAATATAATATGTCTTAATCCTTTTGAAAAAAATATTTCTTTAAGCTCACTGCTACCCATTTCTTTGATGTGGTGTTTAAAAAACGTAAAGTATATTTTTTAATTTCAGTAAATTGTTTTCAACTTCTGCAAAAAATATATTTTCAGTTTACGATAGATTTTTTTAACAGCGTAATGTGTAAAAGTATTTTGAATATGTTTTTGTAAATCGTTTTAAATTCTTTTGAAAAAACACTTTAAGCTTAGTAATAATCTGCTACATTATTTCTTTTTCTCTAATGTATTATCCAAATTATTTTTCTTAGTTAATCTGTGGGGATATTCTGTATGTAAATATTTGCAGTATTTTAATCTTTTGTCAAGTTCTACCAAATCTACGTCACATAACTTAAAGCGAGACAGAAATTTAACAGCCTTGTTAATTTAACATTAACCATACAGAATAGAACCGCTAATCTAAAAACATCTTATAAATTAACTATAGAATTATGAGCTGACGCCTTACTAATAAAAACCCGGGTCGCAGTGCCAAAAGTCAAAACCCTGCCGATAATATAGTATATTTGCTAATACAGACAGTGTGACTTCATTATATGAATTGCTTGTTTTTGGAGAAAATAAAAAATTCAACCCCTTAATACATTCTTTAAAATAATATATTTTTTTTTAATTTCAATATTTTGTTCATATTTTATCCATTCATCATTTGAAAGTAATTATATATACAGCCTTCAGTAAGTATAATTATTCTCTGTCCGCAAAAATGTTTTCATAAAATAAAAGTTCCGCCCTGTCGAAACGATTTTATTAAAATTTTAGGAGCACTTTTTAATTAATATTAATAGGTTAAATTTCAATTTTGAATCAAATCCGAGTTAAAATGGTGCGATTTGGCCCATTTTAAATCGGTTTCGTGTGGTGATGGATTCCAAAATGTGGGCCAAATTTAGTTAAAATCAATTAACTCCTTCGAAAGTTATTTCTCGCAAATAAGTATAATATATAGAAACATTTCCAAAAATGGTGCCAAATTACTTAGAAAAATGTGAAACGTCGAGAAATTTTGGTCTGGCCCCTATATCCCGCCATCCGACCGACGTCAATAGTGTATGTGCAATATTATTGCAACTACACTAATTAGTTAATGCTTAAGCTAATTTAATGTTGATAATATAACTTATTAGAGTTCACATCTATATTTCATTTCCTCCGTTATTTCCGAGCTGCGATTTTATTACGAAACGGAAAATTCTGTATATCACGAAGATCAAGTTAACGTGTGTTTCAACCCCTCGTTCCTCCCCGCCCCTCGGCCTGCAGCGTTAGCCGTCGTCGTCATCAGCGGGATAAAACTGTTTAAAAAACTTATCAGTTCTGCGAGCGCCGGGCGATATACTTTTCTAATATAAAAGTCGCTAGTGTTTATACTTTTATATCGAGTTAGTTTTTTGTTGTAGCTGCCACCGCTTTTGTCTTGCACTATCGGTCTTAAATAAGATGGTGGATCCAATAACCGGACGAATATAATAAAATAGTGTTCTGGTGTTCTTAACGTTTTTAGCACCAAAATTCACTAAATAAGATAAAGATAGCTATTATAACCCGATTGCCAAGGAGGGTTATGTTCTTTGCACGAATCTATGTATATAATATTCTTTATTACCTCGTATCATCCAAACGGCTGGACGGATTTCTAAAATTCATATATCATTGACTTTATCTCAGAAACTCGTGTTCTAGAATAGGTGATGTCAAAAAATCAAAATGGCTGATTTTAGGTGCCATAATGTGCGTCTGTCAGATGATTTTCTTTGCAAATAAGTATTTGACGAGAAAATGTGTAATTTGGCACAGAGATAGAGATCCCACTCTTTTTACTACGCAGATTCCCCACCTTGCTACTATCTTTTCTAAGCGATACTACTCTGTACGTGAACTGTCCGAAAGTTTCCGTTGGAGTTGCAAGTTTCAAAAAGCCGCCTTAAATTTAGGTAAAAGGCTGAAATTTGCACCAAAACCCTGAGTGAGAGTGAGAGACTATGGTGTTTAATGTTCAATTTTCAAGACCAGTAATTAGTGCTACATCCTGAAAGTCAATATATTCTATACTCCTTGCAGTTGTTGAGCACAAATGACCAATAATCCTTGACGATAAAAACTAACTGTGCGTTTCGGAGCGCCGCTGTGCGGCTGTACTACGTATTACATATATATAAGGCATTATACTGATGCAACTCTTATAAAAAAGTAGAGATAGGTATAGTGCATGCCTCTCGAAATAAGTTCAGCTTTTTAAGTATCCCAAATTATCTTCAAAAATTAGTCTTCTTTTGCTCTGAAAATATGTTTTTGCCCCTCCCAAAATTATTAAAAAATTGGTCTTCTTTTGCATAGAAAAATATTTTTTTCGATCCACCCAAAATTCACTAAAAATTACTCTTCTTTTGCCTCGAAAAATATTTCTTTAGACTTACCCAAGATTAATCGAAAATTAGTCTTCTTGCCTACAAATATATTTTTTTTGACCCAGCCAAAATTCTCCGAACATTAGTCTTCTTTTGCTTAGAAAACTGCTTTTTTTGACCATGTAGATGTTTAGACAGCTTTTTGTATTCTATAGGTATATATATCGAATATTTTGTTTTCAGATTTTTAGTTACGTCTTAACACTCTTAACCTATAAAAAAGGTAATCCACCATCTTAGACCGTCTGCCACATTGGGATTAGAATGACGTCACATAGTTTATCGTATTCTACTCGTCAAACCCTTTCATTTGATATCAATCTAAAGGGAGTTGTGAAGAAACAGATAATGCGTCATATTGAGCCATCCGCCACATTGGCATTAGATTGACATCACATAATTTAAAGTATTTCCACTCGTCAAACCCTTTAATTTGATATTAATGTAATGTCAAGAAACAGATAATACGTCATCTTGAGCCATCCGCCATATTGGGATTAGATTGACATCACATAATTTAAAGTATTTCTATCCGTCAAACCCTTTAATTTGATATTAATGTAAAGGGAGATGTCAAGAAACAGATAATACGACATCTTGGGGCGTCCGCCATGGATTTTAAACGATATCAGGTATACTATATTGCATTGTCACCGACTAGTTTAATTAAAACTAGTCGAAATTTTGATAGCAAGATTTCACCCAAACTGACAGATGTACAAACATGTGAAGTTGAATTTATAAAAAGCAATCTTCTTATTTAATGATAGTTAAGCTTTAAGCATAGTAATTTTTCGCAAATTTGTGAGCAAAATTAACGGTCACAGGAGTGAAACCGTGAGCGAAAACTAATTTAAATATAAATATATACAAAAAAAAGCCATTAGCTAAAAAAAAAAGTAAGAGAACTTTTATTTACTTAATATACCTTTTTGATTTCGCGTAATGATGATGTATAAAAATAAACAATATTTTACATTAAAAACCTTGACGTGCGATTCGTTAATAACGCAACATCATCAAGGAAACATACTTAATGATGATGCTAGGATTTTAATTTTAATGTGTTGATGTTTGGGGTAAATATTATTTATATAGCTTTTAATCAGGAGATACAAATATGTTATTATATGCTAAAAAACCCGAAGTTTAGTAATAGAGTCATAATCATTACGTAATGAAAGATATAATCATATGTAAGCTTCTATGTTGATAATGTAGGTCTCTGTATTGTCGGTTGTACGTACCATACGTATCATATACTGTATATGGGTACATAATATCTACGGTCCCAAAGCAAAAACTGTTAAGTTGCATTTTTCTTAAAATAAGACTGACGAGTTATAATCAGTCCTAAAAATTTAGCCAGTAATCTATTTTTCGTTTCATTATTGATAATACAGTCAAAGCCCTCTAAGTGCACAGCTCGGAACCGAGGCCCATCCTTTAAGTGCACACTTCCCCTACGATCTTTTTCATCCCCACTCTTCCAACTCCTATAGCTATCTTTATTCAATCAGATGCTATAAACAATATCTCTAAAACTCTATGAATATGATGGAAATGGAAAGTTTGAAAATAGCGCGCTTACGGTCGCATGTGATTGGTCGCAGATTATTCGAAGTGGGGGCTGGGGAACGTGCACTTAGAGGGCGAGTTCGTGTGCAGTAAGAGAGCGTGTGCATTTAGAGAGCGTGCACTTAGAGGGCTTTGACTGTAGATAGATATATCTTTCTTTGCGTAACCACAAAGGAAGCAAAAGTCAAACACAGTCATATATATTAATACGCTAAGGTTAAGATGTTTGCCTCCCTTTTTCGAAAAAACCACACAATTGCTCCACATAAATTTTATATCATTTTATAGATAATTGCTTGCTCTACCGACATCAACAACTAAAAAATTTATTATTGCTTTTGTTTTTGCAAATTTATTAATTATTAAAATTATATATATAGATATACATTAAGACACAATACAGCAATGCTGCCATCTGACGGCTTTGATTTTGAAACAACGTCAATATGATTGACGGTCGGTAACTCTTTTGTGCAATTTCAAATCAAATACTTTTCATATAGTGGTGCTTTAGCTCAACGTTTTTGATACTTGCGCCTCTATGTGACAATTTCAGTAAAATATATTTTTTCGATCTGTCATCTGAGCTCCATAAAGTAATACAACAAAAAGAAGAAAGTTATAAAGAGTGTGAGAAATTAGAAACGAATTTTAGTGCGAATTATTCGCACAGGTACCGCTAGTATAATGTAATATAATAAATACGAAAACGTAATCAAGTGCGAGCTGGCTATTTTGTAATTTAAAATCTTCAAGGAGAAGAAAAGAATCAATTGATAGATCAGTCAGTCAGATATAAATATTTTATAACGGCATATTAAGTGGTATATTCCAAAAGTTTTAAGTAAGTATAGGTATAACTTATTTCAGAACAAAAAAATTCAAATATACTTATTTGGTAATTAAGTAATTTTGTTAATAATATAGAATAAGTTTTAATCTATTAAATATAGAGACCAATACGTCTCGTAGTTCGTATACCCGGGAAAGCTTTAATTTAATTTGATGTAATTAAGCGCTCATGGCCTTGGTTGTCAGGCGTCTATAATCTATACTCATATTATAAAGAGGTAAAGTTTGAATGTAGATAATCTCCGAAACTACTCAACCGATTTCAAAAAATGTTTCACCAATATTTAGAATGGACCTTCGGATGGACAAAGGCTGTATATTATTATGAGGTTGAAATACAAGCCCTTTTCGTGAAGACCAATATTATAGAAAATTGAGATAAATAGACTTCGTCACCATTTGACCGGTTACCCTGAAGTTTATTTTGAACTGTTTAGTTTTCGTAAGAATAGAATTTGAATAGAATAGAATAGAATAGGATAGAATAGAATAGAATAGAATAGATATATTTGTACTGCCCTAAGTGCGGATACATCGTCAATTACAATATAAAATAATAGTTAATAATTACAATTAAAAAATTCATCCATGCTGTAAAAACAATGTCTGACCACAAATACTTTTAAATTAGAACAATGACAATTTCAGCCATCATGTGCATAACCATGATACAAGAAAGAAAACTGATATTTAATAATATTGACTCTACCAACAGTAATAGAATATTAAACAAAACGAAACCACTTGCGATTACTGTTCAAAATATTTTTTTATTTACAAAATGTTTCGACCAAATTTTGGTCCTTTTCAATTTATTAAAATATAAAATAAATTATAATTGTTTATATTTTAATAAATTGAAAAGGACCAAAATTTGGTCGAAACGTTTTGTAAATAAAAAAATGTTTTGAACAGTAATCGCAAGTGGTTTCGTTTTGTTTAAAACTGATATTTGCTTACCAAAAATGTAGGTGCAAAAAAGTACTTACGGGCCTAACTGGCTATGCATAAAACTGTACAATAAACTACCTTGCTCGGTTCGCCACTTAACAGTGAAAAAATTCAATAAAAAAATACTAAGAAGTACCTGACAAATGAGGCATTTTATTCTGTCGATGAATTTTTAAACACAAACTGTGAATTTATGTCCAAAAATTTTTGACAGAGCATTGTTCAACATTTTTTAGTTAATACAATTTTTCTTTCGACGATCAGCTAAAGAGTCAACCTATTGTATACTATATATTGTATTTTATATTATTATGTATTTTCATTTATGTATTTGATGACGTGCTATAATAGAGATGGTAAAAACGGGTCTTTTTAGTGGTCTGCATCTTTGTATCTGGATCCCGTATGTGAGCCGGCTCACTGAACCGGTTCAAAAAGAGCCGAGTTCTGAATATGTTACTGCAGTCTGCCACTGAGTTACCTAGTTCAGTCAATCATATCACGACCTGTATAGAATCAAGAATGCATAGCCAAACATGTGATGCATGAGTCATTTGAGCTGACAGATGCATCAAAGCAAGAACTGATACGTAAGTGTAAAATGTGAACCTGTGTGTTAAGTGTTTCACTGAGCTATGCGGATCCGTTGATCCGTCGGCTCAAAAAAACTGAGTCGGCTCTTTGAACCGGTTCAGATCTGAGTTACCCAACTCTAGTACTATACTACAACTGCGGTTTTTAAACGAAATATATATTCTATTCTATTCTGTATAAAGCAGCATTTATGTCTATTGTTAATAGGCAATCTACAAATCCGGGCGAAGCCGGACCGGGTCGCTAGTCTACAATATTAAATAAAAAAGACACAAGAGTTTTTGTGTTGTGACCGCACATATAATGTCAACATTGTTTTCGGGATATTACACAGCTTTTAAGTTCAGCGGTCAATGTTTCCGGTTGCCGTGTATACGTATACACGGTAGTACTGAAGGCGGTTGAGGTGCGGGACGGGGAGGAGGATGATATTGGAGGGACGAGGCTCGTCTCTAACGACAGAATAATGCGTCGAGCCGCTGTTGTTTTCTCTTCGGTCAGAGGACGGCTAATATCGCTTTTCCTGTGGGACCTTCGCCCAGTGTTTAAAACATTATATGCAATTCGACGTAACTCACAACTTACGTATACAAAATTACATTGAATATACGAAATAAAAAAACCCGGGTCGCAGTGCCAAAACCCTGCCGACAATATAGTGTATTTGCTTGTATAGGGCCGTGTGGTTTTATACTTTTATTATGTGAAATTAAGTTTGTTTTTGGGCAAAATAAAAAATTTAACCCCTTAATACACCCCTTAAAATAACATTTTTTTCTTAATTGTAATATTATTATCAATCTAACGTCTACACCGAATTAAATACACTCTTCAATAAATAAGTCACTATCTGCAAACTAGTGTGTTCATAAAATTTGTAAATCCGGTCCTGTCGGGCCGATTTTATTAAAATTGTGGGGACACTTTTTAATCACTACCAGAGGGTTAAATTTCAATTTTGAAACGATTCGGAGAATTTTTTCGGTATTTTGGGGACCAAAAACGGTTTTCAACCCCTAAAAACTACCCTTAAAATAGCCCGATTAGGCCCATTTTAAATAGGCTTCTTGCGGTGATGGATTTCAACATGTGGTCCAAATTTCGTTGAAATCAATTAACTCTTTCGAAAGTTATCGCGCGTACACATATATATATATATACGTATATATATATATATATATATATATATATATATATATATATATATATATATATATATATATATATATATATATATATATACATATATATATAAACATTTTTAAAAATGGTGCCAATGTGTTTAGGAGGTTATGAAACGTCGAGAAATTTTGGTCCGACCCCTAGGTCCCGTCATCCGACCGACGCAAATAGTGTATGTTGCCATATGGCAAATACACTAAAAAACACTATCACTAATTGACTGAACGGAGCTAAGCTCTGGCCTTTTTACTCTTGCACTTCTATCTTTGTCAAAACAAAACTAATTCTCAGTGCAGAAAGCGTTGTTAAAAAATCTGATTTGACAATGACCTTAGCTTGTGAACCTACATATTTCTCCACATGAAAATCATTGTAGAATTTTAAATCAATGCTGCTCGAAAAATAATTGTTCGATTGAACAATATTCCTCTTAAACTTACTTACTTACTCACTTACTTAATTTATTGTCACAAAGAAAATACAATTCATCTGACATTGTCAATATAATATTAAAATTTAAAATGTGAAATCAGAAACTGAATGTAATCAGAAACTATGTATATGTCGTAAGATAATTAAAAAAATCGGATTTTCGCGAAAATCCTAGAATGTTTGCAAAAAATAGGATTACAAATACCCGTTTTTTTGCAATCTTCCTAGAATTTTCGCAAAGATCCGATTTTTTCAATTATCCTACGACATATACATGTACTTAACATCGTTTTTTGAACAATTTACATTTCGAAACAAGTTTTTTCTACGCATTTCGGTCACAATTTAGCTTGAAAAGCGATCTTTTTTAGTGTAAATTAAGCATTTGTTTTCATGTGAATACAATCTAATGTTCTCAATAATCAGGGGCGTAGCTACCGCCGTATCTGCCGTATAAATTATACGGGGCCCCCGGGCCACGGGGGCCCCCAACGTGCGCAAGTAAAAATTAATAAAAACTTCCCAATTTTTTTTTTATTTCAGAAATGACAAAAGTCAAAAAAAGCAATTTCTTTTTTTTCCGCGTAAAGCGTGCGTTCAAAAGTTGGCAAAATCCTACATCGGTTATCGCGGGCTGCGAGATTTCCCCGTTTAAGTCATTTACTTCAACGGGGGAAGGGCCCACGAACAAATTTTTATACGGGGCCCCGCCAAGGCACCCTACGCTTCTGTCAATAATAGAGAGTTTCACAACGACATTAGACTGCTTCTGCATGTAGAAACACTGTAAATATATGATTACAATCTAAGGTCATTGTCAAATACAAATTTTGACAATGTTTTCTGCAACCCAGCATAAGTGTTCGAGGCATCGAGCATCGAGGACTTCCATAAATGCGATAAAAACTTTCATTTTCAAAAATACTTTAAAGCATCGAGCATTTCCTAAAGTGCTTAAAGCATCAAGCATTAAGCATTTTAAAGCGTCTGCTTAAATTTTAACTTCCAACGTTAAGTTATGATATTAATTTTGGATATGAATAATATTTCTGATTGATGGTTTAGACATAAACAAACAAGAAATTGATATCTAACATCAAAGGAAATAAGTTATATAAACGACAGACGAAATATGTTTTATTTAAAAGTGTGTATTAAGCATTCAAAGTGCTTCTTACGCATTTAAAATGCTTATTAAGCATTCCTAATGGTTAATAAGCTTGTTGAATGCTTATTCAACAATTTATAATGCTTATACGTGCTTAATAATAAGTAGCAAGTCTTTATGTAAGTGCTCTAAGCATCAAAGATCGATTATTTGTTCTACAAAATGCTCTAAGCGAAGCGCTTTAAGCATTATAAATGCTTAAGGCATTATTACAAGCATTAAGGTGTTTCATCTCAATCGCGTGCGAAGCCGCGGCTAACGGCTAGTAATTTATAAAAATGTAATCGCGTTTGTTGAATGGAATATCATAGAATGGACATGTGTTAGCACAAGAATCTAAGTTTGTTTATTAGTTTGTGGGAGGTGCGTCTGTGCTAGGTGATGGGACGAAATAACAGTAAGAGTTATTTTAGAACTGTTACTGGTAAATAATTGCTTCTATAAACAGCATTTATTTATCAGAATTGTGCGGTTCATTTGTAGATTAAGTGCTTATTGATCCGTAAACATTGAGTCGCGTGAGGCTACCTCAAAATATTTTATTCGACACTAATTTTTTGAAAGTTGATGTGACGAAGCACCGAACGAATATGAGTACAATACTATCTAGACACACATACACACACAATGATAAAATGTTTACACATACTAGGAGAGTATTAAGTGGACTAACACATTTTTTTCATTAATGAACAAGTTCTGAAGAGTTGGTTGTTAAATAATATGTCCTTAAGGCTGTCGGAACGCTCTGAATTTAAGCCAAAAATAGGGCTTCGGCTGTCAATTGATTGTAGACTTATTCGGCAACATTCTGCAAAAAATCTTTCTCTATAAGGAAGATAAAGGACAAATCTAGGTCTCTAATGGACTACTTTTGTAATTTATATACGATTTATTAGAAAAAAATTATGTCAAAAAACACTCGTTTTCAATGTCACACTACGACCTTATTCGTACTTATTTCACACAACTGTTCCATCACAAACCTAAAGTGACTCTTCCTTTTTCGGAAAAGTTTTTTAAATCTTCTAAATATTTCCAAAAATTAGAGTAATCAATTGACAGCGGCACTATGCAATACATTTTTTAGCCTCGTAGTTGGCACCAGCCAAAAATTGAAACGTGCGGATGATTTGAGCGAGACAGAGCTAAAGAAGGCCACACCCACAATAAGTCTTTTGCCTACCTCGCCTCTTACCGCGGGGTCTCAGCATAAACTGTGCGAAAGTGATCCAACACTGTTAAAAGAGAAACTCTTAAAAATCATATTTTTAAGAAACAGGTTCTTAAAAATACATCTTGAAATTGGTCTTACTATAGAACATATTTCCAGAGAAGCGGTCTTTAAGAATTAACATGTTCTTAAAGAACTGGTTTTTAATGAACGGTTGCTGAATAAGTTAAGAAAGAGTTGTGAAAATATACAAAGAACGATAACTTTTTGTTCAGTATGACTATAGAAGAAAGTAAGTTATATACGGTTATTAACAGCAGATTATTTTTGAAGCTCAAAAACAATAACACCTGTTATTGACAAAGAACTGTTTTGCCAATCACTAGTTTGTTCGCCTAATACGTTTAATGGCCTCACAAGACGCTCAACACAATATGTTGTGAAGAGGAGTCGTAAGCCTAGACCAGAGGTGTTAAAACAGTGGTACACCAAAAGAAACCCAAAAAACTTACGATTTATAGTGAGTCTATTTTTAAAGAGGGTTCTTCCTCTTTAAAAATAAATATGGAATACCATTTACGTCACCCCGTCTTACGCGGATCAAGAGTTATTCGATTTTAGAAAACATTGAAGAGCTTGATTCCGTTGACTCACTTCTATTAGAAGATCAAATGACGTTTGGAAGCCCTCAGTTCAACTAAAAAAAAGGGTCACAAATTTTGGAAAATATAGATTCCAATGAAAAATAATTGCATACTGCGAGGAAATTTTGCGTGAGAAGAAAATATTGTGGTCCGTTAGATGTTAGATTTTATAAAGACGTCTACATTAAAATAAAGTTGATTTACGTTCTTGCAATCCATAATAATATAATTTGTTGTATTATCTAAGATATTATTACATACGATTATATTTTTTATAAATTATTGTTTTCTTTAATCTCCGATTCCATTTAAACATGACTTGTATGTATTTATATGCAAAATTGTACCCCGACTTATACGGCTATATTGCTCGGTTCCGCCTATCGCGTAAGTTTGGGGTATTACTGTTCTACAAAATACATTTTTTTTTTTGTGCGGGAATTATAAATATTTATGTGCCAATTTCCACCATTTATATTTAACTAAAAAATACAAAAAAAAAACGTACTAGATATAAGAAGGTATGTATTTTGCGAAATAAAAATTTCCTTTCAGTCGACCGAAATGTGTTCGTATTAGTCGGACGTTCGGATTAGTACTATAATTGTTGGCAGTTTCTGGTATAACGAAAAGCACATTGCCTGTTTGTTTCACCTTTCCCCGTTTTAAGAGGAAACATTTTTGATACCAAGTTTGTTACTAAAATTGTTTACAAACATGTTTTTCTGTTTTATGTAAGAACATGTCGCAAGAAAAACCGCATTAATTATTACTCGACATTAACACTTTGTTTATCCTTTTTTTACTGCTTGTTTTTTTTTTCACTACATGTAATATAGCAACGCAGTGGCAACTTTACCAATAGTTCGAGTAGACAAAAGGGCTAGGGCGGCAGATTCTAGGGAGCGGCAGTTTTGTGAAATAAATCTATTTTCTTAAATAACTTTAAAACTATTTATTTTAAAATTATAAAAAAAAATATATTTGAGACTCTTACTGCAAGCCCTTTTATTTGATTTGTAACACGATACAATTTGCAAAACTGTTTTTTTTAAATTTTTTAATTTTTTCCACAAAAATGACCCCCATGTTCAAAATTCATTTATTTACGTTACACGTCCGTCTTTCGGTCACCGACTTACATACCAAATTTCAACTCAATCGGTCCAGTAGTTCGGAGCAAATTGGCTGTGACAGTAGGACGGACAGACACACGAGTGATCCTATAAAGGTTTCGTTTTTTCCTTTTGAGGTACGAAGCCCTAAAAAACGGTCAAGTGCGAGTTGAATTAGCGGGAATAGGGTTCCGTACTAATCCGTTTTTCGTGAGTAGGTACTTTAAGACTTAAGATTTTCGATTAGGTTTTCCTGTACACTGTGGGTGAGATCCGACATTTTTCAAAATTTCAGGCTCTATAGTTTGCAAAAGTTTTTTTTTTAATTTTCTAATTTACCCCCCAAAAATGGCCCCCGTGTTTAAAATTCATTTATTTACGTTATACGTCCGTCTTTGGGTCACCGACTTACATATGTGTACCAAATTTCAATTCAATCAGTTCAGTAGTTTCGGAGCAAAATGTCTGTGACTTACGGATGGCAGATACGCGACTGATCCTATAAGGGTTCCGTTTTTTCCTTTTGAGATACGGAACCCTAAAAAAAATATATTTTTGTCCCTGGGCTCTATCTATATATAAAAAAAAGAGTAAATCGAAGAGTAAAAAAGGCGGAATAAAGCGCAGATAACATATTACCAGCTCCTGATGTCGACTCGGTCATTTGTCTCTTTTTTTAACAGTGTTTTCTTAAACTTGGTGCAATTATTCAGAGTAATTATACAAGTTTAATATTCCCGAAGGAAAGTCGATATTTAGTTAAATCATAAAACTTTATTAAAAGCAATAAAATACCAGGATATAAAAAAACATCGTTCGATATATCTGTTTAAAGAATACATAAAAAAACTCGAATGAAATTGCCAATTAGTGAAATATAATGGAAATAATTTTCCTTTAATATTCCAATTAGATTGTTCTTTAGATTTTATTTGACTGTGAGAAATCGTAAAACATGCATTTTCTTATTTTATAATAGCTCAGGCGCGCTCATTTTTGCTGGTGTAAATATGCTGAGACCGTGCAGTTCAACACACTACAGAAGCGAAACTTAGTTAAAAGTAATTTTGTCTTGTGGTCGCCGATAAAGATATAGTGTAATGTATTTTTTTTATACGTCACAGAACATTAAGGTTACATATTTATAATATTGACAGACAACAATGCATGATGCATTCGAGCCCAAACGACCCGTATTATTCAAATCCCGCCTCTTTAAAGAAATCTGAATATGAAAAACATATGTAAATACCCGGCCCTCGTCCCGAATGACACACTCTTTACTCCCTCTTTCCAGAGTAGATGCTCTTATCTGTATAGATCGTGTACAATGGTTAAAGCTCATTTCACACACGTATTGTTATGTTAACATTATGGCTATCGCTATGCTAGCGTTATGGTATCGCAATGTTAGCGTTATGGTATCGCAATGCTAGCGTTATGGTATAGTTTTATTCACGTTATGGCATCATTATGTTAACATTGCCATGTTATGGTATAGAATAGAATGGAATATAATTTATTTGAATATCATATAGTTGATTACAAAATATAACATGAAATACTTAGAAATTCATTTATGTTATAAAAAACAGTTTTTCTTAAAGAAAATGTCGCGCTTATTAGTGTATTTGCCATATGGCAACATACACTATTGGCATCGGTCGGATGTCGGGACCTAGGGGTCGGACCAAAATTTTTTCATAACCTCCTAAGCACTTTGGCACCATTTTTAAAAATGTTTATATATATATTTTTATACGTATATTTGGCCCACGTGTTGAAATCCATCACCGCAAGAAGCCTATTTAAAATGGGCCTATCGGGCCATTTTAAGGGTAGTTTTTAGGGGTTGAAAATGTTTTTGGGTCCCAAAATATCGAAAAAATTCTCCGAATCGTTTCAAAATTGAAATTTAACCCTCTGGTAGTAATTAAAATGTGTCCCTAAAATTTTAATAAAATCGACCGGAGAGGACCGGATTTACAAATTTTATGAAAACACTAATTTGTAGATAGTGACCTATTTACTGAACGGTGTATTTAATTCGGTACACACGTTACATTGTTAATAATATTGCAATTAAGAAAAAAAAATTTAAAGGGGTATTAAGGGGATAATTTTTTTATTTTGCACTAAAAACCAAGTTAAGTTCGCATTGGTAATAAAGCCACACTGCCTGCATTAGCAAATACACTATATTGTCGGCAGGGTTTTGGCACTGCGACCCGGGTTTTTTTTAAATTTTTATAGAGGAAAAAAACTGTATTGACTCTAACAGCCTGTAAATATTTTTTTAGCCATGAAACACAATGACTCGCCCAAAGATACGCTTAAAGTTACACCCAAAATTACATTGTTATTTGCCTACCCCGAAGAGGCTACATCTGCCCCAAGTAGCCTCTTCGGGGTAGGAAAATAACAATGTAATTTTGGGTGTAACTTTTATGCGTATCTTTGTGTTTCGTAGCACATCTTATTTTTGGCATTCGCTAAAAAGTTCTCTTGTCTTATTTTGACAGCCATATTTTTGTGGAATATGATGTCATTACATGCATTTTTTTAGAGCGATGAGTTCTTTCCATCGATTTTGTGCTGTTCTTTTTGTAACCATTAAATACTACATAAATATTGTGCCCATAATTGTTATGTGAATATCTTACATAGTTGTTCACAAATAGTGTCGAAATTTTCATCCAGTTTTAAATGTCAATATTCATGAAGTTTGAACTGTCCTGTCGCCCAATCGTCTAGAATTTTTTTACTAATACTGATAACTAATATACGAATACTAATAACCCTAAAGGCATTTGTATTTGCATTAATATTGTTTTTATGCGATAAAGTTGGATATTTTGGAGCACCTATAGATACAACGATAGAGAAATATGGTGTGCGAGTACGGATAACGGACAATGGCTGGGGTCGAACATCCGCCCATCCGTGTTAGCAGATCCTGGCATATTATATTCTCATATAGGGCTGCGATTTTTCACTATTGATATAATTTTGTAACTTGTTTTCGATACTCAAGTAATCAACACATACAAATGCCATCGTAGGTTCGAATTAATTATCGCTTTGCGCGTCAGAATTTCGCACGACATTAATTGAAATTATAGTTCTTTTAAATAAATTTTATAAAATGGAACCATTTTTAGATTAATTTGAGTTCATAATTACTCTAAAAATTGTAATTGAAAATCCCGAACAGCACTTGTCGCTTAGTCTGTACATCCGAGCTCTACAGATCGCAATTTTTCACGGATCACCTTGATTTATTGTGAATTTTTGACTTGGATGTACAGTTCATATTTCATATTGAGTAAAATACACATTTTAGTATTTTTATCTGTCTGTCAGTTCCGGGATAACTCAACAATAGGGCTGTTGACTATATTTAAATTAATAAAATTTCTGACAACAATTACGAAAAAACATAACCATCAGTTTAGCAGTGTTTATGAACCTATTACGTTACGACAGTCACTTGACAAGTATTGACGTTTTGGAGCGAAATTTGAAACGGAATTTAAAACACACGATTTAAAAAATTATAATAAATATTTGTGGTTATATTAGGTACTTTCTTATGCACGATTTAAAACACTTTCCCAAAAATAGTCAACATTCCTATCGCCAAATCGATGTTTATTGATTTTTCAATATACCTGATGTGGATGTAGGAAAAATCCGAGGAAAAATGCGAGTTACACTGTAATATATACATATATTGGGCTCAAAAAACTGAAACGCTTGAGCAAAATTCATGTTGTGGGACTTAAACAGCTACAACGTACTGTGATGAACTTAAAAAACCCACTACGTGCCGTGGTCATCAAGAAAAGCCGTTCTGGATGTTAGTTAATGCAACCGAGATACGATGAGCAGGTTGGAAGTGTTTGACCTCCCAGAAATGTAGGCCATTGTTTAAGACGTTGAAAGTTTTGACTGTGTGCAATATTTGTCAAAAAAATTTCATATTTATTTGCAATACACATAATTATACAACTCTAAATAAAAGCAGATTAGTACCAAACGCAACTAGTCTGTCAACAATAAATAAAGGACCGCTAAATTCATTAATAAAAAAATATAATAAATTACCGCGTTAACTAAAATCGCTGCCAATAAATCATTTCAAAAAAAGAATGACATCACTACTCTTAAATGACAGTTTTTATTCTATAGAAGAATTTTATTCAACTATATTTTAAATTCTTTTTTGACATATTCTATGTATTTAGCATTAGGGTGACTGAATTATAAAAGCCATGACGCGAATTTCGCGTCATGGTTTTTTGAGTATGTCACAACGCGTTGTAATAAATGAGTCATAAAAAATCATGGCGCAATCTTGAATCGTAATATAATGTGTAAAGTCACAGCTTTGCGCCTGTATTGTCCAGCCCTAGTGTGAATTTCAGATTCAATAAAATGCCAGAACTCAGAACGTATAGTTCGATCAGTGATCAGAGCCAACGTTCTATTGATACCAGGATCAAACTATACCGCTTTTCTACATGATATCTGCGCCCAACAAACAAAAGCGCTTACGCCGTAGAAAAATCAGATTCTTTACGATCGAATCGTTACGCCAGAAAATAAATTAAACGCATTAATTAAATTGTGAAATAAAATATCGCCTGCAGTATTTCTGGAATCATGTGAAATATTTCAAAAAAAGTTTCATTAAAATTCGTTAAGTAGTTCGTAATTTAAATTCGTTCTAACATACATATACATACATACTTACGAAGAATTTTATATAAGAGTACAGATAAAAATGTACATTGTAAAAATGGGTGTAAAATTACATTGAAAATTGGCCAAACGAAAGACCCCCCCCCTTCCGTACACAATTGAGTTGAAAAACATTATAGGAAACAAGTTATAGCAGTAACAAATAATTATTATTTGTTACTGCTAATTGACCGTGGGTCATCACAATATTAACGTTAAAATTTTTTTTGAATATAAATCTGTCGATTTTTGAATAACTTTTGTGGCCAGATCGTGGTTACTACGTGGCCATGGCAGATCACTACGTGGCCATTTGGCCACCTAAGTACTTACTTAAAAAATGGCCTGGTGCACACAACATACACTTGCTGTCTAGTACTGAGTATAAATGCTATTCTAAAATAAGGTTGCAATGCAGTTAACATGGATGGACGAGTGGTTTAACGCGTGTGCATTGTTTCATACCTAGACCTAGATAATTGCCTCTGCACGCCATCGAAACAGCTCTTTTATCGTTGTTACAGTTATAGTTTGCCGTTTGTACTAATTCGTATTTTAAATTAATTGTTATCAGTAGGTAAGTTTCTTTTAATTGATTACTTATTAGTGTATTTGCCATATGGCAACATACACTATTGGCGTCGGTCGGATGGCGGGACCTAGGGGTCGAACCAAAATTTCTCGACGTTTCATAACCTCCTAAACACTTTGGCACCATTTTTAAAAATGTTTATATATATATATATATATATATATATATATATATATATATATATATATATATGTGTGTACGCGCGATAACTTTCGAAAGAGTTAATTGATTTCAACGAAATTTGGGCCACGTGTTGAAACCCATCACCGCAAGAAGCCTATATAGGGGTTGAAAACTGTTTTTGGGCCCCAAAATACCGAAAAAATTCTCCGAATCGTTTCAAAATTAAAATTAAACCCTCTGGTAGTTATTAAAAAGTGTCCCCATAATTTTAATAAAATCGGCCCGACAGAACCGGATTTACAAATTTTATGAAAACACTAGTTTGCAGACAGTGACTTATTTATTGAAGGGTGTATTTAATTCGGTGTAGACGTTAGATTGATAATAATATTACAATTAAGAAAAAAATGTTATTTTAAGGGGTGTATTAAGGGGTTAAATTTTTTATTTTGCCCAAAAACAAACTTAATTTCACATAATAAAAGTATAAAACCACACGGCCCTATACAAGCAAATACACTATATTGTCGGCAGGGTTTTGGCACTGCGACCCGGGTTTTTTGTTTTTAAATTAGGTTATGTATTTTATGTTATAAAGTATTAGCTGAGGTTACAATTAGTAACGATGGCATTTCAATGTAAAATGTGTGAAAAAGCACAATTCCATATGGGGTGTACGATTACCAGAATAATCGATGGCATTATATGGACCAGCGATTATCCATGTAATCGGCCTTCTCAGTTTTTACAGTGTACCTCGAATCATGTGATCGACAGTGCTGCCTCTTTTGAAAGAAACGAAAAATGGAGAAGTTGATCACTAATAGGTTGGACGATTCTCTCGTAATTAAACTAATTCGAGATACGCGCTTTTGCTTTTTCACCGCAGATATACTCTTCTCTTGCTATATAGGTAATATTACATAAGTAACATGCAAGTACATATAAACCGATTACAGACAGGCATTTACGTTGTGATATTCCCTCTCAGTCGATGTCTAATCATCTGAAAACCGTTTCAGGAAACGGAAAACAACCACCGCGCGACGCTCCCCTTTAAAATATACAAGGTGTAACCGAAAATTAAACACAATGGGGCTTCGAGACGAGCAGAGGTTAAAAAAAATGGAATTATTGTCGTTGATTATGAAAAAGAACAGTACGTTTCGATAAAACATAATTTGATCACCATTAGGCTGTTTGACTTATATTTTTAAATTATCTTAAAATGTTCATATCGTAGTATTAGTCCATTGCAGGAATTTTTAGTTCGCTTAAATGTAATTGTTTAACAGAATAAAATGGTATTCAAAATTTTAAATATATAAGTTGGCACTACAGAAATTAAACAAGTATAATTGTAAAAAAAAAATAATAATGACACCTACCTAGAGTTGGGTAACTCAGATCTGAACCGGTTCAAAGAGCCGACTCCGACAGAAGATCCGTGAGAGCCGACTCACTTTTTTTGAGCCGACGGATCAACGGATCCGCATAACTCAGTGAAACACTTGACACACAGAAGCACATTTTACACTTACGTATCAGTTCTTGCTTTGATGCATCTGTCAGCTCAAATGACTCATGCATCACATGTTTGGCTATGCATTCTTGATTCTATACAGGTCGTGATATGACTGACTGAACTAGGTAACTCAGTGGCAGACTGCAGTAACATATTCAGAACTCGGCTCTTTTTGAACCGGTTCAGTGAGCCGGCTCACATACGGGACCCAGATGCAAAGATGCAGATCACTAAAAAGACCCGTTTTTCCCATCTCTACACTTGCCGCCGTTCGAATATAATGTAGCCACTATACCTCTCACCTATCATAGCACAACATTATATGGCCGGTTTCTATAGTATGCGGTAGACGTACATTGGAACACTTTCAACATTATGAATCGATTGTAAAAAAATGTTTTACTTAAAAACATTTAAAGATTCCTCACTTTTGAAATAAAGATATTATGGATTATAGACGCTCGTCAACAGGGACCATAAGCGTCTATTCTTAAATTTTGTTGGCGAATGTAGCACATTGTGTAGTCAGGAATGGTACGAGGAGGAAGAATTAGAAAGATTGACACTTCAGCTATAGCTGCCTTCAGTAAAAGTGTATCAGATTTGACGTTTTGCATTATTAGATATCAATATATTTTATAACGCGGGTACTACATTATTATATATACCACAATCTTACACGGACGCCTACATTATGTACAGTATCGGAAAAATGCTAATAAATAGGGGAATGGCCACATAATGATTGAAATGTACTAAAAAAAAAGTAATTTTTAAAAACTCGGGTCACAGTGTATTTGCTAATACAGGCAGTGTGACTATTATATGAATTTGTTTGTTTTTGGAGAAAATAAAAAATTTAATCCCTTAATACACCCTTTAAAATAATATTCTTTTCTTAAATTCAATATTTTGTCCCTGTTTTATCAATTCATCATCTGCACAAAATTATATACAGCCTACAGTATAATTCTTAATCTCTAAAAATGTTTTTATAAAATTTAAAAGTCCGACCCTGTCGATCCGATTTTATTTAAATTTTAGAAAAACCTTTTAATTAATACTAAACTGTTAAACTTCAATTCTGATTTAATTCCGAGAATTTTTTCGGTGTTTTTGGGCCCCAAAACAATTTAAAACCACTAAGTACACCCCGTTTAGGTCGATTTTAAATAGTATTCGTGCGGTGATGGATTCCAACATGTGGACGAAATGTCGTTTAAATCAATTTTATAATTAGAAATCTAAATTATTAAAAAATATTTTTTCCATTTTGGTACATTTCAATAAAAGCTACTCCTAATTTTGTTTACCAGGTAATATTTTATTTTGTTCTTTTTAGTCTTCCAAATTTTTTACTATTAAAACAATAATTTATTAAAATTAATTGATTATTTAATTCCAAAACTCATACTAGTAAGACCAAAATCAAGACCGAATGAACAAGACCAAGACCGAATATGCAAGACCAAAACTAAAAATTAGATATTAATTGTATATAATTTTTTAATTCATACTTCTAAAAAACTTTGACGATGATAGTGTTTAGGAATTTTTTTTCAAAAGACGTAAGTAGAAGCTAAATAAGCAAGACCAAGACCGAGACTGAATAAGCAAGACCAAGACTAGAACGATTTGAGTAAGAATAAGACCCTGTTGCGAGAAAAGGTGTTGGCTCCTTTATCCCTTGTTTATTTAATCCTTATCACAATGTGTCTGGCACATGAGAATAAATGCTTGAAGCCAATGGGAGGTTCAAAAAAAAAAAAAAAAAAAAAAATGAGACCAAGACCAAGACCAAGACCGAAACCAAGAATATTTCAATTTTGGTCTCCGTCTTGCTTTGCTCATCACTTTGACAGACTGTTTAACAAACATGGCAAGTTAAATAAAAGCTATAATAAAATATATCCGATAGTGTAAATGTTAGCGATGCACATGTGCTGTGTACAAGTTACAAGATCTCTATATCAAGGTAATCTTACTTTTAAAACAGATCACTTGTCAACTTACCTTATCCACGTGCGACTAGCTGGCTGTTTTCTCCTCAGTCCTTATGTATCCCCATCTACCCTTTGCTATCGGCTATGCCGCCACCGCCTCCCTCTCGGTCGGTACGAGGATAGCGACAGATTCCTGTCTGTTGTTGGAAAAGTTGATCGGTCGCGAAAGACTGGAAAGACAATCAGGGTTGGCTTAACAACTAAAAACACAAAAAAAAACCCGGGTCGCAGTGCCAAAACCCTGCCGACATATAGTGTATTTGCTAATACAGACCTTGTGGCTTTATTATGTGAACTTAGGCAAAATAAAAAAATTAACTCCTTAATACGCCCCTTAAAATTACATTTTTTTCTTAACTACATTATTATTATTGTCGATCGAACGTCTACACCAAAATTAAAAACACCTTTCAGTAAATAACTCACTATCTGCAAACTATAGTGTTTTCAGAAAATTTGTAAATCCGGTCCTGTAGGGGCGATTTTATTAAAATTTTAGGAGCACTTTTTAATTGCCATTAAAGGGTTAAATTTCAATTTTGAAACGATTCTGAGAATTTTTTAGGTATTTTTCGGCCCAAAAACTATTTTCAACCCCTAAAAACCACCCTTAAATTGACCCGATTGGGCCCATTTTAAATAGGCTTCGTGCGGTGATGGATTCCAACATGTGTGCCAAATTTCGTTAAAATGAATTAACTCCTTCGAAAGTTATTGCCCGTACACATATATACCTATATATGTATATATATATATATATATATATATATAAATATATATATAAACATATATATATATATATACATATATATATAAACATTTTCAAAAATAGTGCCAAAGTGTTTAGGAGGTTATGAAACGTCGAGAAATTTTGGTTCGACCCCTAGGTCCCGCCATCCGACCGATGCCAATAGTGTATGTTGCCATATGGCAAATACACTAATAAACTGATAGCCCGCCTTGCAAAGTTGCAAAAAAAATTTGCGACGTTTTCTGATTTTAATGTATTTGCGTCTGAAAGTCATTAAAAATAACAATTGTCTACGCGATATAATAACCATTGTAATTGCCGGTTATTATGATAGTAACCATGTTGGCCGTATAATTTACCGGTTAATTAACCAGCTATCTATAAAACAAAATGGCGACTTCCGCTTTCTCTTTCTCATAACAGCAAAAAACAAAACAATAGCACAATTTTCAGCAGTAAAATTGAAAGGATTAATTTTAAAGTATTTATATAAAATATGGATATTGGGTATAAAATTGAAATATGGACCGGGAGTTATAATTATTGTTAAGGCTTTCTGCATAACTATAATAAATAGCCGTGAGGATTTAAAACAAATTACCGTGGTTATTTAACCGGATACTTAGCCTGTTAATAAACCGATCATTTATTCTTTTACATAAGTATAGCAGAGAATAGCATTACGGGAGCAGACATTGTTCTCTTTCTTTGCAGGGAAGGTTTTCGATTCGAATACAAGATGTCAACCTTTGTTTTTAATTGCGTATTTTATGAAATATTTTGAAAAAATAAATTCAATTCAAAATGGATAGCAGAAATGAAACTCGATGTTTCGCCAAAGTTTGCTTTGAGCCGGTTCTGTTGAAGATGGTTCAGCACTCGACAGAACTCTTGACACGATTCGGGACGACTTCACAAGACGACTTCGAATATGAGCTGAATCTTTTTCCGTTACCATAATTTAGAACCGGAGGCAACTAATCTATTTACTAATTAATTTATCGTTATCAATTTCATCGTAGTTCAATATGATATCACGAAATAACGGTGGTAACTAATAACTGTTACTAAAAATAGCTGTTATTTATTAAAATAAACCGTGATTTATTATTTATTTTCAGTTATCGGTAAGCAGTTATTTTTTTTTCGAAATGTAATTCTGTTAAAAATTCTTCTGGAACATGACAGTTATGTATGATATTCTATATCGACTTTTTAGTGTATTTGCCATAATATTCCCGTCGGTCGGATGTGTATCGAGCAATAACTTTCGAAGGAGTTATTTGATTTTAACGAAATTTGGTCCACATATTGGAATCCATCACCGAACTAAACCTATTTAAAATGGACTCAATCGAACAATTTTAAGGGTAGTTTTTAGAAGTAGAAACATGTTTTTGGGCTCTAGAATATCGAAAAAATTGTTTGAACCATTTCAAAATTAAAATATAACTCTTTAGTAGCAATTGAAAAGTGCCGCTAAAATTTTAATAAAATTGGTCTAACACTGGTTTACAGATAGTGAGTTATTTTACTGAAAGATGTATTTAATTCAGTATAATGTTCGATTGATAACAATGTTGCAAATAAAAAAAATTGAGGAGTGTATTAAGGGCTTAAATTTTTTTTATTTTGTTCAAAAACAAATTTAAGTTCACATAATAAAAGCACACTATAAACTATATTGTCGACAGGGTTTTGGTACTGCAAACCGTGTTTTTTTTTAAATTGTGAGTTATGTAAATGAATCTTTTAATGATCAATTATTTTGACTTACATATTGATGTTCTGTTCTTTTTAATTAGCTGAATAAAGAAAGTAAATAATCTCAAAAGTCTTACCTTTTTTTTGAAGATGTATTTAAGAAAAATAATCACAGCAAATTAAAATATTTTACTTCAAATTAAAAGTTCATATCTTTATTCTTATAACAAATTTCAACCGACTTTATTTTATAAAAACGTTTAAAGTTTTAGATTCTATTAAGAAAACGCACAGTTTATTTAAAAAGTTAAAAAATAAAGTAAAATGGAAATTAAAAAAAAAACGTAACAGTAGTGAGTTTACACTAATTTAAAACACAGGAATTAAATATTTGAAAACTTTTTGATCAAAAATAAAACTGGAAGTTCTAAAATAAATATAAGGAAATTAATTTCATAATTGAAGATGTCAGTTTATTGTTTAGAGATCAGATTACAGATATCTCTTAGAAGTCTAGCTCAATTTTTATAAAAAGTGACATTATAGTAGTCTAATTAAAACCCCCATTTAAAACTATTCTTTTTAGGATCACTAGCTGCGAGGGTTGCCTAGGAATGTAGTACAAATTCGTATTTTCAATTTAATATTTAAAATATAATAAAATTCCCAAGTTCTCGAACTAGAACTTTTGAATTGAGGGTTTGTAACAGAGAAGCAACACAAAAATGCTGTATATTAAAAAATGATTATATTTCTACAAGGTAGGTTGTACTGAATCTCTAAATAAATCTCTGTTGTCGAGCGTCTATAATTTACAGTATCTATATAACTTAAACTTTGAGTAAAAGCGGTAAAATTGCATTACTCACTTTGCATTATAGACACAAAATATTAAAACCACTATTTAAAAGAAATAACGCTTACTTAAAAACACAGGTATTAGTATAATACACTATACAATTTCACTTTTATAACTAATTATTGTCTTAGTTGTTGAACGTCTATAAACTACAGTAATCTAATAGTTGATTAAAGAGACTAAACAGACATTTTCCGTGTCTAAAGCAAAAACGTGTTCAAGCTAAAACATTTACAATTGCATTAAAATGATTTAATTTCTGTACAAGGTCACCGTAACTTCTAATGCAGTTGCGTAATCTCTATATAGAACTGGCACTGTAATGAACTCATGCAAATAAATAAAATACATCAAAGTTATTAAAAGAACACAGGTTACCTCGTTCATATTTTTATCAACCATGCAATATCAATTGACTGAATTGACAATTGCTGCATGCAAGGTTAGTACAGTACCATAGATTGGACGTAAGAGACTATAGAACTGGTCACGTCTGTGATTGCTTACGTCATTCGAAACCCTTGGCTTGATTTTTAAATTATAATGAACATTTGGCAGTTCGGAAAAAGACCTACTACCTCCGCCCTTTGTCTCGTCTTCGCATATTTTCAAAAATGACAACGCCCAACCTAGAGTATTCTACTAGTCTTGACAATTTCATTACATGAAACCCGACCACTTTCCTGAGTTTCGACGTACTGAGTTCAATCATGTCCTCTGTAAGTTTATTTGACGGGCCCACAATCATCTTTTTCCCGTGTAAGTTTCCTGGATTCAAGCTCCAGTCAGAGATTTGCTGATTGCGGGTCCAACCCTTGATTGTCTGTTGGACAATCGTATAGGCTTCTTCCTAAGATACTTTGTAGATGCTGACTGATACCTTTAAAAAGTATCTTAGTACCTGGATACTTTTGATTTAGTATCTACTATCTTTATTTCCGAATTTCGTGTACTAATTGAAAAAACCCGGGTCGCAGTACCAAAATCCTGCCGACAATATAGTGTATTTGCTATACAGACCTTGTGGCTTTATTATGTGAACTTAAGGTGATTGTTGGGCAAAATAAAAAATTTGACTCCTTAATACACCCCTTAAAATAACATTTTTTTTCTTAATTGCAATATTATTATCAATCGAACCTCTATACCAAATTATATACAACTTTCAGTAAATAATTCACTATCTGCAAACTAGTGTTTTCATAAAATTTGTAAGTCCGGTCCTGTCGGGCCGATTTTATTAAAATTTTATGGACACTTTTTAATTACTACTAAAGGGTTAAATGTCAATTTTGAAACGATTCTGAGAATTTTTTCGATATTTTGGGGCCCAAAAACATTTTTCAACCCCTAAAAACTACCCTTAAAATGACCCGATTACGCCCATTTTAAATAGGCTTCTTGCGGTGATGGATTTCAACACGTGGGCCAAATTTCCTTAAAATCAATTAACTCTTTCGAAAGTTATTGCCCGCACACATATATATATATATATATATATATACGTATATATATATATATATATAAACATTTTTAAAAATGGTGCCAAAGTGTTTAGGAGGTTATGAAACGTCGAGAAATTTTGGTCCGACCCCTAGGTCCCGCCATCCGACCGACGCCAATAGTGTATGTTGCCATATGGCAAATACACTAATTATTCATTGGAGGTGCTGCGTTTTGAGACAGTCGATATTTGTGGATAATGTAGAGGAGTTGTGAGTCTTGGCGCCGAGTTACACAGTTTAAATTGAATTTGTGATCCGGAAAAGTTTTTAGCTCGGCAAATTCTGTTAACCGTGTTGTACAGAGCGCCGCGTGTTGCTTTGACTAACTTCGTCCACTATTCTGACCTGATCACGTACTACACACATATTATGTAAAACTTGAAGCCGTGGTGTCGAAGTCATTGGAACTTTTTTCCTTTCAAAAAGTAATTGGAATATTTCGATTTTTGAAGTTATACTTCTTTTAGCGCATTGAGGGTAAACTTTTCTCTATTACGGAAGTTGCGTACGCAGCATACAACGAATATGTTGCGGAAGTTGTTTCATAAAAAAAGAAAGCAGGTTATACAACCGATATCGGATGGAACTTCTTAAAAGCTATAGTGTTGGTAACAACTTTTGACAGTTAAATAACCTCAACACTTTTTTTTAAATTATGAATTCATCAGTAGAAAACCCTTTAAGGCTGTCGGAACGCTCTGAATTTAAGCCAAAAATAGAGCTTCGGATGTCAACTGATTGTAGACTTATTCGTCAACATTCTGCAAAAATTCTTTCTCTATAAGGAAGATAAAGGACAAATCTAGGTCTCTAATGGACTTCTTTTGTAATTTATGTACGATTTACTAGAAAAAAGTTGGCATTAATTGTGCCAAAAAACGCACGTTTTCAATTTCACACTGTGACTTTATTCGTACTTATTTCACAAAACTGTTCCATCACAAACCTAAAGTGACTCTTCATTTTTCGGAAGTTTTAAATCTTCAAAATATTTCCAAAACTTAGAGTAAACAATTGACAGCGGCACCCTTACAATAAAATTTTTTAGCCTCGTAGCTGGCACCAGCCAAAAATTGAAACGTGCGGATGATTTGAGCGAGACAGAGCTAAAGAAGGTCACACCCGCAATATGTTTTTTGCCTACCTCGCCTCTTACCGCTGGGTCTCAGCACAAACTGTGTGAAAGTGATCCAACACTGTTAACAGTTAAAAAGCTATTATATGCAGGCACTAAATATGTTATTTTGAAAATGGAACAAAGGTAAAACGTATATAAATAATTATAAGACCACAAACATAACCCAACCTGTGTTTAAAAATGTTTTTCCAATAGGTTTAAATTTCATTTCCAAACACGGTTTTGTAACCCAAATAGAACAATTATCAATGAATCTAGAAACTGATTTTTTTCTTTATTTTTTTTGCTATATAATGTTTCACAAACTTTATTTCTTACATATTAAAAACTTTAAACCTTCCATTGCTCGTGAGTGAACTCGGTCTCCCAGGTACTTGCAGATAAATAATAGCAGAGATGGGAAAAACGAGGTTTTTTAGTGATCTGCATCTTTGCATCTGGATCCCGTATGTGAGCCGGCTCACTGAACCGGTTCAAAAAGAGCCGAGTTCTGAACATGTTACTGCAGTCTGCCACTGAGTTACCTAGTTCAGTCAATCATATCACGACCTGTATATAATCAAGAATGCATAGCCAAACATGTGATGCATGAGTCATTTGAGCTGACAGATGCATCAAACCAAGAACTGATACGTAAGTATAAAATGTGCTTCTGTGTGTTAAGTGTTTCACTGAGTTATGCGGATCCGTTGATCCGTTGGCTTAAAAAAAAGTGAGTCGGCTCTCACGGATCTTCTGTCGGAGTCGGCTCTTTGAACCGGTTCAGATCTGAGTTAGCCAACTCTAATCAACAGATGCTTAATGGCAGATGTAAACTTAAGCTTGAGTCCAGATGTAATCACATTCCAAGCGTTGATGTCCACACACAGTCCTTGATTATCAAATTCACAAGAATTGCGTTTGGACAATCACAGCCTGAAATTCGATGATTCGATTCAGTACATGATCTCTTCTTTCATACTTGCCTCCAGCAATCTTCACTCCTTGGAATCAGTAGACGAACAGTTCGATACAGATACCTTCGTATCCAACGCCTCGAGCGGCCTCACTATCACAGCATATATAGTCCAGGAGGTGCACAGCTGTCTGGCTACACTTAAAGCAGTACGAGGTTGACTCTAATTAAAAGAAGTTAATTAGAGTGGTTGTGATCCTTGATGATTGTTGGATAAGTTTGGATAAAATCCGTGGCACAGGATCAATAAAACACAATACTGAAGTTAAAATTGCATTCTCACTAACGTTTCGGTGTGCTTCACACCATCTTCAGAGTTCTAAAAATTATTTGTATATAAATGATGTTAGTGTTATAAATATAAACTGGTTACAATATGTAAAAAACTTACCGAATGCTGTCGATTCGTATCAGTATTTAGTCGAAAGATTGAAAACATGGTGATTGGTTTCACAATATATATAAAAGGTAAGATGGTTGTTTGTAATAACATATTTTAGTTAAAAGCAGTGTTATCAGATGTCACAATAAAATTATAGTACCTACACATCACATACCTAATTCTTCAACTATGTACTAAGGATGTCAGGAGTGCCAAAAAGTATCGATATTTTTTTAAGTATTGATATCGGTATCGATATATTTTTTTAAAAATATAGTTATATCGGTACAATTTGAAAGAGAACATTGGCACTCGAAGAAATTTAGTATACATATTGGCTAACTTAATATAATCTCAAATAGCAGTTAACGGACATTATTTCTAATAAATCAAGTAATAAATAATTATCTGAAATCAAAAACATTGATAAGATTTTTTTTTGTTTAGTAATTAAACGTCTAATACATTTAGGAGTAGTTAATTTGAGATATTAATTGGACAAATTACTTAATAAAGCATCAAAACAATAAATAATTTTAACAATTTTAAAAAACATTTAAAACAGTTCTTAATAGACGTTTTCTATAACATAACAGAATATTTTAACCTCTAAGTTTTAATTTTATCACTCTATTATATGTATATGTAACGCTGATGTAACCCTTATGGGGCCAAAACTGTGATTCTTTTGTAATGTTGACGCTATAATACAGACTTTAGTCTGTCAAAATAACGAAATATAGATATCTATCTATCAATCTATCTATCTATGGCGTGCGTGCCACAGGTGACATTCGACAGAAAATTGTTGGTGTAAAGGGTCTCCAATAGATTAAAGACGGCCCTGAGCACTCCACGCTTTTTGACGTTCTATTATTTATTTTTAATTATTTCATATTTGCAGACTAAAAAATTATAGGTCACAAGAATGTGTCAATTAACTACTACGGCCCGTAGAAAAAACATAAAATTTATTCTGGCCCATGTTATTAGAAATGTTGCCCACTCTTGATCCATAATGATAACTGAATGTCCACGTTTCTTTCCACCTGAACAAAATCCTGCGTACGTCCTTGGTGACATCATTTTGGTACACATCTCTTGAGAATACCGGGGACTGTTTTTTTTTTTCTTTTCAAATCCATACTACAGTCTCCAGAGACGTTATTTTGCAATCTGTTTTGAATAAAAGAATTGCGAGCGCGGTTTATCATAATATTTTAATTTTATAAAAAAAAGAAATGTTTATAATACCAGAATAAAGTGACTTTTTTAATATTGTTTCATTTGTCTTTGGTGTCACGAATTTCATTTTTAATTTAGTCGGTCATTAAAACTGTGTTTATTTTACAGTGAGCTGTATATGTGAAGCGGGGAATCCACGGGCAAAGGGCAGCGAGTTTGTTAATTCAGTGGCGGCGCGCGGCGGTACAATTTCTTATTATTCGTTCCACCGTTGAATACATACATGTTTCATGTATACGTAGATGGCAGCAGGTACATAACGACCTATGTTATGTTTGGTTTTCATTATGGAGTATAGCAAATATCTAAATTTACGTGTTCCATCCTAAGTTGCGTGATTTAAATAATTAATAATCCAATGTAAATCTGTGATATTTTAATATTATAACCATCGTTAAAATAAATATAATTCGTTTTTAGGGTTCTGTACCTCAAAAAGGAAAAAAGGAACACTTATAGAATAACTTCGTTGTCTGTCTGTCTGTCAAGATCATTTTTCTCAGGAACGCGTAGAGGTATCACGTTGATATTAATACCAAATACTCAAGTCTGCAATCTCTTGGAGCTGTGAAAAAACCAAACTTCTAAGTCAATGCAATCAAAAGTAACGGCCGTTTATGCCGCATATTTTGATAATCGCAAGGAAATCAGAACCTATATAGGGTATTTCCCGTTTACTTAGAATCATGAAATTTGGAAAGAAGCAATGTCTTATAGTACAAGATAAAAGAAAAAATCCGAAAACCGTAGACTTGTAGTTACATCACAAAACATTTTTTTTTCTGCATACTAGTGAAATCGGACGGAATATCTTAAAAGTTATTAGTTGAGGCGTTTATACGCCTTAGTCAGTATATAACAAAATAATAAAAATAAAATAAAGTTAATAAATATTGTACGGTGGTAGAGAACCCCCTTCGTATGCGCATTTGGCCAGTTTTTTTCTCGGTGAGATGACGAGTCGCTCATGGACCAATCCCAGCACGTCGGGTGCGTTATTGTTCTCAAAGCGCAGCCAAGCAGAATTATATAAAATTTGAAACGTTAGCTCAGCTCCCACATAATTAATTTTCACGGTTTGAAACCGTAGACAAATATTACCTACTGGATAAATTAATGCGTGGTCCCCAGGATGTTGATGGGATGACCTCTGTGACATCCTAATGTATAGGCGATCACATTTGACGCTCGTTTCAAACGGAAGTAAAACATTTATTATAAAAAAAAGCCACACAACGGCTACACCAACGTTTCCGCAATATATGAAGAGTTGTCGGATAAAATTTTAGTGTACAGGTATTATTCCGAAATCGCGTAGAGTCTACACTATTAATACACCTCGTACATAATATACGTCATTACATCCTAGATACACAAACGACTATTTTCGAAATTATAAAATTACTAGAGATCAAGTCAAGTAGCTTGCCATTTTTACTAACTACTTGACTTGACAATCAATGAAACTTTATTTAAACAAATTTTAACACCAAATTGCACAACAGTATATATTATTCAGTAGTTACTCAATGATAAGTGATTCCTTAGACTTTAGTGAATTACTGCAATTAGTTTGCATTGATTGCGTTGTATAAAAGCTCATGACATTTAATGAATTGTAATTAGTATCCCAAAATTCTTAAGAACAGGGTATTATCCGTTGACCTAGAATCATGATAAGATAAGAAGAAGTCTTTATTTACAAATATTTTACAGATTTTTACAATTATGTACAATAAAACAGGACAAAAATAACAATTTTCGCCTAAAATTTAGTAACTTAGAGATATTTCTTAAACTGACAAAAAAAAAATTAAAAAAGAACCAATTATATAGAATCGTGAAACTTGGTAAGTAAAGGGAAAAATCCGAAAAGCGTAAAATTGTAGTTACATCAAAATAGTGCATATACTAGCGACATCGGACGGAATCTCTTAAACGCTATTAGTTCAGGCATTTCTGCGCCTTAATGTGTATTACTATGGCCGCTATAACAGTAAATAACAAAACTTAAAAAAATAAGTTATTAATATTGTACGGTAGTACGATACCCTTCGTATGCGAATCCGACTCGCACTTGGTCACTTTTTTACTATATAATAATTTTTTAGTGAAAACAATTCAAATTAGACTAATTATGAACATAGTTTTTGTAAAATAAAAGTTTTGCATTATCGTTTCTTGATACTAGTATATGAATTTGATGAGATTTGGTATTGCGTAGTAAAGTAACATTTTTTGGTCCTTCGAGCCCAAGCTGATTATGTATAATCAGCTTGGGCTCGAAGGACCAAAAAATGTTATTTCTGGCTTTAAGTGGCCAGAAAATGTTTTAGGTATTTTTCTCAAAGGACCAAAGAATGTAATTTGAACTAAAACTTTATTATACACAATTCCTACATTTAATTTGATTTACACTTAATTTTGTATTTTTGTTTATAATAATTTTTATACGTCTTGCGGTTTTTTGAAAATATTGAACACTCCTTTATGTTTTCCTTTAACAATTAAAATAAAAACCAACTGTTCCGATCTGGAACATAATCATTAATTATCTATCTATATATATTACAGATATCGAGACTGTAGATTATAAACGCTCAACAACTGATATCCTAGGTTGATTGGTTCGAAAATACGTATCGAATTTGATAAAACTGTGACAGAATAATGGGCATTTATTTTCAACAAGAATAAAACAAACAAGAATCGTTTCTGTGTTTGGAACAGACAGGCTGCTGGACGTGGGAGACGCATCGCCACAATATCATGTTGCGCAGCTAAACACGGCGCATGTTGAAGTTAGTTATTCCGCTCCGTCGCTTTTATTCGCTCGTTCTGTCAGATTTCTGTGTGGACTTACTCTACCCACATTCATCTACAGGCTGTTTGTTTTATTTTGCTTACATAAGAAAAAAAAAACATGAAGACTCAAATCATGTTATATTAGTCTTGGGAATAATCGAATGATTTTAATAATCGATAGGTTGCTATTCGAACGATGTTTATAATCGAATGATTCATTTGAAATGTTTCTTTCAGCTGATGTACCATAATAATAGGTGTGTTGGTAGGTACTATGTGTGAATGAATGAATGTTTCAGCTTTCGAATAAATTTTGCTCTCAATTTCAATTGCCAGTCTTGAGAGAGAGTCACTTGTGCTTCATAGTACAGACGCAAATAAAAGAGGTATTCAGTACTGTGCAATGCATATAAGCATCGCGAGTGAAAACACAATTCATTCTATCTTTCAATGCATTCGATATGATTATTATACAGAATTAATTTTCGATTATGAGACTTGAGGGAGTTACCTGCATGCGGCAGATAAAAGGCTAAGGAATTCCACGGTTGCTAGGAGAAATTATTTTATACTTTTTAGTCCGTTTTTATACAGGGTGTCCGAGAATTATCTTTACAACTTTGAAATTTAATAACTTTTGAAATAAAAAGGATATTCACATTCTGTTTTCTGCAGTTATTAGTGCAACTCATAAAGTTTTGTTCTGTTTAGATTATCACCTCCACATGTGCACCACGTGTGGCCCGAAGCACACCCAGTCGGTAATCGATTTCTTGCCAGGTACGCTGTAACATAACGTCTGTGACAGTGGCAAAAGCCTCCGTAATGCGGGTTTTTAAGTCAGCAATGTCAGTATCCTTTCTTCGATAAACAATATCCTTCAAGTAACCCCAGAGAAAAAAACTTTATGAGTTGCATTAATAACTGCAGAACACAGAATGTAAATATCTTTTTTATTTCAAAAGTTATTAAATTTCAAAGTTGTAAAGATAATTCTCGGACATCCTGTATTATAAAAACATTGCAATTATAATTTCTGTAAAAATACTTTACAAATAGCCTCACTGCGGTCAGAAAACAACATTAGAAACAAGGGTTCTGTCGCTATTTATTTGAATTGACTAAGCTGGAAGGTTTACCAACATTTAAAAAACTTACTGAACACTCCATATATTCCACGTACATCAACACTGCAAAGACAGTTAAATGTTTTGTCTAGCTGTTGGCGGTAGATTTGTTCAAATGCTGTTAAATCTATCGGCGGTTGAGTTGTCTAAAACAAAGGACTGCTAAAATATACTCCACTTAACTGCAGCAGAGACAAAGCTAAATTTTCATTGGAGAACAGTTTTAATTTCATATCTGTACGTTGCATTTGTTTTGTTTTTTTTTTAACAACAGAGCATCAGACGACAAGTGAGTTGTTGATCAATTTAGTCCTGCAGGTATACTGCACATAGCAGGTTTGTAGCAGAGAATTAAAAGTTAAACGTATTTTGTAATATATTTCATACGGATGTCCCGTTATGATGTTTTAACAATGGGATCGCTCTATATTTTTGATGTGTTAACATCTTAACACGCGCTCTCCATCTAAAACAATAATATTCAAACTCTGGTTAATAGTAAGATTTTACACTGAGACGCGAGTTTTTACCACGATGCCATCTCTAATACAAGACTTAAACTAAACTTCACGTAAAATCAAATCACGAATATAGTTACATATTTTAGGTGAAAGGGTTTACACATAAACATTGTCAAAAAATTGAATTTGACAATGACCTGAGATTGTGATAATATAATTACAGTTTTCATATATGCAAGAGCAGTCTAATGTCGCATTCAAACTCCCTGCCATGTAGGTACAACATTAGATTGTATTCACACAAATGCTTGATTTACACAGAAAAAGGTAGTTTTTTAAGTCAAATTTTGATTAAAATGCGTAGAAAAAAGTCGTTGCGAAGTAAAAATTATGCAAAAAAGTATGTTAAATACACGCGTATGCACAGTTCAAAAAAAAATTTCAATCGATGAATTATTTTTCGAACAGAATTTAATTGAAATTCTATGATGCTTTTCTTATTAAAAAATATGTGTGTTCACAATCTAAGGTCATTGACAAAAATCAAATAATTTGACAATCCTTTCTGCAACCCAGCATAATTTTTTGGTACCCGGTATAAAATACTTGGGCCGTTAATTCCAAACGAAAGAGAATACAATTTAGACTTACTTTTAAAAAAATGATATTTCGCAATTTTGCGTGACGTAATCTGACGAACAAATGAACGTCTAATTATTGCTCGAATCAAGTTGCGTCACAACAGATGTGAACCCTCATATTGGAAGTAAACATTATAATTTTAATCTCGCATAATTTGTCATTTTCTTCAGTCTAAACCTTATCATGTACTTATATTAAAATATATAACTAGAGCTAGTGACGGATTTACTTTGAGGTGATTGATCTCTGGAATCGTAAAATATTCTCTCGGGAAATTTCGAACTGTGGGCGCAAAATTAATTTTATTATTGTTTTTTTATTAGCTGTGATTAAGCAACAAGCTCTACAAAATTTGGCTTGCTGCTTAAAAATTACAGACACATATATTTATGCCCCAAACATTCAATCAAAAAACGTGATATTCGTCAATATTTCTTTACAGCACGTCACGAGATTTCGAATTACGGGAAGGCAAGTTGACATTTCGAAGTTTTTCCTTCACAAGCTTATGGTAAAAATATTGATAAATTTGGCTTTCTCAATAATTTTTTTCAATTTTATTTGTTACTGTCAGGCCCGGATTTAGAAATTTGTCGCCCCTAGGTAGTTGCCAAAATTGTCGCCCCCCCCCCTCTCATCGCGAAACTTCTTTAATGGTGGAATAAGTTTGGTACAAAAGTTTTCCAATAAATAAAATGCACCTTTTTGAAAGCAAATATTTTATTTTATTATAATCAGTATCCTAATAATCATGAATATCGAGCATTTTCGACTTATGATGTTGGTACGCGTGCCGAAGAAATAGGCGGAAAATTCAATTCCCATGAATAGAACAAACTTTTGAAGTTTCCGCCAAAATTTGCCGCCCTTCAATTCTCGCCGCCCTAGGCAGCTGCCTATATTGCCTGCATGGTAAATCCGGGCCTGGTTACTGTACAAAACTTTATGTAAAACTTATGCTAATTTTCTTGTTTTTAAATAGTTTATTTAGATTAAATAAACTATAAAAACTTGGCTAGTTTATTTTGTAAGCATTATACTATCAAAGATTGAACGAGTTTTTTCATACAAATTAGAGATTTCCGAAACATGAGTAAGTGCATTTTACATGTACACACACACATTCGACTGCTCGTAAAATAGGGTTTTCTGGGTGAAAAAAGGAGCATACTGAACAGCTGGTAAATAGTCACTTTAATGTTGGCTCTTCATCTAGTCTCATAATCAAGGGAGATTAATTTAGAGCGACGGCCACATTGCAGTGTTTCCTAGAGGAGTACCTTTTAAAATAGACATTTTTTGAAGTTAGACTTCTTTTGGCGCATTGAGAGTAAAGTTTTCTCTCTTACGGAAGTTAATTGCTAATTTAATATGAAGTACTACGTGTATCGGCAAGGTTGAAATCGTCGGTAAGGTTGACGCTTCGTTGCCGTGTAGTTTTTCTTTGTATTTATAGATGACACGTCTCATTTCTTTGTTACAATGTGCTGATGGAGTTGTACACAGTAAATAAGTACTTCTCGACTAGCTTTTAACTTTGTTTATCATCTCCCTAGACATCCTATTTTATTATATCAATAGGCATCTTTAACAAAAATGTGAAAATCAATTATCGCGCTCACGCTAAAGAAGCATAACTTCTGCCACGCGTACGTAAGTACATGCACTATTATTTTTAAACACAGTGTACTCATACTTTTGTGAGTGAAATATTTACAGGAACATGTAGTATGTAAATGTTTATTTGTTTTTCTTTGAATAAATATAATATTTATATTTATTTGATTTGAACCAACGGAAAGTAAGATAATTTCCGTTAGTTGAGAAATTGTTTATTGTGCAAACAAACTAAATTAAAAACATTCCGGAACTTGGAGGTAGCTCTCGAATTGTTTTGTATTTGACAACAAAAAATATGTATTAAATTTTTTTCTGACAGTTTTTTATATTCTGAAATTCCGAACATGTGTATACAATAAAACATTGTAATATAACGGGACTTCTATCTATAATCGTTTTTAATGAGTTTTTTTTAATGAAAGTTTTTCAACCGCGATGAGAGTTAATTTCGTTCAACGGCGTAACGAAAAGGAAAAAGAACACCGTCAGGAGTGGGGGAAATAAACTGCTAGCGTGGAACCGGAACCGACTGGCTGACGGGTAGTGTGAGTATGACTGCGTTGGAGGGGACATTCGAACGAACACGCCCCTTCCTGTTTCGTGTTTACTTGATTACTAATGTTTGAGTACTTCAGTTGTGTGAAACTTATATGAACCCACTTTTTAGTGTATTTGCCATATGGCAACATACACTATTGGCGTCGGTCGGATGGCGGGACCTAGGGGTCGGACCAAAATTTCTCGACGTTTCATAACCTCCTAAACACTTTGCCACCATTTTTAAAAATGTTTATATATATATATATATATATATATATATATATATATAGGTATATATGTGTGCGGGCTATAACTTTCGAAGAAGTTAATTTATTTTAACGAAATTTGGCACACATGTTGGAGTCCATCACCGCACAAAGCCTATTTAAAATGGACCCAATCGGGCCATTTTAAGGGTAGTTTTTAGGGGTTGAAAAATGTTTTTGGGCCCCAAAATACCGAAAAAATTCTCCGAATCGTTTCAAAATTGAAATTTAACCCTCCAGTAGTAATTAAAAAGTGTCCCTAAAATTTTAATAAAATCGGCCCGACAGGACCGGACTTACAAATTTTATGAAAACACTAGTTTGCAGATAGTGAATTATTTACTGAAAGTTGTATATAATTTGGTATAGAGGCTCGATTGATAATAATATTGCAATTTAAAAAAAATGTTATTTTAAGGGGTGTATTAAGGAGTCAATTTTTTTATTTTGCCCAAAAACCAACTTAAGTTCGTGTAATAAAGCCACATTGCCTGTATTAGCAAATACACTATATTGTCGACAGGGTTTTGGCACTGCGACCCGGCTTTTTTGTATTATATAAAATCGCGTTTCCAGGATTTTGTCTGTCCGGTTCAGGAATCCTTAAACATTTATGATGCTCCAAACACGCAATTCAAAACGAAGACTTGAAAACGTTGGCAAGCTTTAAGGTTATGGTTTACCAGCTGTTCAATATGCCCCCTTTTTCAGCTGCATAGCTCTATCTTGCCCGCAAGATGTGCATGTAAAATGCATTTACGTTTCTGAAAGCTCTAATTTCAATGAAAAATCTTATTCAATCATTCATAAACTAAAAATATGTAAGATTCTTCCCATATGACTTTTAACCATGTTTTTACAGTTTATTTCATCTAAATAAACGATTTAACATCAGATAAAACCGAGAAATTTTTACATTAAGTTTTGTACAGAAAAAATTAAATTTGAAAAAAAATTAGTCTTTGACAGTATTTTTAATATAAGTTTGTAAAGAAAAAGCTTCAAGATCTTAATTTGTCCTTCTGTAATTCGAAATCTCGGGAGGTGCTGTAAATAATTATTGACGGATATTACGTTTTTTGATTCAATTTTTAGGGCGAAAAAATATATTTATTGAAATATTTAAGCAGCAAGCCAAATTTTCTCAAGATTAATTCTTAATCATTTGGAACAAAAACAGTAATAAAATGAATTATCTTTATACCCGGTCGAAAACTGTTTCGGCCCGCTGTTACAGATGAGTGCGAGTAATTCCAGCAGAACATAAATGTTAGACTTTCTACCTTAAAATCGAAGCCGAAAGTAGAGTTGGGTAACTCAGAACCGGTTCAAAGAGCCGACTCCGACAGAAGATCCGTGAGAGCGGACTCACTTTTTTTTGAGCCGACGGATCAACGGATCCGCATAACTCAGTAAAACACTTAACACACAGAAGCACATTTTACATTTACGTATCAGTTCTTGCTTTGATGCATCTGTCAGCTCAAATGACTCATGCATCACATGTTTGGCTATGCATTCTTGATTCTATACAGGTCGTGATATGATTGACTGAACTAGGTAATTCAGTGGCAGACTGCAGTAACATATTCAGAACTCGGCTCTTTTTGAACCGGTTCAGTGAGCCGGCTCACATACGGGATCCAGATGCAAAGATGCAGATCACTAAAAAGACCCGTTTTTCCCATCTCTACCCGAAAGTACATACTTTCGACCGGGTATAAAGAAAATGAATTTGGGACCACAGTTCGCCCGAGAGTATATTTTACGATCTAAGGGATTGGTTACCATAAGTTGATTTTCAAGTTTTTTAAGCAGAAGTAAGTTTAATGGCCGCCGCCGCATAGGATTTGTGAAATTGATTATAGTGGACGTGATTACTGAATAATTTGCGACAAAATTTATATTAACGTGTCAGGCCTCCGACGCCTGCCTGTGACAGGTCCATTGTTTCTGTGTTGACAATGTAGAGAGAGAAAAAGAGAAGTAAGCGTTGATTGCCGTTAGCGTTGCTAAGCGAGATGCAAAATGTGTCGGTTGATGTTTTGCTGTTGGTCGCTTGTATGGTTTTTTCCCTCTTTTTTACATTGTTGTATCGCGTTCAGGAGCGGACCAAATACCATAAAAGAAAGGCAGTGCCTCATGCACTGGAAATTTATACCAGTTCTGAACTGACGAGTGAACAGAGCTGAAGGATCCGAAGATTAATAGTCTTAATTGGCGGGTGTCTATTTTTTAACACGCGTTTATTAGTTTCACCTGTATGTTTGTTTGTGTGTTTGTAACGTGAAATTTACCCACTTCAAAACGTCAGATTAAACTGAAACTTTGTACAATTATCAAGGACCGATGATAATACTATAATCTAATAAGTTTGTCCCATTATTCTGACCAGGGTTATCCGGAAAAAATAAAAAATAAATAATAGTTAAAAAAACTAGAAAAACATGCTTTAATAGCAAACCGAACTAAAAAGTAAAAAAATATTTTTTTATCTTTAAAGTTCAATTCCAGATATATGTTATAATAGAAAACAGTATCACGGGTAATTGGAATAAAAATAAATCAATTAAAAAAAAAAAAAATAAAAAATAAAAAAAAGAACATTATTTTCTACAATTTTTAATTTTTAATTGTTTTTTGTAATGCGAAATTGCTTATTATATCATAGTTTAATTATCATTCCGTGAGGTGCTTATTAAAATTTTTATACTAACTCTACTTTTACAAATAGCTACCAATGAAATATTTATACACGTTGATATTAAGCACCCCACGCTTTTAAAAAAATATTTTTTACTTTTTAGTTCAGTTTGCTATGAAAACGTGTTTTTTTAGTTTTTTTAAACTATTATTTTTATAGGATAGTCTTAATACCAACGAGACCTCTATCTGCTCATTTTTGCACACCCCTCTATAAAAAAACTGTTTTTTATGCCTGCATGTATAGCGATAGATAAGTAACATATTTCGCACTAGTGCGTAAAGTAAAATAATATTTCATATATTTATTTTGATTGAAAAGCAGTCATATAATAGATACGTGCAAAATATGTAGAATGTAATTGTCAAGTCATGTTTGAACTATATCTGTCTCTGTTAAACACATATACGCAATATACTGCTGTAGTCAAATTATGACTAATGTTTAATTATTATTTTCTTAAATATCAGCTTCGATTGATAGGATATAGTATTTAAATATGAAATAATAATTTATAAAGTCATATTACGTTTTTCACTACAACAAAATACGGTAGTAGGCTAATGAACTTTAAGATTAGGCTTATTATAAGACAGATTAAAGACAGCAAAAGTCCGTGCATAGACTACTTTTTCAAGAATTTTCATATTTCAGTTAAGTTATCTAATTCTTCGTTTTAGAAAAACTCTGGGTGAACTTCACTTCACTTCTATGGTATTTTACTATTGCTCAGTTCAGGTAATTGACGGTTGTTTTGAATAAAGATTATTGATGCCCCCGTGTTGACGTACTGCCACTGCATCAACATGTTTTTGTAAGAGAATGCTTGATTCTGTTGTGTGACGAGGTATTTAAATCATTGTTCGAAACTCGTGTTGGAGCGATTTTTCAGTTAGCATTTTATTTGGTGTTTTGTGTAGTTTTTTCTTTGCACGATGTTAAATAACGAATTTCGAAGTAAAATAAAATTTAATACAGAGCGTTTTTTCATTTCAATAAAAATTGTTGAAATATTTAATAGCACAAAAAAATCATTTAAAACCGTTTGCGTTAGGTAATTGAGATGTTCTATGAAAATTCGCTTTTTTATTAAATTGTTTTAAAGGTTGGTAGGTACCGATTATCAGGAAAAAATTAAAAAAGGATTCCACTAGTCTTCAGTACTCTCAAGATTTGAATGCGACGCGAGCCAAATACCAACACAAAAACTAAACAAAAAATGAGTGCGTGTAACTTTTATACGCATACTGTTGAATTAAAATTTGCTCGACGTTGTTACATATATTACAATTAAATTTATATATATATATATATATATATATATATATATATATATATATATATATATATATATATATATATATATATATTTGTTACTATAGAAGGTTTATTTCAAAAATAAAAAACGATCGAAAAAATCTACTTTTTTTTTAAGTTAAAAAAATATATGTATATAAATTAAAATCAAGTGAAATAATATGGAACAGATGCAGAAAGATTTACTGATGTCGGCTGGGATCGAACCCACGACCTTGTTCGTACTAAGCATAGGTACTCCTTACCCATTATTCTACAGAGCTCAGCTGGTATCTATAGAGCTACTTTCATGATATAGCACATAGCTGTTGTATTATAAACTGTACAATTCAGCGTAATTTCCTGACTTCCGTTTGAAAAAATCGTCCGATTAACTTTCGTTTGAAAAGACCTGAGTTACCGTCAGGTTGCGGCTAAAGAAGTTTTATTTCAAAAATAAATAAATGCGACTTAACCGAATAAAACGTGACAAAAAACAGATTAAAAAAAATCATATTTATAGTCGAAAACACTAATTAAAAGTTCTAGCAAAAACAAAATGTATCTACAAATACCGATCGCTATAACGAGACGTATAATTAACGGTTTGTGCCTATATTGCAGCCGTTATTGGTTTTAAGCCCATTACTGGAAATTGGGTTGACGTCGCAATAATCAAGAAATATTGAGAGGATATACGGGAAATGGGATTGTTTCAGACCCCGCGCCGTGATGAAAATACTGGATGAAATTAAGAGCTATACTGCTCATGTTATCAATTCCATATGGAAAACTGAAATACCTATAGTTATTGAAGATTATAGATGCTCGATAACTGAAAATTGCAATATTTTGACCATTTAACTTGTCTATTATTACAAATAACAAAATTATTATTTCTCAGTTATTAGGTTCTAATTCGAGAACTAGTAAAAATAAAGAGGTACGTCCGTTCGTGGACACACGACGGAAATTATGCTCCTTACGTATTTTGTATTAATGTTTAAAAGACACTAAATAATTAAATTTAGATTTTTTTATTCGTTAATAAGAAATGTAAAAAACAAAACTAAATTAATTTTATGCTAATTTAGGATTTGAACCAGGAAGGTTTAACATATTTAATAATTTGCAAATAGACGATGCGACGTAACGATTTTAAAATTGAACTACAAAATGCAGTTCTAATTTTGACAACCAGACGTCTCTCACCCTTTCACGTGTAGAAAAGACAGATCTGAGCTCAAAAGTATATATTATATAGCGTGCGCTTTGTTCTATTGTTTTTTCCTTGTCTAAGGTATGATCTGAACATAAATATGTATGATTGCTTAATTCCGTCGAGCAGTCACTTTCTGTGATTTTTAAAAAAAAATTTTGATGATCTTGGAAAAGTTCCTGCTCGACAAAATTCGTCAGAAAATGTGTTTTCTATGATTTTTAAGCCCCCCAATTGCTAAAAAAAACATTTTCAGACATCGCGACCACTAGTGTCAAATATCAATACGGATCTCCATTACAAAGCGCTCTAGCGCGCTCCGGCCTAACGACAGGGAATAATGTGAGAGGAAAAAGCTGGATAGAGAGACTCGAACTACCTACAGACGTTTATTGGATCGTTGCGCTCACACGGCCATTTTTTGTCGAGGGCTCCCAACTATATGCGAAATCGTTGGATAAAAAAAAGTTTGAAAGGCACTGCAATAAATAACAGTTTCTTCTCGAAATGATGTATAAAGTTTATCATGAAGACAAGCAATACTTATGTGTGAACCGTTACGTCATTTCATATTGTCATTTTGGTGCGCAGAAGAGCAGAGATTCGTGAATAGAGAAACGGGAGGGCAACGGGGGAGGGCGCTTCCATACAGGAAGAAAGGATTCTACAATATTAGCATGTCGACAATATTACAGGACGATGTTATAATATATAGTACACGGCGAGCAAGAATGTTCAAGGTTATCTGACTACAAATGCATAGTTATAATAGTAAATGTTCATTACGGTATAGTTCATAAGACTAAATTAATAACAGTAAGATAGCTACAATTTACTACAGTTGTTAAGAAGCATCCATTGTTACTATGCTATATTAAGGTGGTATTCTTATGTAAACGCATAAATTTTACCTCTTTTTAGGGAATTTTTTTTAGACGACAATAACATTCAATCATTTTAATTTTTTTATATGTTTTTGTTTGTATCTTTAACTGTATAAAAAAAATTTTTTTTCTCTTATTTTATATATTTTTTTTTAAATTAAATTAGACACTAAAAAAAAGCAGGTCACTGGTCATGGTGATAGCGGCTGTTCATGTCGTCTGAAATAAAAAAATCGAATGGATCATTGTTCAGTAGGGATGTCGCTATCGTCCCTACCAAAATTAATCAATTTCATGAAAAAAAAAATGGCGTACTGTAGAAAAAAAGTTTGTTTTTTGTTAATTTTTTTGTTAAAAATCGGTTAAAAAAATAAGAAAATATTTTCGAAAATAAGCAATTTTGGTACGGACGATAACCATTAATGAGTAGAAGAACATATATAAATTTCAAAGCAATCGGTTGAATACTTTTTTTTTAGGACCATGACAGTTTTAGAAAATAATGTTTCCAGATAAATGCGTTTAAAGTTTCAAGAGCCAACAAGTCACTTATACGACTCGTCGGCGACTATGAGTTGTAATCTATTTAAAACTAGGAATTTCGGTCTCTATTTTTCACAGCATATTTTCGATAGGTTTTACTATTGAAATATGAAAAAAAAAATCGATTTTTCGAAGTGGTCACATAAGAATACCCCCTTAACCCATTTCACTGCGATAGCGGAAAGATTCAGATTTGAGTCCCGACGGTGACAGTGTTTGAAACTATTTTTTTCTAATATACCTGTAAGAGATATAGGAGAAGTGTGTTAAATTTGAAAAAGATTCCAAAAATTTTCTAAATGGGAAAAAATATCTATAGATTTATGGATAGTGGGTAATTGGACACAAATAAATGAAATTTCTAAGTTTTCTAAATTTGCTACGTTTGGTAGTTTAGATTCCTACTTCTTCTGGCAAGCTTTATTGAAAATAGGATACAATTAGTATGTATAATTAGGCTTTTAATTTACAATATATAATAAAATTTATCAAGCTACTTACTTTATAGTTTAGAATCTTTGTTGATATGTTTACCCAAAAAAAAAAGATAAATTTTGTTATATATTGTAAATTAAAATCCTAATTATACATACTAATTGTATCCTATTTTAAATAAAGCTTGCCTGAAGAAGTAGGAAACTAACCTACGAAACGTAGCAAATTTAGAAAACTTAGAATTTTCATTTATTTGTGTCCAATTACCCACTATCCATAAATATATAACAACATGGACGATAACAACTCGAAAATATCTATAGATTTTCTAGATTTGAAAAATATTCGAGTTATTTTTCCAAGTGTTGTTTTTTTCACTTTTACAGTCTACTTATGTTTGTCGAAAATCAATTTTTTCGTTCTAGTGTCGCATCTTACAAAATACGAGTAGGGGTAGTCCTCCGAGTACCGGACACTTAAGGTCTCTAATAAACAAACAACTGAATAATTACGTTTTATTTCGATAGTTAACATTTTCGTTTAAACAATCATATATAGCATTAAAATAAATCAACAAAGATGAACATTGTACATTTTTTAACCACTTAAAATGGAATTAATCATCGGTTTAGTTTCTGGTTTCATTGAAATTTGGCATCTAGTACCGGACAAGTATAAATTCGAACCCATAAGACCGGACAGAACCTGGTAATTATGTGTTTACAAAAATTTAAAGTTACACAATAATCTTACATTAATACTATAAACGCCTGAGCAATGATTGAATCAAAAGCACCACACACAATTAATTCACTTTAACAATATAATCTATGACGTTCGGAATATTACTCGACCCAACAAATTCCTGCGCAAAATGAAACTGATGCCTCCCGCGCTGCGGGGGAATCTGACCGTTGAGTTAACATCTTCGATTACATGAATGTTATTATGAGCGTTATTTCATGTTTCGACGTGTTTTGTCCAGTATTAGGTGCTGTCCGGCGCCACATTGTCTTTGGTACAACATAATGACGACAATTTCGGTACATGGTGTACACGTGCATGAATTGGAAAATAGTATTGAGCCTTGCGGAATGCTCATAGTATGTGTGTGTGTGTGAATGTGTGTGTGAGCTCGAGCGCTAGGAAGGATGAGAAATATAATTCGAACCTAATGACGCTGCATTAGTGGTGGGACGTGCCGCTCCCGATGTCTCCAGATCTGCATCTAGCAGCCCGAGAAAGACATCTTTACTGTTTGTTTATTGCTTATACAGTAGACTTTCCTTAAGCCAACGCCTAAGCGGGAGAAGAAAACGCTGAAACTCTTTCTTGATTCCTTGTTAATAGTTTAAACCAAACATAAAATATTAAAGACAGGACTACGGGTCATTTTAGCTTTCGCGATTGTGTCCTGCAATGTCAAAATATAGCACAGTGTTTTATTTTTTTGAAGTGAAACTTTTTTAGTGACGTATTTGTTTGAAATTTTTTATGATGTTAAAAGGGAAATTATTCAACGGTAGGGAAATGTAAGAGACACCTTGGAAACGCAAAATAGATAACGCATCAATGTAACGAGTTTATAGCAAAAAGATTTCATGTAATAAAAGAAAAGAAAACTAAACAAATAACATAAACGGCTAAAGAGTGAGTTTTGATGGGTTGACCCCAGATGTTTTTTTAACTTCTTTTCTTAATTACAGCTTTGTATCTCAAGGGAGATGGTGGCTTCAAAATTATTGGTGTATCGGATCCCAAAATTTCTCTAGACAAACCATTCCTATGAACTATATAGATAGAGAGGGACGCAATCGTTTATCTTTTTGTAAGCATGTCAAATTTGATAAAGATTCGAGAGATTTCTCAAATCTGAAAAAGATTCAAGAAATTTTCCAACTTTGAAACATACTCATTTTTTCATAAAACATCTCAAAGCTAGTTCAAATTCAGCAAACCGACTGAAAATAAAGTGCTGAATACATCTGTTGTTCATGTTGGATAATAGGATTCTTCAACCGAGCTGGGTAGAGTAGTGGTGACAGCACTAGACTCGCATTCGGGAGGTACCGGGTTCGAATCCCGGCGGGGACAGATGTGGCTGGGACTTTTTCTACTGCCTCTCGCCGAGAAACGGTAATTCCTGTACCGGCCATCTTGAATGAGGTTTTCCATGGTTTCCCTCAATTAATTCCAGATAAATATCGAGATGGTTCCTTATTTGAGGCCATGGCCGATTACCTATCAAACTCCTAGTTCAAAAATCACCTACCTTATCCTAATTTCCTATGATTCCTTCATTCGCCCATTGCTATTGCATACGTTGAAGTTGTAAAAAATGTAGAAAATAATGGGAAGTGGTAGATGAAAAAATGGTGCGAATGGCGTCTGTTATGACATAAAGTCGAGAAACGGACGTTAAACGCATTATTATTATTATTATTAATAGGATTCTTCTGTACTGTAATAATAATAAAAAATTTATACGAGTGACCGAAGAATATTGGTAACCAGTTGAGCAGCGCTACTTTAGACATCCTAATCGAAACTGAGCAAAATTACAATTTCAATTTATCCCTTGCTCTTTTCAACACACACATCGTTCAAATGTAACGGAGACAAAAAATATGTCATATATATGGATTAATAACGCGATATTTCGTCTTACTTTTTACGAGAGGACTTTTGTGTTCCAGAAGTGCAGTATAGAAGTTTATCAATCTTCCCAAGTCGAGTAGTTCGCCATGAGTCTCTCAATCTCTACTTAACAACGCGTCCTACAGGATACCTCCATGCCATGTTGCCCCTTTGGCGGTGTCTTTCATAACACAGTGTCGTAACGTCATACACATTAATGACACACAAACTATGAGGCGCTCGACAACTATTTTGATTTTTTAATTTGTAATTCGCCCGGGTGCAAAATAAGTAGTTCTCGTGTTTTTAGCAGAAGCACAAAAACAAAAACACGCAAGGAGCTTTTATACGATTCAATCCAATTTGCAGTCTTTTCAAAAAAAATAATCTATTGGATGGTAAAAACCGCATTCAAATACGTTTAGTCGTTCTTGCGTTTTTAGCGGACACACAGGCAGAACGGGATCTTTGCTAAATGGTGATATATTTGGCAGAAGAACTAGGGTTAGAACGTACCTAATTCTAAAAAAAGTTAAGATAAACATGAAAACATTTAATTTTTTCGTTAAAACAAGTATTTTTTTGGAAACATGAAGTTTGATTTTTATGGTGGGAGAAACGGGTCGCTTATGGTGGAAGTGGCGGGATACTTATACAGGAATTTAAATTACGAAGGAACTGGTTATGCAAATTAGTTCCTAAAAAAATGCATTGTCATCGGAACTATGTATGTGTCTAAAACTGGATTACAAGATTTGTACCTAACTATCGAAATTTCTAGTCTCGAACGTTTTTGAATGAATGTAAAAGATGATTCCGGGAATTTGGAGACTGCTTACTATTTCTTTGTTGAAATAGGTCGTATCAAATTATAGTGGAAACATAATCTATGAAGTAGTAGAGTCCCGGATTTAGGAGGGGGGTTCAAACCGGAGCACCCGCTTCGGGCAGCAGTTTCAGGGGCCGCCAAAATCATAATATATGTTTGAAAATTGATAACAAATTATTTAAAAAAACATGTATTAAAGGGTTCTTATTCTTCCCTCCCGGTCACCAAAATTGCTACCTATTATATATTTTCGAGTTTTTTAAACAATTTATCTCAAACGCTGAAGTTTGAAGTTTCTGTCCCGGTTCGAAAAATACGTAGATTCGGAGCAGAAGTAGTAACACCAGCATTCCGCCATTTTGTTGTCTATGGGCAGTTCAAAAAGCTTTTATAATCTTATTTGAATTAATAGCAAACGATTAATCCAGTGTATTTTCATACGTTCAGTTTTAATATGTTTTAAATATTAATTTATTGTGTAACTGTTAAAATTCATCTCGAAAAAGTCACGCAACGTGAGGCAGTGCTTCAGTATGTCGCCGTTCCACTTGATGAGTATGCACGCTGGAATATATGTAGTGTATGTACTCTCCAGTCCATATTGATTTTATTTTTGGGCGTGCTCCGTCTTCCGAGCGTCTTGCTGTGAAGACAGCAGGGATTTTTATGACTGTTTTGACTTAAAAATTAATGTTCAGAGTACTTAATGTTATTATTTATGAAGAGCTCTTATGCTTCTTTTGCACAGCACAATAACTTCAGCCATAAAATATTGTGTACATGTTGCTCTCCTAGTCTCCCGCCCTTGTTAAATTTGTTCGCGACAGTTTGAATTAGGTACCGAATTATTACTTTTTTAACATTTTAGTGCTGCTGTTTCTTGTCTACACTGAAGTTTATCAGAACGGAAGTATAAATGCGCTTCTGTACCGGTAAGACTATTGTTACGTAAACACGCTTTCTACTAGCTATAAAAGAATTTACCAGAACCGAAGCACATATATGCTTCTGTATCGGTAAGACTACTGTTACGCAAAACTAGATATAAAGTAAAAACTACTGAAAAAAAAACGGAATTTAATACATTGAAAAAACCATCAGTATCTAAATTAATATGCGCTTCTGCAGTGGTAAAGTTTTTACTACATTTTTTCCTACCCTCTAAAAAATCGAAACAAATCGAAAAAATTTAAACTGCAATTATATATGAAAGGAAAATTTTTGTCTGTAATGAAATTCAATGCGAACTTCAGTAGATAGTACAGGTTTTTATATTTTTTAAACTAACTAATCAAAAACTGAATATTTAAAAGTTTCTAACTGTACTACTGGCTGAGGTTTTTTCACAAACACTGATGAGAGTTGGAAATCTTTGAAATGGCTGGACCGATTTGAATTAAACATGGCTAAGAACCATCTCGTAAATATCAAAAATACCCGCAATAAAATCGGTTCATTCATTTTGAAGCTATGCGAGACCTACTATAGACAACCAGCCAGACAGACAGATAAAGACTTCAAACTTATAACACCTTTTTTGTATCGGTGGTTACTGACTATTCGTACGCAATATCGTGCAATTTGCACCTTTGAAATGTCTATTTTATGAATAATTATATAAAAATCAATTTGTCGCCGGCTGTTATGCAGATCACTAAGTCTGATATCACCATGCGCTGCCGTGCATGTAAACAATGCCATTATTATTATTGTTAGGGAACGATGATGTAAAACAAACAACGGTGCAACGGTAATCACAGCTACAATATCCGGAGTAATATGACGGGGGAATATGAATGAACTGACAATGTAACAGCAAAAAATGTTTGTGACTTTTATTGACAAGTTTGTTTCATTGGATTTTTGTATTAAAATATGTCACTTTTTGATCTTAAAAAGAACTTTTATCTTAAGACAAGCTTTCATTGAAGTGTACTAAAAAGGAAAAAAAATAATTTTTAATAATTTAAGTTCATAATTATAAAAGCGTGGGCCGTGACTCTCATAGAGCTTACAACCCACGCTTTTATAATTATTAACTTACATTATTAGAAATTACTTTTATCCTTTTTAGTACACGGCAATAAAAGCTTTTTTTTAAATATTTTATTTAACTTACAAATTTTTAGTTACGTCTTTTGGCTGCCATATTGAAATTTAAATAACGTCACATAGTGTACTGTATTCTATTGAAGCATGCTTGCCAACTATTTTTGACAGACCAATAAAACTCTAGAACAAAAGAAAAACTAATTTTTTTTATTTTTAAAATATTGCCGAAACTATAAAGTTTAGAGAAAAAAATTTACAAAACTTTCTTAGAAAAATAAACACAACATCATTATGGAAAAGTATATCATTATACTTATTCTTTTGCGCATGCGCCAATTTTCCCCAAAAACAATAGTGCTCTTCATATTTGCATATCAAACATCCTCCCAAAATTTGGTTTTAATCCGTTCATCCGTTTGACCTGTATCGTGCTCACAGACTAACAGACAAAAAGAGAAGCAGACGCACAGAGTTTTTCCAAAAATATGTTTTTTCGATTCGGGGGACCTCAAAACGAAAAATATTGTAAAATTTTGAAAACTGAACTAGTACCATTCCCCAACTTGTGGGTTGGAATGATAATATCCCCGAAAATGAAATTACAGACAGTGAGTTTATTATAAATTTATACATCAGTATTGACGTTAGAGTTTTCGAAAAATCCGATAAATAAATACCTATTAATAATTCAATCGTAATTATAAAACACTTGAGACTTTATACATTTGACACTAACTACAGAGAGTATGCACACAAAATGACCGGTGTTTATAATTGTTTTATTTCAAAGTTAAATATTTACAGGGCAACAATAATGTGTCTATTAAAATTTCATTGCGCGCTGTAAAAATTTTACAATACACAATCGTCAGTTGTCAACAAGTTTTATAATGATGGAGTGGCAAGCAATTATTTCAACCGCATGTATTGGTGTGTACAGAGTGTTCAAGAATATTTCATATTGTGTATAAATAAAAGAGTCGTTCGAACTCCGAAGTGAAGGCCAGTTTCTTAGCCGAAGCCGAATGTGTTGTATAATGATGGGGGAAAAATGTATGAGGGCAACAAACATTTTTTGGTGCCTATTGGATCGTAAATCAAATTGGACCAATTATTTTTTTTTGTCTCAAATGTTTGTCTCAAAGGATTTTTGTTTGTTCCAAATAAACTGTACGATCCAATAAACATAAACAAATATATAATTTTGTTCGGTGCAAATAAACTATATGATCTAATAGTCACAAACAAATTTTGATTGATCCAAATAAATTATACGATCCCATAGACACAAACGAATATTTGTTTGCTCAAACAATTTTTGTTGGATCCAAATAAATTTTACGATCCAATAGGCACAAACAAATATTTGTCTTTGTTATAAACATTCATTGTTGCAATGCTAAATTAGAAAAATTTATTTTTTATCCACCAACACCGTCGGGACTTAAACCCGAATCTTTCCACTTTCGCGGCGGAATGAGTTAATATTTGTCTGAAACAATTTTTGTTTGATCAAAATGATTTATGCGAACCAAAACACAAACAAATATTTGTTTGCCTGAAATGCTTTGAAATCGAGAAGTATTAATACTGAAATTACACTTCTTTTGACGGGTTGTGAAAACAGTGATAGAAGTGAATTTTTACGCTGTAACATCAAAATTAACAAAATGAAGTTGCTCGCAGAAGCGCGCGCATAGTATAACATAAAAATTAACATGAAGAAATTTCTCACAGAAACAACTATCTACAGATCATGTTCGCAAATCTGACTCCAGTCGTTTTAATATTTTATTTCAATAAATCATTTACATGCATAAATTAAAAACTAGTTTTTAACGCACCCATTTTTTAATTTCTTGTGTTTTTTTAATAGTCTCTGCAAAATAGTGTGTGTGATTGACGACGTTATATTCTAGTGTTGGGTAACTCAAATCTGAACCGGTTCAAAGAGCCGACTCCGACAGAAGATCTGTGAGAGCCGACTCACTTTTTTTTGAGCCGACGGATCAACGGATCCGTATAACTCAGTGAAACACTTAACACACAGAAGCACATTTTACACTTACGTATCATTTCTTGCTTTGATGCATCTGTCAGCTCAAATGACTCATGCATCACATGTTTGTCTATGCATTCTTGATTCTATACAGGTCGTGATATGATTGACTGAACTAGGTACCTCAGTGGCAGACTGCAGTAACATATTCAGAACTCGGCTCTTTTTGTAAGTTCAACATACGATTAAATATATCACATTACCATAGTCATGACGTCCGGTTCAAGCAGGAATTTCCAGAATTTAAATTGTAAGATTAAATTTCGACAATAACTGTAATTAAAATTGTAGATAATTTTCAATTTTCACATATTTTTTGCGTCAATTTTCAGAAATATGATTAAATTATAATCTAACTATGACCGGACACAGTGTACGTGACGTCATCAGTAATGATGTGTGAATAGCGATACACTAGCTCATTACGATCAAACAGCCCCACCTGTAACTCGCGGGAAAATAACAATATTCATTTTCGATGCGCGAGGGTCGCTGCTCAAATATTTAGATAACTTATTAAAAAAACGGAAATTATTACCTATCCTATTGAATTATTTCGAAATACGTTTTCAATATTTTCAATTTTTACAGTCGGGACAGGGAAAGTGATGATTTCAAAATATCCAGGAAAAATTATAGTCCTTCAATTTTTCAGGTTTGCCAGATATTTATTGTAATAAAAGAGTGGGTAGCGATGTAGGTGTGTATATGACGTTTCTATGACTCCTCTATTATATAATTCCCTGCCTGAAGAAATTATTCAAACGACGGTTGAAAGAAAATTTAAAAACATTGGTGAAATCCTTCTTAATGGAAAATATTTTTTATTCAGTAGACGAATTTTTGAAGTTGTGATATTTTTTAATATTGTAAATTTTAACTTGTACTCTGATGACAAACCCTTCTCTTTTCGAGTTACTTTTTTAAGGGGAAATATATATTATTATAATTATAATAATAATAATTATTATTATTATTATTACAAGCCCTCAGTTTCCAGGCTCAAATCTGAGAACTGGTAATGAAAAAAATTGAAAATACGAATTTGCACTAGGCTCAGATAACCCTGATAGTGAACCGGTAGCAAAAAGGTGGCCTCTATGTGCCTTGGACCTAGTTGTCTTTAGAAAAAAAAACAAATTATTTTCAGGGTTTTTGACCACACTCAGAGATAAATAATTTTCTTCGACTTTTCCAGATTTGGCAGATATTTTACTTTTGTAATAAAACTATATAGGAACTGAACCGGACGAAAATAGTTTTTTCGTAGTAAAATGGTTCCCACCTGGATTTATTAAGTGACCTTCACAAAATTTAAAAGATATATTTTAAACTTCATGGTTTTTGATCTTACGCTGAAAAAATACACGTTCTTAATTTTTTTTAAGCAATCAGTCAGAAAATAAAATACTATTGTAAATAAACAAATCTGTAACTTCAGGAAAAAAATTCCTTACTTATGATTTTTCCGATATTAAAAAATATATCTTTAAAGTTCAATTCCAGATATATGTTATAATATTCTAATTACCCGTGATACTGTTTTCTATTATTAAAAAATATATATTCCTTGACTTTTACAGGTTACCGTACACCTTGTGAGATAATAAAATGTGATTATAAAAAGATTAGCACGATCAATTTGTTTCTTCCTTTATAATTGCAATGGTAAAATTTGGTTATAAAACACACAAGGAACACTAATTGTGTAAGTATAGCTTGTACTTGACTGCTTCTTTTTAAATACACTTTTTCTCTGAAGTCAATAGGATATTACAGTCAACTCTCGATAATTTGACACTTAGAGAAAAATTTCAAATTATCAGGAGTTCAAAATAATAAACAGGAGTGTATAGAATAACTAAGCAGGGGGGAAGAAAAAAGTCAAGTAAACAAGAGTTTGATCAAAATTTGGTGGTTTATTATTTTAAACATTTCTACAATTATTCACTAATTCAAAGACCGTAATTTTCTGTTGAATGAGCGACTTCAGAGTATCATTGTCCAATGAATTTTCAAATTTCATATCTCATTCATGTAAACAATCGACAGGTCTGTGCATGATAAACACTTCAAATTATAGAGAGTAGGAAAGCCCGGACTTAAAATTATTGTATGTTGGCGGGCAAGATACTATTCCTTCAAATTCAAATTACCGAGGGGACTAATTAATATTGATTTTATTCAATTTATCGAGTAGTTTTCAAGCGACCGGGACAAAATTTCAAATTATCGAGAGATTCAAATTAACGAGTGTCAAATTATCGAGAGTCGCCTATATATAGGGTTGCCATCCGTCCGGGTTTCCCCGGATTTGTCCTAGTTTAGAGAGCATCCGGGGAGCGTCTGGGCGGGGCTTCATTTGTAGTCCGGGTTTAAAAATTTAAAGTCCTGGGCCGCACGCGACACACGCACTGTATGTTTTATTTTAAGAAAAAAAAAATTCTAACTGATTATTAAAACAATTTGTAACAAACTGTAATAAGATTCTGTTTTGTTAGGTACATTTAAAATGATGATAAAAGATGACTAAATTTAATTTTAAGGTCTGAAAATAAATAAAAAGGTGATTTATGACATTTTCAACTGTTTCTTATTACACTGACTATATTTAAAAAAACCTGTTGACATGTCCGGATTCTGGGCTCTAAAATCCGAGTTTTTCACGCGTCTTGTCCTGGCTGCCAAATTTTAGAGATGGCAACCTTACCTGTATATTATAATTTAACATGTAAAACCCTATGTTTAGCCTACGCGTTCAGCACGCGGTATTACGCAGCGCTCTATCGTCGGTAGCACCGATTGTATCTAGAGTGCTATGAGAGCGTCCGCACACAAAACAGTTGAGCATCACAAAAACTAGGTGTAACCATCGTTACCGTATTATTACATACATATACACGTACAATATGTGTGTGTAGAAGGACGATAATATCCTTGAAGGCTCTCTCAGAATCAGCGATGCGTGAGCGACATCAACAGTGGAAGGACGACAGGACGCGCCGCTACAGGAATACAGGAACAATCCCATACATTTGTATATGTTACAGTCAAAGTGCTCTGTCTCTTGTTGGAAAACATTTATTGAAGTTTAACCTCTTTAGTGACGTATCTGTTTGACAAAATGTAAGAAATCGAGGGGAAGTAGAACTAATAAATAAAGGAGAAGTTAGTTTGTCTCCTAAATTACATGAAACTGACAAGGACAGAAGTTTATAGTGTGTTGCATTTTGTTCGCAAAATAGTATGAATGGCTTGAAACTGACGTTTAAAATTACGAACAATTTAAGATAAAATAATTTCTATAATTGACGTACAAACGGTAGGAACTCGTATATTTCATGCAAATTCAGAAAGGAAAATAATAAATATCATATTCTCTATTTTCAGATATCAGAACAATCTTCGGATTAAACATTTTTCAAATACAAGTATATATATTCTGAAAAGTCATATAATGTGAGGTTATGATGTTAATATACTACAGACAAGTGATATACCTAGTATAGACTAATGCAGTATAAAAAACATTTTTGGAAACTTACCATTTAGCGGCAACGTCATTCAAATCTGAAACAAAAAAATATATTAATTAAAGCTTAAACGGAAACTAGCATTCGTAGGAATTCATCAAGTCAAGCAGCTTGACGTTTTTACAAACTGCTTGACTTGACTTGAAAATCAAGCTTTTCAAAAATTCCTTACTTGACTTGAAAACAAAACATTTTAAAAATCTACTATTTGGCTTGACTTGTTTTTAAGCTAGTTGATACTACCTGTTAACAAACCGATTCTGTACGAAAACGCGCGAATCATTTTCGTATCCTATGTGAGCATGCCGTAAAAACAGTTTATTTGTATTTTTTGTACTTTTAAGCAATTACTCTTGTTGAAAAATTTCAAATTGAACAATAAATTATGGACATTAATAAATAATGCCTCTCTTTACCTAAGCATATTTGTATTTGGCATTATTATTAAGATTATAAAAATTCAGTAGCTTAGTAACAAATTTAGTTTAATAGGTAAATGTCATGTATAACCTACTTAGTCTTCTTGTTGCTTGTATGTAGACTGCAGATAAATGACGTCACGTTCTATAGATGGTCAATTTTAATTTAGCTATAACTTTCTTATATGTTGATATTTTTAAAAACAAAAAAATACGGACAAATTATTTCTCCCCATTAGTCTATTTCAACAATCAGTAAAAATGGGAGAATACCCAATTGTTTGAATTTAAATTTTCCCATATCTTGAGAGTTGAGAGCTCCGGAGACTCACTGTTTTCCTCGAAGAGTGCAAGCATATACCCACTATCGCATTTCGTGTGTAGGTGTAAGTGAGAAAGAAATGAATATAGAACGCGTGCGAACAAAAAGGATAAAAAAAACAAGAGACAGATAGGGCACACCAATATGTCCACGTCAAATGGCCGTTCACACTGACGCATCAAATAAATTTATCGTGAAAGCGAGTAAAAATAATATCCATCACTGTTTGTAGACTAGCCTCGTGAATACAATACAAATGTTTGCACCCGATTCTTCCATTATCCTCGACGCCTCTCTCTCTGTCTCTCTTTCTCTCTCTGCGCTATACAGTCCGCGTAGGCTACGTCGTAACCGGAATATAACCCGTCGTTAAACCAGAATCCGTTTTCGAAACAAATCCAGGAATGTTGGTGGTCGCCTTCAGACGACAATTTTTTATCAACTTATTTATTTAAGCGGGGTCATTAAAATGTGAAACGCCGATTATATAATACTAGCGACTCGACCTGGCTTTGTCTGAGTGCTTATCAAAGTTGATTTGAAATCAAGTTTATGTCAAAAGGGTTGTAAGAACACTCCTCCTGCGAGAACGTGTGAGTCATCGAAAAACGCTATCGTACCAACATTCCCACTGCAAGAAACTTTCCCTTTGCGAGATATTATTAGTGTATTTGCCATATGGCAACATACACTATTGGCGTTGGTCGGATGGCGGGACCTAGGGGTCGGACCAAAATTTCTCGACGTTTCATAACCTTCTAAACACTTTGGCATCATTTTTAAAAATGTTTATATATATATATATATATATATATATATATATATATATATATGTGTGTGTGTGTGTGTGTGTGTGTGTGCACTATAACTTTCGAAAGAGTTAATTGATTTTTACGAAATTTTGCCCACATGCTGGAATCCACCACGGCAAGAACCCTATTTAAAATGGACCCAATCGGACCATTTTAAGGGTAGTTTTTAGGGGTTGAAAAAAGTTTTTGGGCTCAAAAATGCCTAAAAAATTCTCAGAATCGTTTCAAATTTGAAATTTAACCCTTTAATAGCAATTAAAAAGTGCTCCTAAAATTTTAATAAAATCGGCCCGACAGGGCCGGATTTACAAATTTTATGAAAACACTAGTTTTCAGATAGTGAATTATTTGCTGAAAGGTGTATATAATTTAGTTTAGAGGTTCGATTGATAACAATATTGCAACTGAGAAAAAAATGTTCTTTTAAGGGGTGTATTAAGGAGTCAAATTTTTTATTTTGCCCAAAAAACCAACTTAAGTTCGCATAATAAAGCCACACTGCCTATATTAGTAAATACACTATATTGTCGGCAGGGTTTTGGCACTGCGACCCGGGTTTTTATTATTATTATTATAATTGGCACTGATTTCTCATTCGGCACTTAGTAGAACATGATTAATAATAATATATTATGTTTTATATTCCTGAGGATGGACTTATTGTCCGAAACGATCGTCGAGAAATAATTTTGTTATTACCCATTATTATTATTATTATTATTATTATTGGGTATTATATTATATTTCAGAATGTTTTGGCGATTACATTTATTATTGTATATTAGTGTCAAAGTGGAAAATAATTACTGTAAAAGTCAACAAAAATGTTTATAAACGTAGTATTACCATAAAGAAACACGAATGTCTTTTTTACTTGTGCATAGCAAAAGAGAAATTAATTAATTCACAAATGGCAACAAAATGTGAATAAAACATATGCAGCCTTTCGCACTTTTGGAATCATAAGAAATATATAAAAAAGTAATAAAAATTCGTCAAATAGTTCTTAAGTCAAATCGGCACAAAGATACATATATATAAAGAATTTTTTATATTAGTATAGAATATAGATTATTATTAATTATTATTGTATTTTCTTCCATTTAGTTTAACAGCTAAAAAATTAGATTTTTCGACTTAAGTTCTTTATACCTGACACCATCAAAGACTTAGAACTTGTGTTTGTAAGGCTTAAGAGTGGCCGTAGGCAACAATGGACTTGAAAGGAAATCTTGTATTAATTGTGTAGCAGCTAAGTTTGGACAGTCAGTGCTAAATTTGTCATGATTGTAAGTGTTATAAACTGTTTGTATTTGATTGAACCTATTGAAGCTATAGGGATCTGAAATTTGACACTATGACATCTGGTGTCAGAAAATTAAAGTATATTAAAATATGGTTTCGCGATTTGGCCACACCTCCATGTCAAATCAGTTTAATATAAGATTTTACATTTGCCACTACGACATTTGGTGGCAGAAAATTAAAGTAAATATAGTAAAATGTAGTTTCGTGATATGGTCACGCCTCCATGTTAGATCAACTTAATTAGTACAAGATTTGACGTTTAGCACTGTGACATCTGGTAGCAAAAAATGGATGTAGAGGAAAATGTAATTTCACAATTAGACCACGCCTCCACGTCAAATATCTTTATGTTGTAAACATGTAACATGGCAACTTTCGTCTGTGTTAAAAAACTTGGAAATAAAATGGTAATTGTTTCACTATGAATAAATTAAAGTTGTCGGGTCAGTCGACAGAGCTCGTTTATAATTTTCATTTCGAATAATTTGTAAATAATGTTCTGAGAAGTATTTAAAGGTGGAAGATTTTAGGAATTAAAAAAGTTAACAGTTTTTTATGTACACGAAAGCAGGAGACACGTTCATTGAATAAGATTAAATTTTTTATCTCTTCAAATGGACACTTCGAGAGCAGGGGATTAAAGGATGTGATACAGCAACAACAATGCATTTTAGTATACAAGCTGTTCGATAAAAGTGGACCTACAGATGATACTTGAAAAAGTATCTGGATACAAGATACCAAACAATCAATACTCCAAAAGATAAATGATACAAGATACAGTACTGTTTCGTAAATCTGACTCCATAAAAATAAATTAGTGTCGGATTAGTGGAAGTGACAGATTACAGATAGAACGCGACAGACGGCACAGTGTACTCCTGGAGTAAGCGACGGACTACAGAACTTGACATGCATAGAACCGGCGGATTAAAAAGAATTTTGAATTATTCCTTCAACTATAGTTAAAATATGGCGGATTACAATGTTCGTCGTATAATCTAGCGCCGGATTAAAGAGAGTGTAGTGTACTTTGTATGAAAGTAAATAAATACAAGACATTTTAGTATCTGCAGAGATACTTTATACCGACAGATATTCTAAAGTAAATTATCTGAGATAATATTGTCTTAAGTCATTTTTAAAAGTGATCACTTAAAAAGTAAAACTTTCAAGAATTATGTTATAAGTAGATAATTATATCTAAAATACAAACAGTATCTTAGATAATAGCAAGATTTTTCCAGCTTTGGTTAAAAGTTTGGTTTAGATAGCTGAAAATGCCGTCGGTTTCACTAAATTGAAATACTCGCGGTTCCACTAAATTAAAACACTCGTTTTCTTGAAATTAATCACAAAAAAAACTGTGAATTTACGATAAACTCTGGAGATATTTAGGGAGTTGGGGAGGTAACGGTGTCCAGAGCAATGCAGGAAGAGGACTGAACCAAAAAAAGAGGTCGGGTAAAACAATTCGTTTAAATCTGATTATTTAAATGTGACGTTTTAATTTATTAATGAAACACGACATCTATGTAAATTATTCACGTTAAAATGCATATCGCTTAAAAATAAACCATTATAATTAATTTGGAATTGCAAATAACAATAATTTATTAATTATTGAAAAATTGAATTACTGAATTTTAATTTAAACGAACCGTCATTGGAAATTTGACGGCACTACACGTCATTCAAGTTTTACTACAGATATATAGATATTGTGGATTATAGACGCTCGACAACAGAGGTTATATTATCATCCACAAGTTTTACTTTATAGTTTGTAATATGAGGACTCTAAAATCAATGAAAAATATGTCCATGCTATATTTGCTAAATTTTTTCTGTATTTTATAAACATATATGTATATTTTTTATATGAATACATTATATTGCTATCCTTGTTTGTTTTGTATACAAATGTATCGACTTGCATTCTGAAACGTTCTCAGCATACATATTATAGAATGCTTACATAATATACAAGGTGTTATGGAAACAGTGTTGGATCTCTATGAATGCTAAATAAAATAAATTGATTTTTGCGTGGAAAGTTTATTCCGTGAAAAACAAATCTTATTAAGTAACGTATGTGCTTTCATTAATTACTAGTCGCTACTAGCCGCTCAACATGCGATTAAGATAAACAATTGACTTTTTTCCTCTTTTTGTGCTTGGTAATTAATATAAAAATGATTTGTCAGGAAAAAAGACTTGTGTTAGTAAAGACCTATTTGTTATTTACAGCGACGTCGCTATAAGCAAATAAGTGTTTACTAACACAAGTCCTTTTTCCTGATAAATCATTTTTATAAGATAAACAATGTTTTATAACTCGCTCGGTAACAACAACAGTAGTGGAGCCTTTGGCTCCACCGTTTTACAGTCTTGTCTTGCGAAACTGCGCCCCACTCGATAGTAACAACAGTTTCCACGAAAGACGCTTTTATTTTAACGCGATAATAGCTTATATTAATTCTAAATATGGTGAAGACAATTTTTACAATCGAATGGGTATTAATAAAAAAAAATTTTTACTTAAGTTTTATTTCAAAAATAAAAAAAAAACGATTGAAAAATTATATATATTTTTTTTAATTTAAAAATGAACGTTGTCGGCCGGGATCGAACCGGTGACCTTGTCTGTACTAAGCGCATACGCCTTATCCATTACTCCACAGAGTCCAACTGGTATCTACCGCTTCTCATAATACAGCTCATAGCTGTTCTACTATATACTGTACAATAGAACGTACTTCATGTGCGACTGACTTCTATTTGAAAATATCGTCCAAAAGACCTCCGTTTGAGTTGCCGCCAGGTTGCGGCTAAATAAGTTTCACTTTAAAAAAAGTTTGCACAAAAGCAAATTGCTGCCGATTTTTTACGTTACGATGCTACCACCGCTACATAAAAAAACCCATCCATTATTCACATGTTTTTTGTTACGTCATTGCCGTCATATTACGGTACTGCTATTTTAGACAACCAATGTTTTAGTAACGGAACAATCATGATATATTCTGAGTGCAACTGCAAAACAAAATAGCGTTTAGGGTACGGTAGTCTGTTAATTGAAACGTTCAGTGTATACATTTGTAGTTGAGCTCACAGTATGTTTTATTGACGAAGATGGTTTGCTCGAAGTGAATAACGCGATAGAAGCAAATGTTTGCCTCGATTGATATCCAAGAGTGCAGAACAAATTGAACATTTCACACTGTAATGCTACATCTTGCGTTAAGATCCGGATCGTTCTTTATCTTTGTTATATAATATATGAATAGTGAACGTTCAGCGTTATACCAGCTAGTCTATACGTCTGTTTCTTTGCATAGAAACAGTTGTGTAGTCGACTTTCCCTATACGTTTGTTGAGAACGGGCTACAAACTGTTAATTCTCTGATCTATCCATCTTTTTAATTTGTTTATTCAATACATGCACGCTTTTAGTGTAAAAGACGGCTCCTACGGAGTATGATTTTGGAGACTACCGCGTTCAAGTCCGTGCCGACACGACGCACCGTGTAGACCACCACGCACGGTTCCGCACCGACACGATACACCGTGCAGATCATCTAGCACGAGTCCACACTGACGGACGCACTGCGCAAACCACCGCGCACGAGTCCGCACCGACGCGATGCACGGTATACGAAGAGTGTTGTTCGTAGCGACGCAGACCCATCCGGGACTGTGTGTCCGATTCACAGCGAGTAGGTGCGGTGCGAGCTCGTGCAGGCTTGTGTATGGTGGTCCGCGTCAGCACAGACAACCGACTTAACTGATTCATTCCGTTCACATTTGTATTATGTGAATTTTAGAGTTTTTTTTGTGACAAATGAGCCATTGTGATGAAAATCAACGATAGTAGGGCACAAAAATCAAAACAATGCCAATGAAATTAAAATGCATTTTTTCGTCAAGTACTAATGATGACTAAATAGTGCAACTGCAGCTGTAGCAATACGTTTTCTTTCACTAGATATTTTGAAAAAATTGGTGAACTCCACCTTGTAGCCGCACAAACCAACACGCACCGTGGAAAGAGTTCTGGTGCGGTACGTGATTTTGCCTAGTCGTCTGCGGTGCGTGATGCCGTTCATAAAGTCATACACGGTGGGAACCGACTATAAAACGAACCTTGTTTCGAAATACACTTAGTTATATAATGAACCATAATGTAAATCCTTTCGATTCTATGCTATAGTAGTAAACTATGGCAGCATTGTATCAAGGCTAATGTTTTTAGAATGCAATGTACTGGCTAGTAGTGTATATGTGTATGCAAGTGAATCTAACCTCAATTTAAGCGTTTGACATTTGTACGTGATTCCTGCAAATTTAACAGAAATTAAGTAAAATGAGGAGATAAAGTAGTGAAGAACTTTTATTTTGTATGTCAATCAAGCAACAAACGATGTTTCACATTCAAAATTTAAAAACGTGAACGAAACAGCTTATAAAACATTATTCTTCTTGCTTGATTCCAAAAATCGTTCGGTACTACTTTTCAAAATCTATATTATTTTGTGGGCGCTCATTGTTTTTTGTAAACCTCGACATTTCGAATTTCTTCTTGCTTTATTCCAAAAAAACTCGTTGGGTACTATTTTTCAAGATCTATATTATTTGTGAGCGGAGGCGTTCATAATTATAGATCTTGAAAAATAGTACCGAACGATTTTCGGTTTTCGTTAACTTCGCCGCCTATGACGATATCGTTTCTTCCATTGTGAGGCTTTATTCATCAATTCAATTTATAAATTGATCCGAATGAATTGTAATTATAAAACGTGTTAAAATTCAGTTTTAAGAGAAATCGTTCACTTGTAGTAGTAGGTAGCTTTCTTTTGTTTCGTTTCAATCCATGCAGCTTTACGCTCGGGTGCTTAATTACTTTTTTTTTATAAATCCGTATATATTATTTCTCAAAGGTGTTTTTGTCGGTACGGAATATCTCTCTTAATACTGTATCGAAATTAATGTTTGATGCTCCATTTTGGAGATTTTTTTCCCTCTAATGACGAACAATAAGTTAAATTTCTTAAAATTAATGTTTTCGTTAAAAAATTACAGTTTAAAATTTTAACAATTTCATTACAGAAAATAACTTTCAGAAAAAACAAATGTAGCCATCGGGTGGCAATCTGTTTATTTAACAGTAAGTTGTCGATAATATAATTAATTGTTGTTTTTTTTAATTGACAATTTTCTTAAGCCGAACGTTTGTAGATCAATAATTGTTTTCAACAATAAAATTTTGTATTTACATTGTTATACAAAAAGCTAAATTGAAGCTTTAAATATTTCTAAAGTAAACATTCAATAATAAATGCGATAATAATCTGCTGCAAGTAGATCCTTGATAGACGGTCGAACCAGTGGCGGCACGTCACTCACGGAATGATTCAATTTAAGGAATATATTTCGTTTTTGTAAAAACTTTTAACGAGTCGATCTAAATATTTACTTCACTCGACCGTAATGTCTAAAGTCTCGATTTACGAAAAAAATTGTATAGAACATAATTTGTAAAGAATTTCATTGTCTTTAATGTCGATAATATCAAGTTTTACTGCGCGACGTACAGAAAGCGATATTTTACGTAAAAACTGGTTTGGACGCCATCTTTTCAATATGGATGTCGACGCAAATGTGAAATGTTAGGAGACTCTTAAGTCATTGTTATAACCGATGCTCTGTGTAGGAAGGTTTCCCAAAAATTTTGGGGAATATTTTTTTTATCGAAAATGTTTCTAAAACGGTAATGAACGACTCTTAAAATAATTTTGCACCATTTAGAATTTAAAAAAAGCTGATTCCAAATTTTTTTTATAAAATTAAAAAAAATTAGTGTAATTTATCATTTTTATTAGTATTAATTAGATGGAAAGTTATCTGAGGAGTTAGGATCCAAAATAAGTCAATACTAAATTATCATTAGCCCAAAGTTTAAATATAATTTACAAAACAACAAATCTTAACAAATTTATTAAGATTTTTTGTTTTGTAAAGGATAGGTAGTTATAATTTATAATTTTATATACGTATTGTTTCCACAGACGCCTGAAGAAACAATAATAGATTCCGAAACGTTGCGCTAATAATAATTTAGTATTGACTTATTTTTACATCCTAAAGTCCTCGGATAACTTTCCATCTATTTAATTCATAGTCAGAATCGGAACAAACTTTAAAATTAGTATTAATATTATTATCTATCTGAAATTTGAAGTGCCGAAACGTTTTTAAAGAAAAAAATTCTTCCAATTTTTTAAAAATATATTTCATATAAACTTAACTATTATGAACTACGGGGCGTCCAGAAAATGTTGAAAACCTCTATTTTTGAAAGTACCCTCAGTTCAACTTGACGAGCCGCTTATGTCGAATCACAAAGAGACAGCTATGAAATGAAATGAAGAAGACAGGAGAAGAGGCCGCGTTCGGGAAATCTGAGACACGTGAGCCGGCGCATACTTGCTCATTTGTCAACTGTCAACATCATGCCGGTGTCTCTTCTCATCTTCCGACTGCGTTACAGTGGCCCCATTTCGCTCTGATACAGGTGGTTTTTATATCCGGTATGTCCGCGCTCCAACCTCACCTCAAAAAATATATATCTAATATTCATCAACGTCTACTTTTACCCAAACTACACTGTTTATTTAAAACTGCATAAAAAAATCCCATTCAGCAATTTTTCTATCTAGTTGATGAATATTTTGAATGAAATAGTTTATATATATATATATATATATATATATATATATATATATAAGTATATATATAAAGTATATATATAAAGTATATATATAAAAGTATATATATATATATATAAACTATTTCATTCAAAATATTCATCAATTAGATAGAAAAATTGCTAAATGGGATTTTTTTTGTAGTTTTAAATAAACAGTGTAGTTTGGGTAAAAGTAGACGTTGATGAATATCAAATATATATATAGGTATATATATATATATATATAGTTTATATATATATACCTGCGGCTCTGAAAGCAATTGAGACGAAACACGGCAGCGACAACAGTAGTGGAGACTTCGGTTCTACCGTTTTACGATCTAGATAGCGAGTTACAACGAAGTGGATAAGAATCTTTTCCATGAAAAAATACGTATATGTGCCATCTTTCATGGTGATCGGTCAAACGGTGTCGAAGTCTACTAATCTCAAACAGATATACCGACATCCATTTTTATATACATAAATTTATATTTTTATTTTGACTATATGAAAATAAATCGTACTATTATTATTATAAAGTTAATTAATACACAGACAATTGAATTTTTAAATTAAAATAAAAGTTTCAAGAAACTAACAAAACTAAAAAATGCAAAATAATTTGACAATAAAATTAGCTTTACTTTAAAAAGCATGGGGTGTTATTTACTTAAATTTTCATAATACCTCTACGTTTACAATTAGCTAGTAAATGAAAAATGTATTACCGATATTAAACTCTCCACGTTTTTTACAGTAAAGCTAATTTTGTTGTCAAATTATTTAAGCATTTTTTAGTTGATAAAAGCGTGTTTTATTTTTTTAAACTCTAATTTTAATTTAAGACTAAAAAACAATACCGCATTTGACTATGGGGTAGGCAACGCAACATACATTACTGTACAACGTGTTAGATTGCTTGCTGTAATTGTTCAAGTATTTTTATCCTGACGATCTTGGTCAAGATAATGGGACAAACCTATTAAATTATTGGACGTTTTGAAGTAGGCGAATTTCATGTTCAAAAATTCCATAACACACAAACAAACAAGCATACAGGTGAAGCTAATGAAAGCGTGGTAAAAAGTTCAATTAATTATAAAATAAAATTTACTAAATTATTTTTCCTAGTTTCAAAAATCATTACTTCGCGACTTAATTTTTCCTTAAGGAATTTTATCACATTTGGCTTTTATTGTATGGCATAAGCGATTTTTCTATTCGTCCACAGAAACATGATACATTAATTTCTCTTGAATTCAATTTACAACGTCGCAGTCAACAAGTTATAATCTCGATAATAGGTGAACGTACAGGTTATATCTGTAAAATCAATGAACCTTTCTTATGTATGCGATGAAATTGACCATCGTCCTTGTTACTGCATTATTCATACATTGGCTGTTATAAAGGCTAGTTTCTTATTAAGGAGGATGATAACACCGACAGTTATTAGATAGATATCATATTTTATGTCATATCTAACATGTTATTATCGTCTATATTAGTCAGATCATCCATTAGGGGAACTGGGGGAAACAAATGTATGAAGGAAAATTGAAGACTTTGTTTATATATATCTATTCAAATTATTCTTCTGACATTTTATTATTTGGAACGATTGTCTACCTTTCTGGAGTTAACTATTAGGGCAACTGGGGGTACAATAGTGCAACAGGACGAAATGACTGCATTTTTAATTTTTCTATAATTGAAATTGAAAATAATTTTATATGACCCCTCTACTGTTTTTTACTTTCTTTAATAGTTACGTTCATTACAATTCTTGCAATCATTTTTTAGGGGAACTCGGAGAACAATGGCGCAACGGAACAAAATGAGATATTAAAAATGATTTTTCGGGAAAAAGGACTTTATTTATAAGTAAAACACTTAATATTTTATTTTCAGCGACGTTTCGTTCCTTGTTTGGAACTTTATCAAGCTTTAATAACTGTAAATAAATTGTATTTACAGTTATTAAAGCTTGATAAAGTTCCAAACAAGGAACGAAACGTCGCTGAAAATAAAATATTAAGTGTTTTACTTATAAATAAAGTCCTTTTTCCCGAAAAATCATTTTTATATTAATTACCAAGGACAAAAAAGAAATAAAGTCAAAATGAGATATTTTTATTTTTATGTGACTACGAAAAAAAGGAGAATTGTGTTTGAATTGAAAATCGTTTTATGTGTCATAATTAAATAATACCTTTATCAAATCTTTTACTATCATAAATTTGCATTGCTCACCTGTTATTTAGTAAGGGAACTGAGGGAATTATGGCGGAACGGGATAAAATAAGGATACTCATATTTTCGTAGTATGGAGACTGAAAACGATTTTATATATTAAACGATATTTTTAACAAAGTTTTTAAATTTTATTTTATTAATAGCCACCTTCGCCAACCTTTTTCTACAATCATTAAAAATATGCAATTAAATGGAAGTGTAGCTAGTGGAAAATTTTACACTGCAGTTTTAGCTCATCTACTGAAGCGTCCGAAGATCGGTTATGTTTAAGAAATAAAAATTGATGAAAGTATAATAATAATTTTTTTCGTCTTTTTTGTACGTAATAGCCACCTGCACAAAACACGTTCTCAAAATCATACCGAAATTACTGAACATAATAATAAAAGAGTAAAACATTTTATTAAATAGATATAAATATTTTTTAATATGTACCTTTTAAAATTTACCGGAATAAGAGAATTTTATTAAATTCGTAATTTGTTCTTCGATATAATATTAAAAAATATTTTCGTACAAAAAACATATTTTATAAGCATTATTAAAATTCTCTTGTAGCTGTGATTTTATTTTGAAAACGCCTATATCACGTAAGTTTAAATTATTCCAAAGAAATCTCTTAAAGTACGCGAAGTGGAAAAAAATCATATAAATTTCAATTGACGGGATTTGTTACGTAGCTATTTTTTGTGAAATGTATTTAAGTAGAAATTTAAATAAATTTTATTTAAAAATAGCAAATCTTACAGTAAGTCATTAGAAACATTTATTTTAAATAATGATACATATTTAGTTTCTTCACTGTGGCACTATTTCTTGTAAGTTCAGATTTTTGCTGTCTGTTCCACTAATCCCTAATCCAATTTCAATTAAACTTGGTACACGTACATAGAGCTCTTCAACTATATCTGCCACAGACGCTAATGATCTCAGTTACCGACCGTCTATAATCTACAATCTACCATAACTGTACTCGATATGCACAATTACAATACGGACCCTGCCCTAGCACTGGCGTTGCCAAGTTGGACAGGAAACAATATTTTATTCATTACATTTATATCTGAATTTGTATCTATAATCATATAACTTGTCCCCAACAATAATAAATAACATACATTTATTTGGTTTAGCTCGCGTTAACAACGATAAATGAAATATTTGTACGACGCGCACGATGACGCGGGTACCGGTTAGTAAATATTATGTTTAAGGGCTGGTGATTTCAATCAAGTAGTTCATCATTTTTGGCAATACTAATTCGTTTAGCGTTTGCGACACGGTACTTCCACCACATATGGCACGTTTCTTCCACCATATTTCTCATTTTTCAATCAAATCCTAAAAAAACAAATGTATGATGTACATAACAGCCCTTAAAAGCTCCCTCTATTGATTGTATATTGGCATACTTTTACAGCGCCAACATTTCCCGCAAATTAATGTATCTAAAGTGAAATTGACATCAATCGGTTTTTCGTTAAAGCGCTTGTCAACAAAAACAACCGCAAACGTTTGAGAAGCTTTTTCATACTGGATTTGTAAAAAGCTGCATTGCACAGCGTTTTAAATAATGACATTAGTAGCTTTAACATGAAATAGCTAATGACTCGAGCTTTTTATAAAATAACAATTTCAAGTTTCTGAAACTTGCTATCAATTGCTCTTTTTTAGAATTCGAATAACAATTTGAACAATGTATGAGTAACGATCAGTTAGTAATCTACTTTTTTCATAGAAAGAGACAGCACTTTAAGCATTTCTCTATACAGTGGGGTCGCGATAATCGGGAATTTGTTTGCATGCTGGGCACCCAATTGCATATGGTAGTAGGCTAATAACCTTAAACGTCTTGCAGCTGAGCTACATATAGTTTAAAGTATTCAGTATTTTTTTTAGTATAATAGCTGGTGTCTGCTATAATTGTTAAGAAACATTCATTGTTGTAGCACTATATTAGAAAAATTCTAATATAGTGCTACAACAATGAATGTTTCTTAACAATTATAGCAGACAACAGCTATTATACTAAATGAATTCAGCTGGTACGTAGCTACAAGCGTATGTAAAAAATCTACTAATAACTAATAGTATTCAGTAATCGGACTTATAGGTACAATAATGAGTAAAAATAAAATGTTTGATTTTTTCGTGGAACTGATCAAAACAACATTTGTATTTTTTTAAAACATGTGACGTCATAGTAGCCTATCCCCGTTCACATTTTATCACAAATGTTTGACCCCCGCTCCCCTGTTTGCACGTGACGAAATATATATGGACTATATATATTATGTTGTGCGAAAATAAAGAGATAAAATTAGTTTGTTTATTTGTAGGCGGTATTCTCTGGAACTACTGAATCGATTTTAAGATTTCTTTTACTAATAAAAAGCTACACTATTCCTGGCTAGCATAGGTTATATTTTATTTTGATAAAAAATAAAATTCACAAATAAACCGTCTAAATTTGAGTACATGGTGAAAGTACAGTGATATATGGTGGAAGTACGGTTATATAAAAAATTTTTACTATTCACTCGGCACGACTGATGTTGCGGGAAAAAGCTATAATAATACTGTTTCATCTTAACCGAGTGCGGAGTCGCGGGTACCGACTAGTAGATAATATAAACTTTTATCCAATGAATCTGGATTCATCGACCAGTCTGTATATAAATATTCGTGTATGCGTTGAAGACGATCGATCTATGTCTTGTCTTGTCCATATTTACCTCGGCACTAATCTATCTTGTGTACATGACTGCAGGCTAATGCCCCTCTTATAGATCTATCGCGACATGACGCAATATGTGTACACTACACACACATGAACAGGACCAGCTTCAGTACAAAACGTCAACCAAAACCCTTTTTATTCATCTCACTTTCTTTGATGTCCGAGAAATAAATGTTACAATCAATATTTCGACCTCTAAATATTAGCTAGACGTTTGAAATTTTGTATACGTGTAAATCAAAATCGATATAAATTACGTACCGTCATTATAAATTCAATATGGCGACCGCTTTAATATAAAACATTTTTAAAAATAACGGTTTAATATAAGGTTATTAAATACAGAGGTGACCTCGTTCCGATGGATAGTATTGCTGGGAAATAATTCATTTGACTGTCAATTGATATTGCGTGCGGTTAATAAAAATATGAACAGTCTCCCAGCTGACGTCATTCATTAGCGAGGTAGTCTGTGTATCTAATGATCTTGGTTTTAATAAAGAGAAAATTTCATGTTTGAAACTTTTCACACCATTCTCAGGTTTACAAAAAAACTTCGTGCAGAATTTCAACCTTCTGCCTCACCGGGAATCATGAAATAAGAAAGAATTACTTTAAAAACCAGTGGAAGCAACCATGGCTAGACAAACACGACAAGATTATTTTTTTATAATAGATGTTTTTGTAATAGATGTGTTAAATATTAGGTTATACCTGAATTGGATCCGTTTTTTTCTCGATGTCGTCCGTCGTGACCTACACTAGTCCTGAATGGAATCAGTTACAGTCTATTGGGATTGATTGATATATCGATATTTTTGGGCGATATTTAATATTTCGATATGCGAATATATCGATAAATTCCGATTATCGAAAACCGATATTTTTTTTTAGTAGCAACACTTGCATGTACTACTGCGACTGACTATGGTCGTTTAATTATTCCGAAAATATCGAAAACTCCACTGAAAAAGAAACGTGTGTTTTTACATAAGTTTTTGAAACATACTTTTAAGTACGTTTCAAAAACAACAACAGTGAATAAAGCATATATGTAAAATACGTTTCTCTTTCACCGGATTTTTTGATATTTTCGAAATAATAAACAGTCAAAATGTCTATTCATGCAATATTTCATTTAATTTCTACAACATCTAGAATATTTTTAATTATTTAGATTTACACCTCAATTCATGCTGTACCAACAATTTTCTGCCGAATGTCACTTCTGGCACGCATGCCATAGATAGATTAGATAGATATATATTTCTTCGCGTAGTCATAATGGAAGCGAAAGTCGGAAGCAATACAATAAAATATACATATAATAAGAATAAGAAATTAGAATAAAAATAACTAATTAAAATTATAATGCGACGTCATATGGACAAGCATTTATTAAAAAGTGTTTTAAACGGTTTTTAAATATCGTGATACTGGAACTATTCTTGATGAAATCGGGGAGTTTATTATAAAAATAGCTACCCTTATTAATCGAACTGTTGTCATATCTAGCAGTTCTGCAGTGTTCTAAATGGATATTTCTTCGCCATCCCTGGCTTTATTAATTGTTCGATTAATCTCTAATATTCTCTGCTCCTAAATGTATTAGACGTTTGATTAATCAACAAAAAAATTCTTATCGTTGTTTTTGATTTCAGATAATTATTTATTATTTGATTTATTAGAAATAATGTCCGTTAATTGCTATTTGACATTACATTAAGCTAGCCGATATGTATATTAAATTTCTTCGAGTGCCAATGTTCGCTTTAAAATTGACAGATATATCAATTTTTTTTTAATATATCGGTACCGATATCGATACTTGAAAAAAATATCGATGCTTTTTGGCACTTCTGACATCCCTAAGCTGTATGCGTAAAACTCCCGTTACCAGCTAAGATTCTACTCTCGACGCGCCAAAAGAAGAATAACTTCAAAAATGTGTAGACGTTTGGATTAAGTTTGCGGTGCGTGATGAACGGTAAAGCCGTACCACTTCGATATATTAGATACAGTATAAACATGTCTACGCTGTGTGCAGTCCTATAGACGAAGATTAAATGGTTCTATTATAGGATGGCATTTCAAATAACTTATGTCGATAAGTCAGTGAGCTGTTACAGATTGCTGTGCCTTGCGTGCTTCCTCTTTAGTCCACTTCCGGCACGATTCTATTGCTTATTGGCTCAGGCCTATTAAACATTTTAAACAGTCAACATACAGCATGTGCTTTCTAGAACGCATCAACGAATCCCGTTTGGGGCGACACAAAACTCGGTAAGAAAGAGAAATCGCTGATTTTCACTCCATAATTAGTATATATTTACATATCTGACAGTTCAGGTTCGGTTTTATTGGAATCTATATGAATTACTTACGAATATTACGTCTACTTTGCTGTCTCTGTTCTTCCATGTGGTTTTAAATGGCAACTGACAGGAACATTGCTATTGCATTGATAAAATCGTATTTTTTTCAGTGTATTTGCCATATATAGCACACACACTATTGGCGTCGGTCGGATGTCGGGACCTAGGGGTCAGAACAAAATTTTTCGACGTTTTACATCATTAGTTAACACGATAACTCTAGACAGACTTAATTGATTTAAACTAAATTTTATACACATGCTGAAATTTACCACCGCACGAAGCATATTTAAAATGGGTCCAATCGGGCAATTTTTAGGGGTTTAAAAAAGTTTTTGAGCCCAAAAGTACTGAAAAAATTTCAGAAACGTTTCACAACTTAAATTTAACTTTTAAGTAGCAATTAAAAGGACCCCTATAATAATTTATAAATTATATGAAAACACTAGTTTGCAGATTGTGAGTTATTTCCTGAAAAGTGTATTTAATTTGGTACAGATGTTCAATTGATAATAATACCTATTACAATTAAGAAAAAAATGTTATTTTAAGGGGAGTATTAAGGAGTTAATTTTTTTTTTGCTCAAAAACCAACTTAAGTTCATATAATAAAGCCACAATGCTTGTATTACCAAATACACTATATTGTCGACAGAGTTTTGGCACTGCGACCCGAGTTTTTTTTTTGTTTTACTTTACACACTAAGACAAAATGAGTCCGTTTACTACCGCTATCCAGGCATGAACACCAATTATTTTATAGGAGGTCGTGCAAAAACTACTATTAATGCAATAGAAGAAGTTATCTACAACACATCACGAAAATCTGCATTAAAATTTGCTAGTTTGTGCTGGTTCGATCAGGTTTATGCTGGTCTAGTGTGCAACAAGGCAGATTAATATATAGTTTTATGCATGATAACTATGGTAACAGTGCCAATACCTTCGCGAAGTTACTCTTAAGCCCTTACTTATTAGTGTATTTGCCATATGGCAACATACACTATTGGCGTCGGTCGGATGGCGGGACCTAGGGGTCGGACCAAAATTTCTCGACGTTTCATAACCTCCTAAACACTTTGGCACCATTTTTAAAAATGTTTATATATATATATATATATATATATATATATATATATATGTGTGTGTGTGTGTGTGTACGCGCAATAACTTTCGAAAGAGTTAATCGATTTCAACGAAATTTGGCCCACGTGTTGAAATCCATCATCGCAAGAAGCCTATGTAAAATGGGCCTAATCGGGCTATTTTAAGGGTAGTTTTTAGGGGTTGAAAAATGTTTTTGGGCCCCAAAATATCGAAAAAATTCTCCGAATCGTTTCAAAATTGAAATTTAACCCTCTGGTAGTATTAAAAAGTGTCCCCAAAATTTTAATAAAATCGGCCCGACAGGACCGGATTTACAAATTTTATGAAAACACTAGTTTGCAGATATAGTGACTTATTTTATTGAAGGGTGTATTTAATTCCATGTAGACGTTAGATTGATAATAAAATTACAATTAAGAAAAAAAATGTTATTTTAAGGGGTGTATTAAGGGGGTTAAATTTTTTATTTTGCCCAAAAACAAAATTAATTTCACATAATAAAAGTATAAAACCACACGGCCCTATACAAGCAAATACACTATATTGTCGCCAGGGTTTTGGCACTGCGACCCGGGTTTTTCTTAAGTTCTTTTTGAAGATGGGCATAATTGTTATCTGTTGTAAGTATATAATTTTGCTGCAACAAAGCGCAACGGTCAAATGACTTTTTGAAGGTCCTGTATAAACCGTAACAAACCATAATAAGTAGGCCAATAGCTTTATTCGCTACTATGCTTTAATATAATAGAAGTCATAAATCAATATAACCTTGTAAAACATTTTTTTAGAACTGTATAAAATGCTGTTTAGTCAGTTTATTACCAGTGTAACTTCACGAGAAGGTCAAAATTCATTTTTTAAACTTTTCGTTTTGAGGTCTTCTGAGTCCAAAACACATATTTTTGCGAAATCTCTATTCGTCTGTTTTCAAAAACATTTTTTTTTAACTTTATAGTTTTGGAAATATTTTGAAAATAAAAAAAATATATTTTTTTTACTCTCAAGAGCTGTCGGGAAGAAATATGTTAGGTAACTGACAAACATGCTTTGGTTAATTTTTTCATGTGAAACCATATTATGTAACCATGCAAATGAATAGCAAAGATAATAGTATTTTTTACTAGCCGTTACAAGCATCTCCGCAATTTTTATTTTATTTAAAAAATGCCAACATTATTCGAATAGTCCTATCATACAATTGCCTGGGTTTTTTCAATAATATAACTAAAAGAAAAAAATTACCAGACGTTTTTAAAAAACTTCTTTTCTTCTACTAAATATGAGCAAAGTTATGATAGCTATATGCTATATGCAACCAAACAAATTATTAAATGGCTACTTTGGCGGCAGCATAACTCAAAGTTGAGGATCAGCTTAAACTGTATTATAGGAACGGCATTGACCATCTTTAATAAAAAAAAAGAAATGCGTCTGATTAGAGGGAGATTTTAATCATGTGGCAGTCTGGTTATCTCGACTTTTTTCTTCTAGACGTTGAATCAATAAGAAATTCTCCCCACAAAAAGCTTTACCGTCTTATACGCTATAAGTAACTTTATACAGTGATCCGCAAGTAAATTGATGTATGATTGTAAGACGAATCAAACGAAAACTGATTTGTCGATTAGTGCGACTGGTCGCTGCTTTGTGTCGCTACTACGAAAACGGTTAACCGGTTGACTGGTTAAATTTTGATATAAAAACTGCGGTTATAAATCTGTAAAAACCGATTAACAGGTCACCGGTAAGTACTTTTTATAGCCGGTAACCGACAGAAAATTGAAAAAAATCTCAGCACTAGTTTAAAACGCCTATATCTTCAAAAACTAAAAGAGATACAGAATTACTGATGGTCGGAATCTATTCAGCGTGTTTTTTCCTACTTCGTAATAAAACAAATAGAGCTAAATAACTTATGACCCCCAAAGTGTTAAAGTTAAAAAAAAAATAAAAAATATATTTAAGCTCTATTAGTAAAGCTATTTCAAACGATATTCCACACGCTTAGGCAAAATTAAATTCCCCCCTGCTAACATGTAGGGCGCCTCTTTCAATATTTTTTTATAATTTTAATACAATTTTTGTTTTTAAGTCAAGAATTTACATGTCATGTGTGAATTTCAAGTCGATATCTTATTTCGTTTCGAAGTTAGAAGCCTCTGACAGACGGACGGACTGACGACGTTGCCACAAAAATAGGGTTTCATTAGACCCTAGCATACGGAACCCTAAAAACGAATATTAACACGAGCAAATCTGCGGGTACAGACTATAGTAACGCATAAAACATTATACTGTAGCGTAGGTACAACTATATGCTACAATGCAATATGGGACATTAGCTGTTTAACACATTGACTATGTAAAACCCCCTCTTGCTAAACATTCATATAATGATTGCCACCTGTGCTGTAATGTATCACAGAAATATACTCAATATTCACTGAGGTAAATCAACATCGTTCGCTCCTTAATACAGTCGGTTACTTCTCAAAACACTTTTGAGTTAACCGACCTACAGACATGTTCACAAGAGAATAATAAAAAAACCCGGGTCGCAGTGCCAAAACCCTGCCGACAATATAGTGTATTTGCTTATACAGGCAGTGTGGCTTTATTTTGCGAGCTTAAGTTGGTTTTTGGGCAAAATAAAAAATTTTACTCCTTAATACACCCCTTAAAATATCATTTTTTTTCTTAATTGCAATATTATTATAAATCGAACCTCTATACCAAATTATATAGAACTTTCAGTACATAATTCACTATTTGTAAACTAGTGTTTTCATAAAATTTGTAAGTCCGGTCCTGTCGGGCCGATTTTATTTAAATTTCAGGGACACCTTTTAATTACTACTAAAGGGTTAAATGTCAATTTTGAAACGATTCTGAGAATTTTTTCGGTATTTTGGGGCCCAAAAACATTTTTCAACCCCTAAAAACTACCCTTAAAATGCCCCAATTACGCCCATTTTAAATAGGCTTCTTGCGGTGATGGATTTCAACACGTGGACCAAATTTCATTAAAATCAATTAACTCTTTCGAAAGTTATTGCCCGCACATATATATATATATACATATATAAATATATATATATATATATATATATATATATATATATATATATATATATATATATATATATATATATATATATACATATATATATAAACATTTTCAAAAATGGTGCCAAAGTGTTTAGGAGGGTATGAAGCGTCGAGAAATTTTGGTCCGACCCCTAGGTCCCGCCATCCGACCAGCGCCAATAGTGTATGTTGCCTTATGGCAAATACACTAAAAAGGTAATTTATTACCAAAAACTAATGGAAAACTCGACTACATGTTCCGACTCTTGGCCATCATCAGGTCTTACAAATTCTTACATAAAAACAAATTACGTCTTTTCACATAATTATTGTTGAGGTGTGAAAGCGAGCTTGTTTTAAATTTCTATAAATTTAGGAATTAAATTTTTTATTTTCACAAGATTGTTTTACAGAAGAGAAATTGCACTATTAGACATTTGGTTCTTAACTCAATGCAAAAAGAAAAATTTAATTCCTACGTTTATAGAAAATAGTTTTAAGAAATTTAAAACAAACTCGCTTTCACACCTCAACAATAATTATGTGAAAAGATGTAATTTGTCTTTATATAAGAATTTGTAAGACCTGATGATGGCCAAGAGTCGAAGCATGCAGTAGTCGAGATTTCCATTAGTTTTCGGTAATAAATTACCTTTTTTTATTACTATTTTTTATTTTTCAATTTAGATAATTGATACTTGGTGTGTTTAATGAGTCTGATAGGGGCATCTTATCCTGAAAATTTCAACTTTCCAGCATTATCCAGGCCGAAACAATGACGGTTCAAAAATACGATGAAACGTTTCCAGAAAATGTATAAGTAATGTCCCGCTTCCTTTGGCTCGTCTAGGCGGGCAGCGTTGCCAGATTTTTTTTTGCCAAGTCGGGATTTTGGAACTTTTTGAGTGAAAAAAGCAGGATTCTTTCGTCGAAAGCGGGACAGTAAAAAACGTATATAATCAGAAGTTTTTAAATATTTATCTTTTTATTTGAGCTCAAATGACGTTTACGTGACAATAGATAGCAAAAATAGCCATAGAAAATGTATTTTAATAAAAATATGATATTTTTAATCAGATTTACCCTACCGTTCAATAGTTGAGTCTTAAAAAAAAAAAACAAATCAAAATCAAAAAAGTTTCCTTCATTAGAAAAATATGGCGTTTCAAACAATAGTCTGAGGAGTGAATGTTACAAATTGCAACTTACAATAAGAGAATAATTATCTACGCACGGTCGAGTTATCCCCGAAAAGCGGGACTGAGCCTGTCCCGCGCGGGACATTTAATTTTGATTTAAAAACCAGGATGTCCCGCCAAAATCGGGACGTCTGGCAACGCTGAGGCGGGGGCACTACCGTGCCCCAGATATGAAAACATAGAAAATATTACGTGGTTTCGTGTTTTGACTACACATAAATAGTTAAGAGACAGGTAGATAAGCTCATGTGAGCATCAGGTAGCAGAGCGTGGAAGGGGAGGGAGGAGGTCTGGTCGTCGGATCACATATTACTGGCTCCAGTGTTCCGTGTTGTGGCCAGCGGCGGCGGTGGTCGGCACCGTTGCCCCCATGATGAATATTTTATACGGCACAGATGGCCACTGACACACAACACGGCTATCAGCTGCCGCAGAACATTATAACCAAACCTTGTTCAATTCAATAGGTGCCGTTGTAATGGACAGTGTTTTGTGGTTTTACAGAATGTACGCAAAAATGAAACGTCATGATATTATCTCGATTAACACTTTTATAGTCGGTTCTTACTAAAAAGACGCCCGGAATGACTTTCGCTAATTTTCTTAATAAGGATTACGAGTAGCAGAAGTACATAATTATTTAGTTTTCATCATAGTGATAATTATTTTCAAATATATCGGTAAATCGATGTACTCGTGAAGCGATATATCGGTTTTACCGATTATCTAAAAAACCGATATATATCGACATTTCGATGTACCGATATATCGATGTACAAATACATTGATGTAGCGATACATTGATGTAGCGATACATCGATGTACCGATATACCGAAGTACCGATATATCGATGTACAGATATATCGCTACACTGATATATCGATATATCAGTGTACCGATATATTGATGTACCGATATATCGATGTACCGATACATCATTATATCAATGTTCCGATATATCGATGTACCGATTTACCTATCGGTGAACTGATATATCGATTAATCGACCCATCGATAAAGCGACTTGGTTAACTGACGAAATTTTTCAAAGGTTATAAGGTAATACATTTTGCTTAATAGTACCGAATACTTGTTGTTTTTTAAGTTAAACCTTTTTACAGCACCTAAGTCACACGTTGTGAGTCACATGTAATCGGGTTACATACTATAGTCGAGTAGTGTACAATGAAAGTAGTCGCGCTGCTGGCCAATGTTATAGTAAAGACGACAGTTACGGGTCACATGTAACCGAGTATTGTGCTATAGTCGAGCAATGTGCAATGAAACTAGCCACGGTAATGTAAACACGACCATCACGGATCACCTGTAACCCGATTACATGCTAGTTGCGCAGTGGGCGCTTAAAGTAGTCGTGCGACGGGGACACGCTACAGTAAATAAGACCGTTACGGGTCACATGTAACCGTGTTTCGTGCTACAGTATCACAGTATGCGATGAAAGTAGCCACGTGGCAGGAATGCGGCACTGTAAATTACGGGTCACATGTAACCGTGCGTGAAGGTTCCCGTTTCTGTATTTTCTAAGTGAAATCTAGAACGACTGGTTCCCAACATACTGTAGTATTGAAGCAGTTTTTTTGCTATTACAGTTCGATCGGTTTGGCTTGCATAAACAGTTCGTGTATTACAAAATAACGATGTTACAATGTTTATTACAAACACATTTAATGCCCCCTGCGGTCTCTCGGACACACGCTCCGATAAACAACTGGAAAAAGGTCAGATAATAGAAAAGAAAAGGGCGGATAATTCGTCGGAATCTACATGATTGATTCAATCAATAAATGGTTTATTTAACGCGAAAAAAACAATTAAATTCGTTTGAATTTCTTCAATTTATTACGGTTTTTGTTAAATTGTTTTGTTTATTTTTTAAATTTAATAAAACGACTTTCGTAGAACTTCGTTGTTTATATTTATTTCGTAAACGGTTTTTTAAAGTGTAATATCTAAATGTGACAATTTTGTGTAATGACAAGTCAACCCCGTATTTTACATTTGACAAATAAAATTATTATTATTATATGTATTTTCAAACCGTTGGGACTAATCGACTCATGTATTTTCGACTTCCCCTTTATCCTCATAGATCAATCGGAAATAACCTTTATTAATTTGAGGTTAAGGTAGTTGCCGTGGTTAAGGCACACCGTCAGAAAATTCTTAATTTTTGTATACTTATTAAGGCCATGATAATACAATTACCCTGAAAATTTGAAGTCGATCGACCGTATATAATCCGAGATAAATTCAATGAAAAATTGGATAATTAACATTGATTGTATACGATCTCTATAGTTCTGAACCAGTTTCTTATTTATAAAAAAAGAACTAACTGTCAGAAACTTTCCAAAAACTGACCGTCTTTCAATGCATTTGTTATGAGTTTACAAAAAAATAAGAAAATTTTTTTGAATTATTTATAAATAACGGTTTAAAGTTCAACAATTTATAGAAAAGTATACATGCATATGAATACTGTATGGGTTACGTTTCCACGGGTACAGTCTTGCGTACAAATTATGGATCACTTAGCCACAAACTAGTATAATATTGTGGCGCGAATAATCTGTAACTTTTGACAATATTGTACCACGACAACTATCTTAAACGTTGTCAAACCTATTTTTGGTTGAGCAACGTAGACTGAGACCCTTTGCGTGAGAAGTAGGGACTAAACACTTGAAAATACATGAGTAAAAATAGTTGTAAATAGAATGTGTTGAAAATACATGCGTCCCATTGTATGGCGTTTTAGTAGCTCGTACATTACTAACATCTCAGTTGTAAAGTTCATAAAGATTATAATTTATAAACGCGCGACAACTCCTAAGTTCTGATTTATGCACTAAATTTTAATTTGTAATTAAAAAACTGTTTTAAAAAAACATTCAGCCTCCTTCAAAGAAGCCAGTAAAAGAAAAATAATAAAATTTTGAGCTCGGCGCCAATTTAATTTCAAACACTTTTTATATACCTTATACCTACTTTTATTAAATTGGCGCCGACCTCAAAATTTTATTTTATTTATTTATACTTATTTATATAACATCAATTTAATTGTATAAGTTTTCCTACCCAACTTGGTGATGCCTTTAAATGTCATTTTTTAAAGAGGTTCAAATTTTTTTTATAAGTTTCATTTTTAAACGGTTTTACTTAACTTCATGGTCTTGACTTTTTATTCGTTAACCGACTAAACTAGAAAAAAAGTACTAAATCGATTTAAGTAAAAATTTTATGAAATCATCTCAACATCTTCTTGAACATCACGAAGTTGAAATCATTAAAATCAGTTAACCCCTTGAGAACATAAGACTGAACGCACATAACAAATGCTACTTCATTAGTAAAAAAAAAACTATTTCAGAAATACACGTAATAAATTCATAAAAAGTACAGTATTCTTGTTTTTATATATAGTCAGAACTCTATATAAAGTGAACATTAGTTCAGCCTGATTGATTTTCCATTAAAGTAGGGATGTCAGAAGTGCCAAAAAGTATCGATATATACCGTATCGATATTTTTTTCAAGTATCGATATCGATACCGATATATTTAAACAAAATATCTAGCTTAATATAATCTCAAACAGCAATTAACGGACATTATCTTTAATAAATCAAGTAATAAATAATTATCTGAAATAAAAAACAAACGTCTAATACATTTAGGAGCAGATAATTTTAGAGATTAATCGAACAATTAATAAAGCCAGGGATGGCGAACATATGGCATGCGTGCCAGAGGTGACATTCGACAGAAAACTGTTGGTACAGCATGAATGTGTAAATCGAAATAATTAAAAATATTCTAGATGTTGTAGAAATGAAATGAAATATTGCATGAATAGCTATTTTGACTGTTTATTATTCCGAAAATATCGAAAAATCCGGTGAAAAAGAAACGTGTTTTACATGTGCTTGATTCACTGTTGTAGTTTTTTGAACGCACTTAAAATTATGTTCCAAAAACATATGTAAAAACACGTTTCTTTTTCAGTGGAGTTTTCGATATTTTCGGAATAATTAACGTCAAACGGCCATAGTCAGTCGCGGTAGTACATACAAGTGTCGCTACTGGAAAAAAATATCGGTTTTTGATACTCGGAATTTTATATCGAAATATTAAATATCGCCCAAATATATCTTATATATCAAATAAAAAATCGATATTTTTTCGACATCCCTACAATAAAGTCGATATTTACTTCTTATAGCGAAAGAATTGTGGTTCAGTCCCTTGAGTTTCGTTATTTAGAGATTTCTGACTGAAGGTACGCCACTGTATATGACAGGCACAATGACTCACTCCAGTGTACGATGTTTGCATAATTTTCTTCTTGTATTTATGTGACGTGATAGCGAACAAACTCTGCGATTTTATTGTAATTAGGTTGCCCTTTTCTACACCCTTCCGCTCACATGCGCTGATACGAAGTATGACCTTTGCTTACAGAATTTTGTATAGTAAGTCAACAATTCAAGAAAAATATGCACACTACTACAATAAATTAGATACCGTTTGAAAAAAAAATGAACATTCACTCAAGTGAACATTCACCCGAGTGAACAGTCTGATATCACAGACGGTTCACTCGGATGAATGTTCACTTGAGTGAACGTTCACACGGCACAGACAGAATTACATAGAAATGAAAGTTCATCCAGTCTTTCCCTCGTTGTGCGCCTTGGAATTCGTTCAATTTGTGATCATTAAATAATCAATAAATTGTTAATTTTATAGATTTTATGAAATTCGTCCGTATTGTTCTGTCTTTGTATTCGTCGAGTTTGTGGTTCCAAAGCAGTGATCGGCAAAAATTGTAATTTTGATAACGATTTTGCTATTAATTGCTAATTTTTTCAGAAAATTTGGTAATTTTTTTTCTAATTATTAACTATTTGGAAAATTAGGTAATATTTTTTTCTAATTACTAATTTTTAAAAATAATTAGTAATTCAATAATAAATCTCAGGTACTTGGATTAATAATACAAAACAATCGTGTTATTAATGTATTTGCCATATGGCAACATATACTATTGGCATCGGTCGGATGGCGGGACCTAAGGGTCGGACCAAAATTTCTCGACGTTTCATAACCTCCTAAACACTTTGGCACCATTTTTGAAAATGTTTATATATATATGTATATATATATATATATATATATATATATATATATATATATATATATATATATATATATATATATATATATATATATATATATATATATATAAATATATATAGGTATATATGTGTACGGGCAATAACTTTCGAAGGAGTTAATTCATTTTAACGAAATTTGGCACACATTTTGGAATCCATCACCGCACGAAGCCTATTTAAAATAGGCCCAATCGGGTCATTTTAAGGGTGGTTTTTAGGGGTTGAAAAAGTTTTTGGGCCCAAAAATACCTAAAAAATTCTCAGAATCGTTTCAAAATTGAAATTTAACCCTTTAATAGCAATTAAAAAGTGCTCCTAAAATTTTATTAAAATCGGCCCGACAGGACCGGATTTTCAAATTTTCTGAAAACACTAGTTTGCAGATAGTGAGTTATTTACTGAAAGGTGTTTTTAATTTTGGTGTAGACGTTCGATCGACAATAATAGTGTAGTTAAGAAAAAAATGTAATTTTAAGGGGTGTATTAAGGAGTTAATTTTTTTATTTTGCCCAACAATCACCTTAAATTCACATAATAAAGCCACAAGGCCTGTATCAGCAAATACACTATATTGTCGGCAGGGTTTTGGCACTGCGACCCGGGTTTTTTGTTAATCTTGCTACGTTTCGACTACTTTATTTAGTCTTCGGCAGCCTCATAACTAATAAAAGAAATAATCAATCAAATGATTATTATTATTAGTTATGAGCCTGACGAAGACTAAATAAAGTAGTCGAAACGTAGCAAGATTAACAATAACACGATTGTTTTGTATTATTAATCCAAGTACCTGAGATTTATTATTGAATTATAGTAATAATTTTGGATGCGATATAATGTCTAATAATTAGTAGGTAATATTTTTCTCTAATTACTGATTTTTCACAAAAATTGGTAATCATTTTTTGCAAACTATTAATTTAAAAAAAAAATTAGTAATATAAGGTTCTAATTATTTATTTCTTCGAAAGTCAGTAATTATAGAATAAATATTATTAATTTTTAAAATAATTAGATAATTAAAATCGATTTTTTTTTTGCCGAACACTGTTCCAAAGACATTGATAATTTGAAATTCTCTAAAAACAGCAGCGTGTTTTGATCATTCCACTTGAATACTATTTTGTCTCATATACAGACAGAATATATTCACTATGCGTTGTCGTAATCTCAAGTCCGTCCGCTACAAGACGCGAAACAAAATGGCTAAATTTTTGTCAAAATGCGTAGAAAAATTTTGTTTTGAAGTGAAAATTGTGCGAAAAACAATGTTAAATACAAGTTTACACATTTACACAGTTTATGGAGAAATAATACACTATGGTCACAGTCTAAGGTCATTGTCAAATCTGATTTTCTAACAATGCTTTCTGCAACCGAGCATTTATCTACCTTCAAACTACTTTTAGAACTTAATTACTATTGAAACCATGGCACAATTTTGCAGTAGCAGTATGTTTTATGTTAAATGTACGACGTTGCGACTTTCAATGTCGACACAGAGGTCGTAAGCATTGTCCAACTATAAGTTCTATATAAGCAAAGGTATTATGATGCAATAAGGACGTGATATTACATTGAGAATTTTTTATAAGTTACTCGATCACTACCTACGGATGCGCGTTCAAGGAAAATTTATATTAAGAAAATATATTTTCTTCTAAGTAGAACACGCACTATAAAGAAGTCAAAAACATTTGCGAAATTTGTATATGTGGCGCTGGCAAATATTTCATTGTTTACTTTTCATAAGAGGTCTGTTCTTTTATACTGTTTCCATTTTTTAGAAAAGTAAAAAATCTTCCAGATATTGCTTAAATACAATAAACAAATAGAAAAAATCGGTTTTGGCCACTCGCACATTTAGTTTTTAAGAAATTGTGATATATGAAAAAACTATAAAAATATTTTAGATATGTGAATTTATTATGTAAAAAATATTAATAAAAGAAGCAAAAGATAAGCTTTTATTAAACTGTACTAAAAAGTAAAAAATAATTATTAGTGTGAACATTTAGTCCACTTGATTTTATAACTATGAACTTTATAACTATGAAAAATTATTTTCTCCGTGTTAATACATTTCAATAAAAACTTATCTTAAAAACAGTTTTTTAACAATATTTTATTTTGCTAATCAAGCCCACAAACTATGCGATTATGAGTTTTATGCTCTGCCGATTGAGCTGTAGCTGGCATTGCACTATCTCTAGATATTACTATATACGCTTATTCATTAATTAAAAAAAAACACAAATTTATTAAAACTAATTGTTAATTTATTTGTATTAAAATCATTAGTGTATTGTTATCGGAACTACTTACAACGTCTATCTACACTAATATTATAAAGAGGAATGATTTGTATGTATGTAATGAATAAACTCAAAAACTACTGTGCCGATTTAAAAAATTCTTTCACCATTAGAAAGCTACATTCACCCTGAGTAACATAGACTATATTTATTGCTAGAAAATATTGGGTGTTTTTAGATTATACCGGGTGTTTATAGATTATACCGGGTGTTTATAGATTATACCGGGTGTTTTTAGATTATATAAAACGCGTTACGAAAAACGTCTTATACGAAAGGGACTTCGTTCCAAACGCGTGTGCCGCGACACGTTCCAAGTTTTTTTTTTTAATTTCTTTTTGGGAAATAAGATTTTTCTTCGATTTTTGAACATTCACAAATAAAAGCGATTGAATTCGCGCAAATTCAATACACGTTGAGAATTTAATGATAATGATTCTCATCTTTTATATCCTATATTTACATTTACACCCGAGCGAAGCCGGACCGGGCCGCTGTATATTATATAACGATAGTTGGCGAAGACATGTCCACTAACATAAGTCAATAGTCCTGCACTATCTCTATTCTGTTGGTAGCATTTTTCTGCGACCAATTTCATTCTGTTAATTTTGATATTACCTACAGTGTGCTAGCGCATTGTAAAAATTTACTCATCATTTTTTCATAATGCGCTAAAAGAAGTATACCTTCAAAAAACCTCTTTTGCTTTCGCTCAGTAGGGTAAAAAAATATATAAATAATACTGTGTTTAATATTATTGGGATTTTTAATAATCTCTAAGAAATCTGTACAGGAAAACGTTTAGGAAACGCTGAAATATAACATTAATGTCATTCTCATTATTTACAATGTAAATTTTAATTTTGAAATATTGAACTTACAACCGACGGTATTCGAGCATTAAAAAGGTCACGAGTGAGAACAACAATGAAACAACAACAACAATAATACGTGAGAGAGACTGCTGTGTGTTGATGTCGATATTGTTCAGAATACAATGTGAAGTGTTCATAACAATTGGTCGAGACTCGAGAGGACAGTTTTAAAGCTCAGCCTGACCCGACTGCCGCGCGCCGTAATCAGGAGTCAGAGCAAATGCAACGTGCCGCTGCAATATGCGAGTCAAATAAACACCGGTCCCGACTGTGTATTCACAACTGGCTGATGCACTCTTTCAGCGCACAGAATGCTTCCTTGAAAATGGCCGCTTCCACTGGAAATCCAGTATCACCATATTTTAATTTTTACGTCGGGAAACGGCCATTTCTGTTCGATGGGTTTGAGAGTAGCCGAGCGTGCACTGTCGTTTTCAAAAGAATAAATATATAACCAGACGTATAACTTCCTATTGAGAGCTTTAATCATTCTTGTGATTACACTGCTCGCTTAACTTGAGATTTTATTCTGAAAATTAAATTGGTCAGTGCTGTATCGCCTCGAATGTTGGAAGTTTTACAATTTCTTTGTATATGGTGGTGTTGATCCAATAGAAGTTTTACAGTTTTACAGTAAAATTTTCCCGAAACGAAACTTTCTTTGATTAACATTGATTGATGCTTCCGAACCTTGGCGAACTGTATGGATCAGGACATTTACTTATTAACCGACTTCAAAAAAGGAGAGGGTTCTATACTCGTCATATCTTTTTTTTTGTATGTTAATTACCCGATGTTTTCATCAATTATAAATCGATTTCATTGGTACCATATAGTTTTTATTAAAATCGGTTCATCTGTTTTTAAATGACATCAAAAAAACATATTTTTTAATGTATGCTACCTCATATCTCCAGTATTTGTAAGCCGATTTTGATGATTATTATCTTATTCAATAGGGCACACCTTCAGGATGATCTCACATAAATTTTACTTAAATCGGTTCAGTAGTTTTTGAAAATCAAATGTACTAAAAAAAAAAAAAACTTTTTTAAAATAAAAATATTAACCTCATTCAAAAAAACCACAAAAAAGATAAAAATAATAAAATTTTGAGGTCGGTGCCAATTTTATTACTAAAATTTTAAAATTTAGGCATCTACTTTTATTAAATTGGAACCGACTGCAAAATTTCATTACTTTCATCTTTTTAGTGATTTTTTGAAGGAAGTTAATATTTTTATTTAAAAAAAGTTTTTTTTTATCTCTTTTTAATGTGTTTTTAGAGGGAGCAGAAATTTATCAGCCTACTCCTAATAAATAGATAAATGCGTCACTGCGTTCAAAATGCAAAAACCCGAGTCGCAGTGCCCAAACCCTGTCGACAATATAGTGTATTTGCTTGATTAGGGCCGTGTGGTTTTATACTTTTATTATGTGAAATTAAGTTTGTTTTTGGGCAAAATAAAAAATTTAACCCCTTAATACACCCCTTAAAATAACATTTTTTTTCTTAATTGTAATATTATTATCAATCTAACGTCCACCGAATTAAATACACCCTTCAATAAATAAGTCACTATCTGCAAACTAGTGTTTTCATACAATTTGTAAATCCGGTCCTGTCGGGTCGATTTTATTAAAATTCTGGGGACACTTTTTAATCACTACCAAAGGGTTAAATTTCAATTTTGAAACGATTCGGAGAATTTTTTCGGTATTTTGGGGCCCAAAAACAGTTTTCAACCCCTAAAAACTACCCTTAAAATAGCCCGATTAGGCCCATTTTAAATAGGCTTCTTGCGGTGATGGGTTTCAACACGTGGCCCAAATTTCGTTGAAATCAATTAACTCTTTCGAAAGTTATCGCGCGTACACACACACATATATATATATAAATATATATATATACATATATATATAAACATTTTTAAAAATGGTGCCAAAGTGTTTAGGAGGTTATGAAACGTCGAGAAATTTTGGTCCGACCCCTAGGTCCCGCCATCCGACCAACGCCAATAGTGTATGTTGCCATATGGCAAATACACTAATAATGCGTCCCGTGTAGTTCCAATGATTTTTGGGAGGTTAACGGGGAGGATTTATATCAAAGTGATAGCGAACAGATTCAAAAGTTAATTTATTATCGTTTATAAACATCAGCAGCAGTTTGTCTCTGTGTTGCCTGTACTATGTACACATATTGTAGATTGTAAACCAGAAGTTCCAAACTTTTGATGCAGAACTGTCTCTAAAGCATTGGTTGCTTAAGATAGCGGTACCGTAATATAGCGGTGGTAATAAGACGGTGAATGATGTAACAAAAAAACGTGTGCAGTGTGCACAGAAATAAATGGAGGCAGCTTTTTTACGTTAGGATGGTGCCGCCGCTACCGAAAAAATCGGCTCGATAGGGCCCCATTTATAAGCTTTATGAAAACACTTGTTTACGCAATTATATCTACTGAAGGTTGTATATTTCGCAGGATAATTGAAATCATCAGATCTTCGCGAAAAACTTATAGGACGATTGCAAAAAATCGGATAATTGGAATCCGGTTTTTTTCAAGTCCTAGGATTTTCTGGAAGATCCGATTATTTAAATTATCCTACGACATATTATATAATTTTGAGCAGATGACGAATTGATAAAACAGAGACGAAATATTGAAATTAAAAAAATATATTATCTTAAGGGGAGTATTGAGGGGTTATTTTTTTTGTCGAAAAACAAACATAAATTTACAGTCACACATTAGCAAATACACTATATTGTCGGCAGGGTAATGACACTACGATCCGAGTTTTTATTCTTGTATCTTATATCTTGTTTTTGTCCTTAAAGCTGTCGGAACGCTGTGAAAATAAACTACACAACAAAGCTAAAAAATGCTGTTGCAAGGGTGCCGCTGTCAACTGATTACTCTAAACTTTGGAAATATTTTGAAGATTTAAAAAACTTTTCCGAAAAAAGAAGTGTCGCTTTAGGTTTGTGATGGAACAATTTTGTGAAATAAGTACGAATAAGGTCGTAGTAGGACATTGAACACGTGTGTTTTTTGGCACAATTAATGCCAACTTTTTTCCATTAGAGACCTAGATTTGTCCTTTATCTTACTTACCTATAGAGAAAGAATTTTTGCAAAATGTTGATGAATAAGTCTGCAATCAGTTACCAGGCGAAGTCCTATTTTTGAATTAAATTCAGAGCGTTCCGACAGCCTTAATAACTTCAAAGAAAGTGTTTTGAGCAAAATAATATATTACATTCCTCAACAAAAAACGTACATGGCAATATTTATTTGAACCCTAGTTTGAGTATCACTAGTGCACAGCTTGTTTTGCAATTCTACACCGTCAGGGTTAGGAGAACCTTTAATTATTACACCTCTTTATTATTATACTATGTTATGTGTGATATTATAGCTGTTATAATCGGCCGTTATCAGTGATGCATAAAGACTTCAATCATAGCTAATTAGTTCCTGTCGTTTCATTAACACAGCGTCGCAAATAACTCAAATTCATTAATTTCTACTTATAGTATACATCAAAGAATATTACTTCCTACGCATGATTTTACTGGGACTTACAGAATGACTCTAAAACAGTGGAGCTCCCGATATTCTTCGGTAAGGTTACCAGAATGAAAAAAAGAAATTCCGGAGAAAATTCCCGATACAAAACTGTATTAGGCATCTTGATCAATTAACAATCAAAGAAACAACTTAACAATAGCGTACTGGACTGTACTTTATAGCTGGAAAGCGACAAGTGACACGACAACCAGCGATAACCAATCACCGACGAGCGCTCGTTCTGAGTCGGTAACTGGGAGGTGATGGGAGTCTTCCTTTCCCACAAGACAACCAGGACGGCTGTAAAATATGCATTTGCGACGCTGTTTGTGACTAACTTCAGAACATTTTAGAACCGTGACGAATATTATACATAAGTATGAAAAATTTCAAGGTGGAACTGGTTCAAAATCGCCTTGTAAGATTTGACCGAAACTAACTGACAAACATGTAAAAAACGTAAAATAATAACATTGGCAAAATTTGTATTTGTTAAAAGTGCTTATCTAAAAATTTTGCTATTTTGAGCTCACATATTGCTGCTTTATTTCTGATAGTTACGGCGAATTCTATATAACACGGCGATACATAATATATGAAAGTATTACATAATGTAAAAGTTCAAGGAAGAATACGACAATCTGGCCATAAAACTTTGCAAGCAATAAAGCACATTATTAAAACCATGGCGAATTACACTTTTGTTCACATATTACAAATACAGATGGGTCAGAAGTTCTTAATAAACTTACGTCTTCAATATGGTTTTATTAATTATTGTAAGCCAACAAATTATATATATTCTCAATATTGTTCACGTCCATAACAATTAATAAGTTTTTTTATTTTTTCACAGGAAATTGGACAAATTAGACAAATATAGTTATACTAATTTAAAAATTGCGACGTATCGTTAATTGCTGTAATCATTTCAGTTATGCCTGACGAAGTTTACAACAATTAACGAAACGTCGCAATTTTTAAATTAGTATAACTATATTTGTTTAATAATTTTGCCTCTACCAACAGTAATAAATTAACAAAATTAAATTACTTGCTATACTGTTCAATATATTTTTTTATTGATATAAATTTTCATTTTGTTATATTTGTTTAATTTGTCCAATTTCCTTTGAAAAAATAAAAAAAACTTATTATTTATATTATTGGGTATAAAATGTACGATTTCCTCTATCCGATTCGATAAATATATTATGACTTATGTGAAATCAATTTGATTTTACATATATGTCATAATATTTTTTTTCCTTTAAGAACCTAAAGAAAATCCAAATTCGAACTGAACCGTTGTTCACTATTACATTTTTTAATTGTCTGTCATTAGTCGATTTATTTAATTTAAATGAATATGCTGTGTTTAATGTTTGGGTTTCCTTAAAAAAAATTCCCACAATTATCTAAATAGACTACTTGACGTACCTAATTAAAAATATGTTACAAATTGTTGTCATCCTTACAGCGTAAAAAACCCTATCCACTTTATTTTTATGATAAAATATGATTATTTCCTGTAAAAAACCTGAATAAAATTACATTTTTTTTGAGGCGATGGAAAACGCTCTGTGATTGGTTACAATTCTGGTGACATCACACGCAAGTAAACATATAGAAGTCAAGAAAATAAACACATTTTCGTTTTTTTACTGTACACGTGACTATCAAATAGCGTTTTGACGCGTTTTTTTAATTCAAATTTTCAACATTGAAATTTACGGAATATACAGCAGATCTTCAAGAAATAGGAATATAGCGTGCATTAAATGTAATAAAAAATAGTGTTAAAACATTTCACAATAGTAATCAAAAAATATTGTATTATTTTGTTGTTTTTGACTTTGCAGTATAAGAAACGTTGTCGATAAATTTTTGTTTTTATTTTGTAAACAGAATTTTTATTTTTGTTAAAAAAATATCTATCACGAGTATTTATCTACAAGACATGTATAAAATTATAAAGAAACACAATAATAAAGAGGAAAACATGGTATTATCTGCATCTAAAAATTTATACCTATATGCATGTGTATTAGAACGGATTTAACATAAAAACTATTTGACGAATTTTGAAAAGTTTCCTATGATTCCAGAAGTGCTATAGGCTATGTTTTTTTCAACTATTTTAATTAATTAATTAAATTTAATTTTAATTTAAAAAACAACTATTTCAAGAATTCTGATGTTTCTATGATTGCAGAAGTGCTATAGGCTATGCTTTATTTCATTATTTTAGCGCAAAGTTAATTAATTAAATTCAATTTATTTTTTATACAAATACCTACATAAAATCATAAAGTGTTGTCAAGGCAGACCGGTACTCTTTCTTCTCCCGCGCCTGTGTTATATGTTATCCGTAAGCCGTAAAACAGCTACAAGTCATTCGACTCCCGACTTCACACGACGTGTAGTGTGCAAGTGGTCCTAGCCGGATACTTTTTTTGACTTCCACGAATACCGAAATAAAATATGTGGCATGGTTTTAGACTAAATCTCATTATGCTCTCATAATGGCTGTTATTCCCGGATAAATACGATTATATTCCACTTAAAAAGTTCACGACAACCTAATTTATCCATATTTAATAGACAATCTACAAATCCGGGCGAAGTCGGACCGGACTGTTGGTTCATATATAACAATATAAATAGTTATTATTATTTGTTTTGTTACAATAATGTAATCATTGAAGGAAGTTTGCATGAGGAACAATCAAAAGAAAAAAGCTTTACCGATGTTTCGCTTGTGGCCAACCAAGGGCGTCGCCAAGGGGGGGCAGGTAGGGGCAGTTGCCCCTCCCTAGAGGTTCGGGATTTTTTTAAGTTATAAGTTTTCCTGCCTAATGTTACAGAATAAGTAAGTAATAAAATGTAGCGTTCAGCAGAATCACTCTGAAACTAAAATCAAATTTAAGGATTCAATAAATGTGTTAATATTTAATATCTTAACCCTCAAAAATATGAAATTTTTGTTTTTTTCTCATCCTTCTGCCCCCCTCTGGCTCAAAGGCTGGCGACGCCCTTGTGGCCAACGTTGGTCACAAGTATCGGTAAAGCTTTTCTCTTTCGATTGTTCCTCATCCAAACTTCCTTCAACGAATATAAATAGTCAATAGTGACAGATTTGAATCGAGCTTTATACTTGAATTCTTCTTTGGGAAACCACTAACTGGATGAGGTCGTAAAATTCTAAGGATAAGGATGATATTTAATAATGACGGGCATAACGCCTGGTTACACAATATTGCAAAGTACTGCAGTAAAGTTATATTGAAAATTGGTACCCGAAATAGCAAAAAATAATATATATACACTCCTGGCCAAAATTAAAACACCGCTCGGTTTTTCTGTTACATTTTTTTGTACTGAAAAAATAATTGGTTAGGATCCAGCGTTGATCAAAAATCGGTGTATATTCATTCTCAACAGTGTTTTTTTGTCGGCATGAAATATCTCCTTTAATACTGTATCAAAATTAATGTTTGATACGCCATCTTGGAAATTATTTTTCTCTCTAATGACGAACAATAAGTTAATATCTTAAAATTAATGTTTGCATTACAAAAAATACAGTTTAAAATTTAGCCATCTGGTTGTCGGTAATATGACAATCTGTTTATTTTAACAGTTGTCGGTAACATTAAGTGGCGTAGCGACAAATAATATTATTAACGGCGCGAAGCATTCGCACGAGTTCGCTAGTAATTTAGAATTTGTGATGTTCTATCTAAATGATTGGTTTAGAAAAAAACGGCTTAAAATTAAATGAAAACAACAAAAATTATGAAATTTAGAAATGAGGTTAGTAGATTACAGAGATTGCCTCGTTCCATGTAACCAGTCAGCATAAGTGCGAGAATGACGTCAGCTAGCGGATCGTTCATATTTTTATCAATCTATAGTGACACGATCAAAAATGTCATTTATATTTAACTAGGACTATGTAGATATTTTATCTTAAAAATTCAAACACCATTAATCGACTTTATCAATTAAAATTATAACATTAAAAATAGATGAAAATAAGATTTTAAAAATTCGATATCTCGAAAACTAAGCGAGATATCGAAAAATTTTATTCGTTTTTTTATCAGGACGTCGAGGTCTATCAGAATAAGTCGTCAATAGGAGGCGCCACGGTTATCGTAGTATCCCCAAAAATTGTTATTTCAATTTTATTTATCTGTATAGATTTCGCATTCAAAACTGACAAAAAAAGTGTGAAAATATTACCTTAATCTCATCCCAATGTTACCTTCAAAGTCTTCCCTTCGGTTTCTTTCACTGTTAATAAAAACACACTATACACGGCTGTACAGAATAGAATAGAATAAATAGAATAGAAAACAAATATAATGTAATCCGGTTACTTGTCACTTATTCTAACGCAAAAGTGTAAAACGTGGCTAAGGAAGTTTCACTTCAAGAAAAAAACACGTAACCGCGTCAAATGCACTACAAAATTTATTAAAAATGTTGAATGACTGTTTATTAACGATATTACTGTAATACTGTACTTTTTGATTAATGTACATTCATAGTTTGAGTCACGTTCTGGAGTTATGTAATTCAAGTAGTTGATGCAACTATTTTTTTCATAAAATCGTGACAAAAAGCCAAGTGGCCTATAGGTAAAATTTGAAGTGTATTTTAAAACCAGTTCGCTACTAAGTCTAGTATGAGTGTATAATCTAAGCAGTTTTTTACGGCAATGGAAAAAGACCGCACTGACGATCGTATACGTACTTTTTCCTAGCACAGTGAACGATAAGTGAAGTGAAATTTATCTAAAACAGTTATGTTTTCTTTTGTGTTACAATCTCCTTCCCTACCAACGGTTACGAAAAATTGTTTTATTCTAATTTGCACTGATTTTTCACTCGGCACGTGGTAGAACATGATTAATAATAACAAATATTTGTAGAATTTTCAAGTGTTTTTAATTACTTGTTATAATTGTTTTATTCTTTTTATAGAGCATTCTCATTCTTTTTAACTAGCTTCAAAAAAGGAGAAGAGCATCAATTCGACCCACAACCCATAATTTTTGAAAGATATTTTGGGTATACTTACACTTTTCAGTTTAAACTAAAGAAATGTAAAATGGATTATGGAAATAATTTAAAAAAATTATACTTCAAATAAATGCTAAAAATGTCAAAATAGCTGCTTTTCATGCGTGTAAATGTCACATTTCGCACTGGTGCGTAAAGTAAAAAAACATATTCTAATGTTCTACATGTCAGGGAATTTCATGACATTAGACTGCTCCTGCATCTACAAAGTCTGCAATCATATGATTACAATCTAAGGCAAGAACGTCGCCAGCCTTTGAGCTAGAGGGGGGCAGAAGGATGAGAAAAAAACAAAAATTTCAGATTTTTGAGGGTTAAGATATTAAATATTAACACATTTATTGAATCTTTAAATTTGATTTTAGTTTCAGAGTGATTCTGCTGAACGCTACAGTTTATTACTTACTTATTCTGTGACATTAGGCAGGAAAACTTATAACTTAAAAAAATCCCGAACCTCTAGAGAGGGACAGCTGCCCCTACCTGCCCCCCCTTGGCGACGCCCCTGTTCTAAGGTCATAGGAAAAAAAAATTTCGACAATGCTTTCTGAACGAAAAAAATAATTTTATAGTTTTTAGAAGTCGATTAAATGATTTTGTATGACATAAATAAGCCACTTGGTCTTGTGGCCGCAGATAGAAAGGATGAAATAACTGATTGTTTTTTTATATATTTTATTTTTCTATCTTTATATATTTCAAAAGAAGTAGGTACAACACAATACTTCATAAATTCTTTCTTCATTTGTAATATGAAACTTTTATTCTGTGTTTTTGTAACTGTTGTTTACACTGTAAAGCTCCAATTATACGCGTCAATTGTCACAAAGCTTCAGGAATAATAATAAAATTGCTAGGATGAGAAAGATATTTCATTTTCTGCAGTTGATTTTTATTACAAAAATAACATAGCGTGTTTATGAAAAGTCGTTTCTAATAAAACCCTTCTTGATAAACGAGTTGAACATTTATGACATTTCATTTAATTTAATGAAGTTCTAGGAAACGTTATTATTAAGCCCTTCATCTATTATATGCGAAGCTGTGTTGTGCCACCGCCAGCGAAGCCATCAACTTATTTGAAACACGCTTCCTACATAACCACATGATACATTTAACCATAACCATACTTATATCAGGAGTGATTTTTTTATTTTTACCAATCAGCACGTTATTTTAGTTTGCTGTTTTCAGTTCCATATTTTACCATAAATGTTATTTGTACAGTGTAACCTTAATATAACGACCCTCAATATAACGATTTCCTCGAAATTTTTTCCCAATCCCCTAGAACTGCCCGTAAGAGTTAATGCAAAATATACCTCTACATTACGAATTTTGATTGCAGAATATAAAAAGAAAGTATAATTTGCCTCTATTTAACGATTTTTGTCAACTTATAACCTTCACATAACGTATCCTACCAATCAATCACACACAATTCCACAAAACAACAATTCATGTCTCGACAGATTAAATTTATCGGAAGACAATCATTGTTGTTTGATGTTGGTCACTGTTGTTAGTAAATTTAAAGTTGCAGCGGCTGAGAAACGAAAAAGGTGTTCCTTAACCGTCGCAGAGAAATGAGAAATCATTTAGTATGTAGACGAGAATCCTACAAAGAAAAAATTAAACATCGCTAAAGAGTTCGAAATACCCGCAGGTACATTGGCCACAATTTTAAAGTTTAAAAATAAGTTTTCAGAAGAAAATGGGGTTTCTTATCTTATTAAAACGAATCATAGACCAACCTAACCTCTAAGTAACAAACTTCGTTATAACGAATTACTTGGTATAACGAACATTTTCTAATTCCCTTCAGCTTCGTTATATCCAGGTTGCACTGTATCTATTTCCATTTATTTAATTCCTACAACAATCTTTTATTTGCAACAGCTAAAGTAATTAGCGTTAATTACATCAAATTTTCATGAGCCAGGGACAAGATACGAACCAACGATAGTTTGTTGTAAGTTAAACACCGCTACGTCATCGATCGACAACGACAGTTGGCTTCGGCGCCGTCTACAGTGCGGCATTAATTATTTGTGATCAAAAAGAAGCCGAGGCGGTCCCAAATAATTTTCACTTAAATCGATTCAGTGTTTTTTTTTATATGACTTGGCTGCCAATACGCTGACATAGTAGCAATGTTACCAAGCTGGCATTAACATCAGTCTTAACTATAAGTAAAATGGAAAATAATTTGATCTGTCCTTCACACAAAAACGGCAGCCCTGCCGTCATGAAATTTATACAATTTATTGTGCTTAGCAAATCTGAAGTTAGAGTAAGTTAGTTCTATCCGAGCGAAGCTGGACCCAAGAGCTAGTAATTTAATAAAATGTATGTCAATTTTGTCTTTATAAATAAGGTATGTGAGGTTATATCATTATCTGTATTATAATAAGTTGGATAATTTTACAATTTACATATAATTTCAGATGTACCTACTCTCTTTTTGTAAAATATGTTCCCATTGCCTAGTGATGATGACTAAGCCATCGAAACATGTTGCACATTAGTGTGTTTTTTTATAAAAAAATAAATATATCTTGCCTAGTGAGATTAAATATATTTTTCTGTAAATATGCAATTGTGCAAGAGGTTAAAAAGGAGTCCACCAATATAATTTAATAAAACCAACTTTTCATTTGTAGACTTTTTTCGCAAAGTATATAAACTAGCATTAAAGCTTTGCAAGAGAATCAGATTTATGCTTCGAAACTTGGACTCAGCGTCGATGAAAATTTGAAATTAAACCATCGGCAGGATAAACGGAACAACACCGTACAAAAGATAAACAAACACATAGTTAAGAGAGGATAGGATACGGATAAAGATAATATGTATAAAAACTCGGAAGGTTGAATAAAACTATCTCTGTCCGTTGTTAATAATGAATTTTTATCTGTCGTAACATGAGACGACCGGATCACGTTTTTAATTTAAAGACTTTTCAACTTTGCAAAAAGAGAGTAGGCCTTGGATGACATTGTCTGCTATCTGTCGAGTGCCCTTGATGTGCTTGCGATTTGAATCTGCCTTTAAGGAGGACATAATGGTAGTTCATACTTTATGGTTTTGTCGTTATTGATCGAACTAACCGCTCATTCAATAATTTAACAGAATCAATGACATCTTTCGGTGTACGATATACCAAAAGAAGTTTCTATCAAAAATGTTGATTGAATTTTCTTAATTTGACAATGTAAGTACTTTAGTTTGTATAATAATTATGTTGTGCTCTGAGATTACACATAATGTGTAATCTTACAATTTCAAAAAAAATAATTGTGGAATTGCCTCTTCAAAGTTATATGAATAAAAGGGGACTACATTATAAAGTGAAGAGTATGTGTTGCTCTGAGATTACACATAATGTGTAATCTGACAGCATCGTTGGTAAAAAAGAAAACTACTATTTACACGGAAATGTTTGTCTGAAAATTTAAAAAAATCAGATAAATACTGAGCTGAGGGCCTTAAAGTAAGGACTATTGCGTAACTATATCTGTACCTATGAAACAGGAAGTTACGTCAGTGGAATAAGATGACTGAATACATAATATTATACAGTAAAAGCTTCACTTTATTATAACAAGTTGTAAAATGTTTGTGAATATGTTTACACACAAACAAACCCGACTGCTGTAACGCAGGTCCGGCTTTGCGATTTTTCTTGTCCGTTCATTGTATCTATGTTCAATGGTTGTTCAATTTTATTAGTGTATTTGCCATATGGCAACATACACTATTGGCGTCGGTCGGATGGCGGGACCTAGGGGTCGGACCAAAATTTCTCGACGTTTCATAACCTTCTAATCACTTTGGCACCATTTTTAAAAATGTTTATATATATATGTATATATGTATATATATATTTATATATATATATATATATATATATATATATATATATATATATATATATATATATATATATATATGTATGTATGTGTGTGCGCTATAACTTTCGAAAGAGTTAATTGATTTTTACGAAATTTTGACCACGTGTTGGAATCCACCACCGCAAGAACCCTATTTAAAATGGACCCAATTGGACCATTTTAAGGGTAGTTTTTAGGGGTTGAAAAAAGTTTTTGGGCCCAAAAATGCCTAAAAAATTCTCAGAATAGTTTCAAAATTGAAATTTAACCCTTTAATAGTAATTAAAAAGTGCTCCTAAAATTTTAATAAAATCGGCCCGACAGGACCGGATTTACAAATTTTATGAAAACACTAGTTTGCAGATAGTGAATTATTTGCTGAAAGGTGTAAGTATATAATTTAGTTTAGAGGTTCGATTGATAATAATATTGCAACTGAGAAAAAAATGTTCTTTTAAGGGGTGTATTAAGGAGTCAAATTTTTTATTTTGCCCAAAAAACCAACTTAAGTTCGCATAATAAAGCCACACTGCCTATATTAGTAAATACACTATATTGTCGGCAGGGTTTTGGCACTGCGACCCGGGGTTTTTTTTTTTTGTTAGCAAAAGTTTTTTATGGTATAGTTTTTGTTCAGTATTTTATAGAGGTTCATGCAAAATTTTTTTTTATCTTTTCATTGCATTGAGTTAGAAGCTTGATTTTTTTACAGAATTATGATGTCGTAGCCTTAGTTGATATTAATTTCTAATTGATACGTTTGGCCTTTCCTAAGAAAAATGGTGAGTCTATAAGGCTTCCGTTTTGTTTCATTTTCAGAAGAAATTACCAGTTTTTTTTAAACTTCGTTCCGGAGTCCGTTCCTGTTTTGTGGAATTGTTCAAAGAGGGAGTTGTTTAGTTACGGATGGGATGATTGATCTTCATTCTTGACTTTTTTATCGATGCAATGATGGAAATGGAATACACAAGTATATATTGAAATCAAAGAACACAATGATAACTTTCATAGCCGATACAAAAGCATTCTATATTCCTCCTTATATTAACATCACAGTAACAATTTTCTTTGAACTCTCTTCCGAAGTCGGCAAAAAATATTAATTATTTAGGTAAAAAATGTTTTTATATCTACTTTTCATAAAGATATCTGAAATCGTTAATGGATATTTACAAAAAACATGAATTTAATAGACTCTATAATGACTTCAGTTGTCGAGAATCCTTCATCTATCTATATGAATTGACGGTTCAATTTCTCAAGACTGTCAGTATTATATAGGTCACCAATTTATTTGATATTTTATAAATTAAAAATAATAGTTTCAAAAAACTAAAAAAACACGCTTTAATAGCAAATCGAAAAATAATTTTTGTTGTAAAAAAGCGTGGGGTGCTTGATATCAACTGGTATAAATATTTCATTAGTAGCTATTTGTAAAAAAATACTATAAAAATAATAATAAGCAGTTTACGCTTTTTACAATTAAAATTCATTTTTTACTTTTTAGTTCGGTTTGCTTTTTTAGTTTTTTGAAACTATTATTTATTTTTTATTTTATAGTCTTATTATTCCGATGATCCAGGTCAGGCCATTAGGACTTTATCAAAATATTGTATTGTCATCGGTCCTTAATACGTGTGCAATTAAATAATTATTTGCTTTTTTACTTTTTATTCCTTATTTTTTATTGTCCTGATAGTCAGAACATTAGGGCAAAAGTATCAAATTATTGTATTGTCATCGGACCTTAAGACGCGTTCAAATTTTTAAATGAAGTCGGTGAAAATGACGAAAGATTCCGTGATATTGATACATACATTGATTGTTTAATTATGTCATTGTGGAATAATTGGTAATTCAGCCGGCGCGATAATGGATGATTCGGGTACGTGTTCCGATAGTGACCTTGTTTGAATAGTAAATTTTTCTAATATCGCATTATAATTGAGTGTTATAATGGGTGTTTCGTATTATAACAAACTATTAACTATTATTTTCTGCATCAAAAAACTTACACAATTATAACCGTAACAAAACCATTGTTATTATTATTCAATATTGTTTTAGAAAACGATTTTTGTCTAATTAGTCAGTAGGTAGTGAAAGTTATTAGTTATTTTCAAAAAAAAAAGAAACTATTTGTCACTCACCATTTAGAAAGATGCTGTCATTCGAATCTGAAACAAAAAAAGAAAAAAATTAATTGCAATTTTTAGGGTTTCGTACTTCAAAAGAAAAAAAACGAAACCTTTATAGGATCACTCGTGTGTCTGTCGGTCCTACTTTTACAGCCAATTTGCTCCGAACTACTGGGCTGATTGAGTTGAAATTTGTTACAGAGATGTAAGTCGGTGACAGAAAGATGGACGTGTAAGGTAAATAAACGAATTTTGAACATTGGGGTCATTTTTGAGGGGCAAATTAGGAAATTAAAAAAAAAGTTTTGCAAACTGTACCGTGCGACACATTAAATGAAAAGGCTTGTAGTAAGGGTCTCAAATATATATTTTTTTATAATTTTAAAATAAACAGTTTTAAAGCTATTTAAGAAAATAGACGAAACTGCTGGGCCTAAAATTTTGAAAACAATAGGGAATGTCGGGTCTCATCCATAGTTTACAGGAAAACCTAAACGAAAATCTTAAGTCTTAAAGTACTCACGGAAAACGGAATAGTACGGAACGCTTTTCTCGCGAGTTTGACTCGCACTTGACCGGTTTTTTTAAGCTACGTCTTATTACAGGACCATGGAATAATTACAATTTTTAGTATTTGATTAGTATTTCAACTTGATACCTCAGCCATTCCTGAAAAGAAGGAACTTGACGGACAGACAACAATGTAATCCTTTGTGTTCCTTATTTTTCATTTTGAGGTAACGTATAAGGCTCAAAGAAGATTAGTTGTTTGTGGCCTAAAAAAATATAAGACATGCATTTTTATTATTTTCTTGTCCGGGCTTCTATTAGGTTAGCCGGGTCCTGGCGCGACTACACCGGTTAACCTCCACCCCCCTTGCGATAGTCCTGCGTTCGATTATTGGATAATTAAAGATTATTAATATTGAGATGGTGTTGGTATAAATTCCAAATGAGCGCTTGAATATATCGTGTAAGCAATTTCTTTTTTGAGTATAAAGGAAACGTTCTTGTCGGCAGCTTTACGAATTACGAGTGCGTTGGAATCTCCACTCGTCTGCGTACCCAATCGAACAAAAACGTCGCCATTCTGTCGCTTACTAATGTCAAGGATGCGCGAAAACCATTTCGATGACCGGCATGAAGTCTAAAAAAACATCCAAAAATCACTTCTAATGTTTTCTCATAATTTTTATTCATAGTAAGACAATAAAAATAAAAGAATAGTTACTTCTTACCACAACAGATTTATTCAGTGGATGTGCATTTCGAGAGCTAAGCTCCCATCTTCAGCAAAGATGCTGAAGATGGGAGCTTAGCTCCCGAAATGTACATCCACTAAATAAATCTGTTGTGGTAAGAAGTAACTATTCTTTTATTTTTATTGTTCCAACCACAGTGCTCTTAATATTTGTATACATAGTAAGACAGCTGCTTGTAGATGAATCAGGCCCACTTGTTCCTTAGACTTGAATCGTGCGGAAGTCGTATAGATTAATTTGTGTTTACATCTCTTTCCATATACCTGTCTATATCTAAGTATGGTGCTTAGGCTCAGCCGTTTAAAATGACTAGGTACATTTTTTAAAACTTCATTTACATATATTTCTTTGGCTCTATAATCTAGAGAATGTGATTGGTTCTACGCGAGATACAAAATAGTGCAATGCGCAAAAATCTATTGCTTACAGCATATTCACACGAAGATATCAGGAATTTCAGAATCGAGCGTTCATATAAAAATTGCTTCGAAAAGATACAAAGAGAAAAAAGTTTTTGGAATGAAGTTTCTTATCGCGGGTTGGCGAGGGGACCTAGCCGAGAAAAAATGTAACATGTCACGAAAAACCGTAAGACAAAAAATGTCACGAAAAACCGTAAGACGTATAATGTATACCTACTGGTATACGGTGATACCGGCTGTTTTTAGATTATACCGGGTGTTTTTAGATTATACCGGGTGTTTTTAGATGATACCAGGTGCTTTTAGATTATATCGGGTGTTTTTAGATTATACCGAGTGTTTTTAGATTATACCGTGTGTTTTTAGATTATACCGGGTGTTTTGAGATTATACCGGGTGTTTTTAGATGATACCAGGTGCTTTTAGATTATATCGGGTGTTTTTAGATTATACCGAGTGTTTTTAGATTATACCGTGTGTTTTTAGATTATACCGGGTGTTTTGAGATTATACCGGGTGTTTTTAGATTATACTGGGTGTTTTTAGATTATACTGGGTGTTTTTAGATTATACCGGGTGTTTTTAGATTACACCGGGTATTTTTAGATTATACCGAGTGTTTTTAGATTATACCGAGTGTTTTTAGATTATACCGGGTGTTTTTAGATTATACCGGGTGTTTTTAGATTACACCGGGTGTTTTTAGATTATACCGGGTGTTTTTAGATTATATAAAACGCGTTACGAAAAACGTCTTATACGAAAGGGACTTCGTTCCAAACGCGTGTCCCGCGACACGTTCCAAGTTTTTCTTTTAAATCGGTTCAGTCACTATGATTCTACGCGCGTTAGAAAATAGTGCATTGCACAAAAAGCAAGTGCACATCGTTACAACGGAATTATATTCCCGCATAGAAATATCAGGATAACAACATTTTTTTCTCACTCCTGTTTGCACGCACACCAACACAAAATGGGTGCGCAGACACGAAAACTGTATACTGAACGTGTGTGTGTGTGTAGACTGTAGGGCGAACAAAAGCAAGGCGCGCGGGATGACGGTTCGATTCAATACACTAAACAAGTAGATTGCCTATTTGAATACCAGAACGGCCTGAGCTTATTGCACTTTAGATGTATTATACACACAAATACGTCACAATATACATGAACACACTGAACTGAATGTGTCTCGGCAACGTTACTGCTGTGAGTTTACACTCTGTCAGATTACACACGATTTTTTAATACTCCAATGGTGGCACTGGAACTGAGAGATCCATGTGACCAGCATTGAAAGGCTGCTTAAATACCAAAAAGTAATATTATAGACAATAATTAGTGTAAATGTTTTTTAGTACAAATTTTAATAAAGAATTTCTGAAAAATAAAGATTGTTCCTCATAAAATCTCCTCAGACAAAATTACAGACAGAAAATAACTCAATTATTATTGGTTGTCGTTTACGGATCTCAGAGATCCAACGCCACCAAGTAATAAGAGGCGACAGCATTGGAGTGTTAAGGCAATTTTATTTTTTTTTCGTGGAGCGTTCTGTTGACAGTATAAAATCTAAATAAATATATAGTCAAACCTGAGTGAGTGAGAACTGGGCAAGCGAGAAAACTCGCTAAGTGGGAGTAATTGCATGGTATAATACTTGCCACGGTTCTAAAAGATTCGTCGCAAATGCATATTTTAGAGCCGTCCTGGTTGTTTTGTGGGAAAGGAAGACTCCCACCACCTCCCAGTTACCGGCACAGAACGTGCGCTCGTCGATGATTGGTTATCACTGGTTGTCGTGTCTCTTGTCGCTTTCCTGCTATAAGTACAGTTCGCGCTATTGTTAAGTTGTTTCTTTGATTGTTGATTGATCAAGATGCCTAATACAGTTTTGTATAGACAAGCACGAAACATATTTTTTTGGATGACTTTATGCAAGAAATTAGACCTTTAGATTAAAGAAAAATTAAAAATAATAATATAGTTTTTCAACCGACTGTACCTGCGCAAGCCTCCATTTGCATCTAACTTCAGAACCTTCAAAGCCGTGGCACGTATTATACCGTCTTTGAAACCCCCTAAAACCTCTATAAGTGAGAAATAGAAACCTCTATAAGAGAAAGACGTTTGTCAATCATGGACCTCTATAACTGAGACTACTACTTTTAAGCGATAGTCGAACGTATTAATAGTTCCACGAAATTTAAGAATGTGTCATAAATAGCTGAATTAACACTGTTTTTGGAACCCCCTAAAACCTCTATAAGTGAGAAATAGAAACCTCTATAAGAGAAAGACGTTTGTCAATCATGGACCTCTATAACTGAGACTACTACTTTTAAGCGATAGTCGAACGTATTAATAGTTCCACGAAATTTAAGAATGTGTCATAAATAGCTGAATTAACACTGTTTTTGGAACCCCCTAAAACCTCTATAAGTGAGAAATAGAAACCTCTATAAGAGAAAGATGTTTGTCAATCATGGACCTCTATAACTGAGACTACTACTTTTAAGCGATAGTCGAACGTATTAATAGTTCCACGAAATTTAAGAATGTGTCATAAATAGCTGAATTAACACTGTTTTTGTTTGATTGGTTTTGTTTTTCGTATTCTATTCGAATGGTCAAATGTGCGTGTGTATACTGACTTATCTGTCGAACTTACTATAGTTGATAAGTATCAATTGCGAAAAAAGGTTCGGCAAGTAATTATAAGGTTAAAACGAAAAATTAAAGTGTTATCTATGTCGAATAATGCATACATGTTTATTACTGTATATTTGCTGTATATATAAGTGAGAAAGGCCACTCCTGTACCTCTATAAGCTAGAAACTCGGGTTAGTGAAAAACCTCCATAAGCGAAAAAGAGATCGCGGTTCTTTGAACTCTTGCTTTTCCAGGTTCGATTGTATTTACCTACCGCAAAATAACGGACGAATATAATTCTCAAAATTAAATTTTATTTTTTAACAGACTAGTAATTTACTATTTTGATAAAATCCTCGGTATTTAAGTTCTGTGGAAACTGCTTGTAGAACAGAAATTGAATCAACCATTTACCTGTTTTGTGAAGATCATATTGAATTATAAAGAATCTAAATACAATCCTCAACACTAAAGTTCAGTGGAGACTATAAAATTCATACCTTTAAAATTCTAATATCTTGAACTGTGGTCTTATCGTTTTTCTGACAGACCATATTAAATTATTAATAACTTGACTGAAATCCTTTACTTTAGAGTTCAGACGAAATTATTGCAAGCGTTTCGACTGTAAATGCTTTTTTGACAGACATCATAATATCAATAAGTAGAATCAAATCCTGAACATTAGAGTTCAGTGGAAGCTCTTGAAATCGATGACGTGTTTAGAGGTCATTTAATTTAATAATTCTTTATTTAATAATACATAATAGCGAATATTGAATGAATAAAAGTATTTTATATTTTATGCCGGTGCCAGACATAGCAACAATATTTGAACACTTGTTTTAAATAGGGATGGGGATTATATATCGATTATTCGAAATAATAGATTATTTTCCTGCCAATCGATTCCGATTAGTCCCATTATTTCGAAAAACTGATTGTGGGGAAAACCGATTATTTTATTACCTTAAAATCGGATAATCGGTCTAAAAAAGAATATTTTTCCCGATTTTATAGAAGAAAGTTTTAAAAGAACAATAAAACTTTTTTTCTTCTATAAAATTGGGAAAAATATTCTTTTTGTGATTATTTCGAAGAATCGATTTATAATCCCCATCCCTAGTTAAAACAAGTGTTCAAATAAGTGTTCAAGTATTGTTGCTATGTCTGCTACAAGAAATAGTGTTATGTAATCGCTACTAAAAACAAGTTATTACACAATAAATTGTAAAGTGCGATTACAATACAGATGACATTCTAACCCTACTGCCAGACTATGCTCCTCGCACTGGTTCTCGCTCTGCTCATCGCGCTGTCGCGATGTTGCCCTAAGCGGCCACACACTGCTGTACTCGCGACGCTCCGCACTCGGCTTTCGCCTTTCGGCAATGGAGGTCGATACTGTGGCAGCGTGCGCACTATGCCTCGCTTGATGCGTACTGAGTGGTGCGGGAGTATGTGGCCGGCTTACTCGTGCTCTTATTGCCGGTCCTTTGACTCGCGCACAAAAAACCGACAATCGAGGGAGCACTGGGCATGACGAGGAGCATGACGTGCGACATGACGAGTAACGCGGCCACACAACGTCTCTGCCTCCTTTCCTCGCTACTTCCCATGCCACTCGTCGAGTGTGTGGCTGAGGCATAACAACTTCACATCGCACGTCTATATTCCACAAATAATTTAACAACTTCGATTGGACCGAAGATGATTTTCTGGTTAAATTATTAATAAGTTAAATAAACTCCTTGATATTAGAGTGCAGTGGATACGGTTTGTAAGCGATGAAAAGAAAACGTTCGATTAAAGAATGGGATGAAATCGGATGGAAATTGTGAACGATTCGAACGCGGGCGGGGAGGGGAAGCTAGCGAACAGCTTGCTGCATCGAATAAAGACAAAACAATGTGCTTGATAGAGACGACGGTAGATAACATTGTCTTCGAATTAAAGTGCCTAAATTTACACTGACGCGTTTAAACAAAAGAATTAACTGCATACTGATCACCGAGTGAATAGTATCTATAGGAATCGTTGGCACGTCCGATTAATTGAGAATTTACGATGTACCAAAAGCAGCGGCGTGCGTAATTAGAGAGACGTCTGTTGTTATAAAGCACTCTATTCTAACTTTTTAATTTAGGGGTCGATAATACGGTGATAGTTTGGTTTAATTTGATTTTTAGTGTATTTGCCATATGGCAACATACACTATTGGCGTTGGTCGGATGGCGGGACCTAGGGGTCGGACCAAAATTTCTCGCCGTTTCATAACCTCCTAAACACTTTGGCACCATTTTTAAAAATGTTTATATATATATGTACATATATATATATATATATATATATATATATATATATATATATATATTTATATATATATATTTATATATATATATATATCTCTAAGTCCGGCTCTGAAACTACAGCTGAAATAACAAATCAAGCAGTTTTGTCACGCAAGCAATATTTTTGTCTTAAGTAAAGCTGCGTATGGTTGAAATTTCAGTCACTCGTGTATGATTGGATGAGCGAATGTATAGGCAGTTCGTTTGGTCAGCCATTCGCATATGATTGGCTGAGCGAACATGTACGTGATTGTATTTGCAAAAAACAAAACTTGGTGACACAATATCAGAGATTCCGACTATATCTGATTCTACTGTCTTCTATTAAAGTTGATTTTGATAGAAACATTATCTTATTTAATAAAAACTGTTATCACATACTAGTAGACAGCGATCAAAATCGGTCCAGCTGTTTTCGATTAAATTCTGGAAACATTTCTAAAGAATCTTCGATTTGAAATATAGATAGCTATCAAAAATATTTCTGTCACTGTTATAGCATTTAGAAGAAAAATGGCATATTTTTAGAGAGCGTCGACTATAGTTACACTGAGAATTAATTATTAGTGTATTTGCCATATGGCGTCGGTCGGATGGCGGGTGCTAGGTGTCGCACCAAAATTTATATGTTTGTGTGTGTGTGTATATGTGAGTACGATAACTCTCGAAAGACTTAATCGATGTAGATGAAATTTGGTCCACATGCTAGAAACCATCACCGCAGGAAGTCTATGTAAAATTGGCCACATCGGACTATTTTTGAAAAAAAAATATTTAGAGGCCAAAAAAATTCTCAGAATCATTTCAAATTTCAAAGTTAGCCCTTTAGTAAAGATTAAAAGGTGCTGCCAAAATTTAAAAAAAACCCGGGTCGCAGTGCCAAAACCCTGCCGACAATATAGTGTATTTGCTTGTACAGGGCCGTGTGGTTTTATACTTTTATTATGTGAAATTAAGTTTGTTTTTGGGCAAAATAAAAAATTTAACCCCTTAATACACCCCTTAAAATAACGTTTTTTTTCTTAATTGTAATATTATTATTAATCTAACGTCTACACCGAATTAAATACACCCTTCAATAAATAAGTCACTATCTGCAAATTAGTGTTTTCAAAAAATTTATAAGTCCGGTCCTATCGGGCCGATTTTTTTAACATTTTAGGAGCACTTTTTAATTGCTATTAGAGGGTTAAATTTCAATTTTGAAACGATTCTGAGAATATTTTAGGTATTTTTGGGCCCAAAAACTTTTTTCAACCCCTAAAAACCACCCTTAAAATGACCCGATTGGGCCCATTTAAAATAGGCTTCGTGCGGTGATGGATTCCAACATGTGTGCCAAATTTCGTCAAAATGAATTAACTCCTTCGAAAGTTATTGCCCGTACACATATATACCTATATATATATATATATATATATACACATATATATATAAACATTTTCAAAAATGGTTCCAAAGTGTTTAGGAGGTTATGAAACGTCGAGAAATTTTGGTCCGACCCCTAGGTCCCGCCATCCGACCGACGCCAATAGTGTATGTTGCCATATGGCAAATACACTAATAAAATTAGCCCGTAGGATCGGATTTATAAAGTTTGTGGGTACGGATTTACCTACTTACTGAAGGGTGTGTTTAATTTGGTGCAAATGTTGGATTGATAATAATATTATAGTTAAGAAAAGATTGTTATTATAAGGGGTAACATTTCTTATCTATACTAAATTATAAAGAGAAAGATTTGATTGTTTGTTCCAAATAAACTCAAAAATTACTGAACCGATTAAAGAAAATGTTCACCAATAGAAAGCTCTATTATCAGCGAGTAATATAGGATATATTTTAGGATAGTTTCGGACTCCATTACAGTTGTCGCTGTCGAGTTCAACACACTACTGTTGTTGACATCGAGTGGGGCGCAGCCGTATGAGGTAAGATAGTGATACGATGGAACTGAAGGCTCCACTACTGTTGTCGCTACCGAGTTTAACACGGTGGAGCCGATAGCTCCACTACTATTGTTGATACCGTTTGAGGCGCAGCCCCAGGAGGTAAGATAGTAATACGGTGACTCCACTACTGTCGACGCTACCGAATGAACACAGCGGGGCCTAAGGCTCCACTACTGTTGTCGCTGCCGGATTTAGTTTCAACCGCGTGTGAAGCCTAGTTTGGTATAAAAAAGCCACACTCTGTATTGGCAAATACACTATATTGTCGGCAGGGTTTGTCAACGTGCAATTTTAAATCGATGTTGTAGATAAGTCCTGATGTCAGCTACTCAATACTTGCGCCAGCAGTGTTGCCAATTTCTAGAAAGTTTAAATGTTTCGTATAAAATCGACAACACACGCATTATTGCCAACATAACATTTCGATTAGGTATGTACTTACATCTCTACAATGTAACTAAATCCCACTTTATCGGCATCATGTTATGTAAGTAGTTGGTACCAACCTTATATAAACGTGCGTAATGGCTGCCTGCGTTCTTACAATGACGACAAGGACTTGTTTTGAATCGATACTCGGTTGTAGTGATAAGCGAAATTGGTGTAGTAGCAGTTCTATTGAAAAGTAATAGTTTAACGGGTCTATATACTATATAGGGACTAACAGAACTTAAGCCCTGGACTTCCAGGTGTCACGCGCCCACAAAAATTTAATTATCATATACGAATACTTTTTTATTATCACGTGTATAGTAAAAAATAATTAATATTAATGATTATCATTATTATGGATGGATTTTGACAATTTTTTTAGTGATCTTTAACAATTTTTTTTTGGTCACAGTTTACAATTTTTAATGAATTTTGGTAATTTAACAATTTTTTCAGTGAATTTCGATAATTCTTTGGGTAGATTTTGAAATATTTTTGAGTGAATTTATCGTATTATTTGTTTGGTCAGGTCATCAAATTTCAACTCTAATTCTGTTGTCATTAAAAAAGATTTTTAAGCTCCATTTTAAATATTCTTAATCTACCAAAAAATGGGTCCCCATTGGACTTCAATAAGCCCTAGGCTCAGAAAATCTGCCCTTAATAAAATATTTTTATGGGCTTGATTATTGATATAAGTAATTAAAGTTATTTCTGAATCATAGAACAAAAAAAGAACACGAAAGTGCAGAAGTGGGATAATTCAAGAAATATACGTCATTACTATCTAAAGATCCATTTCTTCATTTTTAGGTGTTATAAACAGAAAAACCCGGGTCGCAGTGCCAAAACCCTGCTGACAATATAGTGTATTTGCTGATACACGCAGTGTGGCTTTATTATGCGAACTTAAGTTGGTTTTTGGGCAAAATAAAAAATTTTACTCCTTAATACAGCCCTTAAAATCACATTTTTTTTATTAATTTCAATATTATTATCAATCGAACCTCTATACCAAATTAATGCAACTTTCAGTAAATAATTCACTATCTGCAAACTAGTGTTTTCATAAAATTTGTAAGTCCGGTCCTGTCGGGCCGATTTTATTAAAATTTTAGGGAAACTTTTTAATTACTACCAGAGGGCTAAATATCAATTTTGAAACGATTCGGAGAATTTTTTCGGTATTTTGGGCCCCAAAAATATTTTTCAACCCCTAAAAACTACCCTTAAAATGCCCCAATTACGCCCATTTTAAATAGGCTTCGTGCGATGATGGATTCCAACATGTGTGCCAAATTTCGTTAAAATAAATTAACTTCTTCGAAAGTTATAGCCCGCACACATATATACCTATATATATAAATATATATATATATATATATATATATATATATATATATATATATATATATATATATATGTATATACATATATATATAAACATTTTTAAAAATGGTGGCAAAGTGTTTAGGAGGTTATGAAACGTCGAGAAATTTTGGTCCGACCCCTAGGTCCCGCCATCCGACCGATGCCAATAGTGTATGTTGCCATATGGCAAATACACTAAAAAACGAATCACATGCCTCGGAGCCTCTTTGTATCACAGTTTCGAGAACGGGATTTTGAACGAAATTATTTACCAACGTGCATTATAATTCTAAATAAACTCGGATCGAAGAGGCCTCTGAAAAACCTCACTATTTTGAAGTTTCATTCAACTCGGCATCTGCAACTCAAACGTAGCTTGTCAGTTATATTCTGCGCGTCTTATACTAGGTTACAGAAAGTATTGTCAAAAAATCTAATTTAACAATGACAGATTGTGGTCACATACATTTCTCCATAAGAAAAACATTGTAGAATTTTAAATTGATCTGATCGAAAAATAATTTATCGATTGAAAATATCTTTTTTTTAAACTGTGTATACATATATTTAACATCGTTTTTTGTAAAATTTATACTTCGAAACAACTTTTTTCTATATAGATTAATCATTTGTTTTTGTACCATCTAATATTCTAGACAATAGGGAGTTTTACACCGACATTAGACTGTTCCTGAATGTTTGAAAACTGTAATTATATAATGTCAAACTAAGATCATCGTCAAATCAAATTTTTTGACAATGTTTTCTGCAACCGAGCATTAAGCTGTCAACAAATTTTGAGGTTATATATAACTGTCATCGTATTTGAATCTAAATGTTTACACATCTTCTGACACGTTGGGTAGCCAAGTTAATAGAACATGTTTGTGAGCACTGAGTCATAGGACTGTATAGCCGTCGCGTAAGTGCAAAGAGAACGTTCAAGAATAACCTCATATGTGGGCATTAAACAATAACAATAATGGTAACACGCAAGTCTCATGTTTGATGTTTATAGAAGTGTGTATGTGATACGTACACAAACATACTGACGTCACAAAACATAGAAAGAAGCGTGTGGTGGAAGCACCGGGTCTCAAACGGTGGAAGCAACGTATCGAAAAGGATAAGATGGTACAGTAGTATAGCGGACGTAATATGGCGGTGAATTACGTCACAAAAAACCGATTGCATAGAAGTAAATTGATGTGGTTTTCTCGGTCGCGGCGGCACCACGTAAACAAGAGGTATCCATTTACATTATATGCTAACGTTTTTGTGACGTCATTTACCGTCATTAGACAGCCGCTATATCGCTATCTTAGGAAACCAAGGCTTTAAAGAATGGTTGTAATGGTATGGAATCGAAATCAGAGTTGAAGGCTTTAAAGAATAGTGTCCGGGCGTAAAAAAATGCATGTATGTTTTTTTAGTCACATTTTGCTTTAGGTACTTTTATTTTCTGCCACTAGAAAAATGGCAAAAATGGAATGCGATACAGTCAAAATCGTTTACGACGACATCGTTTAGAACAACATACCGGTTATGTTGACCAAAATCATAGGTCCCGTCTGAATGCTATATGACCGCCTTATAAAAAACACTGCTATTTACGACATTGCTTATTACGACATACCGCATTAAGCGACTACAATTGATGTAATATCTTCACATCTTCGAAGAATTATATCTGTTAGAACGATCAGCTGTATTGTAAACAAATTTCGTACGCACAGAAGTGTTCCAAACAGACTAAATTTACAGATTTTATGAATACAGAAAAATGATAATAATAATGTGAATATTATTCTTATTAATATCTATGGATTTATATGTACCTACACTAGAGTTGGGTAACTCAGATCTGAACCGGTTCAAAGAGCCGACTCCGACAGAAGATCCGTGAGAGCCGACTCACTTTTTTTTGAGCCGACGGATCAACGGATCCCCATAGCTCAGTGAAACACTCAACACACAGAAGCACATTTTACACTTACGTATCAGTTCTTGCTTTGATGCATCTGTCAGCTCAAATGACTCATGCATCATATGTTTGGCTATGCATTCTTGATTCTATACAGGTCGTGATATGATTGACTGAGCTAGGTAACTCAGTGGCAGACTGCAGTAACATATTCAGAACTCGGCTCTTTTTGAACCGGTTCAATGAGCCGGCTCACATACGGGATCCAGATGCAAAGATGCATATCACTAAAAAGACCCATTTTTCCCATCTCTAACCTACGCATTCAATAATACTACATACTTAATAAAAAATTACTTTGTACCTCGAAAACATCACCGGTTGTTACGACTATCGGTTTTTACGACCAAAAATGAATAGACCCTCCGATGTCGTTATAACAGATTTTGATTGTATTTCCAAAACGTGAGTAAGTGTATTTTACACACACACATCCAATTACTAAGAGTGATTTTGACAAAACATTTTGGTGATCGCTGAGTACTGTGTGCCCGTTTGTACAAAGGCATCATTAAGCGAATAGTTGTACACTGCTGTTGATGGCAGCACTAAACCGTCTCCTGGAAGTATAGGAGGACCGCACCACTTGATCAGCGATATCCGCAGTCGCGACCTCGGAAGTGCATCAGCCGCCGCACTACTTCAATATCCGGCTTGTGCCAGCCAACTCAGTGGGCAACAAGGAGTATAGACGTTAATGTCGTTCATCGCCAATACACACACACAAACACACACACACATATTGCTTATCGACTTCGTTCACCGTGAACGTCAAAAAATTCCTTGAAGTGAAACTTCTCTAGCCGTGTAAAGAGTAATTTTGCTCAACAACGTAACGAAAATATCGTCAGAAGTAGGGGAGATGAGTTACTAACGGGAAATCGAAACCGATTGGCTAGCGGGTAGGTGCAAATGCGTTGAAGGGGACACGTCTCTTTCGGTTTAGTGTTCACTTGGTTACGAATGTTTACTAATTAAGTTTCACTTCAGACGCGTAAGATTTATACGAATCCAGGTTTATATAAGGGAGCTTAAAAAAATTAAATCTCCTTCAGAAAAACTACTCGGAGAGAGAAAATAATAAAATTTTAAGGTCGGCGCCTATTTAATTACTTAAACTTTTTACATATTAAATTGGCGTCGACCTCTTTATTGGTTTTTTTGAATATTAAAATTTTTTCTTAAATTTTATTTTTCATTTTTTATTGGATTTGCAATACGTATTTGGCGCGTTATTAAATATTAACCGACTCCTTTTTTATGTTTAATTACTAAACTTAAAAGTAGAAATATATGTAGGTATCTATATTAAAAAATTCCTGAACCGATCCTAAAGTAAAATTTATGTGATATTTCCTGAAGGTACTTAAAACTACTGAGTCGATTTTGATCGCTTTTTCACTGAATTGTTTGATGTATAAATCAGGAAAATAGCGCTTCTACTAAAATATAGATAGATAGACAGCTGAGGTCAGTGACCCTTCTACTAAAGAAGCAGTAGCTAAAAATTAACCGGTGATAAAAAGGCTAGCTTCCAAAAATATTCATAAAAGGTGTACATGGTTTTAAAAATTGATAAATAAAAATTATTCTTACAGGGTATCTCTTAACTTACTGCCAACATGTAAACTAAAAAGAACAATTTTACAAAAAAAAAAGAACAAGTAAAAAAAAACCCGAGTCGCAGTGCCAAAACCCTGCCGACAATATAGTGTATTTGCTTATACAGGCAGTGTGGCTTTATTACGCGAACTTAAGTTGGTTTTTGGGCAAAATTAAAAATTTGACTCCTTAATACACCCCTTAAAATAACATTTTTTTTCTTATCTGCAATATTATTATCAATCTAACGTCTACACCGAATTAAATACACCCTTCAATAAATAAGTCACTATCTACAAATTAGTATTTTCAAAAAATTTGTAAGTCCGGTCCTGTTGGGCCGATTTTATTAAAATTTTAGGGACACTTTTTAATTGCTACTAACGGGTTAAATGTCAATTTTGAAACGATTCTGAGAATTTTTTCGGTATTTTGGGGTCCAAAAACATTTTTTAACCCCTAAAAACTACCCTTAAAATGGCCCGATTACGCCCATTTTAAATAGGCTTCTTGCGGTGATGGATTTCAACACGTGGTCCAAATTTCGTTAAAATCAATTAACTCTTTCGAAAGTTATTGCCCGCACACATATATATAAATATATATATATAAATATATATATAATATATATATATATATATATATATATATATATATATATATATATATATATATATACATATATATACATATATATATATAAACATTTTTAAAAATGGTGCCAAAGTGTTTAGGAGGTTATGAAACGTCGAGAAATTTTGGTCCGACCCCTAGGTCCCGCCATCCGACCGACGCCAATAGTGTATGTTGCCATATGGCAAATACACTAATAAAATACCCCATCCGTGTGGTTTTCAAATAAAAATGCACATCAAAGGAATGTAAATAATTCCATATGAAGTTAGGTTACGCATTTTTGAAACCCACTGTATAAATACATGTATCTAATCTTCTCTATTCAAGATTGCAACATTAGGTACTTGCACTTACAGAAACCTGTTTTGGTCTGTTGGATTTATTTGTACGGACAGTCGTTCCGTACAGGATGCACTATCTTACTTAGTGTATCCACTAAATGCCACATGCAGAGCGACGTGGAAGGACATTAAGGTGATTCGCATTAGAATCTACAACCTAATCACCTAAACAAATGTTTTACTTGTTAAGAGGTATATGCAGTTACCTACAGTAACTCGGCAATGGATATTCCTTATGTATTGTTTACATGTTTTACTTCAATCGTGTATAAAGATTACAAGCCCTTTTTTTTTCAATGCTAAATTTTCCTATTTGTTTTAGTAATTTGCCTAGGTAAAATCTCTTTAGGATAGTTTTTTTTTGCAAAAATTAGGTAGATCGTGATTTCGCTTATGTTGATAAGTAAAATTATAATAATAATAATAATAATAATAATAATAATAATATGCAAAAGGCCGTACTTATTGGGTCGCTCCGTGTACTCCGTGCGCACGACCCAAACTCACTGTAATCGCCCATTTCATGGTTAGAGACGCGGTTACAGTTACAACTTGCTCCACAAGTATCCTTAGTATGACGGTGACGAACCTGAAGTTTGGGTGCTTGTGGATGCAAATTTTTTTAAGGAATATTTCCTTCTCAATAATAATAATAATAATCATTATGCGTTTAACGTCCGTTTCTCGACTTTATGTCATAACAGACGCCATTCGCACCATTACTATTTTCCATCTACCACACTTCCCGTTATTTTTCTACATTTTTAAAACTTCAAGTTATGTAATAGCAATGGGCGAATGAAGGAATTATAGGAAATTAGGATAAGGCAGGTAATTTTTGAACTAGGAGTTTGATAGGTAATTGGCCATGGCCACAAATAAGGAACCATCTCGATATTTATCTGGAATTAATTGAGGGAAACCATGGAAAACCTCAATCAAGATGGCCGGTACAGGAATGACCGTTTCTCGGCGAGAGGCAGTAGGAAAAAATCCCAGCCACATCTGCCCCCGCCGGGATTCGAACCCGAACTTCCCGAATGCGAGTCTAGTGCTGTCACCACTACTCTACCCAGCTCGGTGATAAGTAAAATTACTTAAAGTTGTACACTTTTGGTTCTGCCAACGATTTTAATCCGTGATTAAAAAACAGTCTAGCCTTTCGCAGACCTTAACTAGTTGTGACCATTTTATTAAAAAGTCGAATGTGACCCGTAATCCTGAAGAGGTTGTTAACCCCAGTTAGATAAAGATCTCAACCGACATCCCTCTTAAGTCTGTTTTACCGTTTTATTATTACATTTCATTTTGTTTTACTACCAAGATTAATTATGACTCTTAAACCTATACAGGGTGTTGAAAAACTATAACGACAAACTTGTAAAACACATATTTAGTTAAGGAATCATAGGTCGAAAATGCCTCGGTGCAGTGTAGCGTTACGAGCGTCAGAATTTTCCGTTTAGATCAAAGTATGCTTTGTCATATTCAAATTTCTCTGAATAAAATAAGGGTTTCAAACTTTGACACAGTTATAATACTTCCTAACCTATAAAATATTTTTCCGTAAATTTGAGATGATCAAAGTTTGACACAAAAAAGAGGTGTGTCGATACGTGGATATACGACGGAAATTATGTTAAGAGATATAAAAAGTTAAGAAATATAAAAAACAAAATTATTTAATTTAATTTTTTTCCACGATTCACTGTTGCTTTTCATAGCAGTTGTAAATTGTAAATTGATCCATTTCAGACTAGTGCGCAAAGTGAAATAAAAGTAATGCACTTTCATCAATCCAATAGTACTATCTCTCTCAGTTGCTTTTTAAATTTATATGAGCAACAGAGACAAGCATAGTAGGCGTTGCCATCGTAAACAGTCTACATATATATCCAATATGGCCGAACTACTGAACCGATTTAAGAAAAAAATTTGTGAAACTATCCTGCAGGTATGTCTTATATTAAACAGAAAAAGCGTCATCAAAATCCATTCACTAAGTCTGGAGATATGAGGTAACATATATAAAAAAATCTCCTTTTTTAAGTGTTAAAAACGGCCGGACAGCTTAAAAAAAATGATAGGAATCGGTAAACATTCCGTGCAAAATGGTGTCAAATTTTGTCAAATCGCGATTAACCCCTCAAAAAATTATGGCTAAACAAATATAAAAAGAAATATACATCTTGAATTAATAACTTCTTGGTTTGACTCGGTTAAAAATACGTTTTTTATGGACTTTTAATAGTTTGCCGGTGGACGTTTCCAACGCTCTGTATATAAATATCGTCTTGCTTAGTCATTGTTTGATCATAGTTAAATAGCTTGAAAAGTCGTTTCAAGAACACTGACAAATTATATATAGTTTAATGTTCAACTTTATTGCCACAAATTTTGACCTCCATTATAATTACGTCATTGCTTGGTTCCTAATTAACTAGGATAATCCTACGTAGTTTAGTTTTGATGACATTATTTAAAGTAAACTCATTATTGTAATAATTCATGATATAATTTCTGTATTTTGCTTGATTTTACAAACAGTTTACAGACCTAAAATAGTAGATTAAATTAAAATTGATATCGTCTATGGTAATAAATAATTGGTAGGGTAGTGAGAACTTGGACCTCAATAAATCAAATACTAAATTTCACAAATTTGCAATGTTTCGAAAATTATTTTTCTAGTTTTTCAGGCAAGGTTTCGGTTCAGAATCATGTTGGAAGAAGTAGATAAATCACCTACGAAATAGTTAAAAATTTGTGAAAGTTAATATTTGATTTATTCAAGTTCAGGTTCTCACGACCCTATCGATCATCTATGCAATAGTGGTTTATGTAACTAGATTGAAATGCACTTTTTTATATATATTTATATATACCTTCAAGGTGATCATCTTGAAGGTATGCAATATTAAAAAGAAAAAAAAATCATTAAAATTGGCTAGCAATTGATGAAGATAACGAGGAACATACATAAAAAACTACTGGATATATCTAATTGTAAGTAAAATTTATGTGGGACCACCATGAAGGATTGCTAGACAATATGGCGAGCCCGGCAGGGCGAGTAGTCATCGGGTCGCAGAGCAACTTCATAACACTTCGGTCTTGGAAAACTATTATAAAGACACATTCAAAACAGTTTTACGTACGCCAGTAATGATAATTGGCGCCACAGGCCTGATTCAAAACACATCGATCTTGGAAAACTATTATTATGACACATTGAAAACAGTTTTGCTTACGTCAGTAATGATAATTGGCGCCGCAGGCCTGATTCAAAACACATCGATCTTGGAAAACTATTGTTATGACACATTGAAAACAGTTTTGCTTACGTCAGTAATGGTAATTGGCGCCGCAGGCCTGATTCAAAACACATCGATCTTTAAGAACTATGACAAAACAGATGCTAAAAAGGTTTTGTGTTTGTAAAAAAAATGTATGCCGCAAGCCCATACCAAAAACATTGATCTTTGAAAGCGGTGTAAAGTTGCCTGCAAAAAGGTTTAGCACAGATCATCTAGTTGCTCTATTAAATAGAATAAGTCTCGTTAAAATCGGTTCACAACTGGCGGAGATATCGCGGAATATACATAAGTAAAAAGAAGAAACCAAACTCACTCATTTTTGAAAACAATAAATTGAAAATATGGACTGGTGCTAGGCGCAAATGACCCTTACTCTTGGTAGCCTGAAAAATCAACAACCAAAATAGGCATTCTTCCTAAACAAGTAAGTCACGGAAAATGGAACTGTGGCGTTGAAGTATTTCCCCTAGTTGTTTTAGCGAGCGCTTTTTCAGGGAGATACTAAAAAGTACAACTGCACTATGTCACTGCTGCGAAATTGTTTTTACGATCGAAATGGCCCCATTTACAAAAGACACGAGGATTTGTACTAACGTGAAGTTGACAACGGTAGATCCGCCAACACTATGTAAACATAACCTCACAACTCCACCTCATTTCCCTGCATTAGTCAACGACAATGGCACTCCAGATAAAGGCAAAAGATGTCAAGTAGGCTGGTTGAAGATCAACCCGGCAGATATCGCTATAATATAGTTATATATTGAACTCAAATTAGAAACCTTTCCCTACATCAGCTTTGACAAGGTGAAAACCTGACAAATAATATCGCGTCATTTGTTCATTTTGAATTTGATTTGTTAATTTTTTTGTAAAGGAATAATGCAAATGGAAAGTTTTTCCTTAATTTTTTTAAAATTTGCTTTATAACATTTTGCATGGCGAAATTAAGGAACATAATCGGGGAACATATTTACTTATTTGCAATTTCAATTTTCTACGACTAGTTAATTAATTAAATAGTTAATAAATTACTGATATTTACTTAAATAATTAAATTAATTATAAGAAATGCAATTATTCGTATCATTTCTATAAACAAAAAGACATTTTTGCAGAAGTTACAGGCTTGACAGATGACTAGACAAACGAACGGTCAATGGAGCTTCGCCATTTTTTTGGTACGAAAGTGAGCATTTGTTTTAATACTTTATACGTACGGGAAAAAATTAAAGACTATTTGAACTTTTTTTTTGCTGTCAAAAACAATACCAGTACTATAACAAATTACGTAGTTTAGTACCTACTGAACTTTTACGAAATTCGGGTCGTTAATTATGTCTCTTAATAACACTCCGTAAATCATTTGTTAAGCAGAGAAATTTTGATAAAAATTATTTTTAATCTTAGAGAAAAATCTCTTATGTCAGAATTTTCACAAGTTTCTTTTCCGAGGCAAGAAAATGTTATATTTGGCATCGTGGGAGAAACGGGACATTTATGGTAGAACTGACAAGACAGTTATGTAGATATTTAAATTAGAGTTGGGTAACTCAGATCAGATTTTTTGAGCCGACGGACCAACGGATCCGCATAACTCAGTGAAACACTTAACACACAGAAGCACATTTTACACTTACGTATCAGTTCTTGCTTTGGTGCATCTGTCAGCTCAAATGACTCATGCATTACATGTTTGGCTATGCATTTTTGATTCTATACAGGTCGTGATATGATTGACTTAACTAGGTAACTCAGTGGCAGACTATAGGAACATATTCAGAACTCGGCTCTTTTTGAACCGGTTCAGTGAGCCGGCTCACATACGGGATCCAGATGCAAAGATGCAGATCACTAAAAAGACCCGTTTTCCCATCTGTAATTTAAATGACGAAAAGACTGGCTATGCAAACTGTATTCTTATACCAAATACCTACTGTCATAAAAAAAAAATTCTGTTAAAGCGTACGATGACGCGTGTAACGACTAGTAATAAATATTATGAAATTTGATATTCATTTTTATGGTTATATAATAGGGTTTTTTCATGTAAAAATTAACCAAAACATGCTTGTCAGCTACCTAACTAATTTATTTTTGACAGATCTTCAGAACAAACGAACATCCGACTTTTTTATTTTCAAAACATTTCCGAAACTACGAAGCTTAGAGAAAACATTTTATACGAAACTTTATTGGAAAAATAAATAGAATATTAAACCGTTATCAAAAGTATCATCATTATACAAAAAACAACATTATACCATATATCTCTTCAGCGCATGCGTGAATTTTCCTCAAAAATAACAGAGTTCTACATATCAGTATATTAAACAACCTCCCAAAATTTAGTTTCAATCCGCTCATCCGTTTGACCTATAGTGCTCACAGTCAAACCGATCAACAGACAGACATTTCCCAAAAATACGTTTTTTGGATTCAGGGAACCCCAAAACGAAAAAATATCATAAAATTTTGAAAAGTGAATTTTTACCTAAATTAGTACCATTCCATACTAGTGGGTTGGAATCAGCGTTGCCAGCCGTCCCGATGTTGGCGGGACGTCCCGATTTTTAAATCAAAATTAAATATCCCGCGCGGGACAGGCTCAGTCCCGCTTTTTGGGGATAACTTGATCGTGCGTAAATAATTATTCTCTTATTGTAAGTTGCAATTTGTAACACTCACTCCTCAGACTATTGTTTGAAACGCCATATTTTTCTAATGAATAAAACTTTTTTGATTTTGATTTGTTTTTTTTTTTTTTTTTTATTCAGAAGACGAATAAGACTCAACTATTTAACGATAGGGTAAATCTGATTTAAAATACTATATTTTTATTAAAATGCATTTTCTATGGCTATTTTTGCTATCTATTGTCACGTAAACGTAATTTGAACTCAAATAAAAAGATAAATATTTAAAAACTCCTGATTATATACGTTTTTTTACTATGTCCCGCTTTCGACGAAAGAATCCCGCTTTTTTCCAAAATTCTGACTTGGCAAAAAAAAAATCTGGCAACGCTGGTTGGAATGGTTAAATAGTGTAGTGATCTACACTGGGAAGTTAAAAGACATAAGCGATTTTGTATTTCGGTCATAAATATCAGAATTAAGCTACTAAAACTAAGTTTTAATGCGAACCGAAATAATATGCAAAAAGGAAAGCGGAACGACTTGAAGATAATGTCCCTCCAACACATTTTCGTAGACTCTAACTATAGCTATATATTTATGTAGTATTTATCATTTATATTCTGTCTTTTTCTAGCGGCCATTAACTGGCTATGTGCAACATCTACGCTATACCGGGGATGCGAACCATAAATATAATCAGAAACATTTTACCATTCTAATTTTACTAGTGGAGAATGCTACCAATTACGGTCAAAATTCACTTTTCAAAATTTTACAGTATTTTTAGGTTTTAAGGTTCCTCGAGTCCAAAAAAAAATATTTTTTTTTTGAGATAAGTACCTAAGTCTATTAGTCTGTTTGTCTATGACCACGATAGTCAGATGGCTGAACGGTTAGAAACCAAATTTTGGTAAAATGCTTGACACGTAAATATGACGAGCTCTATTGTTTTGGGGGAAAATCAGCGCATGCGCAGAAGAGATATACATTATAACGTTATTTTTCTGTTATAATGGTGTATTGTTCATATAATAATATAAAAATAATATTAATTTATTACTTCCATAAAGAATACATTGATATTATTCTATTTATTTTTCTAAGAGAGCTTTGGTAAAATAAAATTTCTAAACTATTGTTCCAGAAATATTTTGAAAATAAAAAATAATCAGTTGTTTTGTTCTGAAGTTCTGTCAAAAAGAAATTAGTTATGTAGCTGACAGGCATGCTTTGGTTAATTTTTACGTGTGAAATCATATTATGTAACCATGGATACGAACAGCAAATATCATAACATTTGTTAGTAGCCGTTACCCGCGTCACTGCGCGTGTTAACAGAACTTTTATTTTATCTCTTATAATATGTCAAATTTTATATTTATGAAGCTGGAATGGCTGAATTTTTTTAAGAAAACTTTTGTATATTTTAATTGAATTGTATGCGCTACTTTGTCAAATCTAGAGACTTTAGTGACTCATGAGCAATAGCACTATTAGTGTCCAAAAAGTGAACTATAATGCGAACCCGTTTCTGTGGTCGAAAAAATCTTGAAAAAACCTATGTTGTTCGGACTCCTTTATATTTATACTAGCCACTCCCCGCGGCTCCGCCTGCGATTTTAATAGTTAAGATTGTTTCATTACTCACTCACTCTGTTCGTTCGTTCGCTCGAATTTATAATTAGTTGTTTCATTACTCACTCACTCCATTCGTTCGCTCGAATTCATAATTAATTGTTTCATTAGTCACTCACTCCGTTCGTTCGCCTGAATTTATAATTAGTTGTTTCATTACCCACTCACTCCGTTCGTTCGCTTGAATTTTTAATTAGTTGTTTCATTACTCACTCACTCCGTTCGTTCGCACGAATTTATAATTATATGTTTCATTACTCACTCATTCCGTTCGTTCGCTCGAATTCATATTTAATTGTTTCATTACAAACTTACTCCGTTCGTTCGCTCGAATTTATAATTAATAGCCGCTCCCCGCGGCTCCGCCCGCGATTGTAATGAAACACGGCAGCAAAAACAATAGTGGAAATTTCAGCAGGACCAACAGCTAAACGTAAATTATTTGAATGAAAAAATAATCAAGATAAAAATAAAATAAATTTTAAATTTTTTTTAAAAAGCAGATAATAATTTTGGTCAGAATAATTTTAAGCATTAACTAAAAAAAATTATAATTAATTGCAAATTATTTGACATTTGATATCAGAATGTTTCAGAGTTTGTTGTTGGTAACCAAGGCAACCAACAACTCGTCCATGGTCTGTTATATCATAGAATATAGCAGGCCATGGACGAATTTTCTGATAATCCCGCAGGAATCTAACGTTTTTCCGGGATAAAAAGTATTCTATTATTTAATCCAGGTAATAAACTATCTGTGTGCCAAATTTCATCCAAATCCGTTCAACCTTTTTTGCGTGATAAGGTAACAAACATCCCGACTCACATTCGCATTTATAATATGTATAGATAGATAGATTTTGAATGTCGTTGATTCATTTGTTTATGTCGGTTTAAGACGCAAGTCACTTATTTAAATCATCCTGTTACGTCACTTCAGTGGATGTTACGGCCGAGCAGGCTTGCATTATGTATTCGCTATACTCAGTTCTCCAGCAGACATCCGTTTCCGTTACGCATTGCGTTAATTTCACTCGACACATTGAAATTGCCTCCCCACAAACATTGCAAAACAGTGCATTTACACGCATTACACTACACTGGTGCAGTGTGACAGCTGACGAGCTCTTGGCAGGTAATTATCACGTCAACGTGATATTCAGGATTGTCTAGTCGCGTATCGAGCGATCTAGAGTAGTGGTGAGAGCACTGGACTCACATTCAGGAGGTACCGGGTTCGAATCCTGACGGGGGCAGATGTGATGGGGACATTTTTCTATTGCTTTTCGTCGAGAAACGGAATTCCAATGCCCTGCCATTTTTCATGATTTTCCTCAATTAGTCGGTATATATTATTTTTCAAAGGTGCTTTTTTGTCGGTATGAAATATCTCCTTTAATACTGTATCAAAATTAATATTTGATATGCCATTTTGGAGATTGTTTTTCTCTCTAATAACGAAAGCTAAGTTAATATCTTAAAATTAATGTTTTCATTAAAAGATTACAGGTTAAAAATTTTACAATTTCATTACAGAAAATAACATTCAGAAAAAACAAATGTCGACATCTGGTGGCCATCTGTTTATAATACAGTAATAAATTGTAATACTACGTTCTTTCTTTACTCTTTGAAACATTGCACTTCTTCCGTTTTTAATCTGTCTCAGTTCTATGAAGCATTGTATTACAAGTGACTCAGTACCGACAATCGACACTGAGAGCAAAATTCATATGAGATGTGAAACATTCATTCAGTCACATCTATTATTATATCATATATCATGCGAAAGAACCATTTCGAATGAATCATTCGATTATAACAATCATTCGAATAGCAGCATTTCGATTATTAAAATCATTCGATTATTTCCAAGTGTAGTTCCAACCGTTGTAAATCCGAAGTCAATGAAACATTCATTCAGTCATATTTCAGGCATAGCGCCAACACTTATCGTGATACACCATGCGAAGAAATCATTTCGAATGAATCATTCGATTATAACAATCATTCGAATAGCAGTATTTCGATTATTAAAATCTTTCGATTATTCCCAAGTGTAGTTCCAACCGTTGAAAATCTGAAGTCAATGAAACATTAATTCAGTCATATTTCAGACATAGCACCAACACATCTATTATTATTATGATACAGCATACGAAGGAATCATTTAGAATGAATCATTCGATTATAAAAATTCAAATAGCAGCCTGTCGATTATTAAAATCATTCGATTATTCCCAAGTGTAGTTCCAACCGTTGTAAATCTGAAGTCAATTAAACATTCATTCAGTCATATTTCAGACATAGCACCAACACATCTATTATTATGATACAGCATACGAAGGAATCATTTAGAATGAATCATTCGATTATAAAAATTCAAATAGCAACCTGTCGATTATTAAAATCATTTGATTATTCCCAAGTGTAGTTCCAACCGTTGTGAATCCGAAGTCAATGACCGACTATGCGTTTTGTGAGTCTTTTAACATAGCCGTAGTTCGATTCGACGACGCATCAGTATGATGTCGACACCGTGCCACTAGCAATGGTGACCTAATTCAGATTTAATGTCTGTATGCGAGTGACACCAAGTTTAGCCCATTTGATTCATTAGATAATCTCGCTGCGTACTGCAGCCGACGAGCCAGCCAGCCAATAGCTAGTATTAGCCTTCCTGCTAGGCTAGCCAGTCGACCCGGAGGAAATAATTGATCGCTCCTGTTACATATGGATGAATGTACAACAGTATCTCTCAATTGCAACAGATATATTCCTCATCGGTCCATGCCAATACGATCATCGCATAAAGTTATATAACGACACTAGTCTTTACCCGCGGTTACACGCTAGCGCTTATATTGGCTCTCTTGGAAACGTTGTCAAAAAATCTGATTTGACAATGACCTTAGATTGTGAGCATACATATTTCTTCACATGATAGCAATGTAGACTTTTAAATCAATCCTGCTATTCCTGCTCAAAAAATACTTGTTCGATTGAAACAATATTCCTCTTAAATTGTGTATACCTACATCGTTTTTTTGTATAATTTACACTTTGAAACAGTTTTTTTTTTGATAAAAAAGCTCGAAAGGCGATCTTTTTCTATGTAGATTAAGTATTTGTTTTTGTGTAAATACAATCAACAGGGAGTTTCATAACGATATTAGACTGCTCCTGGATGCACAAGCACTGTAAGATATGGTCACAATATAAGGTCATTGTCAAATAAAATTTTTTGACAATGCTTTCTGCAACCCAGCACCTGATTGTATAGCGATCATTTCATATATTATTACTTCAGTCGAAGGTATCGAACGATCGCGTCAACGTCTGTTTTGAGAGAACATTTATAGGGGATAGTCACTGTGATGGTCCAAGAATTTTTTGTTTGCTTTAATTTAAAGTTTATAGCTTCAAAAATATGTGTATAAAATTTTAAGTCAAAATTTCGAAAATTGACTGAGTTACAGTCATTTTAGTGAAGCAGGTGCGCTAGGAACAGACGCAGTAGGCGATGCGTAACTATATTTTGCATTAGGTGAAGCATTAGAGTTTATTACTGGCGTATACGCAAAATTTGAAAACGATCCAGCGTTTCATTTCTTGGAATACTTCTAAAAATGTTGTTTTTAAAGTTCGTGTACACAGGCAATTATGGCTAACAAGCTTCCGTCACATCTTTTTTTTTTTTTGTTTGAATATTAATCTTCAAATTTTAAGAAATAAAAAACCGCATAAGCTTGAATAGCTCTAAAAATATTACAATATTTTAGCTATATATACCATACCGTTTTCATTATTTAAATAATTAAAGTTAAACTTTATTTTTTTATTGACTTTTTTTCTTTTTTGTCCTTGGTAATTAATATAAAAATGATTTGTCGGGAAAAAGGACTTTCTTAGTAAACACTTATTTGTTATTTATAGCGACGTTTCGTTCCTTTCTTGGGACTTTTTCAAGCTTTATAACTATTAAATGTGTTGGTCAAGCAGATATGTAAATAATGTAAATGAGGATTTTAGTTAAACAATTGTTCATTAAAAAGTTTGCAATAATTCCGTTTTTAAAAAATATTTTTACGGTTGATGAAAAAGTCCCAAGAAAGGGACGAAACGTCGCTATAAATAACAAATAAGTGTTTACTAAAAAAGTCATTTTTCCCGACAAATCATTTTTATTTTTATTTTCTAATACAATTATTGATTTGAAAAATGTTATTCAATTACAATTTGTATCTAATACTCATTTGAGAAAAGTAATTCAATTACTGACTTTTTGCTTTTTTGTCCTTGGTAATTAATATAAAATTAACAAATAAGTGTTTACTAAAGTGTCCTTTTTTCCCAACAAATAGATTTGTAATTCAATTACTTTTACTATCTTTAGGTGTAATAATACATAACTAAAAAAAAAAAAAACACTGAATTTGTTGAAAGTTGAACAAACTTAGGTTGATGAGTGTATTTTAATGTGTTCAGACTCGTAGGACTGAATTTGTAAAAGGGATTCAGCTAGATTACAAAGTCGATGGGGGACATTTTAAAATTAAATTTATTCCGGAGCAGTTCTTTATCTGCTGAATATCAGTGATTTATATGTAATCTGTTTACACAATGACTCGCTATTCTCTATGCCACCTGTATACCAACTTGTATTGATATTCATAACCTATAATATTTATAAGTTAAGTGTTCCATCTTATTTCTGTTCTGGTCTTTAGATGATACTGCGTAGAACAATTGAAGGGGTGATTTAATAGAACTAAAATAAAATAAATGAAGTCGCGCTAACTGATCCCACAGTAACTTTTGTATATTTTTAACACGCTTTTTAGCTTTACTTGTTTGTTTGTAAAGGAATCTTTGAACGTAAAATCCACCCATTTCAAAACGTCAGATTAAACTGAAACTTTGCATGCTTATCAAGGATCGACGACAATACAATAATTTAATAAGTTTGTGCCATTATCCTGACCGACTTTCAGGATAAAAAACTTGAAAATTTACAGCAAGCAAGCTAACACGCTGCGCAGTGAAGTACGTTGCGTTGCCTACCCCATAGTCAAATTCAATATTGTTTTTTAGTCTTATAATTAAAAAGTTTAAAAAAACTAAGACAACACGGTTTTATGGACTAAAAAATGCAAAATAATTTGATAACAATTTAGTTTTACTGTAAAAAAATAAATTAATATAATGCAAAAAGGAAACGAGCACAAATTAAAAAAGAAAATAAAGCCTGTTTGATTTTTTATTGATTCGGATTTGGTCGAACAGTATTTGGGAACGTTTCACCAGCTATCTACTTTTCGAATAAGGCTACTGGGTTTACAACAATTCGAGACCTAAACATAGTATGTCGGATCTGATCAAGCAGTATTTGGGTACGTTTCTTGAACTATCTACTTTACGAACATACGCAACTACTGGTTTTTCAACAATTCGAAGTCTGGATGATTTTCTAAAACTTAATATTGGATCTGATCGAACAGTATTTAGAAAAGTTTCTTAAACTATCTACTTCTCGAACATACGACTCCTGCTTTTACAGCAATTCGAAATCTGGATAGTCCATTAAAACGTAGTACTGAATTTTATCAAATAGTATTTGAGAGAGTTTCTTAAACTATCTAATTCTCAAACATACGCATCAACTGATTTTTCAACAATTCGAAGCCTGGATGATCTTCTAAAACTTAATATTGGATCTGACCGAACAGTATTTAAAAAAGTTTATTAAACTATCTACTTCTCGAACATACGACTCCTGCTTTTACAGCAATTCGAAGTCTGGATAGTCCACTAAAACGTAGTACTGAATTTTATCAAATAGTATTTGAGAAAGTTTCTTAAACTATTTACTTCTCGAACATACGCATCAACTGATTTTTCAACAATTCGAAGCCTGGATGATCTTCTAAAACTTAATATTGGATCTGACCGAACAGTATTTAGAAAAGTTTATTAAACTATCTACTTCTCGAACATACGACTCCTGCTTTTACAGCAATTCGAAGTCTGGATAGTCCATTAAAACGTAGTACTGAATTTGAGGAAATAGTATTTGGGAAAGTTTCTTAAACTATTTATTTCTCGAACATACGCATCAACTGATTTTTCAACAATTCGAAGCCTGGATGATCTTCTAAAACTTAATATTGGATCTGACCGAACAGTATTTAGAAAAGTTTATTAAACTATCTACTTCTCGAACATACGACTCCTGCTTTTACAGCAAATCGAAGTCTGGATAGTCCATTAAAACGTAGTACTGAATTTGAGGAAATAGTATTTGGGAAAGTTTCTTGAACTATCTACTTTACGAACATACGCAACTACTGGTTTTTCAACAATTCGAAGCCTGGATGATCTTCTAAAACTTAATATTGGATCTGACCGAACAGTATTTAGAAAAGTTTATTAAACTATCTACTTCTCGAACATACGACTCCTGCTTTTACAACAATTCGAAGTCTGGATAGTCCATTAAAACGTAGTACTGAATTTTATCAAATAGTATTTGAGAGAGTTTCTTAAACTATTTACTTCTCGAACATACGCATCAACTGATTTTTCAACAATTCGAAGCCTGGATGATCTTCTAAAACTTAATATTGGATCTGACCGAACAGTATTTAGAAAAGTTTCTTAAACTATCTACTTCTCGAACATACGACTCCTGCTTTTACAGCAATTCGAAGTCTGGATAGTCCACTAAAACGTAGTACTGAATTTTATCAAATAGTATTTGAAGAAGTTTCTTAAACTATTTACTTCTCGAACATACGCATCAACTGATTTTTCAACAATTCGAAGCCTGGATAATCTTCTAAAACTTAATATTGGATCTGACCGAACAGTATTTAGAAAAGTTTATTAAACTATCTACTTCTCGAACATACGACTCCTGCTTTTACAGCAATTCGAAGTCTGGATAGTCCATTAAAACGTAGTACTGAATTTTATCAAATAGTATTTGAGAAAGTTTCTTAAACTATTTACTTCTCGAACATACGCATCAACTGATTTTTCAACAATTCGAAGCCTGGATAATCTTCTAAAACTTAATATTGGATCTGACCGAACAGTATTTAGAAAAGTTTATTAAACTATCTACTTCTCGAACATACGACTCCTGCTTTTACAGCAATTCGAAATCTGGATAGTCCATTAAAACGTAGTACTGAATTTTATCAAATAGTATTTGAGAGAGTTTCTTAAACTATTTACTTCTCGAACATACGCATCAACTGATTTTTCAACAATTCGAAGCCTGGATGATCTTCTAAAACTTAATATTGGATCTGACCGAACAGTATTTAGAAAAGTTTATTAAACTATCTACTTCTCGAACATACGACTCCTGCTTTTACAGCAATTCGAAGTCTGGATAGTCCACTAAAACGTAGTACTGAATTTCATCAAATAGTATTTGAGAAAGTTTCTTAAACTATTTACTTCTCGAACATACGCATCAACTGATTTTTCAACAATTCGAAGCCTGGATAATCTTCTAAAACTTAATATTGGATCTGACCGAACAGTATTTAGAAAAGTTTATTAAACTATCTACTTCTCGAACATACGACTCCTGCTTTTACAGCAATTCGAAGTCTGGATAGTCCTCCAAAACGTAGTACTGAATTTGAGCAAATAGTATTTGGGAACGTTTCTCGAACATACGCGGCAACTGATTTTTCAACAATTTGAAGCCTGGATGGTTCTCTAAAACGTAGTACCGGATCTGATCGAGGACTGTTTACTCGCCACAATGTATCATTCTGTTAACAACCAACATCTCCAAACACACAACACTATTATTATTTAAATCAGTTTTGCCAATGTATGCGTGCAAATCTCTCTCTCTCACACACACGCACAATATAGACAAACATATGTATATTTATAGTGTAGTATAATATTATACAGTTGGCGCCAATGGGACGTGACCGGTAAATGAAGTTGTGTATTATGTGGGCTCTGAAAGCCGCCGCCGGCTCCGATTTACACGCGTCATGCACAATGTGCTCCCGCGTGCCCCCCTTTTGTACGCCGCGACTCTGTTTCAATTCTCGGCCTTCTTGTACGGGGGTCAACAGACAGTTTTTAACACAATTCTGTAGGGTATTGATAATTAATCTGTTACATAGTCGTCAAAACAAATAACAGCACAAACATTGAAAAAATGTTAAAATTTTACAGAGATCTTAATCATCCATTTTGAAAGACATATAATCAGGGCTGTAACTATAGTCAGCTGCAAAAACCCCTTCATTGTATTTTTTTTTGTAAAAAATTTAGGCTTAACAACTTTTTTATTTTTAGCCAGATCTTAGTAACTTTTTAAAGAACTGAAGATAATATAACTATTAGTTTTAGCATGTCTGGATAACTTTTAAAGGAAACTGTTTTTTTTTGACATATTATACAATATGCCTAATTTCAAAACACCCTGTGGAATAATAGGATCACAAATGATTTCAAAATGCCAGTTCTCATTAATTGTCATCTATTTTTTACACCAACACAATTGTCAGTTTAAATAGACCCCAATACTTGCCTCTTTAATCAAAATTTTACGATGAACCTTTTTTTGCGCCTCAGTGTAGTTCCTGGCAACCACGGCCCGCGCCAGTGCAGTGCATGCTCGTAAGCCCCAATGGGCATAATCATCGATGTGAACATGCTTGTTTTATTTGAATACATCCTGCCCTAGCACTGATTTCTGAAGTTGGGTAGAACTGTCATGTCTTTACATGTGCTTGGGTACATTCAACTAATTGTAAATACTTTTATGGTACTTATCAAAACAGGAAAAATCGAATCTCGATTTTCAAGGGTGAAATGTCGATTCACTGGATCAATTCAGTACTATATATCAATTCAAAAAATAGATTTTTTTGGCCCAAAAAATTGATTAATCGATCTCAGATTGCCATCTTTACTCCCAAGTACTTAAATTTAAACGGCATCATGTAACATTGATGACCGAAAATGAGATTCGAATCCACGACAGTTTTATCTAGACACGCTAACCATTACACCAAGCTGTTGTCACCATGGATACAATTCACTCTACCGTGCGTAAAGAAGTTTCATTTCATAAATGCGCGACAGTCCTTTTTAACAGCCAAACGCGATCTTACAGGGAACGGAGTACATAGTTCATTACGGTACGAACGCGTCGTTAACTCATGCAGAGTCGCCAACATGCGTGGTTGCTATAGATACAATTGACATGTGTGTATTATATAATATATTAGTTAGTTGGTGCTCAAACATGCATAAACAGCTGCCATTACGACGTATTATTGTGGATTGAGGACCAATAATAATCATACCTCGTTAGACATGGAATCGTTCACAAATACAATATATCCAATCTACGCAATGTTCTCCAGCCATATTACAGATACACCTTCTCCGTTCCTCTCATCATCTCCTTGTCATCCCACGTGCGAATGCCGGTTGTAATGTTATACTTGTGCGTAGGTTTTATACAGATCGTCCTTTTTAACTTCCCGCTATCGAAAATTTTCAAAGAATAAAAAACAGTGTTTCAGTCCGATTTTCGAAAGTCAAGTTTTCATCAGATCTCGACGTCCTAGGAAGTTATTCTGATTATTTATTTATGTCTGTCCGTGTGTGTTTGTACGTATGAATGTAATAATCGGTATATATTATTTCTCAAAATTATCAAAATTAATGTTTGATACGCCATTTTGTAGATTATTATTCTCTTTAATGACGAAAAATAAGTTAATGTTTTCATAACAAAATTACAGTTTAAAATTTAGCCATCTGGTGACAATCTGTTTATTTTTGATATTGATATTTATTTATCACAATCGACACTGATAATACGGATGTGACACGTCAAAAATAGTAAATTAATAAAATCATAAAATTATTTCAAGTCATAAAAGCAATTCACAACCAAGTTGCCGGTAATATCAAGTGCCGTAGTAGCGCTGAAGTCTCTGAGTAGAATTTCTGCCCTATTATATAACGTAACTGATAATAAATTTAAATAAACATAATAAAGCAACAATCCCTGTGTTTGCAAATACACTATATTGTCGTATGTCGGTAAGGATTGGCACAACGACTCGACTTTTTAATAATCCGCTGAAGCTGTAAACTTGAAATTTGGACAGTAGATTTCTTTTGAGACGTAAGCAGCACTAATGTAAGAAGGGATTCAACGTCCAATTTTTTATAAGCTTCTTTAATGTATTACTTATAAACACAATACTACCAATTTATTATAACGTAATTAAATTTTAGGGTTGGTTCTCAGGTCAACAGGTTTCCACATTTTTGAAGTTGAAATGGTCCTGTCGTTCAATTGGCTGCGATTTTCTTTCTTTAAGGCTGTCGGAACGCTCTGAATTTAAGCCAAAAATAGAGCTTCGACTGTCAACTGATTGTAGATTTCTTCGTCAACATTTTGCAAAAATTATTTCTCCATAAGGAAGATAAAGGACAAATCTAGGTCTCTAATGGACTACTTTTGTAATTTATATAAGATTTATTAGAAAAAAGTTGGCATTAATTGTGAAACACACGTTTTCAATGTCACACTATATATATATATATATATATATATATATATATATATATATATATATATATATATATATATATATATATTAATTAATTAATTAAAGCCGCAAAGCCATACATAAAATATGAGACATAAAATAACAGTTTAAAAAGTAACAAATAAAATATAAAACATAAAACAACAGTATGAATTAAAACAATGGAGTGAAATAAAATAAAACAATAATAATAAATACAATCATTCGTTCTTATTTCACAAAATTGTTCCATCACAAGCCTAAAGTGACTCCTCCTTTTTCGGAAAAGTTTTTTAAATCTTCAAAATATTTCCAAAAATTAGAGTAATCAACTGACAGCGGCATCCTTGCAATAACATTTTTTAGCCTCGTAGTTGGCACCAGCCAAAAATTGAAACGTGCGGATGATTTGAGCGAGACAGAGCTAAAGAAAGTCACACCCACAATATGTCTTTTGCCTACCTCGCCCCTCACCGCTGGGTCTCAGCACAAATGAAATTCAGAGCGTTCCGACAGCCTTAATAAGATGTTTTAGAAGTATCGTTTATGACCTAATTGTGGTATGATAACCGTATGTCCATGTTTACTTTTGTGACTTTTGCCCCACCTGAACAAAATTCTACGTACACCCTTCGACAAGAATATATGCAGACGTTGTGTTGCTATACAAAACATATTTAGCATTATGTAAACATTGTGTCAACAACGCGTTCAATATACACACACGAGGGTTGTTGTCAAAGTATTTACCAAGTATTCAATTTTAACAAACAAATGCAGCACGTATCAAAACACCAATTATGAATAATTACAATTTATAATCGCATATTAAATTTGCGATCGATACACGCTCTACAAAAAACGTATTTTCATATCACTCCTATTTCATAGTTCACAGAAATGTTCTTTCACAATACATGCGCTTCTATATTACTTTTCATACATTTATAAAAAATGAAGAAACTAAAAAAAAAAACACGCTTTAATAGCAAACCGAACTAAAAAGTAATATTTTTTTATTGTAGAAGAGCGTGTGGTGCTTGATATCAACTGGTATAAATATTTCATTGGTAGCTATTTAGTAAAAGTAGAGTTAGTATAAAAATAGTAATAAGCACTTCACGCTTTTTTACAATATTTTTTTTAGTTTTTTTAAACTATTGTTTATTTTTTAGTCTTATTTTTTATCCTGATGATCTATGATAATGGGTCAAACTTATTAAATTATTGTATTGTCATCGGTGCAAAGTTTCAGTTCAATCTGGCGTTTTAAAGTGGGTGAATTTCACGTTCAAAGATTCCGTTACAATCGAAGAGGTGAAGCTAATAAAAGCGTGTTGAAAAAGTTTACACGCTTCATTTTTATTTTACAACAAAAATAAAAAAATATTGGTTAACACTCCTTTTAAACATTTAAAAAATACACTTTGAAACTAACTGTTAAAAAATATACTTTCGTAATATACGTACAATAAATATAGATATTTAAAACAACATATTGTCTTTATACTTCATTCAAATCCTAAAAATACATTTTGTTCTTAATTAAAAAAATGCTTTTAAAAAGTCTCTTTTACACGTTTCAAAAAGTATTTTGCTGTCAAAATATTATAACTACGATTTTCTATAAAATTTTGGAGTAGTCTTACGAAACACACTTCATCGAAAAAATCATAAATAGACAAATAAGTATAAAATTTCGATGTCATTAAAATTTAAATTCACAAGAAATAAAATTTTTAAGAAATGTTAATTTTATTTTGGAAATTGTTGCGTCCATATTTTTTTTTCAAACAATTAAGTTAGCAGGAAAGTTAATTTTATTTTTTAATAATCGAACAAATAACATTCAAACCATCGCAATAATTTTTATTAATTGTTGGTACAAAATTAACTTTATCATTTCAAAAACTACAGACAAAAAAAAAACAATATTTGTAAAATCTGCACAGAATACAGAAGAAAAATTGTATTAAAAAAAAATTAACTTCAAAAACAACTGAAATTAGGTTTTTTTAAAATTCAATTTTTTTGAAAGCCGCCAACAAATACTTAATAAAAGGAAAAAAAGAAACGACATTTATTTAAAAACATGCGCTATGAACATCTTTGACTTATAAAAAATAATTACGTACACTGAAAGATGTCACAATATCAAAAACAACAGATATAATGTATTCACCCGCACCAATCAAAAATCTCGAGCTGTTCAATTATCCTATCACCGAAGCACTACGCAATTGTTTAAAATTAATTACGTCAAAATCTTCAAATACAACACTGTTCGTTGTTTTTTCGATGTCATATTATCACATTACGTTTACATCGACACATAGAAGCGCGCGAAACCCAGTGATCGCGCGAGCAGCTGTCGGCGATGACATCACGACACTCCGAACTGGAACGTGTCCTCAGGGGCCGGTTAGTGACTGTATACTGTACTGTACAACGCTCCCTTCGCCATCAACACCGGCGCTACCACCACCACTGCTACCGCCACCTCCACCATCTCTACTGCCGCCACTTCCACCATCAGCGTTACCGCCACAGCGTCTTTATGTCTTTCACACTTTACGACCGATCCGCACCGAGGGCATGAACGAAAATGCGAAAATAATAAAAATCTAAGACCTCAGTGGGATTTCACTGTGTCCTACTCTACTATTGTATACAGGTGTTCGTATATAAATGAGCTTAATAGCCGTATATTTACAATTAAATTGTAAGTAATTGTGATTAGACTCACTGACTCAATAAAAACAACCTCCTACGTGGATATGTTCTCCTGATACTGTTTGTTTTTACACTTTTCGACGCAACAAGCGAATCAACACGGAGAGTTCCACGCACAGCTATTACGCTATGTGTGCCGTTATAAGTTAAGTATATTATTATTAGGTTATATTAGGGATAGTAATTCAGTCATTTCTAGGAAGTGATGTCGGGATTATCTTGGAGAATTTCTTTGATGGAGCTGGGTAAGTTTAAGATTATTCGTTTCTTTGTTGTATTATTGATTTTTGGATACATTGTTATTATAATTATTTTTTAAGTTCGATTAATGTCTCTTTTGCCTTTTCGTTCTAAATTTCTGATATAATTGCAATTAAATGATATTTATGTAGATTAATTAACAAAATACCTCCTATATTAACATGTTTTTCTGATATTAGTCTCTTGTAAATTGTCTCTCTTCTGCTTAACCTATTATTATTATTTTTTGCACGACTCTATAAAATAGTTGCTCATGCTTATATAGCGGTAGTAAAATGATCCATTTCGCATTGGTGCGTAAAGTAAAACAAAAGAAATGCGAAACGTAATCTTACCACCATTTTCATAGTAAATGTACAAAAACCCAACGCAGTCTACAATAATTGGAGGTGAACTTGCTCAAAATTGAACTGTAATTTTTTTTTTAATTATGTGAAAATCAGGTACTTTATAGGATGTTCACGTAAAAAATACTATATGTCTCTCGCGGATAATTATATTACGTACTAGAAACATAACCTACATTAGGTTTTTTACAACAATCTGTTTTTCTAGTACATATATTAAATAAATATATTTATTTAAGAGTCCATTTTATAAATATCTCCTATGTGATTAAGTTCTGTACAACAACGTTCTAAATTTCTATCGTATAGTTGATTTTTAAATATGTTCTACATGAATTCTTGATAGTCTTTGTACATATTCGGTAGAAAGCACCAATCTAACAAAATATGGTAATTAGTGTATTTGCCATATATGGCACATACACTATTGGCGCCGGTCGGATGGCGAGACCTAGGGGTCGGACCAACATTTCTCGACGTTTCACATCATTCTAGGCAGCCTGGCACCACGATGCCTATTTAAATTGGGCCTAATTTGACAATTTTAGGGGCGTATTTAGGAGTTGAAAATTGTTTTAAGGACAAAAACACCGAATACATTTTCGGAATTGATTTAAAATTGAAATTCAATCCTTTCGTGTCAATTAAAAGGTGCTCCTAAAAGTTTAATAAAATTCGCTCGATAGAGTCGGACTTATAAATTTTATGAAAGCATTTGTTTGCTGATAGAGAATCATACAAGACTGATAATTTTATGCCGATGATGAACTCAGAAAACAAAGACGAACTATTGAAATTAAAGAAAAAAATATTATTTTAAGGGGTATGAATTTTTTATTTCGTCCAAAAACAAACTTAAAGTCACATAATAAAGACACAATGCCTGTATTAGCAAATACACTATATTGTCGACAGGGTTTGGCATTGCGACCCGGGTTTGTTTAATTTATTTTTTATGTCATTATTTACCCGAATTTTATGAACGCCTGTATACAGACACTGCATATGGGCACACAATATCAGACGATTATAGCCCTACGGATAGGTTTAAAGATGTTTCGTCGCCTTTTTTATATGGAAATTGCAGTTATAAAAATGTGCACTGTTTAGCTAAACTCGGATGTTTTATGTATGAAAAAATGTACCACTGTTTCAAACACGTATTTACTATTTACAACTACGGAGAAATGTTTTTCATATTTGCATTCAAAAAAACTATGTTCTACCGTCCATGTAAATATAATATTAGATACAGTGATCGTTTGAAACAAAAGTCAGCCATAAGTGATTTGATTCTGTTGATTTATCTAATGCTCACTTACAAACAAAACATCTAGATTGTTGGAGTGTTCTACCGTTCAAGTAAAAAAAATCACACTTATTGCAATAATCAGAGGTCATTCACAAATCATTTATTTTCAGTTAAAAATTAAATGGTAGTATTCTGGAGTGTTCTACCGTTCGCGTAAATCAAATGGCACTTTCATTGCATGAATAATATGTGAGTTATAAGTGATTTTAATGTTAATATATCTCATTCTAAGATAAAAATTAAACAGCTGGAATCTAGGTGTGTTCTACCGTTCAAGTAAAATAATACAGACTTATTACAATAATCAGAGGTCATTCACAAATCATTTATTTTAAGTTAAAAATTAAATTGTAGTGTTCTGGAGTGTTCTACCGTTCGCGTAAATCAAATGGCACTTTCATTGCATGAATAATATGTGAGTTATAAGTGATTTTAATGTTAATGTATCTCATTCTAAGTCAAAAATTAAATAGTTTAAATCTAGGAGTGTTCTACCGTTCATGCTAATGACATACTATACAGACTACAAGAATTAGAGACTAATCGGTAATCCAGTGTCATTCTTAGTGTTTAAAAAAATTAAGAAGCGTGTTTTGTGAATATTCTTCCAATCTTGTAAATTAAATGTTAATTTTGTTGTAAGGTGTAAAGGTGCATGTCTAAAAGTCCTTTTTTGTGTCAAAAAAAAAAGACGGTTACTTGATCGATTACTCGAAGTTAGAATAAGAACTGTTGCGATTGAACACGATTTAAATTTAGCCGCAACTGTACACAGGTAGCTTTACAACAATAAAACTCGATTTGAACTTGTCGTAACTTTATATTTTTTTATTGCCACAGTCTTGTTTCTCTGATTTTATTTATTGTGAACTCCATTACAAACATATAGCGATTGTGTTTTGTTATGTTAGTTTCGCTATTGTTTTACTTAGAGCTCTCGTTTGTTTATCTGCGCTTACAAAATAATACAAATAACAATAATATATTAAGTATTCCTCGGTTATAGTGTTCTTTTATCGAGCAATTACATGCGTTTTATGACTTTTGAAGTCAATATCATGGTACTTTTTCAATTTAAATGGCGATCTTTTGTATCTATAAATGATTATTTGTAATGAGCAATTTTGATTAAAAATTTTACGATATGTGACGAAACAAAAACTATAAACAGAATACAGGTTGACTAACAGTTGATTCTGCTAGTATTTCAATCAGACTTAAGCTGTCAGAATATCCAAACGTCAAATTTGAAATACTACAGGAGCTTCATACATACGTATTTTTTTCACAATATCCTTACTAGGTATTCAATTTACGAGAGCTATTATTAATTTTGAAAAATGGAGAAGCCGGTTGAGCTGTGTACCAACCCTAAAACGTTACAATAAATTGGCACTATTGTGTTTATAATTCATTATAGAAGGTTATAAAAAAATAGAAAACAAGATCACGGGTAATTGGAATAATGAAAATAAATCAATTTAAACACTCATTGATGGCAACGTTCCGTCTTTTTTATTAAGACTTTTTCAAGCTCTCAATATGCTTAAACGGTAGTTAAACTATGATATAATATACAATTTGGCATTACAAAAACAATTATTAAAAATTGAAAAATTGTAGAAAATAGTATTATTATTATACTATTATAGGTACTATTTTCTACAATTTTTCAATTTTTAATAATTGTTTTTGTAATGCCAAATTGTATATTATATCATAGTTTAACTACCGTTTAAGCATATTGAGAGCTTGAAAAAGTCTTAATAAAAAAGACGAAACGTTGCGATCAATGAGTGTTTAAATTGATTTATTTTCATTACCTATTCCAATTACCCGTGATTTTGTTTTCTATTATAACATATATCTGGAATTGAACTTTGAAGATGAGTTATAAAAAAATATTCATAATTTCTGGACCATAGGAAAAAAATTGTTGATTTTTTTTACTTATATATTTTTTTCTATTTACGCCAATTTAAGTCCCAAAGAACTTTTCTGATCCTCGTATGAACAAGTAGGTTAAGGGTTATGCGACAAAAACGGGAAAAACGTTATATTAATTAATTTCTATTCTTTGAATAACTTTGCAACTTTTTGACCGATTGACTCCAAAATCTTATCAGATATTCTCAATATTGTTCACGTCCATTATAATTAATAAGTTTATTTTATTTTTTAACGGGAAATGGGACTATTCAAATTTAATATAGTTAAACTAAATAAAAAATTGCGACGTTTCGTTAAATGATTTCAACTTCTTCGGGCAGAGCTGAAAAATAAACTTATCAGATATGTTTCTACAAAAATTCCACATTTTTAATGTTATTTTACTACTTAATTAATTTGTTACAGATAAAAACAGATGTCAAAACAAGTACAAAAAATCTATGTTAAATAGTTTAAAAAATATATCAATTCAATCGACTAATTATTTTTTGAGCAAAATTGATTTGAAATTCCACAATGCTTTCCTTATGGAGAAATATGTGTCTAAGATCATTTTTTAACAATACTTTGTAATTATATCGTTTGAGGCCCGTGGCAAATTTTTCGGATGGGGCCCTCCGTCAATGTAAAGAAGCTCAATGAACGTTATATCTTTTTCTTACAAATGCGTTTAACTCTTGATACATTTTTTTGTTCTATTTGTGTATGTACTTTAGTAAATAACTTAATTGAATACAAAACTAATAAATTTTACTAAATATGTAATATAAAATGCTAGGACCCTCTCGGGCCGGGGGTCCCCTCCGGCGGGGGCCCGTGCCACCCTATGGTTATACTCCACTGGTTTTGTGTAATCTAGCATTAGTTACATTACTATTTATTGCACTGTAGTAAAATAACCCTTTCAGTAGAACGCGACGGACCAGCAGTGCCTTTTTGTGAACCGTTTATGCAACAAATAATAGATAACATGGGTACAATCTGCATCGATGGATAGGTACCATTCATTAGTTAATGCAAGCGAAGCTACGTTCATGCTGGTACATATAAAATCAATTAGTTGTCATTTCAGGTGTGCAATTAACGATTAAATTGAATGCATTTAATACGATACTGACAATTAAAACTCGTTACTGTACCTACATAATACACACTGAGTCTAAAAATTATTGACGCACACAAATTTTTGAAACACTTAGTTATAGAATAAATAATAATCAGAAGTATAACTTTCAAGAACGCGCTTTACTTATTCTAGTGACCTTGGTATTCGGTTAACCTTTAACACACACAAATTATTAAGACAGATAGTTATAGCACAAGAATAAATAAATAAGCAGAAGTATTACTCTCAATGACACGCTTTACTTATTCTAGTAACCTTGTCACTTGGTTAACCTTTAACTTACACAAATTATTAAAATAGCTATAGTACAAGAATAAATACGTACCTACATAGCCGAAAGTAATAATAATAACAATAATAATTTTTATTTGGTCCTTAGACATTCTCTATGACATGCTTTACTTATTCTAATGACTTTGGTATTCGGTTAACCTTTGACACACACAAATTATTAAGACAGATAGTTATAGTTCACGAATAAATATATAACCAGAAGTATTAATCTCTAGTACGTGCTTTATATTTTATTCTAGTGACCTTAATACGTACGTTGTAGTATCATAAGGCTAAATTAAGTTAGATATTAATTTAGTCTAAGTACAAACATTTGATATTAGGAATTATTAATGAATTTGTCATTTATTTTTTCTGAATGCCAGTCATTTGATTTTATTGTGACATCTTAATACAGTGTATTTTCCAAGTAACAGGACTTCAGCATTCGTTAGAAGACCTCGCTTTAAGTTTCCGAAATACAGGGTATTCAATTAACAAAAAGTGTTCTCTTTACATGCCTTCCTGTTTTTGTATACTAAAATTAATTAATTATTTATTTCTAAAAGCGACTGATTCATGTATTGTGATTGAGTGTACGAAATTTTAACTCAATCGGTTCACGGAAAGTGAGCGAAAAATCGGTCGCTAAACAAACAAATAAATATACGAGACGTTAATAAGGCTTACAAAAAGTTTACATTTTAGAATTATTGCTGTCAAATGCAATCATAATAGGGTTCAAGAATGATTAACATTACATAACGTAAACAATTTTTGAACACACTGTACACGAGTTTATGTATGTATGTCATGATAATGTAATTAAAACTTCTCCATCTTGTTTTGTTTTCAAGTGCGTGACTAGCCTGCCCATTGGTTGAATCTCTTGGGATTTACAAATTAGAAATTAGCTTGTTTCATTGTCTTTTTTATTAGTAACTTGCTGTAGGAGTTTGTTCACGTTTAAGGCAGGTGGTCAACATTTTTAATATTTCTTCGAATCTACCGAACGAAAAAAGTTGAAATTTGGTTTATATATAGCGTTAGACCTAATCACGGACGTATGCATAGCGCAAATAAACGAATTACGATTTTGGGGGGCAAATTAGAAAATTAAAGAAAAAAACGTTTGAAGTTTTATGTATTAAACGAAAGAGCTCGCTATGAGAAACACAAATATATATTTTTAATAGTTTTAAAATGAATAGTTTAAAAGGTATTCAAGAAAATAGTTAAACGAAAATCAAGCACTGCAAGTACTGACCCTAAAATTGTGAAAAAAATAAGGAACCTCACTCATAGTCCACAGGAAAACCGAAATGAAAATCCTAAATCTTAAAGTTCTCACAGAAAACGGAATGGTACGAAATCCTCTCAACGTGAGTTCGTCTTTTTAATTGAAATCGACATCCAACTTGGATCCAATCTGATTTGTAGCCGAGCAAATTCAGGCCGATCAACTAGTTAGTGTATTTGCCATATGGCAACATACACTATTGGCGTCGGTCGGATGGCGGGACCTAGGGGTCGGACCAAAATTTCTCGACGTTTCATAACCTCCTAAACACTTTGGCACCATTTTTAAAAATGTTTATATATATATGTATATATATATATATATGTGTGCGGGCAATAACTTTCGAAAGAGTTAATTGATTTCAACTAAATTTGGCACACGCGTTAAAATCCATCACCGCAAGAAGCCTATTTAAAATGGGCCTAATCGGGCCACTTTAAGGGTAGTTTTAAGGGGTTGAAAAATGTTTTTAGGCCCCAAAATACCGAAAAAATTCTTCAAATCGTTTCAAAATTGAAATTTAACCCTCTAAACCCTCTAAAATTTTAATAAAATCGGCCTGACAGGACCGAACTTACAAATTTTATGAAAACGTTATTTTGCAGATAGTGAATTATTTACTGAAAGGTGTTTATAATTTGGTATAGAGGTTCGATTGATAATAATATTGCAATTAAGAAAAAAAATGTTATTTTAAGGGGTGTATTAAGGAGTAAAATTTTTTATTTTGTCCAAAAACCAACTTAAGTTCGCATAATAAAGCCACACTGCCTGTATAAGCAAATACACTATATTGTCGGCAGGGTTTTGGCACTGCGACCCGGGTTTTATTATTATATAGATGAGAAAATATATTAGGTATATATATATTATCATAGTTTTGTTATGAAATTTTTAACAAAAATAAATTTAGTGTATGGTACAAATTTGTCGATACTTATTTTTGCCACGAACAAAAAATTCTAAATAAACAAACACTAGGCGGTGGCTTGTAGAGTTTGAAACGTATCTTTTTTTACTGACATTCACATAAATAAAGTTCCATTTTCCAGTATTATTTGTATAGTTTTTCAGCCGATAGATGTTTGTGCTTCACAAATTGTATGCACGCATCCCGCTGGTTGATGCGTTATCCGTTATTGTCTCTGCGGGTATTCCCCGTATCCCCATACGTCTCCCTTCTCTAGCCAGTTACACACACATGGCATCTATTCTTGACATTACTCGATTACAATGCTCGATCTTATGCACAGACCTGTTTGGTCACTTGAAATCAGCGTTGCCAGACGTCCCGCTTTTGGCGGGACGTCCCGATTTTTAATTCAAAATTAAATGTCCCGTGCGGGACAGGCTCAGTCCCGCTTTTCGGAGATAACTCGACCGTGCGTAAATAATTATTCTCTTATTGTAAGTTGCAATTTGTAACACTCACTCCTCAGACTATTGTTTGAAACGCCATATTTTTTTAATGAATAAATTTTTTTGATTTTAATTTCTATTTTTTTTTTTTTTTATTCAGAAGACGAATAAGACTCAATTATTTAACGATAGGGTAAATCTGATTTAAAATATCATATTTTTATTAAAATACATTTTCTATGACTATTTTTGCTATCTATTGTCACGTAAACGTAATTTGAACTCAAATAAAAAGATAAATATTTAAAAACTTCTGATTATGTACGTTTTTTTCTTTCGACGAAAGAATCCCGCTTTTTTCACTCAAAAAGTTCTAAAATCCCGACTTGGCAAAAAAAAAATCTAGCAACGCTGCTTAAAATTAATACAAGTGATCTACGAACAGCGTTGCCAGATTTTTTTTTGCCAAGTCGGCATTATCGAAATTTTTTAGTGAAAAAAGCGGGATTCTTTCGTCGAAAGCGGGACATAGTAAAAAACATTTATATAATCAGAAGTTTTTAAATATTTATCTTTTTATTTGAGTTCAAATTACGTTTACGTGACAATAGATAGCAAAAATAGCCATAGAAAATGTATTTTAATAAAAATATGATATTTTAAATCAGATTTACCCTATCGTTAAATAATTGAGTCTTATTCGTCTTCTGAATAAAAAAAAAAAATAGAAATCAAAATCAAAAAAGTTTTATTCATTAAAAAAATATGGCGTTTCAAACAATAGTCTGAGGAGTGAGTGTTACAAATTGCAACTTACAATAAGAGAATAATTTTTTACGCACGGTCGAGTTATCCCCGAAAACCGGGACTTGGGCTGTCCCGCGCGGGACATTTAATTTTGATTTAAAAATCGGGACGTCCCGCCAAAATCGGGACGTCTGGCAACGCTGTCTAGGAACTACTTATCATTTTTGTACATCGTAAATACTTTGCAATGTGCAATATGACAATGTGTAAAGTCACAGCTTCTGTTTCAAAAAAATGCACATAACCGCAGTTTCAGCTGAACAAGAATGACGGCTATTTCACATATACACACAAGACGCATTCAGACATACACGGAGACACATAGAGAGAGACGAGATATCCTGAAGCTATCGTGTATAACGTTATTGAGGTCGATCAAGTGACCGTGCTGCGTCCGAGATAAAACAATGACGCTTTTTATTATATCGTCTTACGTCACTTCCGTACTTTTATGTACGAGAACTTTTACTTAGATAAAAACAAATGTCCTCTTCTCAAAATGAATTCTGAGGTTTAAACTGTACTCGTCGAGACGTTTTTTTTTTTAATAAAAGAAAATACAATATGGACTGTTGATTTTTTTGTGTTTTATTTTCTTAAATTTAATTTTATTGATTCTAGACTGATCTCGTCGAATTTCGATGGAGCAAGGATTATGGAAAACTATCTAATGCGTTTAACGTCCGTACCTCGACTTTTTGTCATAACAGACGCCATTCGCACTATTACTATTTTCCATCTACCACACTTCCCGTTATTTTTCTACATTTTTAAAACTTCAACTATTATAGAAAATTAGGATAAGGTAGGTAATTTTGAACTAGGAGTTTGATAGGTAATCGGCAATGGCCTCAAATACGGAACCATCTCGATATTTATCTGGAATTAATTGAGTGAAACCATGGAAAACCTTAATCAAGATGGCCGGTACAGGAATTAGCGTTTCTCGGCGAGAGGCAGTAGGTAAAAGTCCCAGCCACATCTGCCCCTGCCGGGATTCGAACCCGGTACCTCCCGAATGCGAGTTTAGTGCTGTCACCACTACTCTACCCAGCTCGGTATCTCCTATTTATTAATAGTTCAGTCGAGGGGTATGGACTTTATTGAAATCTATAAAAAAATATTAAACATAAAAAATATAAATTTCGTACCGCCAACAGAAATTATCCGTTAATTTCGAATATAATGTGAACGCTCTTTTTGAAGACGCTGGGCACTATCGAAAGGAAACGCCCAGTGTTTTAAATAAATAGATTACGTTCCTTATATGGAATTTTTGACATGAAACATTTTTAAGCGACACCCCTGTACTCTAAACATATTATGTTGGTCTGTTCGATTTGATGACGCAGCAGCAATATTAGAAAAATGTGCTCAATATTTCCTGTTTTGACAAAGTGTTCCACTCTGTCGAATGTATTATTCTTGAGCCCAAGGCAAATAACTTTATGTATAGTTTCATATATCCTTTTCGGTTTTAAATAAACTGTCTGTTTTTGTATAAATTTCGGATAATTTTTTTGTAGCTATCTAACAAGTTTTTAAAACATGATTCTGTAAACGAATGTTTGACCTATAGTATTTAAACGAATGTTATTCAGTATTGTTCAATGAATTGTGTAATGGTTTGTGTTATGTAAGCTGCGTACATTGATATTGTAAAGATTGTAAGCTGATGCAGTAGCAATCTGTGTTGAGACAGGATGGAGTTCACATTGATTGTATTGCTAAATTGAAGATACTTTATTTAATAATTGAATACGTGTTTATTTATTGGTTTCCTCATTTAATTTCTTACAATTCATGGTATATTTTTCCGTACTTTATAAATGTGTAAAGTTATAACTTTTTATCTTTTCAAGATCGTTCTGATAACTCACCTTAAAAATTAAAAACCCGGGTCGCAGTGCCAAAACCCTGCCGACAATATAGTGTATTTGCTTATTGCTTATACAGGCAGTGCGGCTTTATTTTGCGAGCTTAAGTTGGTTTTTGAGCAAAATAAAAAATTTTACTCCTTAATACACCCCTTAAAATAACATTTTTTTTCTTAATTGCAATATTATTATAAATCGAACCTCTATACCAAATTATATACAACTTTCAGTAAATAATTCACTATTTGTAAACTAGTGTTTTCATAAAATTTGTAAGTCCGGGCCTGTCGGGCCGATTTTATTAAAATTTTAACAGCATATTTTAATCGTTACTAGAAGGTTAATTTCAGTTTTGAAACGATTCTGAGAATTTTTTCGGTATTTTGGGGCCCAAAAACATTTTTCAACGCCTAAAAACTACCCTTAAAATGCCCCGATTACGCCCATTTTAAATAGGCTTCTTGCGGTGATAGATTTCAACACGTGGACCAAATTTCGTTAAAATCAATTAACTCTTTCGAAAGTTATTGCTCGCACATATATATATATATATATATATATATATATATATATACGTATATAAATATATATATATATATATATATATATATATATACATATATATATAAACATTTTCAAAAATGGTGCCAAAGTGTTTAGGAGGTTATGAAACGTCGAGAAATTTTGGTCCGACCCCTAGGTCCCGCCATCCGACCAACGCCAATAGTGTATGTTGCCTTATGGCAAATACACTAAAAATTCACTTTATGCTGGGTTACAGAATGTATTGCCAGGAAAACTGGGTTGACAATAACCTTAAATTGTGATAATATAATTACAATTTTTAAGGTGGCGGTTCGCGCCGCGACAGAGACAGGAGACCGAGATCGGAGACAGAGACTGGAGACCGAGACCGTTACTTGACCTTAGATTTTCTATGTGTGTCAGTTCGCGAGTGAGACCGAGACAGAAGACCGCGAGACGGTCTCTACCCCGGACTAGTACTGTCTCGCGTCTCGCTCGAGACGCGCACGTGCAAAATTGTGAAAAATGACGTCGCTTTCTCATGAAGACACCGATAAATTGATTCAAATGATTAGACAACATCCTGCGCTATTTAATTCTCAATTTGACACATACAGAGATGAAAATTTGAAGGATAATATTTCGTGGCCTCTAGTTGTATATAATTTGTTGATAGGCATTCTTCGTTTTGTTTTATAATAATAATATAATAGCAAGTCATCGTCTTCTTCTTCTTCCAATAGTAACTTCATAACTGAATGGCTTTCCATTACGCTGTGGATTAATAATTTTCCAGAACACGACACGATTGACTCTAACGACTCAACAAAACTGAATAAGCAGAGGTCTTTGGTCTCGGTACACAACAGACCACCGGAGACGGAGACATTTGTCTCGGTCTCCAGTCTCTGTCTCCAGTCTCGGTCCTGTCTCTGTAGCGACGCGAACCGCCATCTTTACAGTGCAAAGAACAGTCTAATCTCGAACTTTTTATTATGTAAAGTATTATCCTGTACAGTCGGAGACTCAGTATAGTTTACACTCGAGTTTTTTCAGTGTAAGTTCATAAAAAGTCAGTAGCTTAGCAACAAATTTAGTTTGATAGATTTAAACGATGAACAAAAAAGATAACTATTTCAAGACTCGAGAGAGGAATTTGCTAATATCAAACTATATTAACATATCTTTTCATGATTTAATTTAATCATTATATAACTTATAACCTTTACCGACTCACGACGGATTTCGCGCACCGCCACAGATATTATGTCTGTGCTACCACAGACGAGGCCCTTCCCACGGTGCGTTGGTACGTGCTGGTCCGCGTCCGTCTGCGATATCACAGACCGTGGGAAGCCACCTTTAGAGGTATTTTGATAACAATTTTTGTATTGAATTTTCAGGATGTAAGTAGCCCCAGTAACTGATACGTTACCATCAAAAACCAAATTACAATATGCAAAACATTTTAAAAGCCGGTACCATACACAAAAACCATTGACTAATCTACATAGAAAAATATTGTTTTCAAAAGCTAAATTTAAATAAAAATACGTAGAAAGAATGTTATTCTGAAGGGGAAATTGTAAATGTTTTGGTAATCGATTTTTTTCGAATTATTAAGTATCTACCCGCAGTATGTACTGCAAACGAGTCCCACATGTGTTATTTTCAAAACCAATTAATAAGATTACTTACCATTTAGGAATAATTATAGCGGTCAATAAATCTGAAACAAAAATGAAAAAATTATTAGATGACTTAATCAATTTAATGATAAAACTAATTTGTCGCATACTCATTATAAAATAGCTGCTTTGTATGCGTTTATAATGGTCGTAAAATTACCATCTAACGGCTAAAGAAAAACAGATGTATGCAATTTTCATAAACCACCTAAGCCTACCATTAGAAGTACGAGTATATGTAAAATCATAGCAGGCGCGAATAGTATTTTCCAATAAACGACTTACAGTGCAATAGAATAGTATACAATCGGCATACGTGCCGAATATTTTAAACTTTGGGAATTTTTAGAGAGATGCTGTATCATAATTACAAATTCACATTTATTTATAAAAAAAAAAAATATATATTAAACAGGTCAGTCAAGTTATATTAATTAAACTATATCCATTTACACAAGTCAAGTGACATAATTTATTATCTCTTACGTAATTAGCCAAAATGTTAAAATAAAATAAATTGTAATTTGCCAATAATTATTCAGTGTTGATTATGCCTATTTTAGACCTAATTTTTCGTCTTCCAAGTTTAATATTCTCAATTTTAGAACAGTTTTCCGTCGAATTTCTGCGTATCAATGGCGTTTATTCAAAACAGAATCTGCCTCTCGACTAAACTTACAGAAGTTTGCTATCCAAAAAACTGTCAAAAATGTTTAAAATATCCCGAAAATGAAATGAAAACTGGCTATTTCATAGGGAGTACACGCAAAAAATGTAGAATATATCTCGGGTGTGATGATATTTTAGCTCATCTAACTATTAAAACTCGCTGAGGCTCGTTTCAGCATGTCACTTACTCGCCTAAAATATCCTATATTACATCTAGTATACATAAACTATTATTTCTTACTGAAATCGAGCCCTCATTTAGTGGAAGTAAAACTGATATCAAATGAAAGAAGTCACGCTTCAGTTCCTTTCCATTGACCATTAGACAGGCATAAATTATTAATCTCCAATACACGATTCAAGTCCAAGGTTATTAGATACAGAGGTTATCTCGTTTCGTTGGATAATAGCGAGGGTATGACATCATCCAGTGAACTATCAATTGATATTGCGTGATTCGTAAAAATATTGAACGGTCTCACATCTTAACGAAATAACCTGTGTATCTAATGACCTTGATTTAAGGCGAAGAACGTTTTATATAAGAAGGAATATATTTTTGAGCGAAATGGAAGCACAAGCCGACTTGCGCCTCCGGCACTGTGATAAAAGAATATGGTAAGACGGTGAACATATTATTATTTGCTCCATAAACGTGGCGGAGCTGCTACATCTTATTTGATTTCTAGCTCGGGGCATCACCGCGATACACTCACTGCTGTTGCCGCTACACGACCACTCCATGCAACTACATATCTACAAGGTTGCCTCATCTCTTTTTATTTGTCTGTACAGATATACAGTTAGAAAACTACAAGCAGCAATAGTTACTTCTTCTACACTAGCGGTTTACCCGCGACTTCATCCACGTGGTATAGATTGTATATAATATTCATCCCCATCCGCTTGGGTAGATGTGCTAGAATACAGTAGAGCATGTATTGCTTTTTAGTGTATTTGCCATATGGCAACATACACTATTGGCGTTGGTCGGATGGCGGGACCTAGGTGTCGGACCAAAATTTCTCGCCGTTTCATAACCTCCTAAACACTTTGGCACCATTTTTAAAAATGTTTATATATATATGTATATATATATATATATATATATATATATATATATATATATATATATATATATATATATATATATATATATATATATAGGTATATATGTGTACGGGCAATAACTTTCGAAGGAATTAATTCATTTTAACGAAATTTGGCACACATGTTGGAATCCATCACCGCACGAAGCCTATTTAAAATAGGCCCAATCGGGTCATTTTAAGGGTGGTTTTTAGGGGTTGAAAAAAGTTTTTGGGCCCAAAAATACCTAAAAAATTCTCAGAATCGTTTCAAAATTGAAATTTAACCCTTTAATAGCAATTAAAAAGTGCTCCTAAAATTTTAATAAAATCGGCCCGACAGGACCGGATTTTCTAATTTTCTGAAAACTCTAGTTTGCAGATAGTGAGTTATTTACTGAAAGGTGTTTTTAATTTTGGTGTAGACGTTCGATCGACAAAATTAATGTAGTTAAGAAAAAAATGTAATTTTAAGGGGTGTATTAAGGAGTTAATTTTTTTATTTTGCCCAACAATCACCTTAAGTTCACATAATAAAGCCACAAGGCCTGTATCAGCAAATACACTAAATTGTCGGCAGGGTTTTGGCCCTGCGACCCGGGTTTTTTATTTTTCTAATAAGAGTGTTTTTTCCCGATTCTCACGGTTTTAGCTTAAGCCATTTCAAAAATACAGCGTATCCTTCATGAATGTTCCCCCCTTCATTCCCTTGAGGCTTATTTTTCGGATAAAATTTAGGTTAGATCACTCCTGGCATAGCTCTTTACCTATCTGTGTAGTGCCTTCACAATCGGTTCAATCGTTTCGGAGACTAGCAATTTTACATTTTTGCAATTTTTACACAGTAACCCCAAATATTTCTGAGGTAAAAGCTAGTCTAAAATAACTTTTGAAAAGTGAATTGCCTGTAAATAAAAGGCTCGTCTAAATCGATTCAGTCGTTGCGGAGATTAGTCCGGACAAAATTTTAAACAGACAAAAAATTAAAAATTGCGCTTTTCGCTTTTGGTAGTGTATGAATAACCATATGAATTTAGGAAGAAGGATTTATTCCGAAATCACAGAAACTTCAATTTTATTTATATATATAGAAGCGTGGAAAGGAACTAATTATGGCATGGGGTAGTTATGGAACGACCCGATAGGTTGTGCTATGGGATGCTTCTGGGTGCTTTGGGTTGCTTCTGGGTGCTCTGGGATGCAGAAGGACTTTTTCCTACTGCCTCTTGCCAAGAAACAGTAATCCGGTTACCGGCCATCTTGTTGAGATTTTCTATGGCTTCTCTCAATTAATTCCAGATGAATATCGATATGGTTCCACTAAGCTGAGGTAATGGCAATTGATGTATGTGCGCAGGAGAATATTGAGCGGGGCTATCGTAACCAGCGTATATATATTCTTTCTGATAGCCAGGCAGCAATTAAATTTCTACAATCCTACAAATTCAGCTCTAAGCTGGTTTGGGTTTGTCACCGACTTATAAATGACCTGGGTCAGAAAAATAAAGTCCGTATCATGTGGGTACCAGGTCATGAAGGAATTCGTGGCAATGAAAGTGCAGATACCCTTGCTAGACAAAGAGCTTCTGAGAAATACAGGAGAACAACCATCTTTGGTTACATCGATGAGGATGGAATAGTACCACAGGATAATCTAGTAGCAAATCTTCTGGAGCTCATAGGAAGATCCAGATTATTTGATGACTAGATCCAGTAAAAGGGGAAGCACAAAAATCCTTTCAGGACGTGGTGCATTTGGGCCAAGAGACCACCCCACTCTATTTTAATCTTTGAACTTTTTTACCCATGAAACTTATATTTTCGTAGTTGCCTACCTTATCCTATTTTCCTATAATTTCTTCATTCGCCCATCGCTACTAATAAAGTTGAAGTTTAAAAAACTTATAAAATAACGAAAAGCGTGCGGTAGATGAAAAATAGTCGACAAACGGACGTTAAATGCATTATTATTATTATTATTTTAATTGTATTACCTTTTTTTTGTTTATTATTCATTATTGAAACATTATTGTGTGAGTTATATGATGCGTTCTAGGTATAATCAAGCCATAAGTTATCGGTAAATATCCGGAGTTCAGAAACAGAAGGTGTATCCTTACAACGATTGTGCCACAGTATCGTTATACACAATATTACAAGGTTCAGATTGCATATCATGTTTTCCCATTACTGATGTACCAGGGGAATCGACTCGGATATGTGGAGAGACAAACGCACGGCACAGACACATAGTACGGAGGCACTAGGTTATAATATGCACACGTCTGACAGAATCTACTCCATATCTACGGTCACAAGACAAAGTCGCGTATGTAGAATTTCTATAAATTTCAAGTACTTCTTGTGCGAGAGTTAAGAGTTCATTCACTCATTCTCTGACGCACTTGTAGGTTGCATTACCAACAGCGTTGCCAGATGTTTTTTTGCCAAGTTGGGATTTTGAAAAAAGCGGGATTCTTTCATCGAAAACGGGACATAGTAAAAAAACGTATATAATCAGAAGTTTTTAAATATTTATCTTTTTATTTGAGTTCAAATTACGTTTACGTGACAATAGAAAGCAAAAATAGTCATAGAAAATGTATTGTAATAAAAATAGGATATTTTAAATCAGATTTACCTATCGTTAAATAGTTGAGTCTTATTCGTCTTCTGAGTAAAAAAAAAAAAAAACAGAAATCAAAATCAAAAAAGTTTTATTCATTAGAAAAATCTGGCGTTTCAAACAATAGTCTGAGGAGTGAGTGTTACAAATTGCAACTTACAATAAGAGAATAATTATTTACGCACGGGCGAGTTATCCGCGAAAAGCGGGACTGAGCCTGTCCCGCGCGGGACATTCAATTTTGATTTAAAAATCGGGACGTCCCGCCAAAATCGGGACTTCTGGCAACGCTGATTACCAACCACATATCCTTTCGTTCTATTTAGAGCATCCTTTTATGATTACTGATTACATTAATTATTGATTAACATCATAAGCGGATGGTATGGTTTTCTAATCAACTTAAGTATTATTCAAATAATAGTATAAAACCAATAGATGCATTATTATCTAGGTTCATTACTAATGTTAATTAACACAGTGCATAGATATGTGTTGACGTTATTTTGATCCTGTTTTAAGAAAAGGATCCAAGTTACATTTAAGTAACTCCTCGACTTAATTCGTTTATTTTAAATAAGTGAATAATAAAACAATATCAAAGAACAACAGTTCTATGATAATAAATAATTTTCAAACTAAATATTATAACGAATGTATTAAAATTGTAAAATATAACTTAACAAGACTTTATTTCTTTTTTGTCCTTGGTAATTAATATAAAAATGATTTTTCGGGAAAAAGGACTTTATTTATAAGTAAAACACTTAATATTTTATTTTTTTTTTTTTTTTAATTTTTTAAAAATAAAGTGTTTTACTTATAAATAAAGTCCTTTTTCCCGAAAAATCATTTTTATAACTTAACAAGTTTTATACATAAAACTTGTATGTAAATAAATAAAAATATTTGTTTGTTAACTGAATACGGTCCACAGTTAACTCGAGTTCGGATCGTTAACCGTTTGCGTTAAGTAATTAAGTTATTACATCTGAATACATTTTAAAAAACGTTTTTTTAGGAATTATTAATTGTGAGTTATTTATAATTTATACCTTTAATAGTGTTCAAAAAAAGATATAAAAAAGTATCAGGTCAGATGAGCAAGACCAAGACTATATAAGCAAGACCAAGACCGAATAAGTATGAAAAAGACCAAGACTAAGACTGGCCCAGTCCTTGGTATTGTTTTGCTCATCACTAATAGAAACTCAAAATAACCCGGGTCGCAGTGCTTAAACCCTGCCGACAATATAGTGTATTTGCTTATACAGGTATTGTGGCTTTATAACATGAACTTAAGTTTGTTTTTGGACAAAATAAAAAAAAATTGAACCTCTTAATACACCCCTTACAATAATAATTTTATTAGTTGAAATATTGTTATCAATCCAACATCTGCACCAAATTAAATACGACCTTCAGTAAGTAAATTCGTATACGCAAACTAGTGTTTTCATAAAATTTGTAAGTCCGGTCCTGTCGAGCCGATTTGCTTATAATTTTAGGAGCACTTTTTCATTGCTACTAAAGGGTTAAATTTCAATTTTGAAACGATTCTGAGAATTTTTTCGGTATTTTTGGACCCAAAAACTTTTTTCAACCCCTAAAAACCACCCTTAAAATGACCCGATTGGGCCCATTTTAAATAGGCTTCCTGCGGTGGTGGATACCAACATGTGTGCCAAATTTCGTTAAAATAAATTAACTCCTTCGAAAGTTATTGCCCGCACACACACATATATATATATATATATATATATATATATATATATATATATATATATATATATATATATATATATATATATATATACGTATATAAACATATATATATATATATATATATACGTATATAAATATATATATATATATATATATATATATAAACATTTTTAAAAATGGTGCCAAAGTGTTTAGGAGGTTATGAAACGGCGAGAAATTTTGGTCCGACACCTAGGTCCCGCCATCCGACCAACGCCAATAGTGTATGTTGCCATATGGCAAATACACTAACAAAACAATGTCAACAGTGAGTATTACGTAATGTCGCAAAAAGTGACGACAATAGTCCTCATGGTTGTACCCCCTTCTTTTTCTACTTCCGTCACGCTTTTCCTATATTCGATCAGAAAAAAGTTTGACTTAAACAACCCCGTAAAATTTTAAATGTTTGGAACGACGTGACAAGTTTGATCAAACCCTGAAAGCGGCAGTCATAATGTTTGGTACATATAAAGCATATAGTACAAGCCGTCGATGTCACGGGACGGCGTCCCGCCCGCAGGCGTCCTCCAGTCAACTCCCGTATATATTCCCGCGGGACTCGCGACACAGCTTTTGTCGCTGTCATCAACTTACTTGTTTGTATCTAGCATTGCATCCGTGATTTTACACATAAGGTTAAAGACCGCTGCACACGAGGCTTGTTTTGCTGCTAGATTCGCTGCTAGGTCCTAAGCGTGCTGCGATGCTGGGTTTTGTGACTGTTTGTGTCAAGGCTGTAGCTAGAGTTGAATTTAAGGTAGGGCAGCGGTAAAAAATTCCAGCTAATTGAGCGACAGGGACCATTCCAACTTCATAAATATTGACATTTGAAATATTTTATTAAATAAAATTTCTGTTAAAACGTGCGGTGACGCTGGTAACCACTAGTAATAAATATTATGAAAGCTATTCATTTTCATGGTAATATAATAGGGTTTTACATGTAAAAATTAATCAAGACATGCGCTTATCAGCAACGTAACTAATTTATTGACTTTTTTTTCTTTTTTGTCTTTGGTGATTAATATAAAAATGATTTGTCGGAAAAAAGGACTTTTTAAGTAAACACTTAGGTATTTGTTATTTATAGCGACGTTTCATCCCTTGCTTGGGACGAAACGTCGCTATAAATAACAAATAAGTGTTTACTTAAAAAGTCCTTTTTCCCGACAAATCATTTTTGTAACTAATTTATTTTTAACAGATCTTCGGAACAGAACATGCGATTTTTTTTATTTTCAATATATTTCCGAAACTATGAAACATAGAAAAAATATTTTTGTACGAAACTTTCTTGGAAAAATTAATAAAATATTAAACCTTTATAAAAAGTATACCATCTTTATACAGAAAATAACATTATAAGATATATGTTTTCTGCGTATGCGTCGATTTTCCTCAAAAACAATAAGGCTCTTCATATTTGCATACCAAATATCCTCCCAAAATTTGGTTTCAATCCGTTCATCCGTTTGACCTGTATCGTGCTCACAGATTAACAGACAGACGCACAGAGTTTTTCCAACAATATGTTTTTTGGATTCAGGGGACCTCAAAATAAAAAAATATCGTAAAATTTTGAAAAGTGAATTTTTGACCTAAACTAGTACCATTCCCCACTCGTAGAATTGAATGGTAAAAGTAAAACTTTTACTTGATCTGATTTGGTCAATCGATTTCGACGTACCTACTTGACTTGTGAGTGTGAATGAGTGAGACAGTACTTAATCATCGGAAGCGGGTGACAGATAGATAGATAAGAGGAAAAATTCATTTTTTCAGATTTATATCATTTCTCCAAACATATTATATTCAATATAATAATCAAAAGTCATTCCTTAAAATAATTGAAGTCTTTGATTCGCCATATTATTAGAAATGAGAAGGACTTTATTCAAATCAACTGACTTGTATGGTATTTTTTAAAGTAGGGCCTCCACAATGCCCCCTTAGCTACGGCCTTGGTCTATGTGTGTTTACTAATAGCGTTCCCGCTAGCATCCTTTGGGTACGGAACCCTAAAAATATCATTAGTCGTGTTCGAATCAAAGAGTTTGCAGTGTATCGCAAGTTTCACTGTATTTCGAGGAGGAGGTATCGAATGACGGATCCAGTGGCAACAAGAACGCAATCTCGTCAGGCCGACATGCAGATCCAGTATTGTCTGCAATTATACTGTGACATGATTTGCATTTTCAAATTAAACCGGCAAAGTTGTTCAGAGTGCAACTATACCGTTTATATATGTACAAATAGGTACAGTCACTCGCATAAAACAATTCTTACATCCTTCCAAAGTGTTCTTTTTCAGTACTAATAAAGTTATCCTAGCTGACGCACGGAGCGAATATTGCTCGGTGCTTCTGCCTGGCGAGGATAGCCGAAATTGTCGAAGTGTACGAGGGGAAGAAAATAGAAAATAAAATAGAAAACAAGATCACGGGTAATTGGAATAATGAAAATAAATCAATTTAAACACTCATTGATTGCAGCGTTTCGTCTTTTTTTATTAAGACTTTTTCAAGCTCTCAATTTGCTTAAACGATAGTTAAACTATGATGTAATATACAATTTGGCATTACAAAAACAATTATTAAAAATTTTTAACAATTGTGTTTGTAATGCCGATCAATGAGTGTTTAAATTGATTTATTTTCATTATTCCAATTATCCGTGATCTTGTTTTTTATTATAACATATATCTGGAATTGAACTTTGAAGACGAATAGAAAATAATTCATTAGCTTGTATTGCAAAGTCGAAATTTGTAAGAAAGATAAGGTTTGTTACTTAACTATAGAGTAATAAGTATTTTAAAATTTCACTAATAGACCTACTTCAATTGTTTAAATATTAATAATAACGCGTTTAACGTCCGTTTCTCGACTTTATGTCATAACAGACGCCATTCGCTCCATTACTAATTTTTTATCTACTCAAATTTTAGTAGGTATCTTAATTACTATAAATAATGTGTACAAACAAATAACTCTTTAAAAAGAGGTGCGCCAATTCGTGGACACACGACGGAAGCTATGCTCCTTACGCATTTTATATTAATGTGTAAAATTTCCGTATACCTACACTAAAAAAATACAAAATTATTAAATTATTTTTTTTTTATTTATTAACAAGAAATATATAAAAAAAAGCATTGCCATTAGTACATAACGTGACGCTCTTTTTTTCAGTTAACTGCCCATCCGTGGTTCGCGTCCGCCATCGGCATCCATGGTCTGCATTTCGTTTTGATTTATTTATAAACTAGCGACCCAGTCCGGCTTCGCCCGGGTGTAAATGTAATATATAGGATATAAAAGATAAGAATCATTATCATTACATTCTCAACGTGTATTGGATTTGCGCGAATTCAATCGCTAAAAATCGTATTTCCCAAAAAGAAATTTAAAAAATTCTGTTGATTCGATCGCTACCAAACTTCAGAAGATCACCCGCTGGGCTAATCTAAAGATTGTCTGAAAATTTCATCAAGAATGATCTACCGGTTTGGAGTCCATAGATTACATATACATCGTCTTTTATCTATAGAGATTATTAAAATGTAAAAAGTGGTTATTGTGACATAACGATAATAGTTGGACATATAGTATCGCGAAGTTTTTTGTAGTTATTGATTTGATCTTTAATATTGCAGAACATACTTTTGTTCTATCATCAATAGTTTCCGCAGCGCATGCGACGAAAGATGTTTTATGGCATTTTTTTTACACCTTGGGTTACATTACTAAAGTTTTAGTAAGGATCCCTAATATTTTCTAGCAATAAATATAGCCTATGTTACTCAGGGTGAATGTAGCTTTCTAATGGTGAAAGAATTTTTTAAATCGGCACAGTAGTTTTTGCGTTTATTCATTTCAAACATACAAAAATACAAATCTTTCCTCTTTACAATATTAGTGTAGAAAAAAAACCTCTCATTTCTAATTTAACAGTTGAATTTATATTAAAAAATTATCTCACAACACTTTTTCTGTATCTATCATAGCAACCGAGTTATCCAGCGATGGCAAAAAACGTACACCAATTATGTGAGTGACTGTAAAACTTTCAGCGTGTGTTGCAACACGAGTGTGAAAGTAGCTACAGTAGCGTCAGAGAGTAGTACAGTGTGAAGGTAGGTACGTGTGTTTGTGCATTGCACTAATAGCGCGACTCGCCTAGCGAGGATTTACTCGTTACACCACGGTCATTAATTAGACTTGTAACAGTTACCGAGCCCAACATGGGATTCAGACTTAAACGTATAACTGCTTTGTTCTCTACTTATAATCAGCAAGCACTAAAGCTGAACGCACACACATCGCGAATAGTTACGAGTGGTGTGAGGTTCGGTCCTTATATAATTAGTACAGTGATGCAATACACCCATACCTCGCTTTACGGCCTAGATACGTTCCACGAAACTTGGCCGCAAAGCGAAAAGCCGTATAAGGAATCAATTATTCTAAATTGCAAGATTGGCAACATGTTGATATATAGACATCGAAAAAAAGTTTTTTTTGCCGTTATAGCGAAACATTTTAGGCCGTAAATCGAAAACGTGCCTTAATTGAAAAGGCCATTATAGCGAAATGCCGCATAAAGAGCGGCTGTATAGCGAGGTATGAGGGTATTACCGATTATTGAAGTTATACTTGTTTTGACGCATTGAGGGTAAAATTTTCTCTGCTACGGAAGTCGGGTACGCAGCGTGCAACGAAAATGAGACACCATGGCGTATTGTTAATTTTTTTAGTTATACTTAATCCTTATTTCCTGAATCAAAAATTTTGATTGTTGTAAAAATTGGAAAAAAATTGAGGGAATACTGATTATAGTTAAAAAACATTTTGAAGTTGAGAAAATGAATAAAAAATAAAAAAGTGCACGTTACGTTGATTTTTGTCAAAAACGATAAATTTAAACCGTCCGAGCACTAAGAAAAAAAAATCGCAGCGCTTTGAAACTTTCAGGGTACTTTTGGGACACTTTGAGGTTGAAAACGAATAGACGATATCCTTTATTTATCCATTATATGCAAAGTTATACCAAATTATCCAAATACCCTTAAAAATGCTATTTTTTACCGTTTTTTTCATTTAACATGTTTACTTCAAAACGATTTTTTTCTTCTTGTAGGGAATATTTTGCAGTTTACAAAACCCTACTTAAATTTTCTGTAGGATCATTATGTCCCGAGTAGTTAATTATTATAGTCAAAAAAGACTTTTTTGCTTTGATCGACGATAACTCACCGCTAAAACATTATACAGAGCTTTCAACTAGAGGTCAAATTAAAACTAGATGAATTTTTTAAAAGAGCTTCATAGTGGTATGACCAATAAAAATTTACCGAATTCCATAGACCATGTTAAAGACGATTAAAAATTGGAAATTTTTTTGGTCATTGGTTTTTTTACGATAACTCAAAAATTGCTTACGCTAAAAAAAATTAAAGTCCAGATTCGAAAACGAGACACTTTAAGCTACAATTTCCTTTTTTTTTATTTCCTGTACGATCATTTCCATCCAAGTTACAGCCTGTTAAAAATCACCCACAAATTTGGAATTTTTTTTATACCCTTTATTTTTTGTGACTAATGTATATAAATAGATTTTTCATAAAGGCAACTTGCCTACGTACAAAAATACGGTTTATTGTTTGATAGACCAGTGAGTCAAATAAAGAAATGGTTGAGTTTTATGTAATAGGCCGAGCAAGAGTTTGTACAGCTTTAGCTGCAGGTTGTTCTTATTATACGAGGGCTGTTGCTTGTGAATAATCGCAGTTTTTCCTTTTAATTTATGTTTTCCCGAGAGTTGTTTCTGCGCTGACATCTGAATATTCACCAGATTGTAGTGGTTAAGTTTAATTTCGTTCAGCATGATTGAACATAAAGAAATACATATTACCTCATATATTATTTTATGCGCTCTCGGAGAATTTTAATTTTAAACTTAGAAATGTTAGAAATAAAAGAAATACTTAATTGTTTATATTAATAATAATAATAATAATAATGCGTTGAACGTCCGTTTCTCGGCTTTATGTCATAACAGACGCCATTCGCACCATTACTATTTTCCATTTACCACACTTCCCGTTATTTTTCTACATTTTTAAAACTTCAACTTATGTAATAGCAATGGGCGAATGAAGGAATTATAGGAAATTAGGATAAGGTAGGTAATTTTTGAACTAGGAGTTTGATAGGTAATCGGCATTGGCCTCAAGTAAGGAACCATCTCGATATTTATCTGGAATTAATTGAGGGAAACAATGGAAAATCTCAATCAAGATGGCCGGTACAGGAATTACCGTTTTTTGGCGAGAGGCAGTAGGAAAAAGTCCCAGCCACATCTGCCTCCGCCGGGATTCGAACCCAGACCTCCCGAATGCGAGTCTAGTGCTGTCACCACTACTCTACCCAGCTCGGTTTAATTGTTTATATTATTACAAAGAAACAATTCTAAACGCTCTATTTAACCCTTTCCCGATTAGGAGACACGGGACGTAAATAAACAATAAAAAAGTAGATGCGTGTACTTTTATGTATCTACGCACGTCTGAAGTTATACTTCTTTGGCGTGATAAAAACTAATTTTTAATATACAGTAAGACCTCGCTTAACGCTGTTTCAGTACTACACATTTCTAAAAAAAAGTTTAGCCACTATAAAAATTGATGGATCAATTTATACAAAATGATTCAAGTGTTGATAGAAGTTCAAAGGCAAGACGAAGTGTCATTGATGCAATATCTTGCTATCGACAACAACTTGCTGAACGAAACAGAAAAAGGCAAACGACATTCGATGACTTCTTCACAAAAAACAAAATATTCAAATGAGGAACCTTTCTCATCACAAATATCTTCTCGAACTTTTATTTGATTTTCATAAATGTTTTATGATCAACAATCGATATTAGCAATAAATAAATCTATGATTGATGCGATAAAAAGTATATAATTAACAATAAATGTTACAAAAAAATTAACAAATTTTTGTTATTCTGGGTTGTTTCATTTTTATCTACGGATTAAGATAACCTCGTTTAGTGCTGTTCCTGAACGCTCTTTCTTAACATTCTTGTGTATTATTCGGGTCTAGTACAGCGTTGCCAGATTTTTTTTTTGCCAAGTCGGAATTTTGGAACTTTTTGAGTGAAAAAAACGGGATTCTTTCGTCGAAAGCGGGACATAGTAAAAAAGCCTATATAATCAGAAGTTTTTAAATATTTATCTTTTTATTTGAGTTCAAATTACGTTTACGTGACAATAGATAGCAAAAATACCCATAGAAAACGTATTTTAATAAAAATATGATATTTGTAATCAGATTTACCCTAACGTTAAATAGTTGAGTCTTATTCGTCTTCTGAATAAAAAAAATAAAAAAAAACAGAAATCAAAATCAAAAAAGTTTTATTCATTAGAAAAATATGGCGTTTCAAACAATGGTCTGAGGAGTGAGTGTTACAAATTGCAACTTACAATAAGAGAATAATTATTTACGCACGGTCGAGTTATCCCCGAAAAGCGGGACTGAGCCTGTCCCGCGCGGGACATTTAATGCCAAAATCGGAACGTCTGGCAACGCTGGTCTAGTGCGATAATAAAAATATCAAGTTTTCTAGTAAAATAAACTAATACAACAGTTTGATATTTATTTGAAAGAGTTCAACAAGGCGAATAGACTAGGTTTGTAGGATGTCCCGTATTCCAGTTATTCCCTTTTTTTCCGCGCATCAATATAACGCTACTGAACAAAAATAAGTAAGGAGACAGGAGAAAAATGATCAATAAATAAAAAAGTGTGAATCTGTCGAACGATAAAAACATCTCACAGTGCGGGTGTCTTGAATCGTGGTGCGATTCTTTTTAGTTGCATTCGCATAATAATATACCTACACGCTTTGATACCAGAATAAAGTCACGTTTACACGATACCATAAGACTATCTTACATTCAGTCGACGTTGTTAGTTTACACAGAAATGCGTATAAATAAATAAAATTTATAAAATGGCAGTTTTTAACACTAGTGTTGTAAAGTTACAAAAAGTAAAATAAACGTTCCCTATTTTTGTAGTAACGTCGTCCGTCCATTCATCGGTCTGTCACAGGCTTCTAATGTTTAAACGAAATAAGAAATCGACATAAAATATACACATAATGTGTAAACCTTTAGCCGACAAAGGAAAATGAGAAAATAAGAATTCTATTATAAGAGGTGTTCTCCATACATGGGGATACCATTGTTTAAATTAAGTAGAATACGACTCTAAATTTGTTTTTATTCTATACTTAGGTTCCTACTAACACAGCATGAAGTTTTGTACACCAAAGTTTTTCTCAAAAATAGCTATGGTAAAAACCGTATTCAAAACCATTCAGTAGTTCTCGAAATTAGTCGCTACATACATACATCCGTACAGTTTTACTTCTTTTGACGCATTAAGAGCAACATTTTAACAGGCAACGGAAGTTGCGCGTTACACTGTTAACGAAAATTCGAAAGTATGAAGTTGGCGATAAGAGACCCAGACTGAAATCACTGATGAATGCACTTTCTGTCATTTGAAACTATATAATATACGACTATAAACTTTGGTTACAACCAATAGTCGTTTTAAGAGTCATCCAGTGGAATTTATATATTTGATTTGTAAATAGATTAAATATAAAAGTAAAAGCTGCAATAAAATTTTGAACGTGTTTTAAAATATTTGAGGTTAATTTTTTGTACTACTTTTAAACTTTTGAAGATTTTATTTCAATAAATTATTTGCATGTACCTATATTACAAATTCGTTTTCTTCATACCTGGTCGAAAATACGTACTTTCGGCTTCGATTTTAAGGCAGAAAGCCTAACATTTATGCACCGCTGGAATTACTCTCACGCCATCTGTAACAGTAGGCCGAAACAATTTACTAATGCACACTGATATGAAAGTACGTACTTTCGACCCGGTGTGAAGTAAAATAGTATACACCGCACGGCTACAAAGTTGAAATTCCTGCCCTACGCGATACGTAATGCCCTCGGTTTCGCCTAGAACATCGTGTATCGCGCAGTGTAGGAATTTCAACTTTGTGCCCTTGCGGTGTAATATACTATTTCAATCACCCCAAAGAAGTACAGCTTCAAATGCGGGTACAAGTTACACGCGCCTACATTTTTATATAGATTCGTATTTCAAGAACTTTGTACTTAATTGTTATAAACATTCATTGTTACAATGCTACATCAGAAAAAAATATTTTTATCCACCAACACCGTCAGGACTCAAACCCGAATCTTTCCACTTTCGCGGCGGAATGAGTTATCAATTACTCTACGGTGCGATATCTAAACAATCAATTCATCATAATAAACAAATTGTAACATTAAATTCACTGCATACGAGAGCTGATTTTTTTAACTAGGTACCACTCTCGTATGTAGTGAATTTAATATTAGTACCTAGATATTTTTCTACGCTTATAGCTACGTACTAGCTGAATAATTGAGAAACATTCATTGTTGTAGCACTATATTAGAAAAAAATTTCTAATATAGTGCTACAACAATGAACGTTTCTTAACAATTATAGCAGACAAAAGCTATTTTTCTCAGTGAATTTAATGTTACAATTTGCTTTATTATGATGAAATAACTGTTAAGATATCGCACCGTAGAGTAATTGACTTATTCCGCCGCGAAAGTGGAAAGATTCGGGTTTGAGTCGCGACGATGGTGGTGGATAAAAATAAGAAGGTTTATAATAATTAAATAGCCGTTCTGCAGCTTTGTAGAAATTAAATATATATATCTTATACCTTGTACTTTGTTTGAAAAGCATAAGCCTAGAAATATAGACACAAATTCCGGAAGAAAGTAAATTTATGAGAATATTGCAAACAAATGGAGAGTTAATTATCAGTCAGTTATCGGCTCCACCTCAAACTGGGGAAGGAAACGGCTCAACATTGCGATAAACCTGTAGAAAAAGGTCCACAGTATAGAAGGTTTGGTTGGTAATAGCACAGTGGCGGAGAATTTCGGTGGGTTAAATGGGTGAAAGTACGGTGGGTATATACACACGCTTGATGCACACGGTGGGCCAGTGGGAGGAGCAGTGAAACAGACAGGAAATAGATAAAAAGTAAATTGATAGATAGAAAAAGAGAGGAAATTACGGGCACCAATATCTCGTATGTGTGATAGAGAGAGACGGCACTTTGTGTGCTCTCTGTTTTGCCCTGTAGGTGCAAGTTTAAAGGGCTGTGTTAAATTACGCTTCATCAATAATAGATACACTTTTATCTTTTCTGGCCGGTAACATAAATGTTTCACAATTGGGCTTGCAAAACAATAGGCTATGTATTATGTAATATAAGACTTTTCTATAATTTGCACTGATTTTTCACTTGGCACTTGGTAGAACATGATTAATAATAAATAAATAAATTCTACAAAATATATTTCTCGGTGATCGTTTCGGGCAAGTGCATTCTCAGGAATATAAAACATATATACAATATATGTCGTATATTCCTGAGGACGGAATATAAAACATATATGTATATGTTTTATATTCCATGAGGATAGACTTATTGTCCGAAACGATCGTTGAGAAATAATCTAAAAATATTTTTTGTAGAATTTTCAAGTATTTTTATTTATTTATTATTAAGACTTTTCTATTGAAGCTGTTTGTTACTGCTCTGGAATTGAGATTATTAAGCTAAAAAATTTCAGAATCAGTAGGTCAATACTTCTCAAATACGTGTCCAAAATTTATCCATAAATAGTCTTGTTCCAATAAATATTAAACGTTGAGGGCTGCAGAACCATTTAAAATGTTCACAGCTCTTAAAGTTAAAAATAAGTTTTCGAAACAATGGCCACAAGTGAAACAATGGTAATGCTTCTCTTTAAATTGAACCTCAGCATATAAAATCTAGTCAAGATTAAATAATTATTAGAAAATTAAAGAAAATCAGGATTTTGTCAAAAATACTTGACTTCGCGCGGCTGCTGTACCGAAAGTATTCAATTTAGAGAAGACTTCTATGCAAAATTCACATTAACGGTACACATAACTTACTTATAATATTATTTAAAGCAACCCGCTAGAAATATTATATATTATAATTGGAGTGTCTTAATGGACCACCTTAGGAACGGAATTAAATAAAAAATTCGTAGCGGCTATCCATGTCATAGGAATGCACTGCGATCATATTGTAAATTTTTCTTCATTTCTCTATAATTCCCAAAGTTTCATTTCCGCACTTATTCAGACAGAAATCTACCGATCGATTGAAATAAAAAAGATTTTATGTAAATAAGGCAAAGTACTATGCCTTGACAGAGAATGGACATGGTCATGATACTCGCAATAAAACTACCGTTGGTAAAAATAGACATTTATAAGTATTGCCCAGAAAATTCTTCAGCCTACATTTTTAACAAACTACCTGAAAGGTTAAAAAATAAGAATCTCTCAATTTTCAAGACTAATATTAAGAACGTTTTATTAGAACGGGTCTTTTATTTTGTTCATGAATTTTACCGATAACTTTATAATTTCATTTTTGTGTTTCTCATTGATATGTCAAATAATTAAATAAATACCTTATCTTATTTTATGGATGTATGTATAGGAGATACAGTCATCAAACAAGAAGTTTGTTGACCTTGATTATTTCTTTGCCAAACCCAAATCCACCCGGACAAATCCGGCCGGAACAATGACGCCTTGCACGTTTATCAAACTGGACGTAATATGAGAGCTTCGAACATCCTTGATCTGACACATTTCGGTTGATCAGTTTTGACTGTCAGTATCTTTGTACATCCTGTAAGGAAGTGAAGGCAAACGACCGAGACGCCAGCTTGGAATGAGCGGCGAGGCGCCCAACTATAGTGAACCCAAACGATCGAACAGTATGGTGGGGGCGAGTTGGAAGACGAACAGGGATGGGGAAGGGAGATAGGTATGAGAGAGGACAGTATAATAAGAGCGACGAGGGGGAGATTTATGGATCGTGGAACGCATGGCGATCGACCTACACATTAATTTTGGAGTCTCCTTTACGATCGACCTCTATCTTCCATCGCCCTTTTACCTACATTCTCTTTACCATTGACTTGAAGAATGGATCGCGTTTTCCCACCAATATGTTCACTTGTCGATTATAGACGTCCGACAACTAAGATCATTAGCGTTCAGTGTTCTAAAAGTTGTGTGAGAGAGCCGAAACAAGGTAGCTGCCACTCTTTGTCTCTTGGGTGTTCTTCAATTGGTTTCGATCCCAAACCAGTGATGTATAATACTCGCCACGGTTCTAAAAGGTTCTGAAGTTAGTCACAAACAGCCTCGCAAATGCATTTTTTAGAGCCGCTCTGGTTAGTTTTGTGGGAAAGGAAGACTCCCACCACCTCCCAGTTACCGGCACAGAACGTGCGCTCGTCGGTGATTGGTTATCGCTGGTTGTTGTGTCGCTTTCCTGCTATAAAGTACAGTCCAGTACGCTATTGTTCAGTTGTTTCTTTGATTGTTAATTGATCAAGATGCCTAATACAGTTTTGCATAGACAAGGACGAATAATAATTTTTTGGATGACTTTATGCAAGGAATTAGACCTTTAAATCAAAGAAAAATTAAAAAATTAAAAATAATAATATAGCTGCGAGGTTGTAGTTTTTCAATCGACTGTACCTGCGCAAGCCTCCATTAGCATCTAACTTCAGAACATTTTAGAACCGTGGCGCGTATTAGATTCACGGAACCCCGCGGTAGTTAAAATAAGTGAATGTAATAAATTAGTTTTAAATCCATCAAAATGGCAGCGGCACCGAATTCGTAGTTATACTGCAATAATTACAGAAAAAACCCTATAGTTTGATAACTTATAAAAGAGTGTTTAGATGGTAGGCATCATTGTCTATTTCCCTTTTCTGACTTGTTTCGCAGTCAATTGTTTAAGTCAATGGTTCTATATAGTTACTATTGGCCACGGCAAACAATCAAACACACAATAGTGAGAGAGAGAGAAAGAAGAGTGAACTTTTATTACACATATGAACGTGTTTAACACATTCACACTTTATTATGAATACTGACCTATGTTGCATTTGTTGGACTGTATCCAAAAACCAATACACTGCTTTCATAAACTTTGACAATTTGAATATTTTCAACGGATTTATTATCAAAGTTTGAGCTAATTAAGGGATATAGTATAAGGTCACAAGACAAAACCGTTTATGTCTAATGTGCTTCGACTTTTCTCAACGAGTCTTTTTCTCCTATTTTGTAGACAATAATAATAATAATGGTTCATTCCGTTTAACTTGCGTAAATTTCTTAATACAGAAACAATAGCTAATCATAATATGAAACACTTATTGTTGCAATTATTATGCGATATTAGACAAAAAATGTACTATTCAAACAATGTCACTGTCGGGACATGAGCCCGAATCTTCCACTGTGACACTGAATACTTAGTAAATTTTTCTAGTATCTCATTATAGTTACAAAAATGAATGTTCCATAATATTATAGTAAACTATATTAGCTATTATTTCAATAATAACAATATTTCTTTCGATTATTACATTAGTTTAAGCATGTCATAATAAGATTGTAAAAATTACAAAAATATCTAATTAAGGCTAACAATGATACATTTCACAATTAGTTAAATGCTTGATAATCTATTTTGTAGGTATAACGTTGAATGTAAGAACCCGACAAACAAACCACAGCCCTTTCTGATTCAAAACAATTTTACGGTTGCAACTTAATCTAGTACACTTAAGGCTGTCGGAACGCTCTGAATTTAAGTCACACTACGAAGCTAAAAATGCTGTTGCAAGGGTGTCGCTGTCAATTCACTACTCTAATTTTTGGAAATATTTTGAAGATCTAAAAAACTTTTCCGAAAAAGGAAGAGTGACTTTAGGTTTGTGATGGGACAATTTTGTGAAATAAGTACGAATAAGGTCGTAGTGTGATATTGGAAACGTGTGTTTTTTGGCATAATTAAGGCTAACTTTTTTCTAGTAAATCGTACATAAATTATAAAAGTAGTCCATTAGAGAACTAGATTTGTCCTTTATCTTCCTCATAGAGAAAGATTTTATGCAAAATGTTGACGAATAAGTCTACAAACCGCTATTAGCCCTATTTTTGGCTTAAATTCAGAGCGTTCCGACAGCCTTAATCAACTAATTGTTAGAAGACATTCATTGTTCAATGCTAAATTAGAAATGGTGACAGTGGTGAAAAATTAAAATTTTTCTAATTTAGCATTGTAACAATGAATGTCTTCTAACAAATTATTATCATTAAGCATCTACACCTTATGTAGAGATCTTACGTACTATAAACGTAGGAAATATATTTATCAAAATCTTAATCAACTAGTTGACGTGGCACAGGTTATAATTTCGTTGACACTAAAACCGTCGACAACTTACGGCACTACACAACAGAAACGAACCACAGCACTATCTGATCCAAATATAGTTTCACGATTGCAACTGAATCTGAGGTCGCAACGGCCTGGCGTTCTTTGTAGACGTCAACTAGTTAATCAACTGGTTTTTCAACTATAGATATGAAATGACACACGTTATGGTTTCGTTGACGTTAAAACCGTCAACGACTCACGGCACAATACAACATTGAAAACCCTATCTAAACAGCTTCTGTGTTATGCGACAAATTAGAAAAATAAACCGGACTGATAAGGATAAAACATCCCTAAGGACGATTGTGTAAAGGCTCGTTTATTTTACAATTTACAGTATAAACAAGTGTATACACGTGTGTATACGGCACACATATTATCTGAAACGACTTCGCAATGTCGACGGCGAGTATTTAACCGATACCGAGTTTGTCCCGTCGGTTCACCACCGCCTCCATTTGTGTGTCGATGCTTTATAGGGGACGTTCAACTGATATCCGGCTCAAACATGCACTTATTATGTACACACACACGCAGATCCTATATGTTCATTGGCTATACAAGGTGTTTCATTTGCCATGAAACTAGAGCAGCGGTTCTCAACCGGTCGGTCGCGACCCACTAGTGGGTCGCAGAAGGGTTATATGTGGGTCGCGACTCGATCCTAAAACAATCAGAAAACCATCAGAAAAGATAAAAAAAAACCGAAACAAATCGAATTGTGTTCTGATTGTTTTCTTGGTTCTTGATTTTTGGCATCTGGGGCAAACAACAGAACCAGCGGCGGCCTTAAAGCCAATTCAGACTAGCCGTTCTCGGTTACGATTCACCGGTCCGGTTCGGTTTTCGATTAATCTAGGCTGCTCACACTATCCCGATTCGGTTCTACGATTATTCTCGGTGCGCATGCGCAATTTCGAAATATGATTTGACGTTTGATGTGTAGTTAAACGTCAACAAAAATAGCTGGCTAGTCACGTGACTCCAGCAAACGTTCTCATTGGCTACGGTTGCGAACGGTCCGGTTGAAATTAGAGCTGAACCTAAACGCTCGAACCGAACCGCAATCGGGAACGATTACGCCCTGATTGGTCGAGCTCCCAACCGGACCGGTGAATCGTAACCGAGAACGGCTAGTCTGAATTGGCTTTTAGGGGGTGGCGAACAGAGCAATCGCCCGGGGTCTCGCTCTTGCAGAGGCCTCGCGCAACAACCCAAGCAAATTAAAAAAATATAGATTTTTTAACTATATTTTTTTTATTTAAAACTTTTGATTTTTATCCTTAATTCTTTATTCAGGTTATAAATTAAAATAAAGTTAGTTAACTAATTTATTCATTCAAAACATAATTGAAAAATTAATTATGTAGTACTTAAATATCGCGCTTCAAATTCATTTTGTAAATCTTTCAAAGTACAGTCCAGTACGCTATTGTTAAGTTGTTTCTTTGATTGTTAATTGATCAAGATGCCTAATACAGTTTTGCATAGACAAGCACGAAAAATAATTTTTTGGATGACTTTATGCAAGGAATTAGACTTTTAGATTAAAGAAAAATTAAAAAATTAAATATAATAATACAGCGCAAGTTTATAGTTTTTCAACCGAGTGTATCTACGCAAGTCTCCATTTGCATCTAACTTCCGAGCATTTTAGATCCATGGCACGTACTATATATTGATATTGTAAAGACTAAATACTGTAGGCGGACGTAGTAGCATTCTGTGTTTAGACAGGATGGAGTTTACATCGATCGTATTTCTGAATTAAATATACTTTGTTTAATAATTAAATTCTTGCTTATATTATATTAGTTTCATCATTTTATTTCTTACAAATGGTATGTTTGTTAGTGTATTTGCCATATGGCAACATACACTATTGGCGTTGGTCGGATGGCGGGACCTAGGGGTCGGACCAAAATTTCTCGACGTTTCATAACCTCCTAAACACTTTGGCACCATTTTTAAAAATGTTTATATATATATGTATATATATATATATATATATATATATATATATATATATATATATATATATATTTATATACGTATATATATAGGTATATATATATGTGTGCGGGCTATAACTTTCGAAGAAGTTAATTAATTTTGACGATATTTGGCACACATGTTGGAATCCATTACCGCACGAAGCCTATTTAAAATGGGCCCAATCGGATCATTTTAAGGGTGAATTTTAGGGGTTGAAAAAGTTTTTGGGCCCCAAAATACCGAAAAAAATCTCAGAATCGTTTTAAAATTGAAATTTAACCCTTTAATAGCAATTAAAAAGTGCCTCTAAAATTTTAGTAAAATCGGCCCAACAGGACCGGACTTACACATTTTTTGAAAACACTAATTTGCTGCAGATAGTGACTTATTTATTGAAGGGTGTCTTTAATTCGGTGTAGACGTTAGATTGATAATAATATTACAATTAAGAAAAAAATGTTATCTTAAGGGGTGTATTAAGGGGTTAAATTTTTATTTTGCCCAAAAACAAACTTAATTTCACATAATAAAAGTCTAAAACCACACGGCCCTATACAAGCAAATACACTATATTGTCGGCAGGGTTTTGGCACTGCGACCCGGGTTTTTTTTTATTGTACACCATGTATACATATAAGTTAACGATTACATATGATATTAAGTAATCGTTATTCGCAAAGAGAAGTGAGCTCAAACATCCTGTTTGATTCCCTTAGAGCATGTAGTTTGCCGCCGCGAAACTTGGCAAACAAATCCCAACTCTGTACACTCTTTGTTTACAAATTAAAGGATAATTGATTCTAAGGATGTCACGCGTCTTCCGTCATCCTGGGGACGTATACGCCCCACCCCCACAATTATCCCACCGCGCACACATATGTACAGAGAAACTGTTTTAAAATGGTAATTATTATATAATTATATTATATAATTATAATTATATTATATAATTATTATTATATAATTATATAATGGTAATTATTAATGGTAATTATTTAATATTAAATGATGTTGGATAAGTTTGGATAAAATCCGTGGCGCATGCAGGATCAATAAAACAGCAATACTGAGTTTAAAATTGCATTTTCACTAACGTTTCGGTACGCTTTGCACCATATTCAGAGTTCAAACGCTGTCAATTCATATCAGTATTTAGTCGAAAGATTGAAAACATGGTGATTGGTTTCACCATATAATAATAATAATAATAATAATAATAATAATAATAATAATAATGCGTTTAACGTCCGTTTCTCGACTTTATGTCATAACAGACGCCATTCGCACCATTACTATTTTTCATTTTACCACTTCCCGTTTTTTCTATATTTCTTAAACTTCAACTTATATAATAGCAATGGGCGAATGAAGGAATTACAGGAAATCAGGATAAGGTAGGTAATTTTTGAACTAGGAGTTTGATAGGTAATCGGCCATGGCCTCAAATAAGGAACCACCTCGATATTTATCTGGAATTAATTGAGGAAAACCATGGAAAACCTCAATCAAGATGGCCGGTACAGGAATTACCGTTTCTCGGCGAAAGGCAGTAGGAAAAAGTCCCAGCCACATCTGCCCCCGCCGGGATTCGAACCCGGACCTCCCGAATGCGAGTCTAGGTAAAAGGTAAGATGGTTGTTTGTAATAAAATATTTTATTTAAAATTGTTTATGCCAATGATTAAAATTGTCACTAAATAAAATTGATGGTAACCACTCAAAAAGAATTTTTTTATAAGTTTGAACTCTGAAGATGGTGCAAAGCGTACCGAAACGTTAGTGAAAATGCCATTTTAAACTCAGTATTGCTGTTTTATTGATTCTGCGCCACGGATTTTATCCAAACTTATTCAACATTCATCAAGGATCACAACCACTCTAATTAATTTCCTTTAATTAGAGCCAGCCTCATATTAAATGATGGCTTATTACTTAATATGCGAGAGCTAGTGATGGTTTACGGGTAGGTTCTTGATAAAATTTTAAATGTTTGATGTTCAGTTTCTGGTAAGACTTCCAGTTTTAAATCCTGATTTAAAACGACATTTGGTCCACTTGTTGGAATTCATCACCGCACGAAGCCTATTTAAAATCGGGCAATGTTAAGAGTGGTTTTTAGGGGCTGGAAAAAGTTTTTGGACCTAAAAATACCGAACAAGTTGTCAGAATCGTTTCAAATTTAACTCTTCAATAGCAAATAAAAAATGCCCCTAAAATTTTAATAAAATCGGCCCGACAGGACCAGACTTACTAGTTTTATGAAATACTGGTTTGCGTATACGAATTTACGTATTGAGGGATGTTGTTTAGTGCAGATGTTGGATTGATAATAATATTTCAACTGAGAAAAAAATTATTATTTTAACGTCGCTTTTCAAGCTTCAATTTTGGTCAAAGTGGGTAGAAAAAAGTTCTTTCGAAGTGGAAATTGTACAAAAAACGGAGTTACATACATATATATTATACACAGTTTAAGAGAAATATTGTTTCAATCTATCAATTATATTTCGAGCAGAATTGATTTAAAAATCTAAAACGCTTTTCTTATGGAGAAATATGCGTCACAATTTAAGGTCGTTGTCAAATCAGATTTTCTGACAATGCTTTCTGCAACCGAGTATTAAGTTTACGTAACAGCCACAATACCTGTACAGTCAAAGCCCTCTAAGTGCACGCTCTCTAAATGCACACGCTCTCTTACTGCACACGAACTCGCCCTCTAAGTGCACGTTCCCCAGCCCCCACTTCGAATAATCTGCGACCAATCACGTGCGACCGTAAGCGCGCTATTTTCAAACTTTCCATTTCCATCATATTCATAGAGTTTTAGAGATATTGTTTATAGCATCTGATTGAATAAAGATAGCTATAGGAGTTAGAAGAGTGGGGATGAAAAAGATCGTAGGGGAAGTGTGCACTTAAAGGATGGGCCTTGGTTCCGAGCTGTGCACTTAGAGGGCTTTGACTGTATTAGCAAATGCATTATATTGTCGGCAGGGTTTTCACTGCGACCCGAGTTTTATTATTATATTCTTCGTAATTAATTTGTTTGTAGATCAGTGTAGATAAATAAGACATGAAGACTGGCGTGGTAGAGTTACACAAGTATTATGTATGTTAAACAGATCTCTTTTGGTTCTTCGGGCAATAAACTATACATATAACACTTCACGCGTCGCGAATCACGTGTGTCTACACCCGGCATTTCCACCATCGCATCGTCGAATGTATAACTCATGTTTGAACAACGCTCGAGGCAATCGCACACAAAGTAATCACGCATACAGCTTATATGAACATGCGTGATTGTCAATCAGTGGCAGTACTTTTAAACGAACACGAACTGATAAAACATATTATTTGAGAAACCATATTTCGTCAAGATCAAAATGGAACTGGAGAAAGACGGCTGTTTTGGAAAGAATAAAACTGTTACGCGCAGTTGATCTGAAACTTATATGTAACCCGCACTGTAAAAACTGAGAAGGCCGATTACACAGATAATCTAGGGTCCAAATAATGCCCTAGATTATTCTGGTAATTTTACACACCATATGGAATGCTACATGTTTTCCTGTAAATTTACATATAGTTGTGTAATCCACATTACATACAAATATGTAATATTTTAAACAAAAAAAATGTAATTTCCCAAAAAATGTGTAAAATTCCCTAACCCATACCCTACAATTTTACATACGTTTATGTAATATTTGTGTAAAATAATACATATTTAAATGTAAAATTACACACAAGATTTTTGAATGGGAAAGGAAAATAAAAAAGACGGTACTGCTTAAACAATGTATTTATTTATTAAAAAAACAAAAATGTTACTTCTGTTGCAAAATATAATAAATAATAATAACTGGAAGAATGTTCTTTTACCTTTTTTCAAGTCCGCAATAATTTTTGGAGTTAAATTTAACCAGATGTCGAATTGTTGCCAGCATATTTTAGAATTGTAACCTGCAATAACCATTGGCATGGCCGAAATATCGACACCCAGTTCAGGTGCAATGGATATGTTTGTCTTGGCGGTACTAAAAAATGATGAAACTGAATATATTCTTGATGTAACCTAAAAAAAAAAAAACAAAACAAAAATGATACTTCTGTTAAAAAATATAACAAATAATAATAACTGGAAGAATGTTTTCTTACCTTTTTACAAGTCGACAATAATTTTTTGAGTTAAATTTAACCAAATGTCAAATTGTTGCCAGCATATTTTGGAATTGTAACCCGCAATAACCATTGGCACGGCCGAAATATCGACAGGTGCACTGGATATGTTTCTATCTTGGCGGTACTAAAAAATGATGAAACTGAATATATTCTTGATGTAACCTAAAAAAAAAAAACAAAACAAAAATGATACTTCTGTTACAAAATATAACAAATAATAATAACTGGAAGAATGTTTTCTTACCTTTTTACAAGTCGACAATAATTTTTGGAGTTAAATTTAACCAAATGTCAAATTGTTGCCAGCATATTTTGGAATTGTAACCCGCAATAACCATTGGCACGGCCGAAATATCGACAGGTGCACTGGATATGTTTCTATCTTGGCGGTACTAAAAAATGATGAAACTGAATATATTCTTGATGTAACCTAAAAAAAAAACACACATTTTAAATATTTGATAGCATTGATTAAACATACATATAATTTTCCCTTTTAATTTCTGTGGAAATATTGATGTAAATTATATTTTTCACACAGGAAAAACTTTGACTACAGGATTTACACTGAAATGACATTATTAATTATTACCTCAGCTAACACCTTAAAACAAGTATTAAATAAAAGAAACTTACCTGTTGATAACAAATAATTGATGATCAGTGCAAACAGCAATTTATGGCGTATAACCAGAGATAATTTTATAACAGTTATAATATGTGCCATGCAATGATGCAACACATACATGCGTTGCTTTGGCCCATAGATATAGTAAAAGTAAGGATACCGCGCATGTCATTTAAGTAGTGTGCAGAAAGTGAAGCGCTTTTAGACTGGCGGCCATTTTATATGTGGCAAACAAAGCAAACGCATCGTAAGTTTATTTTGTGAATATATACGTGTAAAAGTGAAGATAAGAAGTGAAATATTAAATTTAATCATGGTAAATTGTTCAGCATATGGCTGCAAAAGTCGGAGTGAGAAAAAAGAAGCTGGAATATCATTTCACAGGTAAAAATTATTTCACATGCTTTGTTCTTCTTAACATTATGTTTAAATTTGGGCTAGAAAGCCTAGTCTTTAAGTTTTGTCTTTGTAATATGTTAAAGTATGATTAATAATGAAATAGTAGGCAAAATTGTATCTAAATATTTAGTTACTTTTCAGTCATGATTTTGTGTTCAAAAATAAATTCTTTGAGTAAACACGTGTTGTGTACATAGGCGTACCTCTAGATTTATCTCATGCTGTTTTTATTATTATTTATATGTTAAAAAAGTGTAAGTAGGTTTTTTTAAAGAAAGGTATGTAAAGGAAAGTAAAAATTAAGGAGCTTTCATTAAACGTGTGGTCAGAGGTTTTCAAAAAAGTAGGTACGTAGCTAAATAAATACCAAATTTAAATTGTTGTTACAGTTTTCCTAGAGACCTAGAGAAATGCAAAGAATGGATACGAAACATGAAAGTAGATGATTGGATGCCGTCAAAATATGATCGCATTTGTTCAAAACACTTTGAAAAGCAGTGCTTCTACAAAAGTGACTCCCAGCAAAGAGTTCGTTTATTGAATCAGGCAGTTCCAACAATATTTTCTGAGCTTCCAAAATATCTGCAGCCAAATTCCGGTATTAACTGCTTCATCAAGAATTAGTAATACTGATTCAGAAGATATAATAAATATAAGCACACCTGGAACTAGAACCGATCCAGATTTAAACGTGGAAGATATATATAGCATTTGGAGTGATCACGACTATATTATGAATGATATTGTCATGACAGAATGCTCACAACAAATTGTTATTTATATAGCGGGTTTTGTATCACGCCATTTACAAAAAACTATTAAATGTGAAACCTGTGTGGCGGCATTAATTGGAAATCGTGAAAATTTCTTGCATTCCCTGATAACCCAAAAAACCCATGGTGGGTTAATATATCCTTCAGTGGATGTTATTAAAATATGCAATATTTCTGAAAGATACCTGCGTGTGCATAAAAATGATGTGCACAAAAAGAACGTTGTGCTAATGTTGACTAATAAAATATTGTCAAATTGTATACACTCGGTTTTTACTAACTTAGAAACGCATGTTTTAGAAAATACCGTAAACCATGTATATTTTTTAATGAAATCTGTGTGTACAAAATATTTAGATGTTAGGTTACATTTTATGGCTAAAACACAGTCTCAAAAGTTAGATCCTATAAGAAGTCAATTAACAAAACTTATTCTGTTTAAGGGACAATGAATTTGTAAATTTACTACATTATTTATAAAATAAAGTATATACATAGCTAAGTGTGATATAAATAAACTATTTCATTTTTTTTCAAACTACCTACTTGTTATTTGGTATTTATAATAAATTCAAATCAATAGTAATAATTGATTAATTATTTAATACTTTTTGCATGATACGCCACTGGAGAGATCGGCATTGTGGCAGTCGGTAACAGCCAGTCAGACGTTGTTACGTGTCCTCTCTCTTTCCTTGTCTAAGCTTTGGCCTTTGGGATTTACCTAGCTTAGTAGAGGTACGCATGCGTCCACTCAAAGCAATGACGCTGGCACGCATATTACTACACAGGGTTGCCGAGTATACAGTCTGAATATAAAAAATAATATAATTTATTATAGTATCTATCATATGTTATTTATAACATTTTTTAATAAACTTTTAAAAATAAATGATATAAAAAAGGAAAAGATATATTTATTTAAAGTTTTAAACATTGGGCGGTTTTTTTTTATTAGTTTGCGATTTTTCCGAAAAAATTCGCTACTTTTGTGTAAACATTTCTGGCAACCCTGACAGAGAGTCCGCGCATGTGCAGTGGCGATTGTTCCTAAACTTACAATTTTCTTATTTGTAGTTGTACTAGTGATGTAAAAGAATAAATTACCGGTTAAATAACCACGGCAATTTATTTTAAATAACCCCGGCGATTTATTATTATTTTACAACCAATATCTACTTAAATATAAATACAGTATTTAAAAAAAAGAATTCTTTAGATTCTATTTATACATACTTTATTGTTTTTTTTTTTGTTCTTCTGAGATAGAAAATCCTAAAGCAGCCTTTTGTTTTATAGATAGCCGGTTAAATAACCGCTAAATTATCCGGTCAAAATGGTTACTATATCATAAATGACCGGTAATTTTACATCACTTAAGTTTTACATTTTGTTATGTAATTACACATTGTACTATGTAATTTTTGCAAACTTCAGTGGAATATTGCACAACAAATTACATTAAAACTACATAAGTCTATGTAAGTTTACTTTACTTTATGTATAAACACCAAATTTGTTTAATTTTACACAGAAAGTCCAAGTTTTTATACACATCTCCTTGTAAAAATAAATAATAATGTAAAGTTACCTAGAAAATTGAGGGAATTTTACATTAACTTTCAATGTAATTTTACACCCATTTTTTACAGTGCGGTTACATGTGACCCGTAACGGTTTGACTATTTGTAGCATAAGTGCAAGACGCTACTAAAGAAGTTCACTTAAAAAAATTCCAGCCAATTGGGTAACAGGACTATTCCAACTTCATGAATATTGATATGAAATATAATAAATAAAATAACATTTTTGTTAAACTATGCAGTGACGCGGGTAACAACTAGTAATAAATATTATGAGTACTATTCATTTACATAATAGGGTTTCACATGTAAAAATTAATCAGAGCATCCTTGTCAGCTACGCAATTAATTTCTTTTTGATAGATCTTCAGAACAAAAGAACATCATTTTTTTTATTTTCAAAATATTTCCGCATCTATGAAACTTAAAGAAAAAATGTCTACGAAACTTTCTTGGAAACATAAATAGAATAATAAATCGTTATAAAAAGTATACATTTATTATACAAAAAACAACACTATAGGATATATCTCTTCTGCGCATGCGCCGATTTTTTCTAAAATATGCTTTTTGGGTTCGGGGTCTCAAAACGAAACAATATTGTAAAATTTGGAAAAGTGAATTTTGACCTAAACTAGTACCATACACCACTAGTAGGTTGGAATGGTAAAATACTGAGTCAAGAAATGTGATCTTTTTCTTTATTTAGTCAACAGTGTGTTAATACCATTGTTGACTGAATCGAGAATCGCCCATATCTCGGAAACAATTTGGTTACAATTTCCTAAAAGTTGGTTACAAATAATTAAAAATTAAAATATTAAGATAAAAATATAAAATTATATGGAATGTGAAATCAAGACGCCTGGTGCCAAATAAAGTGGTCGAAACGTCGCGGAATTGATTGTCTGTGTTTTTAACAACACAGACAATCAATTCCGCGACGTTTCGACCACTTTATTTGGCACCAGGCGTCTTGATTTATAATGCTTAACAATACGAACTTATCATATATCATCCTTCAGACTCACTCATCATAATTCACAAAACTCGTTTATTTTATTAATTAATTATCAATTATTAATTAAAACAGTCGGTTTCTCACTTGTGTCATGTCTCGACTGAGTGTTTATTTTTTTTTTTTTTACTTTACTCACATGTGACTAGCTTATTCTTTTCTGTCAGCTGTTTTAATTAATAAAATAAACGAGTTTTGTGAATTATGATGAGTGAGTCTGAAGGATGGTGTATAATAAGTTCGTATTGTTAAGGTGGCGGTTCGCGCCGCGATAGAGACAGGAGACCGAGACCGGAGACAGAGACTGGAGACCGAGACCGTTACTTGACCTTAGGTTTTCTATGTATGTCAGTTCGCGAGCGAGACCGAGACAGGAGACCGCGACGCGAGACAGAAGACCGCGAGACGGTCTCTACCCCGGACTAGTACTGTCTCGCGTCTCGCTCGAGACGCACGTGCAAAATTGTGAAAAATGACGTCGTTTTCTGATGAAAACACCGATAAATTGATTGAAATGATTAGACAACATCCTGCGCTATTTAATTCTCAACTTGACGCATACAGAGATTTGAAGGATAATATTTCGTGGCCTCTAGTTGCATATAATTTGTTGATAGGCATTCTTCGTTTTGCTTTATAATAATAATATAATTGCAAATCATCGTCTTCTTCTTCCAATAGTAACTTCATAACTGAATGGCTTTCCATTACGCTGTGGATTAATAATTTTCCAGAACACGACACGATTGACTCTAACGACTCAACAAAACTGAATGAACAGAGGTCTTTGGTCTCGGTACACAACAGACCACAGAGATGGAGACATTTGTCTCGGTCTCCAGTCTCTGTCTCCGGTCTCGGTCTCCTGTCTCTGTCGCGGCGCGAACCGCCACCTTTACGCATTATAAATCAAGACCCAATAAAATGGTCGAAACGTCACGGAATCGATTGTCTGCGTTTTTAACAATCTACTGTTCCTGATAATTTTATATTTTTATTTTAATAATCATGGATGATAACATTAATATTAAAATATTAAGGTTATAAATTGTTTGGAAGCAATATTGCTTGGTTCGAGAGCTAACTTCACACACGTTATAAAAGAAAGTTTTGTATAAAGTACATTATCCATCGTCGTCTGTTATATTGAAGGCTACGAAAATGTTGTTGGGGTGTGTCGTAGAAATGCGATATATTTGATATATCTGAAGCAGAGTTAGCAGAGCGAACGGAGTGTGCTGTTGCGAGAAATTTTATTTGGTTTTATATGAGCGAACATTAATTTAATAGTCCACCTATACGAGTTACATAACAGCCAACAAAGAGAAAGAAAACAAAATCTACTTGTAATTATTAGACTGAGAGATCATATACCTACTTACATTAATAACGTTCTTATATAAGAACGAAAACAAAATGCGTCGAAAGAAAATATGCTATAAAATAGTTTATTCTTTCGCGAAAGTTAATATCCAGAGAAGACCAGATCCTTCATTCACTCTACACAAATTAAAGGCTGTACCTGTTTTTAGGGTTTCACACCTCAATCGAGCCAATTGGGCGACGAGACCAATCCAACTTTAAAAATATTCGTATTTGACATAAATGAATAAAAGCAAATTTTCAGTCACGCACGGTGACGGAGGTAACGATTAGTAACAAATATGATATTTGTTATTCGTTTTTATGGTTTCAGATGTAAAAATAAATCAAGGCATGCTTGTCAGCTACCTAACTAATTTCTTTTTGACAGATTTTCAAAACAAAAGAATAGCTGATTTTTTTTATTTTTTAAATATTTCCGAAATATTGTAGCGTCTATTTCTTCTGCGCTTGCGCCGATTTTTCTCAAACACAATAGACCATTCCATATTTGTCTATCAAACATCCTCCCAAAATTTGGTTTTAATCTGCTCATTAGTTTGACTAGTATCGTGTTCACAGACAAACCAATAAACAGATCTTTTTTTTGGATTCAGTGGATCTCAAAACGAAAAAATGTTGTAAAATTTTGATCTAGATTAGTACCATTTCCCAGTAGTGGGTCGGAATGATAAAATCGTGACGTAAGTCATATATTAGGACCCTTGGGGTCCACACGACTAACTTCCCAGTATGATCAATATTGAATATTAAATATGCAGATATTCAACAAAATAGACCCGAAAAATATTTTTCAAAAAATCCTAAAATACGCTTTTTGCAGTCTTTTTGTTTAAACAAAAAAAAAACGGCTGAACCGATTTTGGTAACATTTCTTTCAAATCAAAATCGATTGACACCCTAACGAAGTAGAAGTAATTTTTAATTTGCGAGAATTTGCGTAAATTGTGTAAATATTTTTTTGGAGTTTATTTTGTAAACAAAAAGCGGCTAGACCGAGTTTGAAAACATGTTTTTTAGATCATATTTACGTTAATACGCGTCAATTGGCACCCTAACGTAGTCGGTACCATTTTTTATTCTCGAGATTTCGCGTTAGAAATGTTAGAACGTACGCGCGCGCGGCATCCATTTACTTCTATATCATTCACCACCACATTGCGGCCGCTATATTACGGTACTGTTATCTTTAGATTGAAGAAGAGTTGTCACATGAAGCTTGTTTTAAAAAAATACTATTCACTTACGTTTGTTAAAAGTTTGCATAACAATAGGTAATAATTATTATAAGTCATCCGGTTTAATTAATCTTGCGTAAATGCTTTTGCCATACAACATCATTAAATTCTGCTAATGAATGATTTTAACGATCGAATCAAATAGTACGTCGCGTCGGTACGGTGGACAGGTTGTTAACCCTAATTCTGAAGGATGGAGTTAAATAGTTCCCTATGGATATTAATTAAATACCGAGTTGAGGCGTCCGGTTAAAGGAAAGTAGGCTTTCGGACCACATCGTTCGATTATATGAAATAGAATTTATCAATTAACACAGAGAGGTGTACCTAATGTAGGTATTATAGATTGCGACTTCAGTGGCGTTACGTCATAGTGATCGCGCGGTTTTTATCATTCAAACTCCCACAACTAGGGATTGAGAGGACAGTGTGGTCCAGTGGTTAGCGTGTTGGTTTCTTGACCGGACTGTTGTGGGTTCGAATCCCGCCTCTGCTCATGGATGTTTTGTGATATCGATTTATTTGACCTAGCTTTGGCCTATATGTTGGAATCACTGCACGAAGTCTATTTAAAATGGGTACAATCGGCCCATTTTAGGGGTATATTTTAGGGGTTGAAAAATGTTTTTGGGCCCAAAAATATCGAAAAAAATTGTCAAAATCATTTCAAAGCTGTAATTTAACCCTTTAGTAGATAGTGATTAAAAAGTGCCCCTAAAAATTTTTTAAAAATCAGCCCAATTATCACAAAATATTACTAATTAAGTATTTAAATATTAAAGTTAAAGGACCAGGCCTAGAAATTTTATTTTTTAACTTTTTATAGCTTTTTTGTGTCGGGGATTTTTTAACTTTTTAATTTAATTTTACAGAATCTAGTTGAATGAATACAAATAAATTAAACTCCAGGAGCTCGTTCACACTACTCGGATTTATTATCCGGTGCACTTGTAGCTTTTTCAATGAGATGTGGAGCGTCTATAATCTGCAATTTCTCTCTCTTTCAGTATGTCTTAGTAGAAAAATCTAAATCAGAAAAAAATGAGAAACTGCTAATAAAGCTATTCTAAAAACTAAGTTATTAAAAAAATATCATCTGGCGTTCAGTTTATGAAATAATCTTTTCAAATGAACATCCGGTATATACTGACATTTGAATGTCTCGCGCTTTCAAATTTTAATATTTCCGGAGATACAAGATGTATCTAACGACACAAACATATTTTTATTCTGAGAAAAAAATATTCGAAGCCTGTCACCCTTCAGTTCTGATTTCCTACAAATATGTCGGCCTAAAACATTCAGTAAAACGAGCCGCCAGTAGAGTAGTTCGCGGTTTCTATATATAGAAAGGTAAGCTCGGGGTGTGAGAAGAGAAGGCTGACCGTCAACTTGTCAAAGCGAAAGGCGACTTCTCTATTCTACAGTAGTCGCGCGTGTGAATAAATTGGGTTTCCCCGGGGTTCTTGGAAGGATTAAGGACCAATCATTACTATTAGACTCAAATATAACGAATTCTGTAATACTGTTCCACATTTCCTACACGACAAGGCATTTATTTATACATTGAATATGTTTTCTTGAAGTTATATTTCTTTTGGCGCGTTGAGAGTAAAATTTTAGCAGGCAACGGAAGTTACGCTCGCACAGCTAACGAAAATTCGACAGCATGAAGTTGGCTGCGCTAACTGAAATACAAAACACGGCAGCTTAGCAGTTGAGGCACATTTTTGCTTGTTTTTCGCATTAAATTAAAAAAAAAAACGGTATGAAGTTGGCTATAAAAGACACTGACTGAAATGATAGATGGACGAAATTAATAATAATAATAATAATGCGTTTAACATCCGTTTCTCAACTTTATGTCATAACAGACGCCATTCGCACCATTACTATTTTTTCATCTACCACTTCCCGTTAATTTCTACATTTTTTACAACTTCAACTTATGGAATAGCAATGGGCGAATGAAGGAATTATAGGAAATTAGTATAAGGTAGGTAATTTTTGAACTAGGAATTTGATAGGTAATCGGCCGTGGCCTCAAATAAGGAACCATCTCGATATTTATCTGGAATTAATTGAGGGAAACCATGGAAAACCTTAATCAAGATGGCCCGTACAGGAATTACCGTTTCTCGGCGAGAGGCAGTAGGAAAAAGTCCCAGCCACATCTGCCCCCGCCGGGATTCGAACCCGGTACTTTCGAATGCGAGTCTAGTGCTGTCACCACTACTCTACCCAGCTTGGTGATGGGCGAAATTAATGCACTTAATGACATTTGGAAGTTCTACAGTAATATACTAGACGACTATAACCTTTGATTGCATTACAACTAATCGTTGTATTGAGTCATACAGCGGAAAAAAGTAAAAAGCAAAATAATATTTTGAAAATATTTTCAAATATTTGACGTTAATTTTTTGTATTATTCTTAAACTTTTTGAAGATTTTATTTCAATAAATTATTTACATGCAGGTATATTAAAATTAGTTTTTAATCACGCCAAAGAATTGTAACTTCAAACACGCGTAAATAAGTACATGTATCGACTTTTTTATGAATGAAATACCGAAAATACGATAGTTCATAGGTAAATGAATGCAAGAGAACTTACCCAATAATTTTGATTAAAATGTCAACCTGTAACAAAAATAAAATTGCGTTAATTTTAAAATGGTTTACTGATTATTTTTGATTTTTTAATTAATCTTAATTTTTTTACATCTTTTGTCTAAAGTGGCCGTTCACTCAGATAGTTAAAATTGCTAGTCTACCATTGCGCATCTAAAAGCGCAGGAAAGAGAAAGCAATAAATCTATGTTTCTCTCTGACGTTTTTACTGGTTTTTTTATGTGCTTGAATTTACCAAAATAGTCAGGGACTTTCAGGATTTTAATATATAGGCATATAAATGTATAAAAAAATAGATAAGCCCAGCGGGTGATCACGTAAAGCTTGGTAGCGATTGGATCAACAGATTTTTTTTCTTGGCAATTTTGATTTTTCTTCGGTTTTTGAACATTCACTATTAAAAGCGATTAAATTCGCACAAATTCAATACACGTTCAAAAATTTTAAGAATAATGATTCTCATCTTTTATGCAGCCTATAGATAAGTAGATAATTATTTATTTATTCAATTTAATGACATAAAAGCTTGTCGGCCATACAATGTCAAACAATATATTAAATCAAAACAAAATATGTATGTCTATAATACTCATAATCAATAATTATTGATAGTCTAGAATTTTAATTATTACTGCTTGTTGAGTAAATATGATTTACATATATTTTTAAATATTTATAAAGATGCACTTTCTCTAATAGTTCGAGGCAGATCATTCCATAGTTTTGGGCCTAGAAAATAAAAAGTGCTACCCGTGCGAAGCCGGACAGGGCCGCTAGTATATTATTATATACATAACTCAAAACGACAAGCAGTAACAAGTAAACAACTTTATCTCTTTGTATAGACAGTAAAAATTTTATGTTTGGATGTTTTATCTTGAAAATCATTTTGAAAGATGCATTTTATTTTAGTGCATTACGATAATAATAAATTCGCTACAAGATGAAAAACATTCCTTGAAATCAAGTAAATATTGCAACATACATCAACGTGAAGTAAATCGTAGAAATCGTTACAATAAAATGTTAAATTCATATTACATAATATCGATTGAGCCCAATCATCTAGAAATGAATTGATCCGGCGAATCGTAAGAAATATGTATAATCAGTGGCGTTCGTCTAGTTGAATGCGGATATCATTATTTTTATTACTGCATTTGTCATATGGTACATACACTATTGACGTCGCGTCGGTCGAATGACGGGACCTGGAGGTCGCACCAAAATTTCTCGAGATGAAATTTCAAAGCTATTTTTGGAAATATATATACATACATGTTTTAGCACGATTACTCTCAACAGACTAAATAGGTTTTAACGAAATTTTGTCCACATGTTGGAATTCACTGCACGAAGCTTATTTAAAATAGACCCAATCGGCCTATTTTAAGGTTAGTTTCTAGATGGTAAGAAATATTTTGGGGTCAAAATTACCGAAAAAATTCTCAGAATCGTTTAAAAATTGAAATTTACCCTTCTAGTACAGATTAAAATGTGCTGCTAAAATTTTAATAAAATCGGCCCAAAGGACCGGACTTTTATGAAAACACTAGTTTGTGTAAGGTACATTAATTTATTTGATTTGGTGCAGTTATTGAATTGATAATATTTCAACTACAAAAAAAAACTATTATAAGGGGTGTATAAAGGGTTAACAAATTTTATTTTGTCAAAAAACAGACAATTTTACGTAATAAATCCACAATACTTGTATATTAGCAAATACACTATAACGTTGGCAGGGTTTTGGCATTTATTTCGAGTTTTTTATTATAAAGAATGATTATGTCATACCAGTTCAAATTATCGTCAGAAAAAAATTGGCTCAAAATCGTTATTATTTTGATTTTGAAACAGGAGCCACTGTTCTCAGCAGAATTTCTTCAAGGTTAAAGACTATTCCGTATGAATTTCGTCCTAGGGTCCCAGAGAAAGAATATTTTTATCAAACACACTGTCCACTAACTGACTCTGAAATTAACAATAAGGATCACTCAATATTTAACGTAAAAATAATTCACAATGAGAAAATTGTCAAACCGCTAGTTCACAAATCATAACTAACCACTCTAAACGTCTGGCAAATACTTGTTGCAGCAGTATGACCTTATTAAAATTATTGACAAGCACTTATACAAGTTGTTATTTGATATTATGTAATATCAGTGGCGGAGACGTAGATTATTAATATTCAAATTAATATTAGAATTCATGGTTTATAAAAAATTCAGAAAAAAAATCGCAAAAACGTGGACGAAAAAAAAATGCTTATTATAATCAGTGCATTTTTATTTTAACGACGTTTCGGTCAATAATTATTTGATCTTCATGAATATTGTATATTGTTAAATTTTAATTTTATTATTTTTAATTGAAAAATCGTCCAACCTTGTTAATTTGTAATGGGTTGTAAAGTGCTTTATAGTGTATTGTTTATTGTGGAGTACTTATTATGGTAAATATGGTATGACATTGAACAGTTTATACTATTACTAGAATGTGTTCGTTTATATTTTTAGATGTCTGATGAAGCTCAAATAATTATTGACCGAAATGTCGCTAAAATAAAAATATACTGATAATAAATAAGCATTTCTTTTTTCGCCCACGTTCCTGCGATTTTTGTTTTGAATTATTAATATTATTTACATTATGTGGTATAGAGCAGAAAATTTTATTCAAAGAAATTTGTTTTTCACAATTTCCTAAGAAAATGGCTACGTAAAATTATATTTTTTTTTCGAAAAAAATATTTTAAAAATAAAAACTAATTTATTAAACAAAAACATCAAAAGATGTGTAGTTGTTTTTCAACTAAATAAAATGGCGAATAAAAGCGGATTAAAATACAAAATAATTCTCATGAGTATTTTTTCGGTAAAAGAAGAAGAAAAAAAATGGTAATCCAAGGTAATTGAGTAATTGGTCGTTTATGTCGACAAATAAACAAGTCGACCGCAGTCCAAGCAAACAGTTGAAAGTCGGAAACGGTGGGGACACGGAAATGGGATGGCCTGGATCACAATTATAGGAAGTAGCCAAGCTATAACGACGTTCGGCCGAGAGAGTCACAATGTTGCCTGCAGCAACCGACACAAGTGTAGAATGGCTGTTTGTGTTTCCTTGTCTATAATATATTTATACGGGGTGTAACGACGATCTGCAGTTACTTAGTTTAAAATTTTTTTTTATTTATATTTATTTATTTATTAATATATTTTTTATGAGAAAATTGTTTTTAAAGGAATAAATCTTAAAAGGTAAATACAAAAAAAATCGTAATAGTTTTTAAATAATTATTAATTTGTTTTAACCGAGCTGGGTACAGTAGTGGTGACAGCACTAGACTCGCATTCGGGAGGTACGAGTTCGAATCCCGGCGGGGACAGATGTGGTTGGGACCTTTTCCTACTGCCTCTCGCCAAGAAACGATAATTCCTGTACCGGCCATCTTAATTGAGGTTTGCCATGGTTTCCCTCAATTAATTCCAGATAAATATCGAGATGGTTCCTTACTTAAGGCCATGGCCGATTACCTATCAAACTCCTAGTTCAAAAATTACCTACCCTATTCTAATTTCCTATAATTTCTTCATTCGCCTATTGCTATTACGTAAGTTGAAGTTTTAAAAAATGTAGAAAAATAACGGGAAGTGTGGTAGATGGAAACTAGTAATGGTGCGAATGGCGTCTGTTATGACATAAAGTCGAGAAACGGACGTTAAACGCATTATTATTATTATTACTATAATTTGTTTTAATCAAAAAACACATTACAATAAACACTTAAATATCAATAGCTACTTAATACTTATAAAAATAACAATCACCAAAAATACAATTCATAAAAAATATTAATACTACCATAAATACTGAACTAACTCTTTCAGTACCTTTTTATCTCACAATATTATTTAACACCCAAGTTTAAGGACTTTTTGATTTTGTTGAATTATGCAACACCACAAGAGTGACACAAAAATTAAATGAATTTGAGAAAGACAAGTCTTTTTTTCTTTTGCTACGCCGCAAACGGTCCCCATTCAACAGATTTTGCTTTGCCATTCATTTATACAGTCAAAGCCCTCTAAGTGCACGCTCTCTAAATGCACACGCTCTCTTACTGCACACGAACTCGCCCTCTAAGTGCACGTTCCCCAGCCCCCACTTCGAATAATCTGCGACCGTAAGCGCGCTATTTTAAAACTTTCCATTTCCATCATATTCATAGAGTTTTAGAGATATTGTTTATAGCATCTGATTGAATAAAGATAGCTATACGAGTTAGAAGAGTGGGGATGAAAAAGATCGTAGGGGAAGTGTGAACTTAAAGGATGGGCTCGGTTCCGAGCTGTGCACTTAGAGGGCTTTGACTGTACCTCAAATTTGGAGACGATATATTAATCACAAGACGCACCTAAAATTTGAGTACATTTTTCTATGGAAAAAGGTTCGTCTTATAGTCCGAAAAATACGGTAATTCATTACCGTTACACCCTATACGAGCGTTACATACTATATATGCTGTATAGAACCATACGTGTCTGTACGTATGGATGTCTGTATACTATGTGCTGTGGGCCATTGTTTGTGTCATTGATACGGGTATAGGTACATTTGACATCGTAAACTTTTATGCTCGCCGCCAACATTTTAACACTGTACAATATTATGAACCTATATGAATAATATACAACCGAGACCTTACTTAGGCTAACTTGACGTAAATTAATACTTTCTGATGAAAGGTTGAGAGTGTCATTTTCTGATTTTAGGGTCGTTGTTATTCGGATTCATTTCAAGTTAAAATTAGATTAATGAAACATATCTAACCGACGAACGCAAGGGAAGTGAAACTGCTGGAATTCTGCGAAACCATAGGCGGAGAACATGTTCTCGACAAGGGAAAAACTCTTGTTGTAAACAATTCTTTACTTTTATTAATAGATATTTATTGACATTTATGATTCATTAAGGATCTGTATAATACGCGCTACGGTTCTAAATGGTTCTGAAGTTAGATGCAAATGGAGGCTTGTGCAGGTACAGTCGGTTGAAAAACTACAAACTCGCGCTATATTATTATTTTTAATTTTTTAATTTGTCTTTAATCTAAAGGTCTAATTCCTTTCATAAAGACCTCCAGAAAATTATTTTTCATACTTGTCAATGCAAAACTGTATTAGGCATCTTGATCAATTACCAATCAAAGAAACAACTTAACAATAACGTACTGGACTGTACTTTATAGCAGGAACTAGCGATAACCAATTACCGAGGAGCGCACGTCCTGTGCCGGTAACTGAAAGGTGGTGGGAGTTTTCCTTTCCCACAAAACAACCAGGCCGGCTCTAAAATATGCATTTGCAATGCAGTTTGTGACAAACTTCAGAACCTTTTAGAACCGAATCTACTGGACGAAAAAAAGTTTAAATTTAGAGTTAGAGTTAGATGACCTAATCACGGGCATATAGCGTAAATAAATGAACTCCGATTTTAGGGGTTGATATTAAGGGCCAAATTAAAAAACTAACAAAAAAGTTTTTTTTTAATTTAAAATCACAATAATTATAGCACCTTACTGGAATGTTACAATGTGACAGCAGCGTTTTGTATAACTTAACACATAAATAAATATTACATATTTTACAAACTTTAAATTGAATAATTAATTGCAAACTTTTACTCAAAATTCGTTATGAGTATCGATGACTGACCACTGACCAGTTTACATGCTATTTTTTTTCAGAAACTGAATTGTACATTAGGTTGTAGGGACTCATAGTTTGTGGAAACTCCTGGGCCATGGCTTTAAGTGCCCTTATGTAAATACGACACTGAAGCGATAGACGGCTCGGCCGCTGGATGGCTGTTTATCGTACCGCGACAACTATATACTTTGCTCAACGTACAATATGAAAGCGTATTACATTTTGAGCCACGGTAAAGTATAAAATATAGTTGTATATAGGCTGTGAGATGAACGTCAATCGTTTGATTTATATTTATGATCTAGTTGCTTCGACGTTTTGAACATCTTCCGGAGAGCCGATCTTTATACATTAACTTAACCCGCCAGTAGACGCGTTCATCACCTATTACCAAGGTTAGTAGATTACAGAGGTTGTCTCGCTCCATCCGATCCAGAGGTTTCTAACCTTTTATGGGACTACCGTCCTCTTTAGAAGTAACAAAATCCAACATTCCTGTAGTCCACAATAGTTGATTTTATATGACATATCAAAATGTTATTACAGAGTATCTGCACATAATTTTTCTATTTATTTTTCTATTAAAACTCATAAAAGCCCCTATGGAAGGATCCAGCGTCCACTAGGGAGATGGTAGATGTCGGGAAGACACACTGGGCCCTTGTAAGTTATTCAAATTTACAAGGGTCCAGCGAGAAAACATTCTTGTCACATAATTTATTTAATAAACAGTATATGTAATAGCTATCGTCTGCTATAATTGAGTATTTGAATTAAAAAAAAACAACTTTTTTTTATTTTTTAAATAATATATCGTAAATAATATTGAAGAACGACGAGAAAAAAAAATTTAAGCCATAGGTAATTAATAACAAATTAATTAAAATGTATAAAACTTCATAAGATATAACGTGATTACAAAACGTACCAGGAATGTTTGTGACGTCAAAATGATAAAAGTTGTGTATTTGTGTATGGCTTTATAATACATACTATCAAAGTAACCATGACAACCAGGATCATAAAAACATTTTGACGTCACAGAGGTTTTTGGCGCGTTATCGGATCTTAGCTTAAACATTATTTTTAAAACAAATATAACTCTTTCATTATGAAATTAAACAAAATAATAAAAGTAGTTTCGCTATAAAACTTGTATGTGATCTTTCTATTTATGTAAAAAAAAAATAATTCAAAAACCCAATTGTTAAGAGACATCCATTGTTGTAATGCTATTTAGTCGAGTACGAAGCTATAACGTATGTATATTTACTAATAATTTATTTAAGTTTATGAAACTACTGAGCCAATTTTGATCGCACTCTAATGTGTGCTATATATAATCGCGTTTCTACTAAATGAGGCCGAGTAGCAGTCTAAAAACTGGCATTTCTATTGTAATCCTCGCAACCGCTGAAGGGTTTAAAGGAAACGTTTGAAGGGCCTCTCTTATTGCGAAATCGTCCGGTTTTGACGACCGCCATCTGTACTACTAACACAGACACGTGTGCGTTTGTGTGTGTCCGTTAATGTCCGGAGCGAGTGTGCCGGATCCCCGGACGATCATAAAAACGTTGTCGTGTGAAATCCGCGCAGGATTTAGCGGCTCCCGCCTGGCCATCAGTACAATCGTGACACTCATACAAGATCACACTGTTACTCTATCTTATCCATATACAAGCTGATACTTTTGGGTTTAAAAATAGCCGAGCTAATAGGGATGCAAACGATATATAAGACTAGCGGTAACCCGCGGCTTCGCGCGCAATTGAGATGAAACAAACAGTAGTGGAGCCTTGAACTCTATCATTACTTATTATCATATATATTAATACGTTAAGGTTAAGATGTTTGCCTCCCTTTTTCGAAAAAACCACACAATTGCTCCACATAGATTTTATATCATTTTATAGATAATTGCTTGCTCTACCGACATCAACAACTAAAAAATTTAATATTGCTGTTGTTTTTGAAAATTTATTAATTATTAAAATTATATATATATAGATATACATTAAGACACAATACAGCAATGCTGCCATCTGACGGCTTTGATTTTGAAACAACGTCAACATGATTGACGGTCGGTAAATTTTTTTTGTTTAATTTTTAATCAAAATTCACCTATAAATACTTTTCGTATGACAGCGCGTCAGCTCAACGTTTTCGATACTTGCGCCTCTATATGACAGTTTTAGAAAAATATTTTCTTGAACCGTCCACTCAGCTTCGTAATGTAATACAACAAAAAGAACAAAGTTATAAAGAGTGTGAGAAATTAGAAACGAATTTTAGTGCGAATTATTCGCACAGCTACCGCTAGTTGTTTATTATTTATTAGTGTTTATATTGGATTATATCTTATTATATCTTAGGTAACATAGATACCCAATGGCGATGGTCTCCCAGTGGGCGCTGCAGCCTTCTATGGAGGTAGTAGCGAATTAAGAGGCAAATGGGGCCGTTACGACAGAAAGGCGGTCGTGGCGTAACTATCTATTTAAAAAATTAATATAATAAAATACTTTGACAATAGAGTAGGGGAGACCAAACGGGATACCCAAAAAATATGGTGAAATTTTTTTTCGAAAAAGTTTCTAAAATTTCCATTAATCACCCTTAACATTGTTTTGCACCATTAACTTACAAAAAAGTTGTTTTAGATAATTGAAAAAAAAAAAACTTTTTTACTGTAATTTACCACTTTTATTATTATTAATTTGAAATTTGAACTATTGAACAGTTTTTGTCAGAAATTTTTTTCATTTTTTTTTCTTTTAAAGGGGACGGTGATCAAGAAAAGGTTGGAATCCTCTGGTCTCAGCGATGACTCGCCACTTGTACTAAATTTTAAAAAGAATTCTACACCCTGTATAAAACTAGCATAGTAGATTATTGTCTTTATTTCTGTTCTTGCTATTATAGTAGCTACCATTGCCGCTTCACTTAGGTACTATGAACGGTAGGTAATGCAGAAAACTACGTACAGCATGTAATACACTGTCTCTAGTGGCTTATCTATGCCTATTTTGACCAAACGTTTCATTATAATTAGTCGAATAATTTCTTCTTCAACCGAAATCTCACATGCAAATTAATTCAACCGTCTCTTTTCGATAGCGCTTTAAATACACACGCTGTCTGAAAATTTAGACCGATAAACATCGACAGATTATTTCTCTCTTATATTAACGGCAAGTATGTGATGAAAAAATACAACACCAAAAATGTGGCAGGGCATGACATGTTCGGACTTTAACGTAGGTATCCTAATAACTATAATTCTAACTAACATTATAAATGTTTGTTTGCTACGCTTTCACGCCTAAACCGCTGAACAGATTTCGATAAAATTTGACAAGGCGATAGATTGCATTTTAAAGAATGACATAGGCTCCTTTTTGTCTTAAAATAAAAACTTAAAGGGGGTGAAATAGGGAATGAATGTCACTGACAGGTCATCACGATACCTTCCGGAATTATTAAATCTCCAGACTTGAAATTTGGCGAGTAGAGTTACTAAAATAGTCTTCTTATAAGGTGTGGAAAGAGGGGAAGTACAGAGGTGCCAATGATTAACACACTCTAATTGTTAAAATACAGTTTCTATGGACTGAAAATGTAGTGGTTAGGTCTGCATGACGATTCCACTAATGTTGTTCTTGCCATGTAATCGCGGGCGGAGCCGTGGGGAGCGACCAGTAACTTTATAAACTATTATTTATGATGGCTGATTGTGCAAATAAAGGCTAAAAAATCTATATTAAAAATGTATTACATAGACGCTGATGACCTCACCTGTTGAGCGTCTATAATCTACAATCCCTCTCCCTCTCACGCTCTCAGAACATTAGTGTTCTCTTATTTAGAGAGTCACTTGTATACATGGAGTTCGGGCTCCTTATATGGTCTCCATGGTGAACTGTCTGCAGTTGCCTTAACTTTTCGATTCCCTGTGAAGTTGTACACATTATGGTCACATCAAAAGCGCGTTTCCAGGGACACACCCAGAGCTCCAAGCGATGCTCACATGTTCAACAGATAGAAAGAGACGGACATAGATCTGCGTCAGCCGCCTCTCAGACAATAAAGTTTATATTTAAATAAAAGCCCAATGTGATCTGAAAGTGTATCGTTTTGTATTGTTTCCGATACGTCCTTTGAAACGAGCGACACCCCCATCCTCCTCCACCCCAATCTTAATCTATTTTCAGAACATCGACTGGTTTAGTATGACGTCTATTGTTTTGGTCACCTTTTTGCTTTTAATGAATTGATATAAAGGTATAAAGGTGATTCGCTTTAAACTGCATGTTGCGAAGCAAAAAAAAAAAAACAGAAAACAAAACACTGTCGCTGCAGAAGGTACTGTCAAAACATCTGGTTCGTCAATGACTTTGTATTGTGATCATATACAGTGTAACCTTAATATAACGAGTCTCAAAATAACGATTATCGATTTCCTTGATTTAGCAAATTCTTCGAAATCGAACTGGTCGTAAGAGTTAACGCAAAATATAAGTAAGTACCTTTACATTACGAATATTTTTTGTCAAAAACCTCTTTATAACAAATTTTCAATCATTGCAGAATATAAATAGAAAGTATAATTTACCTCTATTTAACGATTCTTGTCAACTATAACCTTTACATAACGTATCCTACCAATCAATCACACACAATTCCACAATAACAACAATAATTCATGTCTCGACAGGTTCAGACACGTTAAATTTATCGTAAGACAATCATTGTTGTTTGATGTAAAGTAATGTAAATACTGCTGTTGGTCACTGTTGTTAGTAAATTTAAAGTTGCAGTGGCTGAGAAACCATAAAAGTGTTCATTAACTGTCGCAGAGAAACGACGAGAATCCTACAAAGAAAAAATTAGACACTGCTAAAGAGTTCAAAATTCCCGAAAGTACATTGGCTACAATTTTAAAGTTTAAAGATAAGTTTTCAGAAGGAAATGGCTTTTCTTACCATGTTAAAACGAATCTTAGACCAACCTTACCTCTATATAACAAACTTCATTATAACGAATTAATTGGTATAACGAATATTTTCTAATCCCTTCAGTTTTGTTATATCGAGGTTGTACTCTATAAGGTAAGAAAATATCTGTGTTTACAATCTAAATTATTGCCAGGTAACAATGTCTTTTGCTCCCAAGAGCTGTGCAAACATTCAGATTCGAATAAGATGACAACCTCGCATAATAATACAAGCTCAAAAAATGTATATTTAATGAAGGAACCTCATAAATGAAAACATCAAATAAAATACAGAAATATGTTGACAACATTAACTATTGGTAAATGAAGTAGGCTACGTTGATCGAAACGGTGTTATTTTTTTCCTTATAACAACCGCTATAAATATAGCAGACATGTTTTTTTCGAGAGTAAATTTTCTCCGGCAATCATTCAACTTGTGAAAGAAGAAAGATCAAATGTCATTTTCCCGATACATATGAGAAAGTATAGGCGATGCGGCCATCGACGTATGTTTCCTAGCTACAGTAGACCTTCGTTTACACGATACATGAACGGAAATAATGTGTTTTTTTGGACGTTGCGGACTTGAATGCTGCTGAGTAAAATGGGAACAAACTGTTAACCTTCGTCAAAAATTTTTATCCATCGAAAAAAAATTGTGACGACAAAGTGTGACTTTCCGGTATAGAATAGAATAGAACAGAATATAATATAATTTATTTGAAAATCATATGGTTGATTACAAAACGTCAACTGAAAAACTGAGAAATTCGTTTATATTATAAAAACAGTTTTTTTAAAAGAAAATGTTGGGCTTATTTTTGAATTTTTTTAGGGATAAAACTCGTATTGACTCTGGCAGCCTGTTAAATAATTTTTTAGCCATGTAATCAGGGGCAGCTTCTTCGGGGTAGGCGAATTGAATTTTTTGTTCTTGTGTTGTAACTATGGTAGTCAGAATGGTTTTCGAATCCGTTAATGTTTGTTTTTACACGTAATACACAAATAACATTTGTATATAGTTGCATCACTATATATTTATAAATCGTTACTGCACATTAAAAAGAATTTAAATATTTTTAGTACTATATCTCAAACTCATGCTCATAATACAAGGCAAAGTCAAATGTTGCTCTTAAATAATTACAATAATTATTACTACAATAAATCTCCACATAATTCTGGCATAACATTATTCAATGCACTGCCTGACCATATTAAAAATATTAGCAGCCAAAAAAAAGCTATAAAAGCGTATTTAACAGACAATAGTTTCTATATAAAATATCAGAATATGCAGATTAAGTATATTATGCATTTTTTGTAACCTATTTTATATTTGTTTTTATATATTTATGTAATTTTTTATATTAGTATGACGAATTTAAGGTATTTAATGAAAAATATATATCATCAAATCGCATGCACATGATCAGAAACGTGCTTTAACTGTAGTTAAGTGTCAGGAGAACAGAATATCCACCCAAATCACAGTTATCCATCTTCGTTTTTGTGCGAGTCTGCCCACGGCTTCACCGCAATAGTGTCCTCTGTCACCCGTCGGTCCCCTATTGTAATCAAAATACGTTGCTATAATAGCACCTAGACTGCGCATGCGCAACAACGCGAACGGTCGGGGGTTTACAATGCATGTGTGCAGGCACCTTTACTAGTCCGAACTGGTTTGGGAAAAGTACAGGACTACATAAATAAAATAAGTAGATTCAAACTATTCAAAGACGACACACACTGAGGACAGTGTTGTTCAGTGGTTTATCGACCGGACTGTCGTGGGTTCGAATCCCGTCCCTGCTCATGGATGTTTCGTGATGTTGTTTAGTTTTAAGTGATTATGATATATAGTCGTATAATCGTTGTTGCGTTGCCTACCCCATGGTCAATATTGATTTTTAGTCTTAAAAGTAAAATTAAAAAAACTAAAACAACACGCTTTTATGAACTAAAAAATGCAAAATAATTTGACAACAAAATTAGCTTTGTTGTAAAAAGCGTGGAGTGCTTAATATCGGTAATACATTTTTCATATACTAGCTAATTGTAATCGTAGAGCTATTATGAAAATTTAAGTAGACAGCACCCCACGCTTTTTACAGTAAAACTAATTTTGTTGTCAAATTATTTTGCATTTTTTAATTCATAAAAGCGTATTGTTTTAGTTTTTTTAAACTCTAATTTTTTTTGTTAGAACATATTCCCCTCTTATCCCGTGTGTTGCAAAAGCAGTTTGTGCGAGGCGTTCTGTTCTTTTTCTGACATTACTTTTCAGTAGTAAAACAGCACCAAGAGTAACATTTCATAAGTTATATGACAGAACATACACTCTCTTAAGCAGTTTATATCTTAAGGTCTGATCGTTAAAAATTTACGACCTGGACACAGCGGCGGAGCCGGCTGTCCTTTCAATTCGAGACGCTAGATGATTTTATTCAACTAGCGTCTATTTTTCCACTAGGAAACCGTTTACCAACAGTACTTTGACTGCCTATATAGTCGATACATAAAATCCGAGGATTCATCAGTAAGTACCCGTGTTTGACTGCAGATGGCGTTAACGAGTGAAATTGACTTTGCCATCGTGTACTGCAGATTTTTAAACGACTTCGTGCTGAGTTATAGATAAATTCATAGGGGTGGTTATTTTTGACAGCAAGTTGTATCATTCGTGTTTTGTATTTTTCGACAAAATGGAAAAAGAGCAATATTGATCCGTAATTCGTTTTTTAAAAAAACATGCGAAGAAATACAACTGAAGTTGGATGCTGTCTTTGGGGACCCTTCACCATCTATGGCCACGGTCAGATACTCGTCAAAAAAACTAATTATGGATCGATGTTGCTCTTTTTCCATTTTATACATTTTATATACCGGTAAGCCGGGGCTACTTTGAGACAATTATTTATGTTTTTTGCTTAAATTGAATTTGTTATTACACTGAATACAATAAATTTTACATGAATATGAAGCTTGAACCTTACTCTTTTGAATGCACAATGGTAGGTTGCAATATTATGTCTAGAAAAAGTGATATTAATTAAATAAAATGTCACAAAGTAACCCCGTATGTTGGGGTTACTTTGTGACAGCCATTTTTTACTATGAAAATACTGTTGAGTAGACTGCTGATATAAAGTAACTCTCTTAATAACGCCAACAAAAAATATGTATGCCCTATTTTTCTGAAGCAACACGTAGGGAGAGTCCATTTTGAGAGCTTTTTTTCATTAGTGTAATTTTTGTAATTCCTACTACCAAGCTTCTTTTTATATGTCCGTGGCATTTTAGATCTGAAATATTTGCATTATTAGTCTAAAATTTCAGTTAAAATCCCAATAAAATAATTACTGATAGAATTTGATCTGCTTAACATTGCGAGGGTTACTTTTGACAGGTTTTTTAATGTCACAAAGTAACCCCTGAAATCTTTGATTTTTGATTAAACTAATAACTACATCGAAATTAAAAATTCTAAAATTAAACTCTGTAGTTCAAAATGGTCGTTAATAACAATAAGACAACTTGTACTTAGTTGATTTTTAAAAAACTTTTTGGTTTTAATCTCACACTAGAAAGTATACAGACAAACTGAAAACACCTGTTTTTTAATCAGAAATGACGCCGAGTAATACACATAGACTTGCAATTGTATTTAGATACTGCATTTTCTTCATAAATGGCCCCACAGGCCCTTCTACAAATAGTAACTTCCCAACACTATGTTTGGTTGATGGTATTGTACCCGGATCCAAATTTTGTTATTTAAGACCTGGTGTCAAAAGTTACCCCTGCAGTCACAAAGTAGCCCTGGTTTACGGTAGGTATATTGATATTAACGAACCGCTTCTGTCGTTTGTGTCCACTTTACTAACTGCATTTTTTCTTCATAAAAACATTTTTCGGACATATAATATTATAAAATGAATTTTATTGAAGTTCTGATAGCAATATCACTTTCTTTAATAAAGATGTAGGCAGGATTATAGACCTATGTGCCAAGGGCCTTAAATCCTTTAATGGTTATCTAACACTGCAGATCACTTTGCGTCGCAAAAATTTTAACGTATTAAAAAAAAACGGGTCGCAATGCCAAACCCTGCTAATACAGACGTTGTGGCTTGATTATGTGAACTTAAGACTGTTTTTGGACGAAGTAGAAAATTTAACCTCTTAAAATATTTTCTTTCTTAATTAGTGTATTTGCCATAGGCAACATACACTATTGGCGTTGGTCGGATGGCGGGACCTAGGGGTCGGACCAAAATTTCTCGACGTTTCATAACCTTCTAAACACTTTGGCACCATTTTTAAAAATGTTTATATATATATATATATATGTGTGTGCGCTATAACTTTCGAAAGAGTTAATTGATTTTCACGAAATTTTGCCCACATGTTGGAATCCATCACCGCAAGAACCCTATTTAAAATGGACCCAATCGGACCATTTTAAGGGTAGTTTTTAGGGGTTGAAAACAGTTTTTGGACCCAAAAATGCCTAAAAAATTCTCAGAATCGTTTCAAAATTGAAATTTAACCCTTTAATAGCAATTAAAAAGTGCTCCTAAAATTTTAATAAAATCGGCCCGACAGGACCGGATTTACAAATTTTATGAAAACACTAGTTTGCAGATAGTGAATTATTTGCTGAAAGGTGTATATAATTTAGTTTAGAGGTTCGATTGATAATAATATTGCAACTGAGAAAAAAATGTTCTTTTAAGGGGTGTATTAAGGAGTCAAATTTTTTATTTTGCCCAAAAAAACAACTTAAGTTCGCATAATCAAGCCACACTGCCTATATTAGTAAATACACTATATTGTCGGCAGGGTTTTGGCACTGCGACCCGGGTTTTTTCAATTTTAATATCAACCAAACATTTGCACCACGTTAAATATAGCCTTCAGTAAGTAAATCTGTATCTGCAGGTTGTTTCATCAAATTTGTAAGTTCGGTCCTGTCGATTCGATTTTATTAAAATTTTAACAACATATTTTAATCTTTACTAGAATGTTAAATTTCGATTTTAAAACGATTCAGAGACTTTTTTCAGTATATTTGGACCCAAAAATATTTTTTAACCCATAAAGACTACACTTAAAATGATCTGATTGAGGAAAATACACTAAAAACGATTAAAAAATATCATTTTTACTTTCAAATAACTTTCGAATATATTTTTTCTGTAGTTTTTTGGGACTCCATTACTCCATGTCCTAAAACGAAAAAGCGTAACCCTTATAGAATTACTTTGTTTTCCGTTACTCATGTGTGAATATATTTGTGTCATGTGATATGTTTTAATATTTTCTGTGTCATTTTGTATATTTGACATATTCACCGAGGTGGATAGAGTAGTGGTGACAGCACTAGACTCGCATTAGGGAGGTACGGGTTCGAATCTCGGCGGGGGCAGATGTGGCTGGGACCTTTTCCTACTGCCTCTCGCCAAGAAACGATAATTCCTTTACCGGCCATCTTGACTGAGGTCTTCCATGGTTTCCCTCAATTAATTCCAGATAAATATCGAGAGGGTTCCTTATTCAAGGTCATGGCCGATTACCTATCAAACTCCCAGTTCAAAAATTACCCATCCTATCCTAATTTCCTATAATTCCTTCATTTGCCCGTTGCTATTTGTTAAGTTGAAGTGGTAAAATGGAAAATAGTAATGGTGCGAATGGCGTCTATTATGACATAAAAGTCGACAAATGGACTTTAAACGCATTATTATTATAATTTGCACTGATTTTTCACTCGGCACGTGGTAGAACATAATTTATAATAACAAGTAATTAAAAACACTTGAAAATTCTACAAATAAGTCTCGACGATCGTTTCGGACAATAGTCCATCCTCAGGAGTACAAAAACAGATACTATAAGTTTTTGTGTTTTAATTACTTGTTAGCATTATTATTATTATTATTATATTATTTTGACATATTCAATCCTGATATATACGCTGATGACCTCAGCTGTTGAGCGTTTATAATAACGATACTTTTGATTTTCGTTTAATTCATCGAGGTGCTGTTTCAAAAGTTTCATTTCAAGAAATAAGCAGCCGTATGAAAATGTGTCATACTAGTTGCGGAATCCTATTTCACGTACTAACGGTATATTAAATATAGAAGGAATGATATGTGAGATTTATTGGATATATTTTCTGGAATTCATTTTTCATTGAATTCTTTCTTCGGACAGGACGCATTCCTTTAAAGCAGCTGCATTGACATCATATTTTCAACATAATAATGTCCGGACGATTGGAAAGACATCAAATGTAACATGAACGTGCCACCAATACGTTCTGCCTACCAGGGTTGGGCTGTAACATTTACTGCGACACTACCTATAGTCCAAGAGCTATTAAGCATTTTTGGGTAGGTCTTTGAGGCACTGTGAAAATTTGTACAATAACTCTTTAGTAATATCCGAATACAAAAACACAGACCTGGCTGAAGGATAGCGGGACTTAACTGATTTATCAAACATTTTGATCACCTGGGAGGTTAAATGTCCTACCGAAACGACCTGTCTTCTACACAATATTATAAAGAGGAAAGATTTGTATTTTTGTGTGTATGTCTGTAATGAAAAACTCAAAAACTACTGTGCATAACTAAACTACTGTGATAGAACAAAAGTATGCTCTACAATATTAAAGAACATATCAATAACTACAAAAAACTTTGCGATACTATATGTCCAACTATTATCGTTATGTCACAATAACCACATTTTACATTTTAATAATCTATATAGATAAAGACGATGTATATGTAATCTATGGACTCCAAACGGGTAGACCATTTTTGATGAAATTTTCAGACAATCTTTAGATTAGCCCAGCGGGTGATCTTCTGAAGTTTGGTAAAGATCGGATCAACCGAATTTTTTTAATTTCTTTTTGGGAAATAAGATTTTTCTTCGATTTTTGAACATTCACAAATAAAAGCGATTGAATTCGCGCAAATTCAATACACGTTGAGAATTTATTGATAATGATTCTCATCTTTTATATCCTATATATTACATTTACACCCGGGTGAAGCCGGACTGGGCCGTTAGTTTTGAATAAATCTATTTTTAGTTACCAATATTATTGTTTAAATTTCAACGTGCCTCATATATATTTTTTAAGTCTTAAAAAAATACCTTGGCAAACATCTGGCTAAGTTTTAGACCCGATTAAAAAATCTGGCGTTTTATTTTTCAACTCCTTAAATACTTTATTTCAAGGTACTAAATTTTCAAAATGCCGCAAGGATTTTTTATTGCGCAACAATTTAAAAATTTAGACTTTACACTATGAGTGAATATAGTATACCATATATAAGTTTGAAGATGATAAAATACACGCGGATGGACTTGAAAAGACATTACTGAGTGGTCAATTTGATTAACCACACTACTGAATGTTCTTTGAAAACTGATTTACATTTACTTGGACGATTTTAATCTTCCTTAAACTTTATATTAAGAAGTTTTCCTTCATTCGAACAGTCTGTAGTAGTCTTGGGAGTTGGGAATAATCGAATGATTTTGGTAATCGAAAGGTGGCTATTCGAATGATTTTTATTATCTTATGATTCATTCGAAATGATTTCTTCATAATAATAGGTGTGTTGATACTATGCGTAAATGAATTAATGTTTCAGTTCTCGAATAAATTTCGCTTTCGATTTCGATTGCTAGTCTTTACTTCAGTATTGTGTTTTATTAATCCTGTGCCACGGACTTTATCCAAACTTATCCACCTGTCTTTAGAGAGTCATCTGCAATACTTATAGTGATTCATAGCACAGAGGCAGATAAAAGACGTAACTAATCGTATTTAGTACTGTGCAATGCATCTCGAGTGGTTAGGATGCGAGTGAAAGCATAATTCATTCTACGCATTCGATTTGATTACTATAGCGAATGAATTTTCGATTTCGAGACTTGAGAGAGTCACCTGAATGCAGTATTTCATTGAACAGTGGCAGATAAAAGAATAAGTAATCATATATTAAATACTGTGATATCAATCTGAGAGCTGGACAATTGCGTGTAGTATTTTAAAGAGCAAAGAAAGAACATCGTATAATAATTTATTACTGAAGATTGTAAGTCGTAACTCGTAGGTATAAAAATCATTCGAATTATTTTGAATAACTGTGGAAAAATATTTAATCTATATATTACTTACACGAATGTTAATCAGTATTGTACTATGAATTATGTAATGGTTTATGTGATGTAAGCTGCGTACATTGATATTGTAAAGATTGTAAGCGGATGCTGTGACATTCTGTGTTGAGACGGAGTGGAGTTCACATTAATTGTATTGCTGAATTGAATATACTTAATTTATTAATTGAATACGCGTTTATTCATTGGTTTCATCATTTTATTTTCTTACATAACCTCTCGAGACATCTAGAAATATTTTATTATTCGAATAATTCGAAAATTTTCACTCGAAATATCCCATCTTTGATTTGTAGTTTGGACACGGTTTGGCACTGCAAAATGAGTTTCGGAACAGTGTATCTATTCAATCATTTCAGAGAGAGAGAGAGAGAGAATATAGACGTAGTTCTACGTGGAAGAGATAAAGAATAGTTGCGTCATTTTCACGAACTCTATAGTTTTGATAGCGTGTACACAAATTAAGCACCGCAAATGACATATTTTGACATCCTCAATATAACGGAAAGGAGGCAGTAGAAACAGTATTGGAAAATGCCGTGATATAGAGTGATCTAGTATGCCTTCAAATACAGTGGGGTCGCGGTAATCGGGAATTTGTTTTGCATGTTGGTGTTCAATAATGGAAGGTGTCTGATTATAGAGTGATGTGGTGATTGGGCTTATGCTATAGCAAAGTATTCACTATTCAAACTTATAGGTACAATACCAAGCAAAACTAAAAGGAAGAAGTTGACATTTTAAGCTTTTCGTTGCATATGTCTCTTAAATGTTTGAATTTTTTCGTGAAAAGATTTAACCGCTGCGTGGCAATTCTCTATAAATATATAAAATAGATATTTTACATACGCTTGTAGCTACGTACCAGCTGAATTAATTTAGTATAATAGCTTTTATCTTTTTGTAGTGAATTTGAGTGTTGTAAATCGCTATGTTATGAAGGATTAAAATGTTGAATTGTGCGCACCGTAGAGTAATTGATTAACTCATTCCGCCGCGAAAGTAGAAAGATTCGGGTTTAAATCCCGACGGTGACGTGTTGGAATAATAATTTTTTCTAATATAGTGCTACAACAATGAATGTTTCTTAACAATTATAGCAGACAAAACTATTATACTAAATAAATATATAAAGTCTATATAAATGTTGTAGAGTTTGAAATTCTGATTAGAATGATTATCCACACTTTATATTTTCCCTTGACATTAAGTCCACAACTCTATTTCAAAATTTGTCTATTTATTTGGTCTATCTATAATCTTGAAGAATTTTTATGTTACTGATCATTTTATAATTTACTTTTTGTATTTTCGTCAAAAACAGATGTCAGTATGTCTCAACCGACTAAATATCATAAATATCACATCAATCATCATATCAAAACATGTACACAATAATTGTAAGAATAATAATCCGAGTCATAAATATTTATTATTTTAAAATCTATTGAACTACCTTCAAGACATATTATTATTAATAATGCGAACCGATTACAAATTTGAGAACCGGTTTTTACCGATTACTTTGAGAGAAAAAACCGGTATTTTTAGGTTTTTATGTTACCTTTTAAAGAAAAGAACAAAACATCGAACATTTTAAGTTTACTTTATTAAAATCAAAACAACTTCTACCCAAAAATAACCAATCGCGTAAGTCGTGATTTTGATAAAGAAAACAGATGTGATCAACAGAGTCCGCTTGCAACTTGCTTCTTCAGAATGACAGTACATATTGGTCTGACTTTGGTTTTCGGATACACGAATAATGAAACACAAGTGAGTCCAAAAGTAATCAGTTTTAGTAAACAAAAACCTGTGTTTATTGGTTTTTAAAAAAAATATGTTTTTTTAGGTTTTTCTAAAACCGGTTCACATCACTAATTATTGTTACTGTGTAATGATTTTGAGTTTATACCTGTTGGTTACAAGTGTTACAACAATGCCCGATTATATAAGAGGCGCAGTCCCACTGTACTAGATATACTAAAAGTAACCAAAGCAATGGTCCCGTTCTATATTACAGCGTATCAAAGGAACGTCGAACAACCGTATCCCGTGACACATTGTTAACTAGTGGGGCTTCCGCCCCACTTATACATATACGCACAGGGCTCTGCCACCTTGCGACTGCTGATTGTTAGATGAAAACTAGGGTAGGACACGCTCACCGCTTACCGCACTGTATAACGGAACCTATATTGGAAACGCTTAGAATTAAATTAAAATTGGTTCATGAGCCAGTATAGGCTTTATGCAAGATACTTGGAAAATAAATCCGCCAAATTTTCTTAGGTCAGTGGTTCTCAAGCGATGGTGCCCGTGGCACCATTGGTACGGAAAATGCAATTTGATGCCTAGTTTCAGTTTCGCTGAGCAATTGGTTGCAGCCCGACTAATGTTCGTTATGAATTTCTCCGAATAGTTCATAGAATAGAATTTTTTTGCGCACAAAATATACAGTGTGAAGTCTTCAAAATATAGATACAATATTAATTAAAATATACAAACATGTTAACAGAAAGCGTTCAGAATACTTTCTTTATAATATTAATAACAAAAGGAAAAAAACGGATGACACATTTCTGTGAGTAAATTGAAAAAAAAAACGTACTACTTTTAAATGGTAAGTATAAAGAAAAGAAAAAAAAGTCTAAATAATATGTTTATTGTCGCTGTCAAAGAGTTAATAGAGCTTCTCTACGTTTTCACGCGCAAAGTTGTTGCAATGGTTTATGATCAAGGTATTAAAAAATTTCGGGCATTTTTTGACGCAATAGCTGACCCAGAACCATTTTTCAATGTTAGTTTAGATGAAAATATTATTGAAGATGCTAAAGTAGTGCGCAAAACAGTAGGAGAACACACCTGTGCTCAATTGAGAAGATGGTTGAAACGCCACGATCGAAGAAATTGGTGGAAGTAAACGAAAACTGGTTGAAAAGTTACCTCTCATAAATCGTTGATTGTAGAAAAATTTATCTTCACAAGACATGAAATATTTTACTGTGTTGTATTTACTCTTTAAATACTATTTTTTATTTAATTACTATTTACATTTGTCAAAATCAATCACTTTTCACGTGTTACATTGAAAAGTGCCCGAAAACAATTTCAACTATGAAAAGGTCTATTGAATTAAACTTGTTTATTTCTTCTAGCGTAGCTAACAGAAACTCAAAACAAAACTATGGTGTGGTCGACAATACTAGGTATTAAAAACCCGGGTCGCAGTGCCAAAACCCTGTCGACAATATAGTGTATTTGCTAATATAGGCAGTGTGGCTTTATTATGCCAACTTAAGTTGGTTTTTTGGGCAAAATAAAAATTTTGACTCCTTAACACACCCCTTAAAAGAACATTTTTTTCTCAGTTGCAATATTATTATCAATCGAACCTCTATACTAAATTATATACACCTTTCAGCAAATAATTCAGTATCTGCAAACTAGTGTTTTCATAAAATTTGTAAATCCGGTCCTGTCCGGCCCATTTTATTAAAATTTTAGGAGCACTTTTTAATTGCTATTAAAGGGTTAAATTTCAATTTTGAAACGATTCTGAGAATTGTTTAGGTATTTTTGGGCCCAAAAACTTTTTTCAACCCCTAAAAACTACCCTTAAAATGGTCCGATTGGACCCATTTTAAATAGGGTTCTTGCGGTGGTGGATTCCAACATGTGGGCAAAATTTCGTAAAAATCAATTAATTCTTTCGAAAGTTATAGCGCACACACATATATATTATATATATATATATATATATATATATATATATATATATATATATATATATATAATATATATATATATATAAACATTTTTAAAAATGGTGTTATGAAACGTCGAGAAATTTTGGTCCGACTCCTAGGTCCCGCCATCCGACCAACGCCAATAGTGTATGTTGCCATATGGCAAATACACTAATGAATAGCCAAATGAGACAATCGAATTTAAAGCAATTTTGTACGTCCCTTGTTCACATCCCTTATCAAGTATAAGCCTCCGGTTACCAGATGAATAAACGACGACGGCAAGAAAAGCAATGTCGCTATAGGTTTGTAAGTATGTGTGTGCGTGTATCAAAAGGTAATTGAGAGGAAAAAAGTACCTTTTATGTTCAGGTAAATATTGCAATTAACTCACCTGACGGACTCACCATGGCTACCGCACCAGGTTGCGAGTTTTAATTAAATATTTATTGTTACATAACTCAAGAAGTCCCACATCCGCATCACATGTACACTGTGATCAAATATGTTTCAAATTAAATAACGATAATAAACAACACTAAATCCAAATATGTTTGTTCGTTTTAATGAGGTCTTATGCTGTGATTATTCCTGGTATCGCCCGGGTAGACAATAGATTAGCAGCAAAAACAACAAATTTCTGAGATACAAACTTCTTTTCGCATACGGAATTCCCAACTTGCTTTCTATTTTCGCATACTGCTCGTCCCCCCTTTATTTTAGTGTACTTGTATATAACCTGAATCACTCGGAAAGTTTTAAACAATTAGAGTGGCCGCAAACACTAAAGAAAAATTAACTGTGTCGTGGAATTATTTCATCTAATTATACCGCAAGATAGGTAGGAAGTAAGGAGATGCAGAGAAAATGTACGAAAGATTGAGACAGAAGAAGTGAAGAAACAGGTAGATGAAGAAGATTTGGCGATGCAGGAAGCATTGGTATAGGAGAAGATAGGGAACAAGGAGATGCAGGGAAAGTGTACGATAGATTGAGATAGAAGAAGTGAAGAAACCAGAACATAAGAAAGTTGGGAGATGAAGGGAGGATTGATATAGAAGAAGATAGGGTGCAAGAAGATGCAGGGGAGATAGAAGATGTGAAGAAACAGGAAGATGAAGAAGAGATGAAGATGCAGGGAGTATTGATATAGAAGGCAGTAGGGAAAGTTGAAACGAAAAAAGTGTACAAGGAGATACAGGAAAGATGCAGAGATGATATAGGAGAAGAGAAAAGACGAGGGAATATGAACAGAGAGATGTAAGGAGATGATTTCTTCCGAACCAGTTATTAGAGAGAGAGAAAGAGCAAAGAACTGATACTAAAATAAATAGTGGCATTTGATACTTATATAGTTTGAAACTGAAGAAGTCATTGTTAAGAGAAAATAATCCTTTCGACTGCACTAAGTACAAATGTAGGATATAGTCAGGACACGAGAATCGGGATATAGAGTGAATTGCATTGAAGTGGATAGGCTGACGACAGACATGAGGATTTATCCACGGTCATTCCGTGCAAATAGTCTGCCGTTTCGAAGGACCGCAGGAAAAATACGTATGTGTTGTCTTCTAGTAGAGACAAAAGTGCGTTCTGATTGTTGGATCGAATTTCAACTGGCTCCCGTAGTTTAAAGCTAGAGTGCCGACTGTTTAAAGTATCTACTTTTACAATCTATCTTTTTTTCATTATTATTTAAGATTAATGATTTTGTGTTAATTGCAACTTACTTGAAGAAATACAACATTATACGAACCTTATTATTCTATCTAAAAAGAAACTTCAGCATTTGAGTGACTTTCGTTTTAATGATTAAAAGCTAGGCATTATAAAATGAATTGATCAGATATTTCAAAAATATATGTGGGTACCTAGATACTACTAAAAGCTAGATATATTTAAGTTGAAAGACATTTATCTGTTGTGTTTAAATGTATTGGATTATTGTCTGTTGTGTTGCAACGGAACTTTGCATGGATCAGGGAGTATCTTTCACATGTAATCAAATGACATACATGTAGCGTAACAACAGAACACAAGCAGAATCATAAGACCTCTGATGCCTTATGATTACGATTGTGTTCGCGTCAGCTATTTTCACTTCCGGTCATAGTTTTCATCGAAAAAGTAAGAAACCATGAGTGTTACAAGTAGATCAAGATCTCTCGACCATAACGTTGCACCATAAGACATCAGAGTGTTCACGGCGCGTCAGAACAGAACGCAAACACTACAGAAAAATCTGTTCTCAGGTTTAAGGATAGCTGAAGTGCTTGTCATCGTTTATCATAAAAAATAGAACGCTTAATTTTTCAATAAAACAAGTAAACTGCGTAATAGGTTATATTGTAGGTGTTGATGCAAAAAGATTGAAAAAGTTAAACAGCAATAAGGATGTTGACTGTATTCAAATAAAAAAATAATTTTAACGTTAAGTGGTAGTTTCTATCATAGAAATACTAAAAAACACTATATTTTTCCTTATTTTTAAGGAATTTAATTAATATTTAATAAATAAAACCTCATAAAATCACTCTCAAGTCCCGTGACAACAGACACCAATCAGAGCGCATGACGTCATAGGTTCCGCCGCTGTCAAAAAACTTCATTGCTTGGTTAATATTTAGTGTGTAATGTATTATTGTTTGTTTATAGGAAACGTCAAATTACATGTAACTATAGCAACGACTACGAAACAACTTTTCATGACCTCCAGTTTACTAGCGTTTATGAGCACAGAATACGCATCTATAGGATGGCAGCTCCTGTGCAAACTTTTGAGCCTCCTTTGGTAGGAACAGGTGATGTCACGCGACTAGTATTGGCATTTTGGAACGAAATTTGAAACGGGATTTAAAATACATGATTTTTAAGGCTTGAGTTGTATTTAAATAAAAATAATAAATATTTGTGGCTACATTCGGTACTTATGTACGATTTAAAACACTTTCCCAAAAATAGTCAACATCCCTATTGTCGGTCATTTTCAATTGGCTAAATAAGTCTTCGTATGGGAAGCAGACGAAGTAAATGAAAAAAAAAAAATGGTATGGAAGCAAATTATTCTAGAACTCAATGGTGATGCTACTTGATAAGACCATTGACAATGAATGTAAACTGGAGACGGACATGAAAAGGAGAAAGTATTGAGTGAGACGGAAGGGAAGGGGGCAATTCGTTGCCATTTCCGGTAGCCACTAGACCATAGTGGGGACCATATACACTGTCGTATCTCAACCCACTCAATCCAAAAAAGATAGTACAGGGAAAATTGTATTTTTTAGTGTATTTGCCATATGGCAACATACACTATTGGCATCGGTGGGATGGCGGAACCTAGGGGTCGGACCAACATTTCTCGACGTTTCATAACCTCCTAAACACTTTGGCACCATTTTTAAAAATGTTTATATATATATATACATATATATATGTGCGGACAATAACTTTCGAAAGAGTTAATTGATTTTAACTAAATTTGGCCCGCATGTTGGAATCCACTACCGCACGAACTCTATTTAAAATGGTCCCAATCGGGCTATTTTAAGGGTAGTTTTTAGGGGTTGAAAAATGTTTTTGGGCCCCAATATACCGAAAAAATTCTCCGAATCGTTTCAAAATTGAAATTTAACCCTCTGATAATAATTAAAAAGTGTCTCTAAACTTTTAGTAAAATCGGCCCTACAGGACCAGATTTAAAAATTTTACGAAAACACTAGTTCGCAGATAGTGAATTATTTACTGTATTAGCAAATACACTATATTGTCGAAACTATCAAATTACATACCAGATGTGCAATCTCGGAGCAGAACCATAGCACGAAGAAAATAATATTTTTCACTAGATTTTCACAGTCGAAGCTGTCAGATTACACATCTCAGAAGAAAAACACGGCATGGGAAATTTATATAATCAATGCTGTCGAATTACATACCCAATGTCTAATCTCAGAGAGACATGCGACACGGGAACAAATTATATTCTTTGTTAGGTTTGTACAGTCAAATCTGTCAAATTGCACACCGACTGTGCAATATCAGAGCAAAAATGCGGCCCGGAGACAAATTATATTTTTTGCTGGATTGAAGCTGTCAGATAACATACCGAATGCGTAATTTCAGAGTAAAAACACTATACGGGGAAAATGACTTTTTTTTACTCAGTTTCACAGTTGAATCTGTCAGATTACACATCGGATATATAATCTTAGAGCAAAAACACAGGAGACTTAAAAATGTGTGACTGATTCTTCCTCAGATCGTAAAATATGCTCTCGGGAAATTTCGAACTGCGGTCGCAAAATTCATTTTATCACTGTTTTTATTAGTTGTGCTTAAGCATTAAACTTCACAAAATTTAGCTTGTTGTTTAAAAATCTCGAAAAACACATACCTTTGTCCTAAAAATTGAATAAAAAAACGTGATATTAGTCAATATTTCTTTACAACACGTCACGAGATTTCGAATTACGGGAAGAAAAATTAACATTTTGTAGTTTTTTCGTTACAAACTTATGTTAAAAATACTGATAAATTTAGCCTGCTCTATAATTTTTCTCAAATTAATTTTTTTTCTCTACAATAATATGTGTAACACCAATGCTATTTTCTGATTTAAAGTAGTTTTTTTAAGTCAAATAAACTGTAAAAACTTGGCTAAAAGTCTTATGGGAAGAATGGTACATATTTCTAGTTTACTTTGAGGCATTAACATCATTAGCATGTTTAACAATTAAATAGCCCTTCTGCAGCTTGTAGAAATTAAAACTTATATCTTATATTAAAACTTTACGGAAGTCTTTCGTATATAAAAATTTCCATATGATACACATACGCATGGCCCAGCCCCTTTATCTGCCTTTGAATTACATATTATGATGTACTTAGGTAGGATTCATAATGAAAAAATGGAAATTTACCTATACATTCATAACTCTCGCTATTGAGATGATTCATGTCTAGCGGTACCTAGTTGAAATAATCAGCTCTCGTATGTAGTGAATTTAATGTTACAATTTGCTTTATTATGAAGAATTGATTGTTTAGATATCGCACCGTTGAGTAACTGATAACTCATTCCGCTGCGAAAGTGGAAAGATTCGGGTTTGAATCCCGACGGTGTTGGTGGATCAAAATAATTTTTTCTAATTTAGCATTGTAACAATGAATGTTTAACCATTAACATCAAAGATTGAATAAGATTTGTCATAGAAATTAGAGATTCCCGTAAGATAGAGCTATGTGAACAAAGGGATATATTGAACACCTGGTAAACAGTCACCTTAATCAAAAACTCAAAATAGAATTTTTCTACGATCACAACACTTCTATGGTATACTGAGAAAATAAAAAAATCGACTTTATTGTAATACAAATGAAAAACTGCATTCTTTTTTACTTGAAAATGAATTACTGCTTGTTTTAATTAAAAAGAAAAAAAATGAAAAAGCAAAACATTATCCAGTGTTGTATCCAGAGTGGCTTCATGTAGAATTGTCCCCAAGAGTCTGATTTATCTAGCGGTCGCTTGTCACTGAGAATTGTAATCTAATCCCCGTCCTGTGTCCCGCAGTTCTGCACCTCTCCATTCCTCTCCGCAGCAGGACTCTTACGGAGACGGTCGTCCTTTTTGTGTTCCTTCTCTGATCACTGGTGCGTCTCGCTCCTCCGATCTTACCTCTCCACAATACGGTCAACGGCTATACACAATATAGACCCGTGTACCGTGTGTTTGATAAATCCGCAGCTTATCTAATCAGGACTAATGCATCTCGCACCCAAGGTCAATAGATTACAGAGGTTCCAGCTAATCAATCAGCATAAGCGCGGGAATGACGTTAGTTAAGGAACCGTTCATATTTTGATCAACCTATAATGTCATTTATATATCCAGACTATGTAAATATCTTATCTTAAAATTCAATATTGATTATTCTGTCTTTTAATTCCTTTGGTATTTGTTAAATACAAACAACAGTCGTTGCTACGCAATCAATTGACAGCTTCGCCGGATGACAACATCCCCCCACTACTATTTCACGGAACGAAACAATATCTGTAATCTATAACCTTGTTTCGAACCCATTTCATTTCTCCTCTATCTGTCAATTTATTTGTAAAGCTATAATAATATACAAAATAGTTACAAAACGTCAGCCACAAATGCACAAATGCATTCCGTTCCCAAGGTCATTAGTAAAACACAGGTTATCTGGTTAATGAAGGACGTCAGCTGGGCGCCCGTTCAATATTTTTATCCATCACACAATACCAATTGACAGTCCACTGGATGACGTTACTCCTCCACTACTATCCAACGGAACGAGGTCACCTGTGTATATGATAACCTTGTCCCGTTCCGATCTTACGTCTTCTCTATTGGTCAGCACTCAGCGACTATATTATAAAGACATACGTATATCTTGTGCCTGATTATTCTGTCTTTTGTAGTTTCCTAGCGCCCCTGGCGAAATGAATGATCAAAGATTACTTACTGAATTCATACACATCATACGCACAGGATACGTCAGTTGTTTTCCAAGGTCATAGTTAAACATGACGTTAACGTTGAACGCATGCTGTGCTAACATTCCTAAACTGGAACAAAATTCTTGTGAAGATAAATGTATTCACGGATCTTTAAGGTAGCTGTCTAAATAATGTCATAGTTAAAAGTCTAACATAGAAAATAATTCCAATTGGACGACAGAACCATTCACAATATTTTTGCAACTATGAAACTTAGAGAAAAAAATGTCTACGAAACTTTCTTGGAAAAATAAATCGAATAATAAACCGTTATAAAAAGTATACCATCATTATACAAAAAACATCATAACTCACAGCATATACCATTCCCTATTAGTGGGTTGGAATGATAAAAAAATTAAATATGTAAATGAATAGCATTTTATGCTTTGGGTTTTAGGGGAAGCACATACAAGAATTGAGTACTAAAAATGGTATTTTGCTCACCTAGGACTTTTCTTGACGCCATTGGAAACGAAGAATAATAGGTATATACAAATAACATTTTGGTTTTTTGCGCGGTCTTTAAGTGATATATATGAAATTTGTTGCTCTTGATTAGTTCGTTGCTGGAAATAAAATTTACTTCTGCATTGTGCAACCGGTTTTCGGTTTCTTCAGATAGATTGGCTTATATATTGTCACAAGGTATTTTTTGCACCTCTCTTGTATCGTCGTCGTTGTCGAGGTAATTTTTCCAACAACAAGAAGCGTCTAACCGCCTGCTGTTATTAAGCCCTAGTACTTCATATACAGTTATCCTGTTTATTGTAGGAATGTCTTGTCATTTGTCAGACATTCTCCAACGTTAAAATTAAAGAACATTTTTCTCCACATTCCTTACATTCGTTGGAAAATATTTTGATGTCGTTCTTATTATTTTGTTGATTTGTAAGCAATTTCCAACACTTCGAGGAAATCACAGATACGTCAATAAATAGTCTTTGATATTTTATTTTCACAAATATTTTCTGAACTTTCAATGAATTAAAATGCTGTTCACGAATAAAACAAAAAGCGGTCATTTGTGAACCGAACTCGCGAGGAGAGGGTTCTCTTTTCCGTGAGAATTTTAAGACTTAGGATTTTCTTTTTTGTTTTTCTATAAACTATGGGTGAGGCTCTATATTCCTTATTTGTTCAAAATTTTAGTCTCAGTAGATTCGGACATAAGGGAGCGAATGTTCGATATTCGTATATTTTCTTTTGACATCTTTTAAACTATATATTTTAACATTATAAAAATTATATGTGTATTTCTCATAACGAACTCTTTTATTTCATACGTCACACGGTGTACTTGAAAAATGTACGAAAAAAGATACTACCTTATCAAACAGCTGTCATTAATATGTTCGGAAGAGATAGCCTTAACCGCCTATTATGGATCTTGAAATATGGTATCATCTTTTGGGGAGGCACCTCTCAACTTAATGTATTATTTAGGCTACAGAAAAGATGTCTACGCCACATTGCCAACATTGTACGAAGGGATTCTTGTAAAGAACACTCCAAAAACCTAAATATGCTAACATTACCATCAGTTACATTTTAGAAGCAGCCTGTTTTATGAATGACAACTCCACTTATTTTGAGAAAACGTATCACAATTATGATACTAGAGGAAAAACTGAGCTCTACCAGCAGCATAACAAATTTTCTATTACTAGGAAAAATATGACCTCTTCTTTAACAAGAATTTATAATGCCGTTCTTCCTTATATAAAAAGACATACGGGTAAATAGTTTAAAAACTTAAAAGTAGTTCATAGAGAAAGCATTTTATAATACAGTCGATTTTATGTAATTTTATTGTAAATTTTATACTCATTTTATTCTAATTTTAATGTATTATGACGTTTTTTACGCCTGTTGGTAACAAAAAAATAAATACTACTTCTACTTCTATTCAACTTATTCTGCAAATTATTTTCATGTGCCAAATAAAATACATGAAAAAAATTACGTAGGCTTTCTCCAACTCCCCCCTCCCCTCACGTATCACAGTATAGCTTTCGAACTGATCTCCCCTCTCTCTTGATCAAGCTACGTGGTTTATGAATGCTCCCTAAATAACATGGGCTTTTGTGCTCCGTGCAATACTGGTCGTGCTGGATAGATGCGCGCGCTCTTTAAATCAGGTACAGTTACTGTACAACATTTTTTGTGGATTGCCGTATATTATGTAGCAGAGGCAAGCGTTAAAATCTTTTCAGATTAGCGATACGCTATAGTTTTGAAACGCACACACGGGTTCGTATTTTAATATCGCAAATACAAGTTTAATAACACATTATTAAATTTTACATCCTACGTACCTCGTTCCATTGAAGCAGAGCCAAACATATGGATGCGGGGATTTTACGTCACGCTCGCGTCTATAGTGAAATGATCATGGTCTATTATAGAATAAACACATTTTAACAGAAGTTCAACACGTTAATTTATAATAAAAAAACAGAGTTTGAAAAAACTTAAACAACACGCTTTTATGAACTAAGAAATACAAAATTATTTGACAACAAAATTAGCTTTACTGTAAAAATCGTGGAGTGCTTAGTATCGGTAATAACTTTTTCACTCACTAGTTAATTGTAAACGTACAAGTGCTATGACAATTTAAGTAGATAGCGCCCCACGCTTTTTACAGTAAAGCTGATTTTGTCGTCAAATTATTTTGCATTTTTTAGTTCATAAAAGCGTGTTGTTTAGTTTTTTTAAACTCTAATTTTATTGTTGTCAAGTTATCAGACCTTTGAGAGAAAACGCCAGCATGGAATCTTTCCACCGTGCAATGTTCTGACGATATTTTGCGAAGGGCACTGCCCGAATCAACGTTAACGTATAACAAACAGATAAAGGGGGGAGGGAATAGAGTAATTCGGCGGTTCACTGATTCGTCGTCGAATTATTCTTCTCTGTGAACACGTCACGGAGATTCCTGTAAGAAACAGACAAACAACTCCATGATGCCTTGCTATCTGACGTTGTTCATCAGTTGACCCATTCCACAACATACTTGTGTACAGGGTTGTCTTTGAGCCCACAAACGCACAAAATTTCTGCTACTGACACGGTGAAATGTCGCGAAGTTATGTGAGTTTTGTTAGATGTTATCGCTACGATTCAGTATAAGACGAACTTATGTCATTAATGCGAGCAAAGATTATCGGTATATATATACTATTTATCAAAGGTGTTTTTTGTCGGTATGAAATATCTCTCTTATAATACTGTATCAAAATTAATGTTTGATACGCCATTTTGGAGATTATTTTTCTCTCTATAATGACGAAAAAAAAGTTAATATCTTAAAATTAACGTTTTCATTAAAAAATAACAATTTAAACATTTTAACAGTTTCATTACAGAAAATAACATTCATAGAAACACAAATGTCGTCATCTGGTGGCAATCTGTTCATTTTAATAGTTGTCGGTAATATTAAGTGACGTAGTGGTGCTGAAATTTTTGAATAGAATAGAATAAAATGTATTTCCACCCTATTATACTACGTAACTGACAACTAACGGCGCGAAGTATTCGCACGGGTCCGCTAGTTAATACAGTGTAAACTCTATATAGCGTCGCTGAAGGCACTGCGCATTTTCTGACGTTATAGAGACTTGTCGTTATATGGAGAGAAAGAGAAATTAATTTTGTTTTACTATTATAGTATTATTTAATAATAACGCAGAAAATTTATAAAAAAACATTACTATTAACACAAATAACAACAACGCTAGACAATAAAGCTGCAGTTCTTATCAATGTCGACAACTTAGAAAGTACCTACAAACAGTAGGTGCTTTATAAGTTGTCGAAATTACTTGCTTGGTCGTTATTTAGAGTGGGTAAGATGCTACATAGAAGTGTATCATTGTATAGACAACAAGGCAAACCGACCAAAGTCGAGTAATTTCGACGTTTTAGGGAGTTTGACGTTAAATTGAGTGACGTTTCATGGAGTTTACACTGTGTATAATTTATTGACTACTTCGAGTTATGTCGAATTGTTTTTTTAAGACAGGTTCCTTACCAAACTCCAGACACTAAGTACTAAACATTGGTATTTGTTACATTGTCCTGATAGGAGTGTGTGCACTGTGTGAGTGAGTAACGCTATAGAAAGAGACAAAGCATGTAAGTAGGTACGTATGGAATGGGTGAGTTAGTTGTACAGTGAAGGATATTAAATGATTTCAACTTTTTATCTGGGAGCTTGCACAATGTAAAGCTTTTAAAGCTCCGTATTTTTGTATTTATATGTACAGTCGACCTTCGAATATCCAAGTCTCATCTAATTAGACCCTTTATTATCTGAAATATCTTGTATTGGACGTATTTTAACTTTCGCTATTGAAAATTTTCAAGAAAAAAATTAGAGGTTAAAAAAATTAAAACAACACGCTTTTAAGTATGTGAATTTCACGTTCAAAGATTCTATTACAAACATACTAATAAAAGTGACGGTTCGATTTTTTCGAAATTCGAGTTTTCATCAGATTTTGACGTTTCGGGGTACTATTTTTGAATGGACGTTGTATCTGTGTGTATATAAACAAATTTTTGTCGCATGGTATTTTTAGAGCGAATAATCCGATTGAGATCTGATTAGAAAGATCCGCTTATATATTTACAAAAATCAAGTTAATTGATATTTTTTATTGTCGTGAGTATTTTGGATAACCGAGGATTTACTATACTGATAATGTGCAATGTGCATCGTTTGTATCTTTCCCGTGGCGCAGAAACACCGATGATAAATTACAGTTTACAGCCATCTACGACATATTATTAAGATTTGTGTATTTTTAACTTGAAATACAATTTGTTAGGACAAATAATGGACCTTTTTAAAAATTATTTACTATAAAACTGACAAATCCGAATTATTAATAATATTTTGTAATTTAAAATGTAGATAGTTACTTTAGAAAAAATAGAATATATTTGCTCCTAAGTTTTAAATAGAGTGTGACGTCAGAAAGTACAATAGGGATGTTGACTATTTTTGGGAAAGTGTTTTAAATCGTGCATAAGTACCTAATATAGCCACAAATATTTATTATTTTTGTTTAAATACGACTCAAGCCTTAAAAAACATGTATTTTAAATTCCGTTTCAAATTTCGGTCAAAAACCCCAATACTTGTCATGTGACTGCCGTGACGTCATCCCTTCATACCAAAGGAGACTCAAAAGTTTACACGGGAGCTACCATTCTATAGTTTCGTAGCTGTTGCTATAGTTACATGTAATTTGACGTTTCCTATAAACAAATAATAATAAATTACACACTAAATATTAACCAAACAAGGAAGCCTTTGACAGCGTCTGATGCTTGTACATGACTCCATGACGTCATGCGCTCTGATTGGTGTCCGTTGTCACGTGACATGAGAGTAATTTTATTAGGTTTTATTTATTAAATATTAATTAAATTCCTTAAAAATAAGGAAAAATATACTGTTTTTTAGTATTTCTATCATAGAAACTACCACTTAATATTAGAATTGTTTTTATTTGAATACAGTCAACATCCCTATTAAAAAAGAATTTAAAAAATAGTAAATCATCAAAAAAAATTTTTTTAAAGGTATACCTATCCACATATAGAAGATAATATCACCGTAAGGTCAGTAACATTAAATATCAAATAAATTGACATCACAAAACATCCATGAGCAGAAGCGGTATTCGAACCCACGACAGTCTGGTCAAGAAGCTAGTACACTAACCACTGGACCACAACTGTTCTAACACCGAAAAATAGAATCAAATTTTTCGCGCGATCACAAGACTTGTCCCGTATTCTCCGTGTATGGAAAGTAAAAATGTAATTTTCAGCCAGTGCAAATAATAAGACGTGGGATCAGCGCTGCGTTAAGGCAAAGTATATTGTTATATGCGCGGCGCGGCAGTTGACATAATACACAGCCGTATTTTCGAGAAAAGAGAAACAATTTCATCGTTTCAACTTGTTAATTCCGAGGTACTATAAGTTGTCTTCGAAGCGGAATTATTGTGGCTTTTGTTGAGTGTATCTCTTCTCAGTAGGTACCTAAACTAGTCGACATCACTTCGCGTAGAAAGAGAGAAATTACGTATTCAAATTGTTTTAAATTGTTTCACAGAATTTGCAAGATGAAACTTTCGTCGGTATATATTGTATGACAACAGCCTCTATGCAATTACATCATATTTGTGGGCGCCAGGCAAAGTTGAGTATATCCGACATTGAAGTTATACTTCTTTTGACTCGTTGAGAGTAAAACGATTTGATACTTACTATTACAGCTCAAGCAGTTGAGCGGATTGAAACCAAATTTTGAGAGGATGTTTAAGGGGGCATACCTAGTTAGAATTTTTTAAAAATCGATTTTCTATTGCATTTTCTAAAATTAGAATGTTTCAAAAGTATTCTCCGAAAATTTCAGACAAATCGATTTATTATTTATGGAGATATATTTTTGAGTACTGACTACTTTAGAAGCAGTTGGTTGTGAAACGTAACACGTGTATGTTCGAAATAATTATAATTTCTTGAGTTTAAAATGGATAAAAAAGTGACTAGAGAAGTGAGAAAAAAATCAAAGCAAGAAAAGAATAGTCCTGGAATAGACGATCTAATGTAAGTTCTAAAATAAATTTTTATCTGCATGCAAATCGTACTCAAAACTAAACGTGTTTTTCTCAAAGCCATGTTTCCCGAAGTCGATGATCTGTAACTTGAGAACGGCTTTACCAATCAGTTTGAAAATTTTCGCACTTATTCTATATATAACTGTCCTCCGGATGAACGAAGGATTTTTTTTGGACTATTACTTTTTTATAGTCGAAATTTTGGTCGAATAAACTTTGATTTTCAACATCTACCATTTTTCTAAAAATCAAAATTTTTCAAATCCCTTCGTTCAATCGGAGCATTATGTCATTAACTAATGATCTCCTTTTTTTTTATTTCAGATAATCCAGTGAGGAGCTGCAGTGATCACGGCAAAACCTGTTTTTTTTTGGACCCCTTGCAAATTTGCTGTGTCCCACGTATTTCTCAATATTTAGTCACAAAAAATGTATATCTTCTTGAACATATATTTCATGTGGCGAAACATTTGTTATTAATTATTTTAATGTGTGGCCAAAAAAAATCCTAAATAAAGGCTTTTTTTGGACCTCCCAACTAGGTCTGCCCCCTTAACATGTATATAAAAAAATCGGCGCATGTGCAAAAGGGTCGTGCTATACCTAACATGATTTTTTTCGAAAGTATAAAACTTCTCGGTACTTTTCCTGACACAGCTCTTTCATCTCGCCAAGTAATTCCAGAATAAATTTTGTGGTGGGACGTGCTCTCGAGGCGAGGGTCAGATCAAGTCACACTTCCTTGTTATAGTTCTACTTTAAAACAAAAGTGTTGTGAAAAATTAACGAATCGATTAAGAGATTAAATATTTATATCGGCTTTAATATTTTAATAGGCATCGTTTAAAGAGCTTGTTCCAATAAATAATTCATATAAATAAAACAGAGGTTACTTGCTAACAAAATGGTTGAATTACATACACTAGGGAGTAAAAATTGTTATGTCTTTCAAGTACTTTTATTCAGTTTTTTTATTTCTTTTGAAAACGTGAAAATCATAAAATGTACTTATATTAGATCGCAAATAACAAAAGTCGGTTTTGCTGACAGGACCGGAATAATATGGAATTTTCGACATATTAATTTTTGTTTCGAAAAGCGTAAAATCTATTAAATTTATATATATATAAATTAAGAAAAATAAAATTGCATTTTTTATTTAGTTGTAAATTAAAATTTAGAAATAATCGAGGTCATGACGTTTAAAATTCCCGAATTCTAATATGGAACTGGCAACAGCAGCTATCCTTGACAGTATTCGGCTTTAAAAAAATCAAAAAAATTTTTTACAAAACCTTAATTTAAATTCTCAATATTGTTCACGTCCATTATAATTAATAAGTTTTTTATTTTTTCACGGGAAATTGGACAATTGAATTTTAATATAGATAAACTAAATTAAAAAATTTGCGACGTTTCGTTAATTCGTTTTAACTTCTTCGGGCAAAATACAAATACACATTAATTAATGAAATAATTACAATTTTTTTTTTTTAGTAGAATTGAAATAATACCTTTAACTAGTTAACCATAACTTCAATAAAATTTAGATATTATTCACGGAAAATTGGACAGTTGAATTTTAATATAGATAAACTAAATTAAAAAATTTGCGACGTTTCGTTAATTCGTTTTAACTTCTTCGGGCAAAACTGAAATGATTAAAAATACAAATTAGTTAATGAAATTAACGAAACGTCGCAAATTTTTTAATTTAGTTTATCTGTATATTAAAATTCAACTGTCCAATTTCCCGTGAATAATATCGAAATTTTATTGAAGTTATGGTTAACTAGTTAAAGGTATTATTTCAATTCTACTAAAAAAAAAAAAAAAAATTCTAATTATTTCATTAACTAATGTGTATTTGTATTTTGCCCGAAGAAGTTAAAGCGAATTAACGAAACGTCGCAAATTTTTTAATTTAGTTTATCTATATTAAAATTCAATTGTCCAATTTCCCGTGAAAAAATAAAAAACTTATTAATTTAAATACCTATGTAATTAGAAATCGGAAATATCATTTATAATTTAACTTTTTCAGAAACGGTACTTATACCGAATTCAGTCAAACAAGATTGGTCTTTTTATTTTTTTCACACACTTTTGAGTAACAAGTTTAGTTTTATTTATTATTGAAAAATAAAGAGTTTTTTTAGACCAATAGTTACGGTTATTTGGAACCAGAACCAATTTATTATTTCGATTTATTATTTTTTAATAACACACCGAAAATTCAATTGATGCTTTTACTAGTTCTCGGAATAGAATCAGGGGAATTGAGGGCTTGTAATAAAGGAAGTTCGCCAAAAAACATTTAATGTCAAGTTGGTTGCCAAGACTCGCAAGTTCATAAGTTACAATATCTATGTCAGTGGAGCCAAGCCCCTAGCTGAACTCCGATTTGTACTGCGTGTCACATAGTCTACGGGACCTGTTCAAAGTCCAAAGTATATTTTCCTAGCCTACGTACTAAACAGCCTTCTAGGATTTCAGGAAGTACCCAAGAGGTTTTGATAATCATCAGTAAGTTACGAAATCGACGTATTTCAGATGTCAATAAATCTTAAATCATAATTGCTACTTTGTGTGTTTGATAAGTCTGCTAACGATATCTTATCCTGAAAATTCAGCTTTCTAATCCATAATACTGATATGTGCCACTAAGGAAACCATAATTATCAAGTTGATGTTAAATAAAATCACAGAATAGATCTTTCGGAAAGTCGGCGGAAATTTTTTCGGTCTCATCAAAACTTTGAAAATAATAATAAAAACCCACAACATTTTTTTCAGCAGAAATGTTTGAATCATATTGAGCCAGTCCAATTCTGCTTGTAAAAAAGGGGACGAAAAAAACCGTAGAATTAAGAAGAAGAACGAACAGTGTGTTAAAAGCCAAGTTTTATTCGAACATTTTTCATTTTAGAGCAGTTTTCATTTAAGTTTATGTTTTGCATTAAGGAGTGTACAACGATAAAAATATAATATACCATACATTTATTTGAAATGAAATCAAAGAAACATTTCTGCGAGAAAGAGAAAGACGCAAGGAGATCGAGAAAAAGAGAGCAATAATATAATGCTATATGTAGTACAAAATGTAATAAATTCTTCATCAGCTGAAAGTTGACTTCTTACTTGGATTTATTTTCTTTCAAATGCATTACTTATTTCAATTTCAGTTTGATATACAATTTTATTATAATTTTTATTTTTTGATAAGTTATTTCGATATGCCTGGGGATGATTTGAAATTACGTTTTTGTTTTCTGGTTTTACCAACAGCTTTGTCTATTTTGATTTAAACGATATTTTAAGTGACAGCAGAAATAACGATCTTTAAAGTAGTGTATAAATATTTAAACGCTAAATTATACCCGACATCTAATAGCTACAGATTGAAGTACATAAATGAAAAACAAATGTTATTAAAAAACATTTAAAGACAAGCTTTTATTAAAATGTACTAAAAAGGAATGCATAGTTTTTAAAAATTTAGCTTCATAATCATAAAAGCGTGGGCCGTAACCTATGATGCACGATTTTATAATTACGAACCTAAATTGTTAAAACATATTTTTTTCCTATTTAGTACATTTTAATAAAAGTTATTTTGTTCTTTTTAATCTTTTAACATTTTTACTATTAATACATTAATTTACTGAATTTAATTGATTATTTAATTTTAAAAACCATTTAATTATTTATTGCCATCGGGAATACAATTGTCGCATCCGCCACAATGACGTCACATAGATTAGTGTATTCCTGCACTCGTTAAACATTTTCATTTGATGTCAAGACGGTTCTGAATAATAAGGTAATCCGCCATGTTGGGGCGTCCGCCATATTGGATTTATGTATTGTACACGTGAGCAACATTTTAAAGTTCTAGCTTAATTAGATCTAGTCGAAAATTTGATTGCAAGATTTAACCCAACTGACACACTGACTGACTGACTGACAAACAGTTAAATAATGGTTTGTGAAATAGTGCAAAAAACGTTATATAATAAACGTTCCCTTACTAAAACAAAAACATTGACACTATATGAATTCACATTTTGTAAACGTTGTAAAACGTATTTAGTAAATCAAATAGAACTGTAATTCAATTGGTTAATTAAATAAAATTTCCTTCTTGAAAGTTGGTGGTTTTGACACGTTGCGCTGTAATAGAACTTACTTCATCAACACTTCTGAACCTACTCCTAAGTTGGTAATTATGCAGTTATCAAACAGTTATATAACAATTAATAACTAACATTTTATAATTAAGTTTATCAAAACAATAGCACGTAGAGTCGTTTCTAGATGCAAGGCATCGGGGTGTGGCTTCGCCTACTCAAACAAGAAACAAACGACTGCTCAAAAACGTGAAATAATGTCCTTGTGAAAATTAACGAATCACTCTATTTTTCAGCTGTATTTTAAGGATGTTATGACCTGAAGTCTTAAAACGTAAAACTTCGCAATCTATGTCTATTTAATAGATAAATAAAAACGCATGAAAATTCTACAAAAAAAAATTTTTAATTATTTCTCGACGATCGTTTCGGACAATATTTATATTCCTGAGGATGGAATTGATTACGTGGCAACGGCTATTGTTCATTAACTTTAATGGCAAAATGTCAAAAAAAAAAATCAAAGGCAGAATTTTTTGATATTATTTGCAATAAATGGAATTTTTAAGTTAAGAGATTAGCATAGTCCTAGTTAAATACAAATGATATTTTTGGTATGGTCATTATAGGTAGATAAAAATGTGAACGGTCCGCCAACTGACATCATTGCCACGTTTACGCTGACTGGTCAAATTGAACGAGGCACCCTTTGTTATCTACTAACATTGGGTAAGTGCCATGTATCTATACATAGTTAGGTTTCTTGTTAACTTATACGTAGACTGCAGGCAAAATGACGTCACGCCTTGTTCGATAGGTGGTCAATTTTTAATTAATGAAATATAACATAATTTGCGATTTTCAGATCCGCCAATAAGATTGTTAATTTTTACTATTTTCATTAAATATCATCAAAGATTGTAACCTTGAAACTAGCCTGATGCAAAGTAAAATTTAGCATCTGCTTTATTTAAGTCCAAATCCAAGTATCCTACCAATCACTAAATATAACGTTCTTATTTATGTGGATTAATAACAAAGCAAAAAAAACTCGGGTCGCAGTGCCAAAACCCTGCCGACAATATAGTGTATTTGCTTATACAGGCAGTGTGGCTTTATTATGCGAACTTTAGTTGGTTTCTGGGCAAAATAAAAAATTAGACTCCTTAATATACCCCTTAAATAACATTTTTTTTTCTTAATTGCAATATTATTATCAATCGAACCTCTATACTAAATTATATACACCTTTCAGTAAATAATTCATTACCTGCAAACTAGTTTTTTCATAAAATTTGTAAATCCGGTCCTGTCGGGCTGATTTTATCAAAATTTTAAGGACACTTTTTAATTACTACCAGACGATTAAATTTCAATTTTGAAGCGATTCGGAGAATTTTTTCGGTATTTTGGGGCCCAAAAACATTTTTCAACCCCTAAAAACTACCCTTAAAATAGCCCGATCAGGCCCATTTTAAATAGGCTTCTTGCGGTGATGGATTTCAACACGTGTGCCAAATTTCGTTAAAATCAATTAACTCCTTCGAAAGTTATTGCCCGCACACAAATACACTAATAATGTTTCCCCATTAATCTATTTCACAAATCAGTAAAAAATTGGAGAGTACCCTGTTACATGCAGCGTTTTAGAATGCTTCAAGTCGCTCTCGACTATGTGTAATCTGACAGCGTCGACTGTACATATCTTAAAGGTATGTAGTTGTTCCATGTATATGCAGATGGAGACACGTACGCCTGCCATCTATAAGTTAACGTCTCGTTTCCATTTCTACTTTATTACATTTACATTCAAATGTGTTCGTTTTCCACACGTACCTGCAGAGTTCCTACTGAAACGCTGTGAAACATCAAACAATACACTGACTACTGAAATGAGAGAGTTATGTAACAAGTTTACCAGTCGGCGAAACAGCCGGAGCAATCTATCCGATTGCACAATATCAGGATCACATGTGTAATCTGTGAGCGTATAGTTCCACCTCGGATTCAAACTGAATGAAAACAAGCTGTGAGGTGGGTCAGTGAGACCATTGAGGTCCACACGAACAATTTCCTAGTATGACCTTAACAAATTAGACTCGAGAAATCTTTTGATAAAACTTCTTTTGGATCATATTGACTTTAAATACGCTTCGATCAGTACCCTAAACAAGTCGATATAGTTTGTTACTCGCGGGATTTAGTTTAAAATCCACTTTTTGAAATCTTTCTGTTTAAAGGAAAAGATGCCTTGGCGGTCGTAGGACTACCGGTAGATCTGGAATCATGAGCTGACGGGGTTTCATCAATCTTCAAATGGTTGCAATTTTCTAAGTTCGATTTCTATGATTTGAGTTGACGCTCTGCATAGGATTTACCGGTTTTCGGTCTGAATCTTTTAGATCAAGTTTTATGGCGATTTTTAGGTCGCAGCATTTCAAATTTTTAGGTTTAAATGTTGTTATTATTTTCTGTCAGTGTTTCTGGTACGCGAAATTGGTTTTATTGGAGAGATTTAGTTTTGAAGATCACGACGCACTTTGTATTTTCGCGATCGGACTTGTAGTTCCCGAGATATTAAAGTTTTAATGGAGCAATTTAGAAATTTTCGGCGCAAAAACATCCTCACGCAGACAAAGCCTAGACGCGACTGGAGTCAGTTGTCAAAATTCTCAGTACTATTAGTAGAAGGAAGCTGAGTGATTCGACTACCTGACACCTGGTTTTTTGGGATTGATTAAGCGGTTCGTGAGATAGTGGTATATCGAAAGTACATTTGAAACATTACATGCCTGTGAATTCCATGTCAAAACAACTGAACCGATTTTTCAAAAAAATCTTAGTATGCGTCGATTAGCTCCATAACGTAGTCGATATCATTATTTATTCTCGAGATTTCGTCTTAGATAGAACTGACCACGTACGTACGTACATTACGTATATTCCTTCTATTTCAGAGATTGCAGCCATGCTGCGCTTTCAAACCATATTAGCGGATCAAATTCGAAAAAAAAATAGTATTTATGCTAAAAACTTTTCTATTTCAAAAGCTTGAAAATAGTTGAGCTTGTCAGCGATGCCATTGTTGAAAAAAAAAATCGGTTGCATTTCGCATGTGTTTTGCATTTTCGTTGATCTCTAAAAACTAGAGTGTGTTAGATTTGTCGGACTGTACAGATGTTTATGCCAGCGAGTGTACCGCATTGTAGAAACTAGAAAGTATATTCCATACATATATTATATAGAAGTACGGCGTTTGGTGAAAACACTCAACGACACATCAGTTCATTCAGGATAATGAAATTATTTAGCTCTAAAATTATTATACATATTTGTAGAAGGTGTTAGAATGATTCTTATTAAATAAGCAGTAACTTAACAATGTTTATGAATATTGTAAGTGAAAATTTTGTTGCTTAAAAATAACGTACTAATGTCTATATTTTGTGCGTCAAGTCTCAAGTCTGTACTATTCGAATAAATATTTTACCGTTTTAATTTATTTTATTATTTTGGGAGTTATACTTCTTTTGGTGCATTGAAGGTAAAATTTTCTCTGTTACGGAAGCTACGCACGCAGCCAAAGAATATGTTGCGGAAGTTGTTTCTGATAACGTTAGAACAGTGATTTCGTTAAAAAACAAAGTAGGTTATACTAGCGAGTAGCGACATCGGACGGAACTTCTTAAAAGCTATTAGTTTATACTTTTTTGCGCTTTAGTCGTTTTTCATAGACATGACGTCTCTAATGAATTACAACTCTTGACAGTTAAATAACCTCAATACTTGTATTTTTTTTTAAATTATGGATTCAACAGTAGAAAATCCTTTAATGGTTAAAAAGTTGCTTTATGCAGGCACTAAACAAGTTACTTTTGAAAATGGAAAAAAGGTAAAATGTATATAAATTATATCATCACAAACATAATCCAACCTGTGTGTAAAAATGTTTTTCTAACTATACTTATCATCTCGTTAGATATTCTATTTTATTTTATCAATGCATATCTTTAACGAAAATGTGAATATCAATTATCGCGATCACGCCAAAGAAGTATAACTTCTGCCGGGCGTACATAAGTACACGCACCACTTTTTGAAACGATATAGACATTACTTTTTAACTTCTCAGTACATTGGGTAATTGTTGTAATGGGTTCGAAAATCGAAATCAAAATTTGTATGTTTCGAGGTGACCACTATTTTTTAAATATGTATGTTTGTGTACATATGAAAGGTAGTCCGCCATCTTAGGGCGGCCGTCATATTGGAAATATGCATTATTATCGAACTTACGTATGCGCGATGTGCAAAATTTCAAAACTTTCGCTTAATTAGATCTAGTCTAAATTTTGATTACAAGTTTAGACCCAAACTGACACACTGAAAGACGGACAAAAGTTTGTAAAAACTGATTAATTAAAAAAATCGACATGAACACAAGCACAGCCGCGGGTAATGGCTAGTGATTAATAAATATAAAGACATATTTACAGAAAAATGATTTTACTGTTTTAAATAATTTTATAGAACTGTAATGTAAAAATATAACAAACGTTTTGTCACGCACGGACAAAAAATAATTTTGTTTGCTTACGCATTCAACTGTTCGTTTTTTTTTTTCATTTCCCTCAACGGAAGGTTTACTGATTTTTAGTAGGGGAATGCTGCGCAAATAAGGGTTGATCAATAAGTATCCGTTTTTGACGACAGATGACGTTGACGAGTGAAATTGACTTTACCATCATGTACTGGAGACTTTTAAACAACCTCGTGCTGAGTTGTAGATAAATTCATAGGTTAAGCTATTTTTGACATCCAGTTGTATCATTCGTGTTTTGTATTTTTCGACAAAATGGAAAAAGAGCAATATCGAACCGTAATTTGTTTTTTAAAAAACATGCGAAAAAATACAATTGAAGTTGAATGCTGTCTTCACCATCTATGACCACGGTGAGATAGTTTCCATTTTGTCGAAAAACACAAAACACAAATGCTACAACTGGCTTATGAATTTATCTACAACTCAGCACGAGGTTGTTTAAAAGTCTCCAGTACACGATGGTAAAGTCAATTTAACTCGTCAACGCCATCTGTCGTCAAACACGGGTAATTAATGATAATCCAAACTGTAACGACATTAATACTAGGTTGTCTATCAATGGTTACAAAACATAGTCGGATTTCGTCACAATCAACTTTCTGTTCAAGTAACACAATGTAGTAATATAACGGATCAGTTTGACTGTGGGGAACATAATAATAATAATAATATTTATTTAGTTTCAGAAAAGCTCTGATAAAGCATAAAACATAATCGGAATATAAATATAAAAGTATACAATTCAGTCATTGAAGAACTCGTTTAAACTATCAAAAATAAAACATATAAAATATGTATTTTAATTTAAATAAAAAAATTAACTTACATTAAATTTTGTTGACTTGGAACTTGTAGAAGTAGAATTCCTAAAAATAAAAGAATAATTGTTTAGCAAAATAAAGTATAAAAACTCCGGTCGCAGTCCCAAAACCTCGCCGGAAATATAGTGTATTTGCAAATACAGGCAGTGTGGTTTTATTATGTGAACTTAAGTTTGTTTTTGGGCAAAGAAAACTACACCCCTTAAAATAATATTTTTTTTCTCAGTTAAAATATTGTTATCAATCCATCTGCACCAAATTAAATACGCCCTACAGTAAACAAATTTGTATGCGCAAACTAGTGTTTTCATAAAATTTGTATCAATATTAAATGCGATTATACGATCTCAATTTACGGTCATTGTCAAATAAGATTTTCTGGCAGGGCTTTCTGCAACCAGAGTTGGAATTTAAAACTCTGCGGGGCTATTTTAGTGAAATTTTCTCATATAAATAAATGCTTCAATAAAAAGACGAATAAAAAAAGGCAACATTCCTTTACGAACATGAACAGAGAAAATTTGAGGGATGTCTTATTTACAAAACCGTTTTTTCGCCCGCAGAAAAAAAGAGATTCGTTTTCTGCGAGTACATACACAAATATATAATATTAAACTATGTGTGTCTTTGTCTGAACTATAAATATTTAAATATATGTTGTCTTTGTTTTGCTAATAACAATTTCAAGTAGCAAACATATTTCATAAGACATAATTTTATGTACTGTATAAAAAACAATATCAGATGTAGGCATAGATGACATATCTAGTGGCAAAAACTATATTTGCCAGACGTCCCAACAAGAGGGAAGGTCAAAACCACCGTTTGAATAAGTTTCATTTAAGTTATTTTAAGAAATAAAATTTGCGTTTTTAAAGTTATCTAAGAAATAGACCCGACATTCCCTATTTTTTTCAATATTTTAGGCTCAGTAGTTTAGGAGGTAGAAGAGGAATGGTCACCTCTCCTACCTTCTAAACTACTGAGGCTAAAATTTTGAAAAAAATAGGGAATGTCGGGTCTCACCCATAGTTTACAGGAAAGCCTAAACGAAAATCTTAAGTCTTAAAGTACTCACGGGAACGGAATAGTACGGAACCGTCTTTTTAAAATTTATTAATAACAAACAGTCGTTTTAATTTTCATCTGTCAAACTAGTAAATTATTATTATTATTCTAGTTGCGTCGACTATAACTGTTGTACTATATGATTCTATGACGCACACAAACAAACACACATCCATACGTCATGACAGCGTTTCGTGACGTCAAGTCTTGTCGTTTGTCATTCAACCACACGAATCCAATTCACTCTACAGTGCGTACGGACGTTTAAGAAAAAAACGTTTCATTTGAATTGTGTTGAATCAATGCCATTGGTTATTTTAATGTAACAGAATTAGAAAACCAATAAATCAAGAACAATAGACTTCGGTTCCATTCTGTGTAACAATCGGCGTTCGGTGGGTATTTTACGATTGTTTTATTGTTGACGAAGGCGCTTGTCAGCCGACATTACATTGTTTTCTGATGTCAACCGAGTCACGTTTTTGATTTGATAAAACTCATCATTCAGAAGCGCAGCTGTAAATCTCCGTTTTTATTATATCCAAATGTTTTGTCAACACAACATATTCAAATAAATATATCTGTTGTGTCCCAACACAAATCCAAAATGGTGTATCTAAAAAAATGCCGTATATCCATTTGGCATGGATCTTCCTTACTCATGTTTTACTCTCCCAGGAAAGTGTTTCTAAAATTAGCGCCTTGGGCCAAGACGATTTGTCGCCACCCTTTCAGATTCACTTCGTCTATAATACGCGCCACGGTTCTAAAAGGTTCTGAAGTTAGATGCAAATGGAGGCTTGCGCAGGTACTGTCGGTTGAAAAACTATATACAGTGTAAACTCTTTATAACGAAACTCAAGGGACCGAGTTATAGAGATTTTATCGTTATAAAGAATAATGTTAAAAAGAGTTCACACTGTATTATTATTTTTAATTTTTCTTTAATCTAAAGGTCTAATTCCTTGCATAAAGTCATCCGAAAAATTATTTTTCGTGCTTGTCTATGCAAAATTGTATTAGGCATCTTGATCAATTAACAATCAAAGAAACAACTTAACAATAGCGTACTGGACAGTACTTTATACCAGGAAAGCGACAAGTGACACGACAACCGGCGATAACCAATAACTGACGAGCGCACGTTCTGTGCCGGTAACTAGGAGGTGGTCGGAGTCTTCCTTTCCCACAAAACAACCAGGACGGCTCTAAAATATGCATTTGCGACGCTGTTTGTGACTAACTTCAGAACCTTTTAGAACCGTGGCGAGTATTATACGTCATGATATTTAAAAACAAGTTTAAATTGGACCGCCTTCTAAGTCTACCGCCGCGAGCAAAGACCCTTTTTGCCTTAGGTAAATACGTTCCTGGTACTTTCAAGAGAGTCTGTCGTGACCCGACAGCCGTTTTTCTTTTTTTTTTTTAATATATGTACCTTTCTCCTAACACTTCACCAGCCTTGGAACCAGCGTTGCCAGATTTTTTTTTGCCAAGTCGGGATTTTGGAAAAAAGTGGGATTCTCTCGTCGAAAGCGGAACATAGTAAAAAAACGTATATAATCAGAAGTTTTTAAATATTTCTCTTTTTATTTGAGTTCAAATTACGTTTACGTGACAATAGATAGCAAAAATAGCCATTGAAAATGTATTTTAATAAAAATATGATATTTTAAATCAGATTTACCCTATCGTTAAAGAGTTGAGTCTTATTCGTCTTCTGAACAAAAAAAATAAGAAAAAACAGAAATCAAAATCAAAAAAGTTTTATTCATTAGGAAAATATGGCGTTTCAAACAATAGTGTGAGGAGTGAGTGTTACAAATTGCAACTTACAATAAAAGAATAATTATTTACGCAAGGTCGAGTTATCCCCGAAAAGCGGGACTGAGCCTGTCGCGCGCGGGACATTTAATTTTGATTTAAAAATCGGGACGTCCCACCAAAATCGGGACGTCTGGCAACGCTGCTAGGAACCCACAAGCCGCCACTTGAGTAGAATAAATAAAATTCTAAAGAATGGCGGCACCGCTAAAATAATAAAAGCAGTGTGTCGTATTTTACTAACTGATTAAGGTTTTTTTTAATAAACAACAGCCGTCACTTCACTCACTCATACACTTGTAACAATATAAGTTTTGTGCACTTTTAAAGGTTTGTTATTACTTGACAACAAGACGTAAAGTGTTTGCAATCTACTACTTTAATACAGCTCCAACAAAGAGTCAGAAAGGAACAAACGCAGGACTGCATATAATAGTATGGTTTGAAACTTGCACATGTCCTGAATAATGGCGTCATTCCAAATATTGGAATAAATTAATTTTGAACAGTGCACATTGGGGAACGTCGATAAACCACGTACCTCGATCAAGAGAGAGGGGAGATTAGGGATGGAAAAAGCGCGCGGTAAATCGATTTTTGACTTTGGAATCGACTTCAAATTCTTTGACTCTTGAAGTCGATTAATCATCTCTGATAGTCGACTTTTGTGACTTAAGTCAACTTTTTAGAAATTTAGTAATTCCTGTATACAAACTTAAATATTTTAATATTTTATTAAATTATGAACGTACAAACGTTAGATGCAAATGGAGGCTTGCGCAGGTATAGTCGGTTGAAAAACTACGAACTCGCACTATATTATTATTTTTAATTTTTTTTTAATCTAAAGGTCTAATTCCTTGCACTAAAGTCACCCATCCTGGTCGTACTTGAGTGTGGGACTTTGGAGGTTCTCAGCAGACAAATTATCATCTGAATCACCGTATTAGGCATCTTGAACAATCAAAGAAACAATAATGGCGTACTGGACTGTAATTTATAGCAGGAAAGCGACAATTGACAAGACAACGAACGTTAACCAATCGCCGACGAGTACACATACTGTGCCGGTAACTGGGAGGTGGTAGGAATCTTCCTTTCCCACAAAACAACCAAAATACGCATATTTGCAACGCTGTTTGTGACTAACTTTAGAACCTTTTAGAACCGCGGCGAGTATTATACTAATACTAAGTAATGTATAAAAAAGTCGAAAAGCCATCGAGTGAGAATCGATTCTAATCGATTCGAGACAGGCTCAACTTGACCCTAAAAAGTCGATTATTTTTATCAAAAGATCGATTGTTGACTAAAGTCAGAGTCGACTTTCCTATCCCTAGGGGGGATCAGTTCGAAAGCTCTGCTGAGTTGCGTGCGGGGAGGGGGACGTTGGAGTCAAGCTACGCAATTTTTTCATGTATTTTATTTGACACAATGAAAATAATTTGGAGAAACATTGGGTACTTTTATTTGATAACAGAAAACGCAAAATGTCTTCTGAACTAAATAATAAAAAACTATGTTTCATCCGAGGGAGGGGTCATAGGAAAGGCTACGTTAGGCTACATGAAGGGAGGGAGAGGTTCCAGAGATGCCACGTGGTTTATGGACTCTCTCTTAGTAGACTAGGGCCACACATGCCAAGCTTGGTCCAATAATCATTGGCAAATATTTGCTCCCAAAGTTTGTCTCCCCTTACTTCAGTAGCATACGCTGGCTACATACTGATCCAGCCTGGCCCAATGTATCTTGGCGAATATTTGCTTCCAGAACATTCACCAAGGATCTTTCCGCTCAATTATTTTTCAGTAGGTATTAACATTATAATTGATTATTATTAATACCCTTCAATAATCATTTTATTAAATCCTCAGCCATACAAAATTTTGATTATAAACAATCTTTGAACGTGAAGTTAAATAAAATTGTTAAAAAATTCAAATAAAATCTTGTTTTTGTATTTGAAATACAAAATGATTTGTTGTGCATGTATTCTCAAAATATGTTTATTGAAATAAAATATTTTTTTGTTTTATTATGAAGGTTATTTCAGTTATTTCATTGATTTAATTAAAACATCATCGACGAATGTGTAACCAGACACATTGAAGCATTGCCAAACAAGGCGGAACCTGGTCGGTATTTGTGGTTCTCTTCGACCAGTTTTCCATTACCTTCCAGCCTTGAACATTTGACGAACATTGCGACTGATAAAGTGGCCATATAATCGTTATTGGACGATATTGGATCAAGTTTATCATATGTGTAGATTGTAGACTTAAATTTAGTATGGTTGTAGTATTGTTCTGAACGTGACCGTGTTACATAATATATTGTAACAGTAGTCTACTGTCAGCTCCATTTCTCCGACTTGACAAGACTCTTGCTGTGATTTCATATTATAAAATATCAGCCATAAAATTTTTCATGTCACAAAATGTCAACTGAAAATACTGCATTTAAAAATGATACTTTCTACAGCTAGATGTGTCTTGTTTTCAGGATGTTCTTTCCACTTTATTTGTTTTTTATTTAAGTATTTGCTCTGATCAAAAAGAAAATAAAATCAGAAATAATTGCAATTTACGACGTAAATAAACTTCAAAAGAGATACGGGATGTTTCAATAGAAAATTTAGAAAGTTCATATCAATAAATACGTTTTTTAATAAACTTTTGGTGAAAATATTTCTCCGAAAACTCATTAACATTCAAGCATCTTTTTTTCAAGGAACAGTTCACTGATTTTCTAGGAAAAAATTCCGTAGTTTATCAGGAATATTAAAGAAAAAAATAGAAAAAAAAGATCTATTTTCAAAGAAATTCCGATAAAATATTCCGATTACAAAATAAAATTCGCAGCCTTTTTTCAAAGAAATTATTCAGTATTGCGAGGTTCTGTTAGGTACTACCCACTTCCCTGTCTTTATTGCCTGGTCGAAGCCATGGAAATATTGTATTGGAACTACGTGGGATATGTAACCAAGTGGAAGTGGGTCAGAATTAAATTACAAGATGTATTTTTAGCAATAAAGAAAAGTAGTTGCGCGTTTGAGATTATTCTTCTTTGGCATGATTAAAAACTAATTTTTAATATTACATATGCAAATAATTTACTGAAATAAAATCTTCAAAAAGTTGAAGAATAATATTTACTATTAGTTGCTATTTTTCGTACGCTTATAGCTACGTACTTGCTATTCATTCAAGAGCCCTCGCTACTGTGAGAGTTAATGTTTAGCTATTGCTAAAAATAATTGGCTCTCGCATGTAGTGAATTTGAGTGTTGTAAACGCTATATTATGAAGGATTAAAAATTAAATTGTGTGCACCGTAGAGTAACTGATTAACCATTCCGCCGCGAAAGTGGAAAGATTCTGGTTTAAATCCAGACGGTGACGTGTTGGAATAATAAATTTTTCTAATATGGTGCTACAATGAATGTTTCTTGACAATTATAGCAGATAATAGCTATTATTCTCAAATAATATTTACAACAAATTATCCTCAGACATTTGAAAACATTTTCAAAATTTTATTTTGGCTTTTACTTTTTTCCGCTGTATGACACACAACGACTATTGGTTGTAATCAAAGGTTATAGTCGTCTAGTATATTATTATATAGTTTCCAGGTGGCAGAAAGTGCATTGATTTCGTCCATCTGTTCGCAATTCGCATGTGAAAATTTTACTCTCAACGCGTCAAAAGTATAATTGCAAAAATATATTTTTTCTGGAAAATAATCCCAAGAATTAAAAAAAAGACATACACAAAAACAAGATCAAACGTTTTCGGCATAATATCATTCTTTAATTTTTTTTATCCGATTTTTACGTACGAGTATACAATCAGTATTTGCGACGTGACGTGAAAAATCCATTTGCAGATAACTGTATTTTTATGTTGAGACCCTACGCGTAAATAATATTTTCCTAATGCAACTTGATTCTTTCCATTCACATAATATACACAAAACTTAATTTTTCCACACCATTTATGTGTTCAATACTATCAAAAACACTTTCTTTGTCTCCGCTGATAAAGAGTTTAGGGGAAAGTTACAAACGTTTTTAAAGACATTACGATGGGACCAAAACATAGTTTGTAACATTACATCAGGAAGTTCTAGTGGGGCCAAAGTACGAAATCAAAATTTTTAACAAATTTTTATGTTTCAAGGTCACTACACTATTTTTAAAATATTTTTGAAAATCTGCATCTCTGTATGTGGTACGCGGTATTTTCTTTCGAAGACGAAATCTCGAGAATAAAAATTGATATCGGTTACGTTAGTATGCTAATTGATGCGTATTAACATAAATATGATCTGAAAGAAAGTTTTTCAAAATAGGTTTAATAAAATAGACTCCAAAAAAGTAGATTTTACACAAAATCTCGTGAATAAAAAATTATATCGGCCTCATTGTGATGCCAATCAAAACGTATTAACGTCAATACGATGCAAAAAAAATGTTTATATAAAAATCTGTTTATATAAAAATCGGTCCAGCCGTTTTTTTTTTAAATAAAAATACTGCAAAGAAGGTAGATTTTACACGAAATTTTGCGAATTAAAAAATGATAATGACTGTTAGGGTGCTAATCGAAGCTTATTAACGTCAGTATAATCAGATTTTTTTTATCAAAATCGGTTCAGCCATTTTTTTTTCGTTTAAACAAAAACAGGTGTATTATAAGATTTTTTGCAAAATATTTCTCCGGTTTAATTTATTGAATATTTACAGATTTAATGTTCAGTATTGATCATAGAGGGAACCTCTGCAAAAGTCGCATATTTTTAAATTGGGTAAAAAATCGTATTCAGTATTTGTGTAGGGCGTGTAATCTAGCAGTGTGTAAAGTCATAGCTTCAACTATGACTGACGATAATTTCGGTCAATTTTCCCCGTTGGGAGGTGCAGCGTGTGACAGATAATAGAGTGAGAACAAAGGCAAGACGCTAAACAAAAGGAGTCTAAGGACGAAGACACTGTCAGGATGAAATTTAAAACTGTTTTATCCCGGTGAAGTACCGCAAAATACACTCACTTCGTTAAGGAACAATCCTCCTTCATACAAATAGCGCTTTCTTACTTTATTGTTCACCCTATTCAACGGACTAATGCGATTCATCATAATGCTCAGCGAACGCCGCGCGAACACCGCGCGAACACCCAAAACAACCAAACCACTATCTCTTCTGTTGAAATTAAATTGAACCGAAACTGTTATATCACATAAAATGGATATTGAATGATCAAAAAATCAATGTGGAACAAAAGGAGGTAAGTAAAAAAAGAAGGGTGCGTATACTTGTGTAAAACTAATTTTCAATATTCATGCAAACCTTTTACTGAAATAAAATCTTTAAAAAATTTAAGCAAAATACTTACAAAAAAAAACCTCAAATGTTTTAAAACACTCAAAACTTGACTTTAGTTATTAATTTTAGAATCTATCCATTGAGTAATCAAAAATACGATATTATAAATTCAACTGGATTAATGAGTATCTATTAGTTGTAATCATATGTTATAGTCGTCTAGTATATTAGTACATTAGTGGATTCAAAATTAATATTTTTAGTGTATTTGCCATATGGCAACATACAATATTGGCATCGGTCGGATGGCGGGACCTAGGGGTCGGACCAACATTTCTCGACGTTTCAAAACCTTCTCAGCACTTTGGCACCATTTTTGGAAAAATTATATATATATCGTATATATATACATATGTGTGTGTACGGGCAATAACTTTCTAGAGTTAATTCATTTTAACGAAATTTAGCACGCATGTTGGAATCCATCACCGCACGAAGCTTATCTAAAATGGGCCCAATCGGATCATTTTAAGGGTGGTTTTTAGGGGTTGGAAAAAGTTTTTGGCCCAAAAATACCGAAAAAATGCTCAGAATCGTTTCAAAATTGAAATTTACTCTTTCAGTAGCAATTAAAATGTACTCCCAAAGTTTGAAAAAAATCGGCCCGCCAGGACCGGATTTACAAATTTTATGAAAACACTAGTTTGCAGATAGTGAGTTATTTACTGAAAGGTGTATTTAATTTGATGTAGATGTTCGATTATAGTAATCTTGCAATTAAGAGAAAAACTGTTAATTTCATATTAAGGGGTTAAATTTTTTATTTTCACCAAAAACAAACTTAAATTCATGTAATAAAACCAGACTGCCTGTATTAGCAAATACACTATATTGTCGGTAGGGTTTGGGCACTGCGACCCGGGTTTTTTTATGGTTAATAACGACTGTACTTATCCTTCTACGAAATTATTAATATAGATTATTAGTATCTGTTATTTTTTTTATTTAGAAAATAGTGCTTCGACTACTATGGTCATTAGCACAAAATACATAGAATATTGTTAAATGATTTTTCATGCTATTGAAAACATATAACAACGGTAAGTACAGAATTATGTGATAAAGTAGATAAGTACAGTAGTTAGTTACAAATATGGTTCATAACAGTAAATATTATGTTCTAGAGATATATTATTAGTGTATTTGCCATATGGCAACATACACTATTGGCATCGGTCGGATGGCGGGACCTAGGGGTCGGACCAAAATTTCTCGACGTTTCATAACCTCCTAAACACTTTGGCACCATTTTTAAAAATGTTTATATATATATGTATATATATATATTTATATATATATATATATATATATATATATATATATATGTGTGCGGGCAATAACTTTCGAAAGAGTTAATTGATTTTAACGAAATTTGGCCCATGTGTTGAAATCCATCACCGCAAGAAGCCTATTTAAAATGGGCGTAATCGGGCCATTTTTAGGGTAGTTTTTAGGGGTTGAAAAACGTTTTTGGGCCCCAAAATACCGAAAAAATTCTCAGAATCGTTTCAAAATTGACATTTAACCCTTTAGTAGTAATTAAAAAGTGTCCCTAAAATTTTAATAAAATCGGCCCGACAGGACCGGACTTACAAATTTTATGAAAACACTAGTTTGCAGATAGTGAATTATTTACTGAAAGTTGTATATAATTTGGTATTGAGGTTCGATTGATAATAGTATTGCCATTAAGAAAAAAAATGTTATTTTAAGGGGTGTATTAAGGAGTCAAATTTTTTATTTTGCCCAAAATCGAACTTAAGTTTGCATAATAAAGCCATACGGCCTTCATTAGCAAATACACTATATTGTCGGCAGGGTTTTGGCACTGCGACCCGGGTTTTATTTTGATTATTAATTTTGAATATAGATTATTATTCACAAGTTACTCAAATTGTTTACTTTACTATCCCTACTTTCAATAATGTCGTCTGCCCCGTCATCCTCATCACAGATTGACGACCACTGTTCAAAATATTAAAAAAATTGTCAAAAATTGTTCGTTTCTCTAATATATTTCCAATTTCTTCCTTAAGATAGGACTCCTTTCTAAAGGTGTTTCCGACAGAAATATCTACCAGTCAAGACAATTAAGGGAAACCAATTAAAGGGTTTTTTGTGTCCTTAAATTGAATCGTCGGCAACATATAAAAGCTAAATGAATTCCGGTCGCCTCTCGCTTCTCCGTACGCATATTATATATATTTTTTCTATAAATTGACTATGTTTTTGTATTGGGGAACCTTATTTACTTTCTAATTGCAGACATCGAAGTGGGGTTCTTCCTTTAATATCGCTTCGTTTCAAAAGCTACATCGTCACAACGACCTGCGCCTATTTAATTACACCATTTAAATTAAACGGCACATTTAAATTAATTTGATTCAAATGTACTTCATATACAGGATGTGCCAATTTGAAAATGCATAATTTTAAATTTATCTTGTTTTTAACCGACTTAAGGCTGTCGGAACGCTCTGAATTTGGGCCACACTACGAGGCTAAAAAATGCTGTTGCAAAGGTGCCGCTGTCAGTTGATTAAATTTTAGAAGTATATTGAAGATTTAAAAAGCTTTTCTGAAAAAGGAAGAGTCATTTTAGGTTTGTGATGGAACAATTTTGTAAAATAAGTACGAATGAGGTCATAAGTGTGACATTAAAAACGTGTGTTTTTTTGGCACAATTAATGTTAATTTTTTTCTAGTAAATCGTACATAAATTACAAAAGTACTTCATTAGAGACCTAGATTTGTCCTTTGTCTTCCTTACAGAGAAAGAATTTTTGCAAAATGTTGACGAATGAGTCACACAATCAGTTATCAACCGAAGCCCTATTTTTGGCTTAAATTCAGACCGTTCCGACAGCCTTTAAAGGTAGGCGGTACGAAATGATCTGTGGGTCATTTCAGAGTAGATGTCACTATAGTAATACTAAATGTGCCATGATATATAACTGAAATAATACTTCCGTAATACAGCTTTTTATCATTGTATGTCACCTATCACATTGTGACATAATATGCATGGTTGCGTCTGAACTTTAGTGGTTCAATAAGTGCAAAGCAACATTTTTTTAAACCTCCTTTGAAAAACACCTGATTTTACTTCAATAACTAAAAAGAACTTATCTATTCGTCATTACTCTTCGAGGAGTTAATCAATTTTAAAAATTTCAACGCTATTTATGGATTAGATCCATATAATTTTGTCTTAAATCGGTTTTTTACAGACTTAAAAAATCGATATTATGATAATCGGCTTAGCAGACATCGTTAGGTGCTTGTATTTTAAATAAAGGTAGGACAATGTCCGATCCTGTGTATAGAATTGAGTCACTGGAATGGAGTAAGCTCGAGTAGTACACCGAGTGTACTTGAAACCGGACCAATACGCACGTGGATTCAATAAATTGATTGGACGTCGGTGTGTTTTGAATCAGTAATGATAACGTTTGCACTGCATTACACTGATTCGGCACGTTTCTCGATCGTAATTTGATTTTACCAAACCTGTATATTATCAGAGACGTCGCTTCCATTTTTACATCTGGGCGTTTATATTTATTGTTTTTTCTACATTATTTTCCATTGATAGGGCTCTGTACATCCGATGAAAAAACGGGGCCCTGTCTGCCCGCCTATCACAGTTTATTTTGCCGAGTCTACTGGACGAAAAAAAAAATAAATTTAGTACATTATTATTATTATTTAAAACCCTCCTTGGCTTCAAAGATCATTCCCATGTGCCAGACACAAAGTGATGAGGATTAAACAACAAACAAGGATTAAAGGAGCCAACACCTTTTCTCGCCACAGGCCCACGCAGCATTAGGATCCCAAAACAAACACAGGACTCAGACCTTGGAAAAACATAAAAAATGGCTACTGTTAGTAAGTGCGGACTCATATAGTTATACTTTGTCTGGCACAATAATCATTCAATATTTCATATATTTCAAAGTTAAGATGTGACTTATGCTAAGGGGGAAGGAGAATTCTTTTTCTTGTAAATGTTGCCATAATTGATCTGAAGCATAATTTTGGCAAGATAGAAATATATGCTTAAGTCCGCCACAGATGAGTTATCACAGCTACAGATTGGGGAATTTACGACGCCTATTCTAAATAAATGGGACTGAAAACAACCATGGTTAAGTCTCATGCGAATTATCTGGGTGATGTTTTTTCTTGACTTGTAATAATGTTTAAACCATGGTTGACTTTTGACGACTGGTTGTATATTAAAAAAACATTTTCCTTTTTCCTTACTGCTCTGTGTCCAGAATCTTTGCCATTCGATATTAGCTGCCTTTTTTGTCAAATTTATGATATCGTTAGCCGGAATTTTGATGGTCGTTTTATCTCCGTTTTGAATGGATTGTCTAGAAAGACTATCGGCCATGTTGTTCCTTTCAATACCACAATGTCCTTCAATCCGCACTACTTTTTTTGTTTTCCCTTTGCAATTTAGTTCTGCTATTTGCTGTATTATGTCCAGAACAATAGGACAGTCTAAGTTGCGAAAATTTTGGATGCTCATAACACTACTTTTCGAGTCGGTAAATATTGAAATGTCCTGTGAATTTAATTCGAAGCAATAATCTAAACATTCTTTTATGGCTACGAGTTCAGCTGTATACCCTGAGGCATACTGTCTTAATTTAATTAATCCACATGCACCATTTAAAGGATCATAGAAAATTTAGTACATATCTATAGTTAGATGACCTAATCCCCGAGATTAAGCAATCGACTCAAAGAATCATAAACGTAACTACGCCCAACCTTCTAGTATTCTAGTAACCTTGATACATCCTCACAAATTCGAAATGTTCAGGCAATAAATAGAATCTCTACCACTGACCACATAGTTCGTTCCACCGCATTGCAGTCAAAACCTATATTTTGACATTTTATACATAATATTACGATAATAATTGATGCGGTCATATTTTGTGATGGTTAATATCGTCCCATAATATTTGGAAACCGGACAAAAACATCGAGACTGCATATATGCTGCAAACTAAGATAATATATAAATTGGTAAATGGTTAACATACTAAACTAATGAGCTATTTTCTATTAATGCTAATTTCTAGAATCAAAATTAATCAATTTAAAGTCTGTATTATTTTGATTCTATAAATTATAACAATAAGTAATAGACCATAGTTCAGGGTGTTAAGCGTGGCGCGGCGCCACTATTGACTATGTTTAGTTGTCTTGACACACTAAGGATGGCGCCACAATTTGATACAATTTCCATGATAGGAATGCATATTTTCGTATTATGTCACTGCAAACAAGGTTATTAGATACAGAGGTGACCTCGCTGCATTAGATGGTAGTGGGGGATGACGTCATCCAGTGGACTGTCAACTGATATTGCGTGGTTGATAAGAATATGAACGGTCTCCCAGCTGACGTCATTCATTAAGGCTTAAGGGACTCGCGACAGCTAAAAATAACTGGATAATTCAACAAAAGTATTTATTATTTTAAAATACACCAAACTCCGTTTTGTTTCCTGAACCCACCAATAAAAACTCGTTACTAGCAAACTTTTGTCGTTTTCGGACCTCCAGCAAATCGCTAGGGGTTGTAGTCGTGCCACCATTTCCATAGTAAATCATAGTCATGAAGTGTGCAACCGTATGCGAATACAATGCAGCCTACTATTACAAGTAAACTCAGAAATGAGCTGTGAAATATTTTGAAAATTAAGTGACAACTATTTTATAAGAGTTGTTGGCAAAAAATGTAGTATATATCTCGAACGTAATGTCATTATGTCTCGAGTTACTGTTAAAATTCGCTGGAGTTCGTTATTAACATATAATGTCATGCTCGTTATTTCACCATGATCTAGAAAACCATGAACTAGTACGTATTTTGGCATACTTACAATTTTTAATAGGTAGCAGGCAATCAGCAAAACTCAGAAAGTATCATTAGATGATAATTTCTCTTTAGATATTCCTTTATAGTCAGCGTCACAACTTCAACACTGCGTATAAGATTCTGTTTTGAGCATTATTGTGTTTGCACGATCCGGCACATTAAAATTTATGAAACATGAAATGTGAAAAACGTAAATATAGGCAATATTTTTATTCTTCAATACGCGTTTTTCCAGGCAAATTGGCCACCATGAACATTGACACACGCCTACAAAGGTTCTCTATTGATATTGTGTGTAGAATATATTTTTATCGTGTTTGAATTCAGCAGTCTTCAAAATATGGCACTCATACTTTACCTACATTTTATTTATTTTTTACTTTACGAGCGTTAAACATTATTTTAAAATTTTTTGAAAACGATTTCTCTATGTTGTTAGCCCTCGTCAAGCGGTATAATTTTACAACGCTAAAAGGCGGCATAGGTACAATTGTACCTATATATATTTTGCATGAAATACCTCACTGGAGGAAACTTGTTTGAACAATAAATAGCTAATATTTAAATACATATTTTGAAATTGGTCGTGTGGACGTCAAGGGTCGGAGTTGGAAATTTATTGCAATGGATCTAAAAATCGAAATAAATTTTTTTAACAAATTTTTGTGTTTCAAGGTCACTACACTATTTTTACACTAAATATTTCTGAAAAATGTATCTCAGTGTGTACGTGGTCATTTCTTTTTAAGACGAAATTTCGAGAAAAAAAATGATATAGACTTCATGAGGATGCCAACCGAAGCGTTTAATGTAATATGATTCAAAAGAAATTTTATCAAAATCCGTTCAGCCATTTCTTTCTTCATTTAAACAAAAATACTGTAAAATTGTGTTTTGCACTATATCTCTCGAACAAAAAAATGTAATTGACTTTGTTAATCCGAAAAAACTTTTACTATAATCAATCCAGCTGTTTTTTTTTTTTTTGTTTTAATAAAAAACTGCAAAAAGGTTTTTTTAGAATTTTTTGAAAAAGATTTCTCGGATCTAATTTGTTAAGATCGTACTGGGAAGTTGGTTGTGTGGACTTCAAGGGTCCTAATATACGACCTACCTCACGGCTTGTTTAATTTTTTGTTTTACAAAATTTAATTATTCGTTTTATGTTGAGCGCTTTCCTTTCCACTGTTCTTTGATAATAATTAAGTTGGCAGTTTTCATTACTAATTTGCAGAGACGATATCTAATGAACCGATTTAAATAAAAATTATATATAGTATCAATCGGTAAGCATTCTGAATAATTTTTCATATCGGTTAACCCCTCGAACACCTATAGCTGAACAATAAAGAAAATATACGTGATGACATGACAATTTCTTTTGTTAAGACAGCCAAAAAAAAAGGATTTAATTGCCTATGTTAAAAAACTGTATGACTAAAAATAGTTTATTTGTCGAAATCTACTTTTAATGTTACTTGCGTATAGGTATCAAAATAAAGGATTCCATTAAAATGGAAAAAAATGTTAAAATAAAACATCATAAACGAAAAACAGTGGAATAAAGTATTCTCGATTTGTTAAAGGAACCGAATTGGCCGTCGTTTGCACAGAAATAGGTAGGTACATACTTTCATAGATCAATGAAGCATTTTATAAACGCCATTTCCGGTAAGTATCGTTCCAACCGGATATTCTTGACACGACAACAATGTTTTACACATCACTTGTCATTGGAAATATTTATTCGCCGTTCAGACTTCCGCAACACCATTTAAATCGGTCCGCTATTATGTATCGACGTTTCTACATATTGTAATAATAAAACTAGGTACATTTCCATCTAAAACTGAATGCGCCATAAAAAAAAATTATTTACCTACCTATCGTGATATTTTATTTTAGAACGAGCATACGAATTGAATGGCGAAAAGAGTCACAATACAGATTTAGGGCCAGCGCAACCATATCACTTTTTGTATCGAAAACGCGCGATTAAGATACTTCACGATTACTCAGATACTCGTAATTTTTGGCAATAGCACAGAACAGGAGCGGGTTAACTTAGGGACTAATAGAGCCCCCAAGTCTGAAGGGTCCTTAAAAATTCAATTATTGTCGTAAGTTTTTAATAGTTTTTCATTAACAATGAACACTTATCGTATAGTAAAAAATTATTAATTTTAATGATTATCATTATCAATGGTGAGTTTCGACAATTTTTTGGGTGAATGTTGACAATTTGAATTCTAGCAAGTTTTTAGGCGAATTTTGACAATTTTCTAAGTGAATATTTTGGGTGAATTTATAGTATTATTTGTTTAGTCAGGTCACCAAGTTTCAACTCTGATTTTGATGTTATTAAAAATGAATTTTCAACTCCAATTTAAAAATTCTTAATCGAATAAAAAATGGGTTCTATTGGACTTCAATAAGTACTAGGCCCCAAAAAACTTAGATTCGTCTCTGGCCTGGGTGCTCTATAGCAATTTCGTTCGATTTAGTGGCTTGAAGTAGCGCGAACCTGCGATTTAGTATGTATTTCAGCGAATAACGGGCGACTTCAGTTGGCAATTGCGTGATTCGTTCGGTTATTTTCCAGGCGGTTTTTGTTAGTTCGGATTAGTAAGTGTGTTCCGTATTAAGAATGTACGTACTGTGAATTATTTAGGCGGGGGGGGGGGGGTAAAAGTGCGAAGAGAGTTTCACCCCTCAGGTAGGTTTAAGAGTTACACATTTATTGATAACTTGACATTTCAGTTGACAAGGCGTTTCTGCGAACTCACATTTAATATACGTAGAGCGAGAGAGAGGTTATACAGTTGTTACGTGGTTATTTACCAGAATCTGGGACAGGAAACAATGGATAATGTAAAACAAAAGCTGGTACAACACGTGTCGGCACACGTGCTGCATATACAGATCAATAACAAGTTGGTTATAGAAATGAAACCTTAATTTTTGTAACAGAAGTAATAAGCTATTTTTTTATACTTATTACCGTATATTTGTTAACTATTTTATAAACACTAATTTACGATATAATTCACATTTCAAAATTTTACTTTTTTTCGTTTTGAAGTCCCCCAAATCTAAAAAAAGTATATCGGCTGTTTTTTTTTTACTAACAATTTAATTTTGTAATAACAAATTTATCAAGACGTAGGTAGTTAACATTTAATTGGATTTTTTTCAGTTATAACAAATTATCGTATCGTCTAACTATTTATCTACTTCATCGATAGGTGGTGTCAGGGCGAAGGGTAGCTGTCACGCGATCTGCATTTTCATAATAAATTAGCTTACCTTATTCATAGCCGTTGGCTCTCTTTATATTTCCTCCACCTCCTCTTCTGACGGACAGCCATGCTTATGCACTGATCGATACAATATTAGCCGCCTCCAGTACCTCGAATAAACCGCATGTCTGTAACAAAATATCCAAACTTTAATCTGACTATCAATAAAATTAGAGTTTAAAAAAACTGAAAAAATTCAAACGAATTTGACAACAACATTAACTTTACTGTAAAAAGCGTGGGGTGCTATCTACTTAAATTTTCATAATAGCTATACATTTACAATTAGCTAATAAATGAAAAAATTATTACCGCTATTAAGCACTCCACGCTTTTTGCAGTAAAGCTAATTTTGTTGTCAAATTATTTTGCATTTTTTAGTTCATAAAAGCGTGTTGCTTTAGTTTTTTTAAACTCTAATTTTAATTATAAGACTAAAAACAATATTGCATTTGACTATGGGGTAGGCAACGCAACGTACGTCACTATACAGTGTGCAAGGTTGCTTGCTGTATTTTTTTAAGTTTTTTTTTATTCTGAAGGTCTTGGTCAGGAAGATGGGAAAAATTTATTAAATTATTGTATTGTCATCGGTCCTTGATTCCTGTGCAACGTTTCAGTTTAATCTGACGTTCAGGTTCAAAGATTCCCTTACAAACAAATATACAGGTGAAGCTAGCAAAAACGTGTAAAAAATTAAACCGAACTCGAATACTTAGGTGTTAATGAGCTCAGTTGACAAACGTCTATAATAGGGATGTTGACTGTATTCAAATAAAATTATAATTTTAACGTCAAGTGGTAGTTTCTATGATAGAAATACTAAAAAACACTATATTTTTCCTTGTTTTTAAGGAATTTAATTAATATTTAATAAATAGAACCTAATAAAATCACTCTCAAGTCACGTGACAACAGACACCAATCAGAGCGCATGACGTCATATGTTCAGTCGCTGTCAAAAAACTTCATTGTTTGGTTAATATTTAGTGTGTAATTTATTCGAAAATTTCTTTAAAAAAACTCTGCAAGGAGTTTTAACGTCATGGAAAGTGTATTTATTAAGGCTATTAGTTCGAAAACTGAGAATTCATCTTTTATAACAAGAATTACGAAAATGTTTTTCATAACCTCATTAGTTTACTAGCGTTTATGAGCAAGCCTCCTACTTTGTGACCGCATCATAGAATGGTAGCTCCTGTGTAAACTTTTGAGCCTCCTTTGGTATGAACAGGTGACGTCACGCGACTAGTATTGGCGTTTTGGACCGATTTAAAATACATGATTTTTAAGGCTTGAGTTGTATTTAAATAAAAATAATAAATATTTGTGGCTATATTAGGTACTTATGCACGATTTAAAACACTTTCCCAAAAATAGTCAACATCCCTATTTACAATGTAGGTCAAGGGTTTATTCAGAGATAATTTAACAACTAAAATAATAAGTCAATTTTAGGAGTAGACAAGGTTTCATCCACTATTTTGGCAGAGCTAACAAACGCAACAACAATCCAGATATCGTTAAATACGGTTGGTTTTCGGTAACAGTTCAAACACACCAACTACTAGCATATACACAGGATACGGGAGCACGGCATTAAGGAGTGTTCAAATTACCATACTACAGGACCGGTTTTGTCTTAAAATGGAATATTTCGAGTGAAAATTATCGAACTATTCGATTATTAGTATATCTCGAGATGTTTCAAGAGGTTATTCAAAATCATTCGAAAGATTTTTATACCCACGAATAGACGCACCCGATGACCCGCGAAATTGTGAAAACATTTATTTAAGGAAACGAATAAAGGAAAGGACATTCTCGAATCAGATTACGTCACAACACGCATATAAAGTACTATTTCTCACAGACAAGTTGTTAATCAACTTAAGTGAGACTATGTATATTTTTAAATTGTCATTTCTTTTCTTAATAAAAGTTATTAGTGTATTTGCCATATGGCAACATACACTATTGGCGTCGGTCGGATGGCGGGACCTAGGGGTCGGACCAAAATTTCTCGACGTTTCATAACCTCCTAAACACTTTGCCACCATTTTTAAAAATGTTTATATATATATGTATATATATATATATATATATATATATATATATATATATATATATATATATATATATATATATATATATATATATTATATATATAGGTATATATGTGTGCGGGCTATAACTTTCGAAGAAGTTAATTTATTTAAACGAAATTTGGCACACATGTTGGAATCCATCACCGCACGAAGCCTATTTAAAATGGACCCAATCGAGCCATTTTAAGGGTAGTTTTTAGGGGTTGAAAAAAGTTTTTGGGGCCCAAAATACCGAAAAAATTCTCCGAATCGTTTCAAAATTGAAATTTAACCCTCCGGTAGTAATTAAAAAGTGTCCCTAAAATTTTAATAAAATCGGCCCGACAGGACCGGACTTACAAATTTTATGAAAACACTAGTTTGCAGACAGTGACTTATTTATTGAAGGATGTATTTAATTCGGTGTAGACGTTAGATAGATAATAATATTACAATTAAGAAAAAAAATGTTATTTTAAGGGGTGTATTAAGGGGTTAAATTTTTTATTTTGCTCAAAAACAAACTTAATGTCACATAATAAAAGTATAAAACCACACGGCCCTATACAAGTAAATACACTATATTGTCGACAGGGTTTTGGCACTGCGACCCGGGTTTTTTATTATTATTATTATTAGTGTATTTGCCATATGGCAACATACACTATTGGCGTCGGTCGGATGGCGGGACCTAGGGGTCGGACCAAAATTTCTCGACGTTTCATAACCTCCTAAACACTTTGCCACCATTTTTAAAAATGTTTATATATATATATATATATATATATATATATATATATATATATATTTATATATATATATATATATATATATATATATATATATATATATACCTATATATATAGGTATATATGTGTGCGGGCTATAACTTTCGAAGAAGTTAATTTATTTTAACGAAATTTGGCACACATGTTGGAATCCATCATCGCACGAAGCCTATTTAAAATGGGCCCAATCGGGCCATTTTAAGGGTAGTTTTTAGGGGTTGAAAAATGTTTTTGGGGCCCAAAATACCGAAAAAATTCTCCGAATCGTTTCAAAATTGATATTTAACCCTCTGGTAGTAATTAAAAAGTGTCCCTAAAATTTTAATAAAATCGGCCCGACAGGACCGGACTTACAAATTTTATGAAAACACTAGTTTGCAGATAGTGAATTATTTACTGAAAGTTGCATATAATTTGGTATAGAGATTCAATTGATAATAATATTGCAATTAAGAAAAAAAATGTGATTTTAAGGGCTGTATTAAGGAGTAAAATTTTTTATTTTGCCCAAAAACCAACTTAAGTTCGCATAATAAAGCCACATTGCCTGTATCAGCAAATACACTATATTGTCGGCAGGGTTTTGGCACTGCGACCCGGGTTTTTATTATTACTATTATTATTATTATTATTATTATTATTATTATTATTATCATTATTATTATTATCATTATTATTATTATTATTATCATTATTATTATTATCATTATTATTATTATTATTATTAAGTACGCATTTCTTAGGCAACTAAGAATGACATGTATTCTAGTGAAAATTTTATCTACGCCGGGACTGGTTAAAATAATATGTCTAGTAGACACACAATGTTACGTATACATTAGTAAAACTGTCCTACTGTCTCTCTCTCTCTCTCTCTCTCTCTCTCTCTTCTCTCTTTCTGTTTGTGTGTATATATATCTCACCTTCTCCCTCCCACTGCAAATGACATAGCTGACTCGACAAAATACATATTTTTTTAAATTGAACATTTGCGAAAATTAGTGAATAAAGAAATTCGGTATAACAAATATTAAATTAACAGTGTAAATAATTATTATCCTTTTCTATTAAGTCGAATATTATATATGTGAAAGTGAGATAAAATATTAGCTTCGAATCAAGTTCGAGATAGGTGAGCTGAAGCGTGGATAAATTATAAATATGGAATTCTATCACCACCGTAAAACCCCGGACTATACAAGGTGTATGATAGAATTAAGAACATTGAAAATTAATGAGTGCAACAAGTCAGACACAAATAAAATGAGTAGCATGACAAAGATAGAATGCAATAATGACCAATTAAATCACGGTTCAGAATGATATCGATCACTGAATCTTAATTATTTTCACAACAATGTTTTTCCTATGTTCTCAGTCCCGTACTACACCATGTATAAATAAAACATAAAAAATAAGTAAGTATAAAAAAAAGTGAAAAAATCCGCCTACTGTTTAAAAAGTAAAAAACAAGATTTTTTCAATATGATCAGAGAAAATATTATAAGAGTTATAATCGTGTTCGTTAAGCGCAACGTATTCTGACGAACAAACGAAAGCCTAGTTCGTGAATCGTTCATTGGCTCGTGTTTTATCATGATGACGTAATACCATTATGGACTGCTCGAATCACATTACGTCATGAATTAAAAGTTATTGTTTAAATTAACATGCAATCTTAATCTCTCATAAAATTGTCATCGATCTAATCTTTATCATGTATTTTAAACTGCATAAGAGCTAGTGAAGGATTTGCTTTAAGGTAATTTCGACGCTGGCGTTTCTTTTAGTATGTTAAGCATGGCTGTATTATATCAGAAACGTGAATTTTAATTTGGTGCAATAGCTGCTCCCTGCCTTTTTCCAGATACAACTTAACGCGACTCCTCTGGGCCAAAAATTTGAACCCAATTCGTGTTAGACGACTTTCACTTTGGGAACGTAGGCTTTGAAAGTAAAAATGTTCTACAGAAGATATGATAGCATCGGAATAATTGGATCCGAAGCGGCCCTGTGACAGGGAAGCAGAAGATACAAATTACCGCGACTCCTCTGGACCAAAAATTTGAACCCAATTCGTGTTCGACGACTTTCACTTTGGGAACGGAGGCTTTGAGTGTAAAAATGTTCTATAGAAGATATGATAGCATCGGAATAATTGGATTCGAAGCGGCCCTGCGACGCTGCGTTGGCGGCATAAACAGGGAAGCAGGAGAAGAAGGTTGGTGTTATTTATGTTGCCCCCTTCGTGACGCGACACCACTGTTCAAAATATATAGTACGTGTTAGTATAGCTGATGTGTGTATTAGTTGTTCACCGAACGGATACGGCTTGTTTAGGGAACTCACTGATGCGAACGAATTGTACGAAAGGTGCGTTACTATAGTTACGTTCTCAACAGAACGCGTACAATAGACATACTGTATATAGACCTTACAGTTATAGTCTAAGCCTTAGACTATATAGAGAAGATAGAATTAGAAATGTTGCGTCCCTTGGTTGACAACTCGCAATTACAGTCGATTCTAGAGATGGGATATTTCGAGTGAAAATAATTAAACCAAGATAAGTGTCAAAACCTTGCCGACAATATAGTGTATTTGCTAATACAGGTAGTGTGACTTTATTATGTGAATTTATGTTTTTTTTTTTGAACAAAATAAAAAATTTAACTCCTTAATACACCCCTTAAAACAATATTTTTTTAATTTCAATATTTCGCCTCTGTTTTAGAAGCACATGTTTATTGATACTAAAGGGTTGAATTTCAATTTTAAATTAAATCAAAGATTTATTTCGGTGTTTTTGGGCCTCAAAAAACACCTCTTATAATGGTCCGATTAGGCCCATTTTAAACGGGATTCGTGCAGTGTTGGATATCATGTGGACCAAATTTCGTTAAAATAAATTAGCTCCTTCAAAAGTTATTATCCGCACAAAAAATCTTTCGAAGTGCAGGCCAATTTATTTTAACCAACATTTCTCGACGTTTCATAAACGTCGGGATATTTTGTTCTGACTCCTAGGTCCAGCTATCCGACCGACGCCAGTAGTTTATTTTCCATACGCCAAATACACTAATAGCCGAATCTGCAGAGAAGTTATAGTTTAGATGCCGTTTGCATGGCTCATGTATTGTAACGACGTTGTTCGCAGGTTCTAATCCGAGAACTGGTGAAAGCATTAATTGGATATTTAGATTATTTTGAAAAAAATGCATTGAAAATACATTATTTTAGATCTCCTGTATGCAGAAGTGTAGATTGACTATTAAGTAATTGAGGTAAGATTGTTTCTCGTCCTAAAACAGATACTGCGGCTGATAGAACCAATCTTAACAGGTTTATGAACGTTACTATTAATTTCAAGACCTTTGACCTACGTTTCTTAATTGCTTCGGCTAGCCCATTCTCTACTATTATAGTCGAACTTCGATTATCCAAGTCGCGAACATCTTTTAATTAGTTTATTTAAGACAATTGCCTTTTACAGTACTGATGAGCACCTGTGATTTTTTTAACCGCTACAAATTTTTACTGTTTTATTTTATAATTGTAAGATCAAGTTATTATTCTAATTTATTTTTAATTTATTTGCTGCGACAATATTGTAATCTTAAATGATAACATGACACGTTCAAAGAGCAATAAAATTTTTCGTGATAAATATTTATGCAACCAGTAGCCAGTCTTAACGAGTTTGTTATGTCGGGAGAAACTTTTTTAACCACTTTGAAAGTAGTTAAAAAAGTTTCTCCAGGGGCAACAGATTCATTAAGGCTGACCCTGGTTGCATAAGTACTTATATCATGAAAAAACTATTTTAATTTTTGTTTTACAACTTAAATATTTTCTTATGTGTTTTAGTAATTTGTCTAGTTTATGATAATCAGCTAGAATTTTCTTTTAAATATAGTTTTTTTTTAATTAAATAGATCATTGTATGACATACGTTAATAGGAAAAAACAACTATACTTTCATGTAGACAAAAATTAAACGTTCGGTTTTAGAATTTTTAATATTAATCTTGAATTATAAAACCATAGAAACCTGGATAATCGGAACTCAACTGTAACTACTTTAATGACCAAAGCTCTAGCGCAATCAATCGAATCAAAAAATCATTTACATTGGAAAATAACCGACAAGATAAACTGGTAATTTTGTTATCTTTTTTTATTGACACTGAAACAAAATATCCTTTGAATCGTTTTTGTAGCAAATATTTGTGAACTAAAAAGAGAAAAAAAAAACAAAATATCAGAAAAACATAAGCAAATATTTTCGTGAAATTTGCATACTAGGTAGGTAAAGATTTTTTGTTATTCAGCGATTTTCAGGAATAAATTACTGAAAATAAAAAAAATTCAAATTCAATCACTATATTATGTTTATGTAATAAAAGAAAAGTTAGTCAAAAAATGGTTTAACAAAAAAATAAAATATGGTGGGAGTACGAGACATATGGTGGAAGTACAGAGACATAATTTTGTGTAGGTAGTATAATAATAGTTGTGTTTGGTATATCAATGTAGTGTTTTTCAGTAGAATTTGATAATTTTGTTTGTACTGTTATTTTTTTATAACTAAAAATTAGTATATTTACATTTTTTCTAATCTTTCAAATCTTTTAGTAAGCATAACATAGGGATTTACTTTTTCTCTTTTTTTTTTTTGTTGCAATGGAATGTAACAGGATTTTTATTTGTCAGAAAAGGATAATCAGATCGATCTACAAGTTACGTACGCGACAATCGTGCAGACAATTATTTATCAGCAAAAAAATTCTCACTTTTTATGGCATCTACATATTTGAGCTTATTTTATATATGAAACAAAACATTAGTAATTTCATTCGTAATTCTGATATACATACTTATAGCACCCGAAACAATAATAATATATATATACAAAAATATAGAACCACTAAATACAGTCATAGTCCGCTTTGCAAGGGGATACATTATTATAACATGTTACCCTCAGATATAAAATCAATACAAAGTATTACAATTTTCAAAAATAAAGTAAACAAGTTGCTGATGGATAGTTGTCCATACGATTGCCGCGTGCAATTCTAGGACAAAACAGTATTTTTATTTAATTTTATGTCTGACGCTATTATACCTCTTGGTTTCTAATAAAGTAATCATTCTATTCTATTCTATTCTATTCTATTTTGTATTCTCTGTACCTATAACCACTAAATTGGTTATTTTTGAAAAACTATTGTTATTAAACAAATAATGACTAATAATATAAACTTGTTTCTTAAAATCATCGGTGATAAGCCTTATGGATATTTAAATAAAATTTGTCATTTTTTTTAGTTTTTAATTTTAGCAAAGGAGCATAATAAAATTTATAGGCATTGTTTTTAATTTCGAATGCGTAAAACATTTGTTATGATTATAAATTTATTGTTTGCTGAATCCTATTGCAATGCACCGACCATAAATTAACTCTTTATTATGTATTTTATATATCTATTGCAGGAATCACATATACAGGCTGTTCTATTCAGAAGCGCACACAAACATTTCCATGTTATTTTTTGTATAAAGTTCCCCCTCTACATTGGATTTATTTTTAGAACTTTTTCAACCTATGCTTCTTAGCCCAGTTCTCGAGACGAGCGAGCAAACGTAAAAAAAAAAAACAAAAACGCAATAACGTATTTGTCTTCAGATCATAGCTTGGACACAGAAAGGACCATAGAAACAGAGCGCACATAGTAGGTTGTTTATATGGTATACTCAAAGCATTAAATATATCAAACCTTTCAGGTACAAAGCATATTTTTCATTTTTTTTAGTAATAATATTGTTTTTATTTTTTTTATTACCTAATAAATAAAAATTGTGTATACGTTAATTCTAAGTATTAACATAAAATGCATAAGCTTCTGTCGTGTGTTCACGCTAAAGAAGTATAACTTCTAACGCGCGTACGTATACGCATCCATATTTTTTTTATAATTTAAAACGATCCGAAATACAGTAACAAGATCGTAACAAAACTGCACACTAACGTCATTTTGAAACGGAAACAAAAACTTATTTCGGTGCTTAATTTAAAATAACAATTCGTTTTATAAAATTAATTTCTCTCACCAGCTCTAGAGCAAATCCCACTGATAATCTGTTTCAAATGCACCAGCTTTTGGTGTCGATACAGTATGGGTAAATATTCGGTTACATATTAGCATTATAAATCAATTAAACCTATTTTTGTTATTTTGTAATTAATGAATGATTTACGAGTCTGAATGAATTCAAAACATATTCATAGTACAGGCACTATAGAATGCGTTTGGTTTATATTAGGCTGTAATCCCTCTAAAAATTTTCTGCGAACATTTACATTTTATTTTCAATCTCATGAATCAATTTTACTCCGCCATGTCAAAAAAAGTTTTAGTTAAAGTGAATTGGTTAAGGTAGTTGTCGTGGTACAATATTGTCAAAAAGTTATAGATTATACGCGCCACAAAACTATACCAGCTTGTAGCTAAGTGATCCACAATTTGTACGCAAGACTGTACCCGTGGAAACGTAACCCATACAGTATTCATATGCATGTATACTTTACTATAAATTGTTGAACTTTAAACCGTTATTTATAAATAATTAGAGGGTCAAAAAATTTTCTTATTTTTTTTAAACTCATAACAAATGCATTGAAAGACTGTCAGTTTTTGGACAGTTTCTGACAGTTAGTTTTTTTTTTATAAATAAGAAACTGGTTCAGAACTACAGAGATCGTATACAATCAATGTTAATTATCCAATTTTTAATTGAATTAATCTCGGATTATATACGATCAATCGACTTCAAATTTTCAGGGTAATTGTATTATCATGTCCTTAATAAGTATACAAAAATTAAGAATTTTCTGACGGTGTGCCTTAACCACGACAACTACCTTAACTGTGAACCAAACTTGCGTGGATGAGGTTAACCGTACTTTTTTCAAAATTTTAGTCTTAGTGGTTTAGAAATATGGGGAGAGGGGTGCTCGATTTTCGTATATTTTCTTTAATATAGGTATACAGTTGTATTTCTTATAACGATCTCTTTCATTTGATACGTCACATGGTGCAGTTGAAAAATAATTTTTCTTCTATTTTCTAATTTGCTGTCCTCAAAATTAACACCCAAAATCGGGATTAGTTTACTTAGGCTGTACGTCCATAATTGGGGCATGTAACTCTATAATATACATACTACATTTCAATTTTTTTCGTTCAGCACATTCGAAGAAAATAAGTAGTGACCAACGGACAGACAGACATGAGAGAGATTCTATAAGGGTGCCCCCCCCTAATAAGAAGAAAAATATAGACATTCGGTCGATCCCTAAAAATAAAATCATGTTGTAGCTATAAAAGACAACTTTGACTGCACAACATTTATTAAACTGCCATCACCATTATCCTCGTATCACGAATATGCTCTAGGCATGTGATTCCGTACAGGTAAAAGCACAACTATATATGTGTGAGTGCGTGTAACGTTTTAACCAAATCACATTTCAGTAGTTACATTTCAATCCACTTCGACAGCTGTTCTCGCATTAATTCAATTTGAGAATCGAGAGTGCTGTCATAATTGCTCTCGAAATGCTAGAGCGTGCTTTGTGTGTGTTTCTCTATGAGTGAACGATGCGTGAGCTTGCATCAAACACCGAACACTGTGTACAGAGAAGGGTTACACAGATTAGACGATACACGAGCTATATGAAGCATGAGCGCCGCCGGACAGGGGCAAGAAGTATAGTAGGGGGAGAAACTAAGGTTGGGCGTTAGCATTGTTGATTGTGTAACTTGGCGAGATGCGAGAGAGAGCGGGGGAAGTAAATTTGTGACGTCACATGGAGTCTTTTTCCAAACAGTTGGGATAACAATAATTGAAAAACCAAGCCATGGATATCGGTGACGTAGGCAATGGACGCAACTAATCACAGAGGTGACCATGTTTATAGCCTATTACGTCCAACCTTCTATAGTATTCTAATAACCTTGGAAGGAGCGGCGACCGTAAAAAATGGGGGGCAAGAAGTATAGTAGGGGGAGAAACTAAGGTTAGGCGTTAGCATTGTTGATTGTGTAACTTGGCGAGATGCGAGAGAGAGCGGGGGAAGTAAATTTGTGACGTCACATGGAGTCTTTTTCCAAACAGTTGGGATAACAATAATTGAAAAACCAAGCCGTGGGCATCGGTGACGTAAGCAGTCGACTCAACCAATCACAGACGTGATCATGTTTATAGCCTATTACGCCCAATCTTCTAGCATTCTAGTAACCGTTGGAGGGGCGGTGACAGTAAAAAATGGTTCCGATTTTACAGTGGATGAAACTTTTAGAAAAGATAGTAAATACAGTGACTTCAATCACTTGCCTAGGCAACCCTGCGAGAACCTAATTTAACAGGAGGGAAACACCACTTCCGGTAGTCATTTTGATTCAGTTACTAGTCCCATAGAGTTAGATCTTTTCATTTTATAGGTACTTTATATATTTTATATGTGTGCGGGAAAAAACTTTCGAAGAAGTTAATTAATTTTAACGAGATTTCGCCCACAGGTTGAAATTCACCACCGCACAAAGCCTATTTAAAATGGGCCCAATCGGACCATTGTAAGGGGTGTGTTTAGGGGTTGAAAATTGTTTTGGGACTTAAAAACATCTAAATATTCTCCGAATTGATTCAAAATTAGAATTTAACCTTTCAATATCCATTAAAAGGTGCCCTCAAACTTTTAATAAAATCGACTTGACAGGACGGGATTTGTAAAATTTATAAAAATACTTCCTTGCAGCGGATAGAGGAACTATACTTTCTTGAAGCGTGAATATAATTTTGTAAAGATGATGAATTAATAAAAGATAGACGAAATATTGAAACTAAGAAAAAAATATTATTTTAAGAGGCTATTTTTTTTATTTTGAGCAAAAGAAAACACGTAAGTCACACGGCCTGTATTAGCGAATACATTATTCTGTCGGCAGGGTTTTGGTACGGCGACCCGAGTTTTTCTATATTAATTTCTGAGAGAAAATTATAAGTCGAAATACGATTGCTTTTATTTGAGTTTGTAAAATTAAATATTTCAATAAAACCGGTTGGAGAATATCTCTTAATGAAAAATCGCATTGTTAGTGTATTTGCCATATGGCAACATACACTATTGGCGTCGGTCGGATGGCGGGACCTAGGGTTCGAACCAAAATTTCTCGACGTTTCATAACCTCCTAAACACTTTGGCACCATTTTTAAAAATGTTTATATATATATATATATATATATATATATATATATATATATATATATATATATATAGGTATATATATATGTGTGCGGGCTATAACTTTCGAAGGAGTTAATTCATTTTAACGAAATTTGGCACACATGTTGGAATCCATCACCGCACGAAGCCTATTGAAAATGGGCCTAATCGGATCAATTTAAGGGTGGCTTTTAGGGGTTGAAAAAAGTTTTTGGGCCCCAAAATACCGAAAAAAATCTCAGAATCGTTTCAAAATTGAAATTTAATCCTTTAATAGCAATTAAAAAGTGCCCCCAAAATTTTAATAAAATCGGCCCTACAGGACCGGATTTAAAAATTTTACGAATGACTAGTTTGCAGACAGTGAATTATTTACTGAAAGTTGTATATAATTTGATATAAAGGTTCGATTGATAATAATATTGCAATTAAGAAAAAAAAATGTTATTTTAAGGGGTGTATTAAGGAGTCAAATTTTTTAGCTTGCCCAAAAATCAACTTAAGTTCGCATAAAAAAGCCACACTGCCTGTATTAGCAAATACACTATATTGTCGGCAGGGTTTTGGCACTGCGACCCGGGTTTTTTTTGAGTTTGTAAAATTAAATATTTCAATAAAACCGGTTGGAGAATATCTCTTAATGAAAAATCGCATTGTTTAATATTTTAACACAACGCGTGTTTAGATTAAAGCGAAATAATTTCAAGCTGTGTTTAATTTCTAGTTGATTAATTGTGTCGGGGTCAGCCGTTGATATCACAAAACGAAATATATTAGCAGCTCTACCACAGTGAGGACCCAACCCTTTTATATAATATCGCTTGTTCATCTATATAGGTACTATATTATAAAATTCTTTGGTGTCAGATATAACGGCCTTAAGCCGAAAAACCTAGTTTTTGAGTCGCTAATACCAAACAAAATAGTACACAATTTAGATTTAGGTTCAATAAAAAATGAATTTTAACAATTTTTAACATGAGTCATTTTTACCGGACACCAGAACTCTGTCAGAAATAGGTCTCCCAAGCCAACAAGCATGACGGACTGAAAAAAAAAGTTTTATCAACAAAATTCAGTTGAAATGAAGACATTTTTCTTTGAATATAGTTTAAAGAAATATTTCTGATCAATCTAAAAAGTGGTTTTCAATTCTATATGTACTATATTAAAAAAAAAAAATTCTCCAAGACATTAACCGATTTGCAAAATTTCGACGCCATTTTGTTCAAAATATTTACGGAACAGTTTCATTTAATTTTCTTTAAAATCGATTCAATCGCTTTTAAATGACTTTAAAAAAAGGAGGGCTTTATATGTTACCTCATATCGTTAGTATTTGACGTTGATTAGACGTGGAGGCGTGGGTAACCATATTTTGCTTTTTTTTATTTCCTAGAGGTCATAGCGTCAAATCTCTGGAAATTGATTTGGCGTAGAGACGTGACCTAATCACCAAACTACATTTTGCTATACTTTAATTTCTTTCCACTAGCTGTCATAGCATCACATCTCTATAAACTGACTTAAAATGGAGGCGTGACCTAATCGCGAAACTACATTTTTCTTTAATTTCATTTTTTGCCACCAGCTGTTATGCATTTTTATAAAAAAACTGATAACTCGGTTTTAAAGTTCATTTTTTAACAAAACTACGTATACAATACACATTATACGAATCAGCAATGTGTAGCGCGATAAAATATAACAGATTTAGCGCCATGTGCCACTGGTCACACCCTGCCTCAAATGAATCATTCTTAAAAATGTGTTAATCCACAGTAGACTGTTGATATACCGACTGTTTTTACCAAATTCGGCCATAAGATTTAAGAAATGATCAGGACATCTTGGTGTAACGGTTAACGTGTTGCCCTTTTACTCACTTATATAATCAGCCATCTTGGGGCGTCCGCCATATTGAATTCATAATGACATCACTTAGTCACATTGTCGTCTGACGTATGCAAAATTTTAGAGCTCTAGCGTACCAAAATATTGAATATATTTTTTTTCCAATCAACAATTGGAAACACGCTGCAAAAATTCAAATGTGGTACAAGGAGCGACAGAGTAGAGTGGGCACGAGAAAGATGAACTAGGGGAGAGCGGGGGTAAACAGAGACAAAGGTAAAGTAACGAGAGTGCATTTTACTCTGCTGAATATCCGTAATCCAGTTAGCCGCGTGTAATACCGTCTAATGAGTACCGATTCGAATTTTATATAGGTAGGTACTGCAAAGCTCTTCAAAAGGGATTATTTTGACATGAATCTATATGTAACAGAAATGCCGATTAGTTCGGGCGTGTTTTTACCTGGAAAGTTTCTATGTTCACTTTAATTGTATGATTTAACCGTTCTAAAATTACACTAGAAAAAACAACGTGTCCCTTTTGTGGACGACTTTTCGCGGAAAGGAGTATGTATCAGTAGTTGGAACTCAACGGATTTTTATTGTACTCCAAAAAAATAAAAACCCGGGTCGCAGTGCCAAAACCCTGTCGACAATATAGTGTATTTACTTGTATAGGGCCGTGTGGTTTTATACTTTTATTATGTGACATTAAGTTTGTTTTTGAGCAAAATAAAAAATTTAACCCCTTAATACACCCCTTAAAATAACATTTTTTTTCTTAATTGTAATATTATTATCTATCTAACGTCTACACCGAATTAAATACATCCTTCAATAAATAAGTCACTGTCTGCAAACTAGTGTTTTCATAAAATTTGTAAGTCCGGTCCTGTCGGGCCGATTTTATTAAAATTTTAGGGACACTTTTTAATTACTACCGGAGGGTTAAATTTCAATTTTGAAACGATTCGGAGAATTTTTTCGGTATTTTGGGCCCCAAAAACTTTTTTCAACCCCTAAAAACTACCCTTAAAATGGCCCGATTGGGTCCATTTTAAATAGGCTTCGTGCGGTGATGGATTCCAACATGTGTGCCAAATTTCTTTTAAATAAATTAACTTCTTCGAAAGTTATAGCCCGCACACATATATACCTATATATATATATATATATATATATATATATATATACATATATATATAAACATTTTTAAAAATGGTGGCAAAGTGTTTAGGAGGTTATGAAACGTCGAGAAATTTTGGTCCGACCCCTAGGTCCCGCCATCCGACCGACGCCAATAGTGTATGTTGCCATATGGCAAATACACTAATAATCTGGACTTAAATTGTAGAAAATTTTCTACAGTTTTGTCGATCTTTGTAGGCACATTTCCAATATGGCGACACGAGCAGCAAAAATACAAGGTGACAAAGAGAATACTTAACAGAAAATTTATAAAATGCTAAATATTAAAACTTCCGTGAAACTTTTTAGGTCACCATTTTTTTGACGCGTAAAATTATGGACGCTTGACTCAAGTCATCCCTGAACTAGATATATCGTTTAAGTTTGATCAGGAAAACAATGCTCGATTCTAATCAAGCAGTTAGATCGTTTATTCACCATAAAGGTCAAATATCTAATAAGAGAAATAATAATAAATTAAAAATATAAATACGTCTAAACAACTGTCTTTGAACAATAAATTGAAAATATAAATTAACATTCCTAACATCTAAGTCCTTATATATAAAAATAAATGTTTGTTTGTTTGCGTCCTTTGCCTTCTTATTTCATTTATCCGATTACGATGAAATTTTGGTGAGTTGTTATGCACGCCCCTGTGAAGGTTTCTGACCTAAAAAATATCCTTATTCTTACTAAATTACTGTTTGTTTCATAAAATGTATTCTATTATATTCTATTGTTGTCGCTGCCGGGTGGGATATAAAGCATTGTTTTATCTCAATTGTGCGCAGAGTCGCGGGTAGCGGCTAGTGTATAATACAAACGAACGGAAAATAAATAATTGTTGTAGTTGGGAACCTTAAAAAAAAGAAGCCATACTGTTTGTGAGGTTATGTTCTTTTGCTCAATGTTCATATATTATGAAACGAAATTCGTAACTAAACACCTAAGCGATTGCATAATTAATAGTTATCGATTCATTTTTGTTCTGTCGATGTTCATTTTATATATTTGTAAGCTAAAAATATGTATATCTAGTATCAGCTGTATCTTAGATTACATATTCTCACGCTGATTTGTGCACAAAACGCGAATATGTGTAAAGTTTCGGAAATACGAAACAATAAAAAAGACAAGTTATCGTATTGATTTCTTTCTTTTATCGTTCTTGCTTGATACAGAGGTGGATTAAAGTATACAACAGTCTTTCGTTTTAATTTTTAACAAAAAAAAATATATATATTTCATTTTTTTGAGACCTGGCTATTGTACGAGACAGATAATTGGTTTAAAGACATATTGAAAGAATTTTCTAGTAATTTTTTTTCCAACTCTTTAAATCATTAAAGCAATTGTTCTATCTTGTACCTCATCTTTTTTTTACAGGTGAAGTTAATAGTCGCGTGTTAAAATATGTGCTTGTATGTACTTAGGTATTACACGGGGGTTAAAAGTTATACTTCTTTGATAATAAACTAATTTTAAATTTGCTTATAAAATAGACAAAAAGCCGCATTAATATAGCTTCTTCCCATCTGGGTACGGTTATTGAATTTTTATCCAGTGCGTAAAATTCCGTGGATAAACTAAAAGGCGGTGAAATATCGGTCAATTGGTTCGTAACCTCCGCTCGTTCGTCAGCCAGGTAGACACGAATGTTCATTTGTTGTGTCCATTTATAACGTCGGCTGATAGTCACATTGACAGATATTCACCTGGTAAAGCGATCACTACAACCCCCTCAACGCGGTCAAATCTCGCTTCGAATTGAGAGCTTTTCACCTAACACCTTTTGCGATTACCTGTGTGTATCTACATAATATATACGAACGAAATAATCTATCGAAACGAAACGAGACGAACGCAAAATCGCTTGCAATTCGCTTATCATTAGCTTGTTTTAATTCGCTTAAATAATATCTGGTCCTAGCAGAACGGTTATTAGAGTATTTGGCAACATACACTATTGGCGTCGGTCGGATGGCGGGACCTAGGGGTCGGACCAAAATTTCTCGACGTTTCATAACCTCCTAAACACTTTGGCACCATTTTTAAAAAATGTTTATATATATATGTATATATATATATATTTATATATTTATATATATATACGTATATATATATATATATATATATATATATATATGTGTGCGGGCAATAACTTTCGAAGGAGTCAACTGATTTAACGAAATTTGGCCCACGTGTTGAAATCCATCACCGCAAGACGCCTATTTAAAATGGGCCTAATCGGGCTATTTTAAGGGTAGTTTTTAGGGGTTGAAAAAAGTTTTTGGGCCTCAAAATACCGAAAAAATTCTCCGAATCGTTTCAAAATTGAAATTTAACCCTCTGGTAGTAATTAAAAAGTGTCCCTAAAACAGGACCGGATTTACAAATTTTATGAAAAAATTAGTTTGCAGATTATGAATTATTTACTGAAAGGTGTATATAATTTAGTATAGAGATTGGATTGATAATAATATTGCAATTAAGAAAAAAAAATTGTTATTTAAGGGGTGTATTAAGGAGTCTAATTTTTTATTTTGCCCAGAAACCAACTAAAGTTCGCATAATGAAGACACACTGCCTGTATAAGCAAATACACTATATTGTCGGCAGGGTTTTGGCACTGCGACCCGGTTTTTTTTAATTATTATTAAAGCTAATCAACTTTTCATAAGAAATATGTTATTTTACATTTATTTAGTCATAACTAGAGATGGGAAAAACGGGTCTTTTTAGTGATCTGCATCTTTGCATCTGGATCCCGTATGTGAGCCGGCTCACTGAACCGGTTCAAAAAGAGCCGAGTTCTGAATATGTTACTGCAGTCTGCCACTGAGTTACCTAGTTCAGTCAATCATATCACGGCCTGTATAGAATCAAGAATGCATAGCCAAACATGTGAGGCATGAGTCATTTAAGCTAACAGATGCATCAAAGCGAGAACTGATACGTAAGTGTAAAATGTGCTTCTGTGTGTTAAGTGTTTCACTGAGTTATGCGGATCCGTTGATCCGTCGGCTCAAAAAAAAGTGAGTCGGCTCTCATGGATTTTCTGGCGGAGTCGGCTCTTTGAACCGGTTCAGATCTGAGTTACCCAACTCTAGTATTATCTTAATAATAATATACTACAGTATAGGAGCACTATCTAAACTGTGATAATATCAACGACGTACGTGCTCTAGCCCTTTTCCTTGCTATGATGTGAACACGTATGTGCACTATTGATCCATGAAATGGGCACGTCGCGTGACGATTTGCTCGTTTTTAGGGTTCCGTATACATCCGATGAAAAAACGGAACTCTTATAGCCTATACTCTATAGGATCACTCTGCCTGTCAGAGCTTATTTTCTCCGATTCTAGTGAATGAAAAAAGTTGAAATTTGGTACAACAGTAGAGTTAGATGACCCAATCACGGACGTAGAGCGTAAATAAAAGAATTCCGATACTGGGGATTAATTTTGGAGGCCAAATTAGACAATTAAAAAAAATATATTTTTCAATTGCATCATGTAACGTATCAAATGAAACGGACTCATTTTGCGAAATACAAACATATTTTATTTATATTTTTTTTTGCATAGCTTCAAAAAAAAAATCGGTCTGAAAGAACGCATTTAATTAAAAAAAAACTACTGAAGCTAATAACGCTAGTCTTGGGTAGTTTGCTCTCCTTTAGGTGAACTGAGCGAACTAGTTCGTCGATGATGTCGCTGTTAGTTCTTTTTATATTTATTTCTCTGGCGTCCGCTCTATTATGCAGTGACGCTACATGACCAACCAAACGATCACTTTTGCTTTTAAACTAGTATTTTATATCTATTCAAGTAATAATTCGAGCTAATAACTGTTTAATTTATACTATTTTAATAAAATTTGAGTAATTTTTCACCCGAGTCTTTTATTAAAGTCTATAGTTTATAATGTAAGGTTAAAGTTTTATTAAAATAAAAAAGAACTAAACGAACTAAAAGAGTGAACTAAATTGAGCGCTCCCAATGGTGACCGACCATGCCCAAGTCTAAATAACGCATGAAATTTCCGATGATATGATAATGACCACGAATGTGGGTATTGGAAATTGTGAAATTGTTGGTTGTTTAAATATGAAATGATGTTTTTGACAAGAAACAACATGTTTAGAACTTCTGCAATGTTTATCGAAAGGCACAGACATGTGACAAGGATGGAATGATGAAGGATGACGATGGGAAAACCGTCCGATGTGTTTATGTTGTTCTTTTTCAGTTTTCTTTATCTTCTCCACTTGGATATTTAATACTTGTCCATTAGAGGAAAAACTGTCGACCTACACAAATACATTTATGTACGTACTATGATGTTCATAGCACTCTGCAGGACTTGTTTTCTCATGATATTTATGAAAAATACAGGGTCAGTGATGAACAAAACAGTTCTTAAGAACAGCGCACCCATACAATAATACGCGCCACGAATCTAAAAGGTTCTGAAGCTAGATGCCAATGGAGACTTGCACAGTCGATTGAAAAACTACAAACTCGCGCTATATTATTATTTTTTTCTTTAACCTAAAGGTCTAATTCCTTGCATAAAATCATCCAAAAAATTATTTTCCGTGCTTGTCTATGCAAAACTGTATTAGGCATCTTGATCAATTAACAATCAAAGAAACAACTTAACAATAGCGTACTGGACTGTACTTTATAGCAGGAAAGCGACAAGTGACACGACAACCACGTTCTGTGCCGGTAACTGGGAGGTGGTGGGAATCTTCATTTCCCACGAAACAACCAGGACGGCTCTAAAATATGCATTTGCGACGCTGTTGTAACTATCTTCAGAACCTTTTAGAACCGTGACGAGTATTATACTTTTGAAGTAAAACTTCTTTTGTCTCGGTAGGGTAAAATGAATTCGGGAAATTGAAAGTGTAACGAAACGTTGTAATATACGCATATCGTTATACCAGCGGTTGACAACCCAAATGCATTGGTGTGCCACAAAACAATTTCAAATACTGGACACTCAGTATGCCATTTAAATAAATAAATATATTACACAATTTTGATAATAATTAATACATGCTACATATTCAAACTTTCGTGATTTCGTTGAGGTTCAATTTTGGAACCCAATACCTGAATAGCTAGTTCATAGTTAGAAGTTTTTAATTTTATGCACATTTTTTTAACCTACCGAACATTTTACTGACTTTTATCACGCGTGGCATAGGTTCAAGGATACTAAAAACTATAGTTGTAGACCAGGGTCGATAATTTTTGAGACCAAAAAAAATTATAGTAGGATGAAACCCATTGGAAAAGGTAGAGAATATAACAAAAATGAAAGGAAAAATAAATTACGGTCGATCTGAAACCTTTTCCAATGGGTTTTATCCTACTATAATTTTTTTTCACTTTTTACCATTTTCAAAGCTGTCGATCCTGGTCTATTGGACGTTAGCATTGTTAAAGATGTGGTCACATGGAGTCTTTTTTCAAATAGTTGAGATATTTCCGAAACTATTAAACTATACCTAAAATTTTGAAAAAAATAGGGAATGTCGGGTCTCACCCATAGTTTACAGAAAAACCTAAACGAGAATCTTAAGTCTTAAAGTACACTCACGGAAAACGGAGTAGTATGGAACCCTCTTCTCGCGAGTTCGACTCGCACTTGACCAGTTTTTTAAAGATTTGCTATAACCGGTTCACATTACTATTGTGGAGTCGGAATGCTAAAAAACAATTTAATAGATAATCTACGCAGAACATGTCGAGTATCAGCGGTTGACACTAATATGTATTAATACCCGAGAAAATTATATCGCTTGCCTCAATAGCAATTAATCACACCGTTTACAGTCATAAATCTAATGTAAAATCTCCGTCCCGCCGACTCCGAAGTATCGCGTTCCCCCCTCCCGTTCTCTCCCACTAACTGCACTTACATTCTTCTCTTAAAGCTTATACCTATACGCTCTTCTGTTTTATAATATGATCTCTCCTATTTAAAGTAAACTTTTTTAACAACTTTAAAGTTTTCAAACTGCAAGCTAAAGTACGTCACGATTCTGTTTTGCATTGCGATGGATGTATAGCTCAAAACTGAAACGAAAAACTATTTGTCATAAAACATTTTCCTGCAGGAAGATATGTACAGTGTTGTCGGATGTATAGAGTAAAATTGTGATACGGAACCTGGTAAAATTATGGCCAAGCACATAGAAAAAGCATAATACAAGAGGTAGATAATAAAATCCTGGTACAAAAGCTGGTTTAGTAAGATAGATAGAGCCTAGAAAAAATCTGGTAGATCTATACAGAATCTAGTCAATACTAGTCGATACTCAAACTAGTAAAATATGGTAAGGAACCTACAATTTAGTAAAACCTAGAAAAAATCGGATAGATACAGAATCTACCCAAAAATCGGTAAAATTATGGTACAAAACCACAATAATTTTTATATAGAATCTACAAAAAGTACGATCCAAGATGTCGGTAGTAAAATCACAAAATAGAAGCTGATTTAGTTATGAAATACGTAATTTTCTAAGTTCTGTACCAAAATTTTACTAGTTTGTGACTTGAGTACCAAATTTTAGGTATGTTTATTATTACATTTTTTCTAGGTTCTATATTAGATTACTGTAGATTCATTACCATAATTTTACCTGTTTGAGTACCGAATTCTGCGTAGATTCTGTATTTTCCTAATTTTTTCTAGGACTATATATAGAACACAGAAAAAACTATTAGATACAAGATTCGGTACTCAAACTAGTATGGTACAAAATCTACTATAATTCTTACAGAGTACTTAAAAAAATACAGTACTAAATCTAGCAAAACAATGGTCCGTAAATTAGTAGGATTTTGATACATAACCTTATAAATTATGGTACAGAAGTGGTAAAAAATACTAAAAAATCTAATATAATAAACTATAAAGCATAGAAAAATTGTTCTGAATTAAGAAAAACTAGTACATAATCTCTAAAAAGCATGTGGTATAGTCGGGAAAAAAGTGGCATATTATAGCCTAGAAAAAATATGGTAAAACCTAGTAAAATATGTTAATATAAATAGAACTAATTTAAATAATGTATATATCAGATCCTTTTGATGTTAATAATTTATAAATATTTTAGAGGAATTAGGATCAATGAAATTAAAAGACAAATTATTATTTCACAACGTTTCGTATTAAATCAATATTAGTATTAGATCACCTGATGAAGTATTGATTTAATACGAAACGTTGTGAAATAATAATTTGTCTTTTAATTTCATTGATTCTAATGCCTCTAAGATATTTATAAATTAAGAACTAATTTATTTTAGATAAAATATTATCATCTATGTATAAAAAAATGTGGGGTTGCGACGATAACTTTAGCAATATTTACATAATAAAATTGACTATAGTTTACCCTACACAATACAGAAGTGGAACTTATGCAACATATAAATACATACGACCGACAGTCAGTGACGTCAGTCAACAATCTGTAATTTTCGTTCAAAGCGACGCCCGAATTGTATTAGCGTCGTCAGGCAAACGGTGATAAGTTACTTACACTACACACTACAGAAGTGAAATTTACTTCTGCGAAATCTACATCGTATAAGCGTTGTCAGAAAATGTAATTTGATAATGACCTTAGATGGTAACCATAAGAAAAGAATTGTAGAGATTTAAATCAATCCTGCTTGAAAAATAATTAATTGAACGAAAGAAATAATATTTTTTTTAAAACTGTATATATAACACCTTTTTTTGTACCGTTACTACATCGAGACAACTTTTTTCCTACATATTTCCATAAAAAATTTAGCTTGAAAGGCGACTTTTTTCCGTGTAGATTAATCATTTGTTTTTATGTCAGTACAATCTAATATTCTATATGACAGGGAGTCTCTCAACATTAGACTGTTCCTGAATGTATAAGAACTGTAATTTATGACAACAATGTTGAGCACATGGTCAATTCAAAATTTTTGATAATGATTTCTATAACCCAGCATAAATGTCAGAAATTAATATTTACAGAATAATATACAATTTGTTAGCGTTAAAAATTTAACGGGAACGTTAAATGGCCTGAGCTCGCATAATGCATTTTTAAAAAACTCGGGTCGCAGTGCCAAAACCCTGTCGACAAATATAGTGTATTAGCTAATACAGGCAGTGCGACTTTATTACGTGAATTTATGTTTGTTTTTGGACAAAATAAAAAAAATAACTCTTTAATAATTCACCCCTTAAAGTTATGTTTTTTTTCTTAATTTTTCTTTGTTTTCTCAATTCATCATCTGCACAAAATTATTGTATAAAGTAAGTATAATTCTCTATCCGCAAAGTGCTCTATCGAGCCGATTTTATTAAAATTTCCGGAGCATCTTTTAATTGATACTAAAGGATTGAATTTCAATTTTGAATCAATTCCGATATTTTTTCAGTATTTTTGGGCGTCAAAACCATTTTCAACCCCTAAATACACATAAATACATAGAAACATTTCCAAGCTACTCAGAATGATTTGAAACGTCGAGAAATTTTGGATCGACACCTAGACCCCACCATCCGACCGCCGCCAATAGTGTATATACCATATGGCATGAATACACCAATAAATTCAATACAATGATTTCAGTATTATAGGTGTTGAACACTATTTTAGAACGGCATAATATAATGTATTTTTCGATAATATAAACACATTTAGCTTCCACCGATTTCCTCACGTATGACAAGTTCCATTTACGATTAAAAGCGTTCAATATTTGTTCTCCACTTTATTGTTAAAATATTTGTTCTACGAGTATATTTCACGCGCGAACGTGGATAAGCAGGGATTCGTGTCCTGAAGTATTGCGCAAGACACACACTATATTGCCCCAATATCCGATTGCACCGACGCAATCCAATAATCGGAGCTATGTTGGATTCTACGTTCGTTAAAATTAACAACCGGTCACAAGACAACACCACTTATGTCGTAATTTTTTAAGCTTGGCCTTGGGACAGGTAAACTGCGAAAAAATGAGCGAGCAAGTTTCGAACGAGCGAGCGATCGAGCGACATGTGAGAATACAATTATGTTTTATATTTATTATTTAAAAAACAAGAAAAATTATCTGAATTTAATTTAACAATTATTTGTTTTTTTGTTAATACATACCAGCGTTGCCAGATTTTTTTGTTGCCAAGTCGGGATTTTGAAACTTTTTGAGTGAAAAAAGCGGGATTCTTTCGTCGAAAGCGGGTAAAAACACGTATATAATCAGAAGTTTTTAAATATTTATCTTTTTATTTGAGTTCAAATTACCTTTACGTGACAATAGATAGCAAAAATAGCCATAGAAAATGTATTTTAATAAAAATATGATATTTTAAATCATATTTACCCTATCGTTAAATAATTGAGTCTTATTCGTCTTCTGAATAAAAAAAATAAAAAAAAACAGAAATCAAAATCAAAAAAGTTTTATTTATTAGAAAAATATGGCGTTTCAAACAATAGTCTGAGGAGTGAGTGTTACAAATTGCAACTTACAATAAGAGACATTTAATTTTGATTTAAAAATCGGGACGTCCCGCCAAAATCGAGACGTCTGGCAACGCTGACGTACATACCTACTTAAATTTTTAACATTAATATACAATGCGTTATACGAACATAGTTTCCGTCGTGTGTCTACAAACAGACGCACCACTTTTTTTCAATGTCTGTAGACTGATCTTTTAGGATACTATAGAACCTATAGGAACCCAGTTTTGGTCCGTCCGTCCGTCTGTATGTAACAACTCTCCCGTCTTCTCCTTTATATTAACCTTCCGATGTGTCTGTGGATAATACAGTACCCTATTTTTCATAGCAATGAAAAGAGCTCATGTTTCTATAATATGCTATGCCACGGCTATGGTCTGGCTATTTAATATTAAACTCACTGAGAGAGAGAGATTACAGACGCTCGTCAACTGAGATCATTACCGTCTATTAAACCCATACGATAAAAAGGCGGTGCTTAAAAAAAACGAAGAAAAAGTTCAGAAACTTCTGTGCATTATATTGCGTAATTTCAGCGTCTTTCAAAAGTTTAAAGTAATGTCGTCGCATCTCAATTTCCCACATTATGGTAAACTAAATCCAACTTATATACAACTGCTTTTGTTATACTGATCCGATGTATATAAAGCTAGCTCTCTCTGTCTGTCTTTCATGAAGCTTCGCCTCCTAACTGCTCCCATTTTCCATCTCGTCATAGCCGCGACTATATACATGAAATGTCTCAGTTTAGCATTACAATTGAGGGATAAAAATTGTATCTTTTAATGTATTTATATTATTTAACCCTTTAGTGCACGCTTTTTTCTATAGGCTACGCTATTTTCTTGTTCAAAATAAAGTGCCTAATAATAATAATAATAATGCGTTCAACGTCCGTTTCTCGACTTTATGTCATAACAGGCGCTATTCGGACCATTACTATTTTCTATTTACCACTTCCCGAAATTTTCTACATTTTTTAAAACTTCAACTTATGTAATAGCAACGGGCGAATGAAGGAATTATATAATTTTTGAACCAAGAGTTTGATAGGTAATCGGCCATGGCCTCAAATAAGGAACCATATCGATATTTATCTGGAATTAATTGAGGGAAACCGTGGAAAACCTCAATCGAGATAGCCGGTACAGGAATTATCGTTTCTCGGCGAGAGGCAGTAGGAAAAAGTCCCAGCCACATCTGCCCTCGCCGGGATTCGAACCCGTACCGAGTCTAGTGCTGTCACCACTACTCTACCCAGCTCGGTATATATGCGTGGTCAGCGTGTGTTCGTTTGTTCTTTGAGTTATGATTGGTCGGTTGCGATAATCGAACGGCATTTGTTCGATGCAGTACAGTTCTACTCTATATTTATAGATCACACGTCTCATTTCTCTGTTACAATGTACTGATAGAGTTGACCACCTATTATCCAACGTAAATAAGAAGAATAGAATAGAATAGAATTTTATTGATCCGAAGACATACAAATATGTATAGGATTCGTCAAAAGAAAGATATGTTTACATTTATTCATTTATAACAAAATCATCTATCTTATACAGACATTGTTTAAAAAGAGCAGCCTTTAATTCTCTTTTACTACTAGAAGTAAACAGGTTAACTTTTAACATAGTTGTCCTCTCCCTAGATACCCTATTTTATTTTATTAATGTACGTCTTTAACGAAAATAGAAATATCAATTATCGCGATCACGACAAAGAAGTATAACTTCTGCCACGCGTACACGCAGGCCCGGATTTAGAAATTTGCCGCCCCTAAGCAGTTGCAAAAATTGCCGACCTCCCCCCCTCCCATCGCGAAACTTCTTCAATGGTGGAATAAGTTTGGTACAAAAGTTTTCCAATAAATAAAATGCACCTTTTTGAAAGCAAATATTTTATTTTATTATAATCAGTATCCTAATAATCATGAAGTATATGATACATTGAGCAATTACCATTATGTATGCGATTGTTTTTCGAAGAGTATTGCTCATTGGTTAATATAGGCCAATATCGAGACAAGCATAAATCGACTCTTTTCCCGATTCGAGCATTTTCGACTTATGATGTTGGTACGCGAGCAGAAGAAATAGGCGGAAAATTCAATTCCCACGAATAGAACAAACTTTTGAAGTTTCCGCCAAAATTTGCCGCCCTTCAATTCTCGCCGCCCTAGGCAGCTGCCTATACTGCCTACATGGTAAACCCGGGCCTGCGTACACGCATGCTTTTTTTTCTCTAGCGTCTGGACCTGGATATGAACGAAAGGATCATTACAAAAGTGGATGTTATTTTCTCCGTCATATGCAAGTACTCTTAGCTCTATCATTTCCATGCTCTTAATGTAACCGCCTCCTTGGTCCAGCAGTTCACAAACTTTACTTTTAATTAGATTTGTTCTATATTATAACATGTAATCTTCATTACAAGTTCCCTCTTGCGTAGACATAATTATTGTTGATATTCTTCGCCCCTCTTGCGGCCATTATACTAATGTCTTCAGTTATTGTGTACAATTCAAATTAACTAATTTTCGCTAATTGCATTATGTAATAATAGTTTCAGCAATTCCATAAAATTAAATATCATTTCAACGGGCTTTTTTCATGGAAAAATAATCGGAAATATTAGGATAACTATAAACTAATGATGTTATCTATTCTGTAGAGCAATGCTGGGTTGCAGAAAGCATAGTCAAAAATTTTTATTTAGCAATAACCTTAGATTGTGATTGAACAATTACAGTTTCTATAAAATCAGGAGCGTCTAATGTCGTTGTTAAGCTTTTCGTGATGTAGAACATGACATTGTACTCAGCCAAAAACAGATAACTGATCTACATAAATGTTAAATTTTGAGCAAAATGCATAGAAAAAAGTTGTTTCGAAGCGCAAATTGTACAAAAAACTACGTTAAATAAATGCACACACATAAAAGAGATATCGTTTAACTCTATCAATTGTTTTCCAGGTAGAATCGAATTTTAAATTCCACAATGCTTTTCTTATAGTACAACTAGCGGCCCAGTCCGGCTTCGCCCGAATGTAAAAGTAATATATGATATAAAAGATGAGAATCATTATCATTAAATTCTCAACGTGTATTGAATTTGCGCGAATTCAATTGCTTTTATTTGTGATTGTTCAAAAATCGAAGAAAAATCTTATTTCCCAAAAAGAAATTTAAAAAATTCTGTTGATCCAATCGCTACCAAACTTCTGAAGATCACCCGCTGGGCTAAGCTAAAGATTGTCTGAAAATTTCATCAAAAATGGTCTACCTGTTTGGAGTCCATAGATTACATATACATCGTCTTTTATCTATATAGATTATTAAAATGTAAAAAGTGGTTAATGTGACATAACGATAATAGTTGGACATATAGTATCGCAAAGTTTTTTGTAGAACATACTTTTGTTCTATTCTATTCTATCATCAATAGTTTCCGCAGCGCATGCGACGAAATATGTTTTATGGCATTTTTTTTACACCTTGGGTTACGTTACTAAAGTTTTAGTAAGGATCCCTAATATTTTCTAGCAATAAATGTAACCTATGTTACTCAGGGTGAATGTAGCTTTCTAATGGTGAAAGAATTTTTTAAATCGGCACAGTAGTTTTTGAGTTTATTCATTACAAACATACACACAAAAATACAAATCTTTTCTCTTTATAATATTAGTGTAGATATGTTTGGTTCCAATCTAAGTTCATTGCCAAATTAGATTTTCTGACAATACTTTATGCAAATGCTAGAAATTATAGTGTTGTTAAATTTTTGAAGCTGCTCTACTTAATGCGGGCCTCAAACGTAGATAGCGAATACAAGCTTCGGATGGGCAGTCAACTAGGAAAAAACGAGCCCCATACGTATTTGTGTTCAGGTCATAGCTTACAAAAAGGAAAGGACTAGAGCATGTACGTTGATACTATCAAAGTTCAACTACAGCGTTTCTATACTGTGATATTCTATACATACTTTATTATTGAGTATCTCTGATACACAGAATAACATACGTAAACGAAACGCGTTATGTGACCGAGCAGTTAAGTGCACTTACGTAAAAAGTACCAGGTGTGGCTGGTTTGGACCTCGACAATACCAGTATTGTTTTTTTTCTGTTACTAATTATTTATATCACTTAGGTATAATAAAAAATAATAATTCGTAATAACTTTTTTTTTGCCTTAAGCAATAAATAAAAAGTTTGAGTAGGTAATGTATTGTTTTAATTTTATTTATTTTAATAGAACGAAAATTAAAAAACTGTTAAAAACAAAAGATTTTAAACCAAATAAATTCAATAAAAAATCGGATATATGACTTTTAAACATTTTATTAATTAATACGTTTTTTCACCGTTATCAAATAAACTTTGTGTTAATAAAGTTGGTTTAGTCAAAGCATTTGAAGGAAATCAATACATTTGCAGAAGTGGGATTTATTGAGAGTTTTGAATGTGTTTCAAGTGCGTGAAGTATTTATACACGTATGTATAATATTGAGTTTTGTACAAAGACTAAAGTTTGAGCAATTCAAATAACCCTTTTCATTTGATTTCAACTATTAATAATTTAACTGTACCTTCAGGAAGGGTGGGCAGATTACAAAAGTACCTACATATTACATAATAATCTAAAAGCAGGGTTTAATTGTCAGTTAAATAACCACGAGTTTAATCTAGGTTAGTGAAAGCTTCTAAACCTATGTTTCTTAATGCAGGCCCCACGAGCGGGCAGTGAACTGGGAGAAAATGATTGAGCGTCACAAAACAAATACGTATTTGTATTTAGATCATAGCTTATACAAGGAAATGGTCATAGAAACGAATCGCACATAGTACTGACATATTATAGATGGATGGTGGCTGTAGTCATTGCGTCACGTCCGTTTTTTTTAATACTGACATTTTTTTATAAAATACATTTGTTTTTTTCATATTTCTTATTAATAATTTATAAAAAATAAATATTTTGTTTTTTGTGAATACGTAAATTTTAAAAAATAATATAAAATTCGTAAGGAGTATAACTTCTGTCACGAACCGACGCACCTCTCTTTTAAGGCAATCTACTGCAAAGTTTACCTGGGTCCAGTGCCAACTGATTCTTTAAATTAAGATAATTTAGATATTCATGGCAGTCGATGCTTATCGAAAAATTTGTTCAATAAGATATCTACCTAGTTGTATGTGCTGAAATTTATAACGCAATCAATAATTTTGACGAATTACGAGGAAGAAAAAATATTGTCAGAAATATATCAAAACTTGGGAAACAAATCTTACTTTGAAAAGTCGATTACAACAATATACGTCTTAAGGGGTTTCAATTTTATTTAGGTTGAAAGCATTTTCGGACAAAGTTGTTCTTTCGAGTTGGCAACACTTGATCTGTACATCCCTATAAGAAAAGGAAACTGAATAAAATTGAAAAGTTTCGTCACTAATGGCGGAAATGTTTGCTTTAAGTATAAAGTGTTATTTACAAAATGTGATCCAATGGAAGTTTCATAATGAAATTAAAATTTCGCCGATAGCGCCAACTCTAAAATCCGTTCCGACACACAATTTTATAAACGATTCATGAAGGCAATGAAGCCTTCGCTAAAGCTTGCCTTTGTATGTACATAGCACTACTACAATGTTGTTGCCCTAACTTGAAATATGATGCCTTCTGTTTGCATTAGATTAAAAGCTTTCGTCTTTTTTGTATTTCGAGATAAAATGTTACTTTTACTTAAATACCATCAGAAGTCCGAGTCTTTATTAACCTTGGAGTAGTCGCGTAACTTTTTGTAACAAATTTAGTCGAATTATGTCTTCTCGACACATAAATTTTTAAATACTAAAAACATACTGTCAGCAGCATTGTTCCAATAAAATATTAAACGTAAACAGTGTTGGATCACTTTCACACAGTTTGTGTTGAGGGGCAGCGGTAAGAGAGGAGGTAAGTAAAAGACACTAGGTGTGATCTTCTTTATAATAAACGTGTGTTTTTTGCCACAATTAATGCCCATTTTTTTCTAGTAAATCCTACATTAATTACAAAAGTAGTCCATTAGAGACCTAGATTTGTCCCTTATCTTCCTTATAGGGAATGAATGAAGTATCCTATTAGAGCCATAGATTTGTTCCTTATCTTCTTTACCGAGAAATAATCTTTGCAAAATGTTTTTATTTGGGTTTTTTTCCTATATTTATCCCAACTGTACAATTCAGCCTTTATTTTTACTATATTTTTTTTTCTCTTTTCTTTATTTTTAGATAGCAGGTCACGCAGAACGCTTTTTTTAATATTTTAATGCTGTCTAATAACGTACAAATTGTATTTTAGTTAATAAATATTTTATTTTATCTTGCAAAATGTTGATGAATAAGTCTACAGTCAACTATCAGCCGAAACTCTATTTTTTTCTTAAATTCAGATCGTTCCGACAGCCTTAAGGGAAAGTTTAATTGAAAAACAATTAAAAACTAGCATGAGACCGTAAAATCAAAATATATAGTAGTTTTCAAAACGTTGGCCACAAGTGAAACACTGGTAAAGCTTTTTTTAACTAACCAAACTTTTCCTCAATATTATTATTACATGCATAAACTTGATGAAGCTTGTGACAAATAATGAAAAAAAAATACTATTTTTCCCATATGACTTTAAGCTTACTTTTGTACCGTTTATTTGATCTAAATAAGCGATTTAAAATCGGACAAAAACGAGAAAATTAGTTTTAAACTAATTTTTGTACAGAATAAAAATTAGTTTGAAAAAAATATTAAAAGCAAGCCTTTGTTAGTATTTTTAACATAAGTCTGTAAAGAAAAAATCAAAATGTTAGTTTACCTTCCTATAATTTGAAATCTCGTGATGTGTTATAAAGAAATATCACGTTTTTTTATTAGTGTATTTGCCATATGGCAACATACACTATTGGCGTCGGTCGGATGGCGGGACCTAGGGGTCGGACCAAAGTTTCTCGACGTTTGATTACCTCCTAAACACTTTGGCACCATTTTTAAAAATGTTTATATATATATATATATATATATACGTATATATATATATATATATATATATATATATATATATATATACGTATATATATATATATACGTATATATATATATATACGTATATATATATGTGTGCGGGCAATAACTTTCGAAAGAGTTAATTGATTTTAACGAAATTTGGCCCACGTTTTGAAATCCACCACCGCAAGAAGCCTATTTAAAATGGGCGTAATCGGGGTATTTTAAGGGTAGTTTTAGGGGTTGAAAAATGTTTTTGGGCCCAAAAATACCGAAAAAATACTCAGAATCGTTTCAAAATTGACATTTAACCCTTTAGTAGTAATTAAAAAGTGCCCCTAAAAATTTTAATAAAATCGGTCCGACAGGACCGGACTTACAAATTTTATGAAAACACTAGTTTGGAGATAGTGAATTATTTACTGAAAGTTGTATATAATTTGGTATAGAGGTTCGATTGACAATAGTATTGCCATTAAGAAAAAAAATGTTATTTTAAGGGGTGTATTAAGGAGTCAAATTTTTTATTTTGCCCAAAAACCAACTTAATTTTGCATAATAAAGCCACACTGCCTGTATAAGCAAATACACTATATTGTCGGCAGGGTTTTGGCACTGCGACCCGTTTTTTTAAAATTTTAGGGCAAAAATATGTTTCTTGAAATGTTTAAGCAGCAAACCAAATTCTGTGTAGCTTAATTACAGCTAATCAAACTAGCAATAAAATGAATTTTGCGAGAGCATATTTTACAATCCGGGGATACATAATCTAATATTCTTGCTATCTGCATCAACAAATTTAGATTTCGCAAAATAGTTAATTATGAATGATACTTAAACTTCTACATGTCTATAAAGAAATTTAGGAATGAGAGATGTAACAAATGTGACACGTGTCTTTATAGAAAACATTCTTCCAGTGAAGTGCGAAAGATATGAATATGTTTTCAAAAGCCCAATGTACTAAGAGAAACACATATACCTTTCACTATGGAGTTCACAATATATTGTAAAATAAAATGTATCACTTCATTCTTACAACGAAAGATCAGGGCCGGCTTAGCACTTCATTTTATGAGGGTGCAGGGGTAGATTTACTATTGTATTCAAGACCCGCAAAATCGAAAGCGTGAAACATGCCGCGGGATAACGCAAATTGATCGTATCGTAGGGTTACTGCCAAAAATTGATAACTAGATTTTTTTAGAAAAGCATGATAAAACCGCAGTGTTGATGTTGCTAGTGTTTTGTTGTTGGTGATCTACATGTATCTACTGTTTTCAGAAGCCAACAACAACAAGTAGGTTTTTTGAGTCTAGGTCCTAGAACTATTTCATGTTTTCAGTCATTCTTACAACGAAAGATCAGGGCCGGCTTAACACTTACTTTTCATTTTATGAGGGTGCAGGGGTAGATTTACTATTGTATTCAAGACCCGCAAAATCGAAAGCGTGAAACATGCCGCGGGATAACGCAAATTGATCGTATCGTAGGGTTACTGCCAAAAATTGATAACTAGATTTTTTTAGAAAAGCATGATAAAACCGCAGTGTTGATGTTGCTAGTGTTTTGTTGTTGGTGATTTACATGTATCTACTGTTTTCAGAAGCCAACAACAACAAGTAGGTTTTTTGAGTCTAGGTCTTAGAACTATTTCATGTTTTCAGTTTATTATTATCATTCCATCTCCACAACTTCACAAATAACGAATAGTACTAATTTAGATCAAAATCCACATTTTAAAATTGCACAATATTTTTTTGTTTTTGAAGTCTCCTGAATTCAAATAGCATATTTTTGGAAAAAGTCTGTTTTTCTGTGAACGCGATACTAATCAAACGGATGGTCGGAGTGAAACCAAATTTTGGGAGGATGTTTGCTATGCAAAAATGGAAAACCCTATTGTTTATGAGAAAAATCGGCGCATGCACAGAAGAGATATATGCTATAACGTAGTTTTTTATAACTTACTAATTCCTTTACGGATTAAGAACGCAAGGTTATAAATACACAAACGAACCTGCTTTATTATTATAAAACACCAATTGTCGAAGTTACAATGCAATATTAAAAGCTATTAGTTTACATTTTGTTGCACTTTAAACGTTTTTCATAGACATGTCTTGAATGAATAACAACTCAATGAATAACAACTTTTGACATTTAAATAACCTTAATATTTGTATTTTTTATAAATTGTGGATTCAACAGTAGAAAACCTTTTAATAGTTAAAAAGTTACTTTATGCAGGCCCTAAAAATGTAACTTTTCAAAATGGAACAAAAGTAAAATGTATATAGATTATAAGACCAGAAACATAACCCAACCTGTGTTTTTCCAGCTATATTTATCATCTCCTTAGACATCCTATTTTATTTTATCAATGTACATTTTTAACGAAAATGTGATTATCAATTATCGCGATCACGCCAAAGAAGTATAACTTCTGCCGCGCGTACGTAAGTATACGCACCACTTTTTTCTTAATAAATTGATACTTTCACCAGCTGTCAGATTAGAACCTTATTGAATAAATATTATAAAGAGGAAAGATTTGTATTTTTGTATGTTTGTAATGAAGAAACTCAAAAACTACTGTGCCGATTTAAAAAATTCTTTCACCATTAGAAAGCTACATTCACCCTGAGTAACATAGGCTATATTTATTGCTAGAAAATATTAGGGATCCTTACTAAAACTTTAGTAACGTAACCCAAGGTGTAAAAAAAATGCCATAAAACATCTTTCGTCGCATGCGCCGCGGAAACTATTGATGATAGAACAAAAGTATGTTCTACAATATTAAAGAACATATCAATAACCACAAAAAACTTCGCGATACTATATTATATCCAACTATTATCGTTATGTCACAATAACCACTTTTTCCATTTTACTAATCTATATAGATAAAAGACGATGTATATGTAATCTATGGACTCCAAACGGGTAGACCATTCTTGATGAAATTTTCAGACAATCTTTAGATTAGCCCAACGGGTGATCTTCTGAAGTTTGGTAGCGATCGAATCAATAGAATTTTTTAAATTTCTTTTTGGGAAATACGATTTTTAGCGATTGAATTCGCGCAAATCCAATACACGTTGAGAATTTAATGATAATGATTCTCATCTTTTATATCCTATATATTACATTTATACCCGGGCGAAACCGGACTGGGCCGCTAGTTATTCTATATAAGAAAATAATAATATGGTGGAAACGAAGACTCCACTACCGTTGTCGCTGCCGTGTTTTATCTCAGTATATTCGTCTATTATTCGTTAAGAAAGACCACTGCAGCATAATAATACATCTTAATTCGGGCGAAGCCGAACCGGACTGCTAGTTGAATATAAACAATAATTAGATGAAAAATTTTCTGAGAACTTAGGATCAGTTTTTTTTAAATCAATACTAAATTTTTTATTTTTTAAAATAAACAATAATATTATTCATCAACATCAAAATTAAAATCCTCGACTTTCTTCGGGGACTGTTTCTGTTTTGAAAAGCCGTTCCTGTGGGATAGTGACGGACTTGTCGCATTAAATAGCGCGTCATAGAGTACAGCCATCATGTCTGGTCTCACATAAATAATACAGCGTAGTGTCGATACATAACAGGGAACATTTTTTTATTTTTCCTCGACCTTCTTCTTTTCTCCTTTAGTTCCGCGAAGGAGGCGAACGTGTATATAATCCTTTCAAAAACCCCGTAATATGTCAAAGAAACGAGCTGTGTGCAGAACCAACAAAAGGTAAATATACAGCTCGACTCGTAAAAAAGTTATTCTTTCTATATATAACCTCAATCTTTGCTGATAACCGGATCGTATAAAATGATTGATTATTTATGACAGTCGCTGTTTGGACAGATTCGTTAAACATAATTTACTGAAACTAGTGGACCCGTGCGAATACTTCGCACCGCTCGTAATGTTATATGCCACTACGTCATTTAATATTACCGACAATTGTTAAAATAAAGAGATTGCCATATGACCGACCACTGTTAAAATAGACAGATTGCCATAAATGTAATAACTGTAATTTTTTAACTAAAACATTAATTTTAAGTAATTAATTTATTTATATATTTATAAATACTCTCCAAAATACATAAGTGTATGTATTAGCTAAGAATATAGTTTTCTTAGAATTAGACAATGATGAGGCTCGGTCAGAATGCAAACTATTTATCCTTAATGCGGGTAACAGTACGCAGCATGGCGAGCAAACGTTCGCACATGGGGTAATTAAACGCTATCTTGCCGCACGGGACTACTTTTTGAATAGCTCGTCCATGTATTTCGCTTGATATTTACCACGCTTATCTTGTGTTTATTGGGGTTATAAACTTTTCTTTAGAACAAAAAACTACGCGATAAACAATGAAATTCAGTCTTTTTTGTTTGTTTTTTCACAACGCCGGGCAGCAACGTAACGCCTGGTTTCAATATGGCCGCTCGCTCGCCATGACTTCGTCATGCACGCGCTCCCAATCCCTTCATTCTCCGTGGAGACCTTAGCACTGCGATCTCTTACCCGACACGCGCTCTTACCCCGAATTTTTCGGGTACTCAACTCTTATTAAAATGATCTGGAAATATTCCCCAACGCTAAACCAGAAACGGAAATGAAACAGCTGTAGCTCCCGATTCCTTCATTCTCCGCGGAGATCTCTTACCCGATACGTGCTCTTACCCCGAAATTTTCGAGTAGTCACACACTCTTATTAAATTGTTCAGGAAATATTCGCCAGTGTTAAACCAGAAACCAAAAATAAACAGCTGTAGCTTCCGATCCCTGCATTCTTCGCGGAGATCTTAGCACTGCGATCTCTTACCCGATACGTGCTCTTACCCCGAACTTTTCGAGTAGTCACACAGTCTTATTAAATTGTTCAGGAAATATTTCCTACCGCTAAACCAGAAACCGAAATGAAACAGCTGTATTCGCTATGAAAGACGTCTCACATATTGCAACACACAACTGTTAGAAGTTGCGGTAAAGAAATTCATAATTATTACGGTAGACACAAGCTTGAATCTGCAAACATCCTGTCTAAGACCCAACCATCCATTATCTTTTTATCCCTTTTACGTAAAGTTTCATCCGTTCCGTCCCCGGCGCGTTTGAGGATGCGACGCGCGAGGAAGGCAAGGCCACCTACAATCACCCCCCTACTATAAGACTTCTCATTGAATTTAAGTTTGTATGACGTTGTCAGACGCGCAAGGAAAGAATTTAAGACTCGCGTGTTTGTTCCTAGGCTTTGCACGACAAATCATTCGAATAGGCTTATCATTTTTATGATATTAATAATACTAAACATTTCTAATTATTATATTTCTTTATATCCGGTCGAAAGTACGTACAGTAACACCCCACTTAACGCCGAAGATATGTTCTAATAAGTTCCTGCGCTATACGAAACAGCGCTAAACGAGGTCATCTTAATCTGCAGATAATAGGCATAAGTGAAGAGAACCGAGAATAAGAAAATTTGTTAGTTTTTTTTTGTTTAATTTTAACATCTATTGTTAAATACTTTTTTATCACATTAATTATAGATTTATTAATTGCTAATATTGATTTTTCTTCATAAAACATTCATGAAAATAAGAAGTTATGTTTGTGATGAGAAAGATTCCTCATTTAATATATTTTGTTTTTTGTGAAGAAGTCATTTAATGCCGTTTGTTTTTTTCTGTTTCGTTCAGGAAACTGTTGTCGATAGCAAGATATTGCATCAATGACACTTCGTCTTGCCTTTGAACATCTATCAACATTTTAATCATTTTGTATAAACTGATTCATAATTTACGTTATAGTGGCTAAGCCTTTTTTTAACCCCGTAATACTGAAACAGCATTAAGCGAGGTCTTACTGTACTTTCGGTTTCGATTTTAAGGCAGAAACTCTAACATTTCTGCTCTGCTGGAATTCCTCGCACGCCATCTAAAACAGCGGGCCGAAAGAAAGTAATAGCGGGACGAAAGAGTTATCTCGTGCACACTGATACGTGACACTGCGGCCAGCTAGTAGTGCATATAACCTCAAAATTGTTTACTTTGAAGTTATTAGTCTTGTTATATAATGGTAAAAGTACGTACTTTCGACCGGGTATAAAGAAAAATAGCATACACCAAGGGCAGAAAGTTGAAAGCCCTGAACTGTGCGACATAATGCCCGAGACGAATAAAGATCAAAATGTGTTGCTAAAATTCTGATAAAATCAAAACCGGACATATATATATTTAATGAAAACACTAGTTTGCGGATCCGGATTTAGTTACTTAAGGGTGTATTTAATGTGAAGCAGATACTGGATTGAAAACCATATTCCAATTATGATAAAAAATATTATTTTAAGAAATGCATTAACAGTGTTGGATCACTTTCACACAGTTTGTGCTGAGACCCAGTGGTACGAGGCGAGGTAGGCAAAAGACATATTGTGAGTGTGACCTTCTTTAGCTCTGTCTCGCTCAAATCATCTGCACGTTTCAATTTTTGGCTGGCGCCAGCTGCGAGGCTAAAAGATGCTATTGCAAGGGTGTCGCTGTCAATTAATTATTCTAATTTTTGGAAATATTTTGAAGATTTAACAAACTTTTCCGAAAAAGGAAGACTCACTTTAGGTTTGTAATGGAACAGTTTTGTGAAATAAGTACGAATACGGCCGCAGTGTGACATTGAAAAGGTGTGTTTTTTTGGCACAATTAATGCCAACTTTTTTTAAGTAAATCATACATAAATTACAAAAGTAGTCCATTAGAGACCTAGATTTGTCCTTCATCTTCCTTATAGAGAAATAATTTTTGCAGAATGTTGACGAATAAGTCTACAATCAGTTGACAGCCGAAGCTCTATTTCAGAGCATTCCGACAGCGTTAAGAAGTTATTTTTTTTATTTTGTCCGAAAACAAACTTAAGTTCACATAATAAAGCCACACTATATTGTCGGGTGGATTTGGCACTGTGACCCGAGTTTTTTACGGTGGAGTCAAAATACAAGAGGTTAAATACCTACCTTTGAATGAATATAACGCAACGCGACAAAAATATCATTCAACATTGTCATAAAAACATTTCTATTGTCGTTTGACAAATTTCCGATGCTCAGATAGAGATAATGGACGCGTGTGTATGTGTATTATGTAGTATGCGATTTTATTTTTTAAGGTTGGTACAAACTCGGGCGCACATTCGATGACTAAAAGTAGCCACAATTCTTTTTTAGTTTTTCCATTCCCTAAAATCGTTTTCCTTAATTCTTTTTTTTCATGATCTTAAGCTTTTTTGAATGTAGTTCCCTCAAAATATGTACGTCGACTTAGCGACGCTTATGATCTGTTACTGACCGCCTAAAATCCCCCTTTCTCTCTCTCTCTCACACACACACGCACACTGAAAGGTTATTAAGATATTTTGAATGTTCATTTAATAAAAAGAAAAATTCAAATTATTTTTGCTACTCAATTTGTGTCGCTTTGTTTTACGTTTAATGTAATTGGATAAGTGTAGATAAAATCTGTGGCACAGGATCAATAAAAACACAATACTGAAGTTTAAATTTGCATTTTCATTGTATGATGTTTCGGTGCGCTTTGCACCATCTTCAGAGTTCGAAGCGCATCGAAACGTCAGTAAAAATGCAAATTTCAACTTCAGTATTGTGTTTTTATTGATCCTGTGCCACAGATTTTATCCTCACTTATCCAACAATCATCAAGGATCACAACCACTCTAATTAACTTCTTTTAATTAGAGTTAACCTCGTTTAATGTAATGTTTGAAGTAGAATCGTAGTTAATTTATTTTAAAAAATCCCATAAGCCCAAGGGTAATCGGAAAAAATAGCCCCGGAAAAAATAGACCAGAAAAAATAGACTTGAAAAAAATAAACCTGGAAAAAATCGATTTGGAAAAAAATAGCCCCGAAAAAAATGGTTGGGTGGGTGTTGGGTGCTTTTGGTTTATAATGCTAAATGCCCATATACTGATTTATATGTATGCTTAGTGCATATATATCGGGTTGCCATTTCCATATATTATAGTTGTGATTTGGGTTTATTTTTTCCGGGGCTATTTTTTCCAGGGCTATTTTTTCGGGGATTCAAACCCAAGTCGGTTCTCAAATAAAAAAAAAATGACAATCCAACAAAGTCATGGCTTACTAAAATAAATTAAATATCATACTTTCTAAGCATTAAAAATTGATACTTCATTTTTAGGGTTCCGTACATCCTAAACGGAACCTTATAGGATAACTCTCGTGCCGGTCTGTCTGTCACAGTTTACTTTCTCCGAATCTACTGCACGAAAAAAGTTAAAATTTGGAACAAATATACAGTTATACGACCCAATCACGGACGTAAAGCGTAATTTTAAGGACCCAATTAGAAAAGTAATAAAATATATTTTTCAAGCGCACCACGTGACATATAAAATGAAAGGGCTCGTTATGAGAATTACAAATATATATTTTTTTATAATCTTAAAATGCTTAGTTTAAAAGATATTAAAGAAAATATAAGAAAATTGAGCAGTCCATTAATTACATGAGGCGTTTTTGACGATTATTCGACTCCCTCCACCCACTTGGTGAAATGTTGTGAGATTTGGTTTGACCCTCTCCTCCCCCCTAATCTCACAATTCCTCATCTATAGTTTACAGGAAAACCTAAATGACATTTCTAAGTTTTACAGTTCCTACAAAAAACCGAATGGTACTCAATCTACGCGAGTTTGGGTTGCGTCTGACCTGTTTTCTACCGTAATATTCTATGTTTCCTGAATCAGGTGTTAGATCCTATAGTGTGAATCGACCTTTAAACGTGTGACTTGCGAGAACCTTGTAGAACTGCATCGTTACTGTAAAAACATTTAATGCCCCGATGACAGGTGATGTTGAGCGATAATCATCTAGGACGAATCTGTTTGTGTCGGAGGGCTTAGGTTCGATGCCCCGCGCTTATGCCGTCACTCACGTAACTGTTTGTGATTTATCAACCGTGGCTGCCACCGCCTCAACCGACCGCCTCCGGCTTCCTATATATACCGCCTCCTTCACATGGCAAACACTCGACATTGTGGTGACGATATCCATCGTATTGATTGCTTCCTTGTATTATAGTGATTTATATATATCTATGTATTATCTCACATCTAAGGATAACGCCCGGATACCCAAACAGACTTGAGTATCCGAGCACGCGATTTTGAAAGCTTAAAATCAGTATAGGTACACAGGAATGTCCCGATTATGCGGTTTCGAAGCAATGTGGTTTATAAGTTTATTGCACCAAAAACATAAATGTGAACAAAAGAGCCAAGTTCGGTACCTACAAAAAAGAATTGGGATCTAAAAGCGTGCCAAGTTTTTACTTGGCAAGTTTTCATAACGGCTGGATCGATTTGGCTAATTTTTTTTTGAATGTTCGTAATAGTCCGAACAAGGTTTATCGAAAAAGAACAATTGAAAAAAATGCCCGTAAAAGTGGAAAATTCGGGAAAAAATGAAAGTGATTTTTTTCTGTGGGATTTTTGCTACTACGTACTCAAATGTCGTTTGACAGCTGATTGTAGGGTGTAGCCCCGCGAGGCAACACTGCAATACGGTGGAGTTGAAGGCTCCAATATTATTGTTGTCACGGAGACCCGAGTGGGGCGCAGGCCCGCGAGCTAAGATAGTCAATATTGTACGGTCGGTTTTGTTTGCAAAAACTTGGCCAACGCTGTTCAAAGTTTGTTTAATGCAGACATTTCCATGGTTATCTATATTTTAGGGTGCCTGCAGACTATTGTTTTAAAACACAACGTCTCTTTGCCTGATTATAATTCGAGAATCGCTGAACCGAGTTTATATGCGTTTCTCAGTCCAAAAAGAACCTCTAATTATGTAGGTCAAGTTTTAGACTATGCTGTCACTGACTACAATCTAAGAAATGAAAATTTGACTCTACCACTGCATAAACAGGCTTTTACAGCAAGGGGGCCTGTAATTATGTCCATAAAATGCTTCAACCATCTACCAATTGACATAAAAAATAAACATTTCTATCCTTTAAGAAAAAAAGTTAAGCAATTTCTATTAGAACACAGCATTTATTTTATGGACGAATACTTCAATATTGTATTTTATTTTTAGTGTATTTGCCATGTGGCAACATACACTATTGGCGTCGGTCGGATGGCGGGACCTAGGGGTCGGACCAAAATTTCTCGACGTTTCATAACCTCCTAAACATATTGGCACCATTTTTAAAAATTTTAACGCAATTTGGTCCACGTGTTGAAATCCATCACCGCAAGAAATCTATTTAAAATGGGCGTAATCGGGCCATTTTAAGGGTAGTTTTTAGGGGTTGAAAAATGTTTTTGGACCTCAAAATACCGAAAAAATTCTCAGAATCGTTTCAAAATTGACATTTAACCGGTTAGTAGTAATTAAAAAGTGCCCCTAAAATTTTTATAAAATCGGCTCAACAGGACCGGACTTACAAATTTTTTGAAAACACTAATTTGCAAATAGTGACTTATTTATTGAAGGGTGTATTTAATTCGGTGTAGACGTTAGATTGATAATAATATTACAATTAAGAAAAAAAATGTTATTTTAAGAGGTGTATTAAGGGGTTAAATTTTTTATTTTGCCCAAAAACAAACTTAATTTCACATAATAAAAGTATAAAACCACACGGTCCTAGACAAGCAAATACACTATATTGTCGGCAGGGTTTTGGCACTGCGACCCGGGTTTTTTCTTGACTTACTCTTCCTATTGGTGTACATAGAGTGGAATATTAATTGTTATTATTATTATTAAAATGTGTTTCGTAGTTCTCAAGTTATATATTGCTTAAATACGATATTAAAACCAGAACTTCAGACTTATTTCTCGCGTTTGCTTAAAATTATTCCACTTTAAAACGTTCGGTAAATAGTTAAATCCGAAGAGTTCGCCTACAAAAAGTTGTGGTTGGTATTTTCGTGTTGAGAAACGCACTCCTTAAAAGTTTGGCGTGTAATCATGTATGGGAACCTTGTTATAAAATATGAGTGCTTATACAGGGGTGACGAGTTCAACGCCGTGTCAACTCACGTGCCATTCATATATATGTTTACACTTCGTTCACTAACCTAACTTATCATATATTTATATAGGGGATGATTCGAAAACATTGCATGAAACGTACCATCGAAAACCGATCACTCTCAAAGCAAATTTCTCATAACTTTCAAATCACTTTAATTTTTGTACAAAATGTAAATAAAATTAAAGTATACTGCATTTGTTTTTTAGGAGACATACTCACAAATTCACAGAGCTGTTTTTCAACTGTTTAAAGTAGATCAATGGCTCCTTACCTGAAACAATAAAAATACTAAGTTAGCCTAAAAATAGTAATTTCACTGTTAAAAATACCAAATACCAATATCTACCATTAAGTGAGAAAAAATGCATGATTTTATTTGACAATAAAATATATAAATCACGCGATGTTGTAGAAACTTCCGTTCACAAGGACAGTGCAAGTTTAATGTAATGTAGGTATACTAGTTCTACACTGCTTTATTGATATTTCAAAAACATAACCTGTAAAAACAATGCTACACCGTTAAAATTAAAGAAAACGGTTCTACTGATATTCCAAAAACATAACCTATAAAAACAATGCTGCTGTCCCGCCAGTGTAGTGTAATGCTGCAATAAGGATGTTGACTGTATTCAAATAAAAACATAATTTTAACGAAAAGTAGTAGTTTCTATGATAGAAATACTAAAAAACACTATATTTTTCCTTATTTTTAAGGAATTTAATTAATATTTTATAAATAAAACCTAATAAAATCACTCTCAAGTCACGTGACAACAGACACCAATCAGAGCGCATAACGTAATATGTTCAGCTGCTGTCAAAAAACTTCATTGTTTGGTTAATATTTAGTGTGTAATTTATTATTATTTGTTTATAGGAAACGTCAAATTACATGTAACTATACCAACGACTACGAAACAATTTTTCATCACCTCAGTTTACTAATGTTTATGAGCACAGAATACGCATCTATAGGATGGTAGCTCCCGTGTAAACTTTTGAGCCTCCTTTGGTATGAACAGGTGACGTCACGCGACTAGTATTGGCGTTTTGGACCGAAATTTGAAACGGGATTTAAAATACATAATTTTTAAGGCTTGAGTTGTATTTAAATAAAAATAATAAATATTTGTGGCAATATTAGGTACTTATGCACGATTCAAAACACTTTCCCAAAAATAGTCAACATCCCTATTACTTGTACACTGATTTTACGCAGCTCTATTGATATTCCGAAAACATAACCTGTAAAAACAATGCTGCACCGTTAAAGTAAAAGAAAACTTGTTTCAAGGTTCATTCGGGAACATAAGTGTAGTAGTGTAATGTTGCAAGCAGTTGTACACTGGTTCTACACGGCTGTAATGAGATTCCAAAAACATAACCTGTAAAAACATTGCTGCATCGTTAAAATAAAAGACAGCTCGTTCTAAGTTTCGTTCGGGAGCACACTGATTCTACACGTACTCTGTTGACATTCAGCCGGCACAATTTTAAACAATATCCTGACAAAAGAACGTTGTCTCAAGTTTCGTTCGAGAGGTCAGTATACACTGCACTAGTGTAACTGCACGGCTTATTCTACATTATTATTCCACTCAAGTAAAAAAAACATAAGCAGCTAAAAACATCGCTGTTTACTTTGAGAGGACACCACGCATCGCACTAGTGTAACGTAGTGTAGCATGCACGGTGCACTTGTACACTGGGTTCTACACGGCCTACTCTATATATTGATATTCAGCAGGAGTATAGTATAATGTATAACATCTGACGTGAGACAGCCGCTGTGTTATGCCTTTAAAGTTTAAATGCAAGTTTGCGATGGATGTTGTATGACACAGACAGCATCAACGTTCTATACTCTTCTTTTCTTTCTCATATAATCCTGACAATAATATCCTCCTAAATAGACTAGATCGGAAACGAAGTAATGTCAGAAAATCTAGTTTAAAGACCTTCAGTACACAAATAATCCACTGTTCGTTAATCCGACATGTCCAGTAATCCGCTGGTTTTAAAGTATGTAGAGGTCTAGAAAAATCGCTCTATAATCCGACATTTTTACGATATTGCGTTCTCTAATCCGACACACGTGTTTACTTGAAAAATATTTCTCTATACTCCGACGTTTCGTGGAGTCGTTTGCTCTGTAGTCCGACAATAGACATTGGAAGAAGAACACGTCACGTTGATTGTGTTATAAAAGTTTGTAGTAAAAATTGTTTTATTCAATAATGCATTATGTATTATAAATAGCTATATGTATTATATAAAGTCGTTATTTTGACAATTTTTGATGTGAATTTATAGTATTCTATATTTAGTCAGGTTATCCAGTTTTAACTCTGATTATGTAAAAAATGAATTTTAAACCACAATTTAAAGTGTATTAATATAACAAGAAATTGAGCCGCATTGAAGTTCAATAAGTTCTAGGCCCCAAAAAACCTAGATCCGCCCCTACGTCTAAATCTTGCATGAAACGACCATTCACGTATTTGAGCATTTTATGAAATTATCATTTGGATGATATATTAGACTACACGTAATCTATAGTGTTTTATTTTTGATGTATATAGTTTATCAGTACAAAACCGTGGAAAATCTTTAGAAAAAAAACTAGATAACCGATCGAGAAATAGCTGCTTCTCAGCGAGAGGGAGTCTGTAAAAAACTTTTAGATGATTTTGAATACCTATTTCGCTAATTAAAAATAAGTTGTCTTTCCGATCTAGAGAGACAAACGAACCGAAATAAAACTACTGATGTTTATGTCAAGATGACATAAAACTTGGCAAGTAACTGTTTAGAACTGGTTTCGAATTTTGGTCGGAATAATAGCATCTCACAGTTGCGCTCCGCTTAACTCCCATTTCTTGTTCCCTAACCCAGTCACCGGTTCCTCCCCTTTTCCTTTGCTTCTCCTCCCGGTAGAGTGTCATGTTCGATATCCGAAGATTGATGCGTCTTGTGGCAAAGTTTGAGGTGACGACACACGCGCGTAGGGAGAGCGTATACAACTATACAACGACATTATATGGCCGGTTTTAGGAACACGCAGTGGATTGTGGTTTAAAAGGACACGATGATACTATCGGTATGTCGTGAAACTGTAGCTTAAACTTTAAAGGATGTGCGTATTATACATCGACTTTAAAAAACGAGGTCATAAATTAGTTTATCTATAGTTCGTTTTTAAAATGTACAGAAAAAATATACGTATATTCATTTAATTAAAATCTTTAATGCAGTTCCTCTGGAGATTTGGTCTCTAAATGACAAACTTTTTAGAGAAAAATAAAAAAAAAAAACATTTATTGGACAATACTTTGAATTTTTAATGAAATTTTATACTCATATGTTAAATTTTATGACTTGTTTTATAGCTGTTTTGGTATCAAAAATAAAAATTATTGAAGTTTAAGTTAGCGACGTATATAAAAAATGAGAAATCGAGGGAAAGTAGCATTAACCCCTAAAGGGGCAGTTATCTCCTAATTACTGACAAAACTGACAAAAACAGAAGTTTATATTGTGGTGTAGTTTGATTTGCAAAATAGGAGGACAAGGGTCGTGCTGGCATGTGCAATACATAAAATTGGACGCATTTGCATGAAAGCGTATGCGCACATGGACCAAAAACGCGTCAACGATGAACGGACACAGCCCCTGAATCTGACGTACGAACAATTGTAGTAATTATTAAAATAAAATAATTGTAAAATAATTTCAGTGATTTGACGTACAAACTGGAGGAACTCAAAATATATATTTCATGTAAATTCAGAAAGGAAAATATTAAATATCATATTCTCTATTTTCAAACGAATTGAGTTTGCTCTTTGTAACTGATATTTTCAAGACCAGTTCGTAGATAACTTAATTTTGAAACTGCCTCTTTTCCGGTAGCAGTTTCAAAATAGGTGTTAATTTAATTTTGCTTTCAAGCGACGTACAGGACAAAAATAAAATCACTAACTAAATTGGTCAACAAAAAAAGTACGCAACAAAGAGTTTCAAAAAATCAACTTCACTTAACCAAATTGCTGATGTAGATGAGAATAACCACGAAAAAAAAACTTCCATTTTAAATTCCGGTAGTGTATTCGAAGCGAACATCGCGTATATTGTGTTCAATACACTGGAGTCTTTGGACTGCTTTTTATTTGGAACACGGAATGATTTGAGTAGAGCGAATTCCCAAAAGGATTCGGTCACAGATTGTTGTGGCAGGGAAACGACGCGGACTCCAATCAACATATTCACAGATAACTCCCTGAATCGACTGATTACATCTATAGATCAGCTGATGTATTCTCATTCACTTAAACCTGTGAAGTATTTTTTCCAGATGCGACTCGTCATGATTTTCAATCACAACTCTAAAAAAAACTCGGGTCGCACTGCCAAAATCCTGCCGACAATACAGTGTATTTGCTAATGCAGGCAGTGTGGTTTTATTATGTGAATTTAAGTTTCTTTTTGGAAAAAATAAAAGATTTAACCCCTTGATACATCCCTCGAAAACATTTTTTTTAAATGGAATATTATTATCAATGGAACATCTACATCAAATTACACCTTTCAGTAAATAAATTACTATCTGCATATTAGTGTTTTCAAGAAATTTGTTAGGTCCTGTTGAGCCGATTTTATTAAAATTATAGGGGCACTTTTTAATTGCTACTGAAAGGTTAAATTTCAATTTTGAAACGATTCTGAGAATTTTTTCTATATTTTTTCAACCCCTAAAAACCGTCCTTAAAATGACCCGATTGAGCTCATTTGAAATAAGCGTCCAACATTCAAACAATATTGGTACATAAGTTAGAAATTGACTTTATTTCTTTTTTGTCCTTGGTAATTAATATAAAAATGATTTTTCGGGAAAAAGGACTTTTTTTATAAGTAAAAATTATATAAAAATGCGAGAATCACAATATGCTAAAAGCTAACAAAACAGCATTAGCTAACCATCATTTTGATACTGGTCATAAATTCGCCTTTGATAAGAAAGAAATTTTGGATTACGAACATAATTATCTAAAAAGAAACATTAGTGAAATGGTGTTCATAAAGTTAACTAATACAGTTAATCTAAGATCTGATACACAAAATTTAAGCTTGGCGTATAACAATATGCTAGAAAATTATTTAAAAAGAGTTTAAAACAAAAAACAATGGTTCAAATGAGGAGCAACCACACAAATTAAGTCACGTGACTTTGAATTTGAATTTGAACATCAACTGAAAAAACATTTTTTTTTTTAAACGAAATTATTATTTTTATTTTTTTATTAATAATTGTTAAACTCAAATTTATATTCACATGTATATATTTACTTTTATATCTACTTAATCAAAACATTTAATAGGTATGTATTATTATTATTTGTTATTTCAATTGTAAATTTTATAAATTGTATTTTTAAAAATTTAATTACAGTTATTAAAGCTTGATAAAGTTCCAACAAGGAACGAAACGTCGCTGAAAATAAAATATTAAGTGTTTACTTATAAAAAAAGTCCTGTTTCCCGAAAAATCATTTTTATATAAATTAGAAATTTTATAAAGTAACTGTTGTAGCTTTTAGTCAGTAGATGGCCGCAATGTTGTAAAATTTCTAGCTTATCGACATAAATTGTGCCAAATGTTTTATTCATTTTGTTACTTGCAAATAATTAAATTAATTTATTTTCGTAATGCTTGTTGTAAATTTGACTTTTTGTTACTCACTATAAATTTATGTACCTAACTACTAAATTTTAACACGACTTATTTATTTTTATTTTAGTTCAATATGCCACTGTTTTCTATTTTTTTCTTTTTCGCCTCTCGTATATCCATATACCTGATTCCTCTATAGTGTTGAGTGTCTACTGTATTTTCTTTGACCGATTCACTAACAATCCTCAGAGGTAGTTCGTTCAGTGCTTTTGACTTTTATCTTTGTGTAATGCACTTCGTCTACCAGAAAAGACGAACATTCTTTTGTCTTTTACGAAACAAGGATTCTTTTCTTCATGAATGTTTGCATGAAACATGTTTGCTATGTTTAAAAACACTGTTAATATGCAAACATTTTTAAAGAATTTTCTTGCATATAATATTTAATACATCACGCAAAAAATTTTGAACATATTTTCACACGTTATGCGGAAAATGTTAAAAGCTTATCAAATATAATAATAAAAACCCGGGTCGCAGTGCCAAAACCCTGCCGACAATATAGTGTATTTGCTAATACAGGCCTTGTGGCGTTATTATGTGAACTTAAGCAAAATAAAAAAATTGACTCCTTAATAAACCACTTAGAATTACATTTTTTTCTTAACTACATTATTATTGTCGATCGAACGTCACACCAAAATTAAAAACACCTTTCAGTAAATAACTCACTATTTGCATACTAGTGTTTTCAGAAAATTTGTAAATCCGGCCCTGTCGGGCCGATTTTATTAGTATTTTAGGGACACTTTTTGCTTACTACCAGAAGGTTAAATTTTAATTTTGAAACGATTCGGAGAATTTTTCGGTATTTTGGGGCCCAAAAACATTTTTCAACCCCCGAAAACTACCCTTAAAATTGTCCGATTGAGCCCATTTTAAATGGGGTTCTTGCGGTGGTGGATTCCAACATGTGGGCAAAATTTCGTTAAAATCAATTAACTCTTTCGATAGTTATAGCACACACACACACACACACACACACACATATACATATATATATATATATATATATATATATATATAAACATTTTTAAAAATGGTGCCAAAGTATTTAGGAGGTTATGAAACGTCGAGAAATTTTGGTCCGACCTCTTGGTCCCGCCATCCGACCGACGCCAATAGTGTATGTTGCCATATGGCAAATACACTAATAATGAATTTCACTTCCTTTTGTACACGTTGTGTAATAACGGACGCCACTTACACCATTACTATTTTCTATCTACCGCACTTTCCTACATTTTCCTACATTTTCAAACTTAATTAATAGCAATGGGCGAATGAAGAAAATAATAGGAAATTAGGTTAAAGTAGGCAGCTACGAAAGTATAGGAGTTTGACAGGTAATCGGCCATGTCTGAGAGTTTGAAATAAGCAGAGCACTAAAGCAGATTAATAGGTCAACCGGTTAACATTTGACTTGAAAACTGCGATTATGAATATGTAAAAACCGGTTATTATTTTTCTAAAACGATAACCGACTGAAAAACCTAAAAATCTCAGCACTAGTTATGTCGTAAATGTAAATTTTAATTTAACATTTAAATCAAAAAATGCCCTTAAAGTAAAAAAAATCGTTTGAACAGAAGCGGATTTACAAATTTTCTGAAAACACTAGTTTGCAGATAGTGAGTTATTTACTATGTAAATGGTGTATTTAATTTGGTGCAGATATTCGATTGTTAATAATATTGCAATTGAGAAGAAAAATGTTATTTTAAGGGGTTTATTAAGGAGTTGAATTTTGTCTAAAAATAAACTTAAGTTCACATAATAAAACCAGACTTCTTGTGTTAGCAAATACACTACATTGCCGGTAAGGTTTTGGTAGTGCGACTCGAATTATATTATTTTTCTTTAATATTACATAAAATTAATGTGTAATAAAATAAATAACCAAACGTATTTTGAATCATTTGAAAAATAAGCTATAATGGAGTATATTCATGTTCTTATAAATTTTAACATTAATAATTCCTATCATGAAAACAAAATTACACAGGGCAATAATGAAATTGTAACGCACATATTTCCCTATATTATATTCAAGAAACATTGTTGCCAACTTTCAGTTCTCACTTCCCAATAGCGTTCATATTGTTGAGTCTTTTTGAAACAACATTGATACTCTGCCTTGTCGACCTCAACATTGTTTTGTTTTGAGTTTCTATTAGCAACGCTTAAGAAATAAACAAGTTTAATATAATTTTCGATCTTGTAGTGATTAGACGCATTGAGATTTCGTTTTGATTAAATCAAATATCATTGTTCTATTTATCCAATTGTGTAGGCTTTCACGGCTGGCGTTGTTGCATAACTTCTTGTTTTCCGAGCTTGTACGCCGTGGTCCATTGGTACAAGCCCGGAAACCAAGAAGTTTTGCATTCTTCTTTTTATTTATTTTCTATTTTATATTAATACGAGGGTTGATTTGACGACGGATAGCGTTGAAGAGTGAAATTGACTTTACCATCGTGTTCTGCAGACTTTTAAACGACCTCGTGCTGAGTTGTAGATAAATTCGTAGGTTAGGTTATTTTTGACAGCCAGTTGTATCATTCGCGTTTTGTATTTTTCGACAAAATGGAAAAAGAACAATATCGACCCGTAATTCGTTTTTGAAAAAACATGCGAAGAAATAAAACTGAAGTTGGATGCTGTCTATGGAGATTAGAGACCCTTCGCCATCTATGACAACGGTGAGATACTCGTATATAAAAACCGAATTAAGGATCGATATTGCTCTTTTCCCATTTTCTCGAAAAATACAAAACACGAATGACACAACTGGCTGTCAAAAATAATCTAACCTATGAATTTATATCAGCACGAAGTCTGCAGTACACGATGGTAAAGTCAATTTCACTCGTCAACGTCATCTGTGGTCTAACATGGGTACTTATTGATCAACAATCGTATATCTTTCTCCTTATCTCCACCATTGCTTCCGTCATATTTTAGCATATTCATTCAGAATCACTCGTACCAACCGCGCCTAAAGAAGTTTCAATAATAAATTGAAAGTAAAATTCGGACCAAAAACCGACAGTTGGATATTATAAAAAGAAAATATTTTTTAATATAAAACTGGCAACAGTGTCAGGAAATTACGGTGTTTTGCGTGCTTGTGGTTGGTATGTACCGCGAGTTGGTAAACAAGTGAAAAATAGAAACGATTCTCAACAAAAAGACAGAAATTATAGCATGATGAAAAAAGTAACATTTCAATAACAATTTATTTGAGTGTTTTTCCTCTTTCAAGTTATACAGTTCGGTGGCTTGTGAACGATTCATTCATTTTCGGTTCTGTTTAACAATATATTGTGATTCATTTATTGAAGTTTAACTTCTTTAGCAGAAGCGTAGCGTGCCTTGGCGGGGCTCCGTATAAAAATTAGTTTGGGGGCCCTTCCCCTGTTGAAATAAATGACTTAAACGGGGAAATCTCGCAGCCCGCGATAACCGATGTAGGGTGTTGCCAACTTTTGAACGCACGCTTTACGCGAGAAAAATGAAATTGATTTTTTTGACTTTTGTCATTTCTGAAATAAAAAAAAAATTGGGAATTTTTTATTCATTTTTGCTTACGGGGGCCCCGTATAATTGATACGGCAGATACGGCGGTAGCTACGCCCCTGTTCTTTAGCGACGTATCTGTTTGAAAAAGGTAAGAAATCGTGGGGAAGTAGAATGAAACAAATAAATGGGAAGCTAGTTTGGCCCCTAAATTACATGAAACTGACAAGGATAAAAGTTTATAGTGTGTTGCATTTTGATTTGCAAAATAGTAAGACAAGGATGAACGGCTTGAATCTGACGTTTAAAGTTACCAACAATTGAAGTACAAAATAATTTCTGTAATTTGACGTGCAAACGGTAGGGACTCATAATATATATATCATGTAAATTCAGAAAGGAAAATATTAGATATCATATTCTCTAATTTCATATATATCAGAACAATTTTCGGATTAAACATTTTTTAAATATAAGTACATGCTGAAACGTCCATTAATGTGAGGTTCAAATTCAAACAGTTTTTTTTAATAATGAAAATATTTTGGATAACAATTCATAATATAAAAAACAATAACAAACGCACAATTAAAAACAGACACTGATTATCTACATATTATTACAAATAAAAACTTCCGTGTTGTGAATTTAATTTCCAGGTAAAACGAAAACCAAAAGAACAAAGGTTTAAATCACGGGCATTAAATTAGTAAAATTATTTCGTCATCCGGTTGTGTGGTGTTAACTTTGACACGTTGAGTGCCACGGAATTTTTCACGATTCCGGTCTAAAGAACCAATTTGATCATTGTATATTATTAAAAACATTAATAATTAATCAAAAGGCTTAAGGCTGTCGGAACGCTCTGAATTTAAGCCAAAAATAGAGCTTCGGCTGTCAACTGATTGTAGACTTATTCGTCAACATTCTGCAAAAATTCTTTCTCTATAAGGAAGATAAAGGACAAATCTAGGTCTCTAATGGACTACTTTTGTTATTTATGTACGATTTACTAGAAAAAAGTTGGCATTAATTGTGTCAAAAACACACACGTTTTCAATGTCATACTACGACCTTATTCGTACTTATTTCACAAAACTGTTCCATCACAAACCTAAAGTGACTCTCCCTTTTTCGGTAAAGTAACTTAAATCTTCAAAATATTTCCCAAACTTAGAGTAATCAATTGACAGCGGCACCCTTGCAACAACATTTCTTAGCCTCAGAAGCGTAGCGTGCCTTGACGGGGCCCCGTATAAAAATTTGTTTGGGGGCCCTTCCCCCGTTGAAGTAAATGACTTAAACGGGGAAATCCCGCAGCCCGCGATAACCGACGTAGGTTGTTGCTAACTTTTGAACGCACGCTTGACGCGGGAAAAAAAGAAATTGCTTCTGAAATTTCTGAAATAAAAAAAAAATGGGAAGTTTTTATTAATTTTTGCTTACGCACGTTGGGGGCCCCCGTGGCCCGGGGGCCCCGTATAATTGATACGGCGGTAGCTACGCCCCTGCTTAGCCTCGTAGTTGACACCAGCTAAAAATTGAAACGTGCGGAGCGAGACAGAGCTAAAGAAGGTCACACCCACAAAATATTTTTTGCCTACCTCGCCCTTACCGCTAGGTCTCAGCACAAACAAAATCAAGAGCGTTCCGACAGCCTTAAGAATTATTTTTTTTAAATGTTTAAGTGTTTTTCTGTTCATTTAAGCCAAATCTGATTTTTTTATTCTCTTTCCTGAGGTCATCGATTCGTAACTACAATGTTATGCTATGAGTTTTCTCGTAGCTGTACAAATATGGCAAGTAATAATAACTCGTAGTAGGCGTCCTGGGCAAGTAAACAACCTACGAGATATCTCGTAGTTGGCAGTCAACGTGTTAATGATGTTATGAATGATAATTTTGTTTATTTCTTAAATATCAAACAGGAATTTTCACGAACCGTTACGTCACAATTCAAAATGAACGAATCAAGCTTCCGACCCTCATTTCCGTTATATGAAAACGTGAAGCAATAGAAATGTTGATACACCTGACAATGAAAAATAAGTTCGCCACTTTGTACCAACCTAAGTACAGTCTAAACCAGTGGTTCTTAACCTTTTTGGAGGCAGGTACTGAACCCCACCAGTTTCATATGCGAATTCACTGAACCCTTCTTAATTTGACAAATAAAATATGATTTATTCAAAATGATGGACATGCGGGGCGTGTCATCACGAATCATATGAATCGGGTGTGTGTCTTGAGCTCCGCCGAATCCACGAGACTGACTCACCGAACCCCTGGTGTTCGATCGAACCCAGGTTAAGAACCACTGGTCTAAACGCTGGTGGTGGTTGAATTTACGAATATCATAGTTGAGAATTTAGAATTTAACTGTAAATAATATACGGGCGACCTTCTTCTTTACAACCCTCTCCATCAAATGAATCCAATTAGCTGTGTGACTGCATTACAAATTCAAAATGGCGGCCGACACAAAATGGCGGATCATCTATCTCTTTACAACCTCCTTGATATGGGTCTCTAATAAAAGAGTATGATAAGTAGAATATAGTAAACTGTGTGACGTTATTTAAAATACAATATGGCTGCCAAAAGGCGTAACTAAAATTTTGAAAATAGAATATTAGATAAAAAACTTTTATAAAGAGAAGCTTTTATTGCAGTGTACTAAAAAGGATACAAATCATGTTTAATAATTTAAGTTCATAATTATAAAAGCGTGGGTCGTAAGCTCTACGATATGATATTCACGGTCCACGATTTTATAATCATGAACTAAAATTATTAAAAATTGTTTTTATTCTTCTTAGTACACTGCAATAAAAGTTTCAAATTTTTAGTTACGCCTTTTGACCGTTATATTCGATTTTAAATAACGTCATACTTGAAAATATTTTGGGACCCAAAAACTCCGAATATATTCTTGGAATTTATTCAAAATTGAAATTTAACCTTTTGGTGTCAATTAAAAGGTGTCTCTAAAATTTTAATAAAATCGTCTCGACAAGACCGGACTTATAAATTTTTTGAAAACGTTTACGGGTCGAGAATTATACGTACTCAAGGCTGTAGGTATATATAATTTTGTGCATGAATTGATAAAACAGAGACGAAATATTGAAATTAAGAAAAAAAAATATTTTAAGGGGTGTAATAAGGGGTAACATTTTTTGCATTCTCCAAAAACAAATTCATATAATACTTTCATCTAGTATTGTAGTCCTGAGGAAAGAAATACCTTTTCCGAAACGTCGGCAATATATGCACATCATAGAAGAACATTTATTTCTAGGTATAGTCTTACCAGAACTATCCAATTTCAATCACAATATAATTATCAAAAGTCGAATACATTTATGAGATATTGTCTTTGGGGGTCTTCAAATGCTTTACTAACGACTCCATCTATGTATAATAATTAACAACTCCAGCGGTATTCTAAATTCTAAATATCCTGAACTCGATATATATTTGGGGTTCTTGAATATTTGACTTAATATGAAATCTGTGTTTCAGTGTATTCTAGAAACGTATATTTTCTTCAGTCACACGCGAAATCAAAAAGACTTGATATTTACACACGCCTATGAATAGATGTGCCCTGTATACAGGGTGTTTGGAAATTAGTTCAGCAGCTCTCGAATGGATGACTCATTTTTATTTATTGTATATTATAGACGCTCGACAACTACAATCATTTGTATCTAATTATATCAGATTAAATTAAACGACATTACAAAACATACTTCAGCGGAGGTTCAGTAGATACCACAGTGAAATTTACACTGAAAAGTGTACGTTAGGTTTACCAAAAGTATCAATTTGTTATCGTAATAGGCTATTGGACTCTTTATTTTAAAATTATCTTAAAATTTTCATACCGTGGTATTAGTCCACAAAAATTTTTATTTCGCTCACATGGATGATGCAATTGTTTTGTAGGATAAAATAGTACCCAAAATTTCAAATATTTAATTTGGTACCCTGTTTACTTACTGTGACGTCAGCCTTGTAGTATATAAACAAGTGCAAATAAGGTTCGGTATCGTTTATACGAGGGTCGATATAGTAATTACTCACGTATGTGTGTTTTGTGTTTAGAAGTCTGACGTCACACTTTAAACCATCATGATCGACTACGTTGTTGACATGTTATAAAATTGCAATTTTAAAATTGAAATAATAAATCAATCATGAGATTTTGTGAATACTAGCCGATAATTTCTGATTTCTTATTTGATGAATTATCATATTATATTTACATAATTTAACCTTTTTCTTTATAGTGTCAAATTCAGACTTCGATCATGTAATCTACATTACACAACGTTCCCCTTCTCAAGAGCCGGGACTGCTACAGTCAAAGCCCTCTGAGTGCACAGCTCGGAACCGAGGCCCATCCTTTAAGTGCACACTTCCCCTACGATCTTTTTCATCCCCACTCTTCTAACTCCTATCTTTATTTATTCAATCAGATGCTATAAACAGATGCTATAAACAATATATCTAAAACTCTATGAATATGATGGAAATGGAAAGTTTGAAAATAGCGCGCTTACGGTCGCACGTGATTGGTCGCAGATTATTCGAAGTGGGGGCTGGGGAACGTGCACTTAGTGGGCGAGTTCGTGTGCAGTAAGAGAGCGTGTGCATTTAGAGAGCGTGCACTTAGAGGGCTTTGACTGTAGTGTTAACACTTTTATTCCGGCATTGACATTTCAAACGGGGCAATGTATCTTAAATTTTCATGTCACAAGTGTAAACGCTTTTTACACTGGAGTACGATATCAAACACATATTCGTGTGGTTCACATAAACAGTTTTCCCTGTTCACATTTCTGTTCTTGGCCCAATCGTCGTTGCCTTAGCAATGTCCGACCCCTCTTCTTTCGCCTTATTTCAAAAGAAACAACCCTTACGTAAGTTGGCAACGGGCTCTATATAAGTATTCCGAAAATTACCTTATTGTTGAAATGCAAGGTTTAATAAAAAGACTTTCTACTCTTTGACAAGAAAAAAAGAGCTGTGTCGATTCGTGGACACACGACAGAAGCTGTGCTTCTTACGCATTTTATATTAATGTTTAAAATTTACGTATGCACAACAAAAACATCAAAATTATTAAATTTAACTGTTTTTGAAATTTAACTTCTTTAGCGACGTATCTATTTGAAAAAAGTAAGAAATCGAGGGAAGTAGAATGAAACAAATTAAGGGGAATTTAACTTGTCCCCTAAATTCCATGACACTGACAAGGACAGAAGTTTATAGTGTGTTGCATTTTGATTCGCAAAATAGTAACACAAGGATGAACATATATAGTCAGTGCTTGGGAATCTCACGTTTAAAATTACGAAAAATTGAAGTACAAAATAGTTTCTGTAATTTGACGTACATAAAAAACTAAAGAAGTTAAACTTCTTATGTGAGCTTATGAGGGTTTGGATCAATGTGTTTTTTTTTTATTAATAAGATATAAAAACAAAATTACGAATTTAATTTTTTTACGCATTAGTAAAAATATAAAAAAAAATCATGACTGAACAAGAAAAAAAATGAATTTGTGTTAATTTAGAATTTGAATCTGAGAGGTTAGCTTTTCGTATGGAGATATATTACCTATGTGTGATCAATAGTCACAAACTAAGGTCATTGTCAAACTAGATTTTTTGAAAATGCCTTCTGCAACCCAAAAAGTCAAATCAAATGCAAAAAACAATTTCCAGCGCAAAATAAAATTTTGATGGAGCCTTTTGATAGGCGCGGGGGCAGTGTTGCCAGATCCGATTTTTAAAATCCGTAGAGTGAAAAATCCGTAGATTTTCATAGATTGCCTCTAGATAAATTCATAGGTCTACAATGTTGATATGTTTGCAATAACAGTTGATTTTTGAAAATTTTTATTTAACATAAAACCGAAATATAATTTACGTGAAGTGAAAGCGTCGAACAAAGGGCGCTGAAAGACAATCTGGCTCCACCCTGATGTAGGGTTATAGGGCCGGTACTGACAATGACAACCTCATAATAGATTATTTAACCTCAAAATATATTTTCTGACCATACTTTCTGCAATCCAGCATAAGTAACTTGAGGTACAAATTAACAGTTTGCCAGTTTCGCCATTTACCAGTTGGTGCGTAAATAGACCTTAAAACGATAGTCACTTTACTTTCAAGCGTTGCCAAATCAAAGTATCGCCTATGGCAACACGTTTTTCAAGTTCTCACTTCGGCGCTATATTCAGCACACCGAACGCGCCACCGTCGCTCGCCTTTTATGAATCAACCCACGAGAATATTATTACCTACGTTTCATTTTTTTTTGCAGTTATACTTCTTTTGTCGCACTGACGGTAACATTTTCTTTGTTATAGAAGTTGCGCAGACAGCATGCAACGAATATATTGCGGAAGTAATGTTGCGGAGGTTGTTTCTGATAATGTCAAAATAGTTATTTCATAAAACAACAAAGTAGGTTATACTAGCGACATCGAACGGAACTTCATAAAAGCTATTAGTTTATACTTTTTTGCGTTTTAGTTGTTTTTCATAGACATGTTCTGAATGAATAACAACTTTTGATAGTTATGTAACCTCAATACTTCTATATTTTTTACAAAAAAATGGAAAAATGGAAAGTAAAAATTTCCATTTATGAAAATGGGGTTTAGGACTATGATGGTAATGTGTAAAAACGAACACAGTAACGACATCTCTCGGTATAAAAATTAAAAACCAAATACATTTGAATTTCAGTAAGTGTTAGATCGTTTGTCTCACGACTTTTTAGTGTATTTGCCATATGGCAACATACACTATTGGCGTCGGTCGGATGGCGGGACCTAGGGGTCGGACCAAAATTTCTCGACGTTTCATAACCTCCTAAACACTTTGGCACCATTTTTAAAAATGTTTATATATATATGTATATATATATATATATATATATATATATTTATATACGTATATATATATATATATATATATATATATATGTGTACGCGCGATAACTTTCGAAAGAGTTAATTGATTTCAACGAAATTCGGGCCACATGTTGAAATCCATCACCGCAAGAAGCCTATTTAAAATGGGCCTAATCGGGCTATTTTAAGGGTAGTTTTTAGGGGTTGAAAACTGTTTTTGGGCCCCAAAATACCGAAAAAATTCTCCGAATCGTTTCAAAATTGAAATTTAACCCTTTGGTAGTGATTAAAAAGTTTCTCCACAATTTTAATAAAATCGGCCCGACAGGACCGGATTTACAAATTTTATGAAAACACTAGTTTGCAAATAGTGACTTATTTATTGAAGGGTGTATTTAATTTGGTGTAGACGTTAGATTGATAATAATATTACAATTAAGAAAAAAATGTTATTTTAAGGGGTGTATTAAGGGGTTAAATTTTTTATTTTGCCCAAAAACAAACTTAATTTCACATAATAAAAGTATAAAACCACACGGCCCTATACAAGTAAATACACTATATTGTCGGCAGGGTTTTGGCACTGCGACCCGGGTTTTTGTTATTGTTTTCTGTTGTTATTTTATGAATTATTATTATATAGGTCGAAATGACATGTCATATTAACTTGATCTACAGTCGCAGCGCCTGAGGTGCCGATATTTCGCGGCAACCTTATGACGACACCGCGGCGCCCCGGGGAGCCGCGGCGCACACTTTGGGAATCACTGATCTACTGGATAAATAAATATTATTATTATTATTATCATTATTAGTGTATTTGCCATATGGCAACATACACTATTGGCGTCGGTCGGATGGCGGGACCTAGGGGTCGGACCAAAATTTCTCGACGTTTCATAACCTCCTAAACACTTTGGCACCATTTTTAAAAATGTTTATATATATATGTATATATATATATATATATATATATATATATATATATATATATATTTATATATATATATATATATATATATATATGTGTACGCGCGATAACTTTCGAAAGAGTTAATTGATTTCAACGAAATTTGGGCCACGTGTTGAAATCCACCACCGCAAGAAGCCTATTTAAAATGGGCCTAATCGGGCTATTTTAAGGGTAGTTTTTAGGGGTTGAAAACTGTTTTTGGGCCCCAAAATACCGAAAAAATTCTCCGAATCGTTTCAAAATTGAAATTTAACCCTTTGGTAGTGATTAAAAAGTGTCCCCACAATTTTAATAAAATCGGCCTGACAGGACCGGATTTACAAATTTTATGAAAACACTAATTTGCAGATAGTGACTTATTTATTGAAGGGTGTATTTAATTTGGTGTAGACGTTAGATTGATAATAATATTACAATTAAGAAAAAAATGTTATTTTAAGGGGTGTATTAAGGGGTTAAATTTTTTATTTTGCCCAAAAACAAACTTAATTTCACATAATAAAAGTATAAAACCACACGGCCCTATACAAGCAAATACACTATATTGTCGGCAGGGTTTTGGCACTGCGACCCGGGTTTTTTATTATTATTATTATTAAATAATGTATCATGGTGGTTAGAGAAACTTCGAGCTACACATAACATTTGACATAGGTTTACGCCCGACTCTGAAAATATATACAACCCTTAATGAAACAAGTTGAATTCTTGAGGGTTATATCAACTCAAGATGTAGGCATTACATCTACATCATCACCCGACAAATTCTCTCCTACACAGGTTACGCTTCAACTCCCGACATCTCCAATAGGCTCCAGGATAAGAAAACAGGGTGCAGGAGACTAGGTGAGAGATTTCTTTGAAGTGTGTGTTCTATTCAAAGAGCACTTTGCATGTGTGTTAGCAAACAGAATACACCTGTGTTATACCGTGCTAAATATACACAGGGTGTTTCAGTTGCCTCCTCTCAAAAATTGTTTGTGGAGATAATTTAATTTTAATTTTTGCAGCGAAATTCCTATAATAAAGTTGGTAATAGTATATATTGTGTACTAGTGCGGCAACTTGTACATTGGCCACGAAAGCGACGCTGAGCGCACGAACGAAGTGACTTGACTGATTTTTAAATATTGGTAATTTAAATTACTTTTAGGGTTCCGTACCTCAAAAGGAAAAAACGGAACCCTTATAGGATCATTCGTGTGTCTGTCCGTCGCACTGGCAAAGCTAATTTGCGCCGAACTACGGGACCGATTGAGTTGAAATTTGGTATACATATGTAAGTCGGTGACCCAAAGACGGACGTGTAACGTAAATAAATACATTTTGCACATGGGGGTAATTTTTTTGGGAAAAATTAGGAAACTAAAAAAAAAGTTTTGCAAACTGTACCGTGTGACATATCAAATGAAAAGGCTTGTGGTAAGGGTCTCAAATATATTTTCTTTATAATTTTAAAATAAATAAATTTAAAGTTATTTGAGAAAATAGATGAACAAATGACCATCCCCCCCTTATCTCCGAAACTACTGCGCCTAAAAATTTGAAAAAAATAGGGAATGTCGGGTCTCACCCATAGTTTACAAGAAAATTGAAACGAAAATCTTAAGTCTTAAAGTACTCACGGAAAACGGAATAGTACGGAACCCTCTTCTCGCGAGTTCGACTCGCACTTGACCGTTTTTTTAAATATCGTCTACCTCTGTTCTCTACGTCTCTTTTAGGGAATCTACTTTGCATTAATTATCTAGTGTAACTAATTTATAGATATCTGTATAAAATTTTGAACACCTCTAGTTTTAATATATATGAAACGTCATGTGTCGTCAATTTCGTAATTTAATATCAAATCTAGTAGATCCTGCATGTACTTATATTATCTATATTCTCTAATATATGTTGAATTTGTGTGAATCAGTAGCGGGCGAAAATAATAAAAAAAAAAAACTGAATACTGTCTTAATATACAAAACTAATAATCTCCTAAACTAACTTAGCTGAGTGGTCGAATTTGATTCATCAACATGATTGTTTTCATTAGTATATTCAATATTAAACAACTGAGATATTTATTTTTTAATTATTCGCATGTGTTTCTAAAGAGGAGGTTTTGTCAATACTATCATTTTTTTTAAATGAGAAAAATCTTTCAAATACTGTTCAAATATCATTTCTAAATAAAATATCCACGTTGAATCACATTCGTCTACTCTCAAAATACATATAAACGCTAATATCTCGTAAAGTAAAAGAAATACAGAGATTGCTTGTTAATTTTTATTTTTTATTAAATGTATATCAAAAACAATAATTGTTGAAAAAAGAACCCCGAATCCACATAATTCTTAAACTAAAAGTGTAATATTTTATGTTTACCAAGTTTCTACCGATATTAATGCTAGTGAATCCGCGAGTAAAAGCTACTACTGCATATAAATAACGTTGAATTTAAAGTGCATGGCATTTCCTTTGTAATTACGTGCAGAGAAAAGTTCTTATTTGTAAACGAGTCGCCGGTGAACCGACGCTCTATATTCTTCTTCTTTATACCTAATTTCCTCGTGTCGTCACCACGCCGCTTCTGACTGTCGACGCATGAGCGTCGAGTTCGATCTTAAACAGGGTTGACAGCAAAATTATGCGTGATATCCTACCAACCGAAGAAAGTCAGCCAACAGAATATACACAATACGTTCTTTATATTTTAAGGAAAGCGCCATGAAAACAAACAAACGATTTGTAGTTAACATCTGTTAACTCTTTCAGTTTTGGTGGTTAGTGTCACTAACCACCTCTTTCCGAATTTTTAAATTAAAATCCATGCCATTTAGCGACGACAATCGGTTGAATATCATGAAAGTTCGAACCATGCTTGACAAGATGTGACACCGTTTGGCGGTATATTGAATGAATGACTTCATTTGCGTCGAATTAAAATTGTGGCCAATGTAGTTACGGGAATTTCGAACTCTTTAACGATGTCTATTTTTTTCTTTGTAGGATTCTCGTCTACATACTTAATGATTTTTCGTTTGTTTGGTTAAGGAACACCTTTTTGGTTTCTCAGCCGCTGCAACTTTAAATTTACTAACAACAGTGACCAACAGCAGTGTTTACATTACTTTACATCAAACAACAATGGTTGTCTTAAGATAAAAATGTGTCTGAACCTGTTGAGACATGAATAAATTGTTGTTGTTGTGGAATTGTGTGTGATTGATTGGCAGGATATGTTATGTAAAGGTTATAAGATAAAATCGTTAAATAGAAGCAAATTATACTTTCTATTTATATTCTGCAATGATTGAAAATTCGTTATAAAGATGTTTTTAACCGACTTCAAAAAAAAGGAGGAGGTTCTCAATTCGTCGGAATCTTTTTTTATTTTTTATGTATGTTCCCCGATTACTCGAAACGCCTGAACCGATTTGGAAAATTCTTTTTTTGTTTGAAAGGATATACATCCCAGGTGCTCCCATGGTCATCGAAATCGAGGGAAATCTTCAAAAATGTGCGAAATCAAATCCACCACTAAAAAGTAAAAAATAAAAAAACTTAAAAAAAAAATATTAACCTCCTTCAAAAAAACCACAAAAAAGATGAAAATAATGACATTTTGAGGTCGGTGCCAATTTAATACGTAATTAAAAGTTCTAGTAATGAAATTGTCACCGACCTCAAAATGTCATTATTTTCATCTTTTTAGTGATTTTTTTGAAAGACGTTAATATTTTTTTTAAAAGTTTTTTTCGACAAAAAGTATTCGTAATGTAAAGGTATATTTTGCATTAACTCTTACGGGCAGTTCTAGGGGATTTCGAAAAATTTGTTATTTCGAGCAAATCGTTATATTGAGGTTCGTTACATTACGGTTACACTGTATATACAAATGTTCGTAATTTTGACAACTGAATAACAGTTTCTCTTTGGACACTCCTGTTGATAGGAGTTAGGGTTTCGCATACGTGTTTGGATGCATGTGTATGTGTGCAGACATTCTCGCAGATGATGACTCCTTAAAGGTGTATCGAATTTCCGGTAACATAATCAGAACGGTAGAACTAGAGTCAGTCTAAGACGTTCTGCTTGTTCGCTTTATGTTAGATCGTTTCTTTTCAACCGTCTACTCACTATCCTTTCATCCTAAAGTAGCTCACACACATTACGACTTTTGCTGAAACCCTTTTAAACAAAGTTAAATTACGCGACATTGTTTTAATTAATAGTAATAATGTTTAGAATTTAAAGTTTCGGATAATCATAAAATTAAAAGAAATTTTTCCCGTACGTTAAGAGATTTCATCTTTCTTAAGGCTATCGGAACGCTCTGAATTTTGTTTGTGATGTGACCTAGCGGTAAGGGGCGTGGTAGGCAAAAGACATATTGTGGATGTGACCTTCTTTAGCTCTGTCTCGCTCAAATCATCCGCACGTTTCAATTTTTGGCTGGTGCCAACTACGAGGCTAAAAAATCTTATTGCAAGGGTGCCGCTGTCAATTGATTACACAAAAGGAAGAGTCACTTTAGGTTTGTGATGGAACAGTTTTGTGAAATAAGTACGAATAAGGTCATAGTGTGACATTGAAAAGGTGTGTTTTTTTAGCACAATTAATGCCGACTTTTTTCTAGTAAATCGTACATAAATTACAAAAGTAGTCCATTAGGGACCTAGATTTGTCCTTTATCTTCCTTATAGAGAAAGAATTTTTGCAGAATGTTGACGAATAAGTCTACAATCATTGACAGCCGAAGCTCTATTTTTGGCTTAAATTCAGAGCGTTCCGACATCCTTAAGCATTTGAAATAATGCCAAATAATTTTCTTCTGATGTCTATCTATCACGTCATAATTGTTAAACCTCTAATGCGATTTCAATTAAATTTGGTATACGCTTGATAGAAACCTTATTTTAACTCTGGCATCGTAGTCGGATAAAAGTTAGTACCAGTAGTTTTATCAAAATCTATTTCCCGTTCTTGTTTGGTGCAGATAGACACAATTCTAGAAACATATTTTCAAAAAAAAAAGAGATGCGTCAGTTCGTGGACACACAACGGAAGCTATACTCCTTACGCATTTTAAAAACAATAACATAATTAAAATAAAAAAATTAAACTTAAAAAAACTTAATTATTGAATAAAAATTTTATTTATTAATAAGACATAATAAAATGGCATTAGTAGAAAAAAAATATTGACGTTGTCTGGGGTCTAATCAGCCACCTTCTACTTCCAACATAGCCCGATTTAACCGCTCGGCCACACAACGCGCTTGCTTTAAGTATATTATTCTGAGTATTATAATAAATAATTAATATATAATATCAGAGTATAGAAGCACCATCTGAACTGTAATAATATCAACGACGTACGTGTTCTAGTCCTTTCCTTGTCTAAGGTATAATCTAAACACAAATACGCCTTTGATTCGTGAAATCGTCACGAAATGTAACGCTCGTTTTTTCCCAGTCGACTGCCTTATAAGAAGCTTGTGTCCGCCACTTGCGTCCGGTCCTCCGTTAGGAAGCATAATTTCCACAAATATACTCGCAAAAAAACATCTGTATGATACATTTTTTATAACAGACTTTTGTTTATAGCAATTAAAGTATAGTACACGTTTCCATGAATTTCATTAAGGTCCTCTTCAAAGGGAATAAAAAAAACCCGGGTCGCAGTGCCAAAACCCTGCCGACAATATAGTGTATTTGCTTATACAGGCAGTGTGGCTCTATTATGCAAACTTAAGTTGGTTTTTGGGCAAAATAAAAAATTTGACTACTTAATACACCCCTTAAAATAACATTTATTTCTTAATTGCAATATTATTATCAATCGAACTTCTATACCAAATTATATACAACTTTCAGTAAATAATTCACTATCTGCAAAGTAGTGTTTTCATAAAATTTTTAAGTCCGGTCCTGTCGGGCCCATTTTATTAAAATTTTAGGGACACTTTTTAATTACTACTGGAGGGTTAAATGTCAATTTTGAAAGGATTCTGAGAATTTTTTCGGTATTTTGGGGCTCAAAAACATTTTTCAACCCTTAAAAACTACCCTTAAAATGCCCCGATTACGCCCATTTTAAATAGGCTTCTTGCGGTGATGGATTTCAACACGTGGGCCAAATTTCGTTAAAATCAATTAACTCTTTCGAAAGTTATTGCCCGTACACATATATATATATATACATATATATATATATATACATATATATATAAACATTTTTAAAAATGGTGTCAAAGTGTTTAGGAGGTTATGAAACGTCGAGAAATTTTGGTCCGACCCCTAGGTCCCGCCATCCGACCGACGCCAATAATGTATGTTGCCATATGGCAAATACACTAATAAAAGCAAAGCCGATCCGTCAAGAATTGCGACCTATAAAGCTTGGACTTGCGTATATAAGTACAGACCAGCGAATGATTCCGGTTCGTGATTTACAAAAATGGCAAATAATTACCTTCTTCTTTACAGCCTCCTCCACATGGGTATCAAATGAAAGAGTATGATAAATAGAATCAGCAGTGTGACTTCACAAATCCAAAATAGCGGCCGACACAAAAAGCAAATCATCTATTTCTTTAGAACTCCCTTGATATGTGTATCAAATGAGAGGATAAGACAAGTAGAATTATACAGTAAACTGTGTGACGTTATTAAAAATCCAATATGGCAACCAAGAGGCGTAACTAAAAAACATTTTTTTGCTAATATTTTATTAGCAAAAAAATGTTTATAAAGACAGTATTGCAGTGTACTAAAAAGGAAAAAAAATATTAATTTAAGTTCATAATTATAAAAGCGGAAGTTCCGTTACTGTTTTTAGTGTATTTGCCATATGGCAACATACACTATTGGCGTCGGTCGGATGGCGGGACCTAGGTGTCGGACCAAAATTTCTCGACGTTTCATAACCTCCTAAACACTTTGCCACCATTTTTAAAAATGTTTATATATATATGTGTATATATATATATATATATATATATATATATATATATATATATATATATATATATATATATATATATATATATATATATATATATAGGTATATATGTGTGCGGGCTATAACTTTCGAAGAAGTTAATTTATTTTAACGAAATTTGGCATACATGTTGGAATCCATCACCGCACGAAGCCTATTTAAAATGGGCCCAATCGGGCCATTTTAAGGGTAGTTTTTAGGGGTTGAAAAATGTTTTTGGGGCCCAAAATACCTAAAAAATTCTCAGAATCGTTTCAAAATTGAAATTTAACCCTTTAATAGCAATTAAAAAGTGTTCCTAAAATTTCATTAAAATCAGCCCGACAGAACCGGATTTAAAAATTTTCTGAAAACACTAGTTTGCAGATAGTGAGTTATTTCCTGAAAGGTGTTTTTAATTTTGGTGTAGACGTTTGATCGACAATAATGATGTAGTTAAAAAAAATGTAATTCAAAGGGGTGTATTAAGGAGTTAATTTTTTTATTTTGCCCAATAATCACCTTAAGGTCACATAATAGAGCCACAAGGCCTGATGTATTAGCAAATACACTATATTGTCGGCAGGGTTTTGGCACTGCGACCCGGGTTTTTTTTATATATTGGTATCGACAGAGCTGTAATTCTGTTAAAATTCAACTTTTTATGTTATCTGTACATCGCAAATATAATATCGGAGAAACTTTAACGACCTCCATTTAGAAAATGTAAGTTCAAGTAAACTGACATGAAATGTGTTATAATTTATAGCGAGACCCCCGAACAGTAATCTGTGCCAATCAGACGTACATTCTGAAAGACAGCGTTTTGACTGTTGAATAGAGTGAAAACGTCTGACCGTTCTCAAGTGCAGTTATAACGATCATAACAACGCGGTATAAGGCCTGAAATGAAGCGCAGTATAGGAAATGGTATCTCATCAAATGTTAATTTTCAACATCTATCATGGTTTAGGATGAAAACATTTGTCATGCGAATTTCTCAGATTGCAAAATATGCTTACGGGAAATTTCGAACCGTAGACGAAAAATTCATTTTATTACTGTTTTTACTAGCTGTGACTAAGCACTAAGCTTCACAAAAGTTGGCTTGCTGCTCAAAAATTTCAAAAAAAACCCGGGTCGCAGTGCCAAAACCCTGCCGACAATATAGTGTATTTGCTTGTATAGGGCCGTGTGGTTTTATACTTTTATTATGTGAAATTAAGTTTGTTTTTGGGCAAAATGAAAAATTTAACCCCTTAATACACCCCTTAAAATAATATTTTTTTTGTTAATTGTAATATTATTATCAATCTAACGTCTACACCGAATTAAAGACACCCTTCAATAAATAAATCACTATCTGCAAATTAGAGTTTTCAAAAAATTTGTAAGTCCGATGCTGTCCGGCCCATTTTATTAAAATTTTAGGGACACTTTTTAATTACTACTAAAGGGTTAAATGTCAATTTTGAAACGATTCTGAGAATTTTTTCGGTATTTTGGGGCCCAAAAACATTTTTCAACCCCTAAAAACTACCCTTAAAATACCCCGATTACGCCCATTTTAAATAGGCTTCTTGCGGTGATGGATTTCAACACGTGGGCCAAATTTCGTTAAAATCAATTAACTCTGTCGAAAGTTATTGCCCGCACACATATATATATATATATATATATATATATATATATATATATATAAAAATATATATATATACATATATATATAAACATTTTCAAAAATGGTGCCAAAGTGTTTAGGAGGTTATGAAACGTCGAGAAATTTTGGTCCGACCCCTAGGTCCCGCCATCCGACCGACGCCAATAGTGTATGTTGCCATATGGCAAATACACTAAAAAACAAATTTTTGCTTTAAAAATTGAATAAAAAAACGCGATATACGTCAATATTTCATTTGATTACATGACAAATTTCGAATTATGGGAAGGCAAATTAATATTTTGAAGTTCTTTCTTTACACACTTATGTTTAAAATACTGGCAAATTTGTCTTACTTAATAATCTTTTTCAAATTTAATTTTTTCTGTACAAAAATTTATGTAAAACTATTTTGACGTTATCAGAAACAACTTCCGCGACATAACTTCCGTAACACATTCGTTGCATGCTGCGTTTGCAGCTTCCGTCGCAGAGAAAATTTTAACCGCAGTGCTTCAAAAGAACTATAACTCCAAAAATGACGATTAAACATTAGAGTTTAGAATTTAATTTAGTTCTAAAATGGCTGACAGCTAATTTAATAGTTCTTTCAACAATATTTAAATAATATACTCCATATTCTTGGAACTAGAGGCTTGTAATAGAGGAGATAACAGCATTGCTCCATTTCCAGACCTCATGTTGACAACTGATTTTCGATTATCGTAGGCGCTGAAGTGCCCAAAGTAAGTTAATTTAGCAAAATATGTAAAATCTAAAACGACGCGTATGGAAATGAACTTTTTGCATCCCCGTACTAGACACGCAGATCTGGCAGAAAGAGTTTAGGAAATATCCGGATAAAAGCACTATCTAGCTTTAAATGCCTGAAGCATCATTCAATTAATAAACAATAAAGAGTTTTTTTTATGCGCAGGGGAAAACAAACGAACGCGAATATTGCCAAATCTGTATGCAGCGCCACTATGAACGTTGGCCATGTTTGCAGTTGTAGCAAATACGATTTTAAAATATTTACATGTGTTGACTGCATACTCGAAATCTTAACATGCACAGTAGAAGCTCGATTATCTTTCCGCCAAATAGTTAATCATAATACATACAGTGTGTAAGTTTAGTGTGATAAGATCACTCTTGTGTCGGTCTATCCGTCTGTCACAACTTTTTTCTCAGAATCTTTTGAACGAAAAAAGTTGATATTCGGTATATATGTACAGTTAGATGATCCAACCATGAACCTATAGCATAAATTAAACGAATTCCGATTTGAGGGTTTGGAGGATAAATTAGAAAATTAAAAAAAAAGAATTCAAGTTCATCGTGTGACGTACCAAAAAGGGCTCGTTGTAAGAAATACAACTATATTTTTTTATATTTTAAAAATGCATACCTAGTTTAAAAGATATTAAAGAAAATATATGAAAATCGAGCATTGTCCCCCTTATTACGGAAACTATTGAGTCTAAGATTTTGAAAAAAATAGCCAATATAGAGCCCTACTCATCTTGTCTTAAAGTTCTCACGGAAGACAGAATGTTACGAAATTCTTCACGCGAGTTCGGCTTGCACTTAACCATTTTTTTAAAATTATTATTGCAGTTTTTGTGAGTGCCTGTTTTTAGTTTAATAGTAAATAATTAGTAAATAGCTAATAATTAGTTTAATAAATAATACATTTTCACGGGAATGTGGACAAAAATTACAACAGTTCTGAAAATTGCAACGTTTCGTATATTAGCTTATACTATCAGGCAACTAGAATAATCACAATAACATAAAAAAAATAGTCCAATCACAATATTACAAAAAACATTTTTTTAATAAAATTAAAATACTAAAACGTTGCAATTTTCACAATAGTCTAGCTAATGTAATTTTTGTCTACATTTCCGTGAAAATCAATTAGTTAAAATAACCTTTTTGGTGTTGCTAAATGGATAATTTAAACCGTGCAGTCAACACATATATTAAAATCATATTTGACTGTAGCTTCTCTGTATATAGAAAACCGTACGGCGCAGCGGCGCTATCTTAATATTGCAGCTCCTCCCTTATCATGACTAATGGGCCGAATTCACCAACATTACTCCTGCATTCAGAGCGGACGCCCTCTCTCACACAAACTGATATATTTACACACGCTTGTTGAAAAAAATTTTAAATTTTCGATAATGGTGCACATTTTTCATCCACTGTCTTACAGGTATTTTTCATTTACAACTGACGGAGAACGATTTTTTTTCCCAGTTAAAAAGCATATTTTTAACTACAGCTTATAGCCCAATTCATATTTTACAACCGTTTCTTAGACCAGTTTTATTTTTGTTTTAATTTAAAATTGTGATGGGCGAAGAGTCCGGTAACAATTTGAATTTGACTAAGATTTAATTTTTCTTTTTCGACAAAAATGTTTATCAAAGCAAGAAGTCATGATTTATAATACTACAACAAATACAATAATAAATTACGCCAATTCGCACGTAATGTGATTTTATTTATTTTTTTTTACTCTCTATGATCTCTTTTTGACTACAAAATCTGGTAGATTCGTGACAGATGTGGTTCGAATACAACAAAAATGTAGTTAATTTCAAACATTCAGTACGCTTGTCTTAACAGAACACGCACCCATATTCACAAAATGTAGTAAAATAGTTAAATGGTTGATTTTGTGTTAAAACAGTACATGCAATGCCATCTAGCGCTTGCAGACAAAGCACACCATACCAGCTGAAAAACGGTACGTGTAACGAAATTAGCCTAGAAGTATTGTGAACATAGATATATACTAGATTGCTAACGTCTATATCTCAATTAGCATTGTACGGAATGTGCTGATTAGAGAGAGAGAGAGAAGGGGAGAGGGAGAGAGAGAGAGACGCAAATGCCGTAAAAAGCGCACGAGATTCTAAAAGACTTAAAATTACATTTCATTGAAAACTTACAATAAATTTTGCATTAATAGCATTATTAATATTCCAAAAATTCAAAAAATAGATTTTTAGAACACACTTTTTAAGTGCGTTCCAAAAATTACAACAGTGTTTCTTTTCCAACAGATTTTTCAATATTTTCAGAATAATTAACAGTCAAAATAGCTATTCAAGCAAAATGTTATTGATTTTTGTAAGTTTGATTGATATTTCTATTGAAATAATATCGTGTACTTTAAGTCTTTTGGAAGCGTCAGGGTCGTCCGCAATCTAATGTTATAAATGTATTTACGATTGTATATTGCAATAATCTTTGAAACGGTGAATTGACAAACTATTTTGCCTTAAAAAAGTACATGCAGTGACATCTAATGTTGGCAAACGAAGCCACTCTTGAAACAGATTTTGAATGTAGTAGTGTTGTACTGGTATGTTATGATACTACGAAGGTTGTAAAGAGCAGTAATAAAATAAATACGACAGTTCACACTAGTATTTAAGTGATAGTGTTGTTATATTATAAGCAATGTGCTGCTAATAAAGCAATAAACATAAGCGATTGTCAGTTGTCAGAGTTTTCGCGTTCATTAGTTAACGAAACATGGCTCACTGCGATGGTAATATTATTATTGCATGTCATTAAAACTGAATAATTATAATACAGTATGAGTTATATAATCATGGCGGATTAAGAACACATATAAAGAGTTTTTGATTCAAATGTGTTTGTTCGAAGAACAAAATTTTGCCCAAGGAATCAATATTATTTTAAATTACAAATTTTATGAAAACACTTGTTTGCGAATAGAGAATTATACTTACTGAAGTCTATAGGTATATAATTTTGTGCAAATCATGAATTGGAATTAAGAAAATTATATTATTTTAAAGGGTTATTAAGGGTTTGAATTTTTTATTTTGTTCAAAAACAAACATATTTATGTTTGACTTGAACATAATAAAAAAATTCACATAAAGCCTACTGAACAGTTTGGCACCATTTTTGAAAATATTTATATATCGCCAGCCCGCAATAAGGAACTTCGTTCCCAAAACCTGTTGACATGTCCGGGTTCTGGGCTCTAAAATCTGTGGTTTTCACGTGTCTTGTCCTGGTTGCCAAATTTTAGAGATGGCAACCCTATATTTAGCTTTTGTTGCCGAGATGACATTTTATACAATGTACAAAATATACATAAACTGACTGCTATAATACGAACAGGAAGCACCGTTTTGCACTTCATGTACGGATTATTTAAATCGGATTTGGCGCGACGCGGACCGCCGGATAAAAAAGCCTTATAACTCCCTTTATAGTCGACAAAGTGACCGGCTACGAAAATATCACTTACAATCTAAAATAATATCGGCCTTATTTCTTGTTACTTTGAGTGGGGATTTGTCTCAAAGCCGTCGCAAAGGAAGTCAGTTTTTTTTATAAAGAAAAGTCCCCAAATAATTTTAGTTCTGTGAACAATATATTTAGTTTTCCTTGCGTAACATGTCACGAAAACTGGTATCCCATTTGGGTCAGATTACAAAGTGTATCAGCGGGTAGTGGACGGATATTATCAAGGTCTAATTTGCGTCCAGGCATGATGAGAAATAATAAAAATAAAAAGTAGTTTATTGTCTTACAGTCAAAAAATTACATAAGATTACAGATCTATGGTCATAACTCATAACTCTTACAAATTTTTAACTTCCTAATATACATTGGGAAGTTATTTTTTATTTTTCGGTTACTACAATATTTTTGAAAAGCAGTGTGAGCATGTTTTTTTCTAGTACGAAATTTCGAAAATTCAAGATAATATCGACTTAACTGGATGCCAATCATCGCATATTAACGTTAATTAACGATAATATGAATAAATTATATAGAAATCGGTCCATGTGTTCTTTTTGTTTAGACAAAAACGCTGCAAAAAGTGGATTTTACACGAAATCTCGCAAGTAAAAACTACGGGTATTAACTTTGTCAGGATGCTAATCGAAGCGTTTTAACGTTAATATTATTCGAAAGAAATTTTATCAAAATCGCTCCAGTCGTTATTTTTGTTCAGACAAAAACGTTGGAAAAAGTGGTGATTTTACACGAAATCCCACAAATAAAAACTACGGGTATTGATTTTGTTAGGATGCCAATCGAAGCGTTTTAATGTGATTCGAAAGAATTTTTTATCAAAATCGGTCGTCGTTTTTTTGTTGCAATAAAGTGTTTTTTAGGATTTTTTGAAAAAGATATTTAACATTCGACATTGATCATCTGGGAAGTTGATCGTGTAGTCTTCAAAGGTCGTACTTGTAGAGTTCCAATACGGTTTGTTATTTTTCAAATGAAGAAAATAAAATAATGAATAAAAAAAACCCTGTATTATTTATGCACGAATTGCGTTTTAAGGCATGGCAAAATATTTGCACACAAAAAAATTGGCAATTTAGATTTTTATGAAGAGATATTTTGTAGAGATAAAACCGGTCAAGCATGAATATACTTACTTTATGTGCCGAGGGTTATGTAGATGTACATCATACGCTATATTTTCACCGTCCTCTCAGAAATATTAAAATAAACCTCTATATTCTCGATTTTGTCAAAATAATAGGTACTTTCAAGAAAAAAACAAATTTTTAAAATAATACTTCTTTTGGGGCACTGAGGGCAAAATTTTCTCTTGTTGCAAAAGTTGTGTACGCAGCATGCAACGAATATGTTACGGTAGTTGTTTCTGATAACGTCAAAATAGTTATTTCATAAAACAGAAAGGTAGCTTATACTAGCGACATCGGACGGAACTTCTTAAAAACGATTAGTTTATACTTTTATGCGCTTTATTTGTTTTCCATAGACATGTCCTGAATTAATAACAAATTTTTGAAAGTTAAATAACCTCAAAACTTGATTTTTTTTTAATTATGGATTCAGCAGTAGAAAACCCTTTAATAGTTAAAAAGTTACTTTATGCAGGCACTAAACATGTTACTTTTGAAAATAGAACAAAGGTAAAATGTATATAAATTATAAGACCACAAACATAACCCAACCTGTGTTTAAAAATGTTTTTCCAACTTTATTTATCATCTCCCTAGACATCCTATTTTACTTTATCAATGTACATTTTTTACGAAAATGTTAATATCACGTCAAAGAAGTATAACTCCTGCCGCGGTACAGTATTTACCTTCAAGGTGAGACCTTCCAGCGATACGTCACAAACATTTTTTTTTAATTTTTTCTGCACGTGTAATTTCGACTTCGACAACTAGGCGTTGACAAATAATTCAGACTTCATAGACAGACAAACAGACAACAGAGTTTAAGATTCGTGTTTACTGTTTTAATACGGAACTCTGAAAACACAACAATTTATTTTCTTCTCAGACTAAAATACAACAAAATAAGACGTTAAGTTGCTCTTTTGCAATTTCACAAAATGAGAAGTCGCAAAGAGATATTTCTGTACGTTATAAAAAAGTTAATAAAAATGCTAACATTTTATTACGAAGAAATTATTGTCAATTATTCATAATAATATTTTTTGCAAAAAATAAGCCGGTTTGTTTCAAACGAGTTTTAAACAAATAAAACAAAAAAAACGCGCACGTCTAAAATCAGAACCAACGTTTATTAAAAGCTCAAATACATCTTCTTAAATAATAAATGTGAGACTTTAGAATGAATTTATCTGTGCAAAAAGAGCGTATAGTACGTTTAAAGTTTACAGAATGTTGTGCAGCGTTTCGCAATGCAGAACCAGTGGCGTCTCGTCTAATGAATCATTTATTTTTATATATACATGTATTTAATATAATTCAATTTTAAACGCTTATGACATCTGTTCTCGAACGACTACATGCAATTTGCAATAATAATTATAAAAAAAAAATCTTTCGGGATTTTAAGCTTATTGTTTGCTACTGTTGGTTTTAGAGATTATTTTTCTCTCTAATGACGAAAAATAAGTTAATGTCTTAAAATTAATGTTTTCGGTAAAAAATTACAGTTTAAAAAATTTTAACAATTTTATTACAAAACATAACATTCAGAAATAACAAATGTCGTCATCGGATGGCAATCTGTTTATTAGTGTATTTGCCATATGGCAACATACACTATTGGCGGGACCTAGGGGTCGGACCAAAATTTCTCGACGTTTCATAACCTCCTAAACACTTTGGCACCATTTTTAAAAATGTTTATATAGAATAGAATAGAATAGAATAGAATATAATACTTTATTAAAGACTGCATACGCAGTATAAATAGCGTCATACGTAAAATAGTTGCATAAAATATATAGAATTTAGATAATAAAATATTCATTAATATCGTAAATACATACATATATATGTATATATACATATATATGTACATATATATGTATATATATATATATATATATATATATATATATATATATATATATATATATATATGTGTGTGTGTGTGCGGGCAATAACTTTCGAAGGAGTTAATTGATTTTAACGAAATTTGGCCCACGTGTTGAAATCTATCACCGCAAGAAGCTTATTTAAAATGGGCCTAATCGGGCTATTTTAAGGGTAGTTTTTAGGGGTTGAAAACTGTTTTTGGGCCCCAAAATACCGAAAAAATTCTCCGAATCATTTTAAAATTGAAATTTAACCCTCTGGTAGTGATTAAAAAGTGTCTCCACAATTTTAATAAAATCGGCCCGACAGGACCGGATTTACAAATTTTATGAAAACACTAGTTTGCAGATAGTGACTTATTTATTGAAGGGTGTATTTAATTCGGTGTAGACGTTAGATTGATAATAATATTTCAGTTAAAAAAATGTTATTTTAAGGGGTGTATTAAGGAGTCAAATTTTTTATTTTCCCAAAAACCAACTTAAGTTCGCATAATAATGCCACCCTGCCTGTATAAGCAAATACACTATATTGTCGGCAGGGTTTTGGCACTGCGATCCGGGTTTTTTTAACAGTTGTCGGTAATATTAAGTGGCGCTGAAGTTTCTCAATAGAATAGAAACATTTTATTTCCGCCCTATTATATTACGTAACTGACCACTAATGGTGCAAAATATTCGTACAGGTCCGCAAGTATTATATTTATATATTATACCAATAAAACAAAAACCAGTGATTCCTCACAAAAAAAAACATGTGTGCGACAAGAATAATTGATATCAAGTTAAGTAAATATTGAGCTTCGTAATCGTTAGTAATTGTTTATTGAGTACTAGATGACGCTTTGCGATTGCATACATACTGAACGCAGATGTTGTGCATTTTGACAATTTCAATTGTAACCCAATTTGACGAGACGCCCATATTTTCGAACAGACAGATGTCTGTAATATTCAGCTGCTTTTTAAGACAAGCTGGCAATTCAAAGTATTTTCAATGAAATCTTACTTCGGGCATTTACCGAAACTGGACAATATTCCCAACTTTGGCAAAATTACGATTAAAAAAATAATTACAACAAAAAATCCGACAACGGCGCAAAAATAAACAGCTTTTTCATTCAAATTTAATTAGGATCTGGAAGCTACACAAAAAATGGTGCGCGTCGGCTCTCACAGATCGTCTGTCGGAGTCGGCTCTTCGAACCGGTTCAGATCTGAGTTACCCAACTCTAGTTGTACCTCCTTCACATATTGCCTCGGATAAACGGGGCTTTACTGTAGTTGGGTCATTGCGTGCTGACCGTATAATAATTGCACCAAAAAATCTGGAAACTGTATAAAATTTAAAGTCATATCGACATGGAAAATAATGTAAATTACTTTACATAAAGATGTAATAGGTATAATTTGCAAAAGGGCACATATTTCCATACAGTAGATACGCTATGTAGGTTGTTTAACATCTGTGAGAAGTAGCGAATGAAATAAAGTAAACATTATTTCGAAAACTGTTGAAAAGTTTAAAATTCACCCTCACTACTGTACATCATTTTAACCGTTAACAGTAGAAACAAAACGAAAAAAGATCGCTTCAGAGAAAGAGTACCAATATTACCTCTCTGTCTTTAACAAAGTCTAATCAAACATTTACTGTAATTTTACTACCCATCCATGTTAGCTCAGATTCACGAAGTTAGACGGAGAGCACACCGTAAGATTTCTTATGTATACAATACATACACAGCCTAGCTCTTAATCAGGGTAGACTGTAGAGCGAGATTGTCTTTCAGCGCCCTTTGGTCCGACGCTTTCACTTCACGTCAATTGTACTTCGGTTTTATGTTAAATAAATAATAGATCCTAAATCTTCAAAAATCAACTTTCATTGCAAACATCAACACTATGGATTTATCTAGAGATATCTACGAATTTTTAAAAGTCAGATAGATAGATATTTCTTTATTTTGACAGACTAAAGTCTGTATTATAGCGTCAACAGTACTAAAGAATCACACTTTTGGCCCCATAGGGGTTACAACAGCGTTACATATATATGTAAAATTAAAACTTAGAGGTTAAAATATTCTGCTATGTTAAAGAAAACATTGTCTATTAAGAACTGTTTTAAATGTTTATTAAAATTGTTAAAATTATTTATTGTTTTGATGCGATCCGGAAGAGAGTTATATAAAGTTGTACCATGACAACACTCCCTCCGCGCCTCTCAAAAGGTTCCATCAAAATATTAATTTGCATTGGAAATTGTTTTTCGCATTTGATTTGGTTTTTTGGCGCCCCTTGCCACCTGGCGCCTAGAGCGACCTCTTCTCTCGCTCTACCACAGGGCCGCTGCTGATTATACAAAGTCTGTGTCGGCCGAAGAAATACGGCTCCAATGTAGGCGCAGCCTTAGAACTTACACTGGGGCAAACAAGCATGAAGGCAGTGTTATTCTGGGGGAACATTTCCGGTCATTTTTGAAGTTATACCTTTGATTAAAACCAATAGTCGTTTTAAGTTACATACAATGAAAAAAAATTAAAACTAACATTTTGAAAATATTGACTTTTTTTCTTTTTTGTCCTTGGTAATTAATATAAAAATGATTTGTCGGGAAAAGGACTTTTTAAGTAAACACTTATTTGTTATTTATAGCGACGTTTTGTCCCTTGCTTGGGACTTTTTCAAGCTTTATAACTATTAAATGTTTTGATCAAGTAGATAGAAAAGTTAAAATACACATGTAAATATAATTTTTAGTTAAACAATTGTTCGTTAAAAAGTTTGTAATAATTCCGAAAATATTTTTACGGTTGATGTTCAAACTATTTTATTTTATTGATGAAACGTCGCTATAAATAACAAATAAGTGTTTACTTAAAAAGTCTTTTTCCCGACAAATCATTTTTATTTTGAAAATGTTTTCAAAGATTTGAGGTAATTTTTTTGTAAGTATTATTCTTAAACTTTTTGAAGATTTCATTTCAAAAAATTATGTGTATGTATATTAAAGATTAGTTTTTATATAAGCCAAAGTAGTATAACTTTAAACGCGAATACACGTACCTACTTTTTATATTTACGTCAAAATATAGGTCTTAGTGAGGACCTAGTCCTACTTTCATACAAAAAATGTTTTTTTTTCATTCAAAAATGACATTAAAATAAGATTTTGAGAACAATGTATGCACAAGCTCTTAATTTATTTTCTGTAGATAAATGGACTCTATAATTTAATATGGGTCGTATTTATGTATGTAGCCAAACGTAAACTACTCTGTTTTCTCGTCGTTGGCAGAACTTTATGTGTGTGTACGTTTGTAACACTGGAGTCAACCTATACCTAAGGTGGCACCAACTGCAGAAGGTGGATGAGAAAATTCTCTCAGACATCTAGCATACATATATCGTTAATTTAGTCACGATACAGAACTGTGCTTTAAATAAATTCAATCAAATACAGCCTAGAGTTGGGTAACTCAGATCTGAACCGGTTCAAAGAGCCGTCTCCGACAGAAGATCCGTGAGAGAAGACTCACTTTTTTTGAGCCGACGGATCAACGGTACGCGTAACTCAGTGAAACACTTAACACACAGAAGCACGTTTTACACTTACGTATCAGTTCTTGCTTTGATAAATCTGTCAGCTCAAATGACTCATGCATCACACGTTTGGCTATGCATTCTTGATTCTATACAGGTCGTGATATGATTGACTGAACTAGATAACTCAGTGGCAGACTGCAGTAACATATTCAGAACTCGGCTCTTTTTGAACCGGTTCAGTGAGCCGGCTCACATATGGGATCCAGATGCAAAGATGCAGAACACTAAAAAGACCCGTTTTTCCCATCTCTACTTTAAGGACCTCGACATTAGATCTATAATGCAAAAACTAGTTTTGTTTTGAATCTTCTTTCAAAGCCGAACAAAAAACGCAACTTCAACGATTTTGTGACGATACTCAAATGACAGCAACTTGTATCAAGCGACTAAAATTTCGTGTCCTTATTTCTTTCGGTTGATGTATATATAAGTCGTGAAACAGCCAGAACAATTCATTCGACTTCCGACTTCACACGACGTGACTCCTAGTTGGAGACTCTTTTTGACCTCCACGAATAGCGAGATAAAGTATGTAGGCTAGATATCCCATGTTCTCATAACAGGGATCTGTTATTCCCGGGCAAGGCCTGGTAAAGACTAAAGACGGCTATATTTCATTAAAGAAGTTCGTGACAGCTTAAGGCTGCGGAACGCTCTGAATTTAAGTCAAATATAGAGCTTCGGCTGTCGACTGATTGTAGACTTATTCGTCAACATTCTACAAAAATTCTTTCTCTATAAGGAAGATAAAGGACAAATCTAGGTCTCTAATGGACTACTTTCGTAATTTATGCACGATTTACTAGAAAAAATTTGGCATTAATTGTGCCAAAAAAACACGTTTTCAATGTCACACTACGACCTTATTCGTACTTATTTCACAATATTGTTTCATCACAATCCTAAAGTTTTTTAAATCTTCAAAATATTTCCAAAAATTAGAGTAATCAACTGACACGCTTGCAATAGCATCTTTTAGCCTCGTAGTGTGGCACCAGCCAAAAATTAAATCGTGCGGATGATTTGAGCGAGACAGAGCTAAAGAAGGTCACACCCACAATATATCTTTTGCCTACCTCGCCTCTTACCGCTGGGTCTCAGCACAAACTGTGTGAAAGTGATCCAACACTGTTAATAAGTAGTATATCTTTAATAGACTATCTACAAACCCGGGTGAAGTCAGACCAGGCTATTAGTTTTAAATATCAACGGATGTAGGAGTTAATAACAAAATTATACCGGACATACGATAGTTCGGTACCGAACACGAGTTATAAGCCCATACATACATATTATAGTGATAATTTTAAAATTTGCATACAAACAAGAACCCTGTTCGTAGCCTATAAAAATAAATTGCGATTCTTGTATTTAAATGGCGTAAACGAAATCGTATACTGAAAAATACAAATTCCCTGTTTGCTTACTTTTACCTATATATTCTATATATAAACATGCATAAAGAAAAAATGCACGTTACGGTTGTTGGCAGATGGAAATGAAGAAATTGTACCAACTATTATATTCACTACGATAATTAACAGTCTAGTATTCTGTAGTGGCACACCTGGGCTCTACTCCTAAAGCCATTGGAAAAAAGTCAGCCAATCAGGTAACGGAATCATTTAAACATCAAATATTTAACATTAAAGTCTGGTTAAAATTAATGCTCCGTTCGGTTTTTCTGCTATATTTTTAGTAATACTTGTATTTCTGATGAAACCAGGATAAGTTTAAAACTATGTGATGGATAGATATTAGATTTCAATCAAGTCTACTATACCGAAGTGTCATCTATGCAGTACTTTATCATCGATGTAAACTGTTTTATTGACAGAGACGGGAAAACTGTCATGCCGTGTGTATATGAAATAATTGTCATTCATTATTATTATTATTGTAATAACGTGACTATTCGAATTTTTCGGATATAATATGATTCGAAATTAATCAGATCTATTAGTACTATAGATACTTTGGTTGCACGCAAGTCAACGTTAATCAAATCATGTTTGGCTCAGGCTGTTATTCACAAGAGCTATTAAAAGCATTTTTGGGCAGGTATTTGAGGCACTGTGAAAATTTGTACAATAACTCTTAAGGGGTTAGGTGGGTTTAAAAATTTCAAAAAATCGATTATTTTTGTCTTATTAAATAGTATACAATATGTTTAAAATATTCTCCTAAAATTTCAAATCGATCCGCGTAAAATTCTAAGAGATAGACCCTTTGGAAGTTCCACCCATCAGGCCACGTCAGTGCAGCGCTTCGCAGGTTAAACGCGTTTATCTCAAAACTCAATTTTTTAAGTCGGTGGACACGATTTCTCGAAAAGTTATGAAGCGATTTTGTTCAAATTTTGCACACATCTTTGAAATAACATTATCTAGGCACTGAACGAAGGATTTTTTTACATTTTAATACATGGCGAAAATTTGACCAAAAAATGTGTGTTTTTGTTCAGTCTGTCAAAAATTCAAATTTTAATTTTTTTTTTCCTTCGTCCAATACCTAGATTTATCCATGTACTAACGAAATATTTTTGGTTTTTTGATTTTGGAGGAACCAATAATGAGTTATTCTGTCCACGGCAAGAGCATTTTTTTTTGAGACGTCAAGGGAGATGAGGTACCAACGGCTGAGTTTTCGGAATTTTTAAATAAAAATTTCACAAAATACTCTTTAAATATGTATCTTTGATATGTTGAATTGTTGAAATATAATATATATGATTGTATATATTAAAAAAAAAATAGTAAAAATACCCTTTTTTTGAACCTCTGAAACCCACCTAAACCCTTAAATAAAATCGGGCAAGTCGGTTAAGCCCCGCTATCCTTCAGCCAGGTTGTGTTTTTGTATTCGGATATTACTAAAGAGTTATTGTACACATTTTCACAGTGCCTCAAATACCTACCCAAAAATGCTTAATAGCTCTTTTTACAAAAGTTTCTTTTAAAAATCAGTACAGAATAATAAACCGGTATATAACAAAATGATGGGAAAAAAACAGCAATGCTGATTTTTTTACCACAAATTCGACGTCAGTGGTTTTACTTTAAAGCCACATATATAAAATGATGGTCTGATATTGTAAGAGTTGAAAAACATTTTAGAAAATTTAATTTCCCTAGCGAAAATCGATTGCAATAACGTCGCATCTGTTGAACGGTGGTTTTCCGTTAATTAGGAATGTATTTATACAATTTAGCTTAATTGGTTTTATTCTCAGCTTGTTTACGTATTTAAATTTTTTTTAATACCGCACACTTCCCGATTTGAATCAGACCAATTACGTCACTAACTGAGAGACAATTCTTAATATAATTTATTGAACTGCAGAAAGGATTTAAAATACATTCTTCCAAAGAAATATTTATTTTTCAACAGGAAGTCAGTTTATAATTTTTCTAAAATGTCAGTCATCAATTGTGCAATGAAGAAATATTTTTTTTTCCAATTATAGTACGTACCATGGATCTAAAAGACTCGGAAGTTAGATGCAAATGGAGGCTTGCGCAGGTACAGTCGGTTGAAAAACTACAAATTTCCGCTATATTATTATTTTTAATTTTTCTTTAATCTAAAGGTCTAATTCCTTGCATAAAGTCATCCAAAAAATTATTTTTCGTGCTTGTCTATGCAAAACTGTATTAGGCATCTTGATCAATTAACAATCAAAGAAAGAACTTAACAATAGCGTACTGGACTGTACTGTATAACAGGAAAGCGACAATTGACAAGAAAACCAGCGATAACCAATCACCGACGAGAGAACGTTCTATGCCGATAACTGGGAGGTGGTAGGAGTCTTCCTTTCCCACAAAACAACCAGGATGGCTCTAAAATATGCATTTGCGACGCTGTTTGTGACTAACTTCAGAACCTTTTAGAACTGTGGCGAGTATTATACGTAAAAAAAAAACTTCAAAAAACAACTTGTACCAAAAACCAACCACAAAATTGCATTTCGTTAATCTACTATCTACATAATTTTCAAATAGTTTTAGTGTAGGATGTACACTGAAAGTATTTGAATTATCAAAAAGTTACAAAAAAGAGACAAACAATTAAGTTATGAGGTTGACGATAATTTAATTAGCTACTTGCTAATGTTTTTTTGTAGGTATACCTAGATACTTTTATTAAATTGTGGCCTACCTCAAAATTGTATCATTTTTCTCTTTTTGGAGGATGTTCGCCTTTTTTCCATAAAAAGTTTAATTTTCCACTACTCTTTTTTTAAGTCGGTTAACACATAAACTTTTTGAGGTTATACACAGTTGTCAAAGTATTCGCATCTGAATGATAACATATCTCTTGGAAGACTGTTTTTTCTTTATAAAAGTTATTTTTTATAATAAACCAAACGACATTAATGTTCCCATTTTAAAAAGCCTGACAAAACATTATCGTCTAATTTCTAAGTTAAGCACAACAATTTTATTTTCTCATTTCACAAACTTTAAATCTGCTTACCTATAAAACACTGTGAGATTTTATTTTCAACCGCACAAAACTTATGAAAGGATACTTTTATGTAAGTTGTTCATTAAAATTACAACCTCCTACAACCAGTAAAAGTATTTAAAATTATAATAAAATTAATTAATGCCCTGCGAATGCATGCGGCGGCCCTTTGAATAATAATTCATGAGATTTCCATTATTCTTGAACGTGACTACTTTACAAAGATATTCTATTAACATAAAAGTTATTATTGGTAAGAAAATAATAATGACGTATTAAAGCTTTAAAACTAGAGATGCCTTATAATGCCGGATTTAGAGGTCTGGAGGTCTCGGGGCAACAAAGGAGTAGAGGCCCCCTGAACCCAAATTATTTTCCAAATAAAATGGACAATTTTTTTCAGTCGAGTTTTCCAATAAATAATTTATTGTGAAACCAAGTATAGATTCTTTTATTATTTAACAAACATATAAATATAATCGGAAACAAGAAATATCTGAAATTAAATTATCAAAGGAAAAGTTATATAAATCAATAATAAATCGCAGGTATTTGGATTAATAATACAAAACAATCGTGTTATTGTTAATCTTGCTACGTTTCGACTACTTTATTTAGTCTTCGTCAGGCTCTGAAAAATTCAATTATACTATAATAAGTAAAAAATATATAAAAAATTTTTTGCAAATTATTACCATAACTAATAAATGAAATAATCAATCAAATGATTTATGTTTAAAAATGTATAATATTGAACACATATTGTATTTAAAATTAATTAACAATAACACAATTGTTTTGTATTATTAATCCAAATACCTGCGATTTATTATTGAATTATAATAATAATTTTGGATGCGATATAATGTCTAGTTGTTTATTAGTGTTTAGTCTGAATTTGAATTTTTTTTCCGAAGTCTCTATTGTGGAGGCCCCGGGGCTGTAGCCCCGGTTGCCCTCCCCTAAATCCGGCCCCGCTTATATAATACAGATTTAGCTTTTGGAGCCAAATAAACATCGATATACTGACACCAAGAAATTGTGGTTGTCATAATAGAAAAACGTATTTTTTAAAATACAATCGTATAAATAAATTTTGTATGTCTATGGAAGAGCAATAACATTTCGTCTTTTACTTGGAACCAAGGCCACGAGTTCATAAAAGGCTGTGACGCTGTACTATAATCATTATATCCAACTGTATTTTTTCAAAAGAAATCTTAGAAGTTAGATTCGATTATAAATTAACTTCGTGGAATTCATTGCAAGGCAACATATTTTTTAGTTGACTTTTTCTTATTTAATCGGAAATTCAATAATGGACGTTTAAAATATCACATGAATTATTAAAGCAGTTTTCCGCGTGTTCACACTAGCGGAAAATCAAACATTATTCAAATGTTTTATGTCGGAAAGTTATTTGAATATCACATCCAATTTTCGACGTAAAGATGCAATCTGCATTTTGTCCGTTTTCCCCGTCATGCATTTCAAAATTAGATCTGGCAGTAAATTCGTGCTCTTATCTACAATGTTGGCGAGAAAATTGTTACAGTGACATATCTAGAGGGATCAATTATACCTACCGTGTATCTCACATTGTAAGCCATGGCTTATATTTTTTTTCTTCTTAAAAATCATACCATGGCTCCCAGTGGGAAGTTCGTCAGATCTTACTGTTTGTAAAATTATTGGACCCAATCGGTCGTGCTTAGCGATGGCTTATTCTCGAGGTAAGCGTATATTTTAGGAAACTTCAAAAACCGTGCATGGCTTATTTTTTAGGGATGGCTTAAAATGTGAGATACACGGTACATGACTTTGCTGTCTTTTTTCGTCACGTCGAGAAACAATCGTTCTCTTTGTCGTTTCTTCGTTGCTATAATGTTAAATTGTTTATAGAAGTTAAATTAAATTAATTCATAATTTTATTAGTTCCAGAAAGAGCTCTGTTGAGCAATGAAACATAGAACAGTATACATACAAAAATATAAAATTTAGTCATTAAAAAACTCCATTACACTATAAAAACACTTCTCAGTAAGATAATTAAACAGAGTTCTATTCTGATAGCAAAGATAAGCCAAGGTGATTCATCAAGGTTTGCGACCTGTATTGCTCGGACGTACCTACTTATAGACAAAACGATAACTGTTTCGCAATTTTCAGTTGAAATTTTAGAACTTATTGTGAATTCAAATCAAGCAAAAAATGGTTTCATTTTATAGAATAGAATTCACCCTTTTCAAAAAACGACATTTTGAATGGATTTCGCGCGAAATTAACTTAGATATAACTTTTGTATGAACGTGCATGACGCGCAAAGTGGTAAAACATACTAGCCCTCCATCGTTTTGGTACGTGCAGAACACTAGTGACCTCTTATTTTAGAAAGCTATTTGAATACATAAAGTTCGTACTCCTTGTCTAGTCTTCATATATTAACCCAACGTTTCCCAAAGTATGGGTCGCGACCAGCACCGGGTCGTAGAAAAATTTTGCTGGGTCGTGAAAAAAAATTGCAAATTTTTGTGTATGAAATAAGCAAATAATTTGTATTCAATTAAAAAGTAAAATTTGTTTTGTAAATAAATGTTTTTTTTTTTCAAAAGGTGTCGCGAAAAATTTTAAAGTCTTGTTCCGCGGTCAAAAAAGTTTGGGAAACGCTGTATTATAACCGATTATCAGGAACAGAAATACTTAAACTTTAAAAATAGACATAAGAGGTTTTGTCTTGCGATCCACTATCCCACTAATGTAGGCATTATGCTTGCAATTACACTATTGCCAACAGCAGTCCATATTTCACCAATATACAACAGCTTTTCTTGACTACAAGATAATAAACTTACATTATTTTTTGCTTAATAAATAGAATGCGCATGCCTTGGCAGCATGTATAAAGACGTCACTGGTATTTTACATAATTTAGAATGAATTATGTAAAATCATGGCAGTGTTTTCTTTTTTTGCTCGAGAGATTGTGTCACTACGAATTGTTATCTGCGGTTACAATACGAACTGGCTTAGGTCCGTTTATTTAATAACATAAGATCAATAAAGATTTAACTGAAGGGATGAAGTTCTTTTAAAACCCCATGTCGGAACCAGATGCGGTTCTCTTTCGGTTTATGAGTGTTTTATTGCACATCCCCTTATAAAATAGGTCGTTGTTTAGGCATAAAAATCTAATGGAGTTTCCGGAAACCGATTTTGGACATGCATTTTAGAGGTTGAAGGAGGCATCGGATAAAAAAATGTTTCAGACAAATGTTACATATTTTTTATGGAAAAATCATAATTTGTGATAAAAAATACGTGTTCCTATTAAAAATGTCAAAGTTACCCTCTTCTCTGCGCAGGGGTTGGGGATAAGTAGTGGTATTTGTTTTCCAAACAATGTCCTCCTTCAAACTGAACAACTTTTATTTGAAACATTTTTGGATATCATCAATAGTTTAAGTGCTATTGTTCTGTAACACTTTAAGTGCGTCACCTGTATATAAAAGGCGATACCTATATTATATGCATGTATGTTATTTATGGACTAGAAAACGACTAGACCGATTTTGATTAAACTTTCTGGCAGTCTTTAGATTAGTCCTGCGGGTGATCGTGTGAAGTTTGGCAGCGATCAGATCAACAGATTTTTTTTTTGGTTTTTTGCAATTTTAATTTTTGAATTCGCGTAAATTCAATACACGTCCAATATTAATTTTGATAAGTGCATTGTATATTTTCATTTCATGGATTAAGCATATTTATAAGGATTCGAAGTAAGTTATAGCAAAATATGCTTATTATTGTATGAACAAGTCCAGTACAGCATAATAATTAATAAATAATAGGTAGGTAATCTTCAAATCCGGGCGAAGGGAATATTACAGAATAAACTAATTATTTATATATTTAACTGCATCCCGGCGAAGCGGGACGGGGCCGCTAGTTTATAATAAATTATTAAAAAAATTATGTCGTAATTTTTTTTTCAAAAGTTTAATTGCATATGTGTAACCGTTTTTTATTACTTTTTTCACTATTATATATTATGATGACGTAAACAACAGAAAGAGGTATAAAAAATTTATTTCAATTTTAGTGTCATCTCTTTTATAATGCAAGTAGATTAGACAGGACGTGAGGCATAAGATGCTATTTTAAGGTAAGAAGCTTATTTTTATAAAAAGAAAAAATGTATGATATTATTGTTTTAACAACATAATTTAAATAACTAGCTCATAACTCTCTTAACATATTTAATTTTATTTTAACATTTAATTCTAAATTACTGTACATTTTTGTAGATCCTGAAGAAGACACAAATTGTTGCCGAAACGTAGATTATTAAAGTGAGTAAATACTAAATTGTTATCTTATGCCTCACTTCCTTAAAAAATTTATAAAAAAAATTGCCAAAAGTCACTTTACCATTCGGCCTCAGATATAATAAATGCCTTTGCATATTCAGTTAGATGAGGACATTATTTTATTTGTTTAAAGTGTTGAGTGCAAGTGACACTGTACTGCGCGAAGGTACAATCTCGGGGGAAGTAATGGAGGGCATTTAAGGCGATCGTTCATTACCAACACTTCTCAATCTTCTTTTTCTTCTACTTTGAGAATACTCTCGTTAAAAAGGAAAAATAAACAAATAAGATCAGATAAGAATGTCATCTTTCATTTTATCTGTCATGCGCCGGTGTCTAGGCAAAAATAAACAGGATTAGAAAAGTAATGTCGTATTTCATTTTTCACTCGTATGAGTTAAAACTGGATTGTGACGTCATAAAATATATTTCGCTTAAATAAATCCAACGCTTAGATTTTATACTGTTGTCAGACCTTATAATTACAATTTAACAGTTGTGTATGAGTAGATACTGAGTTGTGACGTCATAAAATTCATTTCTCTTAAGGTGATTGTTCAACGTGACACCTTATTCACCCACATTGATCAATATTACTAGCATTTGAATGTGTGTGTAAAAATGTACGAACTCACACTTCGAAAATCTCACATTTCTATGAAAAACCTTATTCAAACTTTAATGGTTATAAGTTGTAAGTTCTAAACGATGTCGTCGTACACGGTTTTGACTGTATTATAAAAAAACCCGGGTCGCAGTGCCCAAACCCTGCCGACAATATAGTGTATTTGCTAATACAGGCAGTCTGGTTTTATTACATGAATTTAAGTTTGTTTTTGGTGAAAATAAAAAATTTAACCCCTTAATACACCCCTTAAATTAACAGTTTTTTTCTTAATTGCAAGATTACTATCATCGAACATCTACACCAAATTAAATACATCTTTCAGTAAATAACTCACTATCTGCAAACTAGTGTTTTCATAAAATTTGTAAATCCGGTCCTGGCAGGCCGATTTTTTTCAAATTTCGGGAGCACATTTTAATTGCTACTAAAAGAGTAAATTTCAATTTTGAAACGATTCTGAGATTTTTTTCGGTATGCCAAAGTGCTTAGAAGGTTATGTAACGCCGAGAAATTTTGGTCCGACCCCTAGGTCCCGCCATCCGACCGATGCCTATAGTGTATGTTGCCATATGGCAAATACACTAAAAAATGAACAATATTTATATTAAAAATTCCACTTACAGACTAAGAAAGGTCGACTTAGAGAAGTTCAACTGTATACTACATAAAATATTTATTGTTCGTTGAAAATTTCATTCGCCATCTCAAGGTTTCTCTTTTAGACGATGATTAATGATAAAATTTACGAATCTCATATATTAAAATATTAATGCATATTTTTATCCGATTTCCGGATCAAAAAACAAGGAAGATGGGAAAGATAAACGGATGTTCAAGCACCTTAAAGCGAGCTATCCCTATTCCCTATTGTTGTACTATGAACGCTCTTCCAGTAGTACACCGATAGCTGTATAATTTGAGACATTGCTAAAGTCAAAACTACTGTCGTTCTACTAATAATTCTTTGTGTATTTGCGGCATTTTGCTGTACGAATCATGATGCCAGAAAGCACGCTGTTTTTTTGTAATCAATAAAAAAAAATTATTCCATCAATGAATTATTCACACTATAATAATTGATTGTTTGTTTACATTTATGACGTTTTTGTAAATATTTATTTGCAAAGTACCTACATTTGAATTTGAAAATGTAGACTTTTTAAAAAATCATTTCAAAAATTAAATTTAATATGCGAATAGATTGCTATAGCCTGCTTTTATATTATGAAATATCCATTGTTGACGTCATAATACAAACATTTATTATTCAACCAATATCACCGTCGGGACTCAAATCCAAATCTTCAACTACCGAATGTTACAATAATAAATTCAACCTAGTGTATTCGTTGACTTTTAAAAATAAAACACAACTGAGTCACGACCCGAATATTACAGTAACAAATTTAACCATGTGCATTTACTATAGTTTATTTTATTCAACATTTTAGATTGAAATATAATTGTGTAACGAACCGAATGTTACAGTAACAAATTCAATCATGTCCAATTACCTACTAATTTGCTTAGGAAATTAAATTTAAAATTCAAGATTGGAATATAACTGTGTCATGAACCGAATGTTACAGTAACAAATACAACTTTGTGTATTCGCTGATTCAATAACTAATGAACTGAGAATTAAATTACCTATATATATTAAGTATTGTGTCCATTTTGATAATAATACTAAATATTCTGTATGTGCAAAAAGTTGTTATAATTTATTTTTGTACGACATTTCGTTTATATATTTACTACTTTAGATTTAGTGCCACGGTCCGAATGTTACAGTAACAAATGACCGAATAGTTTTTTGACAGTTGCAGACGTACCTGCGTACGTATTTAGGTGTTGTGTTGCTCGAATGCGGTACTATTAAATCTCGTTGTGCAATAAAGAGGGCGCCATATTAAGTCACGGACGTCTTTAATGCCGCTCTCCGTCGTCTACAATGGCTGGATACGAACTAGGGTCCCCCATAATACAGCACACACATTGTGTACTATTACTATAACCATGTTCTTGTTAGGTAGATACTAATAACATTTGTCAGTCACTATAGCAAGGTACGCACGTCGTCTTCTTCTTGTTATTAGAGCTGACTTATTAACGCGTCTCTGTCTTTTATTATAAGTATTTTATCCTTATTGTTCTCTGTCTTTAAGTATTTACGCATGACGGGCCAATATTACAGATAGACACTCAAACAATTTGTTGAAGAAATAAAGTGTATCCTTAAGCCTGCCGGAACGCTCTGAATTTAAGCCAAAAATATAGCCTCGGCTGTCAACTGATTGTAGACTTATTCGTCAACATTCTGCAAAAATTCATTCTCTATAAAGAAGATAAAGGACAAATCTAGGTCTCTAATGAACTACTTTTGTAATTTATGTACGATTTACTAGAAAAAAGTTGGCATTCATTGTGGCAAAAAAACACGTTTTCAATGTCACACTACGACCTTATTCGTACTTATTTCACAAAACTGTTCCATCACAAACCTAAAGTGACTCTTCCTTTTTCGGAAAAGTTTTTTAAATCTTCAAAATACTTCCAAAAATTAGAGTAATCAATTGACAGCGACACCCTTGCAATAGCATATTTGAGCCTCGTAGTGTGGCACCAGCCAAAAATTGAAACGTGCGGATGATTTGAGCGAGACAGAGCTAAAGAAGGTCACACCCACAATATGTCTTTTGCCTACCTCACCTCTTACCGCTGGGTCTCAGCACAAACTGTGTGAAAGTGATCCACCACTGTTAATACAATGAGCCTGAATATAACGATTTTCTCGTTTCAACAAATTCTTCAAAATCCCCTTGAACTGCCCGCAATGCAAAATATACCTTTAGATTACGAATACTTTTTGTCAAAAACCTCTTTATAACGAATTTTCAATTATTGTAGAATATAAAAAGAAAATATAATTTACGTCTATTTAACGATTTTTGTGACCTTATAACCTTTACATAACGTATCCTACCAACTAATCACACACAATTTCACAATAACAACAATTTATGCCTATAGTAAGACAATCATTGTTGTTTGATGTAAAGTAATGTAAACACTGCTGTTTGTCACTGTTGTTAATAAATTTAAAGGTGTAATGGCTGAGAAACAAAAAAGGTGTTCCTTAACCGTCGCAGAGAAACTGATTTTTAATAAAAAAATACAGTGGTTTCATTAAAATGTGTTTTCATTTATTAGTGAAAATCTTTCGCTATAACTGAGTAAGCAGATGAGTACGTAATGTTGAGACTAATAAATCTTAGACTAACCTAACCTCTATATAACAAACCTCATTGTAACTAATTACTTGATATAACGAATATTTTGTAATTCCCTTCAGCTTTGTGATATCGAGGTTGTGCTGTAATTAGTAAAACTAAAGATAGGATTTTTCGAGTGAAAATTGTCGAACGACCCGCGGCTCCGCACGCGATTGAGATGAAACATGGCAGCGACAACAGTAGTGAAGCCTTCGACTCCACTGTATTTTGCTTTCGTACCTCGCAGGCTGTATCCCACTCGGTAGCAACAAACAGCTGACGGAATCATTTCGAATGAGTCGTTCGATTATAAAAATCATTCCAATAGCAACCCTTTGATTATCAAAATCATTTGATTATTCCTATGATTAAATAAAACTACGAATCTCGTTCGACTTCGGCCGGTTGTCAATAAGCCTTTTCACATAAAGTATGAAAATTATTTCACTGGCAGCACTAGAAGTATGGTAGGTGATAAACATTTTTCAATTCTCTTTAAAACACATGCAAAAACGAATGCAAAAAACAGACAAAAATTAAAACGCTGGCTATCTTATCGTAATTTAAAAATTTCGGGTAGAAAACTGATTGACAGGTCAGTAAGTTAGGCATTATAATTTTCTAACGACATATTAAATGTCTTATACCAAAAGATTGAAACTTATTTCTGAACAAAATTAAATCTTTTCGTACAGATACGTAGATTTTTTTAACATTAGATTTGGTTTCGTAATGGTAAAATAATATCGGTTATGTCAACGCAACCATCATATAAGATATTTGCCACATTTCAAGGACGCCCTACCGAGTTAAAGACCCTCAAAGCTCGAGTATCGTTCGAGTGATGGTGTAGTGTTTCTTTTTCGTACTAATTGCTGGTGGCACATTGACGACTGCTTTCCTACTGCAGCGCCTCCATACTTATGTGTCGCTACTAAACATCCTAGTTTCTAAACAGTGCCCGTTATTCAAGTTTTCATAAAATATATTTTAGACAGCGATCGTTTTCAATGCAGAGTCGGATCTGTTTCAACGAGCATTTACTGATTATATAAAATTAGAGTTTAAAAAACTAAAACAAGACGATTTTAAGAATTAAAAAACCCGGGTCGCAGTGCCAAAACCCTGCCGACAATATAGTGTATTTGCTTGTATAGGGCCGTGTGGTTTTATACTTTTATTATGTGAAATTAAGTTTGTTTTTGGGCAAAATAAAAAATTTAACCCCTTAATACACCCCTTAAATTAACATTTTTTTTCTTAATTGTAATATTATTATCAATCTAACGTCTACACCAAATTAAATACACCCTTCAATAAATAAGTCACTATCTGCAAACTAGTGTTTTCATAAAATTTGTAAATCCGGTCCTGTCAAGCCGATTTTATTAAAATTGTGGGGAAACTTTTTAATCACTACCAAAGGGTTAAATTTCAATTTTGAAACGATTCGGAGAATTTTTTCGGTATTTTGGGGCCCAAAAACAGTTTTCAACACCTAAAAACTACCCTTAAAATAGCCCGATTAGGCCCATTTTAAATAGGCTTCTTGCGGTGATGGATTTCAACATGTGGCCCAAATTTCGTTGAAATCAATCAACTCTTTCGAAATTTATTGCCCGTACACATATATATATATATATATATATATATATATATATATATATATATATATATATATATATAAATATATATATATATATATATACATATATATATAAACATTTTTAAAAATGGTGCCAAAGTGTTTAGGAGGTTATGAAACGTCGAGAAATTTTGGTCCGACCCCTAGGTCCCGCCATCCGACCGACGCCAATAGTGTATGTTGCCATATGGCAAATACACTAAAAATGCGGAATAATGTGATAACAAAATTAGCTCCACTGTAAAAAGCGTAATGTAGTACCACTTACATTTTCATAATAGCTCTACGTTTACAATTAACTAGTAAATGAAAAATGTATTACCGATATTAAGTACCCTATGCTTTTTACAGTAAAGATAATTTTGTTGTCAAATTATTTAGCATTTTTTAGTTCATAAAAGCGTGTTGTTTTAGTTTTTTTAAACTCTAATTTTAATTATAAGACTAAAAAACAATATTGCAGTTGACTATGGGGTAGACAACACAACGTACGTCACTTAGCTTGCTTGCTGTAATTTTTCAAGTTTATTTATTCTGAGGGTTATGTTCAAGATAATGGACCAAACTTATTAAATTACTGTATTGTCATCGGTCCTTGATGAGTGGGCAAAGTTCCAGTCTAATCTGACGCTTTGAAGTGGGTGAATTTTACGTTTAAAGATTTCTTTACAAACAAACGAATATACAGGTGAAATTAATAAAAGCGTGCAGTTAAAAATAAACAAATCAAACAATTTTAATTGCCTCCACTTGCGTACATCTAATGGCCTTTCCTAAAATCAACATCTGACTCTTGTCCTGATTTAAAGCGTTTTTAAGTTACTTACATGTTCTGGTATATATACAGCAGTATAGTAGTGATGTAAAAGATTAGCTTGTAAGGTTCATTAACCGGTTAAATAACAACGGTAATTTATCATAAATATCCGCGACTATTTATTATTATTATACAAGGCTGAGCATAGAGTTTAGAGCATGATTGAAATTGTCAATAATGAATATCTACATAAATATAAATACATTACTTATTTGATTAATTCCTTTGATTCTATACTATTGAAAACTGCTCTACTGTTTGGTTTTCTGTTGTTCTGAGAGAAACAGAAACCGGAAACCGCAATTTTGTTTTAAAGATAGTTGGTTAATTAACCGGTTAAATTGGTTACTATCATTAATGGCCGGTAATTTTACATCATTAAATTATAGCATAACAAATTAATCAACTATTTTTAATCGAAAATTTAATTATATTTTCTTATTTAATGTAATTCCAGGAAAGTTAATAAGGACATCAAGAATTTTGATAGGATGTACCCCATCGCGAATTTAATAATAAAATAGTGATAAAAAAGCAAATGGTCTCTATCAGATATCAAAATTTAAAAAAATATATTACATAAAAAGTAAATTTGATGTTTTAATAACTCACCAGAATTTTGTAGGAAGAAGATAACATTGCAAACGTCCATTGTCGGAAATTAACACCAAAAAAAAATCACACACATACTTAAAATTCACTAATGAGCTGAACTGACGAGCGTCTATAACCTACAATTCTTAAAACTCACATATTTGGTAAAGTATAATAATTAATAATAGAAATTAGTTTCACGGGTAATTGGAATAAAAAATCAATTTAAACACTTATTGATTGCAACGTTTCGTCTTTATTAAATTAAGACTTTTTCAAGCTCTCAGCATGTTTAAATTATAATAAAACTTTGATATAATATCTTCTTTTTTTATATAAAAAAAAGAAGATATTATTTTCTACAATTTTCAATTTTTTGATCTTTGTAATGCAAAATTGCCTTTTATATCAAAGTTTTATTATAATTTAAACATGCTGAGAGCTTGAAAAAGTCTTAATTTAATAAAGACGAAACGTTGCAATCAATAAGTGTTTAAATTGATTTTTTATTCCAATTACCCGTGAAACTAATTTCTATTATTACATATTTTGGAATTGAACTTTAAAGATGAATAATAATTAATGTAGTCATTGAAAAGTAAAATCTACATTTATTCGTCAATATAGTCGACAGGCTACTAAAATCTATACAAATAATGAACAAGTTTTGATATGATTAGTGATTATACAATTTATTTATGACACATAAAGAAAAAGGTCATTGCAGTTCGATACTAAAGTTATAACATAAGTTATAACATCTAATAAATATTATTTCTAACAAATAAATACTTGAAAATTATTATTAAATTATTTCTCGATGATCCTCAGGAATATAAAACTATTTACTAAATTCGATATTTGCAATGTAGGTACCTTACACGGAAAGTTGACCTGATATGCTATTATTAATCATGTTCTACCAAGTGCCGAGTGAAAAATTATTTCATTATTTTTACTATACCAGTGGATTCAAAACTGTATTTACATATTACGGAGCACAATCACCTGTAGGTATCGATTTTTTAATAGTATATTGCACCTCAAGGGCAGATAGTTGAAATTCCTGCACTGCGCGAGACACTATGTCCGAGGCGAAGTCAAGGGCATCATGTGTCGCGCAGTGCAGGAATTTCAACTTTCTGCCCGTGCGCTGTATACTATTTTTCTTCATACCCGGTCGAAAGTACGTACTTTCTTTTCAGTGTGCACGAGAAAACTGTTCTGGCCCGCTGTTATAGATGGCGTGCGAGTAATTCCAGCAGTGCACAAATGTTGGGCTTTCTGCGTTAAAATCGAAGTCGAAGTCAGTACTTTCGACCGGGTATAAGGAAAAATTTACTTTTTTATACTTTCATATTTTTTTTCGGTAAAAATATTCATTCTTAACAAATTAACATAAAAAACTACTTCCACACGACTGATTAACTCTTCAGCCAATCACTCTGCACAGTTGAATTTTTTGCTGCAATAAAAAGAGACAGCATAGTCGATGACCAATAATCACGAACGGGCAATGGCATGGTTGGTTAAGACAATTGGATTTGCACTTTTTTTTTAAACGAATGTGTGAGAATGGAAGCACCTTCCAAGTGAGATGCGGCATCAGGTGGTTTCTTTTGCTCTGACGCTATCTTTAACTTTTCAAAAGTAAGGACGGATACGCCGGAATATGGCTGTAATCCTAAAATATGAAATAGTCATGCTTTTCATGACTGCAGAGGTCAATTATTATCTAAATTCATATGACCAACAGAGTCAGCAAAGTAGGCGTTGTCTTTGTAAACAATCCAAATAGATTTCAAAATCGCAGGCTTGACCTGTCTGATATATACTTATTATGAAATGAAAATCAATTATTTTATAGACGGTACGTGTAAAAAATATACCTAGCATTTCGATTGTAAGACTTTTATGACACGTGTGACTGTTAAAACTCGCTGAACACTCGTTTTAACATAATGTTACAGCTCGCACATAAAACAATGTATTACGACGATCGGTTGTTTTTTCGAAACCCTTCACACTTCAAGCGGAGTTCTACTCTTTCGCGTTAATCCACAGCGTCTACGGAGTTTACTCTCTCTCTCTCTGTTTCCCTCTTTCTGTCTCTCTCTCTGTCTAAACTAAACAAAATTCACGAGGATGATCATTTAACGTGTTCCTCCAGGAGTCTCAGGAGTTAAAATAATACCTCCTTGCATACACTGTTTTGCTACGTTCTACAACATACACTCGGAGCCTGCTGCCTCTTTTACGCTCTGCTTATAGACACAGTGGCAAACAAAATGTTAACAAGCCATCTGATAACTTACAGGAAAATACATAAAAAATAAAAAAAACTCAATCACAGCTAACATAAAACTACAAAAACAGATCATTTTAGTATGTTTAATTGGTTCCCAATGATCGCATGTATCTGTCACTGTTCTATGCATGCAGGTCACTCTCTCAAGTCCCATAATCGAAAATTCATTCGTTATAATAATCATACCGAATGTATTGAAAGATAGGATGAATTGTGTTTTCACTCGCTTAACTACTCGAGATGCTTATATGCATTGCACAGTCTGAATACGATTACTTACATCTTTTATCTGCGTCTGTACTATGAAGCAATACATGCAGGCGGCTCTCTCAAGACTGACAATCGGATTCGAGAGCAAAATTTAGTCGAGAGTTGAAACTTTCATTCATTCCCGCATAGTATCTATATATCTATTATTATATACATCATCTGAAGGAGTCATTTCGAATAAATCATTCGATTATAAAATCATTCGAGTAGCAGCCTTGCGATTATCAAAATCATTCGATTATTCCTAGCTGTTGTTATATAGAAACTCCACAATCATTTATTCTAAAAGATCAAAATAATAAAATAAAACGACGAAGTAGTTTTCAAATGCAAAAATGTTTCCGTTCACTTCAAATCGAAAGAAATAGTTCCTCAAATAATAATAATAATAATTAAACCTGGAAGATATTCAAATTCAGGGCCGTCTTTAACCTATTTGAGGCCCTGGGGACTTTAAGATAATGGGGCTTCTATGACTATTACGGCAGACTATTTTTTCTTAAAAAAAAAGATTAATTACTAAGCAAATCAATAATTAACAAATACATTATTAAAAAAATTATCGATATATGATATTTGTCGGCAGTATCAGTTATAGAATGTCGATCTGGCAAGAACTAGGGGGCCCCATCGATCGCGGGGCCCTAGGCACGTGCCCAGAGAGAAAGAGGACTCTGTTCAAATTCAAGGAACTAATAATAAAAATGTGTGTGTGACGAAATCAGGAATAATTTCAAAAATCAGCTATTTTATTGGAGGTACTTGCAAAAAATGTATATTATGTGCCTCGAACGTGATGATATTTTGGCTGTGCTCGTTTCAACATAATGCCATTGACTGACCTAAAATACTTTTGTACTTAAACACCACTTTTTGATGGTCACTTTTGATACATTGTCAAGTTACGGACGGCGCTGTCTATGTCTAGTAGTGAGACAGATTGTTTCAAAGTTTGAAAACTGCAGATACAATAAATGTGGCAGAGTTACCGAGACGCTATGCGGCTTTAACTCACATCAAATTATTATAATCTTGTTTTTGCATATTACATTTGGTACACAGAATTGTGCTCGTTCCTTGTTTGAATGTTTGGTTCAAATGCGGTTTTACTTTAGCTCTATTATTTATAATATGTTGTTAAATTTAATCTATTTAAACTACTCTAGTATAAATCTAAATTAGGAATGTGTACATTGACATTACTATTTGTTCAGAACCCGCGGTCCTAGTTAACTGGTTCCAAATTGTCATAGCGGGTGCTTTAGGTACATAAAACGGTGCATGGTTTTAAGTGCATTTGAAAGAGAAAGAGCGCAACAGTATAGTGAAAGAAAGAGTTTCATTTTTCCCGTGTAGGGAAGTACCTAATGCATTTAGTCCAATTTTTTTTCGGGATATTAAGAGATCTTCATGTGTTAACACTCTATATAGGAATAATTTGAGACCATTTTTCAATTCGTTTCTTTCTCTCTGTAATTTAAAAAAAAAAATATTTTCTAAAAAAAAATTGCTGCGAAATCACTTTTGATTTTATAACTCTTTTGACGCGCTGAGAGTAAATTTTTAGCAGGCTACAGAAGTTCCGCGCGCATAGCTAACGAAAATTCAAAAGTATGAAGTTGGCCACGCTAACGACAATACAATAGTATGAAGTTGGCCACACTAACCACAATACGTCCGTGAAGTTGGCCTTAAGACGCCCAGACTGACATGATATGAACAAAATCAGTGCACCTTCTGCCATCTGGAAACCATATAATATACAAGACGACTATAACCTTTGATTACAACCAATCGTCGATAAGTGTTATCCAGTTGAATTTATCATATCGTATTTTTGATTACTCAGTGAATTGAATATTAAAGTAAAATCCAAAATAAAATTTAGAAAGTGTTTCTAAACACTGATTTGATGTTAATTTTTTGTAATTATTACGTTTTGCAATTAGTTTTTAATCACGCCAAAGAAGTATAACTTCAAACGCGCGGACATAACTACGCACCTATTTTTTATGGAAAAGATCAGAGTCATTAGAATTTGAATAAAAACAAAACAGGGGATGCTTACTACCTTAACCAATTTTAAGTAAATAGGTATGTTGATTTACTCACCAGCAATGAGAATATTGCAGCGGCCAATCTGTAAATTAAAGAAAAGAACAATCAATATTTACTTTCAAATTACAAGTAGAAAAAGTGTGTAAAATGATGAAGCCAATAAGTAACCAAAAATTCAATTATTAAAAAAGTATATTTAATTCAGCAATACAATCTATGTGAGCTCCATCCTGTCTCAACACTAACTGCATCCGCTTACAACCTTTACAATATCAGTATACGCAGTTTACATAAGAGTTTACACAGAATAAAAGATAACCATTTGGTTACATGCGTGACATTAGAATATATTTATAACCAGATATAACTTTTTTGATTTGTATAGCTGGATACAGAAAATCTGTATTCTGTAACAATATATTAATTTGAAAACAAATATTTCAATTTTTCTTGGTTTCCGGGCTTGTTGGCCGTGATCCAACGGTATTTCTACCTGAAGTGATGTCTACAACTGCGGTAGACATTTTCAAAGACGGAAACGAAGAATATTTGTAACAATGTCGGCCGTGAAAGCCTAAAGGCCCCAGTACACAGTGGTCTGTAGTGGGCCATTGTAGATCATCGCCATTGTGTACAGGGGGTAATGATCTGTAGTGGCGGACAATTGTGAATCGTGGTGCGCAATCCATTTGTTGTCGGTTTTTTTAACACACTTCAAAGGAATCGTGGAGTAGCGTAGCCTGTGGTGTTCACACAGTGGCCCATTGTTTGGACAGGTACCTCCTTTTTTTTGTTGCGTGCTATACTATCTAAATTTTTAATCGCCCAAAATGTCAGTATCCTGGAGCAATGAAGAGACTTTTAGGTTTATAATACTATAATACTTGTAAACAGTATATAAATAAATAGCCGCGGCAGTAATTACTTCCACGTCCATCGCAAGTCTTTCGCCAGGCAGAAATGAGCCATGGGCCATTGTGTGCACACCAAGTGATAGTGGCCTACAGTTGCATATTGTAAAATCATAGCCCACTACAGACCACTGTGTACTGGGGCCTTAACATACTTGAATAGAACAAGTATTTATTTTTGGCACACATTTTAGTCCTTTAACATTTATGTAAGCATGTTTTAACCTGGAAAGCTTTCAGATCACCTACTGGGGGGGGGGAGCCTAAACGGGAAAAAGGTTGAGAGTTACTTATAAATTAATAATGTTTTCCAGCACTTTATTTTGTTTGACGAGCTATCTCTGTAAAACAACAATGTGTACAAAACAAAGCGTATATTTAATATCTATAGGTAACCTACTGTCAGTATACAAGTATATATTTCAGTATATAAATGTCGTAAGATGACATGTCGACAACATAATTAAATGACAGACTCAGCCGACGAAGCGAGACGACGCGACGCGACTATCGCCGAACGCAGCTCCAGAATCTATCAACGAATATTAATTTGTTCTCTCATAATGTTATATTAAATAACGTTACAGCCTTTATTATTAAATGCAAATGTACAGGCTGTTCGGCTAAATCTCATATTCATTATTAAAAAAAATATCGTTTTTTAATTAGTGATGTGAACCGATTACAAATTTGAAAACCGGTTTTTACCAATTACTTTGAGAAAAGAAGCTGCATTTTTTTTAGGTATTCTTAGGTTTTGTTGTTAATTTTTAAAGAAACATTGAACATTTTTAAGTTAACTTTAAGTTAACTTAAAAATGTTCAATGTTTGGTTATTATATATTATATAATAAATCATAACAACTTCTACCAAAAAATAATTAGTCGCATAAATCGTAATTTTGATTAAGAAAACAGATGTGATCGATAGCGTCCACTTGCTGGATGACGGCACGTATTGGTCTGACTTTAGTGTTCGGAGACACGAATACTGAAACACAAGTGAGTCCAAAAGTAATCGCTTTTAGTAAACAAAAACCGGTTCACATCACTATTTTTAACCAGCTAGGCTCAAATTATTGCAACGAAAACTAATGATTTTTTTTTTTTGATAAGATACCCGAATCGCCTACAGACGGCTGTATGGTTTTTTTTTTTGAAGTTATACTTCTTTTTGCACGTTGACAGTGAAATTTTAGAGGGCAACGGAAGTTGCGCCCGCACAACTAACGAACATTCGACAGTATGAAGTTGACCATAAGAGGTTCAGACTGAAATAAGAGATGGGCGAAATTCTGTCATCCGGAAACTATATAATATACTAGACTACTGTAACTTGATTACAACCAAAAGTGTCATCCAGTGGAATTTATAATACCGTATTTTTGATTAGTCAATAGAAGTAAAAATCTAAATAAAATTTTGAAAGTCTTTTAATCCTTTGTAAGTATTATTTTTAAACGTTTTGAATATTTTTATCAATAAACTGTTTGCATGTACTCGTACATTCAAAATCAGTTTTTAATCACAACAAAGAAGTATATCTTCAAATGCCCGTACATAACTACACGCACCCACTTTTTTGTTCTGGGGTACCCAATTCTAAAAATTATAAAAATTCGACATACGGAATTTAAGTTGTGACCATATAATACAAGATGCAGATATGTTACTACACACTGTATAAATAAAATCGAGTTAAGATACGAGTATTTATTTTAAGTTATTAATAATTTTCGAACGCTGATTTTCTCTACGATGGCGACGGCTATAGCCGTTGCAAATGAAGTTGACGTTGAACATGAGCAAAAAAAAAACATCTCGTTTTTATAATAGGCAACCCTCTAGACTAGAGACAGTGCCGTACGATTTTTTTTAAATACAGTGGCACGTAAAATTTTAGACCAACTGTATGCATTTTAAGTTACAATAAAAAAAACTCATATTTTTAACATTTCTTAATACCTTTACACAGCACTAGCATCGGAACTTCAAGGTTGTAGCTATAAAAAGACATGGGCATAGCACTACCTTAAAAATAGTAATTTTGTGCTGCAGAACTTCAAATTTTTTATGCCTTATCTAAAATTTAGTTCTAACTACGGCCCTTCGGATATCACATGGCGTTCGAAGAAAAAAGATTCAACCGATTTAAAATATATCTATATATTAAATCCTGATGGGGGATGAAATTGAATATAATATTCCGTACACTGAGCTGTCAAATATTCTTATTATATGTGAAAAACAGCAAGAAATACTATGTATGTCTCGGACATGATTAAAACTCGTTGGGCAATCGTTTTACCATAATGTCACGAATTCACGAACAAGGATATATTTTTTTAAGTACGCCACTGAAATTGAAGTCGCTAACACTAAAACAAAATGACAGAAAACCTAATTGGGTACAAACGTAAAAAAGGACAATGTGTATAATCTAGCTGCAATATTGTGTTCTTTGTCTCCGAGATTTTGTTTTATTTCATTTGGCCAAATTACTATGTATTACATGATTCCTTCTTTCTCGACACAGCACTCTATGCTTTTTTATTAGCGCCGTTGTTTGCATACTAAAAATTAGTTCAGAAGAAAGTCTCTAATCCACAAGTTTGACGGTAGACACAGAAAACGGATACGAACTCAGCCCTTTTGTAATTCCAAACTTGACTTTTGTTTTATAGACTTCTACAAAAATAAGAATTTCAGTTACCTAATAGGAATTATATTTCATTTCCATTTAAAGACTGAAACATTTGAACAATCACATCATTTGTAAACAGTTGGATAGCTTTAGTGTGCTACAATTGTTAAGAAACACGCATTGATACAGTGCTATATTAGAAAAAAATATTTTCAAACAACTGTCACTGTCGTGACTTGAACCTGAATCTTTCCACTATCGCGGCGGAATAAGTTATTAATTACTCAACAGTGACATAGGCAAACAGTTAACAGTGTTAGATTAGTTTCACACAGTTTGTGCTGAGATCCAGCGGTAAGAGGCGAGGTAGGCAAAAGACATATTGTGGCTGTGACCTTCTTAAACTCTGTTACGCTCAAATATTGCGCACGTTTCAATTTTTGTCTGGTGCCAACTACGAGGCTAAAAGATGCTATTGCAAGGGTGCCGCTGTCAATTGATTACTCTAATTTTTGGAAATATTTTGAAGATTTAAAAAACTTTTCCGAAAAAGGAAGAGTCACTTTAGGTTTGTGAAATAAGTACGAATAAGGTCGTAGTGTGACATTGAAAACGTGTGTTTTTTTGGCACAATTACTGCCAACTTTTTTCTAGTAAATCGTACATAAATTACAAAAGTAGTCCATTAGAGAGCTAGATTTGTCCTTTATCTTCCTTATAGAGAAATATTTTTTGCACAATGTTGACGAATAAGTCTACAATCAATTGACAGCCGAAACTCTATTTTTGGTTTAAATTCAGAGCGTTTCGACAGCCTTAATCTTTCTCATATATGAGAAAGATTGGCTGTTTAGATATGTCATTGTAGAGCAACTGATGACTTATTCCGTCGCGATAGTGGAAAGATTCAGGACCGTGACAGCCGTTTGAAAATATTTTTTTATAATGTAGCATCGTAACAATTATAACAAACTGGGGCTATCCTATTGTTTATTAATTTAGTCTACGAACTATACCGTATAGTGAACATTTTACTAATATAAAATATTTTGTTAAGCGGCTGGTACACCGAATCGGCATAAAGCCAGGTATTGCACAATCAGCTCTAAAAGCGCCGAGGGTTTCGCACCATCAATCATATTAGTAGCATTTGTTTTTGTTTTTGAGTTTCGAGACCTACATAGCTGTTGGGCACATCGGAATTGTTTTTAGAAATTTGAATCAATATATGCACCCATTTTTTTTGCGGAGTCCCAATAAACGATAGCTTACGGACTGTATCGAACTGGTTTTATGCCGAATCAATAAATTTAATGTAATTTTCTTACAAAAGATACAAGTAACATTTTATTTATTTAAACGTAAAATTTGTTTTTATATTCTAGTTTGACTTCACTATTCAATCTAAACATTTTTTATAGAGATTGTGATTGCTATCTGCTATTCTGCACATATATATGGATTCAAACTGTATATCTTGTATAGAATTGTTAACTATTGTATAAAATATGAGTTCCGAGAAGCGATAAACATTCGTATGTTTTCAAGCAAATAAAACATGAAAATATCGACTCGCCTAAAACGTATCATGACGCTGCACGTTATACAGTAATACCTCTATTTACCACCAGGTTTATAGTGCCGTACGCACACGAGGCAACACGAAAGCAATTCAACAGCAATACGATATCATGGATCTAGTAATTTTAGGGATGGAGTTTACAGCTGAGGGGGTGAATGCATTTGGGGACGGGTACAGAGCATTAAGGTAGTTGTCGTGGTACAATATTGTCAAAAAGTTATAGATTATACGCGCCACAAAAGTATACTAGCTTGTAACTAAGTGATCCATAATTTGTACGCAAGACTGTATCCGTGGAAACGTATATACGTTCATATGCATGTATACTTTTCTATAAATTGTTGAGCTTTAAACCGTTATTTATAAATAATTAGATGGTCAAAAATGTTTTCTTATGTTTTTTAAATTCATAACAAATGCATTGAAAGACTGTCAGTTTTTGGAAAGTTTCTGACAGTTAGTTCTTTTTTTATAAATAAGAAACTGGTTCAGAACTACAGAGATCATATACAATCAATGTTAATTATCCAATTTGTAATTGAATTTGTCTCGGATTATATACGGTCGATCGACTTAAAATTTTCAGGGTAATTGTATTATCATGTCATTAATAAGTATACAAAAATTAAGAATTTTCTGATGGTCTGATGGAGTCAATTTGTGATTGTCCGGCGCACTGCGCATGTTTAGTAACATGGATATAAAAATATAGATCAGTGATTCTCAACTACTGTGCCGCAAAATTCTATGTACCGCCAAATTTTAAAATCATTAAAAGTGTGCCGCGGCAAAAAAAAAAGGTTGAGAATCACTAATATAGATCCATGTACTAAAGAAATTTTCTTTTTACAAATGTCAAATAAATAAAAAAATAGTAATTAAATTTTATTTATTTGTTTTTGTGTCGCAACTCAAGGGACAAAAAGTTTGAGAAACGCTGGTTGTGAATCGAATGCATATTTTATGCTTTGGTCGCGCCCAAAAAATGTGATATAACCTCACATATCGGTTTTTCTTTATATGGCGTCTTTTTCAAACATTGATTTTTTTTCATTTACACCTATCTGTCAGTTCGGTATTGTCACAATGCATATACAGTGATACATCTGTCGAATCCAATGTGCGGAAGAAACATCTACGATGTGGAAATGGAGACAAGAAGTACAAGGAGAAGAATTTTTATCAGGGGCGGTTCGTGACTCGTCAGTATATTACCTACTAGAGTTCGACCTCAGATGATTTTTATTTACCGAAGTTGAACTTCGGGTTTTTCCGCCTTCGGCCAACTTTACGCGCAACTAATGCCAAACTTGGGTTTCAATCAGCGTTGCCAGACGTCCCGATTTTGGCGGGACGTCTCGATTTTTAAATCAAAATTAAATGTCCCGCGCGGGACAGGCTCAGTCCCGCTTTTCGGGGATAACTCGACCGTGCGTAAATAATTATTCTCTTATTGTAAGTTGCAATTTATAACACTCACTCCTCAGACTATTGTTTGAAACGCCATATTTTTCTAATGAATTAAACCTTTTTTGATTTTGACTTGTTTTTTATTTTTTTTATTCAGAAGACTAGGGTAAATCTGATTTAAAATATAATATTTTTATTAAAATACATTTTCTATGGGTATTTTTGCTATCTATTGTCACGTAAACGTTATTTGGACTCAAATAAAAAGATAAATATTTAAAAACTTCTGATTATATACGTTTTTTTACTATGTCCCGCTTTCGATGAAAGAATCCCGCTTTTTTCACTCAAAAAGTTCCAAAATCCTGACTTGGCAAAAAAAAAAAATCTGACAATACTGGTTTCAATCCATCTTTGGCTGAAGTGTAGGTCGAACTTTGATTTTTTTCCAGCTTCAATCGAAATCAAATTTCGTTTTTTTTCTACGAAGCTGAAGTCGAATATTGGTTTTTTTCCTTCTTCGGTTGAAGTCAAAGTCGAATTGTGTTTATTTTATCTAGCTTCCGTCGAAATCAAAGACGAAGTTTAGATCAAGTTGAACTTCGTTTTTCACATTTGTCCGAAGCCAAACTTCGGTTTCTCCCTTTCGGGTAAAGGTGACGCCATACGTCGTTTAAAGTCGAAGCTGCATTTTAGTCTTCGGCTTCGGCTAAATCTTTGGTTTGTTTTTGACTATAAACCGATTATTTTACCGAATGTGCAATTCTTTTTGCCGAAGATTGCCAAAGTCGATAATTCGGTCGAGCTCTTGATTTTATCTTGTAATTTATTTTACTTTATCGAAATTGGGAGTGGCTACAAGCAGAACTATTGTATCAAAAAGACAACAGTTGTTTACACTTTGAGCTTTCTCAGTGCCACAGAAGGGTCTTGTAATTGTTTCGTTAATTTCAATTGAACTGAAAATAATATGTGCCCCGATAGACGAGACGAAAGCCGTTCTAAGAGGAACAAGAGACTAAGCCATGTTTTATAGGGTTCAGACAAGGATATGCCCATGCTCCCATCTCACTTCACACATGTCGGATAAAATTAATACCGTGACACGAATATACACACTTGTTATGCTATCTTTTTCAGGGATGGCCAACCCGTAGATCGCGATCTGCCTGTTAATCGCGACATCGTTTCTGGTCAATACTCTACTAACTAAAAAAAAAAAAATATTCGCACTGTACTTTTTATCCTTAAAGACATGCATCAAATCCACAGGTTCTACGATCAGCGACACTGTGAGAGTCGAAAAACAGGTGTAGACCATTCAATTTGGATTAGTGATGAGCAAAATCGCTCTTGGTCTTGCGATTCTGCAAGACCAAACCTTCCTTTATCAGTTAAAAAATCGTCCACAGTAGAGTTGGGTAACTCAGATCTGAACCGGTTCAAAGAGCCGACTCCGACAGAAGATCCGTGAGAGCTGACTCACTTTTTTTTGAGCCGACGGATTAACGGATCCGCATAACTCAGTGAAACACTTAGCACACAGAGGCACATTTTACACTTACGTATCAGTTCTCGCTTTGATGCATCTGTCAGCTCAAATGACTCATGCATCACATGTTTGGCTATGCATTCTTGATTCTATACAGGTCGTGATATAATTGACTGAACTAGGTAACCCAGTGGCAGACTGCAGTAACATATTCAGAGCTCGGCTCTTTTTGAACCGGTTCAGGGAGCCGGCTCACATACGGGATCCAGATGCAAAGATGCAGATCACTAAAAAGACCTGTTTTTCCCATCTCTAGTCCACAGTCTCTGCTACTCAGGTTTCTACTTTTTTCACTAGCGCCCAAACGCTTATAAAATGCATCACCGATTTTTAGTCGATTTTGAGAAAAAACATATCTAAATTGAATGAAGCATGTAAAATGCAATGTGTAAGTGAGAAAGGTGTGGATGCATAGTGACATAGAAATGATACAGCAATATAACGTTACACGGGTAAAGTGATTGATTTGATTTTACAGCAGCTAAAAGGTAGTGCTCTTGATGCCAGAGCCTCACTGGCTGATTGAAATACACTGAAAAATGTTCTTTCTCGCTTGCACACAGAACCGCAACAAGGAGGGAAATACCACACACGTCACGTGATCGAATTTTCTTTTCACTTTTTTTTTGTGCATTTTATTGTGCTTTAAATCTATGCATCACTAGAAAACGAACAGATGTATTTTTAATTTTTTGAAGTGCAATTTATTGGGCAATTTTTATTTCTGTTTGGATGGGAGTAAAATCTTGAGTTCGCGTCTCTGCGTAACTGACATGCTAGTGTTATTTCTGTTATAATAATAATAATAATAATAATAATAATAATAATAATAATAATGCGTTTAACGTCCGTTTCTCGACTTTATGTCATAACAGACGCCAATCGCACCATTACTATTTTCCATTTACCACCTCCCGTTATTGTCTACATTTTTTAAAACTTCAACTTATATAATAGCAATGGGCGAATGAAGGAATTATAGGAAATTAGGATAAGGTAGGTAATTTTTGAACTAGGAGTTTGATAGGTAATCGACCATGGCCTCAAATAAGGAACCATCTCGATATTTATCTGGAATTAATTGAGGGAAATCATGGAAAACCTCAATCAAGATGGCCGGTACAGGAATTACCGTTTCTCGGCGAGAGGCAGTAGGAAAAAGTCCTAGCCACATCTGCCCCTGCCGGGAATCGAACCCGTACCTCCCGAATGCGAGTCTAGTGCTGTACCACTACTCTACCCAGCTCGGTATTGGATGGGAGTAAAATCTTGAGTTCGCGTCTCTGCGTAACTGACATGCTAGTGTTATTTCTGTTATAATAATAATAATAATAATGCGTTTAACGTCCGTTTCTCGACTTTATGTCATAACAGACGCCATTCGCACCATTACTATTTTCCATTTACCACCTCCCGTTATTGTCTACATTTTTTAAAACTTCAACTTATATAATAGCAATGGGCGAATGAAGGAATTATAGGAAATTAGGATAAGGTAGGTAATTTTTGAACTAGGAGTTTGATAGGTAATCGGCCATGGCCTCAAATAAGGAACCATCTCGATATTTATCTGGAATTAATTGAGGGAAACCATGGAAAACCTCAATCAAGATGGCCGGTACAGGAATTACCGTTTCTCGGCGAGAGGCAGTAGGAAAAAGTCCTAGCCACATCTGCCCCTGCCGGGAATCGAACCCGTACCTCCCGAATGCGAGTCTAGTGCTGTACCACTACTCCACCCAGCTCGGTATTGGATGGGAGTAAAATCTTGAGTTCGCGTCTCTGCGTAACTGACATGCTAGTATTATTTCTGTTATATCTGTAGCTTATGGTATGTTTTTGCACTTTAACTTCTTTAGCGACATATCTGTTTGAAAAAAGTAAAAATCGAGGGGAAGTAGAATTGTTCCCGAAAGGGGAAGTTAGTTTGTCTCCTAAATTACATGAAACTGACAAAGATAGAATTTTATAGCGTTTGCTAAGTACATCTGTATGTGTAAATATTATTAATTAGTTTGACATAACAAAAAATTAAACTTGGAAATAATATTAAAAACTAAAGAAATTAAACTTCTTATGTGAGCTTAAGAGATTGAGACCCATTGTAATTTTTTTTTTACAATTCACTCAATTTAAATCAGATCGTCTTGCCATTGAAGTTCTATCAACATTTGAATCATTTTATATAAACATCCATAATTTACGTTATAGTGGCTAAACTTTTTTTTAGAATCATTATAATATTTTACGTAAAGAAATTTGGAAAATATAATAGTATAAGATATACTTTTATTATAGAAAAACAATTCCAAAATTTTTTCAAAATTTTTTAATATAATTTATTTATTTATGAGCGCTTTCGACGATAGTCATCTTCAGATAATACATATTTTATTTATTTTTTTTTTTTTTTTATTTTTAGAAGCCGCGTAATACTGAAACAGCGTTAAGCGAGCTCTTACTGTAGTCTAATAATTGGCTCGTTTGTTTTAAATATTTTAAAAAAGAAATTATACAAATACGGCGAACTTCGCTCAGTCATATTCAAAGTTTCAAATCGTGTTAAGTACGGACTTGTTCCCTGAAAGAGAATTCATAAATAAGTCGCATCGAAGCATTTCGAAGTCTTTTTTTCCAGTATACGAAAGTCTAGTGAATAAATATATATTGATTGAAGTTTTAATATGCTAAATAAAATAGCGAGATGACATAAAAACTTTAAAACGTTTTTATCTATTTTTTTGCTTCGCCATAGTCTAAACCTGACTGTAAAAGCAGTGCACTGGAGAGTGAAATCTGTTTAAAGGAGGATATACAAAAGAGAACCGGATACATAGTATGTTCAGACTTTGCAAACACTCATACATAATAAAAAGGTTTCTTTTAATTCACTTTGATAAATCGTTTTCGAGTGAAATTCATTATCGCACTTGTGTTTTGTAGTGAAAAGCTACACAACTGCTGAAGACATTTTCAAATGCTGGTATTTAAAATATAATAGAAAATACCTCTGTTTACAGAAATCTACAACGTCACTAAGTCTACATCGATAAGTTACAGTCAAAATTAAATTTTACAATCCTATTCGCATAGCAGATTTTCAGTTCTCGTGTTATGTTGCGATAGAAATGAATAAGCAATTCTGGAAACAAGTTTTCTCTGCCTCTAAGTTGAAACACGCCAGTCTATAGATTACAGACGCTCGATGAAAAGCAGCAAAAAAATGGAAGTTCCTTCCGTTCACAATAATTCTGTACAATTTCAAATCTCTGGTATCAGTTATAGAGACGTAAGTTAAAAAGTTGTGAAATTTCATTTTTTATTGGACTTAAGTCTAAATTATATTCTCTTTCGTTGGATATTAAATAATTTTTGTAGAATTGATGTGTCAGGAAGGGTCCAGGCGTAGTAATTTTATTGTCAATCGTATTAGTCGTTTTGGATAGCAATAAAGAATCGTGCGAGGGCTTTTTGAAAAATTATACTGAATTGATTCAAATTAAAACTGGAAAATTTCTGCCGTACATCACGAAAGCTACACGAAACTTTGCTGGTCTGTGCAGGTTGCATGTTTGTGCTGTGCAGGTCGTGCAGGTATATGCTTGACAAGTGTGCGCGGTCTTTTAATGATATTAATTTAGATTAGCGATATTAGCATTTCCGATTCGAAAAAATAGTGAATGAAAAATATGACTTTTACTATAACATATCAAATAAAAGACGACTGCACAATTTTCATTGTTCATTAATAATAAATTAAAAAGCACTAAAAGTGTGAACTTTAATTGCAGCTTATTTCCGGTCTAGTTTTCTTTTTAAGCTTGAATTTATCTCTAGTTTAGTTTATTCTCATAAATTAAAAAAACATTATTTTTAACAAAACTGGTTGAATTTTCCAGTGTATTTATTTCTTAATTAATACAAATTTTAATTTTGAAATGCCATTTCGTTACAATACAAAATGCACATTTTATTATCTCAACTAGGGTTACTAACCTTAAAAAAATATTTTTCGGGTTTTTTGGATATAAAAGTGGGGCACAAAATGTTTTCGCGTATATGTAATTTTTAATGGAAACATTAATTTTAAGATATTAACTTATTTTTCGTCATTTCAATAATAATCTACAAAATGGCGTATCAAACATTAATTTTGATATAGTATTACGGGAGATATTTCATACCGACAAAAATACTTCTTTGAGAAATAATATATACCGATGAATAGACGTTCAAAACGTGAGTTGTTGAGTGTCTATAATTACTCATACCGAGCTGGGTAGTGTAGTGGTGACAGCACTAGACTCGCATTCGGGTGGTACCGGGTTCGAATCCCGGCGGGGGCAGATGTGGCTGGGACTTGTTCCTACTGCTTCTTGCCGAGAAACGATAATTCCTATACCGGCCATCTTGATTGAGGTTTTCTATGGTTTCCCTCAATTAATTCCAGATAAATATCCAGATGGTTCCTTATTTGAGGCCATGGCCGATTACCTATCAAACTCCTAGTTCAAAAATTACCTACCTTATCCTAATTTCCTATAATTTCTTCATTCGCTCATTGTTATTACATAAGTTGAAGCTGTAAAAAATGTAGATAAATAACGGGAAGTGATAGATGAAAAAATAATAATGGTGCGAATGGCGTCTGTTATGACATAAAGTCGAGAAACGGACGTTAAACGCATTATTATTATTATTATATTATAATTACTCATAGATCTACTAATACTTTAATCATTTGCAAGCAGAAGTTTTCTTGTAAAATAATTTAAAAACATGAGATCCACTCAAAAAAAAATAAAATAAAATGCTGCAATCATATGAACACAACTGCATGCACATAAAAACGTTCCGTTTAAAATTTTGTGGTATATTTGAACTGCGAAATGTCTTGATAAGATTAAATCTGCGAATCATTTCTGTAAGTAGTGACGCGTTGTGTGTACTATATGTACCTACTATCATTCTTGTAAAATCACATTCCCCTCAGGACAACATTCAATATCGCATCCACTCCCTTTCTGCACGGAAGCACTCTCCCTCATCACGCGTGACTTCATTTTTATTTTATAGCTTCCGTTCTTGTAACTTTTAAATATAATAATTTTAATTATTGGAGCAAGAATGCCGCGTCTTAGAGAATTTAGTACAGTTATAAATTACAGAGCAGTGTGTACTGTGTAGAGTCGATTCAATACGAGTTTGATAGTCCAAGCTAGAGATGGGAAAAACGGGTCTTTTTAGTGATCTGTCTCTTTGCATATCGATCCCGTATGTGAGCCGGCTCACTGAACCGGTTCAAAAAGAGCCGAGTTCTGAATATGTTACTGCAGTCTGCCACTGAGTTACCTAGTTCAGTCAATCATATCACGACCTGTATAGAATCAAGAATGCATAGCCAAACACGTGATGCATGAGTCATTTGAGCTGACAGATGCATCAAAGCAAGAACCGATACGTAAGTGTAAAATGTGCTTCTGTGTGTTAAGTGTTTCACTGAGTTATGCGGATCCGTTGATCCGTCGGCTCAAAAAAAAGTGAGTCGGCTCTCACGAATCTTCTGTCGGAGTCGGCTCTTTGAACCGGTTCAGATCTGAGTTACTCAACTCTAGTCCAAGCTCTGCCGTACAAAAGTCTACTGGACAACACTGCCAAAGTTTTATTCTTGAAGCTAACAGATATAACATGAGCACAAACAAAATCAGTGGCAGACAATTTTGAATTTTTGAAATTATACTTCTTTTAGCGCACTGAGGGCACAATTTTCTGATAACGTCAAAATAATAATAATAATAATGAAATATTAAACGCATTATTATTATTATTTTTTTTTTTTAAGTTGAAAAAAAATAAATAATAATAATAATAATAATGCGTTTAACGTCCATTTCTCGACTTTATGTCACAACAGACGCCATTCGCACCATTACTATTTTTTCATCTACCACTTCCCGTTATTTTCTACATTTTGTTACAACTTCAACTTATGTAATAGCAATGAGCGAATGAAGGAATTATAGGAAATTAGGATAAGGTAGGTAATTTTTGAACTAGGAACCATCTCGATATTTATCTGGAATTAATTGAGGGAAACCATGGAAAACCTCAATCAAGTTGGCCGGTACAGGAATTACCGTTTCTCGGCGAGAGGCAGTAGGAAAAAGTCCCAACCACATCTGCCCCCGCCGGGATTCGAACCCGGTACCTCCCGAATACTGGTCTAGTGCTGTCAACACTACTCTAAACAGCTCGGTTGATAACGTCAAAATAGTTATTTCACAAAACAACAAAGTAGATTATACTAGTGACATCGGACGGAACTTCTTAACAGCTTATTCTTTTTTGCGCATTAATTGTTTTTCATAGACATGTCCTGAAAGAATAACAACTTTTGTCTGTTAAATAACCTCAATAATTGTATTTTCCTATTTTATTTTATTAATGTAGATGTTTGTGGAAGTTGCAATATTCGTTAAAAAATTCCCGCATCTGTTCACAAATAACATTAATACCTATAAATACATAACAAGAAATAAAAACAAATTAGTACCTTAACTTCAATGTCTCTGTCTATAGTTCATAAAGGACCGCTAAACGTTTTTACAACAAATTGCCACTAGAACTAAAAAGGCCTTACCATTAAATAATTTAAAAAAAGTTTAAAGTCATTATTATATTAAATTATAACTTTTATTCATTAGAAGAATTTTATTCAATTGTATTTCTATCTTGTATCTGACGTGTTCTATATATTGTAAAATATTGATGGAATAAAGATATATGTTATGTTATGTTTAACGAAAATATGAATATCAAAATCTGAACCTCCATTCTCCTATCTTCAAAAAGCTACAGTTGGCTTCGATTTTGTGCGAAATTAACCTAAATTTAGCTGTTTGTCTGAGCGAATCAGTTCCTGCACGCAAATCGATAATAGAGCACACTACCTCTAGTGGTGTAGCGTTGATTGCAATAAAATGTAGGACGACCCCATTAAGGCTGTCGGAACGCTCTGAATTTAAGCCAAAAATAGAGCTTCGGCTGTCAACTGATTGTAAACTTATTCGTCAACATTTTGCCAAGATTCTTTCTCTATAAGGAAGATAAAGGACAAATCTAGGTCTCTAATGTACTACTTTTGTAATTTATGTACGATTTACTAGAAAAAAATTGGCATTAATTGTGCTAAAAAAACACACGTTTTCAATGTCACACTATAACCTTATTCGTATTTATTTCACAAAACTGTTCCATCACAAACCTAAAGTATTTCCCAAAATTAGAGTAATCAGTTGACAGCGGCACCCTTTCAAAAAAATTTGTTTAGCGTCGTAGTTGGCACCAGCCAAAAATTGAAACGTGCGGATGATTAGAGTGAGACAGAGCTAAAGAAGGTCACCCCCACAATATGTCTTTTGCCTATCTCGCCCCTTACCGCTGGGTCTCAGCACAAACAAAATTCACAGCGTTCCGACAGCCTTAACGTCTCTGGCAAGATTCGCTGTACCTATAACGTTATTTTTTTGTCTTATAATTATGCGCAGTGTATAATAACTTTGTTGTTTGTTTTTTCAGCAGAGGATTCATTATTTAATTAAACAATTAAATAAGTGAGGAAACGAGATTTAATCTGAACGTCATAATTTGTTCTCCACTGCGTACTCATACTTAATACAAAAAAATACAAATTGTACGTTCAAAGTATAAATGATGTACCTACTTGCTAACACCATCGCTCTCTTGTTTTAACATTTTTTCTTTCATTACGTCTTTTATTTATTTTATCTCATTCATAAAAAAACATTCAAGGTTTCAAACAAAAGACATGTAGTTAATTAAGATACTCAGACGAGAAAATCAGTCAATTTTAATCTGCGTTACGTAACAATAACAAAATAATTTTTGCACTGACATAAAAAAATCTAGTCAATTGAAATTTGATATCTGGACAGAGTTTAGGCCAAACGTAATGTCGAATTGGCTATTTTTCATATATATTATAATACCAACGGCGTGTACAATGTAATCTATTTATGGTTTACTTTTCTGTCACCAGATGTCGTAACGTTTTATGTTAAATTCCAATTGAACAGCTGGATCATTCTAACTCCAAAAATAGTGGCATGAATTGACAAAACAAAATAAAGTTTCGGTTAACGCGTGACGTAAATATTTATATTATATTTGTTTTTCGTTTCACATGTAAAAATTGAGCAAAGCTTACTTTTGAAGGGAGGTAAAAAAAACGATAGGTGTCGTGAGACACCCAAGAGGAATTGAGTTCCTTTCGCTATATATTATGTATTATTAAATAACAAGCACAATGAAGGAATGGTAATAATTTTTTTTAATAGTTTCTTAATTAAAGTTTAAAAAAATATTTATACAAAATAAACATATAAATAAATAAATATAGAAATCAATACCAAGTGAAATAATGTGGAATGGATCTAAAAATATATTTCAAGTCGGAGTTGGGATCGAACCCGGGACCATTACCACATTAAGCACACGCGTTAGCGGTTACTCCACAGCCAACTACAGCGAGTTGGCAGTTTTCACGGTATATCTGTTAGCTTTTCTCTTCTACTGCCTATGCACTGTCCAATAACTTACTATAGCAAAAGTGTCGGTCGGAGTGTCCAATACTTTTTCCTGTTTAGCTCCCATCCGTCAAACGCGTGATGAGGAACATAATTCCAATAGTTCCAAAGACTCCAAAATGTGTAATTTTATGGATGACTCTTAAAGTAACTTAATATTATACATTTTGAGTGCCCCTGTGGTACGCTACTGGGTGTTGCGCGGAACGTCAATGCGGATGTTTTTCGTGTACAAGAAGCACTCAACGAGAATGGCATCTGAAATCAAATCAGACTAGTATCACGTTTCCAGTTTTCTTTCTTTCTTGTTGTGACGTTCGAATTGGTTACCGAAAAAGTCAATTAAAAGTTCATCTCTGGAACAAAGTAATTTTCTGTTTAAAAGGATTCGGTTATATTATTCCAGCATGATAATATTACACCTGAAATTCGTTTGAATTATATTATTATCATCAACCGAAGTCAAAAGTGCCAATTTTCGTTGTTTTCAAGTTTTGTTTTACTTGACAAAGACAAGTGAATACACCACGGAGACACGAGCACGAACTCTATGCATACAAATGTGCCTAAAACCAGAGGTGCTCAAACGGTTGATCGCGAGAGCTGTAAGAGTCGATAGCAGAAAAACATCTACAATCTACATTTCCTTGAGCCTACAAAATAATCGCGATTCGTCGGCGCAATGGTCACGTACACGTCACAATGCCATCTATCTAATAATAGGTGTACTTAACAGTGTTGGATCACTTTCACACAGTTTGTGCTGAGACCCAGCGGTAAGAGGCGAGGTAGGCAAAATACATATTGTGGGCATGACTTTCTTTAGCTTTGTCTCGCTCAAATCATCTGCACGTTTCAATTTTTGGCTGGTGCCACATTAGGAGGCTAAAAGATGCTATTGCAAGGGTGCCGCTATCAAATGATTACTCTAATTTTTGGAAATATTTTGAAGATTTAAAAACCTATTCCGAAAAAGGAAGAGTCACATTAGGTTTGTGATGGAAAAATTTTGTGAAATAAGTACGAATAAGATCGTAGTGTGACATTGAAAACGCGTATTTTTTGGCACAATTAATGCCAACTTTTTTCTAGTAAATCGTGCATAAATTACAAAAGTAGTCAATTAGAGACCCAGATTTGTCCTTTATCTTCCTTATAGAGAAAGAATTTTTGCATAATGTTGACGAATACGTCTACAATAAGTTGACAGCCGAAGCTCTATTTTTGGCTTAAATTCAGAGCGTTCCGACAGCCTTAATTACGCCGTATCTAATTCTATTGCATATTTTTCTTTCGTAAATATGTTCTAGTCGATCGCTTGTCGCTTGAATATTTTATTGTAGATCGTCGCCATTATAAGTCTGAGTACCTCTGGCTTAAAACCATGTAGAATACTTCAAAAATTAAATTATTTAGCTTGCTTTATTTTAAGTAAAAAAATAGTGAACATTTCATAGCAAAATAAAAATTACAAATGAAAATTAGTTATAACTTAAATTCACGTCGGTAGAGCAGTAAATTAGCGACGCTGGTGGTCAAAAAAGAAAACGTAATACGTATGTACGATTTAGTGGACAGATTCTGTCATTTCTGCCATTTATATACAGAAGCAGCCGACAGCTGTACACTGCGTATAAAATGGCTCAATATGGCGCAGCCAATCATATTTCGGCCAGATCACGTGACCTGTTGACTACATTCTTACTATATAGTCTGTTCAACATGCAGATAACATTTTTACACAAACAAGGTCGTACACTGCATATAAAATGGCTCAGTATGGCGCAGCCAATCATGTTTCGGCCAGATCACGTGACCTGTTGACTACATTTTTACTATAGTCACTCTAAGTTCAACACGTAGATAACATTTTTACACAAACAAAATCGTAAGTCTAAACATTCTGTATATAAAAAGTGGGCAAACAAAAGATGGTACGCGGTCCCTATGAATTGTATATGTACGTAGTTTATATGATTTAGTAATGCGATTAGGCGAAGTGGCGCGGATTTATGAGGCGGAAAATGTAAAGAAAGAGCGAATAGTCGGACTCACAGTGAGACTGTGCGGCTTCGGTCTCAGATTCAGCCCATTCCGTCGACGTCTTCTCCATTATTTTTAATAATAAATAACGAACTGCTTAGTAAAAGGTGGTGTATTTGGTCAGATAGTATCGAAACGACAGAAAAAATTACTTCACAGTGTAGCTCATAACATATATGTATAGGATGTATCAAAATAGAAAAGTCAATAATGATGGGTCTTTGTTTAATAGAATAATTATGGGGAAAGAGGCATACGCCCTAAGCATCGATGTAATAAGTGCTCGATCAAGATGTAAGATGCTATGATTATTCACTGTTACAATGCTAAATTAGAAAAATTTATTTTTTATCCACTGTCACCGTCGGGACTCAAACCCGAATTTTTCCACTTTCGCGGCGGAATGAGTTATCACTTACTCTACGGTGCGATATCTAATCAATTAATTCATCATAATAAAGCAATAATGTAACATTAAACTCCTTGTAGTGAGTTTAATGTTACATTATTGCTTTATTATGATGATATCGCATTCTAGAGTAATTGATAACTCATTCCGCCGCGAAAGTGGAAAGATTCGGGTTTGAGTCCCGACGGTGACAGTGGATAAAAAATAAGTCTTTCTAAATTAGCATTGTAACAATTATATAGCCGTTCTGCAGCTTTATAGAAATAAAATATATCTAATAAGATGTAAGATACTACATGTCCTGAGGAAGAAAATATATTTTTCGAAACGTCGGCATAGTACAATATTGAAGAATATTTATTTATAGCCTTCCTAAACTATCCAAATTTCAATCAAGAAAGAGTTATTTGAATCCCAAAAAGTCATTAATAAAGTTGAAAATATGAAAATCAAAACCTTTTGAAGTTGTTAATTTCCACCCAGTACAGTAGAACTTTAATAAGTTAAAAACCTCTGTAAGGTAAAAAATGTTTTAATTCTCTTCCTCTGAAAGCATAAAACCTCCATTACTTAAACCACAAAACCTCGGTAACTTAAACAAATTTTCTGAACATCGCCTTCGAGAACTTAAAATAATACTTTGGTGACCTCCATAAGTTAAAGTATTATCCTCTATTGAACTAAACGCATCCTCTATAAAATTCAGAAACCTCGGTAAGTTAAGAATGTTACTCTGACAACCTTAACTTCTACTCTAGTAAAAAACTCGATAACTTAAATTTTTTAACGTTTCCCTTGGATTTTAACTTATCGAGGTTCTACTGTATAATATTATTTACTACTTAAACATTACCTTCAATGTAATAACGGCGAAATAAATATAAGCGTAAATTTATATATTAAATTTACATTATAACATTAAAATGAAAACAAAGTTTCCAGTGATAATTACTAAAGCTCAAGCTTTATGTAATACATTTTTTAAATTACATATTTATTAAGTTTAAATACGTGCATAATTAACCTAAAATATTATTCAACTCCGATGTACACAGGTTTTGTGTTTAATTTAAACCTTTGAGTTGTTTATAATAGAAATCATTTTTGTAGATTTCTAGTAACCGCGTTACTACCTAACGAGAAAACTTTTTTGAGAACATAAAAATGGAAGGGATTTGGAAGAAAGACTATTCCCGAAACTTTTAATTAAATATTAACAGAAATATTGTTATGGCATCACGTAAAAACATCTTGATCGATTTCCACGAAATTCGGAACAGATTTTTGAGTCGATTGGAACATTATAATTACAGGTAAGAATGTTGGTTTAGGGCTCAATTCCGTTCGGAAACTGAATAGTAATTTTTAAAATTTTAGAAAATTTATTTTTGTAACTTATCTCTTAAATAGACAAAAGATATAAAGAGTCAGGGTTTGTTAATAAAAAAAATCTCGGGTCGCAGTACAAAAACCCTGCCGGCAATACAGTGTATTTGCTAATACAGGCAATGTGACTTAACTATATGAATTTGTTTGTTTTTGGACAAAATAAAAAATTTTACGCCTTAAACTAATTTTTTCTTCTTAATTTCATTATTTCGTCTCGTGATTCATCAATTTATCTGCACAAAATTATATCCAGCCTTCAGTACAGAGTCTTGCACAGAGTAAGAACAATTCTCTATCCGCAAAAACGTGTTTTCATAACTTTTATAAGTTCGGAATATAGTCATCGACAAATAAATGTATGTAAATGTGTATATGTATACAATCTATAAACAAAGTGAACATACATACTGACTAACAAGTGAACCTGAATAAAAGCTTATAAAAAGAATAAGTTATATAAGTTTTAACCCAGAAGGCTGTGACTTTAAACATAACATAAATAAAAAAATGACGTCATTATTAGTCAAAAACTCAGTTATTGATATTAGATTTTGTTATAAGAGAGACCATACGTTATCTTTTATATCACATAGCACACTGTGCAACAAACACAACCAACACAAGTTCGCGATTTATTAGGTAAAATCGAGTATATATAGTTTTTATTTGTATAAAAAAATTGTTTGGATACATTTTATTACACGAAATTACAAAAAATTCTCTTCTTCGTTTAAGACAGGTTTCTAAACGATTTAAGTTTAATTGATGGAATTATAAACAAACAAGGTTGAATCATCTCCCCTTTAAAGTTACATATTTCCCCTTCAACGGCACGGAACATTTCAAACAGATACAGGGCCAAAGACACTTACCTCAAAATATTCCACCTACAACGTATTTCTTGCTTGATAGTATGCGAGTTTAATCCGTGGCCGTCTTTTAAAAACACACGGTATATGTACCTGGGATTTTCAACGCGGTACGTAAAGTTTGGAAGACAGATTTAATCCGGGAACCGACTATAGACCTATGTAAATTTAGGCAGTTCAAATCAATGGACTTTTTACGACCCAAGGAAAGCCTATTATTTCGGCGGTACGGGATAATAACTTTTTTTTATAGATATTAAGTATGTCAAGCGGCGTTTCTTGTATTTAAAAATACTAAGGCTTTGGGGTAAGATCTGGTATTGTTTATTATTGGTTGAATTATACAGGATGATTAAAAAACAAGTGATGCGTGATTATACTTCTTTGGGATGATCACGATAATTGATATTCACATTTTCGTTACAGTTGTACATTGATAAAACAAAATACGTATTGACATTATTTAACTGTTAAAAGTTGTTACTGATAATTCTCATCAGCTGTCGTATTCTATGGATATCGGTGTATTGAATAAATTTTATGATTACTTACGTCTTTTGTTTGCGTCTTATCTATGAAGCACTGCATGCAAGTGACTCTCTTAAGGTAGTTGTCGTGGTTAAGGCACACCGTCAGAAAATTCTCAATTTTTGTATACTTATTAAGGACATGATAATACAATTACACTGAAAATTCGAAGTCGATCGACCGGATATAATCCGAGATAAATTCAATTACAAATTGGATAATTAACATTGATTGTATACGATCTCTGTAGTTCTGAACTAGTTTCTTATTTATAAAAAAAGAACTAACTGTCAGAAACTTTCCAAAAACTGACAGTCTTTCAATGCATTTGTTATGAGTTTAAAAAAAAATAAGAAAAAACTTTTGACCGTCTAATTATTTATAAATAACGGTTTAAAGTTCAACAATTTATAAAAAAGTATACATGCATATGAATACTGTATGGGTTGCATTTCCACGGGTACAGTCTTGCGTACAAATTATGGATCACTTAGCTACAGGCCAGTATACTTTTGTGGCGCGTATAATCTATAACTTTTTGACAATATTGTACCACGACAACTACCTTAAGCCTGATAATCGAAACAGAAGGCTACATTTGTTATAAATATCGAATAAATTCAATGTATTTTGTATTTGATCACTCGAGATATTAATGCATTGCACAGTATTGAATATGCTTAGTTATCTCTTTTTTCTGCATCTGAACTATGAAACATCATATGTAAGTGACTTTCTCAAAACGGATAATCGAAATCGAGAGTAGATTCGTTCGAAAGTTGAAACATTCATTCACTCACACCTTCTATTATTATCATACATCATTAGAAGAAATCACTTCGAATAAATCAATCCATTAACAAAGAAATTCGAATAGAAAACTTTCGATTATTATTAATCGATTATTCCCAACTCTATTGCTAGGCACTTTTTGCTAACCTTTGATGAAAAATTAAAGCGATATAAGCAACACTTTTTAAATAACTAAATGAATACAATTGCATTTTCTCGTTTCCATTCGGAATGAAGTGTCGCCCTTTTTGAAACCATCACTGTCGCATTTGAATGTCGTATTGGAATATTGATAAAAATAAGGTCTATAAATTGAATCTTTTATATAACGATTCAATTATAAATCTGTGGAAATGAAAGGACGTAAAAGTTGGCGTACAAAACAATCGCAACGAATTAGTCGACTAGCGGAATTGATTCAAATCAATAGCGTTTGCTAAATGCCAGAGGACGCGCCCCCTTTGTATTTGGAGTCTCCGTCAGTCTCGTTCCATCTTTGTTAAAGGCTGTATATCTGCAGTGTTCTCGAGTATTCAACCAACAAAAACGCGCGCCAACCGATGGTCAATTTCAAACGTCCGGGTAAAGTCGTTTTTTTGTGTAATTGGTTCTTCTTCATTCAAATCAATCTTAATCTTTAATATGAGTACATGTCCCTACTTTTTTTTAATTAAAATTTCACACATGCCTACTCAGCAGTTATGTATTTGATCAATAAATAAAAAAAAAATTTTAAAATAAAAATATTAATCTCCTTCAAAAAAGTCACTAAAAAGATTAAAATAATGAAGTTCTGAGGTCGGTTTCAATTTAATAAAAGTAGATGTCTATATAACTAATTAAAAGTTTTAGTAATGAAATTGGAACCGACCTCAAAACATTATTTACATCTTTTTAGTGATTTTTTTAAACGAGGTTAATATTTTTATTTTAAAAAAGTTTTTTTTTACTTTTTAGTGGATTTGATTTCGCACATTTTTAAAAACTACTAAACCGATTTAAGTTAAATGTATGTGGTATCACCTTGAAGGTGTGCCCTATGAAACAAGAAAAGAATAATCAAAATCGGTTTACAAATGTTGGAGATATGAGGTAGCATACATTAAGAAATCTGTTTGTCTGATGTCATTTAAAAACGGATGAACCGATTTAAATAAAAACTACATGGTACCAACCCGGTAGAATTCTAAGCAAAATAGCGTTGACATTTTTCAAATCGGTTTGCAATTGATGAAAATATCGGGCAACAAACATACAAAAAACATACAGATGAATATAGAATATCTTCTTTTTTTTGAAGTCGGTTACTAATGAATTAATAAATAAGGTACGTATTGGTAACTTATAAAATTAATGAAAAATATTGCTTGTAAGTAGACAGTTGTCCCCTAAAACTGTTCTCTCCTTTGTGAATTTCTTTTCATGGCTTTTAATCATTTTCTGATATTAAAAAAATAACTTCCTCTCCGACCATTTGGAAGAGACTTTTTGTCTGAGTACTACTAAAAGATTAATGAACTATCAAATTTTGACATTCACAGAATTTATACCGTCTCAGTGCGTGTAAAAACAACATTTAAAACAAATTGGAGAAATATATTTTCACGTGATCATAAAGTAAACCGGTTTATGCTACATTTTTAGTAATTATTAGGATTCGATGCAAAAATGATAAAAAAGGTGAGACCAAATTTCAACAAATCCGGGTCACAGTATCAAAACCACGCCGACAGTACCTATAGTGAATAATTGCTATAGCAGGAAGTGTGACTTTATTATATGAATTTGTTTGTTTTTTCAATTAATTAAAGTATATTCAATTCAGCAATACAATCAATGTGAACTCCATCCTGTCTCAACAGAATGCTACTTCATCCGCTTACAATCTTTACAATATCAATGTACGCAGCTTACATAACATAAAACATTACACAATTCATAGAACAATACTGAATAACATTCGTTTAAATACTGCCTATAATGTGAATTAATGTTTGACTCATAGTATTTAAACGAATATGATTCAGTATTGTACTATGAATTGTGCAACGATTTCTGTTATGTGAGCTGCGTACATTGATATTGTAAAGATTGTAAGCGGAAACGGTAGCATTCTGTATTAAGACAGGATGATGATGATGATGATGATATTTATTTAATCAGTTGAGACATTACATCTATTTGACACGTCAACGAGATATACAAAAATGAAATTATAGAGTTATCGGCAACATAAATATTCATCAACAGAATAAAAGGCCCGTTCTAATAAGAAGTTTTTAATATTTGTCTTGAAAATTGAGCAAGTATTATTTTTTAACCTTTCTGGTAATTTGTTATAAATGTAGGCTGAAAAATTTTCTGGGCAATACTTATAAATGTCTATTTTTGCCAACGGTAGTTTTATTGCTTTTTTATTGCGAGTATCATGACCATGTCCATGCTCTGCTAAGGCATAGCTTGCCTTATTTCCATGGGCGAAGAGCAATAAGCAAAAGAGAAAAATGCATGGGGCTGTCATAATCTTTTCTCGAGGAAAGATGTCCCTACATGATTGTTTTCTATTCAAATTGAACATGGCGCGTATTATAGATTTTTGCTTGATGAAAACACTCTGAAAAGAAACACTATTGAGTTCACATTGATTGTATTGCTGAATTGAATATACTTTATTTAATATTTGAATACTGGTTTATTTATTGGTTTCATCATTTTATATCCTACAATAGGTAAAACATTTATTAGTGTATTTGCCATATGGCAACATACACTATTGGCGTCGGTCGGATTGTGGGACCTAGGGGTCGGACCAAAATTTCTCGACGTTTCATAACCTCCTAAACACTTTGGCACCATTTTTAAAAATGTTTATATATATATATATATATATATATATATATATATATATATGTATATATATATATATTTATATATATATATATACGTATATATATATATATATGTGTGCGGGCAATAACTTTCGAAAGAGTTAATTGATTTTAACGAAATTTGGCCCACGTGTTGAAATCCATCACCGCAAGAAGCCTATTTACAATGGGCGTAATCGGGCCATTTTAAGGGTAGTTTTTAGGGGTTGAAAAATGTTTTTGGGCCCCAAAATACCGAAAAAATTCTCCGAAACGTTTCAAAAATGAAATTTAACTCTCTGGTAGTAATTAAAAAGTGTTCCAGAAATTTTAATAAAATCGGCCCGACAGGACCGGATTTACAAATTTTATGAAAACACTAGTTTGCAGATAGTGAATTATTTGCTGAAAGGTGTATATAATTTAGTTTAGAGGTTCGATTGATAATAATTGCAACTGAGAAAAAAATGTTCTTTTAAGGGGTGTATTAAGGAGTTAAATTTTTTATTTTGCCCAAAAAACCAACTTAAGTTCGCATAATAAAGCCACACTGCCTATATTAGCAAATACACTATATTGTCGGCAGGGTTTTGGCACTGCGACCCGGGTTTTTTAATATTTGAATACTGGTTTATTTATTGGTTTCATCATTTTATATCCTACAATAGGTAAAACATTTATTTACACTTTAATATCAACTGAGGTAAATAATTATGTAAACTTAAAGTGTAAAAAAAACGTTTTAAATTCGTACGAGAAAAAACATTTACAAGAGATAAAACTTTGTATGTTGTAAGGCATAGACAAAAAATGTGTAGATATATTTAAGCACATAATATGTCTATTGTATTACAGTATGGAAGAAAAAGACTCCTGGTTCAATTAAAAGATATAAATTACAGCTAAATAAAATATGACTTACGCTTAAGCTGGGATTTCAAGGATTCATTTTCAATTATAACCTTACTTTTAATTGACAAGGAAGATACTTTTTGTATCGTTTATTATGTGATCAGTGTTTACTATAAAGCAGTGACGGACTGACATTAATTAAGGACCGGGATGGCTTTTCATTTAAAGGCTCCTTTAAAAAAAGAATTTGCTCATCAATGTGTTAGTGCCAGTCATGTATCTTCCATGTTTTTAAAAATTCTTAGGAAGTTTTTTTTTGAGATGAAAATCGCATGGCACTGTAAATATATGCTGTGAAGAAGGTCTCCTCCTACTGAGAAAGCTATGGACGGACCCTTTCCCACTGTAGGATCGCAGTGCAATATCCCTGCCGACAATACAGGGTGTCCGAGAATTATCTTTACAACTTTGAAATTTAATAACTTTTGAAATAAAATGGATATTCACATTCTGTTTTCTGCAGTTATTAGTGCAACTCATAAAGGTTTGTTCTGTTTAGGTTAGCATCTCCACATGTGCACCACGTGTGGCCCGAAGCACATCCAGTCAGTAATCGATTTCTTGCCAGGTACGCTGTAACATAACGTCTGTGACAGTGGCAAAAGCCTCTGTAATGCGGGTTTTTAAGTCAGCAATGTCAGTAACCTTTCTCCGATAAACAATATCCTTCAAATAACACCAGAGAAAAAAACTTAATGAGTTGCATTAATAACTGCAGAACACAGAATGTGAATATCTTTTTATTTCAAAAGTTATTAAATTTCAAAGTTGTAAAGATAATTCTCGGACACCTGTACAGTGTAGTACAGGCAGTCGCAGTGGCTTTATTATTAACTTAAGTTTATTTTTGGAGAAAATAAAAAAATGTAATCCCTTAATACACCCCTTAAAATAATATTTTTTTCTCAGTTGAAATATTGTTATCAATCCAACGTCTGTACCAAATTAAATACACCAAATAACTCACTATCTGCATACTAGTGTTTTCAGAAAATTTGTAAATTCGGTCCTGTCTGCCGATTTTTTTTTAAACTTTAGGAATACTTTTTAACTGCTACTAAAATGTTAAATTTCAATTTTGAAACGATTTTAAAAATATCTGCATGCTCGGGATTATTGTCACGCCAATAATGCCTTTTAAGGCAGTCAAAATTGCTCTAAGCGGTTTTGCATTTTGGTTGAAGATTTATTTATGCTACAGTCTTTATTTTATTACTGTCGGTACTTCAGTGAGCTGGTTTTCCACAGAGGCTTCTACAGTCGTCAGAACAGAACAAAGCTCTATACGCGTCATTATAATCGGATTTTAAACTCTCCGGAACAAACGTCGCGACTGTTTTTTTGCACTTTTATTTTTGTGCCAATCAGTTTATTAGTTCATTTCGTGTTCGTGTTGTCAACACAGTTTTTTAAAACTTTTTTATTGTGCTAGGACAAAACGGGATTGAGTAGTGAGCGACAATGTAAAACAAGTCGGAGACTAAAATATAACGTCGGATTAAATGGTTTTATTCTGGCTACTCGTGATACAGTAAAATATCTACAAACACTAAAAAAATGTGAAAAAAAAATTTTACCAGAAAAGAGTCACAATGACTCTAAAAAGGCTAACGATTTTTTTTGCATGATTTCCTATAAAATATCCGGTTTCATACTTGTAGTAAAAAGGCTCATTTCGCACTAGTGTGTAAAATAAAACAAACCGAACAAAATCGAACTAAAAAGTAAGAAGAAATTTCTGACTATTAAGATTTTGCTTAACAGCGATAGAATACAATTATGAACTTTCTATCGCTGTTAAACAGAATCTTAATAATTAAAAAATATTTTTTGATTTTTAGTTCGGTTTGTTATTTTTTTAGTTTTTTTTAAACTATTAGTTTTGACAACGCTTTCTGCAACCCAGCGTAAGAGTATTTTTTCACTTGATGGGCGTCGAGTTAAACACAGCGAAAGAAACCCTCTTCTGATTTTATGGTTCACCTTTAAACACAGTAATGAAGGCACCTGGTAGAGTCATAAGTCAGAGCAAGTGGATGTAGCATAAGTGTATTGGTGTTAGTGAGCCAGTGTTAACGGGACGAACTCCATCTCGTAGTACCGAAACCAATTAACTTAAGGGTTTGGAGTCCGGTTTATTGTACGTAAGATTTAACCGCACATGTTGCAGATGGTCACATATAGCCCCCCTAGTCCCAATTGTATCATTTCCTTTTACATTGTATCACGTATAGCAGACACCGGCGGTTAGACAGAAACAGAAAATTAACAACGTATATATTTGCATCTCTTACGCAACATGATAATCAAAACCGATTATTTTTGAAGAGGAGACTCTTTTTAGACGTTGCGCGCTCGTCTGTTGAACAGTAAAATGAGGAAAAAACGTCTGGCGTGACCGTTATCAATAATATAAAAATGATTTTTCGGGAAAAAGGACTTTATTTATAAGTGTTTTACTTATAAATAAAGTCCTTTTTCCCGAAAAATCATTTTTATATTAATTACCAAGGACAAAAAAGAAATAAAGTCAAGTTATCAATAATATTTCGCCTTTAGTCATTTTTTCAAATCTGCACCTTTAAGGCTCTGAACGCTCTGAATTTTGTTTGTGCTGAGACCCAGCTATAAGGGGCGGGGTAGGCAAAAAACATATTGTGGGTGTGACTTTCTTTAGCTCTGTCTCGCTCAAATCATCCGCACGTTTCAATTTTTGGCTGGTGCCAACTACGAGGCTAAAAAATTTTATTGCAAGGGTGCCGCTATCAATTGATTACTCTAATTTTTGGAAATATTTTGAAGATTTAAAAAACTTTTCCGAAAAAGGAAGAGTCACTTTAGGTTTGTGATGGAACAGTTTTGTGAAATAAGTACGAATAAGGTCGTAGTGTGACATTGAAAACGTGTGTTTTTTTAGCCTAATTAATGCCAACTTTTTTCTAGTAAATCGTACATAACTTACAAAAGCAGTCCATTAGAGACCTAGATTTGTCCTTTATCTTCCTTATAGAGAAAGAATTTTTGCAGAATTTTGACGAATAAGTCTACAATCAGTCGACAGCCGAAGTTCTATTTTTGACTTAAATTTAGTGTTCCGACAGTTTTAAGGCTGTCGGAACGCTCTGAATTTAAGCCAAAAATAGAGCTTCGGCTGATAGCTGATTGTAGACTTATTCATCAATAATTTGTAAAAAAAGGAAGATAAAGGACAAATGTAGGTCTCTAGTGGACTACTTTTGTAATTTATATACGATTTACTAGAAAAAAGTTGGCATTAATTGTGCCAAAAAACAAACGTTTTCAATGTCACACTACGACCTTATTCGTACTTATTTCACAAAATTGTTCCATCACAAACCGAAAGTGACCCTTTCTTTTTCGGATAAGCTTTTTAAATCTTCAAAATATTTCCAAAATTTAGAGTAATCAACTGACAACGGCACCCTTGCAACAGCATTTTTTAGGCTCGTAGTGTGGCTTAAATTCAAAGCCTTAAATTTCTTGGTTCTAGTTACGGCCCTAAGCTAAGATTTGGGAAAGTAAGGAGACGGAAACAATTAAGAACGAGTATTATCATTTCTGCTTGAGACGAAACGAGTAGGTCAGTTGTCTAGCAACGATTTTCTTTTCAAATAAGCAGAAATGACTGCAACACATTTCTGTTCTCCTAATATGAAAAGTTTGTGTGTTTTACTTTATATATAGATAGAGAATAGAAGAGTCGTTTTAAGTTGGTTCACGTTATAGGGTTATTCCCCGAGCACAGTTTTGTTAATGTGCAATGTGGTCTGTTGCAATAAGGCTGCGGTTTTAACTGCACGGCGCCTTTGCCCCGTAGTGCAGACCATCTAACCCTGTGATTCCTTGTTGCCAAGTTTAGTCGCCTCGTTCGACTTTCCCTGCCTCCAGAGAAAACTGGCAACATGGACGACTCGTTTAAGAGTCGAAGCTAATGTAGTAGAAATGCAATCTGAAGGGGTGACATTGCGAAATAATAATGTTATCTTTGTTTTAGACAAAAGAAATTAACAAACTGTCAAGGGAGACAGAACGTGTTTTAATTATACGTGGATCACTGGCTAGTCTATTTTTCGTTCTAATGGGTAGAAACTGATCCTAAGTACATTTCGGCTAAATAATAGTGGACTTCATAATTAATTCAATTCAATTCTGAGACACTTTTATAGCTTTCTTATTAAAGAACTATCTTCAAAAAAATACTGTAAATGTGTTCTCGTGTCGTTTATTAGCTTATAAATTTTCTACAAATTATTTGTTGAATTTTCAAGTGTTTTTTAATTACTTGTTATTAATATTATTAATCATGTTCTACCACGTGCCGAGTGAAAAATCAGTGCAAATTATTATAAATTTTCATCAAAAACATCGAATTTGTTCGCAACGACAGTTCACCGAGCTGCTGCCAATTCAAAAAATGCACCTAAAGAAGTTTTACTTAACAAAGGTATCTAGAGAATAATATATGTCTAGTGAAATTGAAATGTCAGATTACATACTGATTCACATATGACCGAAGAGATACGATCGTATAATGATCGTTCTTTGAAGTCGAAAATCACCTTTAATATATGTGTTATAAAAATAAACTATACATGCTGACATGACATCTACAGTCCAACCAGAGTTTCGGCCACATCCGATCAAAAATTTCCGTCAAAATATTCGGTTTTGGCCAAAATAAAGCCGAAGGCTTCGCCGAAGTTGAATGTACTCAAAAATCGAGTGAATTAGTTTATTCAAATCACACGAACACACAACTATAAGAACAACAATAATTTTTAAATTATTTCTCGACGATCGTTTCGGACAATAAGTTTATCCTCAAGAATATATAAAACATATACAATATAGTGAATGTTTTAAATTCCTGAGGATGGACTTATTGTCCGAAACGATCGTCGAGAAATAATTTAATAAAAAAAAAATTGTAGAAATTTCAAGTGTGTTTATACATCTGGTATTATTATTAATCATGTTCTACCAAGTGCCGAGTGCAAAATCAATGCGAATATTTTTCTATCTAATCAAGCATGCCTTTAGAATAGTTTCACATATTTTTTTCTTAAATCGATTCAGCAATTTACTAATAAAATATTAAGGAAGAAGGCGGTTAATAACGTGCAAACTACGTATTTCAGCGCCACTAAAAAGTAAAAAATAAAAAACTTTCAAAAAAATTGAACCTCTTCAAAAAATGCTACTAAAAACATAAATGATAAAATAACAAAGTTTTGAGGTCAGCGCCAATTTAATATAGAAGTACATAAAACGTTATAATAATTAAATTGGCACCGACCTGAAAACTTTGTTATTTTACGCTTTTTAGTGGCATTTTTTGAAGGAGGTTTTTTTTAACTTTATTATATCGACATTTTTCGAGTCGCCGCTGGAGGAGATGAGTTCTATTAACTGTCTAATCAACTGTCTCAGGGTTGACCCAATTATACTTTTGTATAGTTCTTACGTTTAATTTGAAAATTTCATTGATAAAAATAAAACAAAACTTAACGTTTCGTACTTATTTCGTGACCACAAGGCGAAAATAATTTTCGTAGATTGCAGATTCCCTCGACAACTAAGATCTTACCGGTTTATAAATAAATAAATAATAATGCATTTAATGTCCGTTTGTCGTTATTGTGTCATATAGCAGCCGTCATTACTATTTTCCATCTACCACACTTCTCGTTATTCTGCTTAGAGAACGCACGGGTCACTGTAAGCCTGATTTTTCAACGATCGTGCAAAGGCAGAAAAATGGTGATTGCAAACGAGGGTGGCGCGTGAGCGCAGCGAGGTCAGCAATCGACCGGGTCGCAATAGTCGATTTACTTTGCCGCTCCATTAAGCTTGGTAGTAACCAAGTATAAGTCACTGCCTAAATTTCTGAACTGAAATCTAGGCTTACGAGTGTCGTAAACGAAACGTTGAACACATTTCGTTCAAATTTAAATAAAATCGCAAAAATGCTTCTAAATTTAAAATGAGTTTTGCTCGACTTGTCGTTCATGGCGCTCGTATAATATTAAAAATTAAAATAGAATGGGATTGTCTGTTGGCCCAAATGCACCACATCCTGAAAGGATTTTTGTGCTTCCCCTTTTTACTGGATTTAGTCAGCAAATAATCTGGATCTTCTTTTGAGCTCCAGAAGAATGACTACTAGATTGTCCTGTGGAACTATTCCATCTCATCAATGTAGCCAAAGATGGTTGTCCTTCTGTAGGTTAGAGCCTAACATTCGAACATGATATCGGTGGCTGTTTTCATCCTCCATTTCGTAAAATCTACATAGTCTTGATTCTTGCTGTATCCCCTTCACATGTGGGTATTTTCTCAGAAATGCATGACCGGTTAAAAGCCCAATCACCTTTCTGAGTGTCGGCCTGTTGAGTCTAATTAAGTCCTCAGTTACAACTGGCCAAAGACAAGAGTCAAACCATTAACAATTAAAACAAAAATCCTCAGTTAGCTTTGAGGAAGAGCCTATAATCATGGCAGTCGTGTAACGTGTCCAGGCATGCGATTGCTAATGCTATTTCCTTTCGCTTCAGAAAAAAATTCTTAGTCATGCATATATGGAAGGATTGTTTGAAACAAAATTACATAAGCCACTTTGTCATTTGTCTACGAATGCATATGACATTTGAGAAGTTTTAAAAGACAAAAGTAAGCTACATTAGTGTTCCAAGTTTTCTTTGTATATGGTTTTTGTCTTTTTTCCATTAGGGATTTAAGAATAAGTTGACGGCATCATTACATCGTCATTTGCGACAAACTGTACGGACAATTTTCTAGAAATATATTATTTTTAAATTATTTTAAATACGTCAGTTTTTAGACTCATTTTACTTGTATCACTAACTAGTTATATAAAATTCTTCGTATATGTAGGTATGTAATAAGGTATGTTTGAATGGATTAAATTTTAGGTGACTGATTACCAGCTGTTAAATATTTCACCCGCAATCTATCTTACGAGCAAGTTGGATGTGTGTGTGTGTGTGTGCATGTAAAATTTTGGAAATCTCTAATTTCTATGAAAACACTTATTCATTTTTTTATGTTAAAGCATCAAAATAAACTAGAAATATATATAATTCTTTCCATTTGACTTCTAAACAATTTTTTGAGTTTGCCTGATCTAAATAAACGAGAATATTAACATCAATTTTTGTACAGAAAAAAATAAATTTGAAAAAATTATTGAGCAAGCCATATTTACTTAAACCAAATTTGGTGCATATGCTGGAATCTACCACCGCACGAAGCCTGTTTAAGATGGATCCAATCGGGCCATTACAAGTGTGGTTTTTAAGGGTTAAAAAAGTGATTGGGCCCAAAAAAACCGGAAAAGTTTCAGAATCGTTTCAAAATTGAAATTTGACCCTTTACTAGCAATTAAAAATTGCTCCTAAAATTAAAAAAAAAATCGGTTCGACAGGACCGGATTTACAAATTTTCTGAAAACACTAGTGAGTTATTTACTGAAAGGTTTATTTAATTTGGTGTAGATGTTCGATTGATAATAATATTGCAACTAAGAAAACAATATTATTTTAAGGGGGATATTAAGGGGTTACATTTTTGATTTTGTCCAAAAAAAAACGTAAATCCACATAATAGTCGCACTGCCTGTATAATACCCTATATTGTCGGCAGAGTTTTGGCACTGCGACCCGGGTTTTTTAATTTTCATGCGAGTTTTTTGATAATTTGTAGAAAAAGTAAATAAAACATTGTTACTGTACGAATACCTTCCATTTTAAATGCCATATTTTTATTATTATGAACAACAACTTCATCATGTAAACCAGCAAACATATAATTATAATTTTCATTTTTTACATTTCAAATACAATATTAAAGGCCAACAAACAAAAGAATTTTTGCATGGCTTTGATTTTTTTTTAATAATCCATCTACAGAGCGAAAGTCCATTGAAATGGAAAAGTAATTTTAAACAACAAGCATACATTGAATAACTTTTTTTCATTAAAAACAGTTTATTCGTTAGGTGAATGATTACGTCATATAATGTATTTTCATGCACACCTCCCATTAAAATAGCTGCTTTTTATGCCTGCACAGCGATTGTAAAATGAACCTGTTTTGCTCTAATGCGTAAAGTAGAGTTGGGTAACTCAGATCTGAACCGCTTCAAAGAGCCGACTCCGACAGAAGATTCGTGAGAGCCGACTCACTTTTTGTTGAGCCGACGGATCAACGGATCCGCATAACTCAGTGAAACACTTAACACACAGAAGCACATTTTACACTTACGTATCAGTTCTTGCTTTGATGCATCTGTCAGCTCAAATGACTCATACATCACATGTTTGGCTATGCATTCTTGATTCTATACAGGTCGTGATACAATTGACTGAACTAGGTAACTCAGTGGCAGACTGCAGTAACATATTCAGAACTCGGCTTCTTTTTGAACCGGTTCAGTGAGCCGGCTCATATACGGGATCCAGATGCAAAGATGCAGATCACTAAAAAGACCCGTTTTTCCCATCCCTAACGTAAAGTAAAACAAAAGTAATGCGATTTTATTGTTTTACCAATCCAATAGTTATATCTGTGTCAGTTGACATTTAAATCTATTCGGCAAAGTAGGCGTTGAACGCACAAATACTAATATGGGCAAACGTGAACTGCTAAAAATATTAAAAATATACTTATTACGATGTGAAAATCGGCTATTTTATAGAAGGTACTTGCAAAAAATCTAGTATTATACGCGCCACGGTTTTAAAAGGTTCTGAAGTAACCCAGAAATAATTTTTGGCTCGACTAAAAATAATCTACTAAGCTACATGCATATATACTCTAATTATATATACTATGTGAGGGCAACTCACGGAGTTACGCCTTCGTGAAATTCAAAAAACGCACCTGAAGAAGCTTTACTTCAATAGACAAAATGACCGTAAAGCATTCTGTATTTTTTTTTCCGAATATATTTTCAATGTGTATAGTAATTTATGTTATGTAAACTGCGTATAACACTCGCCACGATTCTAAAAGGTTCTGAAGTTAGTCACAATCAGCGTCGCAAATGCTTATTTTAGAGCTGTCCTGGTTATTTTGTGGGAAAGGAAGACTCCCACCACCTCCCAGTTACCAGCACAGAACGAGCGTTCTTCGGTGATTAGTTATCGCTGGTTGTCTTGTCAATTGTCGCTTTCCTGCTATAAAGTACAGTCCAGTACGCTATTGTTAAGTTGTTTCTTTGATTGTTAATTGGTCAAGATGTCTAATACAGTTTTGTATAGACAAGCACGAAAAATATTTTTTTGGATGACTTTATGCAAGGAATTAGACCTTTAGATTAAAGAAAAATTAAAAATAATAATATAGCACAAGTTTGTAGTTTTTCAACCGACTGTACCTGCGCAAGCCTCCATTTGCATCTAACTTCCGAGCGTTTTAGGTCCATGGCACGTACTATATGTATCTCGAACGTAATACTATTATGACTCGGTGACTGTTCAAATTCGCTAATCGCAACAACTCATCCGTAATAACATTCACGTTCTAGATATATAAACTACTATTTTACACATCTCCTTATAAAGTAGCTGCTTTTCATAGTGGGGACGTTTGAAGTGAAAGATGCTTTAATATAGGTATGTTAAGCTTTAACATTAGTACTAAATTATCAACAACCATGATGATATTAAATTTAAACTAGACGAATCACAACTAAAAATATTTATTTATAATTTCTTCCAAAGATCCGCGGACCGGATAGAAACTTTTCTTGGGCCGCAGTTGGCCCGCGGTTCGAGGGTTGCCCACCGCTGGTATATATCAATGTAACTGTTCGTTACCATATCGGGCCAAATATACTGGACCGATTATTTATATATAATGTTTGGTTGAAAGGAATTAAATGAGAAATGGACAACCCTGATGACTATAATACCACAATTTCCTTTTTGTCTTTTCAATCACAATAAACTTTTCTCATCGAAAATCAATTATTTGTGGGACATTTAATTATCGGTGCGGTTTTGTTTTTTTATTGTCTAATGTCTTCGCCTAGATTGGTACATTTTATAAAATAGAGTATACACTGTTAATTAAAAATATAACTCAATCAGACAATGAAAAATTTATATTAGCGCTGAAGGCGGTTACTACGTAAGCATTATCAAAAATAAGTATTCAAATAAAATAACACCTAATTAATTTCTTTTTAACAGATCTCCAGAACAAAAGAACATGTGATTTGTTTTATTTTCAGAATATTTTCGAAACTAGAAAGTATAGAAAAAAAATGTTTATAACAAAATTTTCTTATAAAAGTAAATATAATAGGTGGAAATAAATTGTATTCTATATTCTATTCAAAGACTTCAGCGCCACTACGTCACTTAATATTACCGACAGAGCTGTTAAAATAAACAGATTGCCAACGAGATGACGACATTTCTTTCTTCTGAATGTTATTTTTCGCAATGAAATTTTTAAAATGTTTAAACTGTATTTTTTTAAGGAAAACACTAATTTTAAGATATTAACTCAATTTTCGTCATTAGAGAAGAAAAATAATTTTTAAAAATGGCGTATCAAATATTAATTTTTATACAGTTTTAAGCGAGATATTTCATACCGACAAAAAACGCCTTCCAGAAATAATGTATACCAATAATCGCTTCGCAAACGAGAAGTAATACGAGTAAAAAATAAAAAATTCATTTCGTTTTGGCCATTTTAACAAGAGAGTTGTTATCTCAATTAAATTTAAAAATCACGAGTTTTATACTCAAATGTATTCTTGATCAAATATTAAGGGTTGCTGCGAAAAGGCTTAATAAAAAAAGCGACAAGTTTTTCAATTCTACACAAATAACGTGGCGTGAACGTGGAGGCACTAAAGTTAAAAACGGTTTTGGAAACCGAATGCGTAGTGCTAAGTGGATGGAGTTTGAAGGGTTTGAGTTTCAATTCAGCATGTTTGTACCTTCATGTTCACGGAAAAAGGGGAAATCCTGCTACACGCGTACCAACATAATACATCGCACGCAGTTGATGTGTTCGGCAGCGTTGCCAGATTAATATTTTACTAAATCGAGAAAAAATAGACATTTAGGCGCAACAAACGGAATAGAGATGGGATATTTCGAGTGAAAATATTCGAACTAGTGTTGGGTAACTCAGATTTGAACCGGCTCAAAGAGCCGACTCCAACAGAAGATCCGTGAGAGCCGACTTTTTTTTGAGCCGACGGATCAACGGATCCGCATAGCTCAGTGAAACACTTAACACACAGAAGCACATTTTACACTTACGTATATATCAGTTCTTGCTTTGATGCATCTGTCAGCTCAAATGACTCATGCATCACATGTTTGGCTATGCATTCTTGATTCTATACAGGTCTGAACTAGGTAACTCAGTGGCAGACTGCAGTAACATATTCAGAACTCGGCTCTATTTAAACCGGTTCAGTGAGCCGGCTCACATACGGGATCCAGATGCAAAGATGCAGATCACTAAAGAGACCCGTTTTTCCCATCTCTAATTCGAACTATTCGATTTTTAAAATATCTTGAGATATCTCGAGATGCCATTCAAAATCATTCGAATGAATTTTATACCTACGAGTACAAGCACTTTGGATCAACTTCTATGCAACCAAAGGATTTCAAAGACATCAGTCTAGGCAGGATACTACAATATATCAATAAACTGGGAATCCTAAAAAGCTGATGGATCATTAGGGGAGCACAATAGACCTTAGAGGCCGCGGTGCCTACCGGTTTGGCCCCTAATTTTAATTCTAAACGATTTGTAATATAATCTACAGTAACAAATTATTATACTATACTCATTCTTTGTTGTTTAAAACTCTGTAAACAATAGTCTCTCTCAGAGCGCATTTCACAGTATTTAATATATCATTACTTAGTCTTTGATCTGTCTGTTTCATGAAGCACTACATACAGATGTCTCTCTCAAGTCCCGCAATCGAAAACGAGAGCTAAATTTATTCGTTAATAATATATCGACTGCATTGACAGATCGAATGAATTGTGTCTCCATTCGCATAGTACCTAACCACTCGAGTTACATATTTTATCTGCGTCTGTTCTATGAAGCGATGTATGAAGGTAACTCCCTCAAGACTGACAATCCGAAAGCAATATTAATTCGTGATATTGAGTATGACTCCATTTCTTGTGTTATTTCAAGTATAAGATTAATATCGACATAAGATACCATTCAATAAAAATAATAGTACTTTATTACCAAAAAAATAATGTGCAGAAGAATTGACGAAGAAATGACATGTTTTGGCCTTATGCCATCATCAGGTCATAATTTTACAAAAGGAACATTACATATGTAAAAAAGAAGACTACAATTAAAGTATCATTAAGTATCAATAAAGTATCATTATGTAAAGAAATATGAAATTGATTTAGGAAATAATAACCCATTTTTTTTTCACTTGTCAAAATAACTTCAATTTCCATAAAATAAAGTAAAAAATAAAATTAGCTGGGAAGTGTTCCCTCCATGTTGAATAAAAAAGTAAAGAGATCTATTTCATATTTCTTTACATAATCATACTGCAATGATACTTTAATTGTAGTCTCCTTTTTAGTGTATTTGCCATATGGCAACATACACTATTGGCGTCGGTCGGATGGCGGGACCTAGGGGTCGGACCAAAATTTCTCGACGTTTCATAACCTTCTAAGCACTTTGGCACCATTTTTGGAAAAATTATATATATATATGTATATATATATATATTTATATATATATATATATATATATATATATATATATATATACGTGCGGGCTATAACTTTCGAAAGAGTTAATTGATTTTAACGAAGCCTATTTAAAATGGGCCCAATCGGATCATTTTAAGGGTGGTTTTTAGGGGTTGAAAAAAGTTTTTGGGCCCAAAAATACCGAAAAAATTCGCAGAATCGTTTCAAAATTGAAATTTACTCTTTTAGTAGCAATTAAAATGTGCTCCCGAAATTAGAAAAAAATCGGCCCGCCAGGGCCGGATTTACAAATTTTATGAAAACACTAGTTTGCAGATAGTGAGTTATTTACTGAAAGGTGTATTTAATTTGGTGTAGATGTTCGATGATAGTAATCTTGCAATTAAGAAAAAAACTGTTAATTTAAGGGGTGTATTAAGGGGTAAATTTGTTTATTTTTACCAAAAAACTTAAGTTCATGTAATAAAACCAGACTGCCTGTATTAGCAAATACATTATATTGTCGGCAGGGTTTGGGCACTGCGACCCGGGTTTTTTTACATATGTAATGTTCCTTTTGTAAAATTATGACCTGATGATGGCATAAGGCCGAAACATGTTGTCATTTCTTCGTCAATTCTTCTATACATTATTTTTTTGGTAATAAAGTACTATTATTTTTATTGAATGGTATCTTGTGTGGATATTAATCTTATACTTAATTAATTCGTGAGTTGGAACAGACCTACATCCATTCACGTATAGTACCAACACACCTATTATTATGATGGATTGTGCGAAGAAATCATTTCGAATGAATCACTCGGTTATTAAAATCATTCGAATAGCAACTTTTAAATTTGGCAAGAACCAGTGTCTTATAGCACAAGTAACGGGAAAACCGTACATTTGTAGTTACATCACACAATTTTTTTTCTATAAACGTCAAAATAGTGCATACTAGCGACATTGGACGGAATCTCTTAAAAGCTATTAGCTCAGGAATTTCTGTGCCTTAGTGCGTATTACTATGGTCGCTTAGAGATGGAAAAGACGGGTCTTTTTAGTGATCTGCATCTTTGCGTCTGGATCTCGTATGTGAACCGGCTCACTGAACCGGTTCAAAAAAAGTCGAGTTCTGAATATGTTAATGCAGTCTGCCACTGAGTTACCTAGTTCAGTCAATCGTATCACGACCTGTATAGAATCAAGAATGCATAGCCAAACATGTGATGCATGAGTCATTTGAGCTGACAGATGCATCAAAGCAAGAACTGCTACGTAAGTGTAAAATGTGCTTCTGTGTGTTAAGTGTTCACTGAGTTATGCGGACCTGTTGATCCGTCGGCTCAAAAAAAAGTGAGTCGGCTCTCACGGATCTTCTGTCGGAGTCGGCTCTTTGAACCGGTTCAGATCTGAGTTACCCAACTCTATGGCCGCTATAACAACAAAGAAGCAAAATAAAATGAAGTAAATAAATATTGTGCGGTGTTACGGAACCCTTCATGTGCGAGTCCGACTCGCACTTGGCTAGTTTTTTATTGGCAAATTATAAATTCACTATTAATAAAATGTATTATGAGTTTATAATTGTTTAAAACCAATAAATTGGATAGAAATGATGTTTTTATTGATTTTTTTTAATATTAAAAAATCTCCGCCTCCCTCATTGTTGGAAGCTGATATCGAAATTCTGAGGTCAGAGCTAAAAATGAGCTAAAATTTTTCCAGGGAGGAAAAATAACATTTGAAATGTTGGACAGTGTTATTAGAAAATGAAAAAAACATAAATGGAACAGTTTTTCAAGTTTAGTGTCATTGTTTGATAACAAAACTCGACCTGCAGATTTGTGAAGTTCAAATTTTTATACGAGCTAAAATTGCCCAATAACAAGAGACTTTTTTTTAAACGTAGTAAGTACTCATTTCGTTATACGAAATGCGTTTACATCATTATAAATTCAAGCTCACCTTTGTAAACATTGTATATGTCAAAAGCCCTCGACTGAAGCTCGGGCCGTGACCCGTTACTATATATCTGTACGATGTTCTGTTATTTGTGGTCACGTGGCAAAATCGCGTATGTCCAATCTGATTGGTGTTTGGAGGTTCAGATTAGATTAACGATGTTGTGGAGCAGCGTTGCCAGATTTTTTGCCAAGTCAGGATTTTGGAACTTTTTGAGTGAAAAAAGCGGGATTCCTTCGTCGAAAGCGGGACATAGTAAAAAAACATGTATAATCAGAAGTTCTTAAATATTTATCTTTTTATTTGAGTTCAAATTACGTTTACATGACAATAGATAGCAAAAATAGCCATAGAAAATGTATTTTAATAAAATTATGATATTTTAAATCAGATTTACCCTATCGTTAAATAGTTGAGTTTTATTCTTCTTCTGAATAAAAAAAAATAAAAAAAACAGAAGTCAAAATCATTAGAAAAATATGGCGTTTCAAACAATAGTCTGAGAAGTGAGTGTTACAAATTGCGGCTTACAATAAGAGAATAATTATTTACGCACGGTCGAGTTATCTCCGAAAAGCGGGACTGAGCTTGTCCCACGCGGGACATTTAATTTTGATTTAAAAATCGGGATGTCCCGCCAAAATCGGAACGTCTGGCAACGCTGTTGTGGAGGTACAATATAAAAAGTTCGGTAAAAATTTGTTTTTACAGAACTTTTTGTATTTTTTAATAATGTAAAACATCATGGAAAAGAATAATGATATACTTTTCCATTATGATTTATGTTCTATTTATTTTTTTAAGAAAGTTTTGTACAATATATATATATATATATATATATATATATATATATATATATATATGTATATGTCGGAAATATTTTGAAAATTAAAAAAAACAAATCAGCTGTTCTTTTGTTCTAAAGATCTGTCAAAAAGAAATTAGGTATCTGACAAGCATACTTGGATTAATTTTTACATGTTAAACCATATTATGTAACTCTGGAAACAAATAGCAAATATCATTTTTATTACCTACTAGCCGTTACGCGCGTCACTGCGCGCGTCAACAGAAATTTTCTTATTTGTTATAAAATATGTCAAATGTGAATATTTTTAAAGTTGGAATGGTCCTGTCGCCCAATTGGCTGAATTTTTTTAAATTATCTTTGGTGAATGAATTTTGTTCAGCTCGTCGTTCACGACGAGTAGATATGTAATTCGTCTTTTTTCGAATGCACTGATTTGTGCCCGGCCACTAAATGATTAACCTGTATTTTCTGTGAAAATCGGACATAAGCCATTTGTCATGTGACCGCAGATATTGTACATAGCCAAGCGTAGTGGTGCTCACGCAGTCAGCGGAAACAAATATTGACACAGGAAGTAGCTCTCTGTACTAGCAGTTCACATCAGCAAACAGACAAACGATGAAAACGACTCGTTATAGATGAGGCAGTGCCTACGCTTTATCAAATCTCATACAGTTGGGTCGCGATCGCGGAAATCGGATTCCCGTCTAATCATGCGCCCGACACAACCGGTAACATTTTGCATTTTCTTTAAAAAAAATTTTGATTTTTTTTTAACTGTAATTTATCATTTTCATTATTAGTATTAATATTACTACCAGCGTTGCCAGACGTCCCGATTTTGGCGGGACGTCCCGATTTTTAAATCAAAATTAAATGTCCCGCGCGGGACAGGCTCAGTCCCGCTTTTCGGGGATAACTCGACCGTGCGTAAATAATTATTCTCTTATTCGAAACATTAAAAAGTTCAATAAAATAATATTCAGGTGGTTATGTGACAACACAGATTCTCAGGTCATTTACAATATCCTCAACTAACCAACAACTAAATTTTTCTTTGTAGTTATTATTATTATTATTTTTCTATTCATTACTCTTTTTTATTTTTATTTTCCCCTCTTGATTTATTTATTTATTTTTTTTCTTTCTTAAATAACTCACCCTCGCGCACGTCTAGCTCAGTCTATTCCAACCCTGGAACTGGCAATAGCCAAGTTGGGTTGGAAAATTCCATATAGTTTTTAAACATAATGTGATTTATTTCTATTAGGTACTAATTTTGTAACTCTGTTTTCTGTTTTTTTTCCCGAGGAGGAATAAAATTTATTATTATTATTATTATTATTGTAAGTGGCAATTTGTAACACTCACTCCTCAGACTATTATTTGAAACGCCATACTTTTCTAATGAATGAAACTTTTTTGATTTTGATTTCTGTTTTTTTTATTTTATAAGACTCAACTATTTAACGATAGGGTAAAATACATTTTCTATGGCTATTTTTGGAAAAAAACAGTTTTTGAAAAGATATTTTATATAAAATGAACTATTATGAACTATAGAGTGTTAGAATTTTTTTTCTTCTAAAGTGGGTGACGGTCCTGAAAATGTTGGGAACCTCTGGTTTAGATAACAGTGCACGCCTCTGCACCTTGTGTCGGTAAAGTACAGGGCGAATGAACGACACTAAGAATGCTTTGCAGGTGTTTAACATTACAAAGTTGGCAGTCTGGTTAAACCACTTAATTATTACATTTGTACACAAACTTTTAAAACCGTTTGCAATGAATTCTACACCAGCAACAAGTATAACAATTTGCAGTTTGGACGCTACAAGTTTTTTTTTTTACAAATTCACGAATGTTCTTCATGCATAATAATTTATGCAGGCAAAGAATTTTATTTTTTTCATACTCGTCATATTTTTGATAAGCATGTTGCCATAGCAATTTTGTTGTTTGAAGTGAAAATTCTATCGCAAGAGTAAAAATCCACACCTACTAAATCGGATCGGATCAGTTCGGCACGATCGGCAGTTTTCGGATACACAATATTAAATGAATTGAGTTCCCACGCAACTGTCGGCGCGGATCGACTCACAAGTCACAACATTCAGTGTGCCTATATACTGCTGTACCGAACCGATCCGATTAAGTGGGTCTTACGTTCGCGAGGCAACGAAATGAAAAAGCGTTATGAATGAGAGAGAAAACAGATAGAACAAAATACTAGATTAACGCAAATCACCGCAATCCATTGTAACCACGTGTTAAAGAGAGGTACCAGTGAAACCATCCCAGCATGGCTGACTGACAGAAAATAATTTTAAGTCTTAAAGGTCTGCACCCACTTAATCAGATTGGATCGAATCGGTATATAGGCACACTCGATGTTGTCGAGTCGATCCGAGTCGACTAGTGCGTGGGAACTCATTTAACTTCATGTATTCCAAAATTATCGATTGTCGTGAGCCAATTCGACTCAGTGGTTGTGAACCTTTACATGTAACATTTACTTTAGGTGCAGATATATTGCAGCGCGCCCCCAATTGTTACACCACTGGATATGACAGAGGCTTCTCGAACTTGAACAGAAGTTTCTGGAATGATCGAGAACGGAATGTACGCGCCTATAAATACAGCGCGTGTGGGGCGATCGAGTCAGTCGCTTGCTGTTAGTAGGTAGACAGTCGGTATGACGGACAGTTCACATAAATGGCCTTATTACATAAATTTCGGTGTGTTGTAAATAATCGTATAGTCATTGTTGTATTATTTATTAGAATCCGTTTATTTTTCATTGTTAGTTTCTTTTTGTCATTGTTATTAAAGAAGTACTTTTTAGTTTATTTGTTTTGTATTTATTTCGTTTGTTGAAAATAAATCGGTTTTAAATTTACACAAAGAACAGTTTTGTTACAATATCATTTTTATTCGTCTTGAAATAAAACATCACCTGACATCTGTTATATTCACTGTTTTACATTTTAGATCGCTGCGTTGGCGATTTTTTGGTAAACGTGCTTAAAATTAGAATACTCAACAAAATGTTCAAGGCGTATGGTTTAGCGAGTCACTTCATCCTGTTAATTTTGATCTTACATCGGAAATTCAGTCTCGTAACGTGCCAAAAAAAGTAGGGTATTCTACAAAAAAACCTGTCAAACATTGATTAGTTTACGTTAACTTGACAAATGTAAATCTTGATTCAACGATGCTACATTTTTAATGAATTTATGATTTTATTTATCTTCACGAATGCACTTTATTCTTTCCAGAGATCAGCACTAAAAGCAAATTTGATTAAAACGGTCATAAACTGCAAACAGATATACCAGTTAAAGTTTTGAACTTAGTTAATTTGTTTTGTTGGAAGACTTGTAAGTTCTTGCAGTAAGTTTTAATTTGCTGTTTACAGCCGCTTTTATTATGGCTGCTATGTCAATTTATAAAGAATTAATACCACTTCGATTAGTTAATATGTAATGGCTTTACAGTATACTCCCTCTAATTGCGCAATTAAATTACGTAAGCAAGTCATGAACTTATGTGCCACGGAAATATGATTCCTGTGTCGGCTACTTTTTTTTTCAAATTTCTTTAACTATTTCGTTCGAAGTGCGAGTCGAACTCGTGAGAATACGGTTCTGTATTATTCTGTTTTCCGTGAGTACTTTAACACTTAAGATCTTCGTTTAGGTTTTCCTGTAAACTATATTTTTTTCAAAATTTTAGGCTTAGTAGTTTCGGAGATAAGTGAGAGGAATGGTCAATTTCCATCTATTTTCTTAAATAACATTAAAATTATTTATTTTAAAATTATAAAAAAAATATATTCGAAACCCTTACTACAAGTCCTTTCATTTGATATGTCACACGGTAAAGTTTAAACAGCTTTTTTTTAATTTCCTAATTTGCCCCCCAAAAATTGCCTCCATATTCAAAATTCATTTATTTACGTTACACGTCCGTCTTTGGGTCACCGTCTTACATATCTGTACGAAATTTTAACTCAACCGGTGCACTAGTTTCAGAGTAAATTGTTTGTGACAGACGAACGGACAGACACGCGAGTGATCCTATAAGGCCCTAGGAATAGACGAGCGTACAACACGCCGCGCGCTGCACGCCGCGTTTTCTCCGGTGGAATGAATATAATGTATTTAAATTGAAACAAATACACAAGCGTTGAACTCGTTCGTGTCCGCTGGCCGAACGCTTCTGTTTGCGTGTTGCAGACGTCGCGTCAAAAACGCCGTCAATAAGGTACATTATTTACTATGCACACGGATACACGAGCAGATTTTTTACGCGGAGAAGTATAGATCTGTCCAAAATATTTTCAGGCGACTTCGTCATTTTAACGCCAAAAACATGCACGTGTATTCAAAAGCCGGCAGCGCGGAGCGTGCAGCACGCGGCGTGTTGTACGCTCATTTATTCCTGGCAAGGGTTTCGTTTTTTTCTTCTGAGGTACGGAGCCTTAAAGAGAAAAATATACTTACAAGAACCTCCTCCTTTTAAATTGGTATAAAATAGGTAATTTAAAAAAGCGTTAAAAATGTACTAAACAACAAAAAATATTTAATTTAGGTTTAGATATAAGACTACATAGTTCTAAAAGCGTTGGTCGTAAACGTTTGGAGAGCCTATCCATGCGTCAATATCCATATATATTATGATAGAGATCAGTGATCATAACCCACGACGAAAGGCGAATGGCGTCAAAGACGATAGAATGCGTGCTCATAACTCTGATTAGAGTATGAATCGAACTCAGGTAATTAGGCTTCAAGGTTATGTGAGAACAGATGAACTAAATTGAGCTATTAACTGCTAAAATTATCAACCGTTAGGTATATCAAATATATAATATAATATTGTATAGCAAGAATATATTACGTAATAACTGTGATGTAATCAAAATCACGTCTTAGTTAGGGCTGAGTTAAATTTATATCTCTTTGCTTGTCTGTTCAGGATTTTAAGGTAAGGTAAAACACCTGTTTTTTTTTGGACAAAACGTTATTATTTTTGGTACGTTTTAGTAGAAGGTTGAGAAATGTTTTTACCTATTTTGTACCAGCTAGAGACACGTCCTCCCACCACCAGCACCGGAACTTCCGCCACACTTTATTTCATCCATATTTTAATTTATTATTTTAAAATCTAAGAAACACTGAATATTTCGTTGAAGTGCAGTAATTTATTAACATACGAATACATTTCTAACAAAAAAAAAAAACAGTATGTGACGTCAAGATCCATGTCAAGTGTTCGTTTCCATAGAAATTGATTAGATTACGTTTACGTAAGTATGGAAAAGTGTTTTTCAGGAGTCTACCTTTTGGTTTTAAGGTAGTCTTAGTATAATTTTGACTCACGCTGTCAAATTTAAAAATAACATTATAAAATATTGACACACACGGACAAAGGTTCATCATCACTGCCCTAGGGTGTACACAAAAAGAAGATTGAGACAAATATTTGTTTATGCCTATTTTATCGTATTTTTGAACCAAACACTATTTTGCTTCAAATACTATTTGTTCGTCTCAAGAATTATTTGTTTAGTCTAAATAAATTATACGATCCAATAGGCACAAACAAATATTTCTTTGTTTATTGAATCGAATAATCTATTTGGATCAAACAATATTTTTTTACTTCAAACAATAGTTGTTCGCCTCAAGTTTTTTTTTGTTTGGTCCAAATAAATTATACGACCCAAAAAGCCACAAACAAATATTTTTTTGCCCGAACAATATTTATTTGGTTCAAATAAATTACACGATCCAATTTTTCTCAGCCAGGAAGTTACACACATACTTAATTTATAGTTCAGTAATAACTAGTTTGAATGGTTGACAATTAAAGTAATTAATTTGCTATAATTTCTATATCGTTTGACGTCTTTCAAACAGATTATTAAGCCTACAACGGATCAGCAAATTCTAAACGTCGTTTCTAATTTTACTCGACTGTATTTGATTTTGATTATACACACATTTATATGTGATATTCATTATCGAGCTGCCAGTGGCGGAGCTAGAAATGTTAAAGAAACCTGTACAATATAACACGTTGCTTCTCAGGCAGACAAAAATTTTGCGCAAGGAATTAGAAATTTGTAGGAGGGCGCAAATTTAAAAAGTTGGGCTATTACGATATGCTATATATTGTTAAGGTATAGGGTGTTGGATTTTTAAGGTAGGACACTGTCCCTCTATTCTTACCCCCACCTACAATCCAACCTCCAGACGTGTTTTAAATCCCTCAAAATCTAAGAATTATGTAATGCTATTATGTACAAGCAATGTTAAATTTAACAGGGCTGTGTTAAATTTCTATATCATTTTAACTTATGTATTAAGTTTGTTAGAAAGTGACAAAAAATTAACAGCAAAGGCACAGATGTTAGATGCAACTCGACGGAGATCGGACACTATTTTTATTATGACAATGGAAATCATTATTGTCATCATTAAATTCGGAAATTAAAAAAAAAAATTGTTAATTATAACTCGAAAAAGTTATTTTTGACAAAAAAAAATTGGATATTCGACCTAAAAAAACTATAATGTCATTTTATAACCAGGGAACTTGGTACGGGCGAATTTATATGATTTCAAGTATGCAAAAAAATGCGCTTACCTTCAGATTAGAGATTTTGTGGCTGTTCATATTTTGATCCACATGCATATCTGAAAAAAAATAAAAGTATATTTAATATCCAGATTTTTCTTAATTGAAAAAAAAACAAGAAAAAATAAGGGATATTTAAACTTTGGACACGAGCATCATTAAAGCTTAATTTTTTGAAGCACAAAAAAAAACGTTTATACCAACCAAAAAAAGAGTGAAAACTCGTTAATTACTCATTTCGGCGTTGGAGGTTTCTTATTTCCATAAAATACCAACTTTTAATAAGAGCTACGGTGCCCAGACACATAGCGTTCAAACTTATAAGACCCCTGTTTTTGCGTCGGGGGTTAAAAATAAAGCAGCACTGTGAATTATAGATGATCGACAGCTCAGGACATCTGCATCTAAATAAGCTTACTCCAAGTTTAAGAATCATCTATTGTGAATTTTTAGCGAAAACACTAAAAATGTCATGCATAAATATTACGAATTTTCCTCTTTAACCTTTTCCCCTAATTTCCATATATGGAAAACAACCATAAAAACATAATATATGCGTTTCTTGAAGCAAACAAAAACAAGTAAAACAGTTGAGATTTTTTAAAATTTAAAATACCTTAAAATACTCAAAATGTTCATACATTGTTAGATTGTTATACAAAATTGATTTTTAATTTATACACATATAATGTTTGATTTGTATGAATTTGTTCAAGCAACATTTTTTCAAGATTAAATTTTATTTATTTCAGTTTAAACAAGCTCTAAAAAATATGGTAGTTGGCTTGCAATGGTCTCAAAAAAATGTAGCGGATCACGCTGTATATAGAGTACCAGCATCCACGTGTTATGTGCGTTCACAAACAGGCGCTGTCACTGTACAAATGCCGCATTTGTGACGTTTCTACAATAATAGAAAATGCGCTTGAAGATACCAGCAGTTGCAAAACAATACATCGCGGCTGTATAAATAGAAGTCTAAAACGCGGACGGGTATAGTCTAGTTTCAGTCTGGGTCAGTTCTAAGTAGTCGACATAAATAAGCAGTCAGTACTGTGTTAATTGTCGTGAAATAAATAGGCCATGACTTTGTAAATAGTTATTATTGTTCTTAAATATTAATTATAATTTGTATATTAAGAGATTCATTTGTTTTATTAGTTTTTTTTTTTTGCTACAGTTACATTTTATTTCCTTTTGTTGACTTTTATTTTTGTAAATAAATATTTCAACTCCACAGAAGAAGCAGTTATGTTACAATAAAATAAAACCTGGTTAAATTTAAACATACATCGAAGACTTTGAAAAGTTGCAAAATAGAACCATTAGGCCTTAATACGAAGCATCGTTTTTTATTTAATATTTTCTGTTTGAGGTTATGTAAGCGGCACAATAATCTTATGTAAACGCAACGTAAAAGCATTAATCTTGTTGACGTGAAATAAGGCGCCTATCTAGTTTGTAGTAATGCATGTTATAATTCGGCAATCTATTCCCGTTCACTAGCTATATTCATTAAAGTGTTACAACCGTTCCCTCTCTCGACTTTCCTCTTCCCGCCCTTTCACACATGCGTCGACACCGAACTGTATACGAGGTGATGCCATCTGTACAACGTTCGCACTGTGCAATAAGACCTAATAGCGTCGTCCCACGTATAAAATTGTAATCATTTTTAAGGCTGTCGGAACACTCTGAATTTAAGCCAAAAATAGGGCTTCGGCTGATAGCTGATTCGTCAAGATTTTGCAAAAATTCTTTCTCTATAAGGAAGATAAAGGACAAATCTGGGTCTCTAATGGACTACTTTGCTAATTTATGTACGATTTACTAAAAAAAAGTTGGCATTAATTGTGCCAAAAAACGCACGTTTTCAATGTCACACAACGACCCTATTCGTATTTATTTCACAAAATTGTTCCATCACAAACCTAAAGTGACTCTTCGTTTTTCGAAAAAGTTTTTTAAATCTTCAAAATATTTCCAAAAATTAGAGTAATCAATTGACAGCGGCACCCTTGCAACAGCATTTTTTAGCATCGTAGTGTGGCTTAAATTCAGAGCGTCCCGACAACCTTAATGGTATATATTATTCTTCAAATAAAGCAACTTTTTCGTTCATATATCTTTCCTTTTAATTGCAGAAACACTTCATTAATAATTTAAATTAAAACACAGAACTTGAGGTAAAGAGCAATTTTTTTACTTGCTTACTTTATTGATCAACGTTTCGGCTGCAAATTTGCGTCTTCCTCAGGATTTTAAAACAGCAAATAACGTAAAGTTATAATATTTATCCATTGTCTAAACTCTAAATATTATAATATTTTAACTTTACGTTATTTGCTGTTTTAAAATCCTGAGAAATTCTCAAATTTGCAGCCGAAACGTTGATCAATAAAGTGAGCAAGGAAAAACATTGCTATCTTTGCCTCAAGTGTTGTGTTTTAATTTAATTGAAGAAACGAGGTGACACTAAAATTAATAATAATTTAAGCGTAAAAATAATATATTCGTTTCAAATAACCGATCTTTTAAATAATTTTAAAAAAAAGTGGAAATCTGTTGACCTGTGTGCCAACCCTAAAACTTCCCGGTATGTGTTAAATACGTTACAATAAATTGGTACTATAATGTTACAAAAAACTGTTAAGAATTTGTGAGTCATAAGAAGACATATTGTTGAATTTCTTTATATTTTTAGAATGATTTTAGTCATGTGGCTTTTATATTCAAGCTAATTTAAGTTTTATTGAACATTCTGATCATCGTATAAACAATAGATTAGAAGTTATGCAACAAAAACCTGAAAAAATGTTATTTTTAATTTTTATTCTTTGAATAATTTTGAAACCACTTGACTGCTTTACTACAAAATGTAATCAGATCTAAGTATCAATAAACCCTTTCGAGTGCCGCAAACCCAATCTCAATCAGTTGATTCGCTCTAAAGACACACACACATAAGGACGTTTATTCAAAATTTTTTATAAATACTTAAGGTACGAATGTTTGGGGTATTAATGAAAAAGGGCGAATGAAGAATACCTCAGGTCTAATTTTCACTGAGAAGAAAACTTCTGAATAATAATTTAGAATAAGAAAAAATAAGAAATATATATATATATATATATATATATATATATATATATATATATATATATATAAATAGTCAGAACAGCTTCCGATAGAGCTCAAAAACGTTGAGACTCGATTTTCAAAAATCGAACTGGGACCAATACCTAACTTCCCTTCTTTTTGAAACTTTTCAACAGCGGGAAGTCATGGCTAATGTTTTTTGGTGCACTCTGTAGCACCGCGATTGACAACTAGAGAATATGTAATCTGAAATACTACAAACTATTTTGTAGGATTTCGAGTACTGTAATAATATATCGCATTGAGCCATCGAAACATAAATGGATAATATATTATACACTACATATACCTTGTATACTGTATCGCACACACCTCGGTCGGTATGTACGCTATTATTGCTTTGCGCACCCGAGCTGAGTTTAGTTCATAAAAGTAATTGTATTTACGTTAATTTCGCACGAAATTCATTCAAATTCTAGCTTTTTGAAAACAGTAGATTCAGTTCTATAAAATAAAACTATTTTTAGATTGATTTAAGTTCATAAGTCCAAAAATTTAAACTAAAATTGCGAACAGCAGTTGTCAATACATAGATCCGAGCTCTACAGGTTGAAATTATTGACGGATCGACTTGGTCTATTTCTTATTCGCTTTGCTATTAGAATAGAAATCTATTGGAATTTAAAAAAGGGAAGTTATTGGTTTCGATCCGATTTTCAAAAATCGAGTTTTCATTTATTTCGACGGTTTGTAGCTTTGGGAAGCTACCTATTCTATTTTTGGATGGAAGTCCGTATTTGGTGTGTTTAAAAAAATTTTGTCATTCGATATCTTTAGAGCGGATTAACCGTTTGGAATCGGGTTTGCGGCATTCAAAAGGGTTTGATAAGAATTTAATCTGATTAGATTTTGGGGTTAATCGGTCACATAGTGTCAAAGTTATTAAAAAAATAAAAATAAATTTTTTTCACGTTTTCGTCGGATAACTCCTAATTTAGTTGTTTATAGATTAAAAAAGCTCAATAAAAGATAAATTAGCCTAAATATAAAAGTCTATCACACACATAACTTCAAAATCATTCTAATAAAAAAATCAACAATTTTTCTGTATTATAAACACAATAGTATAAATTAATTGAAACGTATTTTAATACAAAGTTTTAGGGTTGGTCCACAGGTCAGCCGGTTTCCATATTTTAGTTTCCGATGCTCGATTTGACAAGTGAATGCGTTTCGTCGTGCATATAGTTGTATCACTGCTTCACACTATAATCCTTCTACTCGTTTTACTCTCTCTATCTGACAAATGACTTCATGTAACGTACGAGTGCAGAACTGAAATTTATAACAGTGTTGTCACGAAATTGTTTGCGCTTGAAACAGATGACAATAATAATTTTAGATGAAATATTTAATGAAATTCGTGCAACATAAACAGTTCATTGAGTGCATTCATCGGGTGACGACACGTTTTCAAAGCACTTTTCAATTTTGCAGCACAAATAGCACAATAAGTTTCGGCGGATGGAGAAATATTCATAATATTTTGTGTATATATCGACAGTCTGATGGGGGACGATTCCAGGACCGAACTTAACAGTGTTGGATCACTTTCACACAGTTTGTGTTGAGACCCAGCGGTTAAAGGCGAGGTATGCAAAAGATATAATGTAGGTGTGACCTTCTTCAGCTCTGTCTCGCTCAAATCATCCGCACGTTTCAATTTTTGGCTGGTGCCACGTAGTGAGGCTAAAAGATGCTATTGCAAGGGTGCCGCTGTCAATTGATTACACTAAATTTTTGGAAATATTTTGAAGATTTAAAAAACTTTTCCGAAACATGAATAGTCACTTTAGGTTCGTGAAATAAATACGAATAAGGTCGTAGTGTGACACTGAAAACGTGTGTTTTTTTGGCACAATTAATGCCAGCTTTTTTCTAGTAAATCGTACATAAATTACAAAAGTAGTCCATTAGAGACCTAGATTTGTTCTTTATCTTCCTTATAGAGAAAGAATTTTTGCAGAATGTTGACGAATAAGTCTACAATCAGTTGACATCCGAAGCTCTATTTTTGGCTTAAATTCAGAGCGTTCCGACAGCCTTAATATTTTCAATCTATTAAATTTTAGGGTTCCGTACATCCGCTGGAAAAACGGAATCTTTATAAGATTGTGATCTTATCTTTATAAGATCACAATCTAATAAAGATTCCGTTTTTTCATCTGATGTACGGAACCCTAAAATTTAATAAATTGAAAATATGTCTCACCGTCTGTATAACGTAAATAAACGAATCCCGATTTTAGAGGTTGCATACTTTGGGGTAATTGTTCTGAGTCGAAGCGCCTATTCATCCTGCAGAAAAGGGCTTAACGCATAATGTTTGGACTTAAACCACGTGAATCTTGCCGTAATATTTTCTTAAATTATAATATTATGACTCTGCCATCTATTTATATTTACAATACCATCATCTTTGCGCGTATGAATCTGCACATATTTAGCACTCATGCTCACAAACACCTCACAAGAGGCAAAAATCTACAAATTGTCCCAAAAGTTAATTTAAATATCTATAGGAAAAGTCCGCACTTCAATGCCGTTACTTTGTATAATAACTTGCCAAATGAAATAAAAAATATATCTCTAATGCCGACAATTAAAAAAGTTCTAAAGCAGTTTGTAGCATCAAACTGTTTTTATTCAATAAGCGACTATACTAATCTTAATATGTAAAGTTTTATAATTTTTTTTATTTCTTTCTCTTGACGAGTGTATACAATGTTTATTGTTTTTCATAGAAATAAATGAATATGAATAATTTTGGGGATTAAAAGCATTAAAAACATTTTGCAAGTGCATCGTGATTCATGAGAAATATTAAATGAGGAATACAAATACATATTTTTGAAGTTATACTTCTTTTGGCGTACTGAGGGTAAAATTTTCTCTGTTATGGAAGTTGCGTATGAAGCAAGCTACGAATATGTTGCGGAAGTTGTTTCTGATAACAAAGTAAATTATACTAGCGACATCGAACGGAACTTCTTAAAAGCTATAGTGTTGTTAACAACTTTTGACAGTTAAATAACCTCAATACTTTTTTTTTAATTATGGTAGAAAACTCTTTCATAGTTAAAAAGTTACTTTATTTTCTAAAACAGTCTGTATATCGGAAGTCCGTGGGGACAAAACGCGTTGAATAAATTTAATTTCACGGCCCGCCAGCATCGTCGTAATGGTCAACGCCCAGTTATACGCTGGAAAGATTTCTGTCCGTCTTTAAGAAATTACAAGTCTTTGTACTATAAAATACAATTTCCTCGAAATTTGCAGCATTACCGACAATGCATGATTGTCCAAGAGCCGTTAGACAATTTTGGGTAGGTATAGGAAGTCGGTCAAATTTAACTAGCAAGATTTGATTACAGACAGGCACCGGGACAGGTGAAACTAAATAATAATAATAATAATTCGTTTAACGTCCGTTTGTCAACTTTTATGTCATAACAGACGCCATTCGCACCTTTACTATTTTCCATTTCTAAAACTTCAACTTAACTAATAGCAATTGGCGAATGAAGAAATTATAGGAAATTAAGATTTGAACTGGGAGTTTAATAGGTAATCGGCCATGGCCTTGAATACGGAACGATCTCAATATATTTATCTGGAATTGATTGAGGTAAACCATGGAAAACTTCAATCAAGATGGGCGGTACAGGAATTACAGTCACATCTGCCACCGCCGGGATTCGAACTCGTACCTCCCGAATGCGAGTCTAGTACTGTCACCACTACTCTACCAACTCGGTAGGTGAAACTAAATAAAAGCTTGTAAAATACTCATTAAAACGAATTTGGCTAAACTCCAAAAACAAAATTAGCGACTTTGGACACCCTTTATAGAGGCAGCAAATATTTGTTTACAATGTGTGATCTTTTCAATATTCTTTAATATCATTTATATTGATAGGTTGATGTTCAGTTGTCGTTTTATTTCACGATAGTTTTTACGAGAAAAGCCGGACGACGACGCTTAACAATGTCTCAATAAAAGATATAATATATTATTCTTTCTCGCTTTTTACGGCACAGGCGATTGTCCGATTCGAGCTGATATTATCTTTCATTGATATTTATCAGAATCGTAGATTGTGTACTGTTTTTGGATTTAGAGGTAGGTACCTACTGAACGGGAAATATGATGAACAAAACGTTTTTCGTTGCCATTTTGTTACATTACCTCTATGGACTTTGTTAAATGACCTCACTGATATATATATTTTCAGATTTTCATCGCCATTTACAAAAATAAAACACGAGACAAAAATGAAACGCTTTGTACCTGGTTCGGCTTCGCACGGATTTTTGGATTTTGGATTGTTTATTTATTGGCGCGGACTTTTTTAATAGAATAGACTCGTATTTACCCGACGTTGCTTGGGAATAACAGCTATAACGAAATATAGCTTAAAGCTATGCCACATATTAGAAGCTTGTACACTGCTCATCATACGAAATCAGAAGCCGAATAATTCACAGTCGGCCTTGACTGGAACGGTAATAGGGATGTTGATTATTTTTGGATGTTTTATCGTGCATAAGTAAGTACCTAATATAGCCACAAATATTTATTATTTTTATTTAAAAACGACTCAAACCTTAAAAATCATGTATTTTAAATTCCGTTTCTTTCGGTCCTAAACGCCAATACTTGTCACGTGACTGCCGTGACGTCAGACGGTCACAAAGTAGGAGGCTGTGTTCATAAACGCTGGTAAACTGATGAGGTGATGAAAGGTTGTTTCGTAGTTATTGCTATAGTTACATGTAATTGGACGTTTTCTAGAAACAAATAATAAATTACATACTAAATATTAACCAAACAATGAAGCCTTTATACAGCGTCTGATGTTATTCATGACACCCTGACGTCATGCACTGTGATTGGTGTTCGTTGTCACGTGACTTGAGAGTGATTTAATTAGATTTTATTTATTAAATATTAATTAAATTCCTTAAAAATAAGCAAAAACATTGCGTTCTTTTAGTATTTCTATCATAGAAATTACCAAATAACGTTAAAATTATACATACTACACCACACAACGAGTTTATATAGTTTTACATAAGTGTGCCAAAAAGATATAAGTAATACTAATTAACTTTATGATAAAATAGTGAAAGAAAACATATCCGATAGCACTTCTGGAACCATAAGAAGCATTTAAAAAAAAAGTTTTATCAAAATTCGTCAAAAATGTAATTTTTAAGTTATATCCATTCAAACATAGATACATTATTTCATACATACCTACATGCATACGAAAACTTTATATAATAGTATAGATTATTACTAAATGTGGAAGTTTTCGTCCTCCATTTTAGAAAAAACACAAAACATGAGACAAACAAATGAATCGTGTAAACAGTTTAGTTTTCGACTAATTATCATTAACTATAAAAGTTTTTTTTTCGCCATTTTTGAAAAAAATATCAGATAGCCAAATGAAACAGATAAACTGCAGTTTGTTTTGTCACTAATTATTAAATGTCAAAGTTGTTCTCATCAAAATATTAATCCCGTGAACAGTGAGTCTTGGTAACAATTCTTACTATGATTCACTGTCCAAACAGAACAAACGATACCTGTAAACTGCCATTTGTTTTATCACTAATTATGAAATGTCCAAGTTATTCTCATCAAAATATGAATCGTGTATAAACAATCTGTACTGGTATACTAATTATATTACTATCATTACTTGTCCGAACCTAGTCTCCGCCATTTTAGTTAAAAAAACAAAACACGCGCAAACAAATGAAAGATGTAAACAGTTTGTCTTGACACTAAATCAGTGATTTCCATTTGACCCTGCATCAAGTCGGAGGATGCTTCTACATTATAGGTATTACATAATGCTTTCGTATAACGGCTACCTGCTACATAAAGCTTATATTATCTTTTCAATATAAATTCACGGGGAAAACTATAAAAGTTCTGCCGATCGGACATTAACGGCGTAAGGCTAGAGCTCTCGCTATGATATGGATTCGTTTACGGAAATGTACGGCACGTAGGGCTGGGATCACTTATACCGACCAAGCCATTCGAAGAGTAGAGTGAATTCCGCTACTTACTTTAAAGTAGATATATGCCGTTTGCCCGGTTGTCAATTAATTGCCGTAATCTCAGTTATTCGAGTTCTGCTATTGCACCATAGATAACATCCTTTAGAATTTTGTCGAAAAATCTCCTTTAATACTTTAATTTAGAAAAAATGTGGCGTATCAAATGAAAGGGTTCATCATGACAAAATATGCAGATATATATTTTTTTATAATTTTAAACTGCGTAGTTTAAAAGATATTAAAGAAAATATACGAAAATCGAGTATTCCCTATCCCCGAAACTAGTAAGCCTAAGATTTTGAAAAAAATAGAGAATATAGGTCTTCATTCATAGTTTACAGAAAAATCTAAACGAAAATTCTTAGTCTTAAAGTTTTCACGGTACGACTATTTTTATAAGCTGTGCTATTCCCTCGTGCATTTCATAGATAGCATCGTGTTCTAGCCGAAGTTTATTAGATAAATACCATCTTGATAGTCAGAATCAACCTTGATAGTTATAATCTGTATAATACGATTTGATTGAGTGATTAAATCTATCATGTTACAATGGTAATATAATTGAAGAAACCCGATCTTCCGACTTCCGCAAAAAAACGTTGCATCCCTGGGAGTTTCTTTCCCGACTGTCTACTTTGGTGGCGTCTTACATGTGTGCACGTTGTTATTTAACGATCGACCGACTCGTAAAAATCAATAACGGGATATGAATTAATGGTCTGCAGAAACGAGACGAAGGGTCACTTATCGTATCGCAAGTGTAAAACGTTAGATGCTTACATATACCGTGTGCTAGTTTTGGTCTTGCTAACACTTTAATACTCATATAGTTAAACAAAAAAAAAAAAAAAATGAAAAGCTCGGGCAAACTTTCTCATTTAAAAGCATACACACCGAGGAAAATATATTTGAGGCAAAGAAATATTTGTTTGAGTCGATCTATTTTGACCAATGTTTTTTTTTTGCTTCATTTACCTCAAATAATTTTTGTTTGATCAAAATAAATTATACAATCCATAATAGGCATAAACAAATATTTGTTTAAAAACAAACAACTATTGATAGACAAGATAATTGAAAAAATGTAATTCTGAATAACGTTTCAATCCAGATTTGGATCTTCTTCAGGTTCTTAAGGAAATTGAATTTGAAAATTAGTGAAAATTTTCAAATTCAATTCATATATATGTCATAACATGTATTTATTATATATTTTTTTCTTTAAGAACCTGAAGAAACTTCAAATCCGGACGTTGTTGAGAATAATTTTTTTTAAATTATCTGTCAATAGTCGTATAATTTTGTTTATTCTAAATAAATACAGACGTTAATAAAGTATCAAATATTTCTTTGCCTCTTAGGTTCAAATAAATTACACGATCCAATAAGGTACAAATAATTATTTATTTGGCTCAAATAAATTTTGTTCGGTCCAAATAAAATATACGATCCAATAATAACAAACAAATATTGATTTGTGTCAAACAATTTTATTTGGTCCAAATAAATTATACAGTCCAAATCGTACAAAAAATTATTTGTTTTTAGTGCAATATCTATAAATAGATCGTCATATATTTACGTACATTTTCCAGAAGGAATTAGTTATGCAAAATTTAATCAAAATCAAAAAGCCGTTTTCGAGTAAAATTGTTTTCTTTACCAGTTTTCATCATTTTTAGGAGACTGTTTCTCTCTTTTTTGAGCTAAAAGCCATTTCGCCTCAAGGTGTAACCATCCTGAACTCGCGTACAAAATTCGAGCGAACTTGATCCACTTTTTTCATTGTAGGGAACTTAAAAATGTAAATGATTGTTAATATTCATAGGTATTTGGATTGACAAGACTTGTATTATTTAAAAATAATTCTTTAATATTTTCGTACAACGTTTCGTCTCTCTCGAGACTTCTTCAGGTACTCAATAACGAATTATTCAAATTCAAAATTTAACATAAATGTAAATTCACCAAAAACTCAAAAATGTTCAATCGTTCTTGAATAATGCTGGAAAAACCTTTTGATGTTTAAGTATCGTACAAAATATTTTGTACTTTGTTCTCAATTAAATTTCAATAAAGTCTATTAAAAGAGTCGTTAATTTTAAATTAATATTAAAAAAAAAAACTGTGCAAAAGCGAAATTCCGTTAGAATATTAATTAGTACTGTGTATAATACTAGACTGAAAATAATAAACAATTTCTGAAATAGAACCTGGAAGCTCATATAACATCGACTTTAACAATATTACTATCGCTGAAGTGTTTTCAATAACAGAACAAATTTAGTTTATAATACAACTTTCTGAAGTACCTTGTATATAGTCTGGGTGGGGTACGGTCAAAAGACTCGAAGCGAGAATAATCTGGTCCGGCGTAAAGTGCTCCCAACTGGACCATATCAAAACCGACATCTGACAGCCAGGTGGAGAATCCATTGTACAACGTGCAACTTATCCAAACCAATTCATACACTGCTACTATATAATATGTAGGTAGAGTTCAATTTATTTATAAAAAGAGTAGCGAGACAAAGAGAGAGATTGTAGATTGAGCATTTATAAAATAGATATGTAACACTGGTTTGCGAACGACCATAGCGCCTCCTATATCTATTAGAAGCCATTTTGATGGAGGCAAACGCTGTAAAAAGCGCGCGTGATTCCGAAAGATTTAAAATTCCATGATATTATTTCATTAGAAATATCAACACAGCACAATATTATCAATGAAATTTTGCGTGAATAGATATTTTGACTGTTAATTTATACCGAAAAAATAGAAAAATCTGTTGAAAAGGAAACATGTTTTATTTAGTTGCAGGTTTTGGAACGCACTTAAAAAGTGTGTTCCAAAAACAGATGTAAAAACGCATGTTTCTTTTTCAACAGATTTTTCGATGTTTCGGTATGACAGACAAAATATCTATTCGTGCAGCATTTCATTGATCATGGAATTATAAATAGTTTGGAATCTCGCGCGCTTTTTATGGCGATTAACCTCTCTCAAAATGGCTGCTAATCGGTACATTCCGCACAGTAGGGATGTCAGAAGTGCCAAAAAGTATCGTATCGATATTTTTAAGTATCGATATCGGTACCGATGTATTTTTTAAAAAATATCGATATATCGGTACAATTTTATGTAAAGCGAATATTGGCACTCAAAGAAATTTAATATACATATTGGCTAGCTTAACATAATCTCAAATAGCAATAATTTAACGAACATTATTTTTAATAAATCAAGTAATAAATAATTATCTGAAATCCACAACGATAAGAATTTTTTTTTTGTTTATTAATCAAACGTCTAATACATCTAGGAACAGATAATTTTAAAACAATCAATAAAGCTAGGGATGGCGAACCTATGGCATGCGTGCCAGATGTGAATTTCAACAGAAAATTGTTGGTACAACATGAATTGAGGTGTAAAACAAAATAGCTAAAAATATTCTAGATGTAGAAATGAAATGAAATATTGCATGAATAGCTATTTTGAAAAAGAAAAAGAAACGTGTTATAACATGGGCTTTATTCAATCTTGTTGTTTTTGTAACGCACTTAAAAATATGTTCCAAAACATATGTAAAAACACGTGTTTCTTTTTCAGTGGAGTTTTCGATATTTTCGGAATAATTAGACGGCCATAGTCAGTCGCGGTAGTACAAATAAGTGTTGCTACTGCAAGAAAATGTCGGTTTTCGATACTCGGAATTTTATATCGATATATTAAATATCGCCCAAAAATATTGATATATCAAATAAAAAATACCATATTTTTTCGACATCTCTACCGCACAATACTCGAAAGATTGACGCCTAAGTATTAAATATCTATGGTTCATATTCTACAATCTCTACACTCTCTCTCTTTTTCTAGTCGATCTCTTTATAAATAAATTGAACTCTAGATATATCTTTGGTCTGCAATCTCTAAGCTTTATTTATATGGTTTTATTTCTAGCCACAATCATATAAGTATTACAGTGAGGCGGCTGCAGTACTCGGGCCCCCGTCTTGTTGAGCGCCTCATAATCGGGCATCGCCAAACGCTGGCGCAGGAGGACTCGCCCGACACAGACAGGAGAGAAAGAAATTCGTTTCTGTTTTTGTTTTGAAGATAGTCAACAGATGTTAAAACTAATAAATATTTATGACTTGATTTATTATTCTCACAGTAACTGTGTGCATGTTGTTTTGATCAGATCCATGAAAAAATTCAAACATTTAAAGTGATTATCTATCAGTTGTTCAATATGCCCCCTTTTTCAACCGCATAGTTCTTTCGGAAATATCTAATTTCTATGAAAAACCTTATTTAATCTTTGATGTTAATGTTTACAAAATAAACTAGAAATATGTACCATTCATCCCATATGACTTTTAGGAAAGTTTTTGCAGTTTATTTGACCTAAATAAACGATTTAAGGCTGTCGGAACGCTCTGAATTTAAGCCAAAAATAGAGCTTCGGCTGTCAACTGATTGTAGACGTATTCGTCAACATTCTGCAAAAATTCTTTCTCTATAGGGAAGATAAAGGACAAATCTAGGTTCCTAATGGACTACTTTTGTAATTTATGTACGATTTACTAAAAAAAGTTGGCATTAATTGTGCTAAAAAAACACACGTTTTCAATGTCACACTAAGACCCTATTCGTACTTATTTCACAAAATTGTTTCATCACAAACCTAAAGTGACTCTTCCTTTTTCGGAAAAGTTTTTTAAATCTTCAAAATATTTCCAAAAATTAGAGTAATCAATTGACAGCGGTACCCTTGCAATAGCATCTTTTAGCCTCACTACGTGGCACCAGCCAAAAATTGAAACGTGCGGATGATTTGAGCGAGACAGAGCTAAAGAATGCCACACCCACAATATGTATTTTGCGTACCTTGCCTCAGCACGAACTGTGTGAATGTGATCCAACACTGTTAAAATCAGATAAAAACGACAACATTTTGTAGAGAAAAATTTAATTCCAAAAAAGTTACCGAGCAAGCCTTTGTCAATATTTTTAACACTAGTTTGTAAAAAAAGACTTCAAAATGTCAATTGGTCTTCAAGTAATATTGACGAATATCACGTTTCTTGGTTGTTTTTAGGGGCAAAAATATGTGTTTTTGAAATTCTTAAGGAGCTAGCCAAATTTTGTAAAGCTTAATGCTTAATCCCAGCTAAAAAACAGTAATAAAATGAATTTTGCGATCATAATTCGAAATTTCCCGAAAGCATATTATACAATCTGCGGGATCTTATAACACAAAACTTAAAATGTCAACCTCTATGTTTTAGTTTTGCTCTGTATTGTACCCATAAGCCCGATTACAGAATACTTTACTAGGTAGACAAACTACAATCGGTTTAACTACAACATTCTATAATCGGGCAGCTTCGATTGTTGGACACAAACAAATGCACGATAACCGCGACCCCACTAAACTCCTATATAAAATGACCCAGCAGCTGCAGAATATAATACAGTGTGAACCGTGTCCATATTGGCCTGTTACTCTTTTTGGACGGAAATTTAAATAATATCTCATGATCCCTACTATAGTGTTCAATCTAGAAAAATTTTACGGTCAATTTAAAAAAAAAATATTTCCAAAATTTTTATTCATAATAATTTTGGAAATATTTTTTTTTTAAATTGACCGTAAAATCAACAATTTTTGACAAAGTTTTTGTCCAACAATTTAAAACGCTTTTATTATAGATGAAGCTTCAAGCGAAAAATTTCGTAAATACAAAAAAATGTATAAAAGCTGTTTTTGGTGCGAACGTAGATATCAGCATTTAGAACATCTATGTGGGATCTAATCGGTGGATTCAAAAGAAGGTTGAGTTTTTTTTATAACTTTCATAGCAATCAGAGCTGAACAACACAATTTTCGAAATATTTTTTAGTGTATTTGCCATATGGCAACATACACTATTGGCGTCGGTCGGATGGCGGAACCTAGGGGTCGGACCAAAATTTTTCGACGTTTCATAACCTCCTAAACACTTTGGCACCATTTTTAAAAATGTTTATATATATATGCATATATGCATATATATATATATATATATATATATATATATATATATATATATATATGTGTACGCGCGATAACTTTCGAAAGAGTTAATTGATTTCAACGAAATTTGGGCCACGTATTGAAATCCATCACCGCAAGAAGCCTATTTAAAATGGGCCTAATCGGGCTATTTTAAGGGTAGTTTTTAGGGGTTGAAAACTGTTTTTGGGCCCAAAAATACCGAAAAAATTCTCCGAATCGGTTCAACCCTTTGGTAGTGATTAAAAAGTGTCCCCACAATTTTAATAAAATCGGCCCGACAGGACCGGATTTACAAATTTTATGAAAACACTAGTTTGCAGATAGTGACTTATTTATTGAAGGGTGTATTTAATTCGGTGTAGACGTTAGATTGATAATAATATTACAATTAAGAAAAAAATGTTATTTTAAGGGGTGTATTAAGGGGTTAAATTTTTATTTTGCCCAAAAACAAACTTAATTTCACATAATAAAAGTATAAAACCACACGGCCCTATACAAGCAAATACACTATATTGTCGGCAGGGTTTTGGCACTGCGACCCGGGTTTTTTTTTGCTTGTTGTTTTGACAGTTGCAGAAATTGACAGCAGCCATTTTAATTCTTCTTTGTAGCTGGTCTCACATAGGATGGTTTCCGATACGAGTATCAGATGTCAGCCTTTGCTTCTAATTGCAAATAATTAAAAAATAAAAATGAAATGCAAACAAGTAACTAATTTCTTTTTTAAATGGAACTTCTAAATATCCGTCATAGCAATGTTGGATTAAAAATTCCAACATTATTTTAAATTTTTTTTAATGTCATACTTTCATGAAATAAATTTATATTATTAATAGTATTATTATTACTTTTAGAATTCTGTCAGATTCAAATAAAACACAACAAAGCATTTTTTGTTGCAAAGATCTTGAAGGTTATGTTTATTATTACTTTTTAGATTCGGTACAAATTTCTGTTTCTAATAAATCGCAACAGATTATTCTCCATTGAAATATCTATTTGCAAAGGGTTTTGAAAACAAATAGGAATGCAAATAATTTTGATAATATATTCAAGGAAGGGGATGTGATGCAACAAATGTAACGCAAGTCCTATAAGATTTGAATTGTATTTATATTTTACTTTGTCTTTTTTTAACGGCCTAACCAGCAGGCGTTCACATTATATTATATAGAAGTTGTCCGTAAGACAAAATGACTCACGTATTTTTTTAATAACGACCAACTCCTATCCGCGGCTCTCAACGCGATTGAGAGAAAGACGACACAAAGATTTTTTTATATACCTGTACTTCCACCATTAAATTAGTGTACTTCCACCATGTACTTAAATTTAGCCAGTTTTAATTTTGATTTTTTATTTTTTATCAAAATAAAATATAGCCTAAATTATATTCAAGGATACTGTAGCTTTTTATTTGGGAAATAATTTTTAGTATCGATTCAGTAGTTCCAGAGGTTACCTCCTACACACAAATTTTACCTTTTTACACATTAGTATAGAATATAGATCAAGGGCGGGCAACCTTTTTTTATAACATGGGCCAGAATAAATTTTACGTTTTTTTCGTTGGGCCATATATTAGTTAATTGACACCTTCTTGTGACCTGTAATTTTTTAGTCTGCAAATATGAAAAAACCCGGGTCGCAGTGCCAAAACCCTGCCGACAATATAGTGTATTTGCTTATACAGGCAGTGTGGCTTTATTACGCGAACTTAAGTTGGTTTTTGGGCAAAATTAAAAATTTGACTCCTTAATACACCCCTTAAAATAACATTTTTTTTCTTAACTGCAATATTATTATCAATCTAACGTCTACACCGAATTAAATACACCCTTCAATAAATAAGTCACTATCTACAAATTAGTGTTTTCAAAAAATTTGTAAGTCCGGTCCTGTTTAGCCGATTTTATTAAAATTTTAGGGACACTTTTTAATTGCTACTAACGGGTTAAATGTCAATTTTGAAACGATTCTGAGAATTTTTTCGGTATTTTGGGACCCAAAAACATTTTTCAACTCCTAAAAACTACCCTTAAAATGGCCCGATTACGCCCATTTTAAATAGGCTTCTGGCGGAGATGGATTTCAATACGTGGCCCAAATTTCGTTAAAATCAATTAACTCTTTCGAAAGTTATTGCCCGTACACACACACACACATATATATATATATATATATATATATATATATATATACATATATATATATACATATATATATATATATACATATATATATATATATATATATATATATATATATATATATATATATACATATATATATATATACATATATATATATACATATATATATATATATACATATATATATATATATATATATATATATATATATATATATATATATATATATATATACATATATATATATATGTTATATATATATATATATATATATATACATATATATATAAACATTTTTAAAAATGGTGCCAAAGTGTTTAGGAGGTTATGAAACGTCGAGAAATTTTGGTCCGACCCCTAGGTCCCGCCATCCGACTGATGCCAATAGTGTATGTTGCCAAATGGCAAATACACTAATAAATAAACAAAATTAATTAGACATTGGGCTTTGATCACACACATAGATAGAATAAGAATATACTGCGCAATAAAAATAGTTTTATTGAGTGGTGGGAGATATTTGAAATGAAAAATTCTTGAATAGATGTCAGTTTTAACATTAGTACTAAATTCTGAACATACATGTTGCTATATGCGTTTAATATTAAATTTAATCTCGATGAATTACATCGAAAATATTTATAATTTCTTCCAAAAATTTCGCAGGCCGGATAGAAACTTTTCTCAGGTCAGGGGTTGCCCACCGTTGCTATAGATGATTAATTATGCGTTTTTAAGGTCACAGACAGCTATAGATATTTAGGCTTAGCGTTCTTCACATTTTCCATTTATTATTTTCTTATAACCAATTGAAAATCCAATTGATGCTTTACCAGTTCCCGGAATAGAATCTGCAAACTGATTGGCTTGTAACAGAATTGCCATGGCAAATTTTAGAAGCTGGAGCCAACAATCATTCTGCACGGGCCAGGGTCTATTCTCAAACCTGCAGACGATTTAATCATATAAAAAATTGACTTGGACGATTTTGGCGTGGAGTCACAAATAAATATGTTTAATTTTACAACCCGTGTAGAGCGTTGGCTGAACGTTCGCATATACGCAAAACGGAAATGCGGAAAAGAACACGTTCTGTAAATACACAAAATCCCAGTATAAATACACAAATGTAGGTACGCTATGTCTGCGGTTGTTCGTACCAGTGGCGACTCGTGCCCAAAAGGGACCCTGGGTTAACTGTGTTGTTCATATCACTGGTAAATGTGCAAAGGCACATATAAGCGACAATTTGTAGATTTTACAGAAGAGCCAAAAAACGTTTTACGATGGTCCAATATTAGTGTATTTGCCATATGGCAACATACACTATTGGCATCGGTCGGATGGCGGGACCTAGGGGTCGGACCAAAATTTCTCGACGTTTCATAACCTCCTAAACACTTTGGCACCATTTTTGAAAATGTTTATATATATATGTATATATATATATATATATTTATATACGTATATATATATATATATATATATATATATATATATATATATATATATATATATATATATATGTGTGCGGGCAATAACTTTCGAAAGAGTTAATTGATTTTAACGAAATTTGGCCCACGTGTTGAAATCCATCACCGCAAGAAGCCTATTTAAAATGGGCGTAATCGGGGCATTTTAAGGGTAGTTTTTAGGGGTTGAAAAAAGTTTTTGGGCCCCAAAATACCGAAAAAATTCTCCGAATCGTTTCAAAATTGAAATTTAACCCTTTGGTAGTGATTAAAAAGTTTCTCCACAATTTTAATAAAATCGGCCCGACAGGACCGGATTTACAAATTTTATGAAAACACTAGTTTGCAAATAGTGACTTATTTATTGAAGGGTGTATTTAATTTGGTGTAGACGTTAGATTGATAATAATATTACAATTAAGAAAAAAATGTTATTTTAAGGGGTGTATTAAGGGGTTAAATTTTTTATTTTGCCCAAAAACAAACTTAATTTCACATAATAAAAGTATAAAACCACACGGCCCTATACAAGTAAATACACTATATTGTCGGCAGGGTTTTGGCACTGCGACCCGGGTTTTTTATCTATGGAAACTTCATGGTTTGACCCTTTTTGTGTAAAGCTGATAGAATAGAATAGAATAGATGCTTTATTTGTGAATCACATTGTGAGTACAAAACGTCAATTTAAAAGCTATAGTTATAAAAGTTATATAACTATAAAACTATATAACTATAAAAAAGTTATAAAGAATACATAAATTATCTTACCATAAATAAAGAGACATTACAATATAATAATTAATAAAATAATGTTTATCATAAAAACCAAAAGACAAAATATAGACAATATGCGCATATCTTATTAAAAATGTAAGCCGTCATGGGACACCTGACAGATGTAAAACATTACACAGATATTCACGAGTAAAATGCCAACATACTAATACACGTAAAGTATCGAGAGTGTAATGTAGTAGAGAGGGAAGCACTCCGTATATAGGAGCGCTAGGTCAGTAATAGCTGACGAGATGCAATGCTCACCGAATGGGACGTCGCAAAGTGCAATCTAACCGTTTTTACTCCCATCCAAGCGCGCTATTAGATGTTTAACATCAAAAATTATAATTTTATACAACTGTTAAGTTTTTATTTTAGCTTAGATTTCAATGGTCTCCAACTTTTGTTCGCCAAGTATAAAAACCCGGGTCGCAGTGCCAAAACCCTGCCGACAATATAGTGTATTTGCTTGTATAGGGCCGTGTGGTTTTATACTTTTATTATGTGATATTAATTTTGTTTTTGGGCAAAATAAAAAATTTAACCCCTTAATGCACCCCTTAAAATAACATTTTTTTTCTTAATTGTAATATTATTATCAATCTAACGTCTACACCGAATTAAATACACTCTTTAAAAAATAAGTCACTATCTGCAAACTAGTGTTTTCATAAAATTTGTAAATCCGGTCCTCTCGGGCCGATTTTATTAAAATTTTGGGGACACTTTTTAATTACTACCAGGGGGTTAAATTTCAATTTTGAAACGATTCAGAGAATTTTTTCGGTATTTTGGGGCCCAAAAACTTTTTTCAACCCCTAAAAACTACCCTTAAAATGGCCCGATCGGGCCCATTTTAAATAGGGTTCTTCCGGTGGTGGATTCCAACATGCGGACAAAATTTCGTTAAAATCAATTAACTCTTTCGAAAGTTATTGCCCGCACATATATATATATATATATATATATATATATATATATATATATATAAATATATATATATATATATACATATATATATAAACATTTTTAAAAATGGTGCCAAAGTGTTTAGGAGGTTATGAAACGTCGAGAAATTTTGGTCCGGCCCCTAGGTCCCGCCATCCGACCGACGCCAATTGTGTATGTTGCCATATGGCAAATACACTAATAAATTAATAAACAAAGATTACATGCTTTCGATTATGCTGGTTGTGTCTTCCGCAGTATGGATTCGCTTCTATAAACTACAACTAACGAGCCGCTCTAGTGTTTAATCTATATTCTGAATTTTAGTATTCAATGCAGCAACAAACTAAACAACTGAATGCGACTTATTGTTGAAGTTGCATTGTTGTAGTAGTGACTCTCTAGTGGTGCAATAAATTTAACACAAATTGATGAGACAAAATGGTGGTACAAACCGTTTTAGTTTTAGAATTCGATTAATTATGAAACAAATTAAACACACAATGAGAAGAAAAAATCACCACATCACACGAGTAGCAGTCAGTAAGCATTTTATTTTATCGTGTGGTGTCATCATCAAGGAAACTATCTAATTACAAAAATTAAAAGTTATCCAAAATGAGAAAAGTTATTATCAATTTGTGCCTATCAGGTATTAAAATAGTTTGCAGTAACGATGTTTTTTCAATAATTGTTAACGAAATTAATACATAAATGTGAAATTATTCACTTCATAATAGGAACATACCTTCAAAAACATGTTACTTCGAAGTATCAAAAAGTTTTGCGACAACATAGATTTTACAAAGTACCTGCATCGCTTTAATTAGACTTCTTATTTTTAGAAATTTGATCAAAGACAACTTTCATCAGCGCGCAAATCGAACTTTTGGGACTTATATTTCAATTTCTGTACGGTAAGTTTGTTACAAACTACGCCACAACAAAATTTAATAATATTGTTTTTTTCATAACAAAAACAGTTAATGAAGAAAAGAGAAAGAGCTATTTAAGGAGTTTTTGAGGTTATACTTCTTTTGGTACATTGAGAGTAAAATTTTAGTAGGCAACGGACGCTGTGCGAGAACAATTAACGAAAATTCAACAGTATGAAGTTTGCCATAAGAGACTCAGACAGTAATGAGAGATAGACAAAATTAGTGCACTTTCTGTGATCTGAAAACTACATAATAATATACTAGACGACTGTAACCTTCGATTACAACTAATAGTCGTTTTAAGTGTCATCCAGAGGAATTTATAATATCGTATTTTGTTAAATTTGTTGAAGATTTTATTTGAATAAATTGGCTACATGTACATATTAAAAATTAGTTTTTAGTCCCACCAAAGAAGTATAACTTCAAACGCGCGTATATAAATACACGCACCCATTTTTTTTTACTGTAACAAAGGGGAACTAGAGCTAAAGGGTTGACCAATTTTGATGCGTAAAAATATCAGTTTTTATTCTGCACCTTGTAGTATGTACATAGTGCAATTTAAAAAACCCGGGTCGCAGTGCCAAAACCCTGCCGACAATATAGTGTATTTACTAATATAGGCAGTGTGACTTTATTATGCGAACTTAAGTTGGTTTTTTGGGCAAAATAAAAAATTTGACTCCTTAATACACCCCTTAAAAGAACATTTTTTTGTCAGTTGCAATATTATTATCAATCGAACCTCTAAACTAAATTATATACACCTTTCAGCAAATAATTCACTATCTGCAAACTAGTGTTTTCATAAAATTTGTAAATCCGGTCCTGTCGGGCCGATTTTATTAAAATTTTAGGAGCACTTTTTAATTGCTATTAAAGGGTTAAATTTCAATTTTGAAACGATTCTGAGAATTTTTTAGGTATTTTTGGGCCCAAAAACTTTTTTCAACCCCTAAAAACTACCCTTAAAATGGCCCGATTGGGCCCATTTTAAATAGGGTTCTTGCGGTAGTGGATTCCAACATGTGGGCAAAATTTCGTAAAAATCAATTAACTCTTTCGAAAGTTATAGCGCGCACACATATATATATATATATATATATATATATATATATATATATATATATATATATATATATATATATATAAATATATATATATATATACATATATATATAAACATTTTTAAAAATGGTGCCAAAGTGTTTAGAAGGTTATGAAACGTCGAGAAATTTTGGTCCGACCCCTAGGTCCCGCCATCCGACCAACGCCAATAGTGTATGTTGCCTATGGCAAATACACTAAAAAAAAGAGATGCACTAAACTTCATGTTATCCTCTAGAGACGGTCGCTAGTGTGCTTGATTGGATAGCCATCGATTCCATAACGAAGTTCCTATAGCAGCAGTTCTTTAACTGGCTTGCACGGTGACTTTTGCCAGACGGGGGGGGGGGGGGGGTACACGAGAAAAAATCAATAATGTAGTACAAATTAATATGACTTATTTTTAAAAATAGTTTTCTAAGTGCAATTTCTGATGTCACGGAAGACACACATGTGCATGCCAAAAAATGAAAACTTAACGAAACTTGAAATGCTTATACAGTCAAAGCCCTCTAAGTGCACGCTCTCTAAATGCACACGCTCTCTTACTGCACACGAACTCGCCCTCTAAGTGCACGTTCCCCAGCCCCCACTTCGAATAATCTGCGACCAATCACGTGCGACCGTAAGCGCGCTATTTTCAAACTTTCCATTTCCATCATATTCATAGAGTTTTAGAGATATTGTTTATAGCATCTGATTGAATAAAGATAGCTCTAGGAGTTAGAAGAGTGGGGATGAAAAAGATCGTAGGGGAAGTGTGCACTTAAAGGATGGGCTCGGTTCCGAGCTGTGCACTTAGAGGGCTTTGACTGTACTCGCTATACTCATATCAGTGAATAAAGAATAGTGATGTAAAATCACCGGTTATTTATGCTAGTAACCATTTTTTTCGTCAGATAATGTACCGGCTATCTATAAAACAAAATGACGGCTTACGGTTTTTGTTACAACAACAAAAAACAAAACAATAGAGCAGTTTTCAACAGTGAAAGCGAAAAAATTAATTAAATGTATTCACATTTAAATTCATATAGATATTGGTTATAAAATTAAATTAAAATTAAATTTTTAGAACTATGAGATTTATGGAAATGATGAAACTGCTCTGATCCTTAAGCCACAACAGTTTAAGATCCGCTGTCCTATAGTGCTCTCAATAACAACACATTGTCAGGGTACAGTAAACTATAAATCAATGCCCATTTATTGTACAATAGATTGGACACTTTTTGTAGCCTTTAACTCACGCCGTTGACAAAACGGATTTTATAGGTCTTTTAGATCGCTATATTGTACGATCCAATTGCTTTTATTATATCATTAGCTTTTACCCAACGCCGCTTCACTCGCGTTAATGTCGATATTAAAGGGATGTTTATCTTAAATCAAACGTAGTCGAATAAAACGCATCTTATATACTCGTAAGTTTGGGTACCGTTTTAATAAAAATTGAGCCTGTCGTTATCGAATGATGCTTGCGCATGTACTACCACAAAAATCGACTAAAATTCTGGAAACACGTTCTATTGTCTAAGGTTCATTCAAAATATCCAAAAATCTTGAAATAAAGTACGGATAGTGGTTTTCTGTTTTGATATATTATACTATATTTATGTAAATATTCCTTTCAGATGGTAACGTTGGAATGTTTACTTCCTATATTTCTACAGTGGCAGGGAAGTGTTGGATTCATTCCGAAAAAATATTGACAGGTTCCTAACAAGCATTAATACCCTACTGGAAAAGTTTGAGATCACATTCCGATTGATGTCTCTCTCTCACTATCTCCCTCCCTCTCTCACTATCTCCATCCCTCTCTCACTCTCTCTGTATGGGGTGAAATTTTCTCGTTCGATATCTTAAAAACGGAACGACATAGGATCATGCGGTTTGTTTTGTTGTGTTTGTCAGAATTCAACTTTTAGTTTTGATTAAATTTTTGACAAAATCAGTTGAGTGGTCCTTGAGATATTTAAAAAAAATATTCTTAGTGTCACGTATCGTAAGTAAAAATAATATAAATGCATTCTAGAATAACATCTTCAATTTGTTTCCAACGTGTAGATTAAAAAAAAAATCTGAAAAATAAATGTACAGATATTAAGAATATGGAATATGGTTATTTTGTTATCAAAAATTTCAGTTGGAAGCGATTGTTTAATAAGTTAGTGGGAAACAGAATTGGCTATGCAGTTTCTTATATAACCTTGTAACATCAATAACATTGTTCACTATTAAATAAAACGAAACTACTTGCGATTACTGTTCAAAATATTTTTTTATTTATAAAACGTTTCTACCAAATTTTTGGTCCTTTTCAATTTATCAAAATACAAAATAAATTATAATTTATTTTGTATTTTGATAAATTGAAAAGGACCAAAAATTTGGTAGAAACGTTTTATAAATAAAAAAATATTTTGAACAGTAATCGCAAGTAGTTTCGTTTTATTTAATATTATATTACTGTTGGTAGAGTCAATATTATTAATTGTTCACTATTGTTTGAAAACATTTTGTAATTCGCTAAAAAAGTGAACTTATAAACTAAAATTCATTTTTATATTCACTGCAATTTCTTGTTTTTATCTTTATAATATAAACTTCAATTGTTTCAATTCTGATATCTATATTCTGAAGGAAACACAAATTTATTAGATTCATATAAAAACTGACTGGAAATTTCGTTCTGATTCAGACAGATATTGTTCTCTATTGTAAAGCAAGGTGGCGACGATTCTGATTGAATCAAATATACAGTAAAATATTATTTCAATATCTTTAGTCGCGCTGCAGTGAATATATTGTTCGACCATAGAGCATTCTTTACATAGAGACAGTTAGTTCCACGTTACCTCGCATTTTTAGTGTATTTGCCACTATTGGCGTTGGTCGGATGGCGGGCCCTAGGGGTCGGACCAAAATTTCTCGACGCTTCATAACCTCCTAAACACTTTGGCACCATTTTTAAAAATGTTTATATATATATGTGTATATATATATATATATATATATATATATATATATATATATATATATATATATATATATATATACAGAGTGAGTTTTAAGTTGATGCTTTTTTTTACAGCGTGTAAAAATCAAATAGACGAGCAAATATTTCAAATAGTTTTTTTATCAAAACTCAAAAATAAGAGAGAAACAGCCTTTTTATTAAATTTTCTTTAATTTTGAGGTCGGTCTTGGGGTTATATTATGTTACTATGGAAATATATATATATTTATATATATATTTATATGTGCGGGCAATAACTTTCGAAGGAGCTAATTCATTTTAACGAAATTTGGCATACATGTTGGAATCCATCACCGCACGAAGCCTATTTAAAATGGGCCCAATCGGGTCATTTTAAGGGTAGTTTTTAGGGGTTGAAAAAAGTTTTTGGGCCCAAAAATACCGAAAAAATTTTCAGAATCGTTTCAAAATTGAAATTTAAGCCTTTAGTAGCAATTAAAAAGTGCTCCTAAAATTATAAGCAAATCGGCCCGACAGGACCGGACTTACAAATTTTATGAAAACACTAGTTTGCGTACACGAATTTACTTACTGAAGGTCGTATTTAATTTGGTGCAGATGTTGGATTGATAACAATATTCCAACTAATAAAATTATTATTGTAAGGGGTGTATTAAGGGGTTCAATTTTTTTTTATTTTGTCCAAAAACAAACTTAATTTCATTTAATAAAGCCACAATACCTGTATTAGCAAATACACTATATTGTCGGCAGGGTTTTGGCACTGCGACCCGGGTTTTTTAAATTATACTTCTTTTGGCGCGTTGAGAGTAAACTTTTAGCAGGTAACGGAAGTTACACGCCGCAAAGCTAACAAAAATTCCACAGTATGAAGTTGGTCGCACTAACGAAAATTCGACAGCATGAAGTTGGCTGTGCTAATGAAAATTCAGCAGTATAAAGTTGGGCATAATGGACTCAGACGGAAATGACAGATGAACGAAATCAGTACACTTATATAACTATAAACGATAATAATATACCAGATGATTATAACCTTTGATTACAACCCACAGTCGGTTTAAGTGTCACTTAAGAAGAACTTATAATATCGTATTTTTGATTACTCAATAGATTGAATATAAGCGTAAAAATCAAAATAAAATTTTGAAAGTGTTTTAAAATAAATGTATAGATCAGATCCTTGATGATAAATAATTATAAAGATGATTAGAGGATTTAGGATCAATAACTTAGTCAAGACGAATTATCATTCAATAAATGATACGAAACATTGCGAATGATAATTCGTCTTGACTAAGTTATTGATTCTAAATCCTAATCTAATCATCTTTATAAGTAATAAATAATAAATAATAAATAATAATATTGACTCTACCAACAGTAATATAATATTAAATAAAACGAAACTACTTGCGATTACTGTTCGAAATATTTTTTTATTTATAAAACGTTTCTACCAAATTTTTTGGTCCTTTTCAATTTATCAAAATACAAAATAAATTTATTTTGTATTTTGATAAATTGAAAAGGACCAAAAAATTTGGTAGAAACGTTTTATAAATAAAAAAATATTTCGAACAGTAATCGCAAGTAGTTTCGTTTTATTTAACATCTTTATAAGTGTTTTAAAATATTTGAGATTTTATTCTTAAACGTTTTGAAGATTTTATTTCAATAAATTATTTGCATATAGATATTAAAAATTAGTTTTTTTTTGTTTTAGAAAAAAAAATACAAAATAAAAATAACAAAAAATATTACATATTGTGTGCTTCGACTATAAGGCCATTAGCACATAGAAAAAGAAAAACAAGTAAATCATAATCTCGGCTATGGATACTCCTTGCCGATAACAATATATAAACATTGTTGACATGTTTTACTTCAACCGCATACTTCCATCCAATTCTCTTCGTTCAATTCAAATTGCATACGTGCACAAATCGAATGTGTATTCTGACAATGTGTAAACTCGCAGCTTTAACATTTTCTATCGCAATTTCTCTATTGTCTCTGCGGGCAGGCGTGAACCTGGGGCGTCAGAGAGCAAAATGTCCGCGATGTCAGCAAACTTCGATAGTTGTCTGCCAGATATATACGAACGTGTCAGTGCAGGCGACGCTAGGTAAAGAGTATAGAGCGTCGTGGTGGAAGTGACGCCGTCGCCACACCATACCATGGCGTCGATAGAATGTACTTGCAGTTATACCTACCTTGTACGTCTATACGATGTGTTTCATTTATAGTTCAGGCTCCCACCGTAGAGAAGTCTTTAATTCAATTTTTGAAGCTACATGCTTTTTTAACGCAGGTGGAGGGCACGAGCTCCGGACGAGCAGTCAACTGGGAAAAAGCGGGCGTCACGTTACATTTCGTTACGATTTTACGAAATAAAGACGCGCGTACGTATTTGTGTTCAGATCATAGCGTAGTTTAATCAAAGAACAGACTAGAGCACGTACGTCGTTGATATTATCACAATATTCGTGATAGCGGTTTCCAATACTGGGAGTATAATACTCAGAATAACATATGTAAAGCAAGCGCGTTATGTGGCCGAGCGGTTAAGTGCGCCTTCGCTGAAAGTATAAGGTGGCTGGTTCGAGCCCCGACAATTAGAGTACAGTGAACCCCCGGTAATCCGACCCCTGTCTAATCCAGCATCCCCTGTAATCCGACGTGGTCTATTATTTATTATTGAATATTTTTTTGACAATCTTCTCTAATGCATGATTGAACAAGTTCAGAGTAGGTACATATATATAACATATAGAATCTTATCATCGGATCTGTAATTTGTCGGATTACAAGGTACTCTTTTGTAAAATATTCCGGACTATAGGGGGTCTTAGACAATACTCTATAATCCGACAAATTCGATAGTTCGACACTGCCCTGCAAAATGTTTGTCGGATTACCGGGGGTCCACTGTATTAGTTTTTCTTTTTTTTAACTAATGATCTTTTTTATATTTATTAGTTGATAAAAAAACTAGTTATTTTGTTGTTGTTTTTTTTTATACCTATACCTGCGTAAATTTTAAACATAAAATACCTAAGCAACATAGCTTCCGTCGTGTGTCCACGAACTGACGCACATCTTTTTTTTTTTATTTTTTGTTGTCAGTATAATTATTCGATTCAACACTACATAAAGAAATTTATACAGTTATAGAGAAATATCACTTATTTACGATATTATCATTGTCTGCCTTGCCAGATCTTTCTCTGAACGAATAAATTTTCTATATGAGTTCTGCCAGGTATGCAAAAAAATTTACAAGGCTGATAACTGTCATCATATGTCATACAACATTGTGAAAATAATCGAGCTTCAAAGCTAGTTATCGATTACAGAGGTTGCCCCATTCCATCTGACTAATCACCGTAAGCGCGGGAATGATGTCAGCTGGCGGACCGTTAATATATTTATAAACCTATAATGACAACAACAAAAATGTCATTTATATTTATCTAGAACCGTAAAAAATCAGATCTCTCTATTATTATTAAAAAAAATGTCGACTTTATAATCATCAGTACATAATTTCTGTCAAATAATTTTTTTTGTGATGGCATTCGCTTGAATCAAATAAAATTCTTTCATATATAAAATTATTTGAATCAAATAACATTTATAGTTTGCATCAAACATTTATTTGAGCAAAATAAAATTTAATCGGATCAAATAAAATTCAGTTGTTTCAAGTAATATTCGTGTGTATCAAATAAAATTTGTTTAAATGAGATAAAATGTATTTGATTCAAATAAAATTTGTTTACATTAAATAAAAATTCGAAAATTAATCTTCTTTCAGGTTTAATTTCGAGTACTTGCCAATAGTTCGCTTATTATTAGCAAATGTTACAAATCGCTTATATACCAATTATTCAAAATATGATCCTGCAGTTTCTGTTTTTTTTTCAATTTAATTAAAATTTACATTTCTAGTTTTCCCCCCGGTGGTCTTCGGTCACCAATGTAACACACTATATATAATAAAGGAATGTGTGTGTGTGTGTGTTCTGAACCACTTCTATTCTCAAGCCGCAAGCGCCCGAAACGCCACCTCTTGTCACCACAAAACTGCTCCAGACTTCAATTCCGATAACGAGACAGACATATGTATAATATGCACATGTATATTGTATATCTATGGTCACAGGACAAAACTGCTTATATCGATTGTTTCCCAATTTTTAAAGTTATATTTCTTTTGGTGCGTTAAGAAAATTTTCGCAGGCGACGGAAGTGGCGCGCGCGTATTTAACGAAAATTCGGAAGTATGAAATTGGCCGCGGTAACGAAAATTCGAAAGTATAAAGTTGGCCATAAGAGACCTAGGTTGAAATGACGAAATCAATGTCTCTTCTGTCTAGAAACTATATAATAATATACTAGACGACTATAATCGTTGTTTACAAACAGTAGTCGTTTTAAGCGGAAACAAGTAATAAAATAAAAGAATTGCTTTACTTCTTACCACAACAGATCTATTCAGTGGATGTACATTTCGAGAGCTAAGCTCCCATCTTTAGTGTTTTGCTGAAGATGGGAGCTTAGCTCTCCAAATGTGCATCTACTGAATAAATCTGTTGTGGTAAGAATTAACTGTTCTTTTATTTTATTGTTTCAACCACAGTGCTCTTAATGTTTATCCGGAAACAAGTCTTAGCTCTCGAAATGTATACGTCCACTAAATAAATCTGTTGTGGTAAGAAGTAACTATTCTTTTATTTTATTGTTCCAACCACAGTGCTCTTATTGTTTATCCGGAAACAAGTACCTAAAAACTAAAATAAAATTTTTAAATGTTTTCAAATATTTATAGGTTAATTTTTTCTTCTATAGTTATGATAAGTTCGTATGGCGATAAAACGAAAAAGCGATCGAGAAAAAAAACAGAGCACAATCAACAACTGCCGCACTATTTATGAATTAAATAATGGGGTTGGTTGATGCTGTTAGCTATTATTGGATAAGCAAATCAGTCAAGAAAAATTATAGTTTTCGGTAATACGGGCAACACAATTTCTAACTTAAGAAAACTACTGAAAAAAATGCCTGAGGCCTGGCAGACGTGAAATATTTCACAAATATTCACGAGTAAAATACGAATACACTAACGCACGTGTAAAGTAACGAGTGTGTAGTGTAGTAGAGATGGAAGCGCCCATTATAGGTATTGAGAGGGGAACGCAAAGTCACGTCCTGTAATCTAAACGTTTTTAGTTCCATTCAAACGCGCCATTAGATGCTTCACAATAAAAGTGTTAAAAAAAACTGTCTAAATCGCTAGACAAATTTAATAAAATTCGACAAATGCTGTTTTGCTTTTTGGTTATAGATATTCTGTCTTATATCCCACGTTCCTTTATCTTCCCATATAGACAAATGCATTTCCTCTCTCACACACAAAGTGAAAGAAAGAGAAACGGGAAAGTGTCCACGATTTGAATAGATTTAGCAATCACGGTTTCAAATTGATTTTTACTTATTTTTATTTGTAAGGAAAGTCATACCATTCCAAAAAAGAGTAAGTACCAGTAGAGAGTGCACAAAGTTTAATAGTTAAATTGACTGTAAAAATTAATTTAGGTAAAGTAAAATTCTGATCCTAAAGAGTTGTAATGCGAAATTTAAAGGAAGATCCCCGTGGCGCAAAATGAATGTTAAAACAATACAATAATACACTAATGCTTACTTGCAGAAAGCGCTGTCAAAAATTTGAATTGACAACGACCTTAGATTATGAGCGTACATATTTCTCCACATGAGAAGCATTGTAGAATTTTAAATCAATCCTGCTCGAAAAATAATTGTTCGAATGAAACAATATACCTCTTAAACTGTGTATACATATACTTAACATCGTTTTTTGTTCTATTTACATTTCGAAACAATTTTTTTCTACGCATTTTGATCACAATGTAGCTTGAAAAGCGATCTTTTTCAACGTAGATCAAGCATTTGTTTTTATGTGAATACAGTCTAATGTTCTAAATATTATAATGACATTAGACTACCCCTGCATGCTTAAATACTGTAAATTTATGACTACAATCTAAGGTCATTGTCAAATACTATTTTTTGACAATGCTTTCTGCAACCCAGCATAACGTTTGGATACTTTGTATCATATTCAGAGTATGCTGTTTATTATTCTGTCAGTACTTTGTGCGAAATATTTTTAAAATAAAAGTCGAAATAAAACCGCCATTGAGCCTATGTCACGGATGTCATCTTTCAAATTTCCTAACATAAAGTTTAATCAAAATCAACTTAGCCATTCTCAATACACAAAATGGTAGAAAAACGTTTTCTAAATTAGGTAATAGTCAAACATCTAAAAAAACACGCAGGAAAACGAAATGATATAATCTGATTTTTAAAACATAAAAAATTGACTCTTAAATCCTCTCAGCATAACCTAAAAAAAAACTCTAGTCGCAGTGTCATACCCTGTCGACAATATAGTGTATTTGCTAATATAGGCAGTGTAGTTTTATGTGAACTTAAGTTTGTTTTTGAGAGCAAATAAAAAAAAATTACTCTTTAATACGCCCCTTAACATAATATTGTTTTTTTTTAATTGCAATATTAATATCAATCGAACATTTACACTAAATTGAATGCACCCTTCAGTAAGTAACTCACTATCTACAAATTAGTGTTGTCATAAAATTTGTAAGTCTGATCCTGTTGTATATGCATACAATTTCCCCTTTCTTTCTCGCGCTTAAGGTTACTCTAATATTTCCCCGCTGTTGAATCATTTCCCCTTTTACGTCACAGAAAATTTTAAACAGATACGTCGCTAAAAATTCCAACTCGCCGTGAGGAATAGTATCTAGCTGACAAGGGACTTCAGCATTATTTCCGCGACATGCCACTTCCATGGAATCACTCTGTAAGAAATTGGTGGAGGGGGACGCATCAAAATCATTCGTCCGAAGCCAACGCCATGATTATCCTTGCAGCCGTATTTTTAAAGACATTCACTATCGCTTTTAAACGAGTCAGAAAGTGATATATAAGAATTGTAGATTACATACTGGATAGGTATGACGCAGTTGCGCAATTTGCATAACCCCTGTATGATTTGCCAGCATATTACAACGCTGAATTGAGCAAGCATTTCACATGCGTCGAACTGAAAACCTGCTGAATTTAATGTGATGTCAGTGACGTCAAAGATGAGGCGTCGATTGGAAGACATCGTCAGAATGATATTATCATATACTTTCAGTGTCGACTCGAGAATCCACCCACTGAATAACAATTTAAAAAGAATTTAAAATTTTGGAAAATATTCAAGATTTTGAAAAAAAATTCAAAATTAAAAAAAAAATTGAATTTTCGAAAAATTCAAGTGTTTGAAAAAAATCGGAATCTGCATGAAAAATTCAACAGTTTTCGAATTTTTTTCAACATTTAAATTTTTTCCAAAAATTTGCATTTTTTTCGAAATTTCGAATTTTTATATTTGGTTGGGTACTGCCGTCAGCACTAGTGTCAAACTCCTTTAGTTTGTGTTTTTGGAACGGTTTTCTACACTGCATTAATGACTTCCATGGCTAAGCTTAAAAAGCTGCCAAATCAAAAAACTCATATATATGTGTGTCTTAAATGAAATTTGATAGTGAGTTATCAAGCCAAATATTTGTACCTAACATACAAATTTGCGTTTTATATATGCTCTAGTTACGTATACATATTTATAATCGGACTCATGCATTTTCAACACCATCGTACGTACCTACGTATTTTCAAGTTTTTAGTTTCTACTTTTGACGCAAAGTGTCTCCTACGCTGCTCAACCAAAGGAAAAATACATTTGAGAACGTTTAATCTCAAAATAAAGATTTTTTCTGATTGATATATGACTGTCACAATAAAGAGAAGTTGAAAATACAGGAATCGATTAGACAGGTTGAAAATAAACGAGTTCTATGCTGTAATGGTAACAAGAAACTATTAAATTAAACATTAGTTGAGTATTATAAATGTTCTAAATGCGTGTTCTTGAACTTTAAATAAAAAAAAAATCGATCAAATAAGTATTCTGAAACTGATGTCTTTATCATATATGCTTTATATTTTAAATGAAGTTATTTCTCGAACGAATGAAATAAAATTGTAAATAATAAAAATGCACAAAATGACGAGTCGTTCGAACGGCCTAGAGCAATACAGACAGAAGACGGGCAGATGCAAAACCTTCCTCTTTCTTTATACAGAGGCATACATATCTCTTTATCTGTGGTCACGGGGAAAATGAGGCTTATGTCAAAAATTTTAAAAGATGACTTCACTCTTCGGTTATCGCGTTAATAATAATCTGGCTGTTCATTTTTTAGTTGAGAAAAACACCGCCCTGATAGGCGAATAAAAGCATTGTTTGCTCGAGCGTTCTAAATTGCAAGTTCAACGAAATTTACGTTTTAACGCACATTTAAAATCTACAGAAACGATCTTATTTTAAAGTTACAAAGATTTTCTAGCTCGGAATAAAATAATTGCTATTTCGATTTTTTATATTTGAATTTAAAATGAAACTTGAATTAGAGAGAAGTCGACCATGCGCAGCAATATGCTGTGCGTTGTTTATACCGGGTGTTTTTTTCAAAACTTTGAATGGATTTTTTTGTTGATATACAGGTTGAATCAAAAAAAGTTTTAGGCAAAAGTTGTTGGGTTTTGAAGGGGAAATAATTTACACGTAATACCAACCCACTCCCCCCACCCCTCGGCAGGGGGTGGGGGTAACCTTTGTTTTTTAAATGGAAACCCCCGATTTTTATGATTAAATTAAATTAAATTAAATTTTAAAGTTGTTCATTTAAACACAAAAAAAAATTTAATCATAAAAATCGGGGGTTTTCATTTAAAAAACAAAAGTTACCCCCTCCCCCTATGCCTACTTACAAGTCCTCAATTCCCAGGTTCAAATCTTAGAACTGGTGGAAGTATCAACAAGATTTTCAATGAGTTATTAAAAATAATATTAAATTCAAAATATGGATTCTGATACAGATTATCTTTAACGTTTGCGATTTTGAAATCCAGCTTGTGACTACACAGCGGAATCCGGAGTGACTCCATTTTCATTCTCGCAGCCAACACAAGTCCCAGCAGCGATTCAAGCGGCGAAACCAGCCTCGTATGCGGCGACATTTACGGATGTTGCATCTCAAAAATATAAAAAATCGACATAAACTTCTTTGCCTTGTGACTACAGATATATAGGTAACGACATCTCAACAAACTTCAAAAGTTTATTGGAAAATATTATAATTTTGAAACAAAGTTGCTACCTCGCCAGGACATTTTCTGTTCTGCATTCGTTGTATCAATATAGTTGGTATATATGATATTGAAAATTCAATAATATACCTACACTTCTTTATATATAACAGTTTAAAACAATCCCATTTTTTAGCCATATTTGTCAACCCTTATCTCATTTTATACTAACTTCAATATAGTATTAATTTTCAACATGAAACCTTCAAAAAACCTGTCACCAATTCCAAATTAGTCGTATTTTAAAGGATAAAAAAACCGGTCAAGTGTAAGTCGAATTCGCGAGAAGAGGATTTCGTACTATTCCGTTTTCCATGAGTATTTTAAGACAAGATTTTCGTTTAGGTTTTCCTGTAAACTATGGGTGAGACCTGACATTCCATCTTTTTTTCAAAATTTTAGGCTCAAGTGTTTCGGAAATAGGGGAAATGGTCAATTTTCATCTATTTTCCTAAATAAATTTAAAGTTGTCAAAAAATTGTTAAAAAAATATTTGAGATTCTCACAATAAGCCCTTTCATTTGCTATGTCACACGCTATCGTTTGCAAAACTTTTTTTTTTTTAGTTTCTAATTTATCCCTTAAAAGTGGCCCCATGTTTAAAATTCATTTATTTACATTACACGTCCATCTTTGGATCACCGACTTATATTTGTACCAAATTTCAATTCAATCGGTCCAGTAGTTTCGAAGTAAATTGGCTGTGACAGAGGGACGGACAGACACACGCGAGTGATCCTATAAAGGTTCCGTTTTAAAAATTGTGTGGGAAATTTCAAATTTCCTGCTGTCATAAATGGGTTCAATTATTTATTGAAGTTTACTATTAATTATTATTATTATCGGTTGCCGAAGTTTTCGAAAAATTTACGAAAACGAGTACTCGGTTCTTGGGTCCACGTCGTCATTCGTAGTTCTGATTCACGTCAAAGTGCATTCAGTGAAGGAAGAATCTTTGATTTATCTTGTACGATTTCAAGTGAATTGTAATATTATAAGAGATTTATGGAAATGCGGTATTCGGTGGCATATCGTTGAAGTCCGATGGGCATAGGCGACTCTTCAAAAAAAAAAAAACACGTATGCTATCGGAAGCATTATTAATTTTTTTATTATTCGTATCTGATTTCGTGTTGATAAAATTTTTGATTTGGAAACAAAATAGTCAAGAGCATCAAATTACACCATTTTACCGTGTATCTCATCGTTAGCTTAAGAACATGCCGCACACTGAGAAAGAAAATTAACAAATATTTGTTTATGTCTATTGGATCGTATACCTAATTTATTTGCATCAAACAATATTTTTATGCCTGAAACAATTTGTGTTTGGTTCAAACAAATTATACCATCCAATAGAGAAAAACAAATATTTGACCGTATCTATTGGATCGTATAACATATTTGGACCAAAGAATGTTTTTTGCCTCAAACAATTTTTGTTTGGTTCAAATAAAATATACGATCCAATAAGCACAAACAAAAATTTGTTCGCATCTATCGGATCGTTTGATCTATTTGAAACAAACAAGATTTTTTTGCCTCAAACAATTTTTGTTTAAACCAAATATATTATACGATCCAACAGGTACAAAAAATATTTGTTTGTGTCTATTGATACGTATAATTTATTTAGATCAAACAATATTTTCTTGATTCAAACAATTTTTGTTTTGTTTAAATAAAATTATACGATTCAATAGGCACAAAAAATATTTGTTCATATAATTTATTTGGATTAAACAATACTTTTTTAATTCAAAATATTTGTGTTTGGTCCAAATAAATGTACGATCCAATAGGTACGAACAATTTGATTACAATTTTTATTCAGTACATATTTTCTTCGTTCATCCTTTATAAAACGCGATCCTATATAAATCGTAGACCGCATTTTTTGTCTATTCCAACATACCTTGGGTGCTTCAATAATTACGAAAGAAATAAAAAAAATATTACTTTTATCTATCGACAATTACCATTACTCTATGACTGCAGATGAAAAATAATCATTAATTAGAATGTTGGATCTACATTTTACATATTCGTATAAGTAATTTCATCCACAATAAATGAGATACCCAAAGTGTTTTGAACAGACAACAACACACTAAGAAGTATTCTATAAGTTCAATCCTGGAATTAATAAATTATCATTTTTCAGAAATTATGTTGAACTTCAGCTATTTAGCATCTATAATCTATCTCTCCATCATTTTTTCAGTTTTACATTCTACCTATAAATTGACAAAATCAAAATATATTGACATATTCCTTGAGTTCAAAAACAGCTGATATCTACGATTAAAAATTAAAAAAAAAATTACCCATCGGAAATTTGCGACGGGACGTCACTGAACTTGATGCAGGATCGTGCACACTATGTTATTCTTCATTGCTTTCTGTTGATTCAGTTTGTGTTATTCTATAGCAGAATATGCGATCGGAATATTCTATTTCTACGCGTTTATTATAGCTTATATCTCATCCCCTTCCTCTATAAAACTACATTGAATTCCTGCAGCACAAAAAAATATTCCCAACTAACCTAGCAGATTGCGTTATCCTTTGCAAGTTTCTTTTAAAAACTTGTGTTAACTACGCGATATGAAAATATATGAACGTGATAGAAGGTTGACTGATCTTGGGTTGCAGAAAGCATTGTCAAACAAATTAATTTGAAAATTTGATTGTTAATCATATTTATTAGTCTTTATACTTGCAGGAGCTGTCTAATGTCGTTATGTAACTATCCCTGTCAAATAAAACATTACATTGTACTAACTGAAAAACAAATGACTAATATTTATTGAAAAACATCGCTTTCGAAGCTAAATTTTGATCAAAAATGCGAAGAAAAATGTACTTTCGATGTGGAAATTGTACAAAAAAACAATATTGAATTAACACGTATACCTACACGGTTTAAAAAAAAAATATCGCTTCAATAAATCGTTTATTTGTTGAGCAGGGTCGATTTAAATTTCTACAAAGAAATATGTGTAGTCACAATCTAAGATCATTGTTAAATTACATTTTCTGACAACGCTTCATACAACCCTGCATAATTCTGTGATAACGAAAGAAGTATAGTACTTCGGCCAATAAACTATTTTATTTACAATAATTTGCATAGAGCTAAATATTGGTACAGGTCTTAGGTACACTATCACAAATAAAATATCAAAAGTCCCTACCGATCCTACGTGTGCAAACAATTTTATTCAACGCCAAAGGTAAAAAATATCGGTTTTTTGTATTTTTTCGTAAACGGTAAGTGCTATCATAAAAATAGGTCGCACCAAAGTTTTAGATAATGCGATAATAAATGGTTGTAATCAAAGGTTATAGTCGTCTAGTATTTTTACAAAAAGATCAGCTCCTTGTTCTTAAATATTAGAAACAATTCAGAGGATAATTGTTGGAGCTCCAACAATTTTCCTCTGAACTGTTTGTAATAGTCGTCTAGTATATTATTACATAGTTTCCAGATGGCATCCATTTGTCATTTCAGTCTGGGCCTCTTATGGCCAACTTCATACTTTCGAATGTTCGTTAGCTGTATTGTATTAATAAGAATTGTGAGATATAAAGAAAAATTGTCAACTTATTATTATTTGAATTTTTAATGAATTAGAATAGCTTGTTGTAGTTTTTCACAACAATAGCTTGATATAATTTTGAAAAAAAATCGTACATTAAAAATTAATGTAACGCATAAAGTAAGAGAAAAAATATAAACGGAAGTAGACAAAGACAGAGCATGTCTCAGACTGAGATGATGAGAGAATAGGATGTCGAAACGATTTGTGGAGCATTAGATTAATCGAGGTTTGGCGCATTTCTTCAAGTCATTAAGAAGCTTTCGTCGTAGACTAACCAAAGGCGTACCACAAAATTTACAATTTTGCCATTTTCCCAGAAAAATATTTTAAAAAATCAACGGAAAACAAAAATAGCGTGTGCGCTTTAGAGCGCACGGTAAACATGCATCTCTCTATCTCACAATCACTTTCCGATACACTTTTGTGATACTCTCTCGATCACTAAAAATAATACAAACGCGCTTCAAGGAGAATTTCTTGGCCGGAATCAATTATTTTGCCGCAATTGCAATTTTTGAGACCCAAACTCGGACTCTATTAAGCTAAAGCCAGACACATGCCAATGCTGGCCATATAGTGATTGGCAAATATTTATTTCAAATCTCGCCTTTTCCTATTCCAATGATTTCACACACTGTGTCCAATGTTCCTTGGCGAATATTTACTGCCAGAACACTTAACCTCAATTGTTTTGCAGTATAAGTATTAATAAATATTATAAGTTTTTTTTATTTTTTAACGGGAAATTCAATTTTAATATAGATAAACTTAATTAAAAAATTGCGACGTTTCGTTAAATCTTCTTCGGGCAGAACTTTAACTAGTTAACCATAACATTAATAAAATTTAGATATTTAATAATAGATATATTTACTTCAAAAAATATTAAATAGTAAATATTTAAACAAACTGAAATTGTTAAAAAGATTTAACGAAACGTCGCAATTTTTTAATTTAATTTATCTATATTAAAATTGAATTGTCTAATTACCCGTTAAAAAATAAATAAAACTTATTAATTATAATGGACGTAAACAATATTGAGAATAAATATTATGTTTACTAATACCTTTCAATAAATCATTTCATCAAACCCTCAACTATGAAGATTTTGGATTAAAATTAATTGCAAACAAACAAATACACGGAACGTGAAATTAAATAAAATCACTTAAAAATACTACAAACATCTTGTTTGTCCTTTTTCAAATACAAAATAACTAAATGCAAAATACATATTCACCAAATACGTTTATTCAAATATTATAATTTTTGTGTAATTATCTTGTACAGTCATTTGGAAAATTATATAACAAATGTGAGTATATATCATATTAATATTAACATCTAAATATGCTAAGTATTGCAATAATTGTCAAATTATTATATTTGGATTGATGTAAGAACTGGATTAGATTTTGGGTATTAATCTGTGTGTGTTTTTGTATCAGATATGACTAAGGAGGTATTATACAAATTTTCACAGTTCCTCAAATACCTATTGTTTAACAGCTTTCCTACTGTGAGGTTTAGGCACAATGAGACGCCTATGAAGACGTAACCTTTCAGTAAAGCAGTGAGCATTTCACCAACTTCCTGCTGTTAAGTAGTCATCAAGTCCGTATGAGATTCTTTTCTACTCTACTGATTTCACTCGGTACAACAATTTACATTGTTTGCCACTGGAAACTTCTTTATTATAATGTCTGTGTAATGATTCTTCTTTTGATCCACAGACTAACAAATAAATAAACAAAAGAGTTGACAATTGCCAGTACAACTCCAGTCGTAATAAAGGAAGCGCTTAAAGTTATCTTTTTTTTGCTTTTTTAAAAAGACGTCGATATTAAACGCGTTTCTGAGAATTCTGGAACCGGTTTATGTGAACATCTTTTCGAGAAATGTTAATTGGAATTTGTTTTAATGTTTTCTGTTTTTTGTGCTCTGATTTTAAAATTATGATAAACATAATTCTTGCGACACAGGATTAACGCGATTCAAATCCATATTTGTTACTTGTTTACCAACTGTTCAATAAGCCCCCTTTTTCACCCTAATAGTTCTATTTTACGAGAATTTGAATCTATATAATGTCTGCATGTAAAATGTACATAGTCACGTTTTGAAAATTTCTAATTTCTATTAAAAAATCTTCTTTGATCTTTCATGTTAATACTTACAAAATAAACTAGAAATATGTAGCGTTCTTTTCACAGAACTTTAACCAAGTTTTTACAGTTTATTTGATCTCAATAAACAATTTTAAATCAGGTAAAAGGAACAAAATTAGCATAAATTTTACGCAAATTTTTGTACAGAAAAAATTGAATTTGAAAAAAATTATTGAGCAAGCCAAAGTTAGCATTTTTAATATAAGTTTGTGAAAAAAAACCTATATTAGTGTTAATTGGTGTTTCCGTAATTCGAAATCTCATGACGTGCTGAAAAAAAATATTCACGTTTTTTGACCCAATATATTTAATCATAGCTAATAAAAATAAAGTGAATTTTGCATCCACAATTCCCGAGAGCATATATTACGATCTGAGGGATCGGCCATCTTAAACATACCTTCTTTGGACACCCCCTATAATGGCACTAAAATGACACATTTCGCACTAGTGCGGAATGAACTGGATAGTATTAAATGGGACGTAATATTGTGACGTAATGTTAGAAAGGAATATCTACATTGCAAAGGACTCTTAGTACTAATAATTAATCTATTGATCCTTTATCTAATGGGTCGTTGTTTTCAGTCAAAGTAGAGGAACAGAAAGGAACCCCTCAACGGATCTGAAACTCCACTAACACAAGTAAACACGACAGTATAAATATCACTTATTAAATTTTACCTAATCGAACTACGAATGTCATTAAAACATTAATAACTGCGCAATTTTGAAATAATACTTATATTCCCACATATACCGAGCTGGGTAGAGTAGTGGTGACAGCACTAGACTCGCATTCGGGAGGTACCGGGTTCGAATCCCGGCGGGGGCAGATGTGGCTGAGGCTTTTTCCTACTGCCTCTAGCCGAGAAACGGTAATTCCTGTACCGGCCATCTTGATTGAGGTTTTCCATGGTTTCCCTCAATTAATTCTAGATAAATATCGAGATGGTTCCTTATTTGAGGCCATAACCGATTACCTATCAAACTCCTAGTTTAAAAATTACCTACCTTATCCCAATTTCCTATAAGTCCTTCATTCGCCCATTGCTATTACATAAGTTGAAGTTGTAAAAAAAATGTAGAAAATAACGGGAAGTGTAGATGAAAAAATAGTAATGGTGACATAAAGTCGAGAAATGGACGTTAAACGCATTATTATTATTATTATTATATTCCCACATACAAAAAATACGTAATATTAAAAATATATGTAACATGGCAAGATTACTGAAATACGCTTGTAACTGCCCCACTAGTCAACTGGTGACGCAAAGGAAACTTTTACGAAACTCACGAACTTAAGATGAGATTTAAAACCATTAAAAATCTTTATTCAACTAAATTAATTTCCTATCTCACGCTGTGTAAAGCTAAAAATGTACTGTCGATTCTAACCACCATCAGCGCGTTCAAACTCAGAATTTCATAATGATTCTAAAATGTAGAGCCTGAATCGTTACAACATGTCTGTGAAAAGTGCGACAAGGTATCGACATACGCGATTTTGTCTTGCGATCACAGATATTTAGCAGCAAAGTTTCTCGTTTCTGAAAATTAGGTTCTAATATCCAGTCGATAGGAAGGAGACGGAACCATTTTGCTATCTTGCTTCTGTAACGGTTTATAGTGCCGATAAAGTATAAAGGTTGAGACAGACTGAACACATAAAACGATACTACTTTCATTAACTATTTTAAACTATTGCTTTACTCTTGCAAAAAATATACCGTATGTTCAAATATTAAAATATAACTAGAAATGATAGCTGGAACAAGCCAAACAAAAGTAATAATACCTACTAATTTAATTTGTTCGTTACTTACTAAACCGAATTAATTATTTTAAAAGAGGGGACTCACATCGACCTAGTAATTTAGAAACAGATTCATAATTTAAAAAAATACAAGTATTTAACTCTCAAAAGTTGTTAACAACACTATAGTTTTTAAGAAGTTCCGTCCGATGTCGCTAGTATAACCTACTTTGTTGTTTTATGAAATAACTATTTTGACGTTATCAGAAAAAAATGAGACGTCTCATTTATGAATACAAAGTAAAAAAACCCGGGTCGCAGTGCCAAAACCTTGCTGACAATATAGTGTATTTGCTTATACAGGCAGTGTGGCTTTATTATGCGAACTTAAGTTGGGTTTTGGGCAAAATAAAAAAATTGACTCCTTAATACACCCCTTAAAATAACATTTTTTTTCTTAATTGCAATAATATTATCAATCGAACCTCTATACCAAATTATATACAACTTTCAGTAAATAATTCACTATCTGCAAACTAGAGTTTTCATAAAATTTGTAAGTCCGGTCCTGTCGGGCCGATTTTATTAAAATTTAAGGGACACTTTTTAATTACTACTAAAGGGTTAAATGTCAATTTTGAAACGATTCTGAGAATTTTTTCGGTGTTTTGGGGCCCAAAAACATTTTTCAACCCTTAAAAACTACCCTTAAAATGCCCCGATTACGCCCATTTTAAATAGGCTTCGTGCGGTGACGGATTCCAACATGTGTGCCAAATTTCGTTTAAATTAATTAACTCCTTCGAAAGTTATTGCCCGTACACATATATACCTCTATAAATATATATATATATAAATACATATAAACATTTTCAAAAATGGTGCCAAAGTGTTTAGGAGGTTATGAAACGTCGAGAAATTTTGGTCCGACCCCTAGGCCCCGCCATATATGTTGCCATATGGCAAATACACTAAAAACTATACTGCATCGAAGTCAGCTTTATTGACGACTTCAAACTTGCCGATACACGTAGTAGGTACATGGTGTCTCATGTTCGCTGCATGTTGCGTGCCCAACTTCCACAACATGTTCGTTGCATGCCAGATACACAGCTTTCGTAACAGAGAAAAATCTACCCTCAATGCTCCAAAAGAAGTATAACATTAAAAATCCTAAGTGTATGTAGTTACATGTATGCATTTTAATAATTTGTTTTTTTTCTGTTTTGGGAAATGGTTTAAATTTACCATGAACCGTTTAAAACCGTGACGTGGGTCAGTCTGTGACCTGCGGATCATAGGCTCGTGTGCTAGAGCAAGAATAAATACAATAAAAGTTATATTATCAATTACTAAGTCACTATTAAAAGTTCCACTGCGTTATGTAAAAAAATTCAATATACGATTGTACAAGGTACAACAGCTACAATAATATTGCGGCATTTCCTTCTGCCAGACCATGAGCGTCGTTTTAAGTTAACAACTCCCATAAGGGCGTCGCGACGCTATGAAAACTACTGCAGTTTGGTGGCTGTTCTGATTGTACAGCCTGCGGAGACGCTGTCAGGGGATCAATTCTGACGAAACTCTCTCAGCAGCACACATAGTACTCAAAGCTCAACACAACTACATTGAGAACTGGCCACTTGGTTACAATGCAGAACAGTTCAATTAAATCATTGAAGAGTAACTTACGATTGAGATAACATCTTGCTATTACTAAATTCCGACAATAAATATGTAATTAAAGTGGTGCGTGAATTTATGTACGCGTGGCAGAAGTTATACTTCTTTGGCGTGACCACGAGAATTGATATAATAAAATAGAAAAATACAAGTATTGAGGTTATTTAACTGTTAAAAGTTGTTATTAATTCAGGACATGTCTATGAAAAACGACTAAAGTGCAAAAAAGTATAAACTAATAACGTTTAAGAAGTTCCGTCGGATGTCGCCAATATAACCTACTTTGTTATTTTACAAAATCACTATTTTGACGTTATCAGAAACAACTTCCGCAACACATTCGTTGACTGCGTGCGTAACTTCCGTAACAGAGAAAATTTTACTCTCAGTGCGCCAAAAGAAGTATAACTTCAAAAAGTGTTCGTGCAACCTTTATGCGCGCTTGAAGTAGCCCATTTAAACAATACGTTTACTGTTAGGTTAGTGTTATGAAACTGTGTGTGCAAAATTTTAGCTCAATCGAACAGCAGTAAGTGGGCCTAATTCAATTTGTAAGATGCGATTAGAAACCCACAGACAGACATCGGGACAGATTAAATTAAATAAAAGCTTGTAAAAAAATACACCCGCCTGCTAACGCAGCGAGTCAAACCCGTAGAGTGAAGATTGAAGTGTTGGAAAACAACAGAATTACGAGAAATCATTATTAATTCTCGGTCGTTAAACGGACGAGTATTGTACATAATTAATGAAACACGTTGTGTTGTTCAGTTCAATTCAACGGGAAGGTAACTATATGTATTGACTCCACACATAGTCGATATAAGTATTGTATGTATAATAGTGATGGGGTATTTCGACTGAAAATAGCCGATATATTCGATTATTAAAATATCCTGAGAGGTTACTAGAATAGTTTCAAATGATTATTATACCTAAGAGTTACGACTTGTATAATACTAACTCCAGTAATAAATAAATTATTATACATCGCTCTTTTTTTACTCTTTGAAACATTCAGCTGGCATATTCAATACATTTTGGTGTATCGAATATGTTCTATGAAGCATTATGCAGTGTGATTTTTAAGGTAATTCCCCTTTTTTAACAGCGTGTAGAAATCAAATAAACAAACAAATATTTCAAGTAACTTTTTCACCAAAACTCGAAAATAAGAGAAAAACAGTCTTTCAAAGTTTAATTAAATTTTTTTTATATGTTTTTGGAGATATTTTTTGACATTCAACTGGATAAAGATTGTATATTTTAATTAGTTTTAAATAAATTTTTTTTATGAACTATTTGACCAAAAATCGTAGACAAATATGGAAACGACAAAGCAACTAATTTATAAAACAGTTACATAAATAATTTATGACGCCTGAAGAAAGAATAATAAATTCTGAAACGTTGTGATAAATAAAAATTTAGTATTGACTTATTGATCCGAAGTCCTCGGACAACTTTCCATCTATTAACTATTTAAATTTTTTAAATTTATTTAAATTTGAGGTCGGTCTTGGCGTCATGTAAATGCTGTATGGAAATATCTTATGTCATTATCAAGTATCTTGTTGCTTATTTGAAACAAAACGGGGACAACTTCGAACAGTTTCTGTAAATAGTTAATAATAACATAACATAACGCCAGGACCGACCTCAAAGTTTAATAAAATTTAATAAAACTTTGAATGACCGTTCTTCTCTTATTTTTGAGTTTTGATAAAAAAGTTACTTGAAATATTTGTTTGTCTATTTGATTACTAAACGCTGTTAAAAACCAGTAGTTCGGCGCAAATTGGCTTTGACAGTGGGACGGGTTCCGTTTTTTCCTTTTGAGGTACGGAACCTTAAAAAGAATGAACTAAAAAATCATCCTGTATACAGGGGACTGTCAGAAGTCTCATAATCGAAACAGAGAAGAAAATACATTCGTTATATATCAGAAGAAGATTATAGACGCTCAACAGCTGAGGTCATCAGCGTCTATTTAATAAATTGTGACTTCACTTGCGTAATACCTAACCACTAGTACAATAACTTACGTCTTTTTTCTACGTCTGTACTGCGAAACGTATATAGGTGACTCTCTTAAGACTGACAATCGAAACCGAGAGTAAATGCATTTGAGAGTTGCAACATTCATTAATTCGCATCACATATTATTATCATAATTCTTAATTCATTTTGAATGTTCATTCGATTATCAAAATCATTCAGACATACCAAAATATCGATTTTTAAAATGATTCGATTATTCCCAACTCCAGTATTATAATTCCGTGACGTATCAATTTTTAAGTTTAAAAATTAAAGAATCGGATATATTTTTTAATTGGTCAAAAATCGATATTTACCATCAACATAACTTTAAATGAAACTAATGTAAAACATTTCAGATATCTCTTGTTTGTACAAAAAATACGGCCCGTTAACTATTTAGAAGATACTAGCAGACCCGTGCGAGTTACTTCGTACCGTTAGTGGTCAGTTACGTAGTATAATAGGGTGAATATAAATTTTATTCTATTCTAAAGCAATACAAAGTATTACAATTTTCAAAAATAAAGTAAAGAAATTGCTGATAGTTGTCCATACGATTGCCGCGTGCAATTCTAGAACAAAACTGTATTTTGAATAAATATTTTTTTATTTCTGACGCTATTATACCTCTTAGTTTCTAATAACGTAATCATTCTATTTATTCTATTCAGAGACTTCAGCGCCACTTAATATTACTGACAACCATTAAAATAAACAGATTGCTACCAGAGAGAGACATTTGTTTTTTCTGAATGTAATTTTCTGTAATGAAATTGTTAAAATTTTTAAACTGTATTTTTTAATGAAAACATTAATTTTAAGATATTAACTTATTTTTCGTCATTAGAGAGAAAAATAGCCTCCAAAATTGGCAATTGCATATCAAACATTAATTTTGATACCGTTTTATTTGGACCAATAAAATAATTAAGATATTGCTTCGTATGAAATTCTTTATTAAAAAATTAAAAATGTGACTTATTAATAATTATATTGACTACAGCTTTATTTTAATAATCTGAGATGTTCTATCAGAGGTTAGCATAATGATAATTATGCAATTTTCAAACTTATACAACAGATACAGTATTAAGAGATATATTTCATGCCTACAAAAAAGCACCTTTGAGAAATAACATGAGCGTTATATTCTTTTTTTTTTATTTCTAAAAAAACTTTAAACTTGCATAGTTCCTAAACTAAGAGCGATGCAGCAGTGTTTAATGTTTCTCAGGAATACAGTTAGCAAGGTTCAATTTCCTAACATTCCATCTAACTATTCAGTGCTTCAGAATTCACACACAAACACACACGTAAAAGTAACATGGGAAGACATAGAAAACATAAAGTAAGCAGAGAAAGCAATTTAATAACGTTATAGTCGGATGATTGCAGCCAGTGTTCATCAGTGACTCCGCACGACATTAACTTTGTTGTTTTATTATTTTCTTTCTCGCCGTCCGCGTCGCGTGCACTTCAAATAACAACATAATCATTAACACTCAGTGCAAACATCCTCCTTCTTAGTCCTCCTTGGTATGTACGGAATGACTCTGCACACCTCGCACACTAAATACTCCCTCCTACCTCCTTCTTTCTGTTCCTTTTTAGGCCAGGCGCACATCACAGAATAGGCTAGTTCCACATTTTTATTTGTTAAGGTTGGATTCTATTTTACACATAGATAATGTAAGAAAACTGTTCTTTGTGGTGAATTAAAATTGATTTATAAATTTATAAATTTTATAAATTCAAAACAAATAAAAAAATACTTCTCTAAAAAGAAACTAAAAATGAAAAATAAACGAATTCTTATAAATAATAACCCAACAATAACTATCTACACAAAACACTGCTATAACACACACACACACAAATTTATGTAGTACCGCACTAAATATATGTAACTAACTGATTATTTATGTCTGTCGTGGACGCATCCACTGAAGGTACTCTCTGACTGAATGCCCCTCGTCGCTATCAAAGATATTTACTATGTGCGTAGCCCTATAAAAACTGTATCAGATCAAACCAGATTTTCTAGCAATGCGTTTTACAATTCAGTCTAAGACTAATGTTACTTTGATGTGACGTATTATGCTGTGTTTTAATGTGAACCAGGCCTTATAATCTCTCTGACTTCACGTTACACTCTAGTCTCTTTTACTTGTGTATAATTCGTCTGAATATGAAGTCGAGAGCTGCTTTTACAATGCAACTATTGTAAAATGGTTGCTATTAGTAACGTAAACAAACACTAATTTGTTTACGGAGTTTGAAAAAAAAGTGAACAAAGTAAAGCGTGTCATATTTTTCTCGCGTTGTATTCTAAATACGGTTACTACAAATATAATGCTCGACTTCCATTGAGTGTAACTATAGACATTTCGTTATTTGACTAGACCGTTAGTAAAATGTCGAGTCATGTCTCGATTTTTCGACCTTACGTTAATTTGCTTACGGAACACTGACTTAATATTATATTTTGTCGACGTTTTATGATCCGTCTTAATATTTCAAGAAATTATTCGGTCGACTGGGTCAGCACAGAAACCAAACTAAACGATTCACAAACTATTTAATCGTACCTAACAGTTATCCAACTAAACAGTCGACCCACTAAAAATAGGGTCTCCCTACTTCCCAAAATTTGAATTTTATACATAAACAAATAATGTAAACCAAATATTTCGTTGATATATCCTTCTTCTTAATTGCAACAAAAATTTAAAAAATATATGTTTGTAGATATTGGATAATTGCACTATAAATAAAAGAAAATTCTAATTTTTTTTTTTTTTTTAATTTGCGACGTTTATAGTCCAATTATTCAATATCTACAAACATATTTAATATTATGGACGATAACAACTTGAATATTTTAAAAAATATGTTCATTTCAAACGGTTGAGTTTAGAAATCATAATATGATGACGCGCGTAGATAAAGAGAGGTATATTCATGGAAAGAGATGTATACATCAGTTCTCTATAACTAAAAAATCAGTGAGCGTGATTCAACTGCAGGCAGCCAATCAGATGAAGCTTTCTAGCGATGAAGTATCTCCGTAGCGCGATTCTGTGTTTATATATATATATATATATATATATATATAAAAGAGTTTTATTGTCATAATATAAAACAAAAACAAAAATACATTAGTTTACATGGCGGTTCCAGTTAAACACTTTTACCCGCGAACATTTTTTTTTTGACAATAACGGGTGCTACAAAAAAAAATCTTTTTTTTTACAATAAGGAAAAAATACATTAAAAAAACCTATTCATAATAATATGTCTGTGTTTATAAAATTACATTGAGAAATACACACTTTTGGAAAAAAGCTCTTGTAGAAAAAGTTTCCCGAAAATTTCCAAAAAAATTGTCTACTGGAAACGTATATTCCAATCCTTAAAAATGTCTATTATTGAAATGGTTGCGACATTACATTATGCAGCCCTTAAAGAAAGAGTCTATTAAGACAAACAAAAAACTTTACAAGGATTTATCGAGCAATCAAACATAAATGATGTTTAAACATCATTAAATTTGTGAATGTAATTTTAAAATACAGCTGGTGTCCATTTTCATGTAAACATTATTGTCATTCAACGTATCTTTTATTACATAATAGGAACGTCTACACGTGAAGTCTAGGCAGTTAGTTAGCCGACAATTGTCAACCTGTACTTTGTATGTACGTATATACATTCTACAGAGTGTCTTTGTTACACACGAATAGAGTAATAGTTTTTTTTTTAATTAGATTGTGTCATTAATGCCGGGCTGCAGAAAGCATTGCTAAGAAATCTTATTCAGTTTTCATGCATGCAGGAGTAGTCTACTGTCGTTATTAAATTCCGTCATGTAGAACAGTGGTTCCCAAAGTGAGCACCGCGGCGCCCTGGTGTGCCGTAGTGGTAAAGAGGGGCGCCGTGAGACCCTCCTGTTTACCATTCTCCAGAAACTAATCTTGTATTTGCGGCTACAAAATAAACAATTTTTCTTAAGTAATAAATGTATTCTTGTGTATCAATTTAAATATAAAAGTATCATTTTACGCTATTTCGACTAGCTAGGGCACCGAGACAAAATACTAAACCTGTAAGTGCGCCGCGAACTGAAAAAGTTTGGGAACCCCTGATGTAGAACATTACATTTTACTCACATAAAAACAAATGATTGTTCTACATAGAAAAAGATTGCTACCAAAATGCGTAGAAAAATATACTCTGATTAGGAGATCAGAATAAAAAAAGTCCCGACGTTATTTTCGTATGTATAAAACTGACACTTTGTACATAGGCAGTTGGTACCTACGTGGAGAAGAGCGTCGAGTCGCGTCGGGGCGTCGGCCCGCAGGGGTCGGCTGACTGAATGACTGCAAATGTAATTAGTGTATATACATCTGTACAATGTTTACTGGCTCGACAACAAAAAACACTGAACTCGATTTTTCAAAAATAATACTATACGTATGTAAAAACATGCATAACAAACATGTGTAATAGGTAGCTAAAGCAAATATACATATACTCGTAGAAGGTTACATTCGTAACTTGGTTATAACGTTTTTTATAGAAAACTTATTTTATAACCGACTTCAAAAATTAAATGTGGTTATTCAATTCGTCAGGCACATATTTTTCCCTTGAATTGGGAATGGTACTACTTTAGGTCAAAATTCACATTTCAAAATTTTACAATCTTTTTTTCGTTTTGGAGTTCCTCGAAGCCAATAAACATATTTTATGCGTCTTATCTAAGTGTGTAAGTTTTCACGGCTGGCGTTGTAAAACTTCTTGGTTTCCGGGACCTAAGTAAAACTTGGACACCAGCACTGAGGCATACTACGTTAATGAACCCAACGACCAATCAGAGAAGAGCGAACTACGACCGAGTAGAGAACGGTCCCAACGCTGCATAAAAGAAGAAGTAGCAGCAGTCGTCGACACGCTTAACTGTGAGCAGTCAAGAAGGACACTTCGGCCGCTACCACATCGCCTTTGATAGTGTATCCTGCAGTTGTAGACGAAACGTCAGGTAGAAATACTAATGGACCACGACGTACAAGCCCGGAAACCAAGAAGTTTTACAGTCTATGCGTCTGTTTGTCTGTTAACACGATACAGGATGAGCGGATTGAAACCAAAAGAAGGATATTTAGTATGCAAATGTGAAAGGCTCTATTGTGTTTCTGAAAAAAATCGACGCATGCGCAGAAGAGATATATGCTATAATGGACTCTAAGATGTAATTGGTCAGAAACTTAAAGTAAAAACCGTAAATTAAGTTCAGTGACATAAACGCGCGCTACATTGGAGAGGAGGAAAGAAAGGCATTCTCAAGTCGGATTATTATGATGAAAAATTATTGACGCTGCCTACATAGCCTACATACCTTGCCCTGACGCTATACCACCGTGTACCGATTATATAATCGGAGCTGCTGAAATGCTTCCGCTAAGGCTTATACGTGCATAGATGATCGGACGACCGAATTATCGGATAATAATGACATATCCGATAGTCCGATTAGCCAACCGATTTTATGCACATCTAGCCTTAGGGTCACACACAATAGTCAAGTCTGGCAAATATTTGCTTCCAATATTTGTCTCCCCCTACTCCAATGTTCTTTGGTGAATATTTGCTTCCCGAACACTTACCAAGGATATTCCCGCCCAACTATTTTGCAGTAAGTATTAACATTATAATTATAAATACATTTCATCAAACCCTCAGCCATGAATATCTGGGTTACTTACAAACAAAGAAATATACGGGACGTGAAGTTTAATAAAACCGCTTTAAAAATGCAAATAACATTTTGTTTTCATATTTCAAATTGATGTTCATTGAAACAAAACATTTTTTGTGTTATTATGTATGCTATTTTCACTTGTTTCATAGATTTTATTAAAACATCATTGCCGAATGTGTAGTGACATTACAGCATTGGCAAACAAAGCGGCTCCTTTGACACGTGTTGGAAGTTGGAACTTGGTTGGTAATTGACCTCAAAAAATTTTGACAGCTGAACGCTACGAGGTTATAATATAACAATAAAGATTCCTTAAAGCTAACAGATACAGAAGTGACCTCGTTCCGTTAGAATTTAGATAGTAGTGAAGGGATGACGTCATTCAGTGGACTGTCAATTGATATTGCGTCGTTCATAAAAATATTGAACCTGTGTATCTAACGACCTTGACCGATACCATCGCGAAGTCAGGTATCTTCCTGTCGTTTTAGAAGACGGGTGTAAGTCTATTATAAGGTTTTCGTTAGCACCAACTTTAATCCTCCATTACGAAAGTTTACTCTGAGGTTCTCAACTGGCGATTCATAAGATTGTTAAAATAGAATTACTATGTATTTGGCATATTTTGTATTTAAAAACTCATTTTATTTGCAAACGTAAAAAAAAGTTATAACAAAATTCTGTACAATATTCGCTATTAGACCGAAATGGCAGACATTCGTTATACAATGTGGAGGGCAAGATTAAAAACGTTATAGCTTGGAAAAGAAGCTTTTGGGGCAATATTTCCATATAGACTTTTTTCATTCTTATGATTCGTAGAGCATGTTTCCAATTTTGATCGAGAAATTTTACAAACATACAAATATAGATATATTTCATATTTAAAAAAGAAAGAAAGTTTACAATAACTGAGATAATAGTTTATGGATTTGTAACGCATTACGCATTAACGAGCGAGTTATTATTAACATTAGCGAGTTTTAATAGTAATTTTTGGTTTCACATTAAAAACTACTACTGACTTTGTGTACACTTACCAGGCGTTATCGCAAAAACGGTAAAAATGTCATAAAACCTTTTTTGTAGCGAGTTTGATACTCTTCATTTTTTGTTTAAAACATTTTGTCGTAAGATCAATCGTTTTCGAGTTGTTTTACCAAATACGTTTTTCGACCCCAAAAAACGGAAAAAACGCACTTTTTGCGGCGGAAATCCTGCGTTTTTTATTGTCTATGATTTCCTGAAACGAATTCGCAGATACACAGCGTTTACCTCGATATTACTAATCTTGGCGCGTTTGAAGTTCTTCTTTAACGTGGTTTTAATATACCTACATGGAAATAATTTATTGAAATAAAGTCTCTATAAAGATTAAGAATAATGCTTACAAAAATTAACCTCAAATATTTTAAAATACTTTCAAAATATTATTTTGGTTTCTACTTTTATATTCAATATTATTGAGTAATATTATAAATTCATCTAAATGACAATTAAACGACTATTGGTTTTAATCAAAGGTTCTATTCGTCTAATATATTATATAGTTTCTAAATGACTGAAAGCTAATTGATTTCGTCCATATGTCATTGCAGGTTGAGTCTCTTGTGGCCAACTTCATACTGTCGAATATTCATTGCCTGCTGAAATATTACTCTCAACGCGCCAAAAGACGTATGAACGTTTTTTTTTTAACAGGTTGACGACCGCTGGTCGAACGCAAACAGCACGACAGGGCGGTGGTGGCGGCACCTATATTACTTAATTGTAAGACTATGTTTATTACGCAAGTAACTAAGTGCGGAATTAACATAAACCCGTTTATGTTTTACGTAGAAACATCATTCGTATTTTGAGGCGCCTTTCTGTATTATTTCAAATTTAATTTTAAAATAAGCATATGCGCTCACAATATTAAGGGGCAACACCACTGTAAGAGCTTAAAAAAACGCGTTTTTTAACTTTTTTTATAGAAAAAAAGTGATAGGAAAATTATATTTATGTATGTTATTAGGCATATATTTAACTATATTACAAAAAGAATATAAAAAAATATTCAAATATGGCGACACTGTCACTAGACGTATGGGTTGAAAAAAATTTGTGGGTTCAAAAATACCGAAAAAATTCTTAGAATCGTTCCAAATTAAAATTTGCCCCTTTAGTGGCAATTAAAAAGAAGATGCATATAATCAGTAATCAAATATGACTTGACTGCCATTAAAGCCAATTCAGACTAGTCGTTCTCGGTTACGATTCACCGGTCCGGTTGGGAGCTCGACCAATCAGGGCGTAGTCGTTCCCGATTGCGGTTCGGTTCGAGCGTTTAGGTTCAGGTCTAATTTCAACCGGACCGTTCGTAACCGTAGCCAATGAGAACGCTTGCTGGAGTCACGTGACTAGCCAGCTGTTTTTGTTGACGTTTAACTACACATCAAACGTCAAATCATATTTCGAAATTGCGCATGCGCACCGAGAATAATCGTAGAAACGAATCGGGATAGTGTGAGCAGCCTAGATTAATCGAAAACCGAACCGGACCGGTCAATCGTAACCGAGAACGGCTAGTCTGAATTGGCTTTTACGCTGATGACGTAGCGGTGTTTAACTTACACCGATTGGACTATACTACCAACAACAAAGTTTCACTTTAAAAAATATCGAATACGGCGACGCCTCATCTTCGGCCTCTTTAAGTTATCTTACAGTCGAAAGATTACGTCCCGAAGCCCTAGTAAAAGAGCGGTGTTACAATGATAATTACAATGGTAATTACACAATTAACTAAAAAGATAATTATTATTATATCTATTTTTGTGTGCAACTTTTGCACTATTATACGCTTTCTGGCTCCGGTTCGCAACATTCGACGGAAAGTCGAGCCAAACCGCGCCGTTTTTATATGCCACTGTCACAATTTTATGTAATTTATAATATTAGATACTGCACTGCTAGACAAAACTTTCTGAATATAGAATCTGTGACAGAAAGGTCGAAACGCTTATGTCAATTTTTTCTTGTACCTTTAGACAGATTTTTATACTCTATTTGACGTTACTGACCTTGGATATCGATCGTCTATAATCTACAATCTCTTTCTGTCTAGTTTTGTAACATTTTAAATTTACACTGCGTTTTCTTTGGAATTAAAATTTAGAACATTTTATGTTTTTAGGAATATACATGCCAACTACAAATAGCCACAGCACTTTTCATCTCTCCCGACGCTATTTTTAAAGCTGAATAGTTTGGGTAAACGGCAAAAGACGAACTAATAGCTTTTTGAAGAAAAATTTTGGTTAGTTGAGACAGATATGAGATAACGTAAGTTATAATAATGATGCTAATAATAATGATAAAACACCGTTAAAAAATTAATTTAAGAAAATGAGCGAGTCTTACAGTATTCGTCAATGATGTGTAACATATTTATTTCACACTGTATTTATAAAAGCACGGTTATCTTTCTCTAATACACTGTATTACATGAGCTGGCTTTAGGTAGCACCAAAGAATTATATTATAGTAACTTGAATAATTTAAATGGCGCACGCTTTTCTCAATTCTTTAACGCCTTTCCGTTTCATTCACAAAATTACGCCAATACCAAGAGTTAAAATATTACACATAAAAAAAAAGTTGTAAGCTTTTCCAGAATTTTTTTTTCAATTTTGTAGGATGTGCTTCTTGATCGTTCAATTAGCGTTTATCCGAACCTATTTTAAAAATAACGTCGGGAGAGCTGTAACCATTTTTAGGCGAGGAAAAAAAATCTTGTACTCTTAACAAGAATTTATTTATTTATTTACTGTAGATTATGTACGCTCGACAACTTAGCTCATTAGCGTCTTAATTACATCAAATAACACAATCATTTAAAATCACAAAACATCCATGAGCAGAGACAGGATTCGAACCCACGACAGCCCGGTCAAGAAGCCAGCACGCTAACCATTGGACCACACTTCAAGAATTGAAAAATTCTATCTGTATATGATATGGAATAAAATATCTAAAGCCAGACATAAGCCATTTTACCTTGCGGCCACAGATATGAAATTACCGTCTGTAATTTCAACATTGTCTCGCTATACACGAACATCTGTAATTGCAGTTTTTGTCTTGTATTTAAAATTTTCGACCGATTACAAATTTTAATATTACACTATAAAAAGTTTGTTAATACTATCTCGTATACCTATATGCAAAATTTAATGGTTTAACTTACACTATTTATGCATTATGTTTAGTTTTGAATAGGGTTATCTAGTGGTGAAAAATTGAACTAAAACGCAAATTATTTTTAACTAGACTGTGGAGGGCAAGGTGTATGTTTATATCAAAGTGGAACAAAAATGGTTGGATGGATTTTTATAAATGAGGTGCCATAATCTCACGTAAAAAACTAAAATTCAACATGGTGGTAACTAGACGCTATACTGTCAAAACGCAAAAACCAGATAGTCCAGGCAGATTAGATGAAAAATAGTCAAATAGAAGAAATAATTTTTTGACAATGAAATCTTCAAAAGATTAGAAATGAGCAGTCATCTATGCCCTGTATTGTAAATCTTCCTTTCCTTTTTTTTTTTGAAAATTTTCAATAATGGGAATTTAATACTTGAACTAAACAATTAGCTATAATGGAAGGACTTGACGCTTTCAAAAATATATATGTCGTGGCCAGATCTTAGAATTGTGGCCGACCAATTCATGAAATGGCTGTATTTCATGATGTGACCATGTCATAAATTGGTCGGCTACATCATGAAAATGATCGATTCTAGGATCTGGTCACGACTATATACTTATAGGGATTATTAAAAATACAATTAATAATTAATAACTAAACCAAAATTAAAGTAAAATAAATGAAAAAAATACCAAGGATTTAAATTTTTTTCATTTTGCAAAATCGCATTCCAACAACAATTTTATCCATCATATTATTTCGGTCTGCAAAACAGCAATAAGGAACGAATTTTATTGTATTATTGAAAGATACTTGAAGTTTAAGTAAGCGAAGATAATTGTTTTGAAGAATTCCAATCAGTCTTCTTTTTTTTAATTTAAAACTTGTTACTATAAAAGTTAATAAAAATAAATGATGTATACTTTCAAAAGTTACAATAAGGGTCTAAACTCTAAGCCAATTATGTGCAAGAAATAATAACTACACTGTCGGCAATCGGTTTATGACTACACTATACACAAATTGAATAGTGATTTATTTTAATGAGATTAAATATATACGTGTTAATTTGTCAGATTAACGATGATTTGCAAGAAGCATTATCAGAAAAACTAGTTTTACAATGTAATGACCTTAAATTGTAATCACACATATTTCTTCATAGGTATTCAAATTTGACATCGATCCAGCCTGGTCAAAAAATAATTGATTGATTCAAAAGATATGTTTAAACTGCATATATATGAATTTCGTATAGCCTTTTGGTGTATTTCCGCTTCGAAACAACATTTTTCTATATATGGACATACAAAAGATTCGAAATTATAAAATATAAAATTATCAGGAAAGTGGGCAGTTATTAAAAACGCATACAATCAGTTCAGCAACGTTTCGACCTTTTTATTAGGACTTCATCAGTCGTCTTGATTTATAATGTGTAATAATACTAATTTATTATACAACATCCTTCATATTTATAAATTTATAAATCAAGACGCCTAATGATAAAAAGGTCGAAACGTTGCTGAACTGATGGTATGCGTTTTTAATAATTGTCCACTTTCCTGATAATTTTATATTTAAAAAAATTATTAATATTCGAAATTATTATTACTATACTAGCGGACCAGTGCGAATATTTTAAAAATCGAATAGTTCCCTCTAGAAATATTCCAATTGATATCAATATACATATATTCCAAAATAGTATTATTTCTGAAAATAATGCGAGTTTTTGGTGATTTAAGATTTATGCAGATTCCCCATAATGTAAGTTTTAAGACAGTTTCTACTTTTCTACTATTTTACTATAGTAAATCTCTGTTTATGCAAATTGAAAATTTAAAACTTTTCAGCTAAGTGTATCGAAGAGAAATATTTGTTCGGCAATTCGCGTTGGGAATATTGCAAATGCAAATAGATTCAATGAACCAAGTACATCGATTTAAGACGTATGGCTGTATGTCTACATAATATCGTGCATATGCACTTTAAATAGAGGTGATTCAAAATATTGAGATCAAAGATTAATCTATAAGTAATATAATGTAAAAAAATATTTAACCTACAGTATTTATGTTACGTTGTTCTATGAATTGTGTAATGCTTTGTGTTATGTAAACTGCCTGTACTGTTATTGTGAAGATTGTAAACGCGAATGAAGGGGCATTCTTTGTTGAGACAGATTAGAATGTAAGAAATATTTACAGTATTTAAACGCATCTTATTCAGTGTGTTATATTGTTCTATGAGTTGTGTAATGCTTTATGTTATGTAATCCGTGCATACCGACATTGTAAACGGATGCAGGGGTATTCATAGTTTTTTCACATGAAAACGACGTTGATCGCCAGTTTGAGATCCCTGATTTGATGCTATATATTCCTTTAGAAACCCTGTATGTTATAGGCTCTATATTATATTCAGTTGCATATAAAATTAATGTCATGTACAAACAGTATCGGATATTTCATAGAATTCATCTGCCTGTACTGAAAAATACATGGTCATAACTTTCTTATATGATTTTAAATGGAAAAGTCTACATATTTTCATTGCGATAGTCTCTTTTTATTATTATTTCTATTGAACAATGAATATCTGTATTGATACATAATATTATGAATACAAAGTGTTTTATAGCAGTGCTGGTTAAAAGGTTTCAGGTATGTATTTTTACGAAGATTTTTAATTTTCATAATTTCGCATGCGCGTAGCGTCTAATATCTAGCTATATACATATATTCTAATCCCACTCCGTTCGTTTATTATTAACCGACTTCAAAAAAAGGAGGAGACTCTCAATTCGTCGGAATATTTTTTTTTATATGTTCCCCGATTACTCGAAGACGCCTGAACCGATTTAGAAAATTATCTTTTTGTTTGAAAGGGTATACATCCCAGGTGGTCCCATGGTCATCAAGTCAGGATCTGATGATGGAACCCTGGAGAAATCGAGGGAAATCTTCAAAAATGTGCGAAATCAAATCCACCATTAAAAAAAAAAATAAAAAAACTTAAAAAACAAAATATTAACCTCCTTCAAAAAAATCACTAAAAAGATGAAAATAATGAAATTTTGAGGTCGGAGCGAATTTCATTACAAAAAAAATCACATGAAATTTTGAGGTCAGCGCCTATTTAATAAAAGTAGATATGTAATTAAAAGTTTTTGTAATGAAATTTGCTCCGACCTCAAAATGTCATTATTTTCATCTTTTTAGTGATTTTTTTGAAGGAGGTTAATATTTTTTTTTTATTTTTTATATCAATAATCATACCAAAGAAGTATAACTTCTAACGTGCGTTTCAATTATCTTATACATGAGTATGAGTAAAAAAAACGCAGATTTTTCTAATGAAAATCAAAACCTCTCAGAACGTTTTCAACTGTTTGTAAAAAATGACGCACTGAATCCAATTAATGAGCATATAAGCAAAAGTATGTATTTTTTAGGGTTTTGTACCTCAAAAGGAAAAAACTGCTACAGCCAATTTGCTCTGAAACTACTAGACCGATTGAACTGAAATTTGGTACACATATGTAAGTCGATGACCCAAAGACGGACGTGTAATATAAATAAATGAATTTTGAACATGACGGTCATTTCTACTTACCTTATGGAAAAAAAAATATTTACAAAACAAATTTTATTTTTTTATAGAAATCAAGTTATTTGTTTGGTTATTTCATACACAAAAATTTACATTTTTGTTTTGCGATCCGGCTAATTTTTTCTACGACCCGGTGCCGGGTCGCGACCCAAACTTTGGGAAACATTGACCTATGACATAAACGTCATTTAATCATCCATTTCGAAAATGATTATTTAGGTAACGTGAACAATTTCTGAGCACAGTGTACGTATACATTGCGTCTCATCCATAAAACACATAATACATAAGGAGGCATAAATCTTTTAAAAGCATTGAATCATGTCAGATCGTCAGGCAGGAGAGGACAGGGGTGGAGCGGGCGGTAGCGGACGCACAAGATTGATTTAGGTGCGACACGTACAGTCGATGCAGTTGAATGATTGATGGATCGCTGGCTGAACGCATGCTGAACACCGCATCCATATACAGACAGACACATTCCTTGTCCCGTTATTATATATTATAAATTCCCGGGTTTTCCCGCTCCTATTGTTCCAGGATTAGTGCCCTTCTACAACGGGAACGCATTCATTGGAGCGGATGTTATATTCAAGCTAATAATTACCTACCTAAAAATGTTTCAAAATATATATCATAAACAGCAACCGAGTACAGTGGTGATAGGACGTAGTTTCCCGACTATTAAAAAGAACATTTCTTCTCTTGACTGTGTCTCTGAAGTGCATCATTATGAAACTCGACAAAATAACTTAATAGGTATATAATGACTTTTTTCAAAATTATTTTTTCACTAAATCCCCACGATATGCTGTTGGTAAATTGTATAATCATTTGTCAAAAGAAATTAGGGACATAAATAATTTTAAAAAATTTAAGCACGCCTTAAAATCTCATCTTGTAGACAGATGTAAATACGATATAAATGAATATTTTCTTATCTGAACTGTAACTATTTTATGGATGACGCTATTTATACTGCGTATGCAGTCTTTAATAAAGTATTATTATTATTATTTTTATAGAAGTCCTTAAAAACCCTTCAGCGGTCTTGTGAATTACAGTATTTTTTATTTATATACGCTACCTTTAACCATAAATTGGACACCAAGATTTTATTTAATTTGCATTCAAGATCTGAGAAAATTTACTTTTTTTTCAATTTTTTATACAGATTGTAATGTACGATCTGTGACATTAAGTTAAAATGAGCGACTAATGAGTTTTAACAGTAACACGAGTCATAAAAACATTACGTTCGCGATACATAATTACTACATTTTTTGCACAGAGCTCCTATTAAATAGCTGATTTTCACTTCAAAATAAGTACATATTTATATCTCCGACAGTTCAGGTCCAGCCATATTGAATTCTATTTGGAGTATCTACGAAGACAATGCCTACTTGGCTATCTCTGTTGTTAACATGGATTTAAATAGCAACTAGCAGAGGAATTACTATTGGATTGGTAAAATCGCATTGCTTTCGTTTATTTACTTTACGCACTAGTGCGAAATGAGTCATTTTACTACCGCTATACAGGCACGAAATGCAACTATTTTATAGGGGGTCGTGCAAAAAAAAAAATAGATTTTCGAATTTGTCATTCTATTTACAGAAAAAGATAACCTGATTCCAATAAATAAAACGTTTGTATCTTTTAGTTTAGAAACTATTGACGTTTATTTATTTATTTTTTTTTTATTTTTGATACACTTTGAATATCCTTAATTTCTGAACGCAAAGATATATGCACTTTTACTCGTTGAAATAAACAATTTTTAGGGCTCCGTACCTTAAAAAAAAACTAAACGTTATTTTACAAATAAATATTCTTAGCTTTTACTAAAAATATGTAGATATGTGCAGACGTGGAATTTAGTAATTAATTTTTTGTCGCTTGCAAATTCTAGAATGTCGCATAATAAAAAGTCAAACACTAATGAACTATTAAAACTTTTAAACGATCATATAGACGATTGCATACATGTTTGAAACAGGGGCGGGTTCGACTAAAAAACGTTTGGATTTTTTTTTCAATAATAACTACCTAATTATTATCAGCAAAGCACTTTTAGGCGTCAGCCTGACAATGTAGATGATACGCTATGACCAGGGAATTTACGCCTGTTGGGTAACTCAGATCTGAACCGGTTCAAAGAGCCGACTCCGACAGAAGATCCGTGAGAGCCGACTCACTTTTTTTTGAGCCGACGGATCAACGGATCCGCATAACTCAGTGAAACACTTAACACACAGAAGCACATTTTACACTTACGTATCAGTTCTTGCTTTGATGCATCTGTCAGCTCAAATGCTAACGCTCAATCTTTCTAGTAGCCTTGGATTTCTTTGACATAATATATGCCACTAAAGTAGAGTTGTGTAACTCAGATCTGAAACGGTTCAAAGAGCCGACTCCGACAGAAGATCCGTGAGAGCCGACTCACTTTTTTTTGAGCCGACGGATCAACGGATCCGCATAGCTCAGTGAAACACTTAAACACACAGAAGCACATTTTACACTTACGTATCAGTTCTTGCTTTGATGCATCTGTCAGCTCAAATGACTCATGCATCACATGTTTGGCTATGCATTCTTGATTCTATACAGGCCGTGATATGATTGACTGAACTAGGTAACTCAGTGGCAGACTGCAGTAACATATTCAGAACTCGGCTCTTTTTGAACCGGTTCAGGGAGCCGGCTCACATACGGGATCCAGATGCAAAGATGCAGATCACTAAAAAGACCCGTTTTTCCCATCTCTAGAAAAAATGTGCATAGCCTATGGTTTCACTAAATTCTCGTTGTTACATGCGAACTTATTTCCTTATTATGAACTCAGATGTTGAGCGTCTATAATCTACAATCTCTCTCGTATATTTTTCGTTCATAGTAAAGTCTGCTCTATGTAATTTCAGTCCGGTATACTTGACGTCCGTTATTCTACTTACACGAATTCGACTTAAACGGTTATCGCTCGAGTTCACCTATGGCGTAAGTTCGAGGTATACTGTATTTAAAAAGACATTTATGAAATTCTTGCAGTAAAATAACGCGACTAGTGAATTTTCTGTTTCACCTAAAACTACTCTTGACTTTAATTAAGCTTACCAGACGTTATCGCAAAAACGGTTACATTCACGAAAAATGTCATAAAATCTTTTTTGCAGAAATTTTAACGATCTTAATTTTTTGTTTGAGATATTTTATTGTAAGATCAACTGTTTTCGAGTTTTTTATACACAAGTACTTTTCCCCAAAAATAGAAAAAATGCACTTTTCGCGGCGATAACCCTGCATTTTTTGTTATCTATGATTTCCTGAACAGGAAAACAGCGCCTTTTTGTTTTCATCCTGTGTCATTTAGTTTTGTTCAAACTGATTTATTTAAAATGCAGTGAAAAATTCCGCGAAAGTACCTTATTAATTTTTGCTGAAGATGGGAGCTTAGCTCTCGAAATGTACATCCATTGAATAAATCTGTTGTGGTAAGAAGTTTCTATTCTTTTATTTTTATTGTTCCAATCACAGTACTCTTAACATTTATACCCTATTAACTTTACTTTTTTGACGAGCCAACTCTGATCGGATGAGGAAATAATTAAATGTCGTACGTAAATCGAAATGTCAAATGATATATTTTAACATTTGATTCGAAATGGATTTATGAACTTGTGTTATAAAACAAAACGTTCAAAAACTTTTCAAATTTACAAGAAACTCCAGATGCTCGTTAACTAAGGTCATTAGTGTCTATAACAGACATTATGAAGTATGTAATGTCAGACATAACCTCCATTTTCAATTGAAATTTAATAGGACATTAAGCTAGCATAGAAGTACATTATATAGCCAAGGTTATTTGATACAGAGGAGATCTCTGTACGTTGGATAGTGCTGACTAAATGACGTCATTCAAGTACTTTCAATTGATATTGCGTGGTTGATAAAAATATTAACTCGATTGTTTGGTTCCAAATGTGGCTAACAGCAAAATGTTCAATTTTGACAATTTTGAGCTTTCTACACAGTGTCACTAAAAGTATCGTTTTCTTTTGGTTCCAAATGTAGTTTTAAGCATTATTTGACATATGGCGCCACAATTAAAGATTCAAAAAGTATCTATCCACATAATAAAATCAGTTTTTAATTCCATAAATGTCTAACATCACATAGCCACATTTTTGTAGATAGCTACTTATGGAATAAGACCATCGAACTGGTTTTAAAGCTGATGTCATTTATGCTGCGAACGCAACTTCCGTAACAGAGAAAATTTGTGCAAAAAGAAGTATAACTTTAACAATTATTTCTTTAAGTATTTAATTTATCGTTATTCGCAAGGGGGAACTACCCAGTTGAAATTTTAAAATACCATGTAGTACGTAATCATTTAGTAATTTTTGCGGAATACACAAAAACCCACGAGTTATCAATTTTATTCAAACAGAATGCATCTAAATCTAATGCAGTCAGCCGATTTCTGATACAAAAATGCCGACAGAATCATTTTCAATAAATTACAGTTTTTGTAAATTAAACTGCTTACCTTATAGAAGACTGGAATGATATATACATCTGAAACAAGAAGAAAATAAATTTTTTATTTCCCAATCAAAGAACAGTTTAATTTTAATTACTAATTGGTATACATTTCTTGTATTTTTATTACTTCACATTTAAAGAAACTATAAATTGAACATTGAACAAAGTAATTATTTAACAAGAAGAAGCTTTACAAGACGGATGTAATAATTTAGCCGGAAAACAAAACTACCTACGTCGACTAAAGACCAGTAACAGTCAGCCAAGCACCAATTCATTTTTTCAATTTATTATTTTTACATAATAAATTGAAAATTCAATGAATACTTTCAGCAGATCTTGGATTAAGACCTGCAGGGAGCTTTAATATAGCTATAAAGTTCGGTTATTCTCAAGGTTATAGCAATTTTTCTTTAGACGTAAACATCTTTACTGAGAATAGAGAACGGAATGTTGCTGGATGATTAACCCTTTCCCGTTAGGAACCACGAGACGTATTGGTGTGAGGCAGATCTACCAATTGAATCGTGTTTTATCAAAGTATGTGTGATTTGAGAGTAGTACTGTGTACGTGCATTTCCACTCCACCCACTGCCATTCATTTTACGCAGAGCCATACCACACTGTAAAAAATGGGTGTAAAATTACATTGAAAGTTAATGTAAAATTCCCTCAATTTTCTAGGTAACTTTACATTATTATTTATTTTTACAAGGAGATGTGTATAAAAACTTGGACTTTCTGTGTAAAATTAAACAAATTTGGTGTTTATACATAAAGTAAAGTAAACTTACATAGACTTATGTAGTTTTAATGTAATTTGTTGTGCAATATTCCACTGAAGTTTGCAAAAATTACATAGTACAATGTGTAATTACATAACAAAATGTAAAACTTAAGTGATGTAAAATTACCGGTCATTTATGATATAGTAACCATTTTGACCGGATAATTTAGCGGTTATTTAACCGGCTATCTATAAAACAAAAGGCTGCTTTAGGATTTTCTATCTCAGAAGAACAAAAAAAAAACAATAAAGTATGTATAAATAGAATCTAAAGAATTCTTTTTTTTAAATACTGTATTTATATTTAAGTAGATATTGGTTGTAAAATAATAATAAATCGCCGGGGTTATTTAAAATAAATTGCCGTGGTTATTTAACCGGTAATTTATTCTTTTACATCACTAGTACAACTACAAATAAGAAAATTGTAAGTTTAGGAACAATCGCCACTGCACATGCGCGGACTCTCTGTCAGGGTTGCCAGAAATGTTTACACAAAAGTAGCGATTTTTTTCGGAAAAATCGCAAACTAATAAAAAAAAACCGCCCAATGTTTAAAACTTTAAATAAATATATCTTTTCCTTTTTTATATCATTCATTTTTAAAAGTTTATTAAAAAATGTTATAAATAACATATGATAGATACTATAATAAATTATATTATTTTTTATATTCAGACTGTATACTCGGCAACCCTGTGTAGTAATATGCGTGCCAGCGTCATTGCTTTGAGTGGACGCATGCGTACCTCTACTAAGCTAGGTAAATCCCAAAGGCCAAAGCAACGCATGTATGTGTTGCATCATTGCATGGCACATATTATAACTGTTATAAAATTATCTCTGGTTATACGCCATAAATTGCTGTTTGCACTGATCATCAATTATTTGTTATCAACAGGTAAGTTTCTTTTATTTAATACTTGTTTTAAGGTGTTAGCTGAGGTAATAATTAATAATGTCATTTCAGTGTAAATCCTGTAGTCAAAGTTTTTCCTGTGTGAAAAATATAATTTACATCAATATTTCCACAGAAATTAAAAGGGAAAATTATATGTATGTTTAATCAATGCTATCAAATATTTAAAATGTGTGTTTTTTTTTTAGGTTACATCAAGAATATATTCAGTTTCATCATTTTTTAGTACCGCCAAGATAGAAACATATCCAGTGCACCTGTCGATATTTCGGCCGTGCCAATGGTTATTGCGGGTTACAATTCCAAAATATGCTGGCAACAATTTGACATTTGGTTAAATTTAACTCCAAAAATTATTGTCGACTTGTAAAAAGGTAAGAAAACATTCTTCCAGTTATTATTATTTGTTATATTTTGTAACAGAAGTATCATTTTTGTTTTGTTTTTTTTTGTTTTTTTAGGTTACATCAAGAATATATTCAGTTTCATCATTTTTTAGTACCGCCAAGATAGAAACATATCCAGTGCACCTGTCGATATTTCGGCCGTGCCAATGGTTATTGCGGGTTACAATTCCAAAATATGCTGGCAACAATTTGACATTTGGTTAAATTTAACTCCAAAAATTATTGTCGACTTGTAAAAAGGTAAGAAAACATTCTTCCAGTTATTATTATTTGTTATATTTTGTAACAGAAGTATCATTTTTGTTTTGTTTTTTTTTTTTTTAGGTTACATCAAGAATATATTCAGTTTCATCATTTTTTAGTACCGCCAAGATAGAAACATATCCAGTGCACCTGTCGATATTTCGGCCGTGCCAATGGTTATTGCGGGTTACAATTCCAAAATATGCTGGCAACAATTTGACATTTGGTTAAATTTAACTCCAAAAATTTATGTCGACTTGTAAAAAGGTAAGAAAACATTCTTCCAGTTATTATTATTTGTTATATTTTGTAACAGAAGTATCATTTTTGTTTTGTTTTTTTTTTTTAGGTTACATCAAGAATATATTCAGTTTCATCATTTTTTAGTACCGCCAAGATAGAAACATATCCAGTGCACCTGTCGATATTTCGGCCGTGCCAATGGTTATTGCGGGTTACAATTCCAAAATATGCTGGCAACAATTTGACATTTGGTTAAATTTAACTCCAAAAATTTATGTCGACTTGTAAAAAGGTAAGAAAACATTCTTCCAGTTATTATTATTTGTTATATTTTGTAACAGAAGTATCATTTTTGTTTTGTTTTTTTTTTTTAGGTTACATCAAGAATATATTCAGTTTCATCATTTTTTAGTACCGCCAAGACAAACATATCCATTGCACCTGAACTGGGTGTCGATATTTCGGCCATGCCAATGGTTATTGCAGGTTACAATTCTAAAATATGCTGGCAACAATTCGATATCTGGTTAAATTTAACTCCAAAAATTATTGCGGACTTGAAAAAAGGTAAAAGAACATTCTTCCAGTTATTATTATTTATTATATTTTGCAACAGAAGTAACATTTTTGTTTTTTTAATAAATAAATACATTGTTTAAGCAGTACCGTCTTTTTTATTTTCCTTTCCCATTCAAAAATCTTGTGTGTAATTTTACATTTAAATACCTATGTATTATTTTACACAAATATTACATAAACGTATGTAAAATTGTAGGGTATGGGTTAGGGAATTTTACACATTTTTTGGGAAATTACATTTTTTTTGTTTAAAATATTACATATTTGTATGTAATGTGGATTACACAACTATATGTAAATTTACAGGAAAACATGTAGCATTCCATATGGTGTGTAAAATTACCAGAATAATCTAGGGCATTATTTGGACCCTAGATTATCTGTGTAATCGGCCTTCTCAGTTTTTACAGTGCATGAATAAACTGACTCCCTAACTCGTTAATAATGCAGTTTGTTTATCGATTCTCCGTTATTTTCTGTAACTTTACTAAAAAAATGGTTGTTTTGGGAAATATCAATGCATAAAGTACAATTCTTTCAATGATATTCTTTATTCGTGCTGAATGCTCCATCTAGAAGGATCTCGGGCTCCACCTAACTCTAAAGTATTTTTTTTTTACTAAAATTTAGCATACTTAAACACTTTTATCTTGTACTCACAGAAATATATCATCTTACATATCTATATAAAATAGTTTTAAAGTTAAAATAGTATGGCTTGCCTATTTAACTATGAACTAGCATGATAATGTAGATAAGTATAGAAAAATGGGTTCCACCTCCACAGGTAACTTTTTTTTTATTAAATTTTTTGTTTATTCAATTTTCCGATCCAGATTGCGATATACGTGACCGGATTTATTTTTTTTCAATTTTTTTTTATCCCTATTTTACCGGTTATTATTTTTCATATGCGATAAACGGCCAAAAAATCCAAAAGTCTAATATTTCGGCAACAATTTAATGTTTCAGATTAGATTTTATAGACTAAAAAACTGCTGTCGGTTACGTATACCCAGTTCTCTCCTACCTTTATGTAAAAACATTTGATTTTAATTTATATTGACGCCAGTTTCAAGAATATTTATGAATACTCCTTTTACAAAATATGTATAATATTTCGTTGCTAGTGCAGCGTGAACCTATTTTTGTAGAGCGGATAATTAGTTTTTAACATATAATCCCAATAGAGGGTAATAAATTAATCAAAACTTTCTCTCATCGCCAGGAATGGGGGAACTTTTCCGTAATATTATATGTTTGACATTTAATCAAAAACTCATCCGCTGCTAAATCCAATAACCAAGTTTATATTAACGATACAAAAGTATCTTAACAAAAATATTATATGAAAATAGCCGAGTTAGTAGGGATCCATAGCTCGTCAAATACTAACGTACCGATCTCTATAAGGACTGAGGTGAGGTTGGTATTCGCAACTTATATATAATCGTCCATTGTCTAAATTTGAAGAGGCAATCGATAACTATAACAATCTTTTTTTAAAGTCTGTTTAAAACTATACTGAGCCAACTTAAAAAAAAATATGTGAAACCAACCCGTAAACATTCTCAACAAAAAGGTGTGGGTATTTCTTAAATCGAGTAATTCCTCGAAAAGTTATGGCTATGCAAACATAAAAAATACATGACGAACTGATAATCTCTTTTTTTTTACTAACAGTGGATAGCTTCAGTTGGCTGTCGGAACCCTCTGAATTTAAAGCCAAAAATAGAGCTTCGGCTGTCAACTGATTGTAGACTTATTCGTCAACATTTTGCAAAGATTCTTTCACTATAAGGAAGATAAAGGACAAATCTAGGTCTCTAAATGGACTACTTTTGTAATTTATGTACGATTTACTACAAAAAATTTGGCATTAATTGTGCTAAAAAAAACACACGTTTTCAATGTCACACTATAACCTTATTCGTATTTATTGCACAAAACTGTTCCATTACAAACCTAAAGTGACTCTTCCTTTTTCGGAAAAGTTTTTTAAATCTTCAAAATATTTCCAAAAATTAGAGTAATCAGTTGACAGCGGCACCCTTGCAAAAATTTTTTTTTAGCCTCGCAGTTGGCACCAGCCAAAATTGAAACGTGCGGATGATTAGAGCGAGACAGAGCTAAAGAAGGTCACACCCACAATATGTCTTTTGCCTACCTCGCCCCTTACCGCTGGGTCTCAGCACAAACAAAATTCAGAGCGTTCCGACAGCCTTAAGAAACACTCATTGCTACAATGTTATAGGTATATTAGAAAAAAAATATTTTCAAACAACTGTCACCGTCGGGGTTTAATTCCAAAATTTTTCAACCTCTATTACTCTATTTTTTTTTAAGTTGGTTACAAATGAGTTAACCAACACAATTTGAAGAATTGCGCCCATCTGACCACACCACTTGACAACTAACTAAAAAACTAGCGAAGCGAATAACCATTTAACCATTCGGATCTGTCTGTTGCCATTGTAAACACCACGTTACATAGGTTACACTGCCTCCCCCCTTCAAACATTTGCCTATACGCTTAGACGTGACTGGCCTGAGTTTTACATTAACGGCAGCGCTTGTCCCTATTTGCGTAACAAGTACAATTACATTAACAATGAGCGAGTGCGTTTTGTTTATCAACCAATAACAATAGACACTCGACAATGTTACAGAAGCGAGCTTCCTCTAAACTCCACCGAACGGAAGCGCTTTCCACTCTGTACGATAAATAACACGTTTAATACATACACGCTATGTTTATACTCACAATATTACTAAAGTATGGATGAAAAACAAGGCGATTTAAAAATATGTCATCGACAGTTTGTTCACAATTCACAGTCACTTATTTTTACACACAAATGTATTTAAACATTAGTACTTTGCTCAATATAGACATTTTAATTTACAATAAATCCCATAGAGCTAAATATTGGTACATGTCTTAAGGCCCCAGTACACAGTGGTCTGTAGTGGGCCATGCTTTGCAATTTGCAACTGTAGGCCACTATCACTTGGTGTTCACACAATGGCTCATGGCTCATTTCTGCCTGGCGAAGCACTTGCGATGGACGTGGAAGTAATTACGGCCGCGGCTATTTTTTTATATACTGTTTACAAGTATTATAGTATTATAAACCTAAAAGTCTCTTCCTTGCTCCAGGATACTGACATTTTGGGCGATTAAAAATTTAAATAGTATAGCACTCAACAAAAAAAGTAGGTACCTGTCTAATCAATGGGCGACTGTGTGAACACTATAGGCCACGCCACGCCACGATTCCTTTGAAGTGTGTCAAAAAAACCGACAACAAATGGATTGCGCACCACGATTCACAATTATCCGCCACTACAGACCATTACCCCCTGTACACAATGGCGATGGTCTACAATGGCCCACTACAGACCACTGTGTACTGGGGCCTTAACAAACGCAACGGTGAAACAAGTGTTAACACTTTTTACACTCGAGTGCGGTACCAAACACGTCGAATATATAATATATTAATATTTTTAAAGTAAAAAACCACGACAAATCTTGTTAATCGGTTGTGTAAAGAAACTCAAATAATTTTTTATTTAATTGACAGAATTATAAAAAAAGTTAAGAATTTCACAAGATTAGTTTATATTACTACTTGTTAGTTTTTAAGTTGAACACTGAATAAATTTTTTCGTGAATGATTTTATGAATTACAATACTTTAAGTGAAGAGCAAAATTTTGTCCAATATTACGTAATGACTGCATAGTTGAATAACATGTAAATGTAAAGGTAGATTCACAATAAAAGTAAGGAAGATAAATTCAAAGAATACAACAATATAATTTTCATACCCTGTCGCAAGTAGGTACGTACTTTCGGCTTCGATTTTAAGGCAAAAGGTCTAACATTTATGCACTGCGGAAATTACTCGCATGTCGTCTGTAACGGCGGGCCGAAACAGTTTTCTCGATACAAAAGTACGTATGTACCGGGTATGAAGAAAAATAGTATACCACCGTAAGTTGAAATTCCTGCATTTCGCGTACCATGATGTCCGTGGTGAAGCCGAGGGCATCATGTGTCGCACAGTGCAGAAATTTCAATTTTCTGCCCTTACGGTGTAATATACTATTAAAGATATTGAATTTGTTGATGTTACAACTATATTAACTGAAACTATACTCGGAATTTTATATCGAAATATTAAATATCGCCCAAAAATATCGATATATCGATGTATCGATATTTTTTCGACTTCCTAGTTTAAAGTAGGGGAAGGTACTTTAAAATGGGATACTTAGGTAAAATAGGATACCCTAATTATTTTTAAATATACCCAATGCTATCTTTTGTAAAATTCACGAAATACACCTCACTTGATAAGCATTCATTTGTAGTACTTTCAGTACGATAGTGTTACAAATGTCAAATTTAAGCAAGTTTTTAAGTTTTCAACAGTTTTGTTATAAGAATACTGGTATGATAAGGTAAGCATTTTGCCTAATTGAGTAATGAGATTATGACGGCGATATTTTTACCAGTTTTAGTGTCAAAATGTGTCACTTTGTATATAAAATTTCCGCACTAATTTTGTAGATTATAATAGTGCATGCTGTTTTTAACATAGTGTAGATACGTTGATAAAATGGGATATGGAGTATATTGCTAAAACGCCGCAAGAAGCAAGTGGTAAAAGAAAAAGCGGTAAAGAAGACGAACGCAAAGACAAACGGTGCAAAAATGAAGAAGAAAATAGAAATAATTACCATTGAAAATAAAAAAACTGATAGTGAAGAAAATCCCATATGCTTTTATTGCGACATCGATTTTTTTTAAAGTAAGGCAGGAGAATCATGGATTCAGTGCAATTCTTGCCAAAAATGGGTTCATGAAGCATGTAGTGGAGCAAACAGTGATGATGAACACTTCGACTGTGATCTTTGTTTGTAATTACGTACACTAAACGTAATTCCATTTTAGCGACATAATAAATCCCGTTTTAAATACACAGTGTTGCTAAAATGGGAAATAACTATGTGACAAAGAAAAATATTTTTTTTTAATTTGTAGTCTTTATATAATTTTTGTATTTTTTTTAAATAAAGTTATGTCAAAACTGTCACGTATTAAATTTGCAGTAATTAACTGTCTGTAATTTTTTTTCAGAACTTGTAATACCTTAAGTATTCCATTTTAGAGTACCTTCCCCTATATATTTATAATAAAAGTATAAAATATAAATACAAAACGTCAGTATGTTTATATGATTTTAAAGAAATAGGTCGAAGGAAAACGGCCACTTGGCCTTGATACCGCATGCATAATGTCTAGGTAGCTTGCACACACATTCGTAATCAGCAGTTCTGCTATGTGACAATACATCTACCTTCGAAGCCGGCGAAGCAATTATGTCAGCGGGGTATTCCCTCTTTCGGTTAGATTTAGAACAATAGTCGCGGTGGAGCTTTAGCTTTGTGCTGAACGTTTCCCAGCAACACCCATCGTCTCTCTCTCTCTCTCTCACGCAGATGAACTGCATTTGACAGTGGTTTAGAGACTTTCTGTTACGTCATCAAAAGTTTGATAATTTAGTAACAGTAAAAGCAGCGGTAAATGTAAAATTCCTTATAGCAGAGCGCGCACCCGAATCGACTAGAAAAGTCGACATTTTCGGAATTCACAAGAATTAATGAAGTCAATATTGCCATTATATTGTGACACCTGCTTTAGTCGGGAGTAATTATGGAAAGTATAATTATTTTAATAACATTACGTAACTTTCCAAGACACAATTATTGTACTAGTGTCTCGTTGAACATTTTATTATACGGATAATTAAATTTATTAATACATTTTTTTTAAATATGAACCGATTTCAAAAATATCTCTGAAATGAGAAAATCATTTTTTTCTTAGTTTCACGATCACAAAGTACAGGGGTGTCAAAAATTAACACATTCTAATTTTTATAGTACAGTTTCTATGGACTGAAAATTAATAAAAGTCCTGTTGAAGGTTCCACTACTATTTCATTACAACCGAGGGCGGAGCCGCAGGAAGCGGCTAGTTTTATATATCTATCTATCTATCTATACCTACCAGTGTTGCCAGATATTTTTTTTTGCCAAGTCGGGATTTTGGAACTTTTTGAGTGAAAAAAGCGGGATTCTTTCGTTAAAAGCGGGATATAGTAAAGAAACGTATATAATCAGAAGTTTTTAAATATTTATCTTTTCATTTGAGTTCAAATTACGTTTACGTGACAATAGATAGCAAAAATATGATATTTTTAATCAGATTTACCCTATCGTTAAATAGTTGAGTCTTATTCGTCTTGTGAATAAAAAAAATAAAAAAAACAGAAATCCAAATCAAAAAAGTTTTATTCATTAGAAAAATATGGCGTTTTAAAAAATAGTCTGAGGAGTGAGTATTACAAATTGCAACTTACAATAAAAAAATAATTATTTACGCAAGGTCGAGTTATCCCCGAAAAGCGGGACTGAGCCTGTCCCGCGCGGGACATTTAATTTTGAGTTAAAAATCCGGACGTCCCGCCAAAATTGGGACGTCTGGCAACGCTGATACCTACCTACATTAGACAGTATTAAAGTGATCATAGGTGGTACAGATCGGCCTTAATCCAGATACATTTCCATCACATTAATGGCGTGACTTGTGCAAAGGCTATTTTGACTATCTGTTATTTACGCGGATGTGTTCGGAGTTGCTTAATTAAGTCAAATCACGTGGGAATTGCAGGACAACGTCACCAGGAGGCAACACTGTTCCATCCTTATAGCTATACGTCAACCCGATTCTACGATACTCCTGTATAGGTGTTCAGCCATGTAATCTCAACTGGAAACAGCATATTGACTACATTTTGCCTAAGTTAAATAAAGCTAAATTCGTTCTAACTTATTTAAAAAAATATACTAATACCAATATTCTGCTTAGTGTTATTTCCAATCTATTATTCAATATGGAATAATCTTCTGGGGCAATTCGGTATGGGCAGAAAAAAATTCTCTAATACAAAAAAAGTGTATTCGTATCATAGCAGGTGTGGGACCTATAGAACATTGTAAAAATTTATTTATTCAGTATAACATACTAACACTAGTAGATCTCTATATTCTAAATTGCGCAAATTTTGTACAAAATTATCCATCTTTGTTTAATGAAAATCACAACAAACATGAATATACTACAAGAAATAAAAATAATTTAAAAACTACAAATTGTACACTAGCAGTGACTCACAAAGGTGTCCGTAATGCTATGATAGGAATACAGTCAAATCCCTCTAAGTGCACGCTCTCTAAATGCACACGCTCTCTTACTGCACACGAACTCGCCCTCTAAGTGCACGTTCCCCAGCCCCCACTTCGAATAATCTGCGACCAATCACGTGCGACCGTAAGCGCGCTATTTTCAAACTTTCCATTTCCATCATATTCATAGAGTTTTAGAGATATTGTTTATAGCATCTGATTGAATAAAGATAGCTATAGGAGTTAGAAGAGTGGGGATGAAAAAGATCGTAGGGGAAGTGTGCACTTAAAGGATGGGCTCGGTTCCGAGCTGTGCACTTAGAGGGCTTTGACTGTACACAATAATATACCTACTGAAATTAAGACTGTAAACCCTAAACATTTCAGAAAAACATTAAAAAAATACTTGTTAGCCAAGGCTTACTATAAGTTGAACGAGTTTTTATAATTCTTGTAAAATTCTTTGTCAACGCTATTTATGTACATTTGTACCAAACAAATAAAGATCTCTATCTATCTATCTATCTATGTCAGAACTAAATGTTGAAAATACACACTGTATTACACATAAACATTGTTTGAACACTCGGTATGTTACTAAAAATAAAATCACTTAACTGTCAGTAACTGACAGTTCACTTCTTCAAGACTGATTTTTCAGAGTATAATAATATATAAATTTTTATTGTAAAATTATTTTATATCTATAAAAACATTTTGAAAAAAATGCGTTCACATTTTTATTAAAAATTAAAAAACATGTGTCAACAACTCCATAAATTTTATTTATCATTTATATTAACATACATAATGTCGTAATAAATTATCACAGATTTCAAATTTGACTTCGCGTATATAACTTTGTTTTTTCAGGTCGTTTTTGAAAATTACTGTTTGATTGACAAAACAGTACATATTTATTTTAGTGCACAGCACTGGTATTACATTTTTACTACCGCTATATGAGCATGAAAACTATTTTATAGCGAGGTGTGCAAAAATGTATTAACTGTATTTTTTAAATTGACAACATAAATTAATCAAAGTCCAATAAAAACCCCGCTCCAATGATCACTGATAATTGTTTGCAATTTTTGATTTGAATCAATTGAAACTAAATTTTAAATTATTTATATATTTCGCTTTGACACTGACATTTTTTTTAATTGTTAATACGAAAAAGCGTTAATTATAAAAAAAATGTCCTTTTAAATAGATGACACCAAATAGATAGCGCATTCATTTACAAAAATAAAAACAAAAATGTTCTGACGTATGAAGTTTTAATCACGAATACTGTACTGGAATATATTTCATTATGAATTTTTTAATTAAAAATTTTAACTGAAAAATCGCAACTCCAGATATGATACAAAACACGTGTGAAATGTTGGGAAACATAACGATATGGAAATATGGGGATGTGTAGGGTAAACTGGGGTAATTCTGTGCCGACTAGTACTGTATTAATAACACAGTCCTCTACTTTAAGGCGTTCGGGAACGTCTGGGGAAATTTTTCGAATGTGTCCGAGTTAAAATTTCTAAGTCCACTTTAATGTTTCTGTAGTCTATTGAGTCTATTTGCATTTTTGTAAGAATTCTAGGTCATTATTGCGCTGAATTAATGAATATAAGAAAACTAAATTTAGAAAAAATAAAAAGGTTTAAATAAGAAATCTTCTTTGTCGGTGTATTATCACCGACAAAGAAGATTTTCTTATTTAAATAATTTTAGTGGTCCAAAATTTATCGTCACAATAAAATTAAAATAAAAAGGTCATTTGGTGACATACTCCAGGGTTTACAAGCGTAATGTTCGGGGCTTTTGAACTATAAGTTCTAGCTTTAAAAAATACATATTACATATTTTGGCATCCCTAGTTACACAGGAAAAAAATCATGAGAGTACTGATCATGATAAAATCATATTTAACCAGTTTTGAAGTTTGATATGCTTAGTTATGCAACGTGGCCATATATCAAGGAAAGGTTACATATCTATACGATAATAAGAACATTGATTCGATAAAAATATTAAAGAAAAAAAAGAATAGGTTTAATACAACAATTTCTATGTTAAAGGTAACTTTTAACATCTTTAAGATCCGATATACCTCGTTATGCAACGTAACCAAATTCATCGAGCAGACTAGTATGTGGATTTAATGTTAATCAAAAGATACAATGAATATAAGAAAGGAAATGTTTGTTAAAGTAAATCTATTTTCTTTTTGATTTTGAGCCGCCCATCTTTGAAGTATAATCAGATATATTATACAACGTGACCATATTGATCAAGAATACATGCGTGTTGGTTTAATAACAGATAAAAGATACAATGGATTTAAAAGAGCATATTTGTTAAAATAAATCTATTTGTTTTTGATTTTGTGTCATCTTTGAGGTCGATATACCTCGTTATGCAACGTAACCAAATCCATCAAACAGATAAATAACTTGGCTTAATATTAGATATAAGATACAATTAATTTATAGGTGTATGTTTATCAAAGTAAATCTATTTTCTTTATTAATTTGGGCCACGTTTGATGTCAATATACCTCATTATGCAACATGACCAAATTCATCAAACAGTATTGATTTAATATTACATAAAAGTTACAATATATTTAAAAGAACATGTTTGTTGAAGTAAATCTATTTTCTTTTTAATTTTGAGCCATCGTCCTTATTTGAAGTTCGATATACCTCATTATACAACGTGACCATATTCATCAAGCAAAGAAACGTATTGGTTTAATGTTAGATATAAGATACAATGGACATAAAAGAGCACGTTTGTCAAATTTGTTTTCGATTTTGTGTCATCTTTGAGGTCGACATACCTCGTTATGCAACGTTTCCAAATACATAAAGCAGATGTGTTGGTTCAGTGTTAGATACATAATATGCAGAGGGATACGTTGTTTATAGTAAGTCTAGAGTAGTGTTTATGTTTGACGAATGTAAATACGCATTCGGTCATCCGAGATAATAATTTGTTTTGTTTTCCATTGTAGCGAACTCGACTGTAAAAAATTCAACTTTCCATATTTCGATACAGAAGTAGACACGTTAATATGCACAGACATAAATCGATGAGTTTTGTTTATTATATAGCTTTACAAAGTTATTGTCCATTTGTTAATTAAATTTTTAAGTGAAAATTTTTAAAAATCGGCGAATTTCATACTTGAGTTTCTCGATTTTGACAACATTTATTTACCATGAAAACGGTGAAAACTACTGACATATCTACAAAAGTTCGTATTTCAAGGTGAAACAGTTTATAAATGCGATTAGAGCACGCATATAATAAGCACTTTGGAAGCTCCTCAAGTCATCTTGCAAACATTTTTATTTATTTTTAATATAATTTCAAAAATGTAGATTGAACCAACGTGGAATAATTAAATCAGACAAAAATTATGCAATTGGAAATTTTTTTTGGTGGCAGGTTAATACCAAACAAAAAAGAATACAATTTAGACTTGAGTCCAGTAAAAAATAACATTTTATAATTTTGACATAAGTCCTTTATACCTGACACGAAAAAATTGGTTACTGAAATTATAACACAGAAAATTAGACATGAAACCTGGAATTACTATGCTAATATAAGTGTCTATTATATGCTAATAATAGTGTCTAGCTAATAAAATCACTCCACTTTTTTATTTTAACAAAAACCTCTATATGAGTGAATTATACAAAAGCAACAGTTGTCGCTCAGTTCATATTTCTACCACCATGAACACAAATTGTCGCCTATCACAATTCTCCTTCGTTTAAGTATGTAGTCTAACTACAATAATTGGGTATTGTCCCAATTTTCACGTATTATTGAAATAGATTAATGAGAGAAAAATAATTTATCTGTATTTTTCCATTATTAAAAATATCAATAAATAAGAAAGCTGTAGTTAATTAAAAATTGACCACCTATCCAACAAGGCGTGACGTCATTTGTCTGCAGTCTACGTACAAGCAACAAGATGGATAATATAAGTAAGTAATTTTTTTATAAACTTAATAATAATGACAGACGCAATTTGAATATAGATAACGAGAGATATTATTCTGCAGCTATGGATACGTAGCATCGCAGCCTTCTGAAGGGTTTTACCATTGTTTTCCTACTTAATAAGTTAATTTATATATATTTCATTATGTAATAACATGATTTTTAATTAGAATTTCCATTTTTTAAATCACTAAAAAATGCACATACCCAATTGTAGGTATTAGTATTATCGGTTTTGACGTTGGGTGTGGCTTTGTCTCGACAATATGTCACGCCCTACAGGTTCTTCCGATTTTAATACTGTCTCATTATGAGACGTCCAGACATGAAACAATGAGGTATCGAACGAGCTATTTTGCAAATAAATGGGAGACATTGGAATCTGGTTTACATGAACATTAGTGATTATTTGTTCCATTGTCTCTATATAATTGAACGTCTCCAATGTCAGCGACAGGCAAATCGATTCGATGAATGAATAAAATAACATAATGTATTCACAATTCACATAACCCGTCAAAAGCATTCCCGGCGTAGATATGTACGTTTTGTATTCTATTTTAAAAATTACAATATAAATATTTTAACTTTATATTGTTGACAACAAAATTGACATTTATCTATAATAAAACAATTATATAAAATTCTTCGTATGTATGTATTTGTGTACTGTGTATGCATGATGTAGGTTTGACTAAATTTAACTTAAAAACTATTTGACGAATTTCGATCACATTGTAACAAAACTGTTCTTAGTGCTGATGCTGGTTTAAAACTGATTTATTTATAATAACGAAATAAATGCAAAACAGATAAACTAAAAAGTATTTCTTTTACAACAATGAAATAAATTAAACGTATTTCTCCAATAATGAAATAAACAAAACAATGAAACAAACAAACTGACTCTTATAAATAATAACGCAACAGTAACTATTAACACAATACACTACTTTACACACGCACCGAAATTTATGTAATAATGCTGTCCGCTGCGTGACCGCTTTTACTGAATGACTGTGCTCTGACTGTAGCAAGCAAGCAACTGACTGAGTGAATGCCTGTCGCGCCCTACATATGCTGTATTTATAGGCATGTACATTCCGTTCTCGAACATTCCAGAAACTTCTGTCAGTTTGTTCGAGAAGCCTATGTCATATCCAGTGGCGTAACAATTGGGGGCGCGCTACAGTATAATAGTATACTTTTCATTACGGTTTATTATTCTGTTTATTTTTTCAAGAAATTTTTGTAAAAAAATCCTTTTCTAAGCTTTCTAGTTTCGAAAATATTTTGAAAATATAAAAAATAGGTATTCTTCAAAAAAAATGATTAGCTGACAAGTATGCTTTGGTTGTGAAATCATATTATGTAAACCGTTCAAACGAATAACAAATAGCATAATATTTAATACTAGTCGTTACCCGTGTCAAATGTCAATGGCTACGGCAAAGTCAAAAGGGAGGGTTTATGATTTTAGCAGATTATTAATAATAATAAAGTTTAGTTCGCAATGTGTCCGCAATTTTAAAACCGATTTTGTTAATAAGTGCATGCAACCTTTTAAAGTCAAAATAAAATTTTATTTAGACAATGTAAAATAAACAGTGTAATTCACAGTTTTTTTATTGTCTCAGTAGAGGTAGCATGAGAAAAACGTCTGAGAACAAGCGACATTATCGTTTACACACTATTATTGGAAACTAAAGTATATAAAATGTACCTACATACATATCTGTGGTCATATGGCAAAATGGCATATACCAGATTTTTGGTAAACTAAGATGAATGACGATTTACAGTTTAATATCGAGCTCTCTATATTTCATGATGATGGTATGTGTTTCGTGGAACGATCGGATACGTATCCGACAGAGGACATAGTTCCTGGAACTATACAGGTCTGGAACTATCCAACTCTACTGATTGCTAATATAATAAAAAAAAACCGGGTCGCAGTGCCAAAACCCTGCCGACAATATAGTGTATTTGCTAATACATCAGGCCTTGTGGCTTTATTATATGAACTTAAAGTGATTATTGGGCAAAATAAAAAAATTAACTCCTTAATACACCCCTTTAAATTACATTTTTTTTAACTACATCATTATTGTCGATCAAACGTCTACACTAAAATTAAAAACACCTTTCAGGAAATAACTCACTATCTGCAAACTAGTGTTTTCAGAAAAATTTTAAATCCGGTCCTGTCGGGCCGATTTTATTGAAATTTTAGGAACACTTTTTAATTGTTATTAAAGGGTTAAATTTCAATTTTGAAACGATTCTGAGAATTTTTTAGGTATTTTTGGGCCCAAAAACTTTTTTCATCCCCTAAAAACCACCCTTAAAATGACCCGATTGGGCCCATTTTAAATAGGCTTCGTGCGGTGATGGATTCCAACATGTGTGCCAAATTTCGTTAAAATAAATTAACTCCTTCGAAAGTTATTGCCCGTACACATATATACCTATATATATATACATATATATATAAACATTTTTAAAAATGGTGCCAAAGTGTTTAGGAGGTTATGAAACGTCGAGAAATTTTGGTCCGACCCCTAGGTCCCGCCATCCGACCGACGCCAATAGTGTATGTTGCCATATGGCAAATACACTAAAAAAATTTTTTTTTGTAATGTAACTACAAATTTACGATATTCGGATTTTCCCCTTTGCTTGTGCTATAAGACATTGCTTCCTGCCAAATTTCACGATTCAACGGGAAGTACCTTATAGGTTTTGATTTCCTTGCAAGTATCAAAATATGCGGCATAAACGGCCGTATCTTTTGATTGCGTTGACTTAGAAGTTTGATTTTTTCACAGCTTCAAAAGTTTGCAGACTTAAGTACTTGGTATTAATTTCAACTTAATACCTCCACACGTCCATGAGAAAAAGGGTCTTGACAGACAGATGGACAACGAAGGGTTCCTTTTTCCCTTTTGAGAAAATTCCACATAAGCGATTTTGCCTTATACCCTCAGATATAATGTTGGCGTATAGTGCACACATCATGTATGTATGTTTATGTCGACAATATGCATTTTGAAAATGGAGACATAAATGCAAATGATGCTATATCTTCCCATGCAGCTATCATAATGGCGACATAGAATACTTATATTCCGTTCTTTCGATAGTACCGAACCAGTTTCCGTCTAAATTAAACCACATTACATTCTTTAACTAATTAAATTCAATATATATATATATATATATATATATATATATATATATATATATATATATATATATATATATATATATATATACATAGTTTCTTAACAATGGTAGCAGAACTGGAGCTATCCTACTACGATTAATTAGTCGTCTGAACTATACCGTTTCTAAAACTTGACTATTTTAATATATGGCGTTTGTTAATTTTACTAGTCAAAAATTAACGTTTTCTGCTTTAACTCCTAATCAAATAGAAAAATATTCTATGCCTTTGACCTTATTAATAACTGGAAATAATTTTATCTTTGATTCACCCATAAACTTTCACTACTGTCAGATAAAAATTGGGTCTCATATAGAGTGAATTTGTTGTTAAAAATTGCTTTATTATCAGAAAGATTAACTGTCAAGATATGGCACCGTAGAGTAACTGATAAATCATTTTACCGCGATAGTGGAAGTTTTCGGGTTTAAGTCTCTATTTTTAATATTCCATTGTAAAAATGCGTGTGCCTTGACAATGGTAGCAAAACTGTAGTTATACTACTGTGATTAATTAGCCTTACGAACTATACCTTCACTAAAACTTTATTATTAGTGTATTTGCCATATGGCAACATACACTATTGGCGTCGGTCGGATGGCGGGACCTAGGAGTCGAACCAAAATTTCTCGACGTTTCATAACCTCCTAAACACTGGCACCATTTTTAAAAATGTTTATATATATATATATTTAGTAGTGCTGAGCCAGCTCGCGAATGCAAAGGTTAGCTGTTGGGACGCTCAGTGTAAACTATACCAAAGTGTTGTGGTTAGTACCTTAATGTTTTGTTCACCGGTCTGGGCACTCCGATATATCGACTTGCTCGAGAAAATACAAGTTAATTTTTTTAAAAAACTGCAGTTAAATTTACCGCGCAATACGCCAAGCTCTGTAGTTCGCCTGGAAACGGGAATAATTAAGCTCGAACATACAATAATGAAATTGTTGCTTAACTGGCTAGTGAAATTAAACCACATGGAAAATAACAGGCTTCCAAAAATTTGTTTTATTAGACTTCAAGAAATTAGTTTACAGTCCAATTTAAAATTCAATTGGATAAATCAAGTCAAAAATTTACTCACTAAAGCAGGATTTCAGCTAGATATTAACAACGTAACTGAATTAGTTAGGCAAAAAACAGAAGTGCTGGGTATTTTTAAATCTAATTTAAGATGTCAGGATATTTTAATGCTCGAAAACACCAACTGCTGCGAATTTTATAAAACATTATTTCAATTTGATCAAAGTCCGCAAGCATACTTAACCTATAATTTGCCTATTAACTTGGTGCGTATTTTAGCACAGCTCCGTGTATTTGACATGTATACGTCCAGATTAATACACAAATTTAACAGCTATAAAACCAACCCCGAGCTTATTTGCACAATGTGCAATATGAAGTCACAAGAAAATTTAATGCACTTTGTCATGGAATGTCCGATTTATGTAGCTAGTCGCCAATATTTTTTAAATACTATATTAAGGGACACAAATAACTATCAAAATTTAATATATCTATTATCTGGTGATAACAGAAGAAATGTGATAAAGTTCTGTAATTTTTTTATTGAGATGCTAAGGACGAGAAACTACATTATTAACTTATAGATGTTATAAGTTGATGGTGTGGTTTCTTGTTTTTGGTGCTTTAGTGAGAGGAATTACAGAATCTTATATTTTAATTATATTAGAGTAACTTTTCAGAAAATTGTAATATTTTGTTCTTTTGTGTGATTTATTTGTATATTTGTAGTATTTTATATCACTCTCTTGTAATAAGAAACATTTTCTTTAATACAATAAAGCTATCTATCTATCTATCTATCTATATATATATATTTATATACGTATATATATTTATATACGTATATATATATATATATATATATATATATATATATGTGTACGGGCAATAACTTTCGAGAGAGTTAATTGATTTTAACGAAATTTGGTCCACGTGTTGAAATCCATCACCCAAAGCGTTCTTGAAAAAATTGTGTCTGAACTCCAACAAGTATAGTTCAGTCGAGATTGTAAGTCTCGTAATACACATTTCTAGCTTGACGACAAACAATATTTTTGCGAGTTGAAAAAAAAATCTTTTATAAACTACTTCGCATTTCGGGTAGGAACCTGCTAGGAGAAAATATTAAAGCTCTAAACCAAACTTTCGTTTAGTTAGGGAACTGGATAGTTCTAAACAGAACTGTCATCGCATATATGTTTTATTAGTTCAAACGATTATACGTTGTACATTATGTAGGGTAGCTCAGAGTGTGAAATGCAGTGTTGCCAGATCAGATATACTATCGTTTCTATCCAGCTTTTTCATTAAAAATTTCCTAGATTTGCCTCTCCACCTTGCTTTGATGTAGCAATATTTGCTTTTTAACCATTATACAAATACATTTGACAATAAGTGAAGCGTTACTAAGTAAACATGTCGAATATAATATATTTATTAAAAAAACAACGCTTTTAAGCTCTCCTAGATTCATCCTTCCTAACCGCAAGTTTCTGTGTCAGAAGTTTCAAATTTATGTCGTTAGATGCTAGTATAAAGATAAGTTTTTCTTTATACCCGGTCGAAAGTACGTACTTTCGGCTTCGATTTTAAGGCAGAAAGCCTAACATTTGTGCTCTGCTGGAAGGAATCGCACGCCATCTAAAACAGCGGACCGAACGAAAGTAACAGCGCGGCGAAAGAGTTTTCTTGTGCACACTGATACGTGAGATTGCCGCCAGCCAGTAGTAGCTAACAGCTGTTTTTGTGTATAACCTCAAAACTGCTCACTTGAAAGTTATTAGTCAATTATTCAACAACAAAAAATAAAAAAAAGAACATATTATTTTCTACAATATTCAATTTTTAATAATTGTTTTTGTAATGCCAAATTGTATATTATATCATAGTTTAACTACCGTTTAAGCATATTGAGAGCTTGAAAAAGTCTTAATAAAAAAAAAGACGAAACGTTGCAATCAATGAGTGTTTAAATATTGATTTATTTTCATTATTCCAATTACCCGTGATACTGTTTTCTGTTATTAGTATTTTTCTATAATAGTGAAAGTACGTACTTTCGACCGAGTACAAAGAAAAATAGTATACACCACACGGGCAGACAATTAGATTGTTGTTGCAAGCCGCCCATACAGACTTTGACAAACATAGAATTGGTGTTTTCCTTTTTCACCAGACATGAGCAAAACATTTCACAGAAACTAATAAATTCTCTAGATCTAGGCAAACGTTTCTAGATCTGGCAACACTGGTAGAGACGCCACGTTGTAGTGTTAGTTAATATCTGTCACTATGTATATAAAATTTATTTAAAACTAGTTATAGCTATTTGAGATGGGAACGAACAATCTGTTTATTAAACTGTTTATGTCACATTTATCTATAAAACGTACATAATGTTGCTATGAATTTACTAGCACAACATATGGGTTTATTACTTTTTAATCACTTCCATATATAATAAATATACAAGCTATTTTAGTCCAAATGGCATTGCAAATATTTTTGAGGACATCACATATTTTTGTTTTATATGATATTTCTATATTTTTTAATACGTTGTAGTTGCCAGTTTTTGTAAAAATTAAAAAAAAATTAGTACTATGATGATAAAGATAGTACGTAAAAATTACCACAGTGACAAAATTGTGTAAATAAGATCTACTACTATGATGATATATTAAAATGAGCACAGTAGTGCCATCTTTCGCTGAAAATATGAAAAGTCAAAATGTATTTGTATTCATGTAAATAAGGTTTTTAGTAGATCGCTTGTTTCACAAACTCTGCGATCTACCAATCTAATGTCCAGCATAACAAAGTTTGATGACATGAGACTGGATAATTATAAAATGTGATTATATGATCACAATCTAAGGTGATTGTAAAACCAGATTTTCTTACAATGCGTTCTGTCGCACAGTATCAGAGCTGGTGACTTTTTTCATTCTTATTTTTGAGTAACGTTTTACACGTCTCAATTGTTCTTTCAGATCTCACGTTCTCGAGTTACTGTAAGCCTTTCTTTTCTAATCGCATTAAAAGTAAGAATCGAGTTGTCATCTGATCGTTTGGTTTTATGCAGCTTTTAAAACGTAGCTTAAAACTTTCAAACTACAATAACAACACTATTAAGTAAACGAACAAAAGCTTTTTGATATCAAATAATAAACACGATGCATTTTGATTGTTGAAGATGACGTAACAATAATACGTGCAGATTGCATTACAGCAGATTCAAATGTCAACATATTTATAAAGGAAAGTTGCAGGTTTTGTGTCGTTATAAATATGAATTTTATTGTGGTGGAGGTGCGGGTATATATGGTGGAAGTACGGGGCTATGTATGTGTAAATTATGCAACTGACGTTAATGAAAGCGAAACAGCGGATAACGGCTAGTAATATGCTATAAAAATCGTCTGTATAGCGTTGGACTATAGTTGGTGACAGATGTCTCGTATCCTAAAGGTACGTGCCATTATTTTTTTTTTATTATTTACAATTATACCAGCTTTATTTCTGTACTACATAGTTTTTTTTTAATAGACCTCGAATTTTAGTGGGCTTAATAATATCAATAACTGAGTTTTGGAATACTGCCAAAAGTTTTCTTTGATTACTTCAAATTTCGTTATCAGATTTCAATCTTAGCTTCTCACATTGTGTAATTTGACAGCTGCCACGATAGCAAAATATCACACAGAAGTATTTGTCAACTTTACCACATATAGGTGCAAGGTTGTATTAACAACGAAGCTGAGAAAGGCATTGACTGCCATTTTTCTTTATATGGTGAAAGATACAGAGGTTTTGCACTATCTATAACTGTAATATAAAGATGCTCCTCAATTTTTCAACAATATTTTTCTGAACAAAAGCAATCTTTTCCTATAACACACTCTTCTGTTTCTATGCATTCAAAGTTTAAAATTTAGATCATAGAAAAATGAACCATCGTTTGATTTTCGCAAAATTGAATGCACAAAAAAAATTAGGGTAGAAAAAAAAAAGAAAACAGAAAGCGTTAGTAATTTTTTTCAAGTTACACTTTTTTGACGCACTGAGGGTAAAAATTACGGAAGTTCCGTAGACAGTATGCAGCGAATATGTTGCGGAAGTTGTTTCTGATAACGTCAAAATAGTTGTTTCATAAAACAAAAAAAGTAGGTTATACTGGCGACATCGGGCGGAACTTCTTAAAAGCTATAGTATTGTTAATAAATTTTGACAGCTAAATAACGTCAATACTTGTATTTTTGTAAATTATGGATTCAACAGTAGAAAACCCTTTAATAGTTACTTTATGCAGGTACTAAAAATGTTACTTTTGTAAATAGAACAAAGGTAAAATGCATATAAATTATAAGACCACAAACATAACCCATCCTATGTTTAAAAATGTTTTTCCAACTATATTTATAATCTCCCTAGACATATTATTTTATTTTATCAATGTACACCTTTAACGAAAATGTGAATATCAGTTATCGCGATCACACCAAAGAAGTATAACTTCTGCCGCGCGTACACACGCACCACTTTCTTTTCAAAATCACCCACGCTCAGGGTTATTAAAAGCATATAGTATTTACCATTAACAGATATAGCTGTTACGTAGACAGCGCAAGGTATCTAATTGGTTGTGTTGAATTTCAATCGACAAATCAAATGCTGATCACGCAATTTTATTGCTATATCGGTTCATGATAATACCAATTCATATTTTCAATTGAATATTTAACTTCCCGTTACTGAAAATTTATCAAAAAAAGTTTTTATCAGATCTCGATGTTTTGGGGTCCTAGGACGCTATTCTGGACTATTTTTAAATGGAAGTTTGTAATTTTTAAAGTGATTTAAAGTGATTCATTCAATTATGATACAGTGTGCGATATACCCAAGGGATTATTGAGACTTAGATGTGATTAGATTTTAAAATCAATCGGTCAAGTTTTTCAATGTTAATTAAAGAAAATTAAAAGTGAAGTATTTGTCGGAAACTGGAACAGACACGAAACGGCTCCCTGTGACGGTGAAGGTGGGCCAAAACCACTATAAAGGACTATAAAAATTAAAAACAATATTTTTTCACGTTTTTATTGCTTAACTAACCTACTTACTTTTTATAACGTTCTTTAATGTATTATAAACACAATAATATCAATTTATTGTACGTATTTAACACATAGCGGAAAGTTTTAGGGTTGACCCACAGGTCAACCGGTTTCCTCATTTTCTTGATGGTTTATTCAAGATCTGACACTTTTGACCAGTTCACGGATTAGAATCTGGGAAGTGAAGGCTTGTAATAAAATACGCCATCGCTATGCTCTCGACTATTCTGATGGTATCGTTGTTTAGTTCATACGTGACATTGCAACATGAAGTGCGAACCGTCCTTTAATAAACACTATTCTGTTTGCACTTCTTCCTAATGAGAATTTTTCTACAGCTCTAAGATACCGTAGCCATGTTTTTCTCTTATTTGATGTTAAACTAACAAAGTTTCTGACAAAAGAGATTTATACAGAGTATATACATAAATCTGTGACCACAATATAAAACCGCCTATGTCCAATTTAAAATAAGATTAATATGACTTCTTTATCCAGGATAAAAGGCTTATTATAAAAACAATATGTTCTTATTAGGGTTTTATTAATGGTCTAACGTTTCGGTTGACGATTTAACCATCTCTGAGGATGATTGAATCGTCAACCGAAACGTTAATTAATAAAAACCCTAATAAGAACATATTGTTTTTATAATAAGCCTTTTATCCTGGATAAAATTTGAGAGTGTACTATAATAAGGTGCAGAAAAACTATATATAAAAAAATGCACTCGGCAAATTTCAAACTGGGGTCGCCAAAGGCGTTTTAATATTGTTTTTATGAGCTGTGATTAAGCATTAATCTTCACAAAATTTGATTCAAAAAACATCTGTGTACTAAAAATTTTATTAATAAACGTGTGATTTCGAATTAGGGAATGTTTCATCAGTATTTTAAAGCTTCTTCCTCATAAAATGTTACAAATACTGAGAGATTTAACTTGTTTAACAAATTTTTTAATTATAGGTACTACAATAAGACCTCGCTTAACGCTGTTTCAGTATCACGCGATTGCTAAAAAAAGTTTTCCACTATAACGTTTATACAAAATGATTCAAATGTTGATAGAATTTCAAAGGCAAGACGAAGTGTCATTGATGCAATATCTTGCTATCGACAACAGCTTGCTGAACGAAACATAAAAAGGCAAACGACATTAGATGACTTCTTTACAAAAAAAAAACGAAATATGTCAAATGAGGAATCTTCCTCATCACAAACATGACTTCTTACTCGAACTTTTATTTAATTTTCATAAATGTTTTATGAACAAAAATCGATATTAGTAATTAAAAAATTTATAATTAATGTGAAAAAAAATTATTTAACAATAAATTAAATTAAGTAAAAAAAACTAACAAATTTTCTTATACTTTTTATTTACAGAGCTAAGCAGTTTTGCGTTTTAGTCACAGAAAAATATGGAAGTGTTTGACATACTATAGCCTTTTAATGAATCAGTGTGCTAACCTTTGTTTCACATCTCGGCGACTTTATCAAATGAACATTATTTACTTTGTTAGAACTAAAATGACTATCTTGCTTAGACAAATAATAGAAAAATATCAAAGCACTAGTAATATTTTTTTTATAAAGAAAGCCCCTTTGATGTATAGTACAACAGTATTATTATTAGTAATTTATTATTTTATCGAGTGTAAAATAAAAGAAACGAGGTTGAAGGGGTAAGGATGTCGGAAGTGCCAAAAAGTATCGATATATATCGTAACGATATTTTTTTCAAGTATCGATATCGGTTCCATTATATTTTTTTAAAAATATCAATATATCGATATATCGGTCCAATTTGAAAGAGAACATTGGCACTCGAAGAAATTTAGTATACTGCATATTGGCTAGCTTAATATAATCTCAAATAGCAATTAACGGACATTATTTCTAATAAATCAACTAATAAATATTTATCTGAAATTAAAAAACAACGATAAGATTTTTTTTTGTTTATTATTCAAACGTCAATACATTTAGGAGGAGATAATTTTAGAGATTAATCGAACAATTAATAAAACCAAGGATAGCGAACTTGTGGTATGCGTGCCAGTGGTGACATTCGACAAAAAATTGTTTGTACAGCATGAACTGAGGTGTAAATCGAAATAATTAAAAATATTCTAGATGTTGTAGAAAGAAATGAAATATTCCATGAATAGACATTTTGACTGTTTATTAGTCCGAAAATATCGAAAAATCCGGTGAAAAAGAAATGTGTTTGATATGTGCTTTATTCACTCTTGTTGTTTTTGGAACGCACTTAAAAGTATGTTCCAAAAACATATGTAAAAACACATGTTTCTTTTTCAGTGAAGTTTTTGAATTGTCGGAATAATTAAAGGGCGATAGTCAGTGGCGGTAGTACCTACATACAAGTGTTGCTACTGGAAAAAAATAACGGTTTTCGATACCTACTCGGAATTTTATATCGATATATAGATATATCGAAATATTAAATATCGCCCAAAAATATCGATATATCAAATAAAAAATATCGATATATCGATATTTTTTTGCCATCTCTATCAAGGACACTCATGCTGGATAGCACAAAACCTTGTTAAAAAACCTTATTTGACAATGACCTTAGATTGGACTACACGTATTTTTTCATAAAAAAATTCCTTCTCAATCTTGCTCGAAAAATAATTGACCAATTCAAGCGATATTTTATAAACTGGGTACATATGTATTTAGCGTAGTTTTTTTTTGCACAATTTCCACTTCACACAAACTTTTTCTACGCATCAAAATTTTGCTTCAAATTAACAATTTTAAGACCACCGATAGTTGCGATTAACTAAGTGTACTACTCAATTTTCAGTTAAAGCTGAAAATGAAAATTAAAAAATCAAACTTTAATCACGCAAGAATGTATTAATTTTAAATGCATTTAAGGTTATTTTTTGAATGGTCACCATTATAAAGTAGCCACGATAATTCAATTATAAATTGTATGACCCGTTAAACAGAATTTTGGTAACACTGTCTTCATATCCTTTAGTCAAAATAGCTTCCGTTATACGAGGACAATTTATTCCTTGGAAGGATACGAGTGTGAAATGTGCGAGCAATTTCAGAACAGCGAGCTCTTCTGCTTCTTCTTCTTTGTGGCTTGATATAGCTGCAGCACATATGTAATCTTTGTATGTATGGCGGAGCATTATACCTACTGTCTGATAGCTTGCGTAAGTGTTGAAGGAGTTTTGGTCGGTTAAGTTTCAACAAAACTGTACCTATTTATTCGATTTATAGCAAAAATAGTAGATGGTTGTTTGAAGTTATACATCTTTCGCGTGATTAAAAACTAATTTTTAATATACGGTCAAACCTGAGTAAGTGAAAACTGGATAAGAGAGAAAAGTCTCTAAATAAGAGTAATAGGGATGTTGACTATTTTAGGGAAAGTGTTTTAAATCGTGCATAAGTACCTAATATTGCCACAAATATTTATTATTTTTATTTAAATACAACTCAAGCCTTAAAAATCATGTATTTTAAATCCAGTTTCAAATTTCGGTCCAAAACGCCAATACTATCGCGCGACGTCACCTGTTCATACCTAAGGAGGCTCAAAAGTGTACATGGGATGCGTATTCTGTGCTCATAAACGTTAGTAAACTGAGGTGATGAAAAGTTGTTTCGTAGTCGTTGCTATAGTTACATGTAATTTGACGTTTTCTATAAAGAAATAATAATAAATTACACACTAAATTTTAACCAAACAATGAAGTTTTTTGACATGACGTCATGCGCTCTGATTGATGTCTGTTGTCAGGTGACTTGAGAGTGATTTTATTAGGTTTTATTCATTAAATATTAATTAAATTCCTTAAAAATAAGGATAATATAGTGTTTTTTAGTATTTCTATCATAGAAACTACTACTTTTCGTTAAAATTATGTTTTTATTTGAATACAGTCAACCTCCCTATTGCTAGGTGCCGTCTTTATAACCCTCTAAAACCTCTGTAAGTGACAAACAGAAACCTTTATAAGAGATAGTCGAACGTATAGCTTTAAATGCACTGGCGACACTCCACGAGTTTTTTGAATACTCGACGGTTGTTGATAAAACAATATTTGATAAAATTTATGAGCTAGAAAAATATACACAAAATGTAAAAACAGAAACGCAGAAACAATTAACGAATTTCTTTAAGTAAATATTAGTGTAATTTTTTTTTCTTTTTTTAGCATCTAGGTATGTCGAATTATCTACTTCGAATTATCTATTATACATGTTTATCACTACATATTTGCTGTATTTTTATAGACTTCTCTATATGAGAAAAAGGCCACTCCTGTAGCTTTATAAACTAGAAACTCGGGTTAATGAAAAACTTTCATAAGTGAAAAAGAGATCGCAGTTCCTTGAACTCTTGCTTATTCAGGTTCGACTGTAGGTACATGCAAACATTTTATTGTAATAAAATGTTCAAACAGTTTAGCGCGCTACCAATTGTTAAACCACTGGCAGTGACAGAAGTTTCTCGAACGATCGAGAAGCCATACCCATACGCCTATAACTAGACGCGTGTGGGGCGCGACGATTCATTCAGTCAGAGTACAGTCACTCAGTCAACAGTTGCTACAGTGCAGTGAATTTAGTCGATAGTCAGTTATCGCGACAGTCAGGCAATTGGTACGGTGGGACAGCAGACATAAATAGCATTGTTACATAAATTTGCCTGTGTGTGTGTGTTAAGAATAGTGTGTTGTTGTGTTATTATTTATTAGAATCCGTTTATTTCTCATTGTTAGTTTTTTTTTGTCATTGTTATTAGAGAAGTACTTTTTAGTTTTGTATTTATTTCGTTTGTTGAAAATAAATCAGTTTTAAACCACCACGAAGAAGAGTTTTGTTACAATTCTTACAAAATATCTCAAATATTTTAAAACACTTTCGGTTTTTTGTTGTTGTATGCACAAGTCTCGTAATCGCCGGGTCGTGGGTTCGAGTCCTACGCAGGGCGAAACTCTATTTTCAACCTTACACCCAGACAAAATTATACAGTGTGTCCTTTATTCTAGGCGCAGTTTAGTTGAGCGTCCCGTGTATATAGAGCAGGCCGAACGGCAGAGAGAAACAGGGAAAACTGGGAGTGTCCCGTAGCATCCTATTTCCAGTGATCTCGAACACAATTCGTGTAAAGTTCCATGTGAGCTAAGTAACTGGCAAGTCTTGCATACTAAGTACCTCGAGACTTGCCTCCGCAACACGATGTAACTGTACGCCACTGAACTCTAATCGGATCGACTGTAAATCTACAATTGTTACCAGACACAGTGTCTGTGCTCTTTCATTTGTATTTCAAATTACAGCCACTACGAGAAAACAGTCTGGATTCCACAGAGTAAGTGTTGGTTGTACTTAATTAATTCCGTGCTTCGATATGGAATACTGATGGTTGATTTCACTGACAGAAAATCTAAGCTGACAATGTCCTTAAATTATTTCTATAACAAACAAAACATTACTTACTACGTCTTAAGAGAGACGTTACAGACAAAATTCTGCTCAAAAAATAACTAATCACAGTAGAATCTCACTAATCCGGCACTTCAATAGACCGACACGTCCAATCATCCGGCACCGTCCGCCCGCGCTAAAGATGTTATAATTCTTCGAAACATTCGAGAAAAGGTTTTTAAACAAGGACTACAAGTTGCACAAAACAGACCTCAATTAAGGATTATTTTAAATATAATTAGTTAATTATGAGATATATTATAAAAAAAAAATATTATAAAAAAAAACCTTCCGAGCACTTTGAAACTTTCAGGACACCTTTGGGACACTTTGAGATTGAAAACGTATAGACGATATCCTTCGTTCATCCCATTATATGCAAAGTTACACCAAATTATCCAAATATCCTTAAATATGCAATTTTTTACCTTTTTTTCATTCAACATTTTCACTTCGAAATTAATGTTTTCTTCGAAAACCACTAATCACTTCTTGTAACGAATATTTTGCAGTTTACAAAACCCTACTTTAGTTTTCTGTACGATCATTATATCCCGAGTAATTAATTATCAAAGTCAAAACATACTTTTTCGCTATGATCGACGATAACTCAGCGTCAAATCATCGTATAGAGCTTTCAAAAAGGTAAAATTGAAGCTAATTGAATTTTCTAGAAGAGTTTCCTAGTGGCATGACCATTAAAAATTTACCAAAGTCCATAGAGCGTGTTAAACACGATAAAAAATTTGGAAAAATATTTCTTCTTTGGTTTTTGTACGATAACTCAAAAATCGCATACGCTAAAAAAGTTTAAAGTCCAGATTCGAAATGAGACACTTTAAGCTACAATTTCCATTTTCCTTTTTATTTCTTGTACGACCATTTCCCTCCAAGTTACAGCCTGTTAAAAATCACCGAAAAATTTGGAATTTTTTTTATATCTTTTAATTTCTGCGATAGTGTATCATTTACTCATTGTATCCTTTATTTTAATTGGTCACTTCCAATAGGTATAACTTTTCATACGCGAAGGAAGACGAATGTTGCATCTTTTTTAGTCAGCATTAATATCAGCTCCATTGTCAGCCACATCATTTCTTTTTTGTTTTGAGTTTGTAATATATTAGTAAAAAGTCAAATAAACCTTTATTGCACTTCAGAAATTCATGACCAAGATAATATGTTTCAAAATGAATAATATGTTTCATAATAAACAATACCAATTTTTAATAGTGCCCTATCCTACTCTACTGTCGTATAAATTTCGGGGGCAGGGATAAATATAACTGTTTTCTCATCAAAAATATTGACAACGACTTAAAACTCAGATTTTCTGACAATATATTATCGATAAGAAAAACAAAGCGTTGTGTTAATAATAAACGTCACTGCAATAGTATTTTTTCGAAAAAAGGTAAATTACAAAAGCATTGTAATAATTATTCGTAAAATTTAATTGAAAGAGAACATATAAAAGTAGAGTTCAGTGAACAATTGGCATATAGCAGTGAAAGAACGAACCTTTCTAAATAATGAATTAACTTAGCGTAGTTCGTTTCAACACCGCTGCCGTCCTGCGATTGGAATAGGCGCGAACATTTCCCTGCGCGATTGAAATAAATGGTGAAGGCCTTAATGAGCCTGTGACTATGAAACTGTGTATCAAGGGCAGGGATGTCAAAACTCATTTGAGCCGCGGGTCATTTCTTGTTATAGTTTAATTCTTAATTGAATTATTTGTTTTTTTGTTGTGAATTCACCTTTATCCTGACTATAACTTATTAACTATTATGTAACTGTAGTTTTGTTAAAATTATTGTAATTTTTCAGAAATGTATTCACTTTTTGTTCAACTTGGAACATAGGGTAAACGACTAGTCATTGGACAGAACACATTTTCATTAGCTATAATAAGAATAAGAATGATACTAAATCAGATTTGAATGACTCATTTTGTGAGTCATTCAAATCTGCTTTAGTAGTTCTTATTCTTATTATAGCTTATGAAAATGTGTTCTGTCCAATGACTAGTCGTTTACCCTACAACGATTGATTTATCGTTTCTTGCGTTTTATTCATTAACATAACCCTTGTTTCCCAATTCCCAGAGATTCTATGTTGGAGTAAGATTTTTTATTCAGCTTTACTGTTTTATTATTTGAAAATATGTCAACAGTAATAATTCTAACGCACTTTCTGCTATCCTTTAAATATTTCATTGCCCTAACAGAAGAGAAATTATTATATTTTTTTAATTTTTAATAAACACGAAAATAAGACCGGATGTTTTGACATATCTGACTATAACCTCACCTTAATATGAAATTATAACGTCCTTCATTACATTTACTACTAATTTTTCATGACATTTTTTACCAAGGCACCTTTTTTATAGATTTTTTTACGAATGGCGATATATACTTCTCAGTTAAATAAAGCTTATATCTGTAATATATTCACATTACGTATATCATGACCTTATCATACTAATATTATAAAGAGGAAAGATTTGTATTTTTGCATGTTTGTAATGAATAAACTCAAAAACTACTGTGCCGATTTAAAAAATTCTTTCACCATTAGATAGCTACATTCACCCTGAGTAACATAGGCTATATTTATTGCTAGAAAATATTTGGGATCCTTACTAAAACTTTAGTAACGTAACCCAAGGTGTAAAAAAAATGCCATAAAACATCTTTCGTCGCATGCGCTTCGGAAACTATTGATGATAGAACAAAAGTATGTTCTACAATATTAAAGAACATATCAATAACTACAAAAAACTTCGCGATACTATATGTCCAACTATTATCGTTATGTCACAATAACCACTTTTTACATTTTAATAATCTATCTAGATAAAAGACGATGTATATGTAATCTATGAACTCCAAACGGGTAGACCATTTTTGATGAAATCTTCAGACAATCTTTAGATTAGCTCAGCGGGTGATCTTCTGAAGTTTGGTAGCGATCGGATCAACAGAATTTTTTTAATTTCTTTTTGGGAAATAAGATTTTTCTTCGATTTTTGAACATTCACAAATAAAAGCGATTGAATTCTCGCAAATTCAATACACGATGAGAATTTAATGATAATGATTCTCATCTTTTATATCCTATATATTGCATTTACACCCGGGCGAAGCCGGACTGGGCCGCTAGTAATATATAGAATGAGCATTAATATTATACAATAAGCCTTACAGTTGAATGTTAGTCTATATCAGCGGTTTTCATACTTTTTTGGCGACGAAACCCTTTGGAAACAACATATTTTCTGAAGTCCTAAAATATGTTTTTTACATGACACTGTCGTAATTCCACTAGAAATTGATAAAATTGTTTCCAATTAATGGGAGGTATGAAGTTGTTTTTTTATTTTTGACAAGCTGCTTAAGTCGGTGTTTCGTTCTTTAGGTTGATATTATTTTGGTGGAGCCCTTGCAGAGGTCTAGCGGAGCCCCAGGGCTGAGCGGAGCACACTTTGAGTATGGTTGGTTTCTATCTATACCATTATATAAAGAGATAAAATTTTCATGTTTGTTTGTAGAGGATAATCTCGGAAACTACTAAACCGATTCCAACAATTCTTCCACTAATACAAAGCTGCACTATCCTTAAGTAATGTAGGCCATATTTTATTTTGATAAAAAATAAAAATCTCAAATAATAATAATAATAATAATAATAATAATAATAATAGCGTTTATTGCTTAGCGCAAATGGTCAGAAATCAGTCTTTGTAGACTGGTCTGCCTTTCTGACTGGTAAATACAATAATATACAAATTTTATCTCTCGTCAAAGTAAACTAGCTAAATTTGAGTACAAGGTGGAAGTACAGTAATGTTATGGTGGAAGTACGGGTAGGTATATAAAAATAAATTTGCGTATGCCCTGTTCAGCAAAACTGTAATATGATGAGATCGAAGAGCTCCATTACGGTGGTAGCTGCCGAGCGCGGCAGACTGTAAGTTGTCGTGTTTAATCTTAACTGCGTTTATCGGAAGTGACAGCGAACTGAAATAAAAGAGCGCGCGTAAAACGGTCGGTTTTGCCAACCTCCAACATATAAAAGTAGAAGTTTGAACCTTTGTCTTACTGTGGCGTCGTATAGCTCGAAAACGGATGAATCGATTCCAATGCTTTTTAATGCAGGTTTTGAATGCAGCCGGCGAACACAAATGGGCAATCAACTGGAAAAAAACGAGCTTCGCGTCATGAGACGTGACGATTTCAAGAAACAAAGGCGCACATACGTATTTGTGTTCAGATGTAGCATAGTTTAGACAAGGAAAGGAGAAGAGCACGTACGTCGTTGATATACTATCACAATTCAGACAGCGCTTCAATACTGTGGTATTATATACTTATTACTGAATCTCAAAATAGTATATGTAAATTTTAAACATTAAACATTAAAAATACGTAAGGAGCAAAGTTGCTGTCGTGTGTCCTCTTTTTTTTATTTAAAAGACTATATTTGTGAGATGGTTCTTATCTATACTTTAGGCTTAAAAAAGAGCAAAATAAATAAAAATGAGTCACGAAATTATTTAATTTAAAACATTACTGATATGTAGGTACTGATGAACAAAATTGGTTTTGGTCTTGCAAAAAAGCGAGACCAAGATCAAGAACAAAGCTAAATGTGCAAGACCAAGACCGAATGAACAAAACCCAGACCAAGATCGAAAGAACAAGACCGAGTCCAAGATCAAAAAAACAAAATCCAGTCCAAGATCGAATGAACAAGATCAAGATCAAATGCGTAAGCCTGACCAAGTCTAAATGTGCAAGACCAAGACTGAATGAACAAAACCAAGACCAAAATCGAAAGAACAAGACCGAGTCCAAGATCGAATGAACAACATCAAGACCAAGATCGAATGAACAAGACCAAGATCAAATGCGTAAGATTAAACTAAAAGTTATGATTTCACTTTATCTGAATGGAATAAATTTCGAAAAATGATTATCAGAATTAAATACGCAAGACCAAGACCAAGATCATGATCAGGATTAAATACACAAAACCAATACCAAGACTAAAGGAACAAAGAACAAAGAAAAATCAAGACCAACATCATGGTGGGCTTGGTATCAAGCTTGGTCATGATAGATACTAAGCCCACTACGATGTTGGTCTGAATTTTGCTGTGCTCATCACTAAGCAAACCATATCTACAGCAAAGTAGGTGGATTCTTCATAGCCAATTAAAATTATTAGAGTTTTAATATCTATAAAGTTTAGTTTAAAAAGTGCAGAATAATGTCGGAACATAATAACGGCGCTTTTTCATGAAACGTCGTTGTTATTATATTCGATAGTTCGATCGAACGATTGATTTATCATTCTTGCGCAACTAGTCTTGGTCCAGCTTAGTTTTAACGTAAGTGCACACCTTGCTGAAGTCACTGTACTAGCAGCAAAACGAAAGGAGTACAGACAAAAGGTGCAAGTTAGATTAATTTAATAGTTGAATAAATAAAAACAAATTTTATTTATTAACTTAATACGTACTGTATTTCCGTGTACAATACATCTTTACAGGCATGCAGTACAGTAGATTCTAAGGTACTATATGCTCAGGGCTGTTTGTTAGGCTTTGTGAACTGGCAGTTTATAGTTGTGTCGGGCGTTACATTGGTGCAGGCACAATAAAATGCGCAGCGGGAGAACATGCCGTCACATAAAACTATACAGCAAATCTCGCAGTGCCGACAATTCTCTACTGTCGCTTGTTTTGTACGTGTGTCTCGGTGCACCGTCCGTCCCCGCCTTAACCCACTCTATACTCCTTTTAGTGTCCACTGAACTCTATGCGGATTTGTCTCGATTCAGAATAATCCCGAAGCTAAAGCATATCGCCTTTGAACGGAACGTTAAAAGTTAGTCAGGAGAAATATTTTCCCTAAATTAAAAGAGATTCAGAATTGTCACCAATAGCTACGGTTACTTTAGGCCCAGTACCAATTCATATTTTTGATTTATTATTATTTACCATTTAACAGTAATACCAGCTCTGATAGGATTAGAAACTGGAAACCTCGTGCTTGTGATGAGCCATAGAAACGCCATATAAACAAAATGGCATGGCTATACGCTCTTTTGATTCAGTACTATTTGTAAATTATTAATTGAAAAATTTAAACTTAGAAATAATCACAATTTTTAAAAAAGTGGGAATTCAGATTTTTAATAGTTTAAAAAAATCTTTGAGATCCTTTCAAATTATTAAATATTATTTAATATTATATTACTGTTGGTAGAGTCAATATTATTAATTATCTTTCAAATTATTGTTTCTGACGGTCTTGATTTTTGCAGTAAAGCGCCTCTCACACCGATATATATAATGATCGTGTAAGGTGAATTTCAAAATACTGACAGTATCACGAATTGCCAGTATTAGTGATTATGTGAGGGAAATGGACACGAATTTCAAAGTTTTTTTCATATATTCATAACGAGAAACTATCCATTTCGACGAAGTGCCGTCACTGTTCGCTGATTGGGGTTTGAAATTACATTCCGTTTCACTTAATTTATAATTTAGATTTTTTATAGAAACGTGACATGTTTTAAATGAGCCTTTCAATAATGCCCTTTTCACATCATTTCCTATTTAAATAAAAGGTTTTTGAAAATGGAGATTTGAATGAGTCGCCACTAGATCCGCCAATCTCAATCAGTAGAACAAGGAAGGCTGTGGACGATTTACGCGCTTTTATCGAGCGTTGTGATGATGTTAACGGCGATTTTTTTTCTTTTTTACATAATATAAAAAACATAATTGATGTAGAGAATTAAAATTGCATGAAACGAAAAAAAACTGAATTCTTTGTTTAAATAATTGATTGTTTAAATAAATAAATAAATAATTGATTCTAAATGAATAAATGAATAGATAAAAAATTTATGTCATCTCTATTGAACTAAATGCATCCTCTATAAAATCCGCAAACCTCGGTAAGTTAAAAATTTTACTGTGACAACCTCTGTAACTTCAACTCTCGATAAGTAAAAAACTCGATAACTTAAATTTTTTAACGTTTCCCCTGGATTTTAACTTATCGAGGTTCTACTGTATATTTTGAAATTTTTAAGCAGCAAGCGAAATTTTGTGAAGTTTAATGCTTAATCAGAGCTAATAAAAACACTAATAAAATGAATTTTGCGACCACCGTTCGAAAATTCATATTTTACAATTTGAAGGATCTGTTACCTTAACATATTATCGATTTATAAACTTTATGCATGTACTCGGTTGTGAATACTGGTTTAATGAAATAAACAAGACTAACAAAATCAACTTCATTATTTTCCAATTATATCTATTTTCATTTTATTTATAGTTCAGTGATTCTGGATGAAATTCTTTACGTCATTGCTTGTCAGCTCGAGCTTTAATCCAATTTCAGTATTAACCTTCTTACCAACTCGAGCCACATTTTATATTTAACTGTAAAACTTAAAAAACAAACGACGAGTTTTGAGCTACGAGATTGCTTCGAAAATAAAAACATGACTGAAAAAGATTTGAAATTAATGTCTCCGTTTTCAAGTTTACATTTTACCATTCCAGCTTCTCTAGTAGGAAATGGTTAGGTCAAAATTCACTTTACAAAATTTTTTGATATTTTTTTGTTTTTAGGACTCCTCAGTCCAAAAAATATATTTTTGGAAAAAATCTATTCGTCTGTTTGTTTGTCTGTGAGCACGATATAAGTCAAACAGGTGAGCCGGTCGAAACCAAATTTTGGCAAAATATTCGACATGTAAATATGAAGAGCCCAATCGTTTTTGGAGACAATTGGCGCACGCGCAGGAAGAGCTTTAACGTTGTTTATTCTCTTTATTATTATGGACTCCAATACGGCTGGACTGATTATGATGACATTTTCAGCCAATCTGCAGATTAGCCTATCGGGTGATCCTGTAAGGTTTGGTAGCGATCGGATCAACATATTTTTTTTTTGTTTTTTGGCAATTTTGATTTTTCTTCGATTTTTGAACATTCACAATTAAAAGCGATTGAATTCGCGCAAATTCAATACACGTTGAGAATTTTATGATAATGATTTCCATCTTTTATAGGTATAGATAATTAGTGTTATCCGTGCGACGCCAGACCGGGGTATAAAGGTTTAAAATAAAGATAAAAATATTAAATAAAACAATTAATTTGGTTTTGAGGAGAATCGAATTTTGTAACTTAAGGTGGGCCATATTGACCATCCGACATATACCATTTCGCATTGCAACCGAAGATTAACTGAATGCAAAATAATTCTGTTTGAAATTCAAGATAACATTTTAGAAAACTCGACTATATCTCGCTTTAGCGGAGATAATTCGATTTCTTAACTTAATGTGGTACGTGCTTTAGAACATTTTTACTATCCCCACACTTAATTATGTTGAACCAGCTCCGAGAATGAAAAAAAAGTAATAATTGAATCTCTCTAAAAGCCTTTAAGTACTTAAGTTTTATGGTCTATGAAAATATATTATGGATGAAACTGCTGTTGAAAAATATGTTCCTACATAACACTAATAGAAAATAATATTATGATTTTGTTGTAATATTACGTGCTATTACCACAGTAGTTCCATTATCTTCATAAACCATCCATGTTTCACTGTCTTATTCTGACTGACTCTGCAGAAAATTCAGAAGAGATTCTGTTGGTCGGATTTTGTCTTCAAACATTCAATTTAATTGACAAATTACATCGCGCTGTACCAATTCCACATATAAAATCACTGTTTATCTATCAATGGTTTTTTTATAATATAACATGATAATAAAGGTAATGTTTGTTCAAATGTGAACTGTTAAACAATTTGCAAAATAAATGAACACCAGCTAGTTGCAAAAAATAACATATATTTCATGTGCAATGGTATTACGGCTCGTGTGACTATTAAAACTCGTTAACACTCATTTTATACATAATTTAACAACTCGCCGTAATATAACCCATTACAACACTGGATAATACAATCTACTATTTATGCCCTTTAAGAGTAAAATATTGAAGATGAATTTTCATAGAAATTTGAGATTTTCGAAACGTGAGCATGTACATTTTACAATATAAGGGGGCATATTGAATAGCTGGTAAACAGTCACTTTAATGTCCATAACCTAATTTTTATATAACGTTTCGTCGATATTATAGTATCTCGACTTTATCAAGAACTCAATTAGTTCACTAAAAATCAAAAAAGGAAATATCGATGAAACGTTGTATAAAAATTCGGTTATGAAATTCCTATTTTTTTTTTAATATTCTATATTATGAATGTTAGTCAGAAATCAATAAGTAATAATATTTTATTTATTTCTAGATACTTATGTATACAAATATTCTGTCGATGGATAAATATATTTTTCTTCATACCCAGTCGAAAGTACCAACTTTCGGCTTCGATTTTAAGGTAGAAAGCTTAACATTTATGCACTGTTGGAATTACTCGCATGCCATCTGTAACGGCGGGCCGAAACAGTTTTCTCGTGTTTACTGATACGAAAGTACGTACAGTCAAAGCCCTCTAAGTGCACAGCTCGGAACCGAGCCCATCCTTTAAGTGCACACTTCCCCTACGATCTTTTTCATCCCCACTCTTCTAACTCCTATAGCTATCTTTATTCAATCAGATGCTATAAACAATATCTCTAAAACTCTATGAATATGATGGAAATGGAAAGTTTGAAAATAGCGCGCTTACGGTCGCACGTGATTGGTCGCAGATTATTCGAAGTGGGGGCTGGGGAACGTGCACTTAGAGGGCATGCACTTAGAGGGCTTTGACTGTACCACGTAGGTACTTTCGACCGGGTATGTAGAAAAAACCGGCCAAGTGCGAGTCGGACTCGCGCACGAAGGGTTCCGCACTATTATCTATAAAAACGGCAAAAAACTCATGTCTGTTGTATGGGAGCCCCACTTAAATATTTATTCTGTTTTAGTATTTGTTGTTATAGCGGCAACAGAAATACATCATCTGTGAAAATTTCAACTGTCTAACTATCACGGTTCATGAGATACAGCCTGGTGACAGACGGACGGGCAGCGGATTCTATTAAGAGTCCCGTTTTACCCTTTGGGTACGGAACCCTAAAAATAATATACACCATACGGCCAGAAAGTTGAAATTCCTGCACTGCGCAACATGGGTATGATACCCTTGGATTCGCCTCGGTAATCATGTTACGCGCTGTGCAGGAATTTCAACTTTCTGTCTTTACGGTGTAATATACTATTAGATTATAGACGTTCGATCAGCGTCTATCAATACAGGTAAAAATCGTTGACCACAGTTAAGTGATCAGAAATCGACTTATTATGCTGATTCATGAAAATCTTGTTTCAACGATATTTTCTCGTAAGTTGAAATAAACTCGAACGAGAACGCATATGGTCGATCCCGCCTGGGTCAACAGCTACAAAACCCCATTTTAAATGAGGGTTGACGAGGTGTTATGTGTTACATGCAGTATAATGAAGTAACGTTTGACATTTTCTCATATTTTATTTATAAACTCGACAGTACTTCAGGGCCGGATTGAGAGTTCGGAAAAGAGTTAAAGGAAGGACTCAAGGTTAGTAGATTAGAGGTCGGTATCTTCAGACTAAGCATGGTGCGCACGGCAGAAGTTATACTTCTTTGGCGTGATCGCAATAATTTATATTCACAGTATCGTTAAAGATGTACATTGATAAAATAAAATGGTGTCTCATTTTCGTTGCATTGAGTAACAGGTTTCAAGTGACGTCACAAGCCTACTTTCCCCGTCTTCTCTCCCATCTGGCCTAGTCCCGCTTTAAAACAATGTTACGCTTAACCTTTGTAATCTATTGACCTTGCCAAAGGTTGTTACTTGTACGTAGACTGCAGTCGGTTTTTAATTAACTATAACTTTCTTATTTATTGATATTTTTAAGAATAAAAAAATATGAAAACATTCTCTTTACTTCGTATATGGTGGTGTTGATCCAATAGAATGTCACGTAAAGGAAGATTTGATTGAGGATCAATAAATAAATAAGCTTCACCAAAGTTTCGCTAGTGGTCAACGTTTCGAAAAATTTATTTTCATCTTCAGTGTAAGGCCCTGAAGATGAAAATAAATTTTTCGAAACGTTGGCCACTACCGAAATTTTGGTAAAGCTTATTTATTTATTGATTCTCAACCAAATCTTCCGTTACGTGACATTCTTTTTGTCTCCATTAATCTATTCCAATAATCAGTGAATAATAGAACAATATCCAATTGATAGTAATATATTTTCCACTGATAGTAGAAGCGTTAAGGTCACCCCTGGTCTATAGAAAACAATAAAGGTATATAATGCATAAGTACACTTTGCTATATATAAACTTGCATACTACGTTATATAATGTGTTAAACCTAACACCTTTACATTTACCTAGGGGATTTTGGGAAATGCCTATTAATAAATATCTATCCAAGCAAAAGTTAAACGCCGTTTTATAAATGTTAAGCATCGCTTGCTATAAATAAACAAAATTATAACATCAAGAGGTAAATTTTAACTTAACATAATTTAATCAGCTATAAAGTTTTTTTAACGTAGTAATAACAAATTCGAAGAACTGCGAAGGACGGAAATAATTTCGAGTAGGTAAAATTAATTTTCAAGTTCCGTAAGGAAATTGGAAAATGTCAAAAGTTCGAAATATCGTGTCCGAGATAAAGTCAGATTCTGATTGATCTACCGCGTCTTTACATAAAAATGTGAATTTCCGCATAGCGGCTGTGCATGAACATTTTCACCAATTCTTTGCAGATTATAACCTAGATCAGCCATCCTCAGTGTAGGGATGTCGGAAAATCCAAAAAGTATCGATATATATCGTATGGATATTTTTTTCAAGTAGCTATCGATATCGGTACCGATATATTTTTTAAAAAATATCGATATATCAATATATCGGCACTCAAAGAAATTTTGTATATACATACTGGCTAGCTCGATATAATCTCAAATAGCAATTAACGGACATTATTTCTAATAAATCAAATAATAAATAATTATCTGAAATCAAAAACAACGATCAGAATTTTTTTTTTTTGTTCATTAATCAATACATTTAAGAGCAGATAATTTTAGAGATTAATCGAACAATTAATAAAGCCAGGGACGGCGAACCTATGGCATGCGTGCCAGATATGACATTCGACAGAAAATTGTTGGTACAGCATGAATTGAGGTGTAAATCGAAATAATTAAAAATATTCTAGATGTAGAAATGAAATGAAATATTGCATATTTTGACTGTTTATTATTCCGAAAATATCGAAAACTGCACTGAAAAAGAACCATTGTTTTTACACATTACGTAAAAACACATGTTTCTTTTTCAGTGGAGTTTTTGATATTTTCGAAATAATTAAACAGCCATAATCAGTCGCGGTAGTACCTACATACAAGTGTTGCTACTGGAAAAAAATATCGGTTTTCGATACTCGGAATTTTATATCGATATATAGAAATATTCAATATCACCCAAAAATATCGATATATCGATATTTTTTCAACATCCCTAACTCAGTGTGCTCCGCGAGGACTCCACCGAAATAATGTCAATTTAAAGAGCGAAATTCCGACTTAAACAGTTGGTCAAAAAAACCTCCCATTAAATCGAAACGCAGTTTTATCAATTTCTAGTGGAATTAATACAGTGTTATGTAAAGAACGTATTTTTGTATGACTTTCATTAAAGAATGAACAAAAAACTTATTACTTATTTTAGGACTCCGTAAAATATTTAGTGTTTCCAAAGGATTCCGTAGCAAAAAAAGTATGAGAACCGCTGACCTAGATAATAAGAACATTGTATAAGCAACGACATTCCAAATTCTTTTGCAAAAGTTATTTACATGGCTGGAAAGCAAGTTTATAAGTTATAAAAAATTTAAAAAATCACGTTTATCTAAAATAGGAAAAAACTATCTTGTGATCGTAATATGCAATTTTTCTCATACATCTATGAAAATAAGATAATTTTGTAAAAATACTAAAATTGTAGATTTGACTGTAAAATAACATTTCCCGGAAGTAATCTAATTCCCAGATGTTTTCAGGGGAAAGGGGCATGATTTTCACATTAACCCATGTTAACATATAAGTTTTTATAAAAATTGTATATCTTTTGGAATTATGTCACCTTACCTACTAAGGCGGATTAAAAGTTGGGGGAAGTAAATATTCTACCTAAATAATATATTTAAAACGCAAGCCGTTTTCTTTCGATAGTCCTGCCAGCGATCCTTGCACAATCGATTTGCATAATTTTTAAATTGAAACTTTTTGAACACAGATGTGTCATTATTATTTTTCTTTTTATTAATGTTGTTTATTATTCTGAACACTCATTTAAAGACCGCGCACACTTGTCAAGCATGGAACAGCACAATCAACATACTACAAACTCATTGCACTAGACCAACACAAACCACAACAATTCGCTATCACTCGTTTTTAATATAATGTCACATTCGTCATAATATCACACACTAGAAATATAACAGCTACGATAATAAAGTTAGTTTCAATTTAATAAAACATTTTTTTGATAGTGGATTTATGATGCAATTCTGTTTTGTCAGAATTAAAGTTTACAGCACTGTTTCTGACTTCTTTTAAGGGGGTATTCTGGTCTAGGGGCCTAAATTTAAGACGTTTTTCCGCGTAGGATTTTTTTACATAAAATTTATTGATATTTTAAAAATACAAAATAATTTTGAAAAAAATAAAAAATCAAAAATTCGAGATCTTGTGAAGTGGGGGCCAAAAAAAATGTGTGTCGCGGTTGACATGATTCCAACCCTTGTGGTGTTCTAAATAAAAAAAAAAAAACAAAAAAATCTTGATTAGTAGAGATGTCGCTGTAACCCGGACCTTGGAAAAAGAATTTAATATTTTTTTCGCAAAATGGCGACGATTTGAAAAAAAAACTTTTTTTTCGGTCCCTTTCTTTTGACCTTTACGAATTTTTTAAAAATAGTAAAAAAAAATCTTTTAAAATCCAAGGTCCCAAATAGGTATAGAAGGATTTCACAAAATCGGTTAATTAGGACTTGAGGTCGAAAAAAGTATAATTTCGAGAAAATCGCGTTTAAAGTTTCAGGCAGCGCAACTCAGATAGTATAAGTACTTTTAATACTTACATTTTATTAATCGGTCACAAAAACAGTTGTAACTCTGAAAATAATCCGAATTTCCAAAAATCCCTCTAGTCTCATATTCTTAAAGGTCTAGACTTTAAAAATATGAAAACAAAAAAAGAATCGATTTTTTCAAATTTCTATAGACCAGAATACCCCCTTAACTTCGCTAATGTTAAATTTGTTAGAAAGTGACAAAAAATCTACATTTTTACATTTAAACGGCAACACTACCAAAAATTCAGAATAATATTTTTGAACACATTTTATGATTTATTCATAAAAGAGGAAGCGTAATATAATTTATTCATTGTTCTTGTCTTCGGGGTCACTGAAACGTTGAATTTTCGCTCTGAATAAAAAACAACTGTTTTCCTTTCCTGTTTACCTCTAATTTGAATATAAGTTATAAAATCAACAAGTGCTGTATTCTGGGCATACCTGTAAGTACGCACAAAACGCAGGTTAACATCGGGGCTTTGATACCGGAATTTTGGACATTTTTAAACAAACCAATTCCGGAACTGAATAAATTAATATTGAAATATCGGAATTAACAAAACGATTAAAAATTAACACAGTTTTAATTTGCCGACCAAAAAATTTACGAATAATTAATGAGCTTTCTAGCATCATTTAAAAGACACTAATATATAGATATAGATATATTTATTGCCAAAGCAATAGGATCAGATTCATTCGACGGAATGATCTTCCATCTGTCCTTATTACAAAAATATATACATACAAATTATTACAGTCTATAGAAACAACTCAAACAGTAATAAATAGTACTTAAACTAACACTATGGAAGCAAAGTAATTACCTAGATAGGCCAATGATTTAGCTGCTCGTTTAATAGAAATTTTTGAATTTGAGTTACATTAATATTGCTTTCGTGACAAGGAACTATGTCATGAAGGTCATTTAATAATTTAGCTATAGTTTGCTATTATATTATGAAACGTCCATAACTGCAACAATGGGAGTTTCATAATATAATAATAAACGATAGTTATTTATTTGCAATATTAGAAATATTAGAAATTATTCTAATATTGCATTGTAACTTCAACAGTATGTAACATTTGTATTATGTGTTTATAAACACTAATATATGTTGGTTCTGATCTTAACTATCTATGCATTACATATATAATTAATATCATCTAATTCTAACATTATTTAAAACAAAAATAAATAGCTATCGTCTGTTATTTTATTGTTTGAAATTACAATGCAATATTAGAAATTATTCTAATATTACAGCGTAACTTCAACAATGAGTAACATTTGTATTGTGTGTTTATAAACACTAATATATGTTGGTTCTGATCTTAGCTATCTATGTGTTATGTATATAATTAATTTCATTTAAATATCTAAACTATTAGGTTATAATCAATAGGCTTTGATTTTTTATGATCAAAAATAATCTTTTCCTACTACCTTTCGCCGAGAAATGATAATTCCTATACCGGCCATCTTGTTAAGGTGTTCTATAGTTTCCTTTAATTAATTCCAGATAAATATCGAGATAATTTCTGATTGAAAACCATGGCCTATCAACCTCCCTATGCTCTCATAGTTGGCTACCTTATTCTAATTTCTAATAATTCCTTCATTCACCCATTGCTATTAAGTTGAAGTTTAAAAACTTGGCAATATAACGGGAAGTATGGTAGATAGAAAATTAGTAATGGAATCGTTATGACGCAATATCGACAAACGAATGTTAAATATATTATTATTATCATTATTAGTAAATTTAAGCATTAGGCAAACATCGATATCCCAAGATCTTGGTCCTTTTACACATTATTTTTATTTTTTTATTTAGTCACTTTACCCGTACCTTCGCTCGCGTTAATGTCGGTTTTTGATGTGTAAATAAAAAACAAAAATACAAAGAGGGTAAAATTTTTGCATATACACTGTACACAAATGAATCATATAATGCACCCCTCAAATTATTATCAAAATAATGATTCATTCAAGCCAAAGTTAGTAGATTACACATGTTGTCTTGTTCCGTTGGATAGTAGTGGGCTGTTGTTTATAAACTTTAATGGCTGTATTTAACAAATGCAAAAGAAATCAAATATTGATTTATTTGCAATAAATTAAATTTTTAAGGTAAGAGATTTTCACAGTCATGGTTAAATATAAATGACATTTGAGATATTTCATAAAAATATGAATGGTCCGCCAATTGACGTCATTCCCGCGACTATAGTGATTGGTCAGATAAAACGAGTCAGCCTCTGTTATTTATGAGCCTTGCATTCGATCATAATCATGATAATTATTGTGATTAAATAAACAGTAATTGTTTCGTGAAGTGACCAATGCGAAATAATATAATGGGGGGATTTTATGAAGGGTGTCGGTGTTTTTTTGCCAAATACAAATGTAACAACTGGAAATAATTTTTCTTTTGTAAACACATGCTTATTTAATTGTTTTACAATAAAATTTAAGAGAGACTATATAGCAAACTCGTGCGAATACTTTGCACCGCTAGTGGTCAGTTACGTAATATAATAGGGTGGAAATACATTTTATTCTATTCTGGATTTTTTCATACGTTTATAGTCCGTAAGAGTTCTCTACATGAGCAGTAGTCGCTAATGTTTGCAATGATTGTTATAGAAACATTCATTGTTACAATGCCATATTAGAAAAAAATATTTTTGAACAAGAGTCACCGTCGGGACTCAAACTCGAATCTTTCCACTTTCGCGGCGGAATGAGTTTTCAATTATTCTACGGTGCGATATCTCAATAGTCAATTCTTCATAATAAAGCAATTCACATCATGCGAGAGCCGATTTTAACTCGGTAACGCAGTACAGTCAAAGCCCTCTAAGTGCACAGCTCGGAACCGAGCCCATCCTTTAAGTGCACACTTCCCCTACGATCTTTTTCATCCCCACTCTTCTAACTCCTATAGCTATCTTTATTCAATCAGATGCTATAAATAATATCTCTAAAACTCTATGAATATGATGGAAATGGAAAGTTTGAAAATAGCGCGCTTACGGTCGCACGTGATTGGTCGCAGATTATTCGAAGTGGGGGCTGGGGAACGTGCACTTAGAGGGCGAGTTCGTGTGCAGTAAGAGAGCGTGTGCATTTAAAGAGCGTGCACTTAGAGGGCTTTGACTGTAGTAAGAGTTACGAATGAATTAGATAAAAATTTCCATTTATCTATTTATTATTGATATTCTATTCGATTCTATTCTATTCTGTTCTATTCTATTCAGAGGCTTCAGCTCCATTACATGTCATATTACCGAAAATTGTTAAAATAAACAGATTGCCACCAGATGGCGAGATCTGTTTTTTCTAAATGTTATTTTCTGTAATGAAATTATTAAAATTTTTAAACTATAACTTTTTAATACAAACATTAATTTTAAAATATTAACCTATTTTTCATTATTAGAGAGAAAACTAATCTCCAAAATATTAGGCAATTAGGGAGATATTTCATACCGACAAAAAACAACTTTGAGAAATAATATATACCGATAAAGAGTGCATCTGCCAACTTCGGAGTTCGGGTGCAGGTATGTGAACCCAGCTTTACTTTGGCGCAATAATATTATGTAAGTGTGCAGAGAGCGTATTTATAATTAACAGTTTATTCATTTTTCTTTCTTCTTTTCTATAGAACACTTTTGAGAGCGGCGGTAATGTAGTAATTTTGTTGTACCAACGTATACAAAATAAAATCCTTAATACCTGCGAAACAATGCTAGCAGCTTGCAAAAGCTTTTATTTACACGAGTGGTGTTTTGTTTCTAAAGTGGCTATTTAAATGGATGAGGAAATTTATCTCTTATGTTATAATTAATATTATACAACCCCTCTGTCTTTAAAAAAACACTTTCTTTTCTTAATTTGCATTCATTTTGTAATAATTATAAAAGAAAAACTAGGTGCGTGTAAATCTCAAAGGCGTGAAGTAAAATTTTATGGGTAAACGTTTGCATTATCTGTTAATAAACACTAATATATGTTGGTTCTAAGCTTAACTATATATACACGTAATTTCATCTAAATATCACAGGTGGCTATATACTTGGCGTTTTGCTACAGTCAAAGCCCTCTAAGTGCACGCTCTCTAAATGCACACGCTCTCTTACTGCACACGAACTCGCCCTCTAAGTGCACGGTCCCCAGCCCCCACTTCGAATAATCTGCGACCAATCACGTGCGACCGTAAGCGCGCTATTTTCAAACTTTCCATTTCCATCATATTCATAGAGTTTTAGAGATATTGTCTATAGCATCTGATTGAATAAAGATAGCTATAGGAGTTAGAAGAGTGGGGATGAAAAAGATCGTAGGGGAAGTGTGCACTTAAAGGATGGGCTCGGTTCCGAGCTGTGCACTTAGAGGGCTTTGACTGTATTCAAGCTCGCCTCTTGGGTATTATTTCTATTAAGCGAACAGAAAAGGGCGTGTCAGTCGAGTTTCCCCTCAACTCACTACCTGCAAGCCAATCCAGTTCGATTTCCTTCTATAGCAGCTTCCTTTCACCCACTCCTGACGATGTCGTCACGTTGGATTTTTTCGTTGCATAAACGAAATTACTGTTATCGCAACTAAAAAAGTTGCACTCAAATAATTAAATTTTTTCTAAATACTGTGTCTGGTTTTCTCTAAAAATATTAAGAAGAACGTCAGTATTAAGTCAGCGTGTAACTCTTCATTGTGTTATAAACCAAATGACTAGCCAAGAAAATGTACTAATCATTATTTTAAAAACTATATTATATGTAATTTAAAAAAATATATAAATATTCTGATTATGATAATTAACGGTTTACTGCACTACTGTACGGAGTTTTTTTAATGTAGGTAATAATATAAACTTGGTTCTATCAAGACTGGTACCGTACGCTGTAAAATATTAGTATTTAAAATAAATGACATATTTTAATTTGCAATGACACACACTCAGCATTATTTCTAGTTATTATGAAAAACAATAAATAGGCGTACCCCGTTTAACATCGTTTACTACCTACATAGTACACAGTGCTTATTTGTTGCTTTTTGTAAAGATTTTTGTAAGCATTTGAGGTTTAAATGCTTTTTTTAAGAATAAGGTAATCTTATTATTTGTTTCATATCCCCCGCTTGGGCGCCAATTTAGAGGAGAATAAGCCACAATATTAATTGCAAATGAGCCCAGCTTGTTATTTCAAATTGTTTGATAACAATCGAATACAGTTGATTCCTTGTTTATTAATGTAGTAATTTCAAGTGGGGAAACGATTATTTTGTGTTAAAACGTTTTTATTTCTTTTATGAATTATTTTGAGGAAAACATTTCTACTCAAAAAATATGTTTGACGAAAATCTTAATTCTGGTCGAACTGTATAACAAACAGTGGACTCAGTTATTCTGGCTTTAAAACACAAGTTTGTGAGTGGGTGAAAGAATACAGAACTGTTTGAACATCGTCTGACAAATAGTAATTTGTCAGAACATTTTGTCTTGTTAAAATTTCGACCGAAAATACGTAATTGCGATGTCGGGATTGTCGATTTCAATTACATAGTGCGAAACGGGGTATGCCTGTGCATATAATAACCGGAGTGCAAGAAGTTTTTTCATCGGATAACGAATATATATTAAGGCAACGTACAATATTTATGTAGATTCATAGTCCTGCAAAAGTGCATTGTAATACAATATCTCTAATACCAGGAGTATGCACTACCTACCAGCTCATAGCACATTATATTATACTCCTCATTTTGACTTAATATATCACAAGTGTAGAGCCAGGAATTAAATACACTCATATAGCATAACTCAAGCTACATCACTATGACTATAAACTGTTGGTTTCTTAAAAGAGGGCAACGTTGCTTAAAAAAAAATAATCACCCGTCATTAATATAAACACTATCTTATTGAGGTTAGATATTCTAAAGTTTGAGGAATAGTCCAGTTCTTTTATTTACTGGACGTGCCCCAGCTTAAGGTAGTTGTCGTGGTACAATATTGTCAAAAAGTTATAGATTATACCCGCCACAAAATTATACTAGCTTGTAGCTAAGTGATCCATAATTTGTACGCAAGACTGTACCCGTGGAAACGTAACCCATACAGTATTCATATGCATGTATACTTTTCTATAAATTGTTGAACTTTAAACAGGTATTTATAAATAATTAGACGGTCAAAAAATGTTTCTTATTTTTTTTTAAACTCATAACAAATGCATTAAAAGACTGTCAGTTTTTGGAAAGTTTCTGACAGTTATTTCTTTTTTAATAAATAAGAAACTGGTTCAGAACTACAGAGATCGTATACAATCAATGTTAATTATCCAATTTTTAATTGAATTTATCTCGGATTATATACGGTCGATCGACTTCAAATTTTCAGGCTAATTGTATTATCATGTCCTTAATAAGTATACAAAAATTAAGAATTTTCTGACGGTGTGCCTTAACCACGACAACTATCTTAAGAATTAATGTGTTAATTTCTCTCAGAAAAGTAAATATAAACAGCCCACATCTATACTCTATCCTCCTCACTCACTTGTGGGCAATCTCTATTTCTCTCAACATAGTACCTACATAAAACTAGGCCACATGCATACTCTATCCTTCTCACTCAATAAACCGAAAAAAATCTACAACGATATATGGCGATCAATATAAATCGATGGTCCAGCCTATACCCAAGGAGGATAAAGGTAAAGAAAACGCATCTGTGTATATTTGACACGGATTAAAAAAGGAGGATCTTTTTATAGATTTAGTCGAGCAAGTGTCAAAGTGAAATGAAGCGAAATATAAGAACTGTCATTGTTAAATAATAATAATAATGCCTTTAACGTCCGTTTTTCGACTTTATGTCATAACAGACGCCATTCGCACCATTACTATTTCCCATCTACCACACTTCCCGTTATTTTTCTACATTTTTAAAACTTCAACTTAATATGTAATAGAAATGGGCGAATGAGGGAATTATAGGAAATTAGGATAATGTAGGTAATTTTTGAACTAGGAGTTTGATCGGTAATCGGCCATGGCCTCAAATAAGGAACCATCTCGATATTTATCTGGAATTAATTGAGGGAAACTATGGAAAACCTTAATCAAGATGGCCGGTACAGGAATTACCGGTTCTCGGCGAGAGACGGTAGGAAAGAGCCCCAGCCACATCTGCCCCTGCCGGGATTCGAAGCCGGACCTCCCGAATGCGAGTCTACCACTACTCTACCTAGCTCGGTGTCATTGTTAAATATGTTGGATAAAAGTATATTTGAACAAAAAAATACTGTAAAAAAATTATTTTAATGTAAAATTTTATGGTAAATTAAAAATTCTTTAAAATGATAAAATAAAAACCTTCTGAAGTCGAATTTTATACTCCAGATAATTTCGTACTGAGAACAGGGCTTTCCCCAGTTTAATCAGATCTTGGATCTTTAAGTTATTAAAAAAAATTGGAAATATTAATTCTTGACTACGTTCAAAACAAAAACAGAAACTACTCTCTCTCTCGCTCGTATTGGACCGGATCCAGCACCAGTGTTCGGCGATGCCCAACTAGACGGCAGGTCTGATTACCGCGATTTTACTGTATTTCACCGTTGTATTACCGGCTTTGACGTAACGTATCCACCTGCTGAGACACGGACAGTGTATTCAGTGTATGTGGAGTAAAACCACTATGTACACCAGTGTAGTAGAATACACAGTGGATGTGTTATGCAGTGCTGGTGATGGTGCACCGGTTGCAGTGAGTTAGACATGAGGCTAACGTGTTAATTAAAACAATACACCGGCTGCACTCTGAGGCCTGGACGGGGCTTGCGTTTCTCTCAAAATGTATGCCCACTGCACACATCCTCTGCATACGTGATTCATTATGAACGTATACAGTGTGTTCGCAAAATCGAGGACCGTAGAGCAAGACAAAAGAAATCGACTAATTTAAATATCTGTTCAAATACGTTTAAAGATTATAAGTCCAAGGAGCTAGTCATGTCTATTGAAAAATCACCGTGTACGGGGTTCCGTTTTAGGAGACAATAATAATAATAACAGACATATATATATATATATATATATATATATATATATATATATATATATATATATATATATATATTATATATATATATGTATATATATATAATATATATATATATATATATATATATATATATATATATTATATATATATATGTATATATATATAACAGACGCCATTCGCACCATTCATCTACCACTTCCCGTTATTTTCTACATTTTTTTCAACTTCAACTTATGTAACAGCAATAGACGAATGAAGTAATTATAGGAAATTAGGATAAGGTAGGTAATTTTTGAACCGGGAGTTTGATAGCTAATCGGCCATGATAAGGAACCATCTCGATATTTATCTGGAATTAATTGTGGGAAACCATGGAAAACCTCAATCAAGATGGCCGGGACAGGAATTATCGTTTCTCGGCGAGAGGCAGTAGGAAAAAGTCCCAGCCACATCTGCCCCCGCCGGGATTCGAACCCGGTACCTCCCGAATGCGAGTCTAGTGCTACTCTACCCAGCTCGGTCTTTTTAGGAGACAATAAAACTGTGTTTAGAGGTAAAAGTAAATAAAAAATTATGCAATATAAAACTTAAAAAAGAAAATATTAATCTCCTTCGCAGAAAAGTCACTAAAAAGAGGAAAATAATTTTGAGGTCAGAGCCTATTTCATGACTCCGACCTCAAAATTTCATTATTTTCCTTTTTTTAGTACCGTTTCTAAAGGAGATTAATATATTTTTTAATTGACTTTTTTTTGTAATTAATATAAAAAGGACTAACTTTTTAATGAATAATTGTTTAACTTAAATTTATATTTACATGTGTATTTTAACTTTTATATCTACTTGATCAAAACATTTAATAGTTATAAAGCTCGAAAAAGTCCCAAGCAAGGGACGAAACGTCGCTATAAATAACAAATAAGTGTTTACTTAAAAAGTCCTTTTTCCCGACAAATCATTTTTATATTTTGAAAAATGTATATATCAGATCCTTTTGATGTTAATAATTATAAATATTTTAGAGGAATTAGGATCAATGAAATTAAAAGACAAATTATTATTTCACAACGTTTCGTATTAAATTAATACTTCATCAGGTGATCTAAAATAAAATAACAAGACAATTTAACAACCAATAATAAAACAAATAAATAAATATTAAACATACCTTAATTAATTGTCTTAATAACTAGATTTATTTCAATTATCTTGTTATATTATTTTAAGATATCATCGAATTTTGCTGACGTCAAAACGTTATAAGCGGTTTTATTTCGCGATCATAAAAAGTTCCGTAGGTGTTATTTCAAACAATTAGGGTTAAGTAAGATGTGAGTTCCTACGATGCGTACGTTTAAAAACATTCTATATTTTTATTAAAATTAGCAGTCAGAAGTCCGTTGAGTGTTTTTGCCTTTTTTTGTTCTAGAATATTTTTGCATATTTCAGAACTGAAATAAATGCTATTGTACAACGAAATAATGCATGCAAATTCTATCCAGAAATGCTATTTAGAAATACGATATTTTCAAGTCAAACTATAATTGTTACTTATAACAAAAAAGACAGGTAAGTGTGCTTAGAACTCGCGCCCTTAGGATTCCGTACCGTTATAACACGTAATAATTCCACATAAAATTAAAAATTTATCATTTTTCTTTACTCATGCCAAATTGCAAGATTCTAGGTCAACGGGAATCAGCCTGTATATTTTGATGAGTGAATAAAAAAAAATATGAAAACACCAACATTGCTCTAACGAAAAGATAGACTGGATTGAGGAACAAACAACTTGGTCGTTGGAAAACTATTGTCTCCATACATCGACATAGGTCGCGTTCAGTTTACCAACTGCAAATAAGTTTATAAATCGCAAAAACATTATTTTTTTGTGATGTGACTACAAATTTACGATTTTCGGATTTTTTTCTTTAAGTATCTTGCCAAATTTCATGAGTCTAGGTCCACGGAAAGAACCCTACAGGTTTTGGTTTCCTTGCGAGTGTCAAAATATGTGGCATAAACGGCCGTATCTTTTGATTGCGTTGACTTAGAAGTTTGATTTTTTTCACAGTTCCAAGGGATTGCAGATCTGAGGTACAGAATCCTAAAAATGATGGCATTTGCTCGATGCTTTTGCAACTGGAAAGTGTGTTATATTTTGCAATTTAATTAACCGTCGTTTTCAAAATAAAACTCCACTATATTGTTGTCGTTGCCGTGTTTCATCCAAATTGCGTGCGGAGCCACGGGTACCGGTTAGTATTTTATAAAATAGATTTAAAAATATGTCTAAAGGCCCTAGTACACAGTGGTCTGTAGTGGGCCATTGTAGACCATCGCCATTGTGTACCTACAGCGGGTAATGGTCTGTAGTGGCGGACAATTGTGAATAGTGGTGCGCAATCCATTTGTTGTCGGTTTTTTTGACACACTTCAAAGGAATCGTGGCGTGGCGTGGTCTGTGGTGTTCACACAGTCGCCCATTGTTTAGACAGATACCTAATTTTTTTGTTGCGTGCTATACTATTTAAATTTTTAATCGCCCAAAATGTCAGTATCCTGGAGCAAGGAAGAGACTTTTAGGTTTATAATACTTGTAAACAGTATATAAATAAATAGCCGCGGCCGTAATTACTTCCACGTCCATCGCAAGTGCTTCGCCAGGCAGAAATGAGCCATGGGCCATTGTGTGAACACCAAGTGATAATGGCCGGCCTACAGTTGCACATTGCAAAGCATGGCCCACTACAGACCACTGTGTACTGGGGCCTTAAGTAATGTTGGCAATTTATTTAAATACTTAACGCGCACATACCTGTTCATATCAGATGATCAGGAAACGAGACGAAGCAGTGATCTGAAACAAGAAATAAGTAATAAATATGTAAATATCTACAATATGTTAATTTATTCGGGGTCTCAAATAATTATTTAAAATTTTTGTTACTTGAATTTCTCAATGATTTTTCCAGAATTTCTAGATCTGAGACCATGTTGAATCATAAACTAAAAACATTAACTAGTACTAGCCCTGGATAACCCTGGTAGTTTGTGACCTTAAAATTCATAGGTAGACGGGATTTAAAAGTTGAAATCGAAATAGTAATAAACCGAAACTTTTAATTATACTGTGCCGTGATAACCTTGGAAATAGTTGATTCAAAAAAATGTATATTTTGGATTAGGAATTTAAAATCTGGATTCAGAATCGAAGTTGAAACTCTGAATACGAATTCAACCCACCACTATTTTAAGAGTAGACTACCTGTGTTCTTCATCTTAAATCTTTTCCTCGCCTAAAAACGGTTACAGCTCTCCCGATGTTACTTTTAAAGACGAAGGGTCCGAGTAAATGTCAAATGACGAAGGAACCATACTACAGGTTTCATACTACAGGTTCTACAGGCGAATTTTTGTGAAAAAAATGTTTTGGACACGTGTAAAATATTGCGTAATTTATAAATTGTTTTAAAAAACTACGTTTTTCCATTTTTTTTTATTTCAATTTTTCGCCAACAGGATCTGTAGTGTGATTACTGGTTCTTCATTTGGCATTTAACCAAATCATTTAGATTTAGAAATAGCGACGGGACAACCGTGATCGTTTTTAGGCGAGAAGATTAGAAAAAAACATAAAAATGATTTGTCGGGAAAAAGGACTTTTTAAGTAAACACTTATTTGTTATTTAAAAATTTTTATATTAATTACCAAGGACAAAAAAGAAATAAAGTCAATTAGAAGAAAGCATTTTAGATGAAGACAGGGGTATGTTAATTTATTTATTCATATATGCCGTACCCTACCTACCCTTAAAAAAATAATAGATACAAAAATATATGAAGAATTATAATACTCCCTTATAATATGACCAATACTATTTCCGAATTTAATAATAAATGATTTATTGATCAACAAATCAATAAAGTAAACGAGCTCTGCAAAAATGTTTTTCAACTCCCGACCCTCTCGCATTTAACCTTCATGCTTACAACCTATATAAATGTTGCTAAACACATTCATAAAATAGTGTAAACACACCTGTACAATGTATGTTTGCACACATATTATAGAAGTGTAATAATTAATTATATTATGTTGTATTGTTGGCAGATAAATTCACGGCTACACCTACATAAATACCGCTTACTTGTTGGCCAATTTAACTTTAATTACAGTACATAATTAGTTTGCAGCCTAAACTAGTTTAAAGCGATATGCACGATTGTTCTCCATATATACAGGGTGTCCTCAGATCGCTCGCCTACGAACAGTAGGTACAGTGAATTAGAGGGAAAAAAAGTATCCCTGTAACGAGGTTGACTCTAATTAAATGATTAATTAGAGCGATTGTGATTCTTGATGACTGTTGGAGAAAGTTTGGATGAAAATTCGTGGCAAAGGATCAATTGAGAAGCAATACCGAGTTTAAAATTGGATTTATTTAGTGACGTTTCGATACACTTCGTACCATCTTCAGAGTTTCTGAAAATTATTTGTATCATAAAATTTGTAGTTTTTTTTTTATAATTATCATACTAATATTATAAAGAGGGAAGATTTGTATTTTTGTATGTTTGTAATGAATAAACTCAAAAACTACTGTGCCGATTTAAAAAATTCTTTCACCATTAAAAAGCTACATTCACCCTGAGTAGCATAGGCTTTATTGCTAGGAAATATTAGGGATCCTTACTAAAACTTTAGTAACGTAACCCAAGATCTAAAAAAAATGCCATAAAACATCTCTCGTCGCATGCGCTGCGGAAACTATTGATGATAGAACAAAAGTATGTTCTACAATATTAAAGAACATATCAATAACTACAAAAAACTTCCCGATACTTTATGTTCAACTATTATCGTTATGTCACAATAACCACTTTTTACATTTTAATAATTTATATAGATAAAAAACGATGTATATGTATAATCTATGGACTCCAAACGAGTAGACCATTTTTGATGAAATTTTCAGACAATCTTTAGATTAGCCCAGCGGGTGATCTTCTGAAGTTTGGTAGCGATCGGATCAACAGAATTTTTTTAATTTCTTTTTGGGAAATAAGATTTTTCTTCGATTTTTGAACATTCACAAATAAAAGCGATTGAATTCGCGCAAATTCAATACACGTTGAGAATTTAATGATAATGATTCTCATCTTTTATATCCTATATATTACATTTACACCCGAGCGAAGCCGGACTGGGCCGCTATTATAAATAAGGTTACAGTTGAGCAAAAACTTACCAAATGCTGTCAAATCATATCATAATTTGCACTGATTTTTCACTCGGCACGTGTAGAACATGATTAATTTTTAATTACTTGTTATTATAAATCATATCAGTATTTTCTCGAATAAAAATTGTGAACATGGTGTGGAGGCTTCACAGAAATTATTGTTAAAATGGTTAGGAATTAATAAAAGAAATATTGATTAAAATTAGTTTATACCGCACTGATAAAATTGTCACTAATTGAAAATGATGGTAACCACTCTAGATGTTTGTTATAACGGAACTGAGAGAAAATAATTATATGACTTGATGAACTTGATAAGAATGAACATGATATTTATGTAACAGGTTATATTTTGTCGATTAGCTTGCTATATATATTTGATAAATTCTCAATATCTGTACGTTTGTTGACACTATTTTAATTTTTTTTTAAAGAATACCATTATTAAGAAAATACGTTTGAAGTAATTGAATTCTTGGATTAAAATGGTAAGGTTATTGAAATCAAAATTGTGTTTATTGTTGAAACTGTGTTATACTAGAGATGTAAGATTAGAATTAGGGTAAAAATATTTTATCTCTATGTAATCTTGAGTAAAATATATAAACCACAGATATAATGTCAGCAGCAAGAAGTATCCGTAATTGATAGCCGAGATACCAGTTACTTCGATTATTTCATAACAAATTTTTTTAGAAAAATGCTCATTACGTTATAGTTTATAATACTAAATTAATAGACAGTAGGATAACTACAGTTTGCTATAATTCTTAACCCTACTGCCAGACTATGCTCCTTGCACTGCTCCTCGCTCTGCTCATCGCGCTGTCGCGATGTTGCCTTAAGCGGCCAGACACTGCTGTACTCGCGACGCTCCGCACTCGGCTTTCGCCTTTCGGCAATGTGGCAGCGCGCGCACTATGCCTTTCTTAGACCGCTTGATGCGTACTGAGTGGCGCGGGAGTATGTGGCCGGCTTACTCGTGCTTTTATTGCCGGTCCTTTGACTCGCGCACAAAAAACCGACAATCGAGGGAGCAGTGGGCTTGGCGAGGAGCATGACGTGCGGCATGACGCGTAACGCGGCCACACAACGTCTCTGCCTCCTTTCCTCGCTACTTTCCATGCCACTCGTCGAGTGTGTGGCTGAGGCATAAGGAATATTTAATGTTACAATGCTACATTAGAAAACAATATTTTCAAACACTGTCACCGTCGAGATTTAAACCCGCGGCGGAATAAGTTATCAGTAAGTTACTCTACAGCAGCGTTTCTAGACGTCCCGATTTTGGCGGGACGTCCCGATTTTTCAATTAAAATTAAATGTACCGCTCGGGACAGGCCCAGTCCCGCTTTTCGGGGATAACTCGACCGTGCGTAAATAATTATTCTCTTATTGTAAGTTGCAATTTGTAACACTCACTTCTCAGACTATTGTTTGAAACGCCATATTTTTCTAATGAATAAAACTTTTTTGATTTTGATTTCTGTTTTTTTTATTTTTTTTTTTATCAGAAGACGAATAAGACTCAACTATTTAACGATAGGGTAAATCTGATTTAAAATATCATATTTTTATTAAAATACATTTTCTATGGTTATTTTTGCTATGTATTGTCACGTAAACGTAATTTGAACTCAAATAAAAAGATAAATATTTAAAAACTTCTGATTATATACGTTTTTTTACCATGTCCCGCTTTCGACGAAAGAATCCCGCTTTTTTCACTCAAAAAGTTCCAAAATCCCGACTTGGAAAAAAAAGAATCTGGCAACACTGCTTTTCATATTTAAAGCATATATTTGTAACTGTTATTTGACATCATATCTTAAGTACGGATAACTTATTTTGCCTCAATAGTGGAAAGATTCGGGCTAAAGTTGTATAAAAATATTTTTTTAATATAGCATTAAACAATGGGCATTTCTTAACAATTGTAGCAAACTGTAGCTATACCGTGTTTATAAAATCTTTTATTTGTTAAGAGGCAGATTTGTATTTCGGGTTTTATTTAAACGTATTTATAAAATTTCAAAGTTAATTTTACGTTGTTTTGTTCGAAAAGATTAAACAAATAGAATTTAAATTATGAATTATACTTATAACGTTTTAATGAATAATTAACAGCGTAATATTATTTTTAATTAAATTGAAATTCGTTTTTAATTAATAATTACAATAAAATAAAACAGAAGTTCTTTTAATTTAAAAAGTCAAATATTTCACTGAATGTGTTTTTGCTTTCAATTAAAGAGTAGTAAATAATTTATTTGATAAGTACCCACGCACGTGAACGATAAATTTAAAACGTATCAAAAAGCATATAGTGTCAAAAAACCATTTGTTAAACGCATGAAAACTTGAAATTAATCGTGTCTTGACATATAGGAAAACCCTGAATCGATTGAGCCCAACTATAAAAGTTCATATCTATTATAATTTTGAAGCTATGTCAGTTTAAAGTGTACAAGAACTAAAATAACAAAACGGCTTTATCTGCTAAACGACATGCAGAAGATCTAAAAAAAGTCGTTTCCATATTTTTTGTCATCCTGCTTGTTTCCTCCATGTTATAAAATTATTGCTTTCCCAAATTTCAGAATTTGATTCGAAATCATGTAGCTGTATTTTTGTGATGCAAAATAAAATTTAAAAACGCAATAAAAAAATCTATGCAACTTTCCCCTATTGGTCTATTCGCCACTGTTTCGTAGAGCCAGGGACGTATTGAAAAAAATTACGCTCGAGTAAAGGGAATTTTTCGCCAACATTTCAGTTCCATTTTGTCTGCGTCCTGTGCACTTACTTCCGATATTATTAGATAAGTAAGCTGTCAAAATGTATTCATTGGATTATAAGAATGTTATATTAATAAATAATACATCATAATTTTACAAATATATTAATTGAATTTTGACTCAGTAAATCAATATAATTAATTATTTCGTGTGAAAATTATACTGTTCTATTAATTGGTATCTTATTTGACTCATGTGAAGCTCATCGTTTCGATCATAGACATCCATTGTTTCGATACATAATAAACACTCGTGACCTCTTATTTTAGGAAGCTTTTTGTATACACACGGAGTTCGTACTCTTTTAAATAGTCTCGATGCAAGCGACAATCATCGCACCATTTTTGTTTAGTGACAAATAATAAAATATAGGTAATATAATATAATATAATATAATATAAGGCTGCGACCAGACATGCGGGATTCGCCAAGCGCTAATCGCCTAGTGCCGAGTGCTTGGCTTCGTATTCGGCAAGTAGAGCGCATGTTTATACAGGCATGTGGGCTCTGTTTAAAAGCGTCGTAAGCGTCGTTTTCTTCGGGAACAGCGAATATAGCCGAGTGCAGTGCGAGCATCCGTTTGGTGCGAATCAATATTTTTAATCATGGACAACAATGATGAAATTTGCACAAGTATTCTCGTATTCGTGCACTTTGAAGTGGAGAGGCGAGCACTAATACTCGTCGCTCGGAGATGTACGAGCACCCATCCCCACTACTCGCTATTCGGCAAATAATCGGCTCGGCATTCGGCGAATCCCGCATGTCTGGTCGCAGCTTAATATAATATAATATAATATTACAATATTATATTATTATATAATTTCTTTATTCAAAAATTATATAACATACTATCTCGAAGATAGTGTTATATAAATTTTCCTGCTCTTGTTTATATTTTTAAAAAAGGAGCAGAATCAAATCCAAACAAGGTGAAAAGGTGTTGTGATTGAAAGACGAAGATAAGTTCCACTATTTATTTTTTGCAAAAGACAATTATTACAGTTTTTTTCATTCGCCGGTGGATATAGCGTCGACACCAATACGATTTTAATTTTACTTTTTATGTTTTTAACTTTGATTAATTAATACAAAATATACTGCTCTCTTGCTGGTGTAATTATTTTTAACGTGGATAAATAATAATGGGCTAAAGCCTCCACGTTTCAAATCACCGCCGACAGATGTAATTCATAGAAAATTACTTTAAATTTGATGTTAACACTTCGAAGTTTAAACTCTAACTCTAGTTAGTAATAAAATTTTCAACAAATTTTAAATGCAATTTGGACAAAAGACGACGCATTGGCCAATGATAAATAAAAGTTACTTATTTAACTTGATTATTATATAATTAAGAACTTTCAAGTTATATTCTTGAACTATTGCGTCCCTGGTAACGGCGTTGAACTAACAACAAAGTTTGCAGAAGGGCGGCTAAACGAAATGCGACCTGCAGAAGCCGTAATAGAAGCGGTTGGAAAAAGCCATCGCGCGCGAACAACATTTTCGCAAAGAACGATTTTTCAAGTACAAGTATACTATGTGCTGCGATGGACAGACAGACGGACAGTCTTGTCGTATACACTGTTGCAGAGTAGGCGGAAGTTAAATGCATCAAGTAACATGAGAATAAACTGTGGACTCCGACAACGACACCAACAAGAAAGCATAAACCAACACATTGTATTTGTTGTACGAAAGATCAGAGACGACTCGTCACACCCCGTGCAACACAAACCTCACAACGCACCTCAGAAAAATATAGTCAAAATTGTTTAAGACGACATCGCTTAGAATAATATGGAGAACTTGTTTAAAATTCAAAAAAGAAGCCTTAGAGCTATTGAAAATGTTGGTCCAAGACAGTTCTGTAAATCACTGTTTAAGAAGCATAACATACTGATATAACATATTATACGATATATAAATACTGGAAAGCGCCTCTTTCGTTAAAAAATATCCGCAGCTATTTACAGAAAACATTCGTACCCATGGGTATGAAACACGGACGAAAAATTATTATGTCACATCTCGTGTTAAAGTAAACAAAGGGCCCTTAAACATAATATTGAAAATATACAACAAGTTGCCACAACATATTAAGGATTTACCTTACCTTAAATTTAAAAAGCGTTTAAAAATCTTTCTTCTACAGAACAACTTCTACTGCCTCGATGAATTTTTAAGCACGCCAAATTGTTTTTTTTAATACTGGCTTTTTAATGTGTGTATCAATAATAAAATAATGTTAATAATTCTAATGTAAGTTTTATCCGGACTCTGTATTCGCAGTATTTAAAGAATAAAGTATATTTATTATGATTGTTAGTCCCGGCTGAATGCTATATGACAGTCTGTGAGGGAGTGGTGGGTTCTTTTTATGATGACCTTTCCCAAACCAAACAACTTTCACCTCTTGTAATTTTCTGCGCAAGGTCGTTGTTTGGGCATAAAAAGTTAATGGAGTTTCGGGAAACCGATTTTGAACATTGGGGTTGAGGGAGGCATCGGATAAAAAATTGTTTCCGACAAATTTTCAAAAAATCTTGATTTGTGATAAAAAATAGGTGTTCCTATTAAAATATCAAAGCCACCCTCATCCCTGCACAGGGGTTGGAGATGAGAGGTAGTGTTTGTCTCCAAACGATGTTCCCCTTTAAATTGAACAAATTTTGTCTGAAACTTTTTTGGATATCATCAACAGTTTAAGTGCTATTGCACTGTAACACTTTAAATGCCTCACCCTGTAGATAAGAAAAAACAGTTATAGCACATATTTCTTTTGCGCATGTGCCAATTTCCTCAGAAACAATAGGTTTCTGCATATTTGCATACCGAACATACTCCCAAAATTTGGTTTCAGACACACAGAGTTTTTCCAAAAAAATGTTTTTTGGTTTTAGGAAATCTAAGAACGAAAAAATATCGTAAAATTTGGAAAAATGAATTTTGACCTAAACTAGTATAATTCTCCACTTGTGGATTGGAATGGTAAGAAACTGGTCATCTTATTATTCAAAACTTTCTGCGCAGTCTTATATAAAAATGATAAATAGCCGCGGATATTTCACCGGCTAATTAGCCGGTTATTTACCCCTTTGAATGTGAAATCTAAACGTGGGTACGCCACTGCAAACACAGAGTCACAAACAGACGTAATCAAACCAAGGGAATGAAATAGTTCCAAGACGTGCAATACTGCGGACGCTGAGGTCACATTGTACACATTGTTCGTTGGACGCTCGCTGTCCTAGTCGTAGTAGACTATTGCAACAACAACTGACCGCCGCGACTCGACGTCCTATCGTCCTACCAACACACAATAAGGTGACACGTTCCGAAATAATGCATGTACATACATTATGTATAACGACAATGTAATTTGTAAGGGTTTATTGTCATTTCGACATTATTGTCACTTTTGTCACAAGATATGTCGACTTCAAAATACCTGTCACTCCGTATTATTCGTGAGAACAAATGATCTACTAAAAAGTCTTGTTTATGCAGGTCATTTTTTTTCTATTTTAAATGTTTTAAAGTGGGTATATATTATATAACCTCACAATATTAAGAGAATAGTCTCAGTAATAACATTTAATATAAATTAAATAAAAAGGATCAGGTTAAAAGACCAATTTTTAAGTACGTTTTCATTCGATCTACGTACTTAAAAATTGGTCTTTTAACCTGATCTTTTTTATTTAATTTATTTCAAGACCTGATTTTTCCTAATTTAATATAAATTTATAATAATTACGATAGTAAGTTAAATGAATTTCCAAATACTTATTTTTAACCGATGTCAAAAAAGTAGGAGGTTGCATATTTTACCCATAAGCAAAATGAGCAATTGCTTAGTACCCCAGTTTAGTGGATGCCCTCGATTCGTCGAAACCTCGTGAATTTTGTAACTATGTTCCAAGAAAATTTGACTATTTTATGTATAAAATCAGACAAGTTTGTCTTTCAATGACAATTGCGCAGTTTGCACTTGTGAAATATAAAAGGAAACTCACTGTGAAGGATGGTTTGGTTGAGGATCAGAAATAAGCTTTACCAATGTTACGCTGGTGGCCAACATTTAGAAAAATTTGTTTTCATCTTCAGGGCCTTAAGCTGGTCAAATGGTGGTAAATTGTTCTAATAGTAACCATGATCTAATAATATACACGATCAGTATACTATGAATTAATCATGTATACTATTAAAACAATTTACCAGCATTTAACCAGCTTGAAGCCCTGAAGATGAAAATAAATTTTTCGAAACGGTGGCCACTAGCGTAACATTGGTAAAGCTTATTTCTGATCCTCAACCAAACCATCCTTCACAGTGACATTCTACTGGATCAACACTACTATATACGAAGATAAAAGGAAAGCTTAGTGATATATTTTATTCTTAACTATTGAGAATCTTTTGTTAATTTTTCATACTTTAAAAAGTAAATTCCTTGAAAAATTATTTATGTAGAATAGTTTAATTCTCCAATATTAGGATCTACATAGCTTAGGTTGAATTATTTCTGATGTTATTTCTTCTATGACTATACCGCCTAAGGCCCTTGCAAATATAAATCCGACGCTGGTGCTAGGGCAGATCGGACTGAACAAAAATAATATTTTGTTTTCCTCTGCAGTTGAGGATACAATTTTTGTACTGGTTTCTTTTGCCCCGATGAGCAAGTGTCACTTTATACGATGTTTCAGAATGAACAAGCAAGCGAGATACACCGAGGACAAGTGTTTGTCGCAATGGCGACAATTCTCAAAGATTTTTTCAATGTCACAGATGTTCAGTCTAGATTCAACTCATTGCATGACCCGGAAGATTGCATAGATTTAAATGTCTTCCGGGGAATGTTGCCAAATAGAGCATGCCATTACAGTTTTGTTGGATGTCGATATGTTCTTCTATTCTAATATGTTATGTATGTTATAGTCCGAGCTCTCACCATAAAAAAGTCTACTGGATGCAACACTACTAAACGCTGATGATCTCAGCTGTTGAGCGTCTATAATCTATGTAACTTTGGTAAAATTACTATTATTATTATTATAGTATTATAATATTATCTGCTAAATGAACTAATAAAATGTTGTCCAATAAATTTGTACGCTGGGAGCTTAAACTATTGGATATAGATGCAAAATGGCATCATTTCCGTGACACTCTAGCAGAAAAATTAACCTAAAAACAGCTGCTAAATAAAAAATATAACTAAAAAGAACAGAAATATTTTTTTTATAATTTAAGTTCATAATTATAAAAGTATGGGTTATAAGCTCTATGATAGTCACCGCCCACAACTTTTATAATTATTAACTTAAAATATTAAAAAAAAATTTATCCTTTTTAGTACACTGCAATAAAAGCATCTCCTTATAAAAAGTTTCTGTTTCTAATATTTTATTTTCAGTTTTTTAGTAACGCCTTTTGGCCATCATATTGGATTTTAAATAACGTCACATAGTTTACTGTATTCTACCTGCCATACCCTCTCATTTGATACCCATATCAAGAAGATTGTAAAGAAATAGATGATCCGCCATTTTGTGTCGGCCGCCATTTTGGAAGTCACATTGTGGATTGTATTCTACTTGTCATACCCTTTCATTCGATACCCATGTGAAGGGAGTTGTAAAGAAGAAGGTAATACGCTATTTTGTAATGGCGACCATATTGAGTCTACCATAATATTCAATGTACTATATCGTATTGTCTTCAGAACTAAAGGTGTGTGCAAAATTTCAACTCAAACGAACAACAGTAAGGGAGTCAAATTCAACTTGTAAGATTTGATTAAAAACCCACAGACAGACATCAGGACAGATGAAACTAAATAAAATCTTGTACCATTGGCTGCTTTCCTCTAAGTAACCTTAACATTTTCATATTGTTCGCAATCTACGCAACTAGCATACAACAACTTCTGCTCGGTGATGCTATTTTCTTTTGTGATGTCAGGCAATCGAAAATAGGAAAAAAAATATTTTGTATCAAATAAAGAAATCGTCGAAGAGAATACTTTGTGCAGTCATTTGTTACAACTTCAATATTTTACGCACACACACTAGAATGCTTTCCTTGAAAAAAGTGCACAGAATAAGGATATTCTTATAAAAATATCTTTATAGTTCATTTCTTTAAGTTTTTTTTATTGTTAAAGAATTCAAATAAAAAAGAGTCTATTTAAATTGCAGGTTGTTTCAATTATTTAATATGAACTTTTGAAAAAACCTTATTTTATATTACCTGTTATTGAGACATTTTACTTTTTGGTTTTTGAATATAAATTTGTCATCCTCAGACATCTGAGAAAATGTGCCAATGTGCCAAAAAAAGTATAACTTCAAAAATATAAAATATAAAAACAACTCGCCTTTCTAATCTAACTCTAACCTAAATCTAAACTCAATATTGTTTACGTCCATTATAATTAATAAGTTTTTTATTTTTTCACGGGAAATTGGACAATTAACTAATTTGTATTTTTAATCATTTCAGTTTTGCCCGAAGAAGTTAAAACGAATTAACGAAACGTCGCAAATTTTTTAATTTAGTTTATCTATATTAAAATTCAATTGTCCAATTTCCCGTGAAAAAATAAAAAACTAAATCTAAATCTTGTGAAATCTGTCACTAGGTCATTTGTTATACGTGTACACATGTGGTAAACCTAACATACACTTTCCACAGTAAATTTCACTGAGCTATTTACGCTACTCTAATATACCAAACACGCCTTCTATATATATGGCGCAGTATAATTTGTATCAAACCGATATTATGTAATGCATCGTTAATTATTACATCAGTCATGTGCCAGCGTGTCACAACCGTTTGTCGACCGAAACATTGGTCTGCCACGTATAATTCATTGTACCTATCCATATTACCTACATGTCTACGTATCTACAATGCGACCGATACCGATCGATGAAACACATATACGACCAATCGGTATCGGTAATTACCGTACAGCGTTTATACTGCAGCACAGGAATTTAATCGAAACGATATTTTATTCGAAATCCGATTGAGTAGTTTTTATTATCCCAACACCACAAGTGGTACACAACGGTACTAATTTAGATCAAAATTCACGGTAATCGGAAAAAATATACCCGGAAAAAACAGACCGGAAAAAATAGACCTGGAAAAACTAGATTTAGAAAGACTAGCCCTACAAAAATTGGTGGGTGGGTGTTGGTCGCTTTTGGGTGGGTAGGTGTTCGGTGTTTTTTGTTTATAATGCTAAATGCCCATATACTGATTTTTATGTATTCTTAGTGCATATATATCCGATCTATTTTTTCCAGGGCTATTTTTTCCGGGATTCATTTGGAAAAAGCCTGTTTGTCTGTCTGTGAGCACGATACAGGTCGAATATGAATGAGCAGATTGAAACGAAATTTTTGAAAGATGTTTGATGAGCAAATATAAAGACCCTTTTTGTTTTGCGGGAAAATTGGCGCATGCGCAGAAGAGTTTTATACTATAACATTGTTTTCTATATTGTAATAGTATAATTTTCATAATGGTTTGTTTTTTACATGAACGTTTTGTAAATGATTTTTTTTTAAACTTAAAAATTTCGGAATTGTTTTGAAGCCAGCCGCTTTTTTTGTTCTGAAAATCTATCAAAAAGAAAAAGGTAAATGACAAGCATGCTTTAGTAAATTTTTTTCATGTAATAACATATTATGTAACTATGCGCACGAGTAGCAAATATAATATTTAATACCAGCCGTTATCCGCGTTAAAGCACGCGTTTTCTTTATTATAATATGTCAAATGTCACTATTTTTTAAGTTATAATGGTCCTGTTGCCGGATTGGCTGGATTTTTTGCATGCACTTCCTCTTGTAGTCATTTCAAACATCAATCGAATCGTCTGAAGTTGACAACAGATGCGTGCGACACTATAGTGAACGATTCATAAAAAAATGTGAGTAGAACTTGCACTCTATTGAGAAACTCTTTGTTAAACATGGAACAGTCACGAAATTTACACATTTTAACTTTTATTCACAATGTTTTAATTCAACGAGAGCCTATATATATTTCAGAAAAGATTACGTTTTTAAAGTCTCACCATGAGTACGTACAGTAAGAGACAATTTGGTATTAGATATACCAATATGCAGGACATCAATTGGCTCCACATCATTTTTTGTATGTGGTCCACGTTTGTGGAATGAACTACCATTACAAATTCGATCTTTAACCAACCACAATGTGTTTAGAAACAAATGTTTTACGTACATATTAAACAGTATAAATAATTGATGTCCAATAGACGTAATTATAATTATAGGTGCTAGTTTTAATTCTGTTTTTTGTAAAGCTATTTTTGTAAAGCTATTTCTTAAAATTATATATATTTGAATTTACTGTTTATGATTATTAATTGTTATTGTGTTATGTTGTATGTACTTGTACGTTCATTTTGAAAGGGACAACTTACACAGCCATCTAGCTTTGTTGTGCCCTAAATAAAGTTATTATTAAATAAAACGAAACCACTTGCGATTACAGTAATCGCAAGTGGTTTCGTTTTATTTAATATTCTATTACTGTTGGTAGAGTCAATATTATTTATTATTTATTAAAGTTATTATTATTATTATTATTAATAATAATTCTGTACCGCTACAAAAATTTTATAGAAATTAATTTTGTCACATAATAGTTCCAAACAGAATTAGAAATTAATCATATTATAACATTTTTCATTACTTGTGCTATGTGGCCTTCCAACGTACCCAATTTCAAGATTCTATGTCACGATCTAGTGAATAAATAAATAGGTGTTTTTTTATCATTTTATTGCATTGGGTTAGAAGCTTGCATTTCTTATAAGACTGGGATGGTAGACTTTAGTATTTGGTGATTTCGACTCAATAACTCTAGCGATTTCTAAGAAAGAAAGATTTTGACTGAAAACAAAGTGATCATATAAAGGTTTTGCTATTTTCATTCTGGGATACGAAACCAATTAAAAAATTTAATAAACATTGCTCGACTGGTAAAAACAGAAATGATTTCTACTGGCGGAAGTTTTCCTGCAGATATCTATAGTCACATATACAGGCTGTACCAAAACATAGAACCGATCGAAACATAAAGTTTATTGTAATATTCGTGTCGTTTCTTTTTCGTTTCATCTTCATAGTTTGAGTAGTGAAAATATTGTCTGTATTGGTTAAAACGTCGCTAACCTCAGGAATTCACATAACATGCTGTCCTACCAAAATTATCATTTTTGCGATGTTTTGATCTGTGGCATTAAAGGGAAAGTTATTCAACAACGGGGAAATATAAAAGTAACCTTGAGCACGAGAAAGAAAAGGGAAATTATATTTGCACGGATATAACATATGCGGCAAGTTTCATAATATTGTATAACTGTCAAAGTACTATATAATAAAGAAAGTGTGTGCAGTTGTTAAATAATTTATGTACAGTGTTTATAAATTGTATACATATACACATTTACATATATGTATTTACTGTTTGTATATGCACTAGTCGCCCCCGCGACTCTGCCCGCAAATTGTAATGATACACGACAACAACAACAGTAGTAGAATCTTCATCAACATCTAACAGCTACATTTTCAGTCCATAGAAATTGTATTTTAAAAATTAGAGTGTGTTAATCATTGACATCCACGTACTTCCTCCCTTTCCACACCTTAAAGCCAATTCAGACTAGCCGTTCTCGGTTACGATTCACCGGTCCGGTTGGGAGCTCGACCAATCAGGGCGTAGTCGTTCCCGATTGCCGTTCGGTTCGAGCGTTTAGGTTCAGCTCTAATTTCACCCGGACCGTTCGCAACCGTAACCAATGAGAACGCTTGCTGGAGTCACGTGACTAGCCAGCTGTTTTTGTTGACGTTTAACTACACATTAAACGTCAAATCATATTTCGAAATTGCGCATGCGCACCGAGAATAATCGTAGAACCGAATCGGGATAGTGTGAGCAACCTAGATTAATCGAAAACCGAACCGGACCGGTGAATCGTAACCGAGAACGGCTAGTCTGAATTGGCTTTTAGAAGACTATTTTAGTATCTCTACTCAACAAAAGAAACATGTCTGTCAAATTTTAAGTTTGGAGGTTTAATAATTCCGGTAGGTATCGCGATGACCTGTCAGTGACATTCATTATTTCACCCCCTTTAAGTTTTTATTTTGAGACAAAAGATAACCTATGTTCTTCTTTAGGATGCAATCTATCTCCTTGTCAAATTTTATCGAAATCTGTTTAGCGGTTTAGGCGTAAAAGCGTAACAAGCAAATTCACATTCACATTTATAATATTAGTTAGGACTTAGGATGTATTACATATATTGAGAAAAAACCAAATATTTCCGGTTCCATTTTGGTACAGCCTTTATATAAATTTATATATAGCGACGGGTTAATAAATCTAACCAATGAACTGTGACACTGACAGATAAACACACACATTGCACAGCACTAGAGTTTCCCCCCTACTTCCCCGGCGATGTCCCTAGCAGCCATGTCTCCCACAGGCCTCGTCATTCACGCCTGTAAACACCCTGGTGGTGATTTCATGAACTTACACAATCATCCGTCGTTCTGTTGTCTAACTTTGACCCCTCAAAAAGCAATTCGGTTTACCGCATCCAACAAGAAATTAAATTAAAAACAATTTCAGTATTGGTACCTTTTATATCTGTGCTTAGATTTGTTTATTTTTTGTCAAGAAAAATGATTTATCAATATCGATGTAAAATTACCGGTTATATATAATAATAGCCTGATAATTTACCTGTTATTAACCGAATTTTGCTTCTCAGAACAATAAAAAAATTCCCTGGTAGGTAGTCGTGGGCTGATGGGGTTTCATCAATCTTCAAATGGTTGCCATTTTCTGAGTTCTCGCTTGATTTCTTTGATTTTAGTCTCAAACTATAGGCCTGTTAATGCTCTGCACAGGGTTTTCCGGTTTATTTTTTGAAATTTTTGGTTCGAGTTTTATCGCTATTTTTAGGCCGAGGCATTTCAAATTTTTAGGTTCAAATGTTGTTACTATTTTCAGTGAGTGCTTCTGGTATTCGGAATTGGTGTTTTTGGAGAGATTTAGTTCTGAGGATAATAACTTTGTATTTACGCGATCGGACTTGTAGTTTCCGCATATATAAGTTTTTGTGGAGCAATTTAGAAATAGTCGGCGCAAAAACATCATCACGCAGACAAAGCGTAGACTCGATCACCTGGTTTGTTGGGATTAGTTGAGCAGTTCGTGAGATAGTGGTATACCGAAAGTACATTTGAAACATAACGGTCGATTTTCGTAAATTGTGCGATTAAGACATTACTTGTTAATGTATTGCATGTCAAAACATAACAATAACGCAGTTTTCAACCGTAGAATCGAAAGACGTAATTAAATAATCTATTTATATTGATGTGATTTTTGGTTATAAAATTAAAATCTCGATCGGTGATCGGTAGTGATATGTTTCCCAGATAAAACGCCCGCCTCTAGAATTTGCGCGCTTGTGAGTCAAATGCGATTTTTCTCCGTTCTGGCTACGTCACTGCGAAGTAACTAAACAAATTCATTTTCAAAACGAGACGATATGCAATATTTAATTTCTGCCACTGCTACGAGATGGCACTATGATCTAATCACATTCATGAGGATGAACCAATACGATTTTAATATACATGATTTTCAATTCGGATCGAACATTTATCGGTTTAAGCACAAACAGAACATGTGGTATGTTCGTTCGCCCCATTATTACATCAGAGGCGGAGCGAATGATGTAAAATCACCGATAATTTATACAAGGATAGGTAATATTACCGGGACGATTTGTAACTTTTGTAATCTATACTAGTATTATAGAGAAAAAGATTTGATTGTTTGTTTGTTCCGAATAAACTCAAAAACTACTAAACTGATTTTAATTTTTTTTCATCAATAGAAAACTCTATGATCAGCGAGTAACATAGGCTCTATTTTAGGGTAGTTTTAGACTCCATTACAGTTGTTGCTGCCGAGTTCGACACACTACTGTTGTTGATATCGAGTGCAACATAGCCCCACGAGTTAAGTCAAGAATACGGTAGAGCCAAAGGCTCCACTACTGTTGTCGTTGCTGACTACTACTGATGGAGATACCGAGCGCAGCATTAAGGCGAAGCCGAAGAATCCACTACTGTTGTCGCTGCCGCGTTCAAGACACCAAAGCATAAGGCTCCACTACTGTTATAGATAGCATTTCGTTTCAATCGCGTGCGAAGCGCCGCAGATAGCGGCTAGTTTATAATAAAATGTTAGATTGGGAATTTTTGATGTAATCACAGGTTCTCTTGGTCGCTCTGTGATCAATTATAGGTCGATATCTAAAATTTTAGATGCCCACAAAGACAAATATTCTGAAAATACGTTTTCCTATTTCGATTCTCGAAAAACGTAAGAAAAAAATATTAAGTATAGACAAAAATATACTGGTATAGTACGTGCCATGGATCTTAAAGGCTCGGAAGTTAGGTGCAAATGGAGGCTTGCGCAGGTACCGTCGGTTGAAAAACTACGAATTCACGCTATATTATTATTTTTGATTTTTTAATTTTTCTTTAATCTAAAGGTCTAATTCCTTGCACTAAAGTCATCCATCCTGCCCGTACTTGGTGTGGGACTTTGGGGGTTCTCAGCAGACAAATTATCATCTGAATCACCGTATTAGACATCTTGAACAAGCAAAGAAACAATAATGGCTTACTGGACTGTACTTTATAGCGGGAAAGTGACAATTGACAAGACCAGCGATAACCAATCACCGACCAGCGTACTAACTGAGAGGTGGCAGGAGTCTTTCTTTTCCACAAAACAACCAAAATATGCATTTGCGACACTGTTTGTGAGTAACTTCAGAACCTTTTAGAGCCGGGTTAGTATTATACTGATATTGCTATGGTGATTTTCTATGGTAGGATTTTTTTGCTTGTTCCGACGACACTGGTATACACAATTGTACAACATGCAAACCGGTACAAGTGGTGATTTATTGGCATAATTGACAAGTACGTACATCACGTAAATAGGTACATCGCGTCCCGGCTGACAAATTTCAACCCCTCGAGCGACTGGTGGACGTCGGTTACCATTGTATAAACTGACACTCTAAAAGGATGAACTAAATTCAATTCTAATATTATATAACTATTAAAATCAATACTGTTCATTATTAGATACATAAGAAAAAATTCCAGCCGATTCGGCGGCATGACCATTCCAACTTCAAAAATATTCACATAACCACATACTTCAGCGGCCCTCAAAGCCAACATAACCTATATGCCATCGGTCATAGAGTTGGGTAACTCAGATCTGAACCGGTTCAAACAGTCGACTCCGACAGAAGATCCGTGAGAGCCGACTCATTTTTTTTTGAGCCGACGGATCAACGGATCCGCATAACTCAGTGAAACACTTAACACACAGAAGCACATTTTACACTTACGTATCAGTTCTTGCTTTGATGCATCTGTCAGCTCAAATGACTCATGCATCACATGTTTGGCTATGCATTCTTGATTCTATACAGGTCGTGATATGAATGACTGAACTAGGTAACTCAGTGGCAGACTGCAGTAACATATTCAGAACTCGGCTCTTTTTGAACCGGTTCAGTGAGCCGGCTCACATACGAGATCCAGATCCAAAGACCCGTTTGTCCCATCTCTAATCGGTCATATTCAGCCTGATTTATGCGCTAGAGTCACGGAAAATTGGACATTTCGGATGCACGACACCCAGAGACGCCGCGGCGGACATTTGAACGATGTTATATTCCACACATAATGGCATCGAATAAAAAATTTCGATGATATCTCATACACACTTTGTTTTATTTAAATTTAAAGAAAAGAGGCGCTTTAGATAGCACTCCACGCTTTTTACAGTAAATCTAATTTTGTTGTCAAATTATTTTGCATTTAGTTCATAAAAGCGTGTTTTAGTTTTTTTTATGTATTTTTATGACCTTTTCAGGTAATTTCTTAAAAATTCAGTATTCTGGCTCCGTTTCTGATATTCTGTACCAGCGGTGCCGTTTGAATCGGGCCTTAATCAGACCAATCCCTATTATGTAACATATATAACAGGGGGCATGCACAGAACAACATGGAGTGGCGGTGATAATTCACCAACAGTTTTATAAAGCGCGGCAGCCCCGTGTCGGCCGGCGAGCGGTACGCGGCGAGTCGGCGATGTGTTAAATATAAATTAAAACCAATCAGCATACGCAACAACGGTGCAATAATGCTTCCTATAATCTAAACCGTACGTGTCTGCCATCTATACCAGTGGCGTACCGCCGAGATTAATTAATGCCAACTGACCGAGTGAATTGGTCAGTAGCAGATTAAGCCCAAACTAATTTTCAGAATACTCCTTCTAGTCCAAGCAATAGATGTCAAAAATGGTTTCGATTTTATATAGATAGAGGATAAAACTTTCAGAAAAGATAAAAGTGACTACTATTACTTGCGAGAATCTAATCCAACAGCAGAGAAACACCACTTCCGGTCCATATTTTTATGTAGTTCCTAGTCTTATAGAGTTAAAGTTTTTAATATTTATGAATTTATTGGTCGGTAGTAGCTTTTTGGGAATATATACTCGTATGTTATGAAAATTAAGAAACTGTAAAAGTATTTTTACATTTTTTTATTAAAAGAAGTGTTTTTTTAGAATTGTGAAAGTACATCACTGCTCTGTACACTACTCCCCCCCTTCCATAAACACATATTATGCAATATAACGTATTTATTGGAGCAAGTGTGGTAATGTTGCCTAAAATTGTAAACCAAACACAACTCTGTCAAATGTATTTTCAATTTATTACATAACAATGCATTTTATAACAGCAAATTGTAAACATGGATTGGTTAAGATAGAAAAAAAGTGGTTGCGTGTGCGTATATAGGCGCGTTAAAAGTTATACTTCTTTTGCTCGATTAAACTTATTTTTAATATACCTACATGCAAATAATTTATTAGTATAAAAGTTGAATAATACTTGCAAAATATTAACTTCAAATATTTTATTTTGGTTTTTATTTTTATATTCAAATCATTGAATAATCAAAAATACGATATTATGAATTCCGCTGGATGACACTTAAAACAACTATTGGTTGTAACCAGGGTCAGACTGAGCCGGAAGGGCCCGGGTGGCTCCCCACAAGCCCGGGGCCCGAGACTGGATAATGGTAGATGGGATATTTTTCTATTTCATTTCTTTCTTATGTATGAACTAACTATCTGATCTAGTTTACATTTAGGTCGCAAGAGCTGAGACCTAGACATGCATGGGCCCCTTATCCTACCTACCGCCTGGCTTGCGGCAAGCCCCGCAAACCTATAACCGTTACAGCGTTTTCGGCACAGGTTAATTTTAATCATTCGAGCTGAAATTTTCAGAGAATCATTCTTTCAATGTAAAGAACCATTTTAAAGGTTAGCATGTGACAATTTCCAATTTGTCAAAATAAGGGCCAGTCTATTATTAGACGGGCCCTTATTTGTATAAGCCATTTTTTTTTCCAAATTTTTTGAGTTGCTATCCCCTGAAATGGTTCTATATATTGAAAAAATGATTAGCTTAAAATTTTACCTCAATTTATACAGTTTAATCCGTGCCGAAAACGCAGAGAACTTTGAAAATACGTTAGGTAGAAAGCAAATTCCGAAACCACGTAACTTTGTGCTTAGGGTATAAAAAATTAACTTTTCCTATGGATCTGGACAAATCAATTCGCCTCTTGAACACACTTAAGACTTCTTTAAGATAGAAATTGGTTGGTGTTAACTCATAGACAAAGTTACGCACTCGCACTACGGAACGTAATGCTCCGTGGGGGGCCCGCGCAGGTTAGGGCCCGGCTGGCAATCGCCACTTCGACTATATGGCCAGTCCGAGGCTGGTTGTAACTTGTAATCAAACGCCAAAGACGTCTAGTATATCATAAAATAAGTAGTTTCCAGATGTTAGAAAGTGCATTGATTTCGTCATTATGAGGCTCTTGGCTCACGCCTCACTTCATACTGTTGAATTTTCGTTAGCTGTGCGCGCCCAACTTCCATTGTCTGCTAAAATTTTACCCTGAGCGCCAAAAGAAATAAATTGAAAAAAAAATAAGCCTTCAAATTTGTTGTGTTTTGTAAAAATTTTACTTTTTTCGAAAAAAGAATAGTTTGATAACAAAAATATATTTTCAAAAACCAGTAAGTATATTGCGACTAAAAGAATCACTTCCGTAATGTGTAGTGTAAGCTAAGAGCTTCATTCTGTGAAATTTCGATGTGAAAAATGTCAATTTTACCCCGTGTATGTGGACACAGTCATTAATACGATATCGAAGTTTCCTGAATTTCCAACACATATAGCAGTTTATTTGCATTCATGAAATTAAACCTCCATACGTCGATACGTGTTGATATATGGCTTCAGTTTATTTTTTTTCCTTCACTCACGAGGCAAAAATCAATTCCTAAAACCGTAATAAAAACACAGGAAACACTCTTTAATGTCTTTTATTCCCCAATACATTTGTATATGTGGTAAATTAATCGAAATTCCGATGGGTCTCATAAAAAACAACCCCAAAAAATATATTGCACCACTGTTTAATTTTAGTTAATTTTCTAGTAGCATTAAATGCCTGTGTAATTATACAAATATATAGCTACAGTTATAATATGAAACACTCATTGTTGACGTTACATTTCAATATTAGAAAAATGATTATTCAAACAATATGACTCAACCTCTCACGTGATACATCCAATGTTTGGAAATGGGGACACTAGTCATTATAATATTACATTGTTCATCAGCTGTTTAATATAAACCCTTACATTCACCGGCAAACAAAATGCATAAAAAACAGTTTCGGAAATTTTTCATTTCAATTAAAAATCTTATTTTCTAATTTATCTTTGGTGATAATGTCTTAAGAATAAACATGAAGTACTATATATTCTTTCGATATGGGTTTGAGGCAGATTTTGGATATTAATTTGATCTAAATAAGTTATTTAAAATTTTAAATTCCGGCAAAAATTTATATACAGGAAAAAAATAAATTCAAAAAATTGTCGAATAAGCTAAATTTATCAGTATTTTTAACAAATGTTAATTGGCTTCCTGTAATTTGAAATATCATGTCGTGCTGCAAAGTAATATTAACAAATATCACGTTTTTTGATACAATTTTTACAAGAAAAATAATATGTTTTCTTGAAATTTTTAAGCAACAAGCCAACTTTGTGAAGCTTTATGCTTAATCAAAGCTAAAATTCCTTTTGCAATTGTAGTTTGAAATTTGCCGAGAGAATTTTTTAGAGTTCGATTGAAGTCACATTTAAAAAATAGTGTAACTAAATTCATAGACAAAGCTAGTACCTATGTCTAAAAGCTTAATTTCAGCTCAAGCCTAAAAATAGAACAACCAAGTCAAGTTCGACACAAATAAATATGTAGCTATAATGAAACGATTTTTTCTGTTTTTTTCTTTCTTTTAGATTTTATTTCATATATTCATTTCGACTGAAGGAGCGGCGAAATATTTTTATCGAGGTTTAAGTTAGTGATAAAATTTTCAAAATGTGCACCGTTTATTTGGTAGACCTAAAGAATATAAAATTACTTCGTTAATCCGTCTCTGTTATTTACAAACCACGTGTGCGTGAAAGAGAAGGACAAAACTAAAAGATAAACGAAACAAACTGAAATGCCCCCTGTTGCGAAAAGGACATACTACACACACACATATATAAAATGTACTATCAAGTATATTATGTGTTCTCATTTGGTTTGTCTCACACGCTTTCAGTTTACATAATTATTAAAAGGCACATTGTTAGATTACATATTGTTAGGTTAAATTTTACCAGATTATAAACTGTCAGATTGAAAATCAACCCTCACTCGATTAATTTCGGTTCCCCCGTATTCATCTCGGAGTCTGACGAATCAAACTTATGGTCAAAGTAAGAATTTACAGTACTGTTATTTTTTGTCACTTTCTAATAACTTTAACATCACGTAAGTTAAAGTGGAACAGAAATTTAACAGCGTTGTTAATTTTAACATGGTTATACAGAATAGCGCCATTCTCAACGAGAACACACGTTATGTGACTTATAAAGCACAACATTTACACAGTTACCAACACAATAGGTTCTAACCCTTGGTGCAAAAGTAGTTTTTTTTACTCAGTTCAAACAAGGAAAAACTGTGAAATGTTTTGTTAAAAAGTGGAGAGTTTTGTGCTTGCTGATAAAAATGTCTCTGCTTTTGCGAGTTATGGTTCAGAAATGTGTACAAAATAAAGTTGTTTATTTGTTGGATAAACGCTTCGTCTTAGGCAGTTTCAAATTTAACAACTTTGTCGTTTTGTTTTCTTCTTTTATGCAATTGTTAAAACCGTTCTAGAACCAAACTTATCATTGACAATAATTACTCCACAATATTATTGTTCTCATTATTCTTTTTAATCACCGCTCCCTTAGGAAAAAAAAGGTTCCAACGCCTCGTAGTCTATAATAGTTTATTTTATATGAAATAATTTTCAAAAATTAATTTTTACAAAAAGTTTAAAATTTTTTGAAAAAATCTTGAAATATAATTTTTTTAAAGAAAAGTTTTATACTAATAAATTTCAGGATTAGATGAAAAATTGTCTGAGGACTTAGGATCAGTTTTTTTAAATCAATACTAAATTTTTTATTTTTACACGACGTTTCGGAATTAATTTATTCCTTCATCAGGTGTCTGGAAACAATACATATAAGTACAAAATATTTTTTACAAAAACAAATAAATCTTAAACAATTTTACATACCATAAATTATTTATAAGTATTAACTGTTCTATTTATTTGTTCTGTTGTTTCCATTTGTAGTCTACGGTTTTAGTTTATAATTTTTCGCCAAACAGTTTATAAACTAATTAAATTATACAAGTCTATTTATTTGAATGTCAAAAAAAAAAAAAAACTGATCCTAAGTCCTCAGACAATTTTTCATCTACTTAATTAGTCAGGATCGGAATAATTTTTTAAAATTTCAGGATGTTTTTTTTATTTTACAAAAAAAAAATTTGGTGCTAAAATGATGTTAAAGTTCATGAATGACCGTTTCAGAAACATTTTCGTACAATTTTTTTTCACGTTTAGTGAGTATCCCGCTCCACTACCTCTATCCTATTTTCAAAGTATTTTATTATTAATTTCCTAATTAGATAGGTACGGCACGGCTTCCCATCGTGACTGCCTAAATGCTTCCCCCATTTGCCTCTGAATCTGCTACCGCCCCATCAAAGACTCCAGCGTTCACTCTCCCCGTTGGGAATAAATGTATTAGGGCCGCCTATTAGCCTAAGTCTAACGTGTTTAACGCATATTTGGGAAGTTTTCGGGTTGACCCAAAGATCAACGGGTTTCCACATTTCTATACAAGTGGTGTATATTTTAATGTGGAAACGATAATAATGTAACCGCCCTGATGGTTCGCTATCAGTTGAAGACACAGTCGCTACTCGCTTGTGGAAGCACGAGGAGACGCACTAGGAAGTGGAAGCCGTAGTGAAGTTATACGTTTCACGGATCATGTACTTCCAAACGCGACGGGTCACCGGAGTTAGGGATATATACGAGGGTCTTGTCTAGAACAAGATAAAAATGTTGATGCATTCCGTCCAGTGACGGCTCGTTACAACGGGGCACTTATGTATCTATATATGCGTCGAATGGCAGTTGACAAGTAGTTTATAAAAATTACTGTTGAATTGATTAGATCGCGTACTTCCATTTTTCACTACAGCACTAATGTAAACTGGGCCATTTTACATTTAGTATACGTGCCATGGATCTAAAAGGCTCGGAAGTTAGATGCAAATGGAGGCTTGCGCAGGTACAGTCGGTTGAAAAACTACAAACTTGCGCTATATTATTATTTTTAATTTTTCTTTAATCTAAAGTTCTAATTCCTTGCATAGAGTCATCCAAAAAATTATTTTTCGTGCTTGTCTATGCAAAACTGTATTAGGCATCTTGAAATTAATTAACAATCAAAGAAACAACTTAACAATAGCGTACTGGATTGTACTTTATAGCAGGAAAGCGACAACCAGCGATAACCAATCACCGACTTACGCACGTTCTGTGCCGGTAACTGAGAAGATGTGGGAGTCTTCCTTTCCCACAAAACAACCAGGACGGCTCTAAAATGTGCATTTGCGACGCTGTTTGTGACTAACTTCAGAACCTTTTAGAACCGTGGCGAGTATTATACCTGCATGACTCCTTCCTACATGTTATCTGTGAAATATCACAGTTTCGCTTCTAGCCTTATCGCATCTAACCTCCTTGGATAACTGTCTAGCTGAGCTTACCCATAGAAAATTTTTATGTATCCTTACTTCAGAAAGAGTTGTCAGATATTTGTGTTATGAAAATATTTTTAGGTTATGTTTAGCTGTCGTCATATTCAAATCTGAACGTTTGCTGTGACTATTCTTTTGAATATAGCGTTCTTTAATCCCAGTGTTTAGTAAAAATTGACGAGACGCCACTGGTTCATACAAAGTAGTGTCATATCTATGTTTTTATGTTTCTTATGCCTGATGTGGCGCATCGGCTACATGCTATATTCCTATATCACGACTCATAAGAGTCATGCGTCTTTTTATATCTTTCTCTCTTCACGCAGCTCTGACTTTTAATTTTATTCTTATCGCTTATATATTTTGTATAAAGTTTTAATTTCCAAAGACTACATTAAACAGTAAAATTATTATGAAAATTGTTTCCCATGAAAAAAATTTACTTGCTGTGTTCAAACTTCAAGATACAATAAAAATAAAAAGTCTAGATAACTAACTTTTGTATATAGGAACTTTTTTTTCTTTACTAATTTCAAATTTATTACTGCTTATTATTTATCTGGAGCTTGTTATCTTATTAGGTTTTATGCTGAAAAATATATTTTTGTACGATTTCTTATGAAGCAGCTGCTTTTTATGCATGTATAGCGGTTATAAATTGACGCATTTCGCACTAAATAGATAGTATAGAATAGAATAAAAATAGAATAAACTTTATTATCCGAAACAGTCATCAAGCAGGATTCGTCAAATTAAATACAATTTAAAAATACATCATAAAATCATACACATGCATCATAAAATTCATTAGCGGAATATAATCAAGCTTTGATTAATAATGACTTAAGCACAATTTTAAATTTAGAAAATGGCAATATCTTCATGTTAGTAGGAAGACAGTTATAGTATTTTAAAACTGAATATTCAGGGCTATTACGGAAAAGATTTAGGTTAGGTTTGGCAAGCAAAATTGAGTTGGTATTACGCGTTTGGTAACTATGCATTGCAATGTGAGTTAGATATTTACTAATATATTTCTGCAAATGACATAGCGAGTGATAAATATATATTGATGGAACAGTAAGAATTAGATTTGTTAAAACAAATAATTCAAAGGATATTTTATGGAGCAGATAAATTAGTTAATAATTATTTTGTTTAACACAACGTTTCGTAATAATTTATTACTTCTTCAGGTGCTCTATAAACAATAATATAAAATATAAAAATATGTTAAAAATACAAATAAAGAATTTATAATAATATTAAATATCATACATACAAAATTATTACATATTAACATTATTAAAATTCTTATTATCTTGTCGCATATTATTGTTTATATGGTCTGTATGTTTTAAATTTTAAATTTTAATGTATGTCATTAAAATAATAAATGAATTATTTGTTTTAATTAAAAATAAGGAGCTGAACTTTCTGTAAGAATTAGATTTGTCTTGAAATAATTTTTGCAACTATCACGAAAACCTAGACTGTAGATAATTCTTATGGCTTTCTGCTGCATTAAAACTACTCTATGAAGATCAAATGTACTGCATCCCCTAAACATTAAATATTTAACGCGTCAAACGTCCCGCATACGTATAAAAAGTTGCACTTCAAATAGCATCTCTGAGTATGTTTTTTCTCTTTAAAGTGGACAAATAGTTTCGTACATTATTGTACATTAATTTATCAGATATAAGTGCATTATGTAACGACAACATCGACTTTTTTTAAAAGCGAAAACAACCTTTAAGCTACATACAGAAAGTCTAAAACACATTTCTGAACGTTCTAGTTATGATATTATGTCGAACCGATGGCATATCGCAACACAAACATTTTTCTTTCCCGCACAAAAAAAAACTATACTCGGTATATCGTATAATGGGAATGAAAACCTGTATAAAAACCTCAGTCACTCTATACTTACGTACATCGAACGACATGCGAGAAAATACATGACGAACAGTTGGCTATCGGTTTGTACGGGGTGTGTCAAACATATCACCTCGACGAACAATAACCTTCAATATTAGATGTGTTTGATACTATATACTGTAGCGCACCCCCAATTGTTACGCCACTGGAAATGACAGAGGCTTCTCAAACTTGAACAGAAGTTTCTGGAATGATCGAGAACGGACTGTGTGCGCTTATAAGTACAGTTCAGTGAGTAAGTCATTCAATCAGTTGCTTGCTTGCTACATTCAGTAGAAGCGGTCACGCGGCGGACAGCAGACATAAATAGCATTATTGCATAAATTTCGGTGCGTGTGTGTAGTGTATTGTGTAAATAGTTATTGTTGTGTTATTATTTATAAGAATCCGTTTATTTTTCATTGTTAGTTTTTTTGGTCATTGTTATTAGAGAAGTACTTTTAGTTTATTTATTTTGTATTTATTTCGTTTGTTGAAAATAAATCAGCTTTTATCCACCACAAAGAAGTTTTGTTACAATACGTAAAAATATTAAAAAAAAATTTATAAAGATAATCTTTCATTGCTAAAAAAGATAAAAATAATTTTTTATAGTTTACGTTCATAATTATAAAAGCGTGGATTGTAGGCTTTATGAGTCACGGTTCACGCTTTTATAATGCGTCTAAATTATCAAAAATTATTTTATCATTTTTAGTTTTTTTTAATAATTTATTTTTTACTTTTTAGTTCGCATTGCTAATACAGTGCGTTTTTTTTTTTTTTTTGGTTTCTTATAGCCATAATTTTATTTACAAACAAAAGCTTGTTTTTAAATATTTTCTTACGTTTTTTTTTCCTATTTTATTTTCAAAATTTTGGTAACGCTTTTGGCCGCCATATAGGCTTTTAAATAACATCACACAGTTATTACTTATGATCATACCCTCTCATTTGACACCCATATGAACAGGATTGTAAAAAAAATAAATAAACCGCCATTTTGTGTCGGCCACCATTTTGGATTTGAAATGACGTCACACTGCTGATTGTATTCTACTTATCATACCCTATCATTTGATACCTATGTGAAAGGGGTTGTAAGGGAAGACCGATTTCTTTTCTAATGTAGACACCTATATTATAATCTTGGTGTTTGCTTTACATCGGACATCGTCCGACATTAACCGACATCGAACACAATGTCAGCGCAGCTTTAGAATCCCTACCAACTGATAAAATATATAAGACCTGTACTTCCACCACTTCATTACCTTCGCTGCCGCCATATTATTTTTCATTTAATAATAAATAAATGGATGACCAAGCTTTGTTCGGAAACGTTAAATGAAAAAAGTTATATTTATCTTGTTTTCTCTTTTTATTCAAATAATGTACCGTTGATGTTTATTTTGATAACTTAATGAGGTTACATTTAAATAATAAACTAAATTCTGAAAATATTTGTATTTTATATTTCTTAACTGAAAACGCTTATATTTTTTTTCATCATTCAGTTATTGCTTTCTAAAATTGTCAAAATTAATATTTAGGACAGCATTAAACCAGCTTTTGAAGCTTATGTTATGGCGCGCTTCTGCGAGCAAGTTCATCTTATTAATTTTATGTTATAGACGTTGCATTGTGCGCGCACATCGTAAAAATTCCCTTTCATAATTATTATAACTTAAAAAAACGCCCCTCTGTCAGTAAAACGTTGCACTCGTCAAATATGACTGTAATGTGAACTAGTTGTAAAAAAGAGGTTTCAAAATAAAAACGTCGAAAAAGTAGACTCTCCTCAAACAGTTCACTTCGGATTATGTACACCGCGAAAGCCACACGGTGCTTTAGCTTTCACATGTAACCACCGCCATCACCGTCGGGCGCTGCCGCCCTCCCAACCGCTCCCTCACACTGCCAAAGCGTATATCCTATTCCCCCACTCCATATTCTAACCTCCTACCACCAAGCTCCGTTCTGTTCTCTCATTTCTCTACATATGAGGAAGTTCACACACCATTAAGGACCAGCACATTTCTTTCCCGCACTTTTTAGTTTCGACTTTCATAATCAGGATGGCCACAAACATCTAGGAAAAGTCCCAAACTTTTCCAGTATCTAAAAACACAAGGCTAGTAAATACAGAGGCAGCCGAGCGGTGTAGTGATGAGAGCACTAGACTCGCATTCAATAGGTACTAGGTTCAAATCCCGACAGAGGCAGATGTGGCTGAAACTATTCCCTACTGCCTCCCGCCGAGATACGGTAAATCCTGTACCGGCTATTTGTTGAAGTTTTCCATGATTTGCTTCAATTAATTCCAGATAAAATCAAGATGGTTCCTTATTCGAGGCCATGGTAATCCATCATGGTCTCGATCTTCTATGCTGTCACAATTGCCTACATTATCCTAATTTTCTATACTTGTTTATTTGCCTAATTTAGCAAAATTATTTAGGTAGCTGACAAACGTAAAACCATATTAAGTAACCCATGCAAACACAAAGCAAACAAAATATTTATTAATAGCCGTTACCCGTGTCACCGCATGGGATAACAGAAATTTTATTATATGTATTACAATATGTCGTCAAATGGCAGTATTTTTGTCCAATTGACGGGAAGTTTTGTTGTTAATTTTCCACAACAGTTATGTTTGATTTCTGTTAGTGATTTTTATAGCTATTTTAAATACTAAATAATTACTTAAGACAAAAATGAATAGGTATATAATCTACAATATACTTTACACTGAAAAAAGTGGTGCGTATACTCATGTACGCGCGGCAGAAGTTATACTTCTTTGGCGTGACCGCGATAATTGATATTCACATTGTACCTACAGTGATAAAATAAAATTGAATGTTTAGGGATAAATATAGTTAAAAGTTATCCTGTTCACTTCGAATAGTAGGTGCTTATTTACTTTGGATAATAGGTGGACAACTCCATCAGCACATTGTAACAGAGAAATATGACGTTGTCATCTATGAATACAAAGTAAAACTAGACTGCATCGAAAAGTCAGTTTTATCGACAATATCAACCTTGCTGATAGACGTAGTACATGGTGTCTCATGTTCGTTGCACTCTGTGCCCATAACATGGCTTCTCATCGTGCGCAATTTCCGTAACAGAGAAAATTTTTCCATCAATGCGCCAAAAAAGTATAACCTCAAAAATAAATTTATATGAAGATATAAAGAAATCGACATGAGCCGCTTTGCCGTGCGGCTACAAACTTAATAGTAGTTTATATAGGATGTTTTCGTAAGCCATCGAAAAGCAACTATAAATGTATACAATCCTCCTGCCCCCCTCCCCCCGGTCCGTTGTAACAAGCTAGTGCACCACCGTCTTTCCAGCGTCTGACGGAACGGGAATCCGCCCCCATCTCCCAGAGAACAATCGCTTCGCCACTCAGTTTGAGAGCTAAACCACACGATCACCACAAGAACTCAAGCTATTGTTACAAATATACACTACGCTTTATAGATAGAATATATAAGCTGCATTTTGTTTTTACAGCTAATGTTCATCGTAAATCTACGGGGTGACTCCAAAACCACTTACGTTATATCCTCAAGAGAAATATGTAAGTACTTTCGATAGCAGTTCAATTTTCTGAACCCCTGCTCAAAATTATATTAACGCATCACTCCGTTTTTCTGCTAGATATTAACAGTGTTAAGGTGCCCGCAGCAATTGAATGTGTGTGTGCATGTAAAATACACTTACTCATCTTTCAGAAATCTCTAATTTCTATGAAAAATTTTATTAAATCTTTGATTTTAGTTCTTCAAAATAAACTAAAAATATCTATTTATTTTTCCCATATCGCTTTTAGCCAAGTTTTGCAATTTATTTGATCTAAATAAACGATTCAAAAGCAGATCAACGAGACAATTAGTATATGTTTTACACGAATTACAGAAAAAACTAAATTAGAAAAATTACTGAGTAAGCCAAAATAATCAGTATTTTTAAAATAAGTTTCTAAAGCAAAAACTTCAAAATGTTAATTTGTTTTTCCGTAATTCGAAATCTCGTGAGGTGTTGGTGAATGTCACATTTTTTATTCAATTGTTAGGGCAACATTTTTAGCAGCAAAGCAAATTTTGTGAAGCTGATGCTTAATCACAACTTTTTTGCGACCGCAATTCGAAATTTCCTGAAGTATATTTTCACCTTAAACGAACAATTCTACTGGAAGCATATTAAGTTTTCAGAAGACAGCAAGGTAAGTTTGAAATCACCAAATGATCAGCGGAGACCTGGATGTCTAAAGCAAGTACACATTTAACACTAGTCACCAAGTGTTACGATACGAGTATAAATTTATGATGGCGCATTTTGGAGCGTCTTCGGCTAATCGAATTATTTTTATAAAAAAAAGTGTATTTATAATATAACTTGCTTATGATCTGTCAATTTGTTTAATGAGAAAATATTAAATCTCCCTCAAAAAGTCACTAAAAAGCGTATAAAACAAAGTTTTGAGATTGGTGCCGATTTAATAAAAATACGTCGGTACACAAAAAGTTATAGTAATTAAACTGGCGTCAACCTCAAAATTTAATTATTTTATACTACTTGCGACTATTCGAAGGAGGTTAGTTGTTTTTATTTTCTACTTTTTATGGGGCTTTGCAAAACGTAGTTATTAACTGCCTTCTTCGTTATTAATATTTAAATACTAAAATAGAAAAAAAAATACTGAGTTAATTTATGTACCTAAAATTTATGAGAGACCAATCTGAAAGTATGCCGTATTAAATATAGAAAAAGAATTATCAAAATCGGTTCACAAATGCTGGAAATATGAGGTAATATAAAACCTCCTTTTTTAGTCAGTTAAAACTGACTGAAGCAATTTTAATAAAAATTATGACACCATTACATCAACATTCTGAACAAAATGGTGTCGAAGTTTTTCAAATCGGTTAAATATACTCGAGTTATATATGCTTACATGAAAAAATAAACATATGTATGTGGAATTTTTTACTTCTTTTTTAAGTAGGTTAAAAATAAATTTAATAATCGTATTATACAATAAGAAAATAGTTTTAAATTTTGTGAGGAATTATTTACAACCGTATAATATTCACATTATTGTCGATGTAGTCGGAGCCCATCTGATGAACTGTCTCATTTCACAATTCCATTCCATTCATTTCATTCATACCAGAGTAGAAAATTCATTAATCTTGTTGAAATATTAAGTAAAACATTTGTAAAAACTAAAATCGGCCTCTTCGTTTAAGACAGATTATTATTTTAAATGTGGCTGACGTCATTCCTATTTGTAACTTTTTTTTGGCACAAATCTCAGTTAATCTATTAGGGTATAAGTAACTACCTACTTACCTATGTGTGCAGTGTAAACATTAAGCTAAGGTTGCGGCGAAGTAGAGTGGCTGCCTCATAACCTAAAGGCAATATTTAAGATCCCGTTGGCGGTGCCAATATTATACTTTTTTTGTGTGAAATTTTCAGTAGCGTTAAAGAAGAAAAAAACCCGGGTCGCAGTGCCAAAACCCTGCCGACAATATAGTGTATTGCAACAAGCAGCGTGACTTTATTACACGAATTTGTTTGTTTTTGGAGAAAAATGAAAATAAGCCCTTAATACACCCCTTAAAATAATATTTTTTCTTAATTCCAATATTTCATCTCTGTTTTATCAGTTCATAATCTGCACAAAATTATATACCTTACAGCCTTCAGTAAGTATAATTTTCTAGCCGCAAACCTTTTCATAAAATTTATAAGTTCGGTCCTGTCAGGCCGATTTTGCTAAAATTTTAGGAACACCTTTTGCTTGATACTACAAGATTAAATTTCAATTTTGAATCAATTCCGGGAATATTTTCGGTGTTTTTGGGGCCCAAAACAATTTTCAACCTCTAAATACACCCCTTATAACGATCCGGTTACCCCATTTTAAATAAGATTCGTGCGATAATGGATTCCAGCATGTGGCCCAAATTTCGTTCAAATCGAATAAGACCTTCGAGAGTTATAATTTTTCCAAAAATGGTGCCAAAGTGTTTAGGAGGTTATGAAACGTCGAGAAATTTTGGTTCGAACCCTAGGTCGCGCCATCCGACCGATGCCAATAGTGTATGTTACCATATGGCAAATACACTAACTAATCAAAAATATGATACTATTCTCCTACTAGTGCATTAAATTATTATCTATTAAAAATACCGCAACTTACTGAAAAATGGTATCCGGAATCCATTAATTTCATAGACGCATAAAACTGTGCACACGATTAGCACAGCAGCAGGTTAGGCTAGGTTCGCTATCTGAAACAAAAGAGATATATATACATATATATTGCAATTATTTGCTGATATCAGTGAGGTAATAAAAAAGCTATAATTTAACGAATGCGTAATAACATTGCCCTATTTCTATATAATCTGTTGTCCGATAACCAAATTTTAGTAGTGGGAATTATATTTTAAAATAATGGCCAGCATGCAGTAGTACATATTATAAAATTACGGTTTACAAAAATGATGATCGTTCATAGAAACCACACCAGTGCTTCTCAAACTTCAACCTTGTCGCCGTATAATATAGAAATAAAGTTTGAAGTAAAACTTCTCATGCAACATCTCGTTAATTAAAATGAATGAAACCAAAAACAGTGACACGAATGAGTGACAAAAATTAGTGACGACGAAGGCAAAAAAACGCAATATAAATAACGTCATTTTATTATCTACTGTCAAAAATAAATTTTAAATACATATCTCTTAAAGTGCCGGGCACTTAAAATTAAAATATACATACATAGGTAATGTTTAATATTTATTAAATAAAAAAATATTTTACAGTTTTTAGTATTTTACATTTTAGAAAAAAATATGTAAAGTTATTAAATATGCAAATACAAAAAAAAGTTTGTACAACATTTAAAAAATATATAAAATGAATGTTTCTATATTGTTGAGGACAATCTGTGCAGATAAAAGGGAAAAAATATGTGAATGGAATATTAAACAAATTAACTATTTTATTTGAAATAAAACTCTAATGAAAATTAAATTTCCATGTGAGTGAAAAGTAGGGTGATTTTTTTATACAATAAGACGAAAAATGCATAAGAATATATGTTATTTTCCATTTAACATGATGAATCTCATTCTGAATGGGCAATAAACAAGGTGAAAGCAACATTTCTATAGTTTTAATATGTATATGTGAGTGTTTTCTCATTTTTTTCGTCGTTTTGTCCATTTAGTTCAGAGGCGTTCTGTAATAAAATTATTAAAATTTTTAAACTGTAATTTTTTAATGAAAAGATTAATTTTAAGATAGTAACTTAGTTTTTGTCATTAGAAAAAAAAACCGGATCGCAGTGCCAAAACCCTGCCGACAATATAGTGTATTTGCTTGTATAGGGCCGTGTGGTTTTATACTTTTATTATGTGAAATTAAGTTTGTTTTTGGGCAAAATAAAAAATTTAACCCCTTAATACACCACTTAAAATAACATTTTTTTTCTTAATTGTAATATAATTATCAATCTAATGTCTACACCGAATTAAATACACCCTTCAATAAATAAGTCACTATCTGCAAACTAGTGTTTTCATAAAATTTGTAAATCCGGTCCTGTCGGGCCGATTTTATTGAAATTGTGGGGACACTTTTTAATCACTACCGGAGGATTAAATTTCAATTTTGAAACGATTCGGAGAATTTTTTCGGTATTTTCGGGCCCAAAAACTGTTTTCAACCCCTAAAAACTACCCTTAAAATAGCCCCTTTAGGCCCATTTTAAATAGGCTTCTTGCGGTGATGGGTTTCAACACGTGGCTCAAATTTCGTTGAAATCAATTAACTCTTTCGAAAGTTATCGCGCGTACACATATATATATTATATATATATATACGTATATAAATATATATATATATATATATATATATATATATATATATATATATATATATATATATATATATATATATATATATATATATATATATACATACATATATATACATAAACATTTTTAAAAATGGTGCCAATGTGTTTAGGAGGTTATGAAACGTCGAGAAATTTTGGTCCGACCCCTAGGTCCCGCCATCCGACCGACGCCAATAGTGTATGTTGCCATATGGCAAATACACTAATAATCTCCAAAATGACGTCTCAAACATTAATTTTGATACAGTATTAAGGGAGACATTTTATATCGACTAAAACACTTTTGAGAGATAACATATATACCGATGGTCAGATATCATCAATATCCCATCATATGTCTATGTTTAGTGCTGCTGCACTGTATTTTTAAAAATATAAAAAAGTGATGACGAGCCGCCACTGGAGTGTATGTTTTATCATTTCCATTCGTTATATCTGTTGAAACATAATTAAATATGCTACGAGCTTTCATAAATCTAAACGAAGGTATTGCAATTTTTCCCGCGAGGAAAAATATGCAGTTTTTTATTTAATTTTTCCATCCCATGTGTATTTGCCTAACGTAAATTAAGAATGTTACTTTTGAATAAGCTTGAAAGACATTCAACGTAGCTACATTCAGACGTATGTATAATGTATGTATATTCCAGTCTGATATAAAATTCGCTTTTATAAATATAAAAGTTCATATTTTTCATGTTGAATCGGTGAAATTGTATAAATTTTTAAAAAAACGGTCAAATGCGAGCACAACACGCATGGAGAGGGTTCCGTATTTTTTCGTTTTCCGTGAGAACTTTAGGACTTATGATTTTCGTTTAAGTTTTTCTGTAAACTATGATTGAGACCTTAATTCCTTTCTTTGTCCAAAACTTTAGGGTTAGTAGTAGCGATTACAATGTTGGATCCAGCACATTTTTGACCTTGCTGGATCCAGCAATTGGCACTGGATCCAGCGGTGCGGATCCGCAATCAGCTAAAAACAAGTATTTAACTGGGTCTGAGAAGAATTATGATAAGATATTGAAGAAGAAATGGCACTTTATGAAAGTGAGGGAGTAAGAGGTGGAAACCTAACTTTAATCTATGATTATTTGATGACTCTCAAATCAACCAGCGTAGAGGTAGAGAGAACCCTTTCCGCATTCGGGTATATTTGCAATTCTTTAAGAAGTAGACTGGGAGATAACACCATCAATAACATTTCTTTTTTGAGATCTTACTTTTAAAAAAGTAAAAAAAAACCGTTACCTACATAATTGATTGGTTTATTCTTTAAAAGACAAGTCTAGCCTTAAATTATATAATATAATTTATATTAAAGTTTTGTTTCTAATAAGAGTTAACTAAACATTTTATAAGCGGGAAACGCAATGTTATTTCTAAAATTTTGACACTGAAAAAACTGAGACTACATAGTTTGTAAAATAGGTAAACGATCAACTATTTCAGATATCTAGAATATCAATTTAGGTGATTTAAGACTGTATTGTGATAACTAATAATTATACTCCGGATACTCGTAACTATTAATTACTATTAGAGTACTTTACTAACGCCGAAAAACGAGAAAAAACGAGATTTTAATGTAGATAAGTAGTTATTAAAGTTTCTAAAGTTAAACAATTGTTACATTTATTTGGAAAATCGATTAATGCTGGATCCAGCGGGATTTACTTTAATCCAGCATAAGTCCAGCTGGATTGAACATGCCGCTGGATTGCAATCCCTATTTCAGAGATAAGGAGGGGATGCTCGATTTTCGTATATTTGCTTTAATATCTTTTTATCTATGCAGAAATATAGGACAATTCAATCGAAATTAACAACTAATATACAGTGTATATTATTAAAAGTTCAGTAAAAAAATCAAGTTATATCCGTGCAATTATTATTAATAACAACAAAGTTGACAATTTTGAGCAACCCACAATATAATACTATTCGCCACATTTCTCGCTCTTCACAGCTGTGCGAAGTCTAGTCTCATTTTTCAGAAAGGATGATTCATATAAAAAGTCTACAATTCAATTTTGAAACGAAACAATGCCCATGGGTTCGTAATTTTAAACTAACGAAATACAAACTGTTGAAAAATTATACCTTAACGTGCTTTGTAGAGCTAAAGAAATCAAGTGGTTTTTCAACTAGTTGAGTTGGCACATTTTACGGTTTCGTTTCGTTGATGCTACGACCCACCACTAGTCTAAGTAGTCGATTGCTAAGTGGTCGAAACTTGGACAATTTGTACTGCAACAGAAGAAATCAATCTGCAAGTTCACTCACAACTCTATTTAGTACCGCGTTAACGAATTCTTAAGGTGATTGATTCCTCAGATGGTAAATTATGCTTTCGGGACATTTAGATTTGTGGTTGCAAAATTCGTTTTATTACTGTTTTTATGAACTGTGATTAAGCATTAAGTTTCACAAAATTTGGGATCTGTTTAAAAATTTGTAATAACATATATTTTGCTCTACAATTAAATAAAAAAATGTGATATTCATCAATATTCCTTTACAGCACGTCACAAGATTTCGAAATACGAGAAAGCAAATTGATATTTTGAAGTTTTTTGTTTACAAACTTATGTTAAAAATACTGACAAATTTGGCTTGCTCAATAATTTTTTTCAAATTTAATTTTTTCTGTGCAAAAATGTGTGTAAAACTTATGCTAATTTTTGTCGTTTTTGTCTGATTTTTAATCGTTTATTTAGATCAAATAAATCAGAGTCGAAGTCATGTGGAAAGAATGGTTCATATTTCTAGTTTATTTTGAAGCATTAACATTAAAGATTGTATAAGCATTTTTCTATTGGTCAATATTTCTTTACAGCACGTCACGAGATTTCGAATTACGGGAAGGCAAATTAACATTTTGAAGTTTTTTCTTTATATAAACCTATGTTAAAAATACTAACAAATTTGGTTTGCTCAATAATTTTTTTCAAATTAAATTTTTTCTGTGCAAAAATATATGTAAAACTTATGCTAACTTTCTCGTTTTTGTCTGATTTTTAATCGTTTTTTTAAATCAAATAAACCAGAGTAGAAGTCATATGGAAAGAATGGTATATAGTTCTAATTTATTTTGAAGCACCATTACTATTTTTTTATCTACCACTTCCCGTTATTTTCTACATTTTTTACAACTCCAACTTATGTAATAGCAATGGGCGAATGAAGGAATTATAGTAAATTAGGATAAGGTAGGTAATTTTTCAACTAGGAGTTTGATAGGTAATCGGCCATGGCTTCAAATAAGGAACGATCTCGATATTTATCTGGAATTAATTGAGGGAAACCATGGAAAACCTCAATCAAGATGGCCGGTACAGGAATTACCGTTTATCGGCGAGAGGCAGTAGGAAAAAGTCCCAGCCACATCTGCCCCCGCCGGGATTCGAACCCGGTACCTCCCGAATGCGAGTCTAGTGCTGTCACTACTCTACCCAGCTCGGTTTGAAGCATTAACATCAAAGAAATTAACATCATAGAAATGAGAAAAACGGGAGTAAGTGCATTTTACATGCACACGCACATCCAATAGCTCGAAGGTAGAGCTATTCGAGTGAAAAACGGGACATATTGAGCAGCTGATTAGAAGTCACCTTAAGTTTCCCTTGTTTGCAACGTTGAACTGTTCGTAAGATGGAGCTATGCGGCTGAAAATGGGGACGAATTGAATAGCTGATGAATGCGTTGAGAGTAGGACGTGAATCGGCCTTCAAAGAAGGCCAAGAATGGAGAGTAATAACGTGAAGTAAAGAGGTCTGGGAGACATCTGGTAACAAGACAATGAAAATAACACGCTGGACGTGTCGCAACATCGGTTAATCCACTGTTCCCTCAACTCCAGACGGAAGAACTAAAACTCGCCCGTTCAACCGTTGTACCTTAGCTAGGATTAAAGTGATCCTCGTCCCTCTTTCTTTCCCCCGTACCCCCCTTTAGGTCGCTGCGCAACTATCGAGTGACACTTACTTTCCTCATTCAATCACTGTCTTCACTTATTACGACACAATACTGACTATCATAGAAATATTGTTGAAAATACAAATAAATAGCTAAATTCAGCGACTGATCGAGAGTTCTGACCGCCCTAGGCTAATTATGAGGACACGCCCCCGCCAGGTGTGTTACGGAGTAGTAAGTCAGTGTTTGTTTTACACGCGCATTTTAAAATTTCAAATTTTTTTGTTAAAATCAGGGACTCTTAAGCGCATTTAGTTTTAGTGTTTTGTCTCGGTCTAGTTGAAATATGTAGGGTAGATGCAATGATCCTAGATTAGTGCATGCGAAGACACGATTTTAGCGCCCCCCCCCCTGATACTCCGCGCCCTAGGCTGCAGCCTAATTAGCCTAAGGGTTAATCAGGGCCTGGCTATATTGCAATATTATCGAAAAACTTAATGTTCAAACATGTTTCATAATATATATATACTGTATAAATATAGTAGTAATAAATATAGTAATAAATTGTGATTAGACGTTGTAACACGTTAAATTTTGGAATATATAGCAAACAAAAATCGACCTTATCTACATCTGATTAAAAAAATAATTTTAATAAAAAAACCAAATATACTCAAAATAGATTGCACATAACTATTAGATGATGATCAATGTTCACTTTACTAATACTATTAATATAATATTATCACTAAAATGACTACAAAATCCTCAAAATACTGATTTTTCTAGAGCTGATAAAAAACGTGACTATTGGCTTCAATGCTAAACCACAAATATCCTATATACTGTATAAAGTTGGGTAGAGTAGTGGTGAAAGCACTAGGCTTGCATTCGTGAGGTACGGGTTCGAATCCCGGCGGGGGCAGATGTGGCTGGGACTTTTTCCTATTGCCTCTCGCCGAGAAACGGTAATTCCTGTACCGGCTATCTTGTTTGAGGTTTTCCATGGTTTCCCTTAATTAATTCCAGATAAATATCGAGATGGTTCCTTATTTCAAGCCATGGCTGATCAAACTCCCAGTTCAAAAATTACTTACCTTATCCTAATTTCCTATAATTCCTCCATTCGCCCATTGCTATTACATACGTTGAAGTTTTAAAAAATGTAGAAAATTTCGGGAAGTGGTAAATAGAAAATAGTAATGGTGTGAATGGTGTCTATTATGAAATAAAGTCGAGAAACGGACGTTAAACGCATTATTATTATTATTTAATAAACTATACAACCTATTTGTATACTTGAAACCTTACGTTTTATAATGGTATTACTATTATGTGTGAATTTTGTTAATTTTGATACCGTGAGAGTATTTGAAAATATTTTTTCCTAATATTGCACTGTAACAATGGGTGTTTTTTAACAATGATAACAAAACTATAGCTACTTATCTAACTGCTTTTACGTTTCATATTCTGGAACCAAATGGTAAATTGCTTCGGATATATTAACGCCATGGTTACTTGAGCCTAACACCAATTCATATTTTAAATCGATAATTTTTTAATAACAAATTGAAAATTAAATTGATACTTTTAATAGTCCTCGGATTAAAACCAGAGAAAATCATAAGGAAACGCCGTTATCCCGCACTCTCGGCTATTTTCAAGTCTTGCTTACGTGGAATTTGTGGTCATATAAGATTATAAATTGCTGAATTATTTTATTAAACTAGGTTTTCATTTTTGAAATAAAAGAAACCCATATCACTCGACCATCGTTTTCTGCAATCCAGCATAAGTTTAATTTTTCTTTCTACCCGGTCGAAAGTACGTATCTACTTTCGGTTTCGATTTTAAGGCAGAAAGCATAAAATTTAAGCTCTGCTGCCAAAAGAAAGTAGCAGCGGGACGAAATAGTTTTCTTGTGCACACTAAGATGTGAGACTGCCGACTGCCAGTAGCAGCTAACAGCTGTTATTGCGTATAACCTCCAAATGTCTCACTTGAAAGTTATTAGTCTTTTTATATAATGGTGAATATTAAAGTTAAATAGTGGTGTTAAGTAAAAAATAATCAAAGAAAAAGTTGGATGAATAATTTTGATAATAAACGCACTTTCGACCGAATATAAAGAACAATAGTATACACCACACGGACAGAAGTTTGAAATTCCTGTCCTCGTGGTGTAACATACTATTTCTTTTGTATAGGGAAAAATTTAAACACGAAATACACAAGCGAATAATTCGTTAGGAGCTTCAAAAAGTCGAAACTGTCCCGCGAGTAATCAAAACTGCATTTAATCAAAGTTTAATATCCTATTTACTATGGCTTTGTTTGTTAAATTAAGCATAAAATTTAGTACCTATAATATACAAATACACCGTCCAATCAAACCCGCATAACATCATCAACGCTATGTGAACATTCGGTGTAAACGGAGACACCAAAGGAATCAGTTAATGACGTTATATCACACAGAAAGTGGGCAATCTCAAAGTCATAGATCAGTCATACTCGCTTCCACTCGTCCCGAACGAGACATTCAAACCGACGTGAACCGAAGCACTCGTCCTGGCGTGTGATTCAAATCGTGTCCAGTTATGAAAACCGTCGCAGATCAGTTACCCTTCAAGCGTAGTCACTACTCTTGCGCGCCAAGACGAGACTACACTAATTGGCTCTTGAACACTTAACCTCAAAATCAGTCATATTCGCTAGACATTAAAACTGACATGAACTAGCGCATTTTATATGATCAAAAATAATACCAAGTACCTGGGAGACCGAGTTTTGCTCGAATAAATGGAAGGTACTATTGGATGTAAGCCGAACATATTCGTATTCGGATATCATATGACGCCATCTTACAAAATTTTGATGTAACAGTTGATTAATTATCATCCGTCGGCAACAATACAAGTACCGCAAAAATTTACGAGATGGCGTTATATTAAGTCTCTTGCTAGTCCTTCTACTTCTGCGTATTCTTGTTTTTAACCGTTGTAAGATCAATCATCTTCACGTTTCTCATCCGACAATTTACTATTTTCAACCGTCAAGAATCCCACTCCTGCGGTAAGTCTCACAAGTTTGGCTTCTATTAAATTAAGCCCCGTAGGTTGTGGGTGTTGCATTGATGGAAGTCTACTGTACTGTCCTCTTGATTTCGTACAATTAAAGCTTCATCAATCCAAAATTCGATAAGAAAATAATATAAATCGACATTTAAAATTATAGAATTTGGTGTGAATATAAAAAGCCGTCAAATAAAATGATGTATGTTTCGATATAATGAAATATTTATCGGAATCGTTCAAATTGACATTAATTTGTTAAACAGCTGACTGTATATAAAACCAGCTATGACTCCCGTGTTACTAATTCCGCCGTCTGTGCCCTAAGGACTAACCAGCCAGCTATATGGGTAAATACATGTAACAGGAAATCATAGAGATAATAAAATTGTGTAGAGTACACTGTTAAATATTAATCTAGATGAATATCTTCGTTGTTTTTTGGGTTGAATAACTTTTTTTTGTTATTTATGACGCATGACTATTTATATGGTTTCAAAGTTCATTTTTGAATTTATGTCAAATAAGAGTTTTGTTCAGAATTTACTGCTCTATTAACCCTTAAGCTATTGCGTTATTAGTGTATTTGCCATATGGCAACATACACTATTGGCGTCGGTCGGATGGCGGGACCTAGGGGTCGGACCAAAATTTCTCGACGTTTCATAACCTCCTAAACACTTTGCCACCATTTTTAAAAATGTTTATATATATATATATATATATATATATATTTATATATATATATATATATATATATATATATAGGTATATATGTGTACGGGCAATAACTTTCGAAGAAATTAATTCATTTTAACGAAATTTGGCACACATATTGGAATCCATCACCGCACGAAGCCTATTTAAAATGGGCCCAATCGGGTCATTTTAAGGGTGGTTTTTAGGGGATGAAAAAAGTTTTTGGGCCCAAAAGTACCTAAAAAATTCTCAGAATCGTTCCAAAATTGAAATTTAACCCTTAAATAGCAATCAAAAAGTGTTCCTAAAATTTCAATATAATCGGCCCGACAGGACCGGATTTACAAATTTTCTGAAAACATTAGTTTGCAGATAGTGAGTTATTTCCTTAAAGGTGTTTTTAATTTTGGTGTAGACGTTCGATCGACAATAATGATGTAGTTAAAAAAAATGTAATTTTGAGGGGTGTATTAAGGAGTTAATTTTTTTATTTTGCCCAACAATCACCTTAAGTTCACATAATAAAGCCACAAGGCCTGTATTAGCAAATACACTATATTGTCGGCAGGGTTTTGGCACTGCGACCCGGGTTTTTTTTAACAATGTTAATTACTCAGTGCGGAGACCCTTAACGACCATTTGTTGTCATTAAATAGGTAATACATTTCTTGATATTTAAATTAAGTATTTACATGAAGCAATTGCTGTTTTTTAGATACAATAAACATTTGAAACAAATATATAAATGGATAGCAATAGTTTGCTATTATATTATGAAACACCCGTTGCTGACGTTACAATGCAATATTAGAAAAAAATATTATTTAATGTCACTTTCGGGACTCAAATCCGAATCTTCCACTTTTAATATAAAAAAATGTGGAAATAAATAAATGTTTGATTTTCGCGTAATTTTTTAAATTTTTGACATTTCAATTTAGTTCTGTTTGTAGACTGCGTTGTTCTCATATGGAAATATACGACTAAATTTATTTTTCTTTACGCAACTTTACACCACTAGTGTGTAATTTCATGACCGCTATCTGAACATGAAAACCAGCGATTTTATAGGAAACTGTGCCCAAAAAATACACTTTTCTCTAGGAATGTAAAGTAACCGATTATTATTTGTAATAGTAACTATTTTGGCCAGATAATTGAGCGATTAATTAATAGGCTGTTGATAAAACAATATGGCGGTTTCCGGTTTCTATTCCTCACAACAACGAAAAACAAAACAATAGACCAGTTTTCAACACTAGAATCGAAAGAATTAATTAAATTGGTATACCTATATTATTTCTCAAAGGTGTTTTTGTCGATATGAAATATACTATATAAAAATTAGTGTTTGATACGCCATTTTGGAGATCATTTCTCTCTGTAATGACGAAAAATAAGTTAATATCTTAAAATTAATGTTTTCATTAAAAATTAAAGTTTAAAAATTTTAATAATTTCATTACAGAAAACAACATTGAGAAAAAATAAATGTCGCCTTCTGGTGGAAATCTGTTTATTTTAACTGAATTGTAATATTAAGTGACGTAGTGGCACTAAAATCTCTGAATAACATAGAATAAAATTTATTTCCAATATATTACGTAACCGTGCGAAGTATTTGCACGGGTCCGCTAGTAAAATATTTATATTTATGCAGAAATTGGTTATAAAATTAAAATCTCGACCGAAAATTACTACCAGACGTAAAACTTTCCGTGTAGTTTTGTATAAAAATAATAAATGGCAACGGCTATTTAATCAATCACCGCGGTTATTTAACTGACAATTTAACCGGTTAATTAACCGGTAATTTACGCTTTTAAATCGCTACTTTTTAACCGACTTCAAAAAAAAGGAGGAGGTTCTCAATTCGTCGGAATCTTTTTTTTTTATTTTTTATGTATGTTCCCCGATTACTCGAAGACGCCTGAACTGATTTGGAAAATTATTTTTTTGTTTTAAAGGGTATACATTCCAGGTGGTCTCAAACAGTTTTTATTAAAATCGGTTAAGCCGTTTTTAAATGACGTCAAAAAAATATATTTTTTAATGTATGCTATCTCATATCTCCAACATTTGTAAAGCGATTATGATGATTCTTTTCTTATTTAATAGAGCACATCTTCAGGCTGATCCCACATAAATTTTACTTAAACCGGTTCAGTAGTTTTTAAAAATGTGCGAAATCAAATCCACCACTAAAAAGTAAAAAATAAAAAAACTTAAAAAAAAAAAATATTAACCTCCTTCAAAAAAATCACTAAAAAGATGAAAATAATGAAATTTTGAGGTCGGAGCTAATTTCATTACAAAAAAAATCACATGAAATTCTGAGGTCGGCGCCTATTTAATAAAAGTAGATATGTAATTAAAAGTTTTTGTAATGAAATTAGCTCCGACCTGAAAATTTCATTATTTTCATCTTTTTAGTGATTTTTTTGAAGGAGGTTAATATTTTTTTTTTCTCATTCACAGCTCTATAGTTCACCCCCAAACGTTCACATATGTTCACACCGACATACACCAAAGCCATCGTCGATTATCAAGTCAATTCTCCGGTCGTCTGTACGTTTTAATACCTACGCAATAATGTGATACGTTCAAACGATTTACAATTTATTTACAAAACCTTCACAAAGTAATAATAAAATCCTGTCACCGATTCACTGTAACGTATTCAACACTGTTATGAATTGCTTATCGTTTTAATATTCACACATCAATACACTTTTTCACGTACCTGCTGAAAAAAACGCTTTGTAAAAATTTTAACCGAGATTCATAGCTGCAGCTTCGTTGGTTCTTTATGACATTTTACTAGCTGGGGTGTGCTCTATTATCGCTTGACACGTCGGAGGTAAGTTTCGCGCAGTCAATTAGTAATATCTGTATATATTATTTCTCAAAGGAACTTTTTTGTCGGTATCAAAATTAATGTTTGATATATGTAAACGAATGTTCGACCCATGTTTTTTTTTTTTTTATATGTCCACATATATAGAGCATATGCACATATATAAGAGAATACCCTTTTTGGTGGCACTACCGCTTGGTATCTGGCCAATAAATCGAAAATATAAGTAGCTGGGTCAAATAAATCAACATCACAAAACATCCCTGAACAGAGGTGAGATTCGAACCCACGACAGTTAGGTCGAGACCATACCTGTCCCCCATGGTATTTAAATGAACGCTATTCAGTATTGTTCAATGAATTATGTGATGGTTTATGTTATGTAAGCTGCGTACATTGATATTGTAAGGATTGTAAGCGGATGCAGTAGCATTTTGTGTTGAGAAAGGATGGAGTTCACATTGATTGTATTGCTGAATTGAACCACGTTTTTAAAACGGTATTTTTTGCATAAAATAGCTGCTTTTCACTTCATTCTCAAAAATTCTAATGGTAGGTTTTAAAAAACCAACTGATATAAAAAGTGACTTACTATGGAATTGATATAGCACTAGTGCGTAATGAGTCACTGGTATCCATATAGAACAACTATTTTATATTATAAATATAAAATTTTATTTTAAAGAAAGTCAAGGTAGTGAGAAAATACATTTTTATAAAGAAAAACGACCCTTATTTCGCGAAATATTTGCAGCGTTGCTTCATATTTCACGTATATTGTTAAAAAAATTATATATGATCGCTGTAAAAACTTTTATGTGTAAAATAATTTTAAATTTACATGCATCTGCCATAAAACAAAAAATAAAATGTTTAAACACGTTTTTAGATCACGTTATTAAGTATATCTCCTGAAGTTTATGGCCACTACACCGCCAGGTAATTAATAAACCTATTTTTTAATAATAATATAAAAAATGCATGCACGTCCACATTTAGATATTTTTTATCTAATGAGGTAAGTATATTAGACTGTTAAATATTCGGTTAAACAACCGCAGTAATTTATTTTAATTATAACCACGGCTATTTATTATTATACGAAGCTTCGCAGAAAGCTAGGCGCATGATTGTAATTTCCGGTCAAGATTTTAATTTTTGTAACCTATATTCACATAAAAATAAATTATACAATATTAATTCTTTCCATTCTACTGTTGAAAACTGCTCTATTGTGTTTTTTGTTATTCCGAGAAACAGAAACCGGAAACCACCATATTGTTTTATATTAACCGGTAAATTAACCGACAATAAAAAAAACTTGGATCGCAGTACGAAAACCCTGCCGACAATACCGTGTAGTTGCTAATACAGGCAATGTGACATTATTATATGAATTTGTTTGTTTTTGGAGAAAATAAAAAAATTAAAAATTTTTTCTTAATTTTAATATTTCGTTCCTGTTTTATCAATTCATCATCTGCAAAAAATTATATACAGCCTTCAGTAAGTATATAAGCTGCAAAAAAATTTTTTTTTCTAAAAAAGGGTGTTGATAAGAAAAAAATGTCGCTGATAAAAATCTAATTCGAGTCCACAAAATTTGCAACAAATGTTAATTTAGTTAATTTAGTGAAAAGAACATTTCCAAAAATGGTGCCAAGCTGCTTAGAATTATGCGAAACGTCGAGAAATTTTTGTCCGACCTGTAGGTCCTGACATCCGACCGATGCCAGTAAGGTATGTGCCAAAATATTATAGCAAATATACCAATAACCGGTAATTTTACATCAAAATACAACACACGTTATTAACGTTTATTAATGTGGGATAAGAAAGCTTAACACAAGAGACCCTGGCGGACAAATAGATGCGACATCTTTTAATGTGCAAACTCGTAGCTTTCGACTGTAGTTTGTTTTTATAGCTTCATTAAAAAGAGACAATCAAGATAATCTCAACGTTCATAATATAATAACGTCATGAATCGAGTTAATAATAGAGAGGTCTAATTTCTATCCGAACAATAAATGTGTTTATTAGTAGATCTATTTTATTTGTCGCCGAGTTAACTGACACCAGCAGTAATAAATTTCGAAATAGGTAGCTCTTCACATATTATACACAGTGTCTCAAAAACTATTGTCGCTTTGTAATACCTTTAAAACGCAAAAGTCGAAGTAAAATATAGGCCAAAACAAAATCACTTGCGAAAAAGAGTGTGCTTGTAATTTTTACCTGCAGTTGAAGTAAAACATGCAATCAAAACATACATTGTTAGTTTTCTTATGTGTGTATTTCTTATGTGAGTAAGGCTCACATGTTTTTGGAGTTATATTTCTTTTGGCGAGTTGAAAGTAACATTTTAGCCGACAATTAAAGTTGCGCGCGCACAACTAACGAAAATTCGACAACATGAAGGTGGCCGTGCTAACGAAAATTTGACGGCATGAAGTTGGCCACGCTAACGAAAATTGTTCGGTATGAAGAGAACAAGAGTCTGAGGCTGAAATGAGACACGGAGGAAATCAATACACTTTCAGTCATCTGAAAACTATATGTAATAATAATCGTTTTTAGTGTGATTCAGCAGAATTTGTAATATCGTAGTCTTTGATTATTTAATGAATCGAATATAAAAGTAAAAACCAAAATAATTTTTTAATTAATAAAAAGTTGTTCGATAGCATGGTCATTATGGTCACACTACCATTGGTTTATACATTTGGTATAATACGCGCCACGGTTCTAAAAGTTTCTGAAGTTAGATGCAAATGGAGGCTTGCGCAGGTACAGTCGGTTGAAAAACTACAAACTCGCGCTATATTATTATTTTAAATTTTTCTTTAATCTAAAGGTCTAATTCCTTGCATAAAGTCATCCAACAAATCATTTTTCGTGCTTGTCTATGCAAAACTGTATTAGGCATCTTGATCAAAGAAACAACTTAACAATAGCGTACTGGACTGCACTTTATAGCAGGAAAGCGACAAGTGACACGACAACCAGCGATAACCAATCACCGACAAGCGCACGTTCTGTGCCGGTAACTGGGAGGTAGTGGGAGTCTTCCTTTCCCACAAAACAACCAAGACGGCTCTAAAATATGCATTTGCGACACTGTTTGTGACTAACTTCAGAGGCTTTTAGAACCGTGGCGAGTATTATACAATATTAAGATTATACCTGTTTGTAAATATATAATATATGAATAAAATTTTGAAAATGTTTAAAATATTTGAGACAAATTAAATGCGTGTATATTGAAAAATTAGTTTTTATCGCCCCAAAGAAATATAACGTCAGACCACTTTTTTTTAATTTTCAAAAATATAGATGTGACTTTACTGTGTCGAAGTGGGCGTTTTGTTCAAAGCGACGTTTTACCAGTATGATTTCGAACCGCTGTGTAAATACGAGCAAGGCAATAAAATATTTACATTATTTGAACAAAAGCCATAAATGTTGAAAACAAATAAGCACTTTATTCTTGTCAGATACACATGGCCTATAAATGTAAGCGGCATCAATCTTTTGTAAGGATCAAAGTTATGTTACCTATATTATGTATGTCTTTGTATCCACCTAAACATTATAGTAGATACCCAATGCACAATGCAACATTATACAGCGCGCGTCAAAAGTGTTTTCTTCATGCTATGCCGGAAGTACGTACTTTCTGATTCGATTTTATAGATCAGAAAGTATGACATTTCTGATTTGTTCTTGTGGCAAGCTGCAATAACATTCATATCGTCTGTATTGTCATACGCCTGATACGGGAGACGGTGAGACAGCGACTTTGTCAAGTCACATGTTGGCCCATAGATGTCTATTTGTACGCCTGTAAGTAGCTATTTGCTGTTATACTGACATTAGTTGCATGTGTCATTACGTATATATAACCTCAACATTTATCACTTCAAAGTAAGTAGTTTTTTTATATATTGGTAAAGGTGCGTACTTTCGGCATAGTATGAAGAAAAATAGTATACACCACACGAGCAGAAAGCTGAAAGTCCTGCATTGCGCGACATATGATGTTCTCGACTTCGCTTCGGGCATCATGTGGCGCAGTGCAGGAAATTCAACTTTCGCTCTTGTGGTGTAATATACTATTCGCCACTCTCTTCTCTTGTTCTGTGAACGACACTTTTTTGTGGAAACTGAAATACTGTCTTTTCTTTATACCCGGTCGAAAATAAGGACTTTCGGCTTCGATTTTTAGGCAGAAAGTCTAACATTTATGCTCTGTTGGAATTACTTGTGCGCCATCTATCATAGCAGGCCGAAAGAAAGTAACAGCGGGACGAAAGAGTTTTTTCTTTATACCCGGTCGAAAGTACGTACTTTCCTCTTCAAACTGAATGTAGACCGACTAACATTTATGCTCTGCTGGAATTACTCGCACTAAATAAATTAATATTTTTTTATATATTACAAAAACGGACAATTATTATTCAAAAAAATTATACAATTGTTTTATACTAGTGGACTCTTGCGAATACTTCACACTGTTAGTGGTCAGTTACGTCATATAATAGGGTGGAAATAAATTTTATTCTATTCTATTCAGAGACATTTAGCGCCACTACGTCACTTAATAGACCAGATGGCGACATTTATTTTTTCTGAATATTATTTTCTGTAATGAAATTGTTAACATTTTTAATATATACCGATTGTACCAATAATACAGACATAAGTAATATTCTCAAAAAAAGAAAAACATATACAATGCCTAGCTTGGAGATCATATGTGCAACAAAAATAACTGATATATCAAGTTTCAACAGTGTAATAAGAATAAAATTAATAGAACGAACTCATACGTCGCGACACAAAAATATAAATGCGGTATAAACCAATGATTAGTAAAGAGCCAGGAAGCCGTGATAAACAGCGTACGGAATTAAAAAAAAATAATTTTTCAGTTTTAGTAACGTTAAAAGTTACAAACGGTATATTATTTTATTGTATAAAATAGAAACAGGAGTCCAGGAACAATAAGAATTCTTTTATGGTAAAGGATGTGCCGTCAGTTATAATATATTTATGGTCGCGTTGCATTGTCGGATCTGCCAAAGACAAACTAAATTTATTGTATTACAATTTACAAGTTAGCTACTTTTTGTCCAATAAAACATCAGCGATTTAAAATAACATTTTACTTCGCTTAATACTTTTTAAACTTTGCATTATATAAATACGTTAAAACAATATTTACGTTCCATTTTTCAATGCAATAGAATTTCATAACTTTGCACATAAAAAAAAATTATATAAATATATCATATCTGATTGTAAAATAACAAGAAAACTTTATGTTAATTCGATATCTTTGCGACATGGAACATTTTTAAAAACATCTTAATACTCGTATTAAATTTTATGAATATTTTTAGGGTTTCGTACGTCCGAAAAAAATGGAACCCTTATAGGATCACTCATGTGTCTGTCCGTCCGTCTGCCACAATCAATTTGCTCGGAATCTATCGGGCCGATTAAGCTGAAATTTGGTACTCATATGAATTTCTGTGACCCAAATACGGACGCGTAACGTAAATAAATGAATTTTGAACATGGGGGTTATTTTTGGGGGGAAAATTACGAAATTAAGAAAAAAGTTGTCAGTATTTTTAACATGAGTTTGTAAAGAAGAAATCTCAAAATGTTTGTTTGCGTTCCGGTAATTCGAAATCCTGCGACGTGCTGCTAATATCATGTTTTCTGATTCAATTTTTAAGACAAAAATATGTGTTTTTTGAGATTTTTAAGCAGCAAGCCAAATTTTGTGAAGCTTAATGCTTAATCACATCTAATAAAGATGGTAATAAAATTAATCTTGCGACCACAGTTCGAAATTTCCCGAGAGCATATTTTACAATCTGAGGGACCAATCACTGTAACGCTTGCAATCAGTCCAAATACAGAAGTGGTCAACTTTTAAGGCTCTCGGAACGCTCTAAATTTAAGCCAAAAATAGGGCTTCGGCTGATTGTAAACTTATTCGTCAACATTTTGCAAAAATTCTTTCTCTATAAGGAAGATAAAGAACAAATCTAGGTCTCTAATGGATTACTTTCGTAATTTATGTACGATTTACTAAGAAAAAATTGGCATTTTGTGCCAAAAAACACACGTTTTCAATGTCACACTACGACCTTATTCGTACTTATTTCACAAAATTGTTCCATCACAAACCTAATGTGACTTTTCCTTTTTCGGAAAAGTTTTTTAAGTCTTCAAAATATTTCCAAAATTTAGAGTAATGAACTGACAACGGCACCCTTGCAATAGCATATTTTAGCCTAGTAGTGTGGCGCGAACCAAAAATTGAAACCTAAGGATGATTTGAGCGAGACAGAGCTAAAGAAGGTCTTTTGCCTACCTCGCCTCTTATCTCTGGGCCTCAGCACAAACTGTGTGAAAGTGATCCAACACTGTTAAACCCTTATATAAAGCCATGGTCAATTGCCTGTCAAATTCTACAACTGTCTATTTTGTTCAAAACTAGCGGCCTGGTGCGGCTTCACACAGGTAGCACTGATTATCTAATTATCTAGAGCCATAAAAAACGAGTATCATTATCATAACATTCTCAACGTGTATTGAATTTGGGCGAATTCAATCACTTTTAACTGTGAATGTTCAAAAATCGAAGAAAAATCAAAATTGCCAAAGAACAAAATATATATTTCAAAATATTTCCAAAATTTAGAGTAATCAACTGACAGCAGCACCCTAGCAACAGCAATTTTTAGCCTCGTAGTGTGGCTTAAATTCAGAGCGTTCCGACAGCCTTAAGCAGAAGATGTTGTGTCATTTGATTTTTGTAATGCAAACCACCCTGGAAGAAACAGTAATTGAAAGATATGAGTATTATGATTGTATATCATGTCTTCAGGAAACATTCAGCCTGTAAAAATGTACGCATCCAGAGGCAGAATTTGTAATTTCAAATGTGCAAGTAAAACCATTTCATCAACGGGCCGGATTCAAATGTCCCCGATAAAAAGAATAACGACCGACTATAAAAACGATTTAACTTATTTTTAGTGTGTACCGTTTATATCCTGCGCATGATTGTATAGCTATTGGAACCGTATAGGTACATACAATCATATTACACAGGGTGTAACGAAAATGAACCGAAAAGTGCATTCGAAAATAGTCTACTGAAAAAATCTAATCTTATTTATTTTACATCATTAGACAGCTTCATCTGTCATTGGCTGCTTGTAACTGAATCACGTGCACTGGTTCTTTAGTATCAAATAGAATAGAATATATTTATTATCCGATATAACAGAAGTAGTTTTAATAATTATAACTAATCGAATAAAATTCATTAACTGATATATAAACAAGTTTTAATTGCCAGTCTTCAGTTTTTTTTTTTAGGAAAGAGCAGTAACTTCAGCTCAGTAGGAAGGTTGTTGCGAAATTTTAAAGCTGAATATTCTGGGTTATTGCTAGGGTTGCCAACCGTCCCGCTATACGCGGGACGTCCCGTTTCCAATACCCTTAACGAGACGTCCCGCTCAGGGTGTGTGCGGGACGCTAAATATCCCGCTTTTTACGCGTTTTTTACGATTTTTACAATTTTGTACTTAAAAATGAAAAAATCCTTAAAAGTGCAAAATGTCAAGAAAAATGCTCATTTAAAAAGTAATTTATAGTTTTCATAATAAAGTTTAAATTACACTATAACTGTTTTTTTAGTAAATATTGACTATTATTAATCTAACAAGATGTTTTATTTTACTTCTCATACTGATTTGTAAAAAAATTTCACGTTTTTTTTTGTATTTTAAATAAAATTAGGTAGTTGGTTCCCGCTTTTTAAACCCTTGTCCCGCATTTGAAATCATTATTTCCCGCAAATTTGTATTTTAAAGTTGGTAAGCCTAGTTATTGCAATACGAACAGGTTTGATTTGGGGAGTAAGAGCAAGTTAAGAATAGAATACACCTCTTTCCATGAACATACAACTTTGACATCATCGTGTGGCGCTTATGCTCAGCCGTTTGAAAAAAACACACTTTTTATATTCTTGTTTGTAATTAAGAGGACGGATAAAGGAATGAAATATTTGATTGACATTGTTTACGAATAAGGAATAATGTGCGCTGTTCAAAATTATCAACTTTTGATACGCAGGACGATTCTATTGAAAGAATCATTATCTCTGGAGGAATTTTTTACATTCATCATCTAAAAAAATGCATACTGGGCTCCTTCCTTTATTTTTTTCGATCCATCAATTTTACACCCGGTATATTATATGTTTTTCAGTAATCCACAATAAAGGTGAAAATCAAATTTTACAGAAAGCACCAATATCGGCTACCGTCTATGCTGTTTTATAGGTCAAAACAGATTTTTTAATCTAAATAATATGTATACAGTTTGGTTGATAACAGGCAGGACCTAAGTACTTTTAAAATTTTACCTAATCTATGTAATAAGCATTAACAAAGCGTTTAATTGTTGGCGTTTGTTCGTTCCAATTATAAACATGGCTTAATTAACATATTTTAGATAAATATCTGCATTTCTATCTGTTTAAATTTTAATTTATTTTTGTCATTAATTCCCATTTATATCGTTTCATGTTTGCTTCAAAATACTAACATTTTTCCACGCTCTACTAATTTTTGGAATCTTCATAATTCTACCTAAATATTAATATAAGAATAAGTTAATTCTGCAATGCTTCAGAACGAGCTATATAATTGTTATAAACATTCATTGTTACAATGCTAAATTAGAAAAATTTATTTTTTGTCCACTGTCACCGTCGGGATTTAAACCCGAATCTTTCTACTGATATTGATAAAATTTACGGAAGTATTTCGTATTAATAAAAATTTCCATATGATAAAATAGGTTGGCTTTATCTGCCTTCGAATTACATATTGTACTAAGGTTGGATTAATGATTTAATAAAATAAAAAATGGAAATTTACTTGATACCTAGCGAAATAATCAGCTCTCGCATGTAGTGAGTGTAAGGTTACAATTGCTTTATTATGATGAATTAACAGTGAAGATACGAGTATCGCACCGTAGAGTAATTGATTAATTCATTCCGCCACGAAAGTGGAAAGATTCGGGTTTAAGTCCCGACGGTGACAGTGGACAAAAAATAAATTTTTCTAATTTAGCATTGTAACAACTAAAAATTAATGCTTTTTCATACACAGTGTGTAATTCAAAATAACCTTTACTGTAAAAAGCGTGGAGTGTTTAATATCGGTAATATATTTTTCATTTACAAGCTAATTGTAATCGTAGAGCTATTTTGAAAATTTAAGTAAATATTACCCCACGCTTTTTACAGTAAAGCTAATTTTGTTCTCAAACTATTTTGCAATTTTTAGTTCACAAAGAATGTGATGTTTTAATTTTTTAAACTCTAATTTTTTTAAAGTTGGAATGATCCTGTCGTCCAATTGGCTGGAATTATTAGTGTATTTGCCATATGGCAACATACACTATTGGCGTCGGTCGGATGGCGGGACCTAGGGGTCGGACCAAAATTTCTCAACGTTTCATAACCTCCTAAACACTTTGCCACCATTTTTAAAAATGTTTATATATATATGTATATATATATATTTATATATATATATATATATATATATATATATATATATATATAGGTATATATGTGTGCGGGCTATAACTTTCGAAGAAGTTAATTTATTTTAACGAAATTTGGCACACACGTTGGAATCCATCACCGCACGAAGCCTATTTAAAATGGGCCCAATCGGGCCATTGTAAGGGTAGTTTTTAGGGGTTGAAAAATGTTTTTGGGGCCCAAAATACCGAAAAAATTCTCCGAATCGTTACAAAATTGAAATTTAACCCTCCGGTAGTAATTAAAAAGTGTCCCTAAAATTTAAATAAAATCGGCCCGACAGGACCGGACTTACAAATTTTATGAAAACACTAGTTTGCAGATAGTGAATTATTTACTGAAAGTTGCATATAATTTGGTATAGAGGTTCGATTGATAATAATATTGCAATTAAGAAAAAAAATGTTATTTTAAGGGCTGTATTAAGGAGTAAAATTTTTTTTTTACCCAAAAACCTACTTAAGTTCGCATAATAAAGCCACACTGCCTCTATCAGCAAATACAATATATTGTCGGCAGGGTTTTGGCACTGCGACCCGGGTTTTTATTTTTACTGTAAAAATATGAAGATTACTCTCGCCCTTAAAAGATATATTAATTTCCACCCTTTATAAATCTGCTTAGATATTATATCCACCAGTGTCAAAGTGTGTTTGGCACAACATTCGAGGAACCCGAATATGTACAGCCATCAAATGCCTATCATATCGGAACATCTATATAGTATAATGTACAACATGTATATAAGTAAAGGATTCTATCTAACGATCAAAGTAAGTTACGGACGTCTTTGAGTCAACAACGCAAACCTCACTGGGGCCTCCTCCGGGACGCGGCGACATGGCAAATGTGTACGTGTGTGTTCTCCGATAGTCACAGGGCTTTTGGGGTCGCTCTTGAATACAGAGTGCCCAAGAAGAAAAACTCCAATTTAATCAGTATCTCAATTTAAACTTTGCCTTGCGATTACGACCAACTGTTTATTTAAAACATACGGGATGTGCGGAAGCCGAGATCGGGCATTTTGTCAATTCAATTGCACATTTATCGAAATAAAAAGGAACGATTTATATTAGTCAGGGAGCTAGTGAAGGATTTTATCCATAGTATTTCCTCAAACTTGAGTTTTTGTGAGTTCATTCAAGGTATATCCTGAACCGGGGACAATGGGTGAACGTTATCAAAGATGTCAAACTGGAGGAGTCACTAAATATATTTAGACTTTAATTAATTTAGACTTTATTATGAAAGCTATAGATTACCTTTTAACTGAGTATTTTACTTGGCATTTGGCATTTTTTTATTTTTAAGTACAAAATTGAAAAAATCTTTGCATGGATAACTTTACAGAATCCACATGAAGACGATTTCGCGCGTCGGTCCAGGCATTATTACAAAGTGAGAAGACTCTCTCTGTTGCTGCATTAGAACACGGAATAGATGCAATGTATATAGCGTCCTCCAAAACGCGGGATATTTAGGGTCCCGCACACACCCTGAGCGGGACGTCTCGTTAAGGGTATCAGAAACGGGACGTCCCGCGTATAGCGGGACGTTTGGCAACCCTAAAAGTGTGTCTGGCAGGTGGACGAAAGTGTTAGGAAACGAAAAATGTGTAATGATAAATGCCACAATTGTTTACCAAAAACATGGTATCGTCTTTAAGGTTCATATAATATTAAAAAAGTAAATTGTTCATGGATTTTGACATATTTAACTCTTTGCCAGATGGGGGATGTCCCGGGTACGAAATGCCACATTTGAGTTTTTATGCTGAACTTATCACTCAGAAAATTTCAAACATGAGGAAATATACGGATGTCCGAAAATTATCTTGACAACTTTGAAATTTAATAACTTTTGAAATAAAAAGGATATTCACATTCTGTTTTCTGCAGTTATTAATGCAACTCATAAAGTTTTGTTCTGTTTAGGTTAGCACCTCCACATGTGCACCACGTGTGGCCCGAAGCACATCCAGTCGGTAATCGATTTCTTGCCAGGTACGCTGTAACATAACGTTTGTGACAGTGGCAAAAGCCTCTGTAATGTGGGTTTTTAAGTCAGCAATGTCAGTAACCTTTCTCCGATAAACAATACACTTCAAATAACCCCAGAGAAAAAAACTTTATGAGTTGCATTAATAACTGTAGAACACAGAATGTGAATATCTTTTTTATTTCAAAAGTTATTAAATTTCAAAGTTGTAAAGATAATTCTCGGACACCCGTATTAAGTGGCATCTTTGACCGCGTCCACTCACGCATTGTCAGACTGCGGTTTTTATGATCAGGATAGTGCCCTTAATGATCTCACAAAATCTCAGATTTGACGAAATATTATATGAGCAAAATTGTCACTAGCTCCCCAACTATATGATGTGTTTCGATTACAAAAAAAGAGTATATGTTTTATGAGCACTGCTTGACTATTTTAACTACCCAACCATCGATGGAAGTGTCAACCATTCGCGTGTAGTTCATAAATAGTGCGTCAGTGTTCTAGGTAATTCTCAATTTATCTGTCTCTTACTTTTTTGTTTCTCGCTTTACAAGCTCATTTTCATTATAAAAGTTTCAAAACTTAAAAAATTGAAAATTCTTTTAAAAAAAAAGTAAAAGCTTTAAAAATCTAAAATCCGACTACGGAAAACTAGAAAACAAGCTTTCAACATGAAAAGTAGTCGGGTGAAAAGTGGTAGTATTAGTGGCCCGACTATTTTTCACAGTCGAAGTTTTTTTTTCTAGCCGGAATTTAATTTTTAAACTTTTAATAAAAAGTTACAATCTAAAATGCTTTATTATGTTTTTTTTATTAAACTTTAGGTTGTTTCCTACTTTCAGTTGAAGTGGACAACATTGTTAGCGTCTATGGGAATTTATCACATTCCTTGCTGCACGAATGTTGTACATTCCAATGCGCCGGAATGCAATCTGAAGGATGATGACTCCACATTATTTAGATGCAACGACACCACGATATTATAGTTAGATACTTGTAAAAATAAAACGGTTACAATAAATGAATAAAATAGAATGTAAATGAAAAACTAAAATTGTACACAAATATACAAATAAATAGCTAATAGTTTGATATAATATTATAAAACACCCATTGTTGCAATTATAATGCATAGAAAAGTTTACTATTTAAACGATGCCATTGTCGGGAAACGAACCCGAATCTTCCACTATCGCGGGGGCTGAATTATCAATTATTAATGCTTCAAAATAAACTCGAAATATGTACCATTCTTTTTCTGTGACATTTAGCCAAGATCTAAATAAACGATTTAAAATAAGATAAAAACAAGAAAAAGAAAGTTTTACACATATTTTTGTACAGAAAAAAATAATTTAAACAAAATTATTGAGCAAGCCAAATTTGTCAGTATTTTTAACACGAGTTTGTAAAGAAAAAACTTCAAAATGTTAATTTTCCTTCCCGTAATTCGAAATCTCGTGACGTGCTGCAAAGAAATATTGACGAATATCACGTTTTTTAATTCAATTTGTAGGGCAAAAATATTTTTTTTCTTGAAATTTTTAAGCAGCAAGCCAAACTTTGTGAAGCTTAATGCATCACAGCTAAGAAAAACAGTATTAAAATAAATTTTTCAACCACTGTTCGAAATTTCCCGAAAGAATATTTTACACTCTGAGGGATCTTAAGCAAATTAGTACATTCTAAGTAACTTGAATCTCAATGTAGAAGTGTAAGTATAGAAAATAAAACGTGAATTAGCACCGTGAAACCTTTAGAAATCTACAATTATGAAAAAGACCACTAAGAAAACTACTTTTATTTTATTCCTTTTGTTAGAATAAATGCACTGAAGTGTCGCAGTTTCCCATTTTATATCGCAATAAAATAAATTGCAATATGAAGTTATTTCTTTTAAAAGACTTATAATACTTTGTAATTTTTTACATTTCAATTTATAACTCCTACATTATTATAAGACAAATTAAACCATTTAATTTTTATGATTTCATTTATTATCAAGAAGGAAACCGTAAGTCTCCTCTACACCAAAGAGAGACAGATAGAGAGGTTGTAAGGTAGAAAAAAAAGACAAGTAGACGTGTGTCCTTAAGTACGCGCGTCTGGACTTAAACTTTTTTGGCGTGATTAAAAACTAATTTTTAATATATGTACAAACAATGTATTGAAATAAAATATTCAAAAAATGTAGGAATAATACTTACAAAAAATTAACCTCAATAATTCGAAAACATTTTCAAAATTTTGTTTTTCACTTTTCTCCGTTGTATGGCTTTAAAAACGACTATTGGTTGTAATCAAAGATGGGCAACCCCCGGCCTGCGGGCTGCTGTCCGCGAAAAATTTCTATCCGACCCGCGAAGAAATTATATATAAATATTTTTCGATGTAATTCGTCTAGTTTAAACTGAATATTAAACGCACGTATATGTTCACAATGTTAAAACTAACATCTATTAAAGCAGCTTTCACTTCAAGTGTCCTCGCTCATAACTACTATTGTGTTATTTAACTACTATAGTAGTTAAATAACACAATAGTAATTATTAGTAATTTTTTCTGCGTAAACGTAAATTTTATTCTGGTTCATGTTATAAAAAAGATTGCCCAGCCTTGATCTAGTATATTATGTAGTTTCCAGATGTGCATTGATTACGTTCATCTGTCATTTCAGCCAGGGTTTTTTTATACTTTCGAACTTCGTGTTTTTGAATTAAAAACTCTGTTTATATATTTTTTTTAATTTTATTTAACTTCACATGTTTGCATGTTTCAGTCAAATCAACATCGATCAATTTTTATAAAATAATGTTTCGTAAAATTTTTGAAGATTAAAAATCAAAATAAAATATTAGTTAAAATAAGTTTCTAAAGATAAGCTTTCGTTGAACTGTACTAAAAAGGAAAAAATAATTTTTAATAAGGAATTAAGATTCATAATAATGAAAGCGTGGGTCGTAACTGACATACTGTCATAAAGTTTACAAATGCTTTCACAATAATGAACCTATATTATTAAAAATTATTTATTCCTTTTTTAGTCAATTTCATTAAAAGCTTTAAAAAAAGCTTCTTTTCTATTATTTATTTATGATATTCCGCTTTCAATTTGCAATTTTCTCTTAAATAAAGTTCTTATTATTATATCTTTACAGTACAAGATCGCAGATCTTACCCTACTGCCAGACTATGCTCCTCGCACTGCTCCTCGCTCTGCTCATCGCGCTGTCGCGATGTTGACCTAAGCGGCCAGACACTGCTGTACTCGCGACGCTCCGCACTCAGCTTTCGCCTCTCGACAATGGAGGTCGATACTGTGGCAGCGTGCGCACTGTGCCTTTACACTTAGACCGCTTGGCGCGGGAGTATGTGGCCGGCTTATTCGTGCTCTTATTGCCGGTCCTTTGACTCGCGCACAAAAAACCGACAATCGAGGGAGCACTGGGCATGACGAGGAGCATGATGTGCGGCATGACAAGTAACGCGGCCACACAACGTCTCTGCCTCCTTTCCTCGCTACTTCCCATGCCACTCGTCGAGTGTGTGGCTGAGGCATTAAATTCTATCCTATTTATTTATTTATTGCGCATGCGCAATAAATAATAGACGCGTTAGCATGAAAGCGCATGCCCAATAAATAAAAATGGACACAAAAAAATGCCAACGAACATGCCCATAGTCACTCTAGCAGAAGGTAGCCAACAGCGCTCCTAGCGGGTGTTTTAATATAAATAGAACAAGCGGTGGGGTCCCTTATTAGTAATTATTCGTATGGTAAAACAACTTTATCGCCCCAGGCGGTTGACCGATTCACTCGCCTCCTTTCGCCTACCGTCGATGTACAATTCTTTGAAACATTGCATAAATACCGACGTCATTGAATAACCTCATTTTTTCTACTTTATTAGAGAAATTTTCCAATCGGCATTTTCAATAGCATTTACGTAAAACGCCCATACTTTGTAGTATTGTCTGCTGTATTAACATTATATAAATTGCGTATATCGAATATTACTATATTTTAACATTAAAGTATATAATATAATACGTGGAGGGACGTTAATCGAAAACAATATAATACAATCTGTAAATATCATCTGCAAACACGTGAACCTGTGTCAGGTGAACGTATCGCCGCTATGCTCTGTTCCAGAAACACTGTTCACTGTTTAGTGTTGAATTTTTGAAGTTATACTTCTCTTGGCGTATTGCGAGTAGAATTTTCTCTGTTACGGAAGTTGCCCACGCAGCATGCAACGAAAATGAGACACCATGAAGTTAGTTGTTAAAGTGAACTGGCTAGCTTTTAACTATACCGCTCGGGCGCTATAACGGCCCTATTCAATTAAGGCACGTTTTCGATATACGGTCTAAAATGTTTCGCTATAACGGCAAAAAAAACTTTTTTTCGATGTCGATATATCTACATGTTGCCAATCTTGCAATTTAGAATAATTGATTTCTTATACGGCTTTTCGCTTCGCGGCCAAGTTTGGTGGAACGTATTTAGGCCGTAAAGCGAGGTATGGGTGTATTTAATAAAGTTAGTTAAGGCTGTCGGAACGCTTTGAATTTAAGCCAAAAATAGAGCTTCGGCTGTCAACTGATTGTAGACTTATTCGTTAACATTCTGCAAAAATTCTTTCTCTATAAGGAAGATAAAGGACAAATCTAGGTCTCTAATGGACTACATTTGTAATTTATGTACGATTTACTAGAAAAAATTTGGCATTAATTGTGCTGAAAAAACACACATTTTCAATGTCACACTATAACCTTATTCGCACTTATTTCACAAAACTGTTCCATCACAAACCTAAAGTGACTCTTCCCTTTTTGGAAAAGTTTTTTAAATCTTCAAAATATTTCGAAAAATTAGAGTAATCAGTTGACAGCGGCACCCTTGCAATAAAATTTTTTAGCCTTGTAGTTGGCACCAGCCAAAAATTGAAAAGTGCGGATGATTTGAGCGAGACAGAGCTAAAGAAGGCAACACCCACAATATGTCTTTTGCCTACCTCGCCCCTTACCGCTGGGTCTCAGCACAAACAAAATTCGGAGCGTTCCGACAGCCTTAAGTATTTCATTAATTAATTTGCATTGATAAAACTGCAAAAATTTAAAAGGTACGATGTCGCACACTCTATCTGCAGAGTGTGCGACATCGTGCAGGTTGCAGCTTTGTGCTGTGCAGGTCGTGCAGGTTTATGCCTTATTACACGTCTGTGCTGTCTTTTATAGGTTTATTATTTCAGTGGTGACATTTTTCGGAACGTACCTGTGTCCCCTGTTCACACACACATGTAACAGAGAGTGGCAAATATCCCGAGTAGGTAGTTAGGAAGGGAGGGTTGAAACAGAAGGCGGCCTGCCAACACGTGCTCACGTTAATAATTTAATCACAAACAAAACAAGATCTGTAGCATGTATATTGTATGTACATGCTCACACATGGATACCCCGCAGTCTCTGTGTGCTCTAGTAAATGAGAAGCGGTAACAGTTATTTATGAACTGTTACTTGAAAAGAATCAGTTTTAAATATAACGGTTCAATAATAACAGTTCTCAACAGACGAAGTTGTAAACTAAATAAAAAGTCAAATGATCGCATCTTCTAAACTAAGAGAGATTTTGATTGTGTTTATTGGAATCAGCGTAATTGTTCTATGGCAATTTCAAAAATATGTTACAGAATTGTTGCGATTGCTTTAAAGCAGAGGTGCTCAAACGATCGCGAGAGCTGCGGGAGTCGATCGTGGAAAAGCATCTGCAATCTGCATTCCCTTGAAAAAGAATATAATAATCACGATTTGTCGGCGCAACGGTCACTTGCATATACTTTTAATGGTAGTTGATATGCAGTTTATGAACACTGTTGAATTGATTACATTGCGTACTTAGGTTTTTCATGACAGCTCTAGTGCGCACTATGGGTCACTTCACATGCAGCTATTTTAAGGCGCCACCGCAAAAGGAAAATAATAGGTATATATATTGTGTCCACAGAATTATAAATTTGTAGATAAACCATCCGAGGTCGTGGGTAAAATATTTTTTGCACTAATGCGTAAAGTAAAATAATAGAAATGCGAAACGTAGTCGTATTACCATTTCCATAGTAAATGTATGAATATCCAACGCAGTCTACAATTGGAAACGAACTTGCGCAAAATTGAACTGTCAAACATTTTAAAAATTATGTAAAAATCAGCTATTTTATAGAGGGCTCGTGGAAAAAAATTCTATATGTATTACATGCATGATGATTTATGGCTCATGTTGTATATTTTAAAATTATAAAGCATTTGACATTGTGTTTATTACGTAATCATTAATTTAGTTATATAAGAACTTTCAATATTATAATTTTAGTAATTTAGAATTCAGATTGTATTTAGAGGTTGATGAATAAAGAATAAAAGATTTAAGTTATAACAATTTTGGCGACGAGAATTTCAGTTATTAGTGATAAGAAAATAGATATTTTAAGATGCCGGAAGAACAGAAAGCGACAGCCATGCCTTCGAGATCACTGCAGTTACTTGGTTTCATGGAGCCATATACAGTTGGGGAAAATTTTGAAGAATATTTGGAGCGTATAGATAATTACTACGAACTAAATGATATCGCAAATAGTAAATTTAAAATTCAGCTACTGTTAAATTTAATCGGACCTACTGCGAGTGCCAAAATATCAAAAGCGTGCAAACCGAAGAAGCCTAAAGAATTTTCTTATGAGCAAATCATAGGAAAGTGCAGAACAATTTTTTGCAGTGGACGTTTAACAATTGCAGAACATTACAAATTTAATAACAGAAATCAGCAGGAAGGAGAATCAATTTCAGAGTTTGCGATTGAACTGCAGGCTTTAGCAGAACATTGCGAGTTCCAAGAAGCATTCCGGGATACGGCATTAAGAGATCGATTTGTAGCAGGTTTAAAGAGCGATTCAATCAAATCAAGATTACTTGGGGAAGAGAAAAAGTCGAAATTCGATGATTTGGTGAAAATAGCGCTTAGTATGGAAATGGTTAGCAAAGAAGTAGGAATCATGCACGGTCAAATGAAAGGAAGCCAAGATCACAGCAAAAGCCAAGGAAATGTGAATTCGGTTAAACAGACGAGTAAAGAAGATAGCAGGAGGCATAGTTTCAGAGGAAGTAAAGAAGATTATCAGAGAAGAGGTACATATACGCATCGAGGAGGACGATCTTTCAATGCATTCAATGGAGGTCGGCAAGAAAATCGAAGATATGAAGAAACTACGTGCTTCAACTGCGGAGGAAAAGGTCATTTCCAGCGTGAATGTCCTTCTAAGAGAAGTTATAGGTATAATACTAATAATAATTATAATAGTCGAAATAATAATAGATTTGGCAACGGGAGATATAATAACAAAAATGCGTACCCCTCTTTTAGAAATTACAATACTTACAATAATAAAGTTGGTTCTATTGATACTGATAAAATTAACGAAGATTTTGAAAACGCGAGTAGTGATGTCTCTGTAAACAACATAACTGTAGATAAAAGGGAAATTCAAGATATTATGTGTAATCAAATTGAAAGTAAAAACCCTGAAAATGTCAATGTTAAAATAGAAAATACTTGTCTTAAAATGGAATGTGACACGGGATCATGTTTTTCGATTTGTTCATTTAGTTATTTTGAAAAATATTTTAATCATTTGTCGATAGAAAGAGTCAATTTGCCATTGTCTGTCGTTACGGGTGAAAATATTAAAATCAGAGGTCAAATAAAAGTCAAAGTCAGTCTATTCAAGGATAAGAGTTATGTATTAAGTTTAATAATTATCGATTCATTAAAAAATTTTATTCCATTAATGGGGCGCGATTGGCTGGATGTCCTTTTTCCAAATTGGCGAAAAAACTTTATGATAAATTTTTGTGATTCGGAAGAAATAAGTTTAAAGGAGATTAAAGATAAATATAGTAGGCTATTTGACGGAAATTTAAAAACACCGATAAAAGATTTTGTGGTTGATATACGTTTAAAAGCTAATGTACAGCCCATCTTTCGTAAAGCGTACACTTTGCCATTTTTTTTAAGAAGTAAAGTAGAGGTAGAAATTGAACGATTATGTAAGGAGGGTATATTAATTCCGGTATCGAGGTCAGAGTGGGCATCCCCAATAGTAGCTGTCCCTAAAGGAAAAGAAGGAATTCGAGTTTGCGTTGACTGCTCTGTTACTTTAAATAAGTTCATTGAGATGGAGCACTATCCGCTGCCCGTAATTGATGAAGTATTAGCTAATCTCGTAGGTGCTAAGTATTTTTGTGTGCTCGATTTAAAGGGGGCTTACCAACAGCTTGAATTAAAGGATAGGGCCCGGGAATTGCTGACAGTGAATACGCATAAGGGGTTATTTTCTTATTGTAGGCTACCATTCGGTATTAAATCGGCTGCATCTATATTTCAATCGGTTATGGATACTATTTTAAAGGGCATAGAAAAGGTATATTGCTATATTGATGATATATTGATTGGGGACATCTCGTTAGATAAGTTAAAAAGTAGATTGTGTTTGGTATTAGACAAATTGTTAGAATATAATGTTAAAATCAACTGGGATAAATGTAGATTTTTCGTAGATAAGGTGACGTATTTGGGTCATGAAATATCCGAAGTAGGAATATCTCCTAGTAAGCAAAAAGTGGAAGCAATAATAACGGCACCTGAACCTAAAAATGTAACGCAATTAAAGTCATTTATTGGGCTAATAAACTATTATTCCAAATTCATACCTAATTTAAATGCCAAGTTAAGTACTCTTTATAAATTGCTATGTAAAAATTCAGCATGGAAATGGGATGAAACCTGTAGCACAGTATTTGAAAATTGCAAAAAAGAGATTTTGAAAAATAGAATTTTAGAGCATTTTGACCCGAGCAAGCCTATAATTATTATCTGTGATGCTAGTAATGATGGTTTGGGTGGAATGTTATGTCATACTGTAAATGGTATAGAAAAACCGGTCTTTTCTGTTTCACGAACACTAACACAAACTGAGCGTAATTATCCAATTTTGCACCGTGAAGCATTAGCAGTAGTATTTGCGACAGAAAAATTCTACAAGTATATTTTCGGTCATCATGTAACAATCTATAGTGATCATAAACCTTTAGAATCTATCTTAAATTTAAAAAAAGGAGAACCCGCCGTTATTTCAAATAGGTTACAAAGATATATTTTTCGGCTATCAAATTTTGATTATGTTTTGAAGTATCGCAAAGGCTCTAGTATCGATCATGTTGATTGCTTATCGCGCTTACCAAGTTCATCTGAACAATCAGTTGACGATGTAGAGGAGGAAAGTTTAGGTATCAATTCTATTGCATCGGGACCAGGATTAAAATTGAATATTGATTTAATAAGGGATGAAACACAGAAAGATTTATTTTTAAGGAGATTGTATCAATTTATTCAAAGGGGGTGGAAGTGTAGTAAAATACCATCGGAATATAAGAATTATTTTTCGAAGAATAAAGATTTGAGTATTGAACAAGGATGTATAGTTTTCGGATCAAGAATAGTCATTCCTAATATATTGATAAACGATGTTTTAAATTTATTGCACTTAAATCACATAGGTATAACGAAAATGAAACAACTAGCTCGACGTTACGTTTATTGGAACAATATTAATAATGACATAGAAATGTACGTTAAAGCTTGCAAAAGTTGTCAAATTTCTGCGAAAGATTTTGGGCGTAAGCATTATGGAAATTGGCCAAATGTCAGTTTTCCGTTTGAAAGAGTTCACCTTGATTTTTTTTATTTTTATGGGAAGCAATATTTAATTTTAATAGATGTATATACCAGGTGGATAGAAATTAAGGAAATAAAAAATAATAACGCATATAGTTTGATTAATAAATTAAAATCGATTTTTAAAATATTTGGTTATTGTAAAAATTGTGTTTGTGATAATGGCCCACCCTTTAACAGTTTTGTTTTTAAAGATTTCTGTGACGCAAAAGGCATAACACTGTGGCACAGTCCGCCATATCATGCACAGAGCAATGGTATAGTGGAAAGGGCGGTCCAAACTACAAAATCAGTTTTGAAAAAATTCGTTATAGAATCACAAAATTCCAGATTAGATATAAACAGGGAAATTGATAAATTTTTATGTAATTACAGGAATTTGCCTTGTACTCATGACAATATAATACCATCTCATAGGATGTTTAAGTTTAAACCAAAATTTCCTTTAGACGCTATTGACATTAAAAAAGGGATAAATTGCGACGCAGATGTTTCACAGCATAATAAGTCAGCAACTAAACCAACCGAAACGATTTTTCAAAATTATTCTAAAGTACCTTATTATAATGTCAATGACGTTGTTTGGTATAAAAATAATATAAGTAATAATATTAAATGGGTAAAAGCTAGAATTATTGAGCAAAAGAGCAAACATGTTTACCTGATTAATGTTAATAATTTAATAAAATTGGCTCATGTTAATCAAATGAAATCCTTTTGTAGAGAACCTTTTAATTGGTCACGCTCTTTGCTAAATAATCCTACCATGCCTAGCACTGGTCTACGCAGTCCTGTTTCCTTACCGAGAAGGTCTAACAGATCTCGCAGACAACCTGAGATGTTTCAGTCTTCTTGGGATTGAATTGTAAATATAAATTGTATATAAAATTATTTGCTATTGTACTTTGTGTAATATATATTGTGGTATATGATATTTTGTAAATTATGTCTTAATTATAAAATAAGAATTTCATTATTTTTTTTGTATCTTATAGGGGGAGATGTTGTATATTTTAAAATTATAAAGCATTTGACATTGTGTTTATTACGTAATCATTAATTTAGTTATATAAGAACTTTCAATATTATAATTTTAGTAATTTAGAATTCAGATTGTATTTAGAGGTTGATGAATAAAGAATAAAAGATTTAAGTTATAACAGCTCATATGACTGTTAAAACTCGCTGGCCCTCGTTCTTAACATATAATGCTATATTCGTTATAATAACCGAGTTGAGTAGAGTAGTGGTGACAGCACTAGACTCGCATTCGGGAGGTACCGGGTTCGAATCCCGGCGGGGGCAGATGTGGCTGGGACTTTTTCCTATTGGCTCTTGCCGAGAAATGGTAATTCCTGTACCGGCCATCTTGATTGAGGTTTTCCATGGTTTCCCTCAATTAATTCCAGATAAATATCGAGATGGTTCCTTATTTGAGGCCATGGCCTATTACCTATCGAACTCCTAGTTCAAAAATTACCTACCTTATCCTAATTTCCTATAATTCCTTCATTCACCCATTGCTATTACATAAGTTGAAGTTATAAAAAATATAGAAAATAACGGGAAGTGGTAAATGGAAAATAGTAATGGTGCGAATGGCGTCTGTTATGACATAAAGTCGAGAAACGGACGTTAAACGCATTATTATTATTATTATTATTATATTCGTTATAATGTAATTACGCTCTAGAAACATTTTTTTTTTATTTTTTATATAATTTGCGTCTTATCAGTGACCAGTCTATACAAACTACAAACTAATATGATGATGGACTACTGGCAAGAAAGAGATATTGCCAAATGGCGACACTCTACGTATACCGTTATTATTCTTTGTCTGGTAAGTCGAGGGTATGATGTCTTAAAACATATCCTACTAATTTGTACCAACTAAAATAAATAAGTTTATGTCCAAAACTACAGTAAAAACCGAGTAGTAAATTCCGGTCCCCAATTCTAAGAGTTTCGTCATCTTCAATTACGAATATCCTGTTTCCTAATAAACCGCCGCGCCGCTCACATAACAGAACAGTACTGTTGAAATAGGATTACCTCCACACGGGAACGTGGCGGTCGAACTACTAATCTCGGGATAAGATTAAGTCAGGGAACAATGAACAGGCCTTAATTCACGATGTATTGACCTGGCCAATGGGATGCTTCCTGTCAATATTGATATAAACTGCACTAACCTGTAAAGTGTAAACATCAATACCGCGTTGATTCGAAGCATTAGTTCTGTGTGAACAGTCAGCTTAAATTAACCTGATTGGATAGTTGACAATGACACCATACATCTACAAAGTTTTGGATGGCGTATTCTGTGTCATCAACAATATTCAAAAATTAGAGTTTGAACACTTTCATGACCTAAAAAATGCAAAATAATTTGACAACAAAATTAGCTTTACCATTAAAAGCGTGATGTGCTTACTATCGGTAAAAAATTTCCATTTACTAATTGTAAACGTAGAGCTATTAAGTAGATAGCATCCACGCTTTTAACAGTAAAGCTAATTTTGTTGTCAAATTATTTTATTTTTTTTGTTCATAAAAGCGTATTATTTTAGTTACTCTAATTTTGATTATAAGACTAAAAAAAAATATTGCATTTGAGTATAGAGTAGGCAACGCAACGTGTTAGCTTGCTTGCTGTAATTTTTCAAGTTTTTTTATCCTGAAGGTTCTTATCAGGATAATGGAACAAGTTTATTAAATTATTGTGTTCTCATCGGTCCTTGATAAGTGTGCAAAGTTTCAGTTTAATCTGACGTTTTGAAGTGAGTGATTTTCACGTTCAAAGATTCCATGACAAACAAGCAAACAAACATATAGGTGAAGCTAAAAAAACGTGCTAAAAAGGAAATCAAATATTCCACTTCCATACGTAGGAAAACTATATTTTTAGTCTCTGTGGACCATTGATTCTGGCATATATTAATCAATTACTTTGGTCCTAGTAATAATCTTGCGGTACGAGAAGAACTAATAGAACGCATGTATCTCTGTTGTCCGAATTGTTACAGGTTCAGTACATATCGTGTCAAATGGGAATAGAATGTTTACTTTTTTGAAGTAAAACTTCTTTAGGCGCAATATGAGGGAGAACTCAGATCTTTTCTATCGGAAATAATATTATCTCACGGAAGTAATGTTCAGTTTATGCAAAGGACTATTGACGTAATGGTAATATTTGCCGATTGAGTTGAAACTCTTACCGCGTCTCAAACTATGAAATGAGCGAGTACAGTAAGTTTGGGTCGTGCGCATGGAGTACTCGAAGCGACCCAATAAGCATGGCCTTTTGCATCCGGCAAAATAGTGACAGCATTACACTGACCTGTTGGAATAACTTTTATATTTGCCAACAGTGACGATTTGACTTTTACAAGAACATCAATTATAAGAACAACTAATTTAGCAGAATATTCTGGATACTGCTTCTTGAGCTCAAAAAGAAGGGCCTAATATTATTATTATTATGATGTTAGTCATTGTATTTCAATAGGCTTCATCAGATTGTAACTGTAATATTCCGAAAGTAAGTTCAATATAATAAGGCAATAGATAGCAATACTGTACAATCGTGATCTCATAATATCAAATGTGTTTTATATACAATATGAACACCTCAAAAAAATATAATATGAAAACCATTATTATGATACGCTATGCGTAACACGTTTCGATCCAAACTTATATTATCTACAAGTTGAATCGAGGTATACACTGTCAAGGATGGCCAATCACAACAGCTGTATTTTTGATAACAGATTGTCGAAAATTTTAACTAAAAATACTATATCGTAAAAAACTAAAATCCTAAGTTTTGGATATCTAGACAGTCTAGACAGCCTTTAAAAAGTGAGGTGATATTTTTAGGAGGTGTAGTAATTTCAAAAATAGACTTATACCTACCTACTTAAATAGATTTTAAAAAATTTGAAGAACAAAATACCATATCAAAAAGAGCTGAAACCAATCCTTTTGAAGTGCACTTACCTCTGTTCTAAGTTCTGCTTCTTACAGATTTTGACAGTTGCGAATCCCACTTCTGCAAGCCCAGTTAAGACTACGATAAGTCAGATTTCACAATATGTTTGACATGGACAAAATAAACAAAGAAAAGGAGCTCTTGTTAAGTAAAAGTTTTCTTCTAACTAACAGACAGACAGACAAGACTGGTGACCGTTCATCCTTTAAAAGTAAAACGTACACTTGTATTCGAAAAACCTCCCTTGCTATATCAAATACAGCTAGTGCGTGTGGCCATGCTAGAAGTAGTGAGTATAATATTGGTGTACCGCCAGGACCGAATCCAAATACAAAATTTTGTCTGCGTGTCTTTCGTTTTTCGCAAACATGTATCGATTTGAATGTTTGTTTAGAAATGTTTGTCTCAATAATTAAGAACCGAATTTCTGTGTATTTTGGTATTAATCCCAACAGTGATTTTGGAAATATATGCAATACTGAGCATATTTTCGTCTAAAAGTTTACACATCTGAATGATATTGTTTTCAAATATTTGTAATAGTCTATTTAACTCTTCTTTTTAAATTGTCTTAAAATGTTTATATTGTAGTATTAGTCTACAGAAATTTTTATAGCACTTAAATGTTATCGTTTTATAGTATAAAATAGCACTCAACATTTTACATAAGTCTGCGCGAAAACACGAGCCGCCATGTTTACCTGCTGTGACGTCTTTCTTGTAGTAACAATAACGAAACAAATATCTTTATTTACATCGTACAAATATGTGTGTTTTCTACACGTCTGACGTCACATTTCCTACCATCATGGCAGACAGCGTTTTCTGACATGCTAAAAAACTGCATTTTTAAAATTGTAATAATAAATCCACTTCGTGTTTTTGTGAATACAAACCAATAATTTCTGATTTCTTATTTGATAAACAATCGTATTCACATAATTTAATCATGTTTGTCAAATATTGTGCATATTTTGTATTTAGATAACGATATCATATAATCGGAAACTTCACTGAATATTTTTTATAGTAAAATTATTCTATATTTATTTAAAAAAAAGTCAGCCATGCATCTCCATACACTGATGGTGGCTCAATAGTACGGACCTGACTGCACCGATATGCTTTCTAGACTTATAGGCAATCGTTTCGTCATGTTAGAATCGATATACCATATCACAATATTCCTTATGTTACACGAAGCCAAATAATATACAGGGTCTAAGATTAAATTTGGCAACTAGAAATTTATTTTTTATAAATTCTGGACATCCAAACTATCTCGACATTTTCAACCGAAATATTCAGACCTTTTGACATACAAATTCAAATTTTAAAAACATTTTATACGGTGTATCAAAATATCTACTAGTTGCGTTTGCTATATTATTGTAGTGTAGACACCAAAGGTTTCAATTCAGCGTCCTATCACGTGATCTACACTACTCAAGAGCCAGAACTGCTAGTGTTAGCAATTTTAGTTCGATTCTAAAATAAAATAGTGGTCGGTGCATCTTACACTCTTGTGTAACAAATGCAATAGTGTCAAAAGTGTTAACACTTCAGTGGAACACGCCACCAAACACAGCTAATTATTATGGCTACCCTAAATGTAGATGAAAAAGTTAAGTACGGGCGCGCATTTTTAAAACAACCAACATAGGATTTAACAATCGTATATTTTCTTCAACGAAGATATTACATAATGTGCATTAAAGTATGCGCGTATGTGTGTTTGTACCAGTGGCGGCGCGAGAACATTTTAAATGGGTGTTCTGCAGGGTCAATTAGAGGTACAGTAAGATAAGGTAACGCTGTTTCAGTATTACGCGGTTTCTAAAAAAAAAAGTTTAGCCACTATAACGTAAATTATGGATATGTTTATACAAAATAATTCAAATGCTGATAGAAATTCAAAGACAAAACGAAGTGTCATTGATGCAATATCTTGCTATCGGCAACAGCTTGCTGAACGAAACAGAAAAGGCAAACGACATTAGATGACTTCTTTACAAATAAACGAAATATGTCAAATAAGGAACCTTCCGCATCACAAACATAATTTCTTACTCGAACTTTTATTTGATTTTCATAAATGTTTTATGAACAAAAATCGATATAGCAATAAATATATCTATAATAAATGTGATAAAAAAGTATTGAACAATAAATGTCACAAAATTTAAAAAAAGCTAACAAATTTTCATAATCTCGGTTCTGTCTATTATCTACATATTAGGATGATCTCGTTTTATATCTATTTGTGTAAGACAATTTTGTGCATAAACTGTTAATGTGATGTTGCAAATTTAATCTAGAATCTAAATTCAATCCCAAACATTTGACATAATCCTTGTCAAATTTTGATTAAATAAAATAAAATAAATAGTATATATTACACCACAAGAACGGAAAATTGAATTTCCTGCACTGCGCCACATGATGCCCAAGGCGAAGTCGAGGGCATCATATGTTGCGCAGTGCAGGACTTTCAGCTTTCTGCTCGTGTGGTGTATACTATTTTCCTTCATACTATGACGAAAGTACGCACTTTCACCAATATATAAAAAAACTACTTACTTTGAAGTGATTGAAGTGCTGAGGTTATATACGTAATGACACATACATCTAATGTCAGTATAACACCAGATAGCTACTTACGGGCGTACAAATAGACATCTATGGGCCAACGTGTGACTTGACAAAGTCGCCAGTCTCAACGTCTCACGTATCAGTGTGCATGACAATACAGACGATATGAATGTAATTGCAGCTTGTCACAACAACAAATCAGAAATGTCATACTTTCTGATCCAGAATCCAATCAGAAAGTACGTACTTCCGGCATAGTATGAAGAAAAATTGATTGAATATAGAAAATACAATTCACTCCAAAATTATGAAGTAAGTACCTATCTAAGATTTTGGTTGTTTTGCAGTACATAGAGGAAGTGCCACTGGCGTGTCCAGTAACAGGTATAAGTATACACGCACAGCTCTACGGTATAGTTAATCAATTAGCTTAATTGAATTTCGCAATACAAGTCGGCAATTATCATACTGACCGCGAAGTGGTGCCAGTTCGCTTCTGTAAAACTCACTTCGTGTTGTGAAACGATACTATTTTATATGTACAGAGTTTTTACTAAACCGAGTACTTAATGACATACAGGCACGTACTTGTAGGTCCCTACAAAATCTAACTAAAAATCAAAAAATTTAAAATTTCGAAAAAAAATGTTTTTTGAAAAAAATTTGATATTGTGAATTTTTCATAAAAATTTCGATTTTTTTTTTAGAAATGAAATTTTTTTACATTTTAAATTTTTTGTTGAATTTTTCAAAAAATAAAATCTAATTTAAAAAAAATTATACACATATTATAAAGGCCCTACAAAATTTTTGCTCCCTAATTTTAAAGATACATTCCCTACGAATTTCAGGTTGAGAAAACGTCTATCGTTCTTACAAATATTTGCTTGTGTTCCATTTTTAATAGACTAGGTCGAGCCAGCTCCAACTAAACTTAAAACAGAAGTTCTTTATTTTTTTAGTGGCTTTGCTTTGCACGTTATTAATCGCCTTCTTCCTTAATATTTTAATGCTAAACTTAACAAAATTCCTGAACTGACTTAAAAAAATTATAATGAGTCTCACCCTCATAAGCTCACATTAGAAGTTTAATATCATTCCCCGGTTTAATTTCTTTTTTTATGTCAAACTAGTCATTAATATTTATACATACTTAGGAACACACTATAAACTTCTGTCCTTGTCAGTTTCACGTAATTTAGGAGACAAACTAACTTCCCCTTTGTGTGGCAGTTCTACTTCCCCTCGATTTCTTACTTTTTTAAAGTAGATACGTCGGTAAAGAAGTTAAACTTTAAAAACATTTATTTGAGACCACCCTGAAAGTATGCCCTATTAAACAGAAACAAAATTTTTTTTTTAAGTCAGTTACTAGATCGAATAAAATTATATGGCTACCAATCCGTAAACGTTCTGAACAAAATACTGTCAAATTTTTCAAATCAGTTAGCCTCACGAAAAGTTCTGGCTGAACAAAGAATAAAAAAATTCATGTCCAATTGATAACCTTTTTTATGTCGGTTAAAAAGTATAAAACATTGTCGCAATTTAGTTTTTGAATTTACCGCAAAATTGTTAGTCCATATATCAAAGCAATTTCGATTGATAAAAATTAAAAAGTGTTTTTACGTTAATACAAGAAATATTAAATGAGTTTGACACCACTTGGTTCATTCCAGCCAAAAACCAATACTTATTAACGCAAGCGAAGCCGGGGTAGGTTTTAGTTTTACTTTAGAAGTTTGTTTTATTAATGTTCAGAAATTGTTTAGTTCAATGTCTGCACTTCTATAATTTACAGATATTTTAAACATAGATTTTATACTGGAAAACTTTTTTCTAAGGAGGTGAACATTTCACACAAATCTTTCACCTTTGAATACAATTCTGCAGACACCAAAGAAAACCTACTTATTTTCCCAGTAGTCATTTGTAGCGCAGTTGTGGAAAATGTAAAGATGGCGGTTGTTTTTTTTGGACTGTCGATTTTCTCACAATATACAGTTTACTATAGTTATTCAATGCGACGAAAAACTTTACGTTGAAATATACGAAGGGCGTTACGTCATTACAAAACGAATCTCTTGACAAGAAATGAAACATTTCTTGTGCAAATATTGAATTTTAAAAAATATACTTTTTTTGACGATCAGTGTTTCGCTAATTCTGCAAGTTAGCATTATTAGATGATTTTTTTAAAGTTTTATAAGGATAAATTCTAAGTCTAGAAAAATCTGGTTAATAAGTTTTTGCATAGTTTTCACTTTGTTATATAGATATATAGTAGGATAATTAAAAAAATCGGATTTTCGCGAAAATTCTAGGATGTTTGCAAAAAACTGGATTCAGTTTACCCGGTTTTTTGCAATCTTCCAAGGATTTTCGCAAAGATCCGATTTTTTCAATTATATTACGACATAAATTATTCCGTAATATGATTGCCAGGTTTCTGAGGATGGCTAGATCCTAGCCGAAACGTTAGACCAATAATAAATCTAATGAAGATTTTATATGTCATTTAATTGGCCTTGTATCCTGAATTCATCGCATATATTAAAAAAACCCGGGTCGCAGTGCCAAAACCCTGCCGACAATACAGTGTATTTGCTTGTATAGGGCCGTGTGGCTTTATACTTTTATTATGTGAAATTAAGTTTGTTTTTGGGCAAAATAAAAAATTTAACCCCTTAATACACCCCTTAAAATAACATTTTTGTCTTAATTGTAATATTATTATCAATCTAACGTCTACACCGAATTAAATACACCCTTCAAAAAATAAGTCACTATCTGCAAACTAGTGTTTTTATAAAATTTGTAAATCCGGTCCTGTCGGGCCGATTTTATTAAAATTCTGGGGACAATTTTTAATCACTACCAGAGGGTTAAATTTCAATTTTGAAACGATTCGGAGAATTTTTTCGGTATTTTGGGGCCCAAAAACAGTTTTCAACCCCTAAAAACTACCATTAAAATAGCCCGATTAGGCCCATTTTAAATAGGTTGAAATCAATTAACTCTTTCGAAAGTTATCGCGCGTACACACACACACACATATATATATATATATATATATATATATATATATATATATATATATATATATATATATACGTATATAAATATATATATATATACGTATATAAATATATATATATATATATATATATATATATATATATATATATATATATACATATATATAAACATTTTTAAAAATGGTGCCAAAGTGTTTAGGAGGTTATGAAACGTCGAGAAATTTTGGTCCGACCCCTAGGTCCCGCCATCCGACCGACGCCAATAGTGTATGTTGCCATATGGCAAATACACTAAAAAAAACGTGGCGGGACTGACGAAGCTTACTAAACTAGAGATTGGTGAAAAAAGGAATGAGTAATTCGTTTTATTTTTTACTACGTCCAAGACGATATTATTCGTCTGAACCTCCCGCCGTAAGTACAACCCTGTATACAGAATTGAACACCTTGTGCAGTTCCTTACTAAATGCAACTCCCAAAGTTGCCACGATTATATTGTAAGTTTTCGTATACAAAACTTAATACAGAACAACCAACACCCAGCTAGTGGTGCAAGTTCGAAATAAGTTTTAGCGTTCTATATAAGGTAAATGGATGGTAGACTGTAGAAAACAGATAGCCGTGTGAGACTTAGTCATTCAGATATTTGTTAAAACAATTTATTCTGTCTCGTTATATAGTGTACTTAAAATTTAAATTAAATACTACAGATCTTTATAAGAATTTAATATAAAATAATGTTGACGTCTAGGAAGTAGAAAATCATGGACAGAGCTGGGGGAGGCCTTTGCCCACTAGTGGGATGTTATTATTGTTATTAGTGTATTTACTATATGTGGCACATACATTATTGATGTCGGTCGGATGGCGGGGTCTAGAGGTCGGACCAAAATTTGTCTACGTTTCATAGCCTTCTGAACACTTTGATACCATTTTCGAAAATGTTTTTGTGTGTGTGTGTGTACAAGCAATAACTTTCGAAGGAATTAATTGATTTTAACGAAACTTGGTTCCTATGCTGTAATCCATCACTGCCCGAAGCTTGTTTAAAACAGGCCCAATTGGGCCATTTTAAGGGTTTTCGGTGTTGGAAAATGTTTTTGGCCTCAAAAATAGCAACAAAATTCTCAGAATAGTTTTAACATTGAAATTTAACCCTTTAGTAAACATTAAAATGCGCTACTAAAAGTTTAATAAAATCATCCCGACAAGACCGGACTTACAAATTTCATGAAAACACTAATTCGCGGATATGGATTTGATACTGAAGAGTATTTTTAATATAGTGCAGATTTCGGATTAACAATTTAAAAAAATTAAATAAAACGAAACCACTTGCGATTACTGTTCAAAACATTTTTTTATTTACAAAACGTTTCGACCAAATTTTGGTCCTTTTCAATTTATTAAAATATAAAATAAATTTATTTTATATTTTAATAAATTGAAATGGACCAAAATTTGGTCGAAACGTTTTGTAAATAAAAAAATGTTTTGAACAGTAATCGCAAGTGGTTTCGTTTTATTTAATATTCTATTACTGTTGGTAGAGTCAATATTATTAATTTAAAAAAATGTTTTTTTTTGTCTAAAAATAAATTTAAGTTAACATAATAAAGCCACAGTGCCTGTATTAGCAAATACACGTTTTATTAGTTTAATATCGATGCTGAAAAAAACACCTAAGTACTGTATTAGTCCCTTCAGAAAACTGTATTTTTGTTTTAAAATATTTCGTTATAACAAATAACTAAACCAGTTAGTGGGGCGTGCTCAAAATAAGTTTGAGCGTTCTATGTAAGGTAATTGATGGCGAATTGTTTGCAGAAAACATATATCCAAGTGAAACTAAGTCACTCAGATATTTGTTATAACAATTTATCATGTCTCGTTATAACGTAGTTTAAAGTTAAATTAAATGTTACGTAGGGTTTCAGAAAACTGTATTTTGGTTCACACATTGTTTCGTTATAACGAGCAACTAAACCAGTTAGTGGTGCAAGTTTGAATTGGTTTTTAGCGTTCCGTACTCTATCCCACGAACCGATATATAGCAATAAAAGTGCGATTTGATTGATCGCTTGAAACAGTAGAACATCAATAAGCTCCAATGGCGGCTTGTGGGTTCCAAGGTTGGTGAAGTGCTAGAAGATTTGTTCTTATACTCAGGAGCATCTAGGCAAAAATTTTGTTAAGAGTCGAATTACATACGACGTCGCTGATCGGATTCAATGTTGATATTTCATAGGTATAACTGAAGTAAGAAAATCAGTGAAGCAATGCATGGGTGAATGTGCTTGTGGGTTCCAAAGTTGATGAAGTGCTAGAAGATTTGTTTTTATACTCAGGAGCATAGGCAAAAATGTTGTTAAGTCAAATTACATACGACGTCGCTGATCGGATTCATTGTTGATATTTCATAGGTATAACTGAAGTAAAAAAATCAGTGAAACAATGCATGGGTGAATGTGCTTGTGGGTTCCAAGGTTGATGAAGTGCTAGAAGATTTGTTTTTATACTCAGGAGCATAGGCAAAAATTTTATTAAGAGTCAAATTACATACGACGTCGCTGATCGGATTCAATGTTGATATTTCATAGGTATAACTGAAGTAAGAAATCAGTTAAGCAATGCATGGGTGAATGTGTTCAACATGTGACCTTCTAGCTATGCTAAAATCCTGTAGAGTGACTGACCGTGCTGACGTCACTGTTGCCATAGAAACAGACGTTACAAATGCATGTTTTACATTCGTCTGGAAAAGTTCTTCATTGTAGTCCTGTATGCTACACCGCGTTTACTCTGTTGTGACTTGTGAGATGTAATTTTGTGATAAAATTCTGACTGAACGTTGAACTTATTACTACTTTACTGAAAATTTAAATTAATTACAGATTTTATTTAGTATATATATTATTAGATGCATAAAAAATATTTTTAGTGGGAAAATTTTTAAAAAAAGGTGAAGATGCACTTCATCTGCATAACCGCAACTGATAAGCTCCTAGCATGTGCTGTTTTGAAATTTATAATTGATTCAAAATTTAAAAGTACCTACTGAAGAAATGCTTCAGCGAGTTTCTTACATAGCTAACAAAGAACTTTCCTTTGTTATGTTGTCCGTTTAAAACTCGTGGGCAGTGTTTAAATCAATAAACAAAATATTTTCCAAAATTTTTAATTAACAACAGTCGTAATTAAGTGAGCACACATAACATTGGAATTAATAATTTTAATACAAAATTCGATACAAACAACTGAATGGGGACTCATTCAAGCCATTATAATAGATCTGGTCAATATGTATATTGTACAGACAAATCAAAAAAACATATCGTTTGCTTCCACTCTTGCATGTGAAGTAATATCGCTAAAGAAGATAAGAACGAGGTAGGGAATCTGCGTAGTAAGAAGAGTGGGAAAAGCGATTTGTATTGACGTGATTTGAAATTTCAGGGACAATCATCGGTGATATGAGATATCTGTACTGTCCATGGTGCGTTTCGATTAGCGCGAACAATTAAATTGACTATATTCATAGTATAATACGCGCCAAGGTTCTGAAGTTAGTCACAAACAGCGTCGCAAATGCATATATTAGAGCCGTCTTGGTTGTTTTGTGGGAAAGAAAACCACCACCTCCCAGTTACCGACACAGAACGAGTGCTCGTCGGAATTTGGCCCGCGTGTTGAAATCCGTCACCGCAAGAAGCCTATTTAAAATGGGCCTAATCAGGCCAATTTAAGGGTAGTTTTTAGGTGTTGAAAAATGTTATTGGGCCCCCAAATACCGAAAAAATTCTCTGAATCGTTTCAAAATTGAAATTCAATCCTCTGATAGTAATTAAAAAGTGTCCCTAAAATTTTTAAGAAATCGGCCCGACAGGACCGGATTTACAAATTTTATGAAAACGTTAGTTTACAAATAGTGAATTATTTACTGAAAAGTGTATATAATTTAGTATAGAGGTTCGATTGATAATATTATTGCAATTAAGAAAAAAAATGTTATTTTAAGGGGTGTATTAAGGAGTCAATTTTTTTATTTTGCCCAAAAACCAACTTAAGTTCGCATAATAAAGCCACACTGCCTGTATAAGCAAATACACTATGTTGTCGGCAGGGTTTTGGCACTGCGACCCGAGTTTTTTTTACTTTCAAATATTTAGCCATCAGTAACATCGTCGCTTTCCCAACAAGCGATTTTTATAATCATATTTTAAAGAATAGTACTTCTTTAATCGAGCAATAAAATATTACCATTTTGCAAATTTTGAAACTAGATTGAGCAATAAATTTTGAGGCATAAGAAAATACAAAATGACTACTATTCGATTAGCATGGAGAATTATTGACGAATAGCGTTCTTTTTCGATTACCCTGCAATAACAAATAAAGTACACAAACAGCAAGTGTTTTTGAGGATTTATACAGTACAATATTGTGCATCAGTAAAACCAGGTTGGCGTATTGTTTTATCATTCCATTTCTCTCACTCCATGTACGCACTCTTTCTTTCTTATTGATCTCGTGTTATATAACTTTATAGAATATTGAATAAAATAGATATAGCGTGTTTAAAAATTCACTTGATCGGTTTTAAAGTTTGATCTGGTATAATAATGTTTTGAATAAATTGTTATATTTAATGTACACAGTAACGATCCTGGAAGAAATTTTGATGTGAAATTTCGAAGGAAATATTTTGTTTTGACTCAAGATGATGATGTTTAAATAATATTGTATTGTCATCGGAACTACACATGTGTGCAAAATTTCAACTAAATCGGTTAACGGGAAGTAGGTAAAAAAGCTGTCGCAAGATTTAAAATAAAGATAGTTGCCTATAATTATACGGGGTCAAGCTAAATAAAACCGTTTGAAAATGCACTGCAAACGTTTTAAAGCTCATAGTCCAGCAGCCACCGCCTGTTTTTTTAAATGATTAATAACAAGCTGAATCTTCGTGAGTTCGTTCGGTTCGACGAGACGCCCAAGTTTTTCCTCTGTCTGCGCAGATGTAAAACGTCGATTTGGTAGGGTGTCGAAATTGTCTGACTAACAGTAAATTTTTCATTGAAATTTTATGATAATATGATAATAAACTCGGAAAAACAATTGTCCTACAAAATCGATGGTTTGAGTTAAAGCGTCCTCCACGCCGAATATGGCGAAATAACGAGGTCATAAAAATTATTAATAACCAGCTGATTTTTTGTATGCAGCTTACTAAATATTAGTATAATTGAATGGCCACAAAGTCCTACAAATGTAGTGGTAGGTTTTCCTTGTCCTACGCTTGGTAAAATTGTGTTCTACACTTTATTCCCGATAGGACAAAATCAAACCTAGTGTTGGGTTTCCTAGTGACAACATTAATACTCTGCATTGTCGACCACAACATTGTTTTGTTTGAAGTTTCTATTAGCAACGCTTGAGAAACAAATTATAATTATAATTTTAAATCTCGTTGTGATCAGACGTATTTAGACATCGTCTTGATTAAATCAAATTTTATTGTGTTTTATTTATTTATTTTTTATTTTATATATAATGATCAAATACGATCATTAGAGTGTGTTGGTTTCGTTTCGTTCGTTTTGCGTTTTTGATCATTATACTATTTGCGTATTTGATCATTATACTAGGTTGTTATTAATGAAAAAAGTGTTACCGTGGAATCGACAACTTCCAAGCGTAGGACTAGGAAAACCTACCACTAGCTCATAAGTCTACTAGGAACGAGCGAAGATAATTTAAAAATTAGCATTTATTTGGCTAATTATTATCAAGCTTAGTAGCCTAGTTCAGTCATCAACGCAAATGGCATAAGTATGACTTAGCACGTGGCACTTGCCTTGACTTATAAAACAAAAAGTAATTACATCGTCCAGAAAACGGTTGTGTTTCTCAGCTAGAGGATGGCGCGAGCAAAATCACAGGACGGCGCCAATTTCCGTCAGTATTCTAGGTCTTGCCATCTGACCAACATCGGTAATCTGTCTATGTATCATTATATCATGTATAGTTTCGTTTGACCGTGCGATGATAAAATATTGTAAAACAAGCTTAAATAGAAAACAACAAAACATTGCAACAATAACACCAATATTTCAAAATAAAATATTCGATATATTGGGCTTAGTTGCGTTTATTTTATCCGTTTTAAATCATACGCTCGATTGAAATGCAAACAAGCGAACCTTGTAAAATAATCATGGTGTACGGGGTGTTTCACCATTGAATATCAAGACTGAGGGAGTTAATTTGTCCATAATTTTAAGACATAGGTACCTACTTACAGGGTGATAATTTTTTTTTTGAAAAATTGATTGTTTTTAATATTTCCAAACTGCATTAGATATTTGTTTTACATTATTAATTGGTTAACACTCAGTTAAAACTTTTAACTAATTTAATAAAAATAGTTTCGGAGCTATTAAAAAATTCCTCAAAAAATCTTTATCACTCTGTATACCAAAAAATAAATAAATCATGTACAAATTAATATTCTTCAATATTGACATTTATGTATGAAACATCCTGTATAGTGGCTCTCAATATTAGTTGTATTGTACAGTGCAATGAGTATTTTTATGCAATACTGGTTGCAACACACAAAACAAAAGAATTTAAACATCAAGAAAAATAAACAAAGTTGAGTCGATTGGAAATAATAGTTTCCTATTTGATCTTTTCTCGTCGCCTAACTGCTCAAATTCATGTTAAATGAACTTTTCATCAAAAGAATAAAAAAACAATAGTTTTTGTAATTTTATTTATTGTCAAAAAGCGTTGTCACTGCTTGTATGAACTGTGTCTATTATTTAACATAACTTGAATCAAATGTAAATCCATTGGAGATATTATAAATGCATTGTATATATTAGGTGGGTTTACACTTTTTACACTACTGCGTTTGTTATACAAAGGAGTTAAGTAGGATCACAAATCTGTTTGGTATTTCAGTGACGGAGTAAAGGAGTAAACATTAGCAGTTCCGACTCTTGCAGAGTAGAGTAAATCACGTGACAGATGCCTGATTTTGAGAATTCTTTAACGAAATACATTTTTCATTAGGCATTCGTTTTCTACATTTTTTGTGTCTTAAAGTGAATCAATTTCAATATAAAAGCAATGTAGAATATAAAAACAACTTGTCTTTCTGTACTAACTCGAACCTAAATCTAAAAAAACCCGGGTCGCAGTGCCAAAACCCTGCCGACAATATAGTGTATTTGCTTATACAGGCAGTGTGGCTTTATTATGCGAACTTAAGTTGGTTTTTGGGCAAAATAAAAAATTTGACTCCTTAATACACCCCTTAAAATAACATTTTTTTTCTTAATTGCAATATTATTATCAATCGAACCTCTATATCAAATTATACACAATTTTCAGTAAATAATTCACTGTCTGCAAACTAGTGTTTTCATAAAATTTGTAAGTCCGGTTCTGTCGGGCCGATTTTATTAAAATTTTAGGGACACTTTTTAATTGCTATTAACGGGTTAAATGTCAATTTTGAAACGATTCTGAGAATTTTTTCGGTATTTTGGTGCCCAAAAACATTTTTCAACCCCTAAAAACTACCCTTAAAATGGCCCGATTACGCCCTTTTTGAATAGGCTTCTTGCGGTGACAGATTCCAATATGTGGGCCAAATTTCGTTAAAATCAATTAACTCTTTCGAAAGTTATTGCCCGCACACATATATATATATATATATATACGCATATTTATATATATATATAAATATATATATACATATATTAATAACCTTTTTTAAAAATGGTGCCAAAGTGTTTAGGAGGTTATGAAACGTCGAGAAATTTTGGTCCGACCCCTAGGTCCCGCCATCCGACCGATGCCAATAGTGTATGTTGCCATATGGCAAATACACTAAAAACTAATCTTCAAAGTTCATTTCCAGATATATAAATAATAGAAATCAGAATCACGGGTAATTGGAATAATGAATGTCTATATTATAATTTGACGATCGTTTAAACATAGTTGGGATTAGTCATACAATATTTACTTCTATTAATTTATTAAATCCATAATGTTTAATGTTTTTTTAAGAATGTTGTTAATTGTTTATAAATATTCTTCAGAGATATTTTTCGGAGCTTGATAAAGTCTTAAGAATAAAGACGAAACGTTGCCAAACAATGAGTGTTTAAATTGATTTGACCACCGAGCTGGGTAGAGTAGTGGTACAGCACTAGACTCGCATTCGGGAGGTCCGGGTTCGATTCCCGGCGGGGGCAGATGTGGCTGGGACTTTTTCCTACTGCCTCTCGCCGAGAAACGGTAATTCCTGTACCGGCCATCTTGATTGAGGTTTTCCATGGTTTCCCTCAATTAATTCCAGATAAATATCGAGGTGGTTCCTTATTTGAGGCCATGGCCGATTACCTATCAAACTCCTAGTTCAAAAATTACCTACCTTATCCTAATTTCCTGTAATTCCTTCATTCGCCCATTGCTATTATATAAGTTGAAGTTTAAGAAATGTAGAAAAAACGGGAAGTGGTAAAATGAAAAATAGTAATGGTGCGAATGGCGTCTGTTATGACATAAAGTCGAGAAACGGACGTTAAACGCATTATTATTATTATTATTATTATTATTATTATTATAAATTGATTTGACCACATTATTGCAATTACCAGTGATCCTGATTTCTAAATCTAAACCTTGCTGTAAAATCTGTCACTAGCCCATGTACACATGTGGTAACCCAACGTACACTTTTCAGAGTAAATTTCATTGAGTTATCTACTCTAATCTAATATACCAAACACACCTAATAAGTATTGATTGCGGGTACAGAGCGGCCCGCATTCTGTAAACCATTACGAGTAATCGGTTAAGAACTTAACGATATTCTCGTTAACAGAACGTTATTATATTTGCTCAATATAATACAGAGCCATGTGTCCATTCACTATCCTTTATCCTGCGGTAGTTTCGGCTTAGCATTAAGGACTAGTGAACTTCTTGTGTTTGAGTCTACGATCTACTGTGTACCGACATATTTATACAGGGTGTAGGTTTAAAGGCTCAAAAAATATTAAAATTTCTATTTACTTAAATGGTCTATAAGAAAATGGAAGAAAAAAATTGTGTTCGAGATGTCAAATTGAGACTGTATTCCCTATTTTTTTTCTTTAACTGTTTTACAAAGGATTAATCCATAGTAGTATTATTCAGGTCCATATAAATCATAAAGTAAATAATAAGTTTGATCAGACCAAAACCATTCAATGTTAATTAAACTTTCATACCGAGCTGGGTAGAGTAGTGGTGACAGCACTAGACTCGCATTCGGGAGGTTCGGGTTCGAATCCCGGCGGGGGCAGATGTGGCTGGGACTTTTTCCTACTGCCTCTCGCCGAGAAACAATAATTCCTGTACCGGCCATCTTGATTGAGGTTTTCCATGGTTTCCCTCAATTAATTCCAGATAAATATCGAGATGGTTCCTTATTCAAGACCATGGCCGATTACCTATCAAACTCCCAGTTCAATATTACCTATCCTATCCTAATTTCCTATAATTCCTTCCTTCGCCCATTGCTATTAGTTAAGTTGAAGTTTTAGAAATGTAGAGAAAATAACGATAAGTGGTAAAATGGAAAATAGTAATGGTGCGAATACCGTCTGTTGTAACATAAAAGTCGACAAACGGACGTTAAACGCATTATTATTATTATTAATTAAACTTTCATATTATTACGACGTTTCAGAGACATCCTGACTTCATCAGGTAGTCTACAGAACACATACATAATTTGGAACGTTAACTGTACATTTTTATGTGTGTGTTTTGTAGATTACCTGTTGAGGTCAGGATGTCTGATAAAACGTCGTAATAATATGAAATTTTAATTAACATTGAATTGTTTTGGTCTGATCAAACTGATTATTTACTTTAAAAACGATGTTATCAATTCGTAATGATTTTTTTTTGTACAAGTGTAACTTTTCGAGAGAACTAACCGATTTGAAAAACATCGACACCGTTTTATTCAGAACGCTGACGAATTGATACCATTTTTAACACGCTTTTATTAGTTTCACCCCTATGTTTGTTTGTTTGCTTATTTGTTTGTAAAGGAATCCTTGAACGTGAAATTCACCTACTTTAAAACGTCATATTAAACTGAAACTTTGCACACTAATCAAGGACCGATGACAATTCAATAATTTAATAAGTTTGTCCCATTATCCTGACCAAGATCTTCACGATTAAAAAACTTGAAAAATTACAGCAAGCAAGCTAATACGCTATACAGTAACGTACGTTGCGTTGCCTACCCCACACTCAAATCCAATATTGTTTTTAGTCTTATAATTAAAATAGAGTTTAAAAAAACTAAAACAATACGCTTTTATGAACTAAGAAATTCAAAATAATTTGACAACAAAATTAGCTTTACTCTAAAAATTGCTTGATATCGGTAATAAGTTATTCGTTTACTAATTGTAAATGTAGAGCTATTATGAAAATTTAAGTAGATAGCACCTCACGCTTTTTACACTAATGCTAATTTTGTTATCAAATTATTTTGCATTTAAGTTCACAAAAGCGTGTTGTTTTAGATTTTTTAAACTATAATTTTATTTTAATTTAATATAGGTGGTTGTTTTTAAGTGACTTCATAAAACGTGTTTTCTTTATATATGTTACCTCGTGAACCGATTTCGATGATTCTTTTTCTATTTCTTTTGAGATTTATTCATATTTTCATTGCACTTCACCGAATCATTCAAACTGACCTATATTTTCGTGCTACGTAATAAAAATACGCTAAAACAATTCATGCTAAATCCCTATTAAGACATTCTTCGGAACCCACTTCACTGGTAACGCTTGTTTCATTTTGAACATTTTGTACAACCTACGTTTTCGGCGGCAGCTGCATTCCCCTTCGCGTAACATATTGTACATGTATTGTTTTACATGTATGGAATACATATTAATTAGGCAATTTCTGTATTCGTGTTTCTAGTTGTAATTATAATTAATACAATTTCTAGTATTCATCCGTACAGGTTAACAATAAGATGGCCCCTTCAGCTATATATATGTACTAGCGGTTTACCCGCAACTTCGTCCACGTGGTATAGTCAAAGCCCTCTAAGTGCACGCTCTCTAAATGCACACGCTCTCTTACTGCACACGAACTCGCCCTCTAAGTGCACGTTCCCCAGCCCCCACTTCGAATAATCTGCGACCAATCACGTGCGACCGTAAGTGCGCTATTTTCAAACTTTCCATTTCCATCATATTCATAGAGTTTTAGAGATATTGTTTATAGCATCTGATTGAATAAATATAGCTATAGGAGTTAGAAGAGTGGGGATGAAAAAGATCGTAGGGGAAGTGTGCACTTAAAGGATGGGCTCGGTTCCGAGCTGTGCACTTAGAGGGCTTTGACTGTATAGATTGTGCCCACAGTTCATTTATACAAAATCTATCCCCACCCCGTTCCGGATAGATATGTTCAAAAGACAGTCGAACACGTATTTCTTTATTTTCTAAGAAGAGTGTTTTTTCCCGAGTCTCACGTTTTTAGTAGCAATTTCAGAAATACAGACAGCGTATCTTTTATGAATGTAACCCCCCACCCCCTTAAGAAAAAGTCAGTCTATAATTTAAGTATTCTCTATATGGATACAAAATTTCATTTCAATCGGACGTATAGTTAATTAGTTATCATGGAACAAAAGTAAAAATCTCTATCGATTTATGTCGGAGCAGGGGGAGCGGGGGCAGATGTGGCTGGGACTTTTTCCTACTACCTCTCGCCAAGAAACGGTAATTCCTGTACCGGCCATCTTGATTGAGGTTTTCCATGGTTTCCCTCAATTAATTCCAGATAAATATCGAAATGGTTCCTTATTTGAAGCCATGGCCGATTAACTATCAAACTCCTAGTTCAAAAATTACCTACCTTATCCTAATTTCTTATAATTCCTCCATTCGCCCATTGCTATTACATAAGTTGAAGTTATAAAAATGTAGAAAATAACGGGAAGTGGTAGATGAAAAAATAGTAATAGTGCGAATGGCGTGTGTTATGACATAAAGTCGAGAAACGGACGTTATTATTATTATTTTAAAAATATCGATATATCGGTACAATTTTAAAAGGAACATTGGCACTCGAAGAAATTTAGTATACATATTGGCTAGTTTCATATAATCTCAAATAGCAATTAACGAACATTATTTCTAATAAAGCAAGTAATAAATAATTATCTGCAATGATTGAAAATTCGTTATAAAGAGATTTTTGACAAAAAGTATTCGTAATGTAAAGGTATATTTTGCATTAACTCCTGCGGGCAGTTCTATAGGGGATTTCCAATTTTTTTTAAATCGTTATGTCGAGGTTCGTTATATTAAGTTTACACTGTATTATGGTGCTGTACAGCGTTATCACTGTTATCTCTGTGTTTGTTTCATGTAATGAAGTAGAGTGAAAGTCAGCAGTAAAATGTTTATCAGTACACAGTCAGTACAAGTCTCTACAACTGTCAAAACTCAAAAGAAAGTTAGATCGCGTGCTTCTTGTGACATACCCTCGAGTCATGTATTGTATTATACAATATTTCTCAACTCAATAACGTTACACACAACGATGCGATCTGACATCTTTTTAGTGTATTTGCCATAAGGCAACATACACTATTGGCGTTGGTCGGATGGCGGGACCTAGGGGTCGGACCAAAATTTCTCGACGTTTCATAACCTCCTAAACACTTTGGCAACATTTTTGAAAATGTTTATATATATATGTATATGTATATATATATATTTATATACGTATATATATATATATATATATATATATATATATATATATATATATATATATATATATATATATATATATATATGTGTGCGGGCAATAACTTTCGAAAGAGTTAATTGATTTTAACGAAATTTGGTCCACGTGTTGAAACCCATCACCGCAAGAAGCCTATTTAAAATGGGCGTAATTGGGGCATTTTAAGGGAAGTTTTTAGGGGTTGAAAAATGTTTTTGGGCCCCAAAATACCGAAAAAATTCTCAGAATCGTTTCAAAATTGACATTTAACCCTTTAGTAGTAATTAAAAGGTGTCCCTAAAATTTAAATAAAATCGGCCCGACAGGACCGGACTTACAAATTTTATGAAAACACTAGTTTACAAATAGTGAATTATTTACTGAAAGTTGTATATAATTTGGTATAGAGGTTCGATTTATAATAATATGGCAACAAAGAAAAAAAATGTTATTTTAAGGGGTGTCTTAAGGAGTAAAATTTTTTATTTTGCCCAAAAACCAACTGAAGCTCGCAAAATAAAGCCACACTACCTGTATAAGCAAATACACTATATTGTCGGCAGGGTTTTGGCACTGCGACCCGGGTTTTTTTGTAACGTGTTTTCAGAGCTTTAAAACGCGATTTTTGGATTGATTTTTTTTTATTATGCAACACGAAATATAGTACCTATGTCTAATTCTTTGGAACAGATTTTTTTGCAAACAATACTTGCATGAAGTTTTTTATCACGCAGTCCGTTAATATGAACAAAACTATAAGATCTGAGAAATATTCAACAATTCTCCCAAGTTGTAGAATAGATTTTTTGGCATAGATTACTTCCATGAAAAACAACATCCTTAGTTACTGCCTCTATTAAATTTTAGGTGGAATCGGGTTTTATTGTATGTTTTATTATATGTATAATTTTATAAAGGTTACGCGCCAGGATGAGATAATAATTAAAAAATCGTGCTGAATTTTACACTTCATCATTTTAAGTTGTTTTTTTAGGCAATTCTTAATTAAGAATAAAACCGAAAAGATATCCTAATCGAAACGTCATAATTTCCTTTGTAAAAAAGTGCTATTTATAAACAAATGTTTGACATTTAATTCAGCAATACAATCGATGTGAACTCCATCCTGTCTCAAAACAAAATACCTCTGCATCCGCTTACAATCTTGAAAATGTCAGTACTGTAAACGAATATTTGACACATAGTATTTAAACGAATGTTATTCAGTGCTGTTCAATGAATTGTGTAATGATTTATGTTATGTAAGCTGCGTACATTGATATTGCAAAGATTGTAAGCGGATGCAGTAGCACACTGGTGAGACAGTATGGAGTTCACATTGATTGTATTGTTGAATTAAATATACTTTATTTAATAATTGAATACGTGTCCATTTGAGTTCATCATTTTATTTTCCTACATATAAAGTAAATAAAAAATTTATTTTTGGAATAATATTATTCATTAAGTATCTACGTTAACTGAGCATAAGAATAAATTGTGTCGTGGGTGGGCCCAGCACGACTAAAAAAACATAAATTAAAAAAAAATTCCACTACGTTGCACAACTTTACTAAAAAAATTTCAGCATTTTCTTTGGCCTGTAACTATCCTAGTCAGCTCCGAGACTAAGCATAAAAAATACATAAAACTTTCATTCCCTTACTTTGTTTTGAAATTCTCAAACAAATGATAAGCGGTGCGGTTTTATTTGTATATCGCACTACAAAAAGTAAGTGTTTTGTTTTTACAGTTTTTTTTACTTAATTTAATTTCTGGAATACTTTTTAAATTAGATGTAAAAATAATCTAGAAAGTGTTTTGAATTTACGAAGCTTATTATTCAAATTAAAATTGATAATTTAATATTTTAGCGAAAAACTTTTAAGTTAAATTAATTTAAGAGGAATTTCTTGCAGTAAATTAGTTTAATATATTTTATAAAATAATTACTTAGGCATTTCCCACATTTTCAATTAAAGTTCAAAACAACTGAATTGTTGTTTAATTTTTGATTTCCGTACATAAAATTAATTTCAGGTATACCCACGTCTCTAATATGCAAAAAGACAAGCTCATAAAAATCAGTGATTCAATATAAATTTAATTTCCTGTTTTGCTTCCATGTTTTGTAAGGCAATGTAAAGGTCGAGAAATCGTACAAGACTAAGGTCAGAGTCTCAAACGAGTTTTTTTTCCGCATGGCGGCTGTACTTTTATGTCAATTGTCTGTCAGTGAAATTTTTTTTCGTTCTCAATAATTTGAAATTTTTTTAAGTTATACTCTATTTGACGCGGAAAATGTTAGCAGACAACAAATGTGCGCGCATATATAGGTAACGAAAATTTGACAGTATGAAGTTGACCATAAGAAGCCTTAACTGAAATGACACGTGGACAAAATCAATTTTTTTTCTGCCATCTGGAAACTATATAATATACTAGACGACTATAATCTTTGATTACAACCAATAGTTGTTTCAAGCATCATCTAGCGGAAAAAAGTAAAAGTAAAAATAAAATGTTGAACGTGTTTTAAAATATTTGAGGTAAATTTTTTATATCATTCTTAAACTTTTTGAAGATTTTATTTCAATAAATTATCTGCATGTGCCTATATCAAAAATTAGTTTTTATAAATCACGCCAAAAAAGTGTAACTTCAAACGCGCATACATAAATACATGCACCCATTTTTTTGAAATGTTAGTCTAGTTTTGGTGCCAATCGAATCAACGGTTTTGGAAATATACGCAATTTTTCATTTTTTTCTGACAAGTGAAGGACCCGTTCGTGAATTGGCTCTTCTCCCAACTACCACCCAACGTCATAATTCATTGGTTCAAACATTTTAAAAAATATATGCATATATCCTGATCGACTGGGCAGTTTTCAAAAATGCATTTGCAGTCTTTGGCTGGAATAATTTCAAATAGATAGTTTTAAATTGAATTAACTTCCTAAAAAGTCTCAACATTATCAGTTAACTTTAACCGTAAATATAATACATAATACACGAAAAATAGCTATAGTTTGCTATTATATCATGAAACACGCATTGTTGAAGTTACAATACAATATTCTAAAAATTTATTATCCAATCAATGTCACTGCCGAGATTCAAACCTACATCTTCCACTATATTCAGCCTCCACGATAGTGAAAGTTTCGGGTTTGGGTCCCGGCAGTGACATTATTTGGATAGTTTTTTTTTTTTAATATTGCATTTTAATATAGTAGCAAACTATAGTTATTTATTTGTGCATTTATCACCTTACGTTTTTATACCGTAAAGAAACTATATTACCTAAGTTATAATATTGTAGCGCGCCTCCAGTTGTTACGCCACTGGAAGTGACAGAACATTCTCGAAGAATCGAGAATAGTGCGCCTACAATTGTTACGCCACTCGAAGTGACAGAACATTCTCGAAGAATCTCGAAATCAGATCTATGCGTATATAAGTATGGCGACAGTGCGACGAGGGGCATTCAGTCACAGTACAGTCACTCATTCGACAGTCACAACAGAAATGGTCACGCGGCGGACATCAGACATAAATAAGAATACATAAATTATGGTGTGTGTTTGTATGTCTGTTATAGAAGTGTTTTCTGTATATTAGTTATTGTTAAACTATTATTTATCAGAATCCGTTTATTTTTCGTTGTTAGTTTCTTTTTGTCATTGTTATTAGAGAAGTATTTTTTAGTTTATTTGTTTTGTATTTATTTCGTTTGTTGAAAATAAATCAGTTTTAAACCACCACAAAGAACAGTTTTGTTACAATATATATCTAAGCATGACTTTTTATTTTTAAAGAAAATAATAATTCAATTTTGACAAATTAAGAATGTTGAGATTCTAAATAAAGAAAGCCACAAACAAGCCGCTGTGAAAAAAAATCTTTGCTTCAAATTCAGGAAACGGAGTGTGCCACGTATAGCAAAGCAACGCATCTGCCTTCGAGGCAAATCCGAACGAATGATGTTATTTTAAGTGAGGGATTTTTATTCAATATATGTCATTTACAAAACAATATTTTACCAGTCAGACTTGCTGAACAGTGTATAGAATTCTGTGTGACAATAATATTGTATCAATGTAAAAACATTTTTATAACGTTATGGATATATTCATATCGAATAGCTTCGCTCATCGCAAACTATATTGTGCCATTATGTCAGGGGTTCGCATTATACCTTAGAGCACATTAAAATAATGTTTTCAATTGGTTTAGTCGTTTTCGAGTTTAGAAGAGCCACATAAATTGACTTGATGCACTGTCCAGTTTTTCATTTATTTTTGTATTTCACTGGTTTTACCTCAGAATGAAAAAAAACGGAATATAAGATCCCTTTTTGTCCGTCTGTCTATCTACCAAGCCCTTTTTTTTTCAGGAACGGCTAGAGGTGCAAAGTTGAGATTAATATCAAATATTAAGGTCTACCAACCCACTGTCTTGCAAGAAGTTTCTAACTTAAGGTAGTTGTCGTGGTTAAGGCACACCGTCAGAAAAGTCTTAATTGTTGTATACTTATTAAGGACATGATAGTACAATTACTCTGAAAATTTGAACTCGATCGACCGTATATAATCCGAGATAAATTCAATTAAAAATTGGATAATTAACATTGATTGTATACGATCTCTGTAGTTCTGAACCAGTTTCTTATTTATAAAAAAAGAACTAACTGTCAGAAACCTTCCAAAAACTGACAGTCTTTCAATGCATTTGTTATGAGTTTAAAAAAAATAAGAAAAAAATTTTGACTGTCTAATTATTTATAAATAACGGTTTAAAGTTCAACAATTTATAGAAAAGTATAAATGTATATGAATACTGTATGGGTTACGTTTCCACGGGTACAGTCTTGCGTACAAATTATGGATCACTTAGCTACAAGCTATAGTATACTTTTGTGGCGCGTATAATCTATAACTTTTTGACAATATTGTACCATGACAACTACCTTAATGCACTAAAAGATATGGCCATTCAAAAATCATCTTCTTTGACCGTAAAAGAAAAAATTAACAAAAAATTATTTCTAATTCTATGGAACGGAACCCTCATGATACACTTCTCCATCTTTGACGCTCGTCTGGTTGTAACCTATATCCGTAGAGTATCACGTCAATCAAGTCAAGATATTGTATCGAAGCAATATTTATCGGTATTTTTACAGTGTAAGTATAATACAGTTTGCAACTGACATTTTCAACGACCCCCGTGGTTTATTGAATATAACAGAATTGAGAATATTCGAATGACTTTAATAATCGAAAGGTCGCTATTTGAATGATTCATTCGAAATGATAACTTTATATAATGTATCATAATATTATCTAATCGAAATATTACTATTCGAACGATTTTAATATTTGAATGAATCATTCGAAACAATACTTCATACTATGCTTGAATGAATAAAATTTCAACAGTTTTATTTTTTTATCATTTTCCTATTCAGGCATTTTAGTTTTGTTAAGTTTTACTCTTTCTGTGAAAAATACTCGAACACATTTGTGATAAATAATGGAAGTAACATTATTATTACCAATGAATAAGTTTTCATTTCTTCTTAAGACTTGAGAGAGTCACCTATTTGCAGTTCTTCATGGAACAGAGGCAGATAAAAGACGTAAGTAATCATATAACATAATCAAATATACCGAAATGCACTGAATATGTAACTGATGAGAATCTGAGAGATACACTTATAATCAATGAATTTGAGGGGTTTTGGATAATAGCTAATGAATCTTTATTTTTTTCAAAAAATACGCATATTTTTTGAACTAATTGTCTACATAGTAAATTTTCATAATATAATTATTTTCCGACGTTCTGCAATATAGCATTTTCATAGGTTCTAAAAACATTAAAGTACAATTTATCTTAAAACTAAGCTTAACATAAATGAACAATCAATTTTTTTTTTTTATAATTTAATACTTAGGTACATCAGTATATTTTAATTTGTTTTTAAAATGTCGTATTTTTCGTTATTTTCGTATTTTTCACTTTGACCTAAAACATTTTCATGTAGGTATATCAAAAGATTTTATTTTTATTGTAAAATTTTCTTTTTCGTTTTGTGAGATGACTTGTTAAAATACGAAAATAACGAAAAATACGACATTTTAAAAAACAAATTAAAATATACTGATGTAAGTATTAAATTATAAAAAAAAAAAATAAAAATTTGACTTCATTTATGTTAAACTTAGTTTTAAGATAAATTGTACTTTAATGTTTTTAGAACCTATGAAAATGCTATATTGTGAAACGTCGGAAAATAATTATATTATGAAAATTTACTATGTAGACAATTAGTTCAAAAAATATGCGTATTTTTTGAAAAAAATAAAAATTCATTCTTAGCTGTTATCCAAAACCTCTCAAATTCATACATCCACAGCTGTATTAAAATCTTCACAACTTATAATCAATGTTTCAAAGAGTAAAGAAAGGGTATAGTATACCTAATAATTTATTACTGAAGATTGCATTATAAGTCGTAGGTAGAAAAATCATTCGAATGATTTTAAACAACATTTCGAGATATTTTGATAATCAAATAGTTGGATTATTTTCATTCGAAATATCCCACCAGTAGAATACTTATAGCTTCTTATCGAAAATAGCAGCAACACGGTTACCTGACAAGCACCGAACTCCTAAATAGAATAACATTTAACATTTTTTGCTGCATTTGCTATAAAATATATGTGAAAATGACTAAGGCTACGCCATCCGATTTTTTCAGTTCTGAAATTTTATTAAATCGATTTTTGGTGAGTAATTTCGTTAACGCAACATGTGTTAAAAAGATAAGAATTTACAAAATCGAAAAAAAACAGTGCGTCTTCAGCACTCTTAAGAGAAGTATATAATAGGAAGACATATAATTAAAAAAAAAATGACAGCTGACCAAGGGAAGCTACCAATTTCCCATTTTTTTAAAAGTTTCGTCTTTCCTTTAGTTTTTAAACCGTAGAAGATAAATATATTGCCGATAATGTAACCCAGTTTCAGAACAACACAAGTTAATTTGATTTATGACAAAAATAATACAGCTTAGCAAGGCTTTATTTAGTACACTAACTTAATGAAAAAAACGTGGAACGGCTGGCAGTTGTGAAACATTATGCAGTGTGATAGAGAGGGAAGTCGAAAAGAGTCGATGAGACGCGAGACTGGCCGAATGGGACGTCGCAATCTAAACGTTTTCACTCCCGTCCAAGCGCACCATTAGATGTTTCACATGAAAAAAGGAGATAAAATAACTAATAAATAATCGTGAAATAAAACCATGCCATTACTCTTTAATTTAATTTAATTAAGGAGACTTTGACGGACCAATTTATTACGTAATTAGCGATGAGTGTATGTTCAACATATACGTGTTCACACTGCAAAGTATACACACACTAAATAATAGATATATTATGTAACTATATTAAATACCAGTTTTGAATAGACTATAGTCATGCAATAGTTCTATGTACATGTATTGATGAATATTGCATGTCAAGGTAATTTTGTTAGTGAACTTTATATTAGTAACAGTATTACACTATATCTACTTATTTATACATAATTTATATAGGGTCGGGTCGATAAACTTTCTCAAATAAATCCTGAAATACTAATATAATAAAGAGAGAAAATTTATTTGTATGTAAGAAGTAAACTCAAAAACTACTGAATCGATTTTGAAACTTCTTTTACTGTTATTCCAGATGGCACATATGATTTTACGATTTATTAAAAAGTAACTAAACAAAGTGGGTGCTAAGGTAAGCGCGTTTGCAGTTATATTATATTACATATATTAAAAAAAAAAAACCCGGGTCGCAGTGCCAAAACCCTGCCGACAATATAGTGTATTTGCTTATACAGACAGTATGACTTTATTATGCGAACTTTAGTTGGTTTCTGGGCAAAATAAAAAATTAGACTCCTTAATACACCCCTTACATAACATTTTTTTTTCTTAATTGCAATATTATTATCAATCGAACCTCTATACCAAATTATATACAACTTTCAGTAAATAATTCACTATCTGCAAACTAGTGTTTTCATAAAATTTGTAAGTCCGGTCCTGTCGGGCTGATTTTATTTAAATTTTAGGTACACTTTTTAATTACTACTAAAGGGTTAAATGTCAATTTTGAAACGATTCTGAGAACTTTTTCGGTATTTTGGGGCCCAAAAACATTTTTCAACCCTTAAAATGCCCCGATTACGCCCATATTAAATAGGCCTCTTGCGGTGATGGATTTCAACACGTGGACCAAATTTCGTTAAAATCAATTAACTCTTTCGAAAGTTATTGCCCGCACACATATATATATATATATATATCCGTATATAAATATATATATATATATACATATATATATATAAACATTTTCAAAAATGGTGCCAAAGTGTTTAGGAGGTTATGAAACGTCGAGAAATTTTGGTCCGACCCCTAGGTCCCGCCATCCGACCAACGCCAATAGTGTATGTTGCCATATGGCAAATACACTAATAAGTATTTGAACACTTTCAAAATTTTATTTTGGTTTTTACTTTTAAATTAAATCCATTGAGTAATCAAAAACACGATATTATAAATTCCACTGGATGACACTTAAAATGACTATTGCAAGTTATAAAAGGTTACTGTCGTCTAGTATATTATATAGTTTCCAGATGACAGAAAGTGCATTGATTTCGTCTATTTGTCATTTCTGTCTGAGTCTCTTACGGCCAACTTCATACTGTCGAATTTTCGTTAGCTGCGTGCGCGCGCAACTTCCGTTGCCTGCTAAAATTTTACATGATATGTATTAAATTTGCAGCTTATTAGTTTTAACATCTACAGACTACCTTAAAAATAAAAACAGAAACTTATTTCTGTCTCTCTTTTTCAGTCGTATCAGGCCCGTATCTGTGCCAGTGTTCGGTGATGCCTGATTATATAAGAAGCACCCAACTAGACGCGGGCCCGATTTTCGTGATTCTGGAAAAAAACTCGTTATAAAACGACATTACAGACAAGGGTTACGTTAGAGATTTATATAATATGGGTATTGATAAACCCTTACAATTTATTTTACGTTGGTATTCTGTCTGACAACAATATACTATTTGTAAAGTCTGTCACGGTCTGTCGTCTATTCTAATCCATCGAAGTTTTGGTATGAATAATAAATGTGTTTTTAATATACGTTATAAAAAGCTATTATTAGCTTTCGGTTATCGTAAATGCTAAATTGCGAGTCGAAAAATTAATAATTTCTTATATATATAAATATAATTGAAGAATCTATTTGTGATTTCAAAATAAATACTTATATCTAAATTGAGTTGGTTATTAATATGAACAACTACTTTTACAAATTTTTGTCTGACTGTCTGGCTGTATTATATGTTTGTTTAGGTTAATTATTAAAACGTTGGGTTATGTGCAAGTGGGTGGAGAGAAGCTGTTTCCAAGTGTGGAAGCAAAATTAGAAAACGTTTTGTATCCATTTTATATAATGGCGCAACAAATAAACATTTATTATTAATGCATAATTCGTTACCGGTATTTTTAGGTTTTTTTTTTTGTTACATTTTAGAGAAAGAACCAAACATTGAACATTTTTAAATTTACTTAAAATAACCTAAAAATAACTAATCGCATAAGTCGTACTTTTGATTTAGAAAACAGATGTGATCGACAGCGTCCACTTGCAATCTGCTCTTCTGGATGACGGCACATATCGGTCTGACTTTGGTGTTCGGATACACGACTAATGAAACATAAGTGAGTCCAAAAGTTATCGGTTTTAGTAAACAAAAACCGGTGTTTATTGGTTTTTACAAAAACCGATTTTTTTAGGTTTCACTAAAACTGGTTTACATCACTATTTCATACCATTTACGAACAGATATGCTTTGATGTAATAATAATAATGTAACGTTATTGTCAAGCCTAGCTTTAATGTGATCGAAGGCAAGTCTTTTATATAATATTCATCATGAAGGCATTTGTTATTTTATAGGTTATAAATAAGGGCACGTGAGTATATTTAGATACGATCCTATGAGATATTCTAGTAGCGCTGCAACAGATCCCATGAGACAATAAGCGGTTTTGGCAGCCCTGGAGGGGGCGTGACAGCAAGGGATGCATGTCGGACAGGAACATCGCGGGACAACGGCCTAGATCGATGCGTCGGGACATGGGCGGCGCGCCTTAACTAACAGGACTAACTAGTACTTTAAACTTGTTCACGAGATATAAAGGGCTGAAATATACATTGAACCAAAAAAAAATTTTTTGTTATAAAAATATTCATAATTTCTTAGCCAAAAGTTTTTTCATAGTTACAATGAAATTTTAAAAAGTTAAAAAAACAACAATTTAGTAATTAAAAAAATAAGTGTGCATGTAACTGCAACGGTAATAGCAATAAAACCATAACAATTTTCGTTTTCAATGAGTCATGACTCTAAGGAGCGTATACCGGGGGTTTTTTCAAAATTTTGAACGGATTTTTTTGTTGATACACCGGTTGAATCAAAAAAAGTTTTAGGCAAAAGTTGTTGGGTTTTGAGGGGGAAATAATTTACACGTAATACCAACACCCTTCATCCACCCCTCGGCAGGGTAGGGTTAACTTTTGTTTTTTAAATGAAAACCCCCGATTTTTACGATTAAATTTTTTTTTGTGTAAAAATGAACAACTTTAAAATTTAATTTAATTTAATTAAATCATAAAAATTGGGGGTTTCCATTTAAAAAAACAAAAGTTAACCCCTCCCCCTGCCGAGGGGTGGGGGGTGGGTTGGTATTACGTGTAAATTATTTCCCCCTCAAAACCCAATAACTTTTGCTTAAAACTTTTTTTGATTCAACCGGTGTATCAACAAAAAAATCCATTCAAAGTTTTGAAAAAAACACCCGGTATATATATATATATATATATATATATATATATATATATATATATATATATGTATGTATATATAAACATTTTCAAAAATGGCGCCATGTTGTTAAGAATGATGTGAAATGTCGAGTGATTTTGGTGCGACCCTTAGGTCCCACCGTCCGACTGACGCCAATTGTGTATGTGCCATATTATGGCAAATACACTAAAAATCCACATGGCAAAACCATCCCGTTTTGTTCGTGCTCTAATGAAGGGTACGGAAACTGTTGGTCATTTTAATAGCAATAAAGTTTCGGTTCTACATTATAACTATCAACATTAATGCTGTGAATTAATAGCAGTCATTAATCTTTTAAAGCAACTATAAAGTTTTCAGTACATAGGCAGAAGGTTCATCATCTCCGTCCGTACCTACCTACAGTCTATACAGTTTCTAAATATTCTGATATCATCATTTATCTTGAGCATTAAAGCATGTGCTCCATTTACCGGGTAAATACCATTTTCATAATCTATTTCAATACAACCAAAGCTTTTAAGAACCTGAAGAATGTCCATGTACGGACTGAAACATCGTTCGCAATTACATTTTCAGTTGTCTGTCAATAGCCGTTTAACTTTATTTACTCTTTTATGAAATAATACTCAAATTAGTTTTTGACGACAATTAAAAACTGATGGACCAATTTCAACTAAAAATTATATTGGATCATTTTGTAAATATTCTGAACCCGAAAATATTCAAATCGGTTAACCACTCAAAAGTTATGGCTGAACAAATAAAACCAACAACAAAAATATGTATTATATACAGGTCGAATTGATAACCTCTTTTTTCGAAATCGGTGAAAAATGGTTGAGACCATCCGAACACCGTTATTTTTATAGTTATTTTGATTCGTTTGTTACAGACTTTCTAAAAATACTTAAATTGTAAGAAAAAATTTGTACCACAGCAAACAGTTACGTAAATAAATATTATGGTGGAAGGGAAGGTATTTATGGTGGGAGTACAAGTATTAGATGCTGCATTAGAGTAAAAAAATTGAATATGGTTTTTGGTTAATTATTAATAACTAGAATTTGAATTGGTGCCAGGTTCAGAGTAACTTTAAAAGTTTATGAATTAAAAAAAGAAACTGTCTATTCTACACTACACACAGAAGTTAAATTAATATAATTGTAAAAAAAACGAAATTGCGACCTTTAAGTTACGTTACGAGGCAGCTGTTTCGCCTCGCCGCCACCTTAGCTTAATGTTTTTATAGTACATGTTATATGTACATTGCGACACGTTCGTCACATTTTCAATCTCATGAATCAATTTTACTCTACCGTGTCAAAAGAAGTTTTTCTTCAAAAAATAGAATAGAATAGAATAGAATGATTACTTTATTAGAAACCAAGAGATATAATAACGTCAGACATAAAAAATATTAAATAAAAATACTGTTTTGTCCTAGAATTGCACGCGCCAATCGTATGCAATTTCTTTACTTTATTTTTGAAAATTGTAATACTTTGTATTGCTTTTATAAACTCATATGCAGTTTCCAGATAGTTGGCTATGAAATTCTATAAACAAAGACAGAGATACGATTAATGAGGTTCTCTGTTTTTCTTTAACGCGATAGTAAAAAAAGCAAATATCATCAACATAATAAATTCTGTTCGTATTTTTGATCATATACATACATTAAATTGTCTCGAAACTCAGGGGAAAAAACTTGCGAAGAAAAATGTGTGGTAAAAGTAAAGACTCTGTGAATTCCTTAACATGAACAAAATGAATTTATTACAACTAATTTATTCACAACATCCTGTTTACTTCTACAGGACTCCTGTGGCAGGGGAACAAAATTTTATTACCATTATAAATACGTCACTTGTGCTTTTTAACCTGAGCTAAAAGCTCTGCTACCTGGAATATTTTTCCATGACAGCGACGACTCGTCTTGCGGATAAACATATTTTTTCTTTAATTAAAACAAATCCACCCTTGTGAATTTTTATCATTCACCTTCCACTGTTTATCAGTATTATATATTGAAATTTCCCTTTAATAACGTATGCAACGTTGCTCCTTGACAAATTAATATATATTTAAGAAAATATTATTGAAGTTATACTTCTCTTGGCTCGTTGAGTGTAAAAGCTTAGCTAGCAACGGAAGTTGCGCGCGCAGAAATTCGAAGGTGTGAAGTTGACCGCGCTAACGAAACAACGCTCACGAAAATTTGAAAGTATGAAGTTGGCTGCATTAACGAAAATTCGAAACTATAAGGTTGGCAGCGTCAACGAAAAGTCGCCAGTATGAAGTTGGCAACGCTACAGAAAATTCGAAAGTATGAAGTTGGCAACGCTATAGAAAATTCGAAAATATGAAGTTGGCAACGCTATAGAAAATTCGAAAGTATGAAATTGGCAACGCTAATGAAAAATTAAAAGTATGAAGTTGGGAACGCTAACGAAAATTCGAAAGTATGAGATTGGCAACGCTATAGAAAATTCGAAAGTATGAAGTTGGCAACGCTAATAAAAAATTAAAAGTATGAAGTTGGCAACGCTAACGAAAATTCGAAACTATGAAGCTGACAACGCTAACTACAATTTGAAAGTATCAAGTTGGCTGCGTTTACGAAAATTCGAAACTATGAAGCTGACAACGTTAACGAAAATTAGACAGTATGAAGTTGGCAACGTTAACGAAAATTCGAAAGTATAAGGTTGGCAGTACTAACGAAAATTCGATAGTATTTAGTAGACAGCGTATCGAAAGCATAAAGTATTGCCGAATTGAAATATAATTTATTTAATACCTAACTGAATTCGTGATTATTACTGGGTTTACCATTTTATTTCTAGCAAAAGGCTGAATAATAAACACACCGTATACAATTTGAAACACGCGCCCTCTTGAAATTGAAGTGACCCGCCCCATCTGACGAGTTACCTTTGTTTTGGCACAGCACTTTCGGGTGAATAATTGATGCGCGATCCGAGATTAGATGTTTCAAACATAAAATTAGCAAAGTTTCTGCAGCAATAACACTTCATTCTCACCACAGAACTGTGCTTTAGATGTAAGTACAAAGATATGTCTATACTCCTTAGAGTTTTTTTCTAACACGTATAACATCTGCCTCGGCGAAAGTTGCGAAAATCGTAAACTATCCAGTCCCAAAATTACTTCTTGAAATATGTTTCCATAGAATCTTATTTACACTTTGTTTGGAAAATGTGATATATGGTATCTGTGTTTTTTTTTATACTTGATATTGGTGTCATCAAACGAATTTACTGACATATCTTTTTTTAAGCGGCAAACATTTTTAGAATACCTATTCCTAAGTTGGTTTTTTAAAACCAATAAATTGTAACAGATTTTTTATATTAACTTTATGCCGTATTTTTATAATAAACTACCTAAAAATCTGTCTAATATATTTAATTACAATACATTTAGTAAAGACTTAAAACCAATTTCTTCAAATTTTGAACCAACCTTCAATGTATAATATTCTACCGCCCCTACCATTTTTGTATCAAAAAAATTTTTTTTAATATTTTAATAAATTAAAAATTATGAAAAAAGACACGAAAAATGCCTTTTTGCCATTTTGCGAAAACATTTTCTTCCGTGTCAACCAGCCAAATCACCAGCTTATAACATATTTAATTTTCATTTTTTTTCCAATTTTTTTTGTATATTTCCAAAATATTAATCAATATAAATACAAAAGATATTTTGAGCGTTTTGTCGAGCTCGATAAAATCAAGCTCGACAAAACGCTCAAAATGTATGCCCCTAGACCAGAATACCCCCTCAAGTGTAAATAATATAGAACCTTGGATATGCTACGACAGTGGATGAAATTAGCAATTTGCACCCAATCGAAGCCGGACTGTTCAGCTAGGAAATAATTAACTAAAACTCTTATCTTTTTAATGACATTTAAAATTATAGACACTGTCACAGTTGTCGGGCGTCTATAATCTACGATCATCCTCCAACATTTATTGTTAAAGTAATTTTAAATAAACTCTATAAAAATTGTATATCTATAGTTAAAATACAACACGTATTTGTAAAACATTTTTAGAACATTTCCTGAACTTCAAACTCAATATAATACGATATGCAAATAGTTTCAAACGTGACTTTACTCAATAAATATAATTAAACCAGATGGTGCTGAAGTGCAGTCTGAACAATATGAACTGTGTCAAGCGAATTGCGTGTTGCAACTGTTTATTTATATACCGGGTGTTTTAACAAACGGGTTCAAAAACGAACGTTTAATTGTTGAGCGAATTTGATAGGCTTCAGTATAAAATTTTATACTAATGCGGAATTGCAAAAAGCACTGTCAAAAAAGTTGATTTGTCAATGACCTTAGATTATGATCATATAATTACAGTTTTTTATACATTCACGAGCAGTCTAATGTCGTTGAGAAATTCTCACATGTAGAACATTAGACTATAGTCCCAGAAATAACATATGATTGATCGTCATAGAAAAAGATCGCTTCTCAAACTAAATTTTAATCAATATGCATACAAAAATGTTGTCTCGAAGTTAAAATTTTGAAAAAAACTATATTAATTTAAAAACACGTCATTTTAATAGATCAACTCCTTTTTCAGCAGGATCAATTTAAAAATCTAGAATGATTTTCTTATGGAAAAATATGTGCAGTCACAACTAAGGTCGTTGTCAAAACATCTTTTCTGCCAGCACCCAACGCACATACCATTACGCACGAGGTATAGATGGTATTTTTGCACGTAACTCCTATAAAATAGCTTATTTTCACATAATTAAAAAACAAATTTCAAAAACTTAGCAGTTCAGTTTTGAGTTAGTTCACTTCTAACTGCAGGCTACGTTTGATTTTCATACTTTTACTATGGAACAGGTAGTTCGACCACGTTTAGCATTTCTTTTGTTTTACTTTACGCACTATTGCGAAATCATTTTACGATACAACCGCTATACAGACTTGAAAAGCAGCTATTTTTTAAAGCAAAAGGGAGAGGGAAAAAGCTTATAGTAATTAAAAATGTCTATTAAAAAAAAGTATGGAATTATTCAAATATTTGCTGGTTGACCTTTCGTATAAGGCTAAGAAATTACCAAAAAATAATTAAATTCACAGATAGATTATAGACACTCAACAGCTGACTTCATTAACGTTTGTAACCAAATTCAGATCAATATTAGACTTTAGTTCTTGCGATGGAAATTAAAAATATTTTGGTTATTTTTTATTATTTAATCTCACTGAAACCGTTAACTTTAGCGTGATACATTATTATATGAAAAATGTTTAAAAAGGGACCCTTTTTCTGCATAAAATAATGGATGCTACTTTAAATAACTATCGGTAACTGCCACTTTTGCCCTATGTTTCATTTTAAATATTGGAATGATATTCGGAGTATAAGATCAGTTATATTTATGGAAAGCTGTGATCTTATAGACACACTGTACTCTGCAGAAAAATATCTTCAATAAAAATCAACCGCTTTCTTTTTTCTTTTCTGAATTCTATCATGAGAAAGATCAAAGAAAGGAAATATACATTGATGCTAAAATAAAACTTACAATATTTTTATAGAGATAAAAGAAATTCACTCTACCGAATAAAATAAAGTTTCCTTATTTTATTATTTCAATTTTAATAAAAGGCCACTTCCAAGGTTTAGCTTAATGCAAATTTATAGATGGATTTCCAATTAAAATAGTTTTTAAGTTAAATGCGATTGAACAATTTAAAATCATGATTTTTTGAAAATTCGTTACAAACACAATTTTTTAAATAGCGTGCCAGTAGCGAAGTTTCCAATTTTGGTCCGAAGACGTCTGGGTAAATTTCTCGGCAATCAACCATTTAAAAAAATAATAAATTCAAATGCACTGAGTACAAACGGTAATTAGATGTACATTTCTTTTATTCTATGATAATAAATAGATTATCTTTTTTAATTTGGGTGATATGAGGAAAAAAACCTATGACAACGCTGCTTGCTTCAAAACATCTAGAGTGTGGCCAACAGGTCACGTAGCCTGGCCGAATCGCGGATTGGCTTCGCCATATTGAGCCATTTTATACGCAGAGTACAGCTGTCGGCTGCTTCCGTATAGAGTGACCGCGCAGGCGCTACATACGTAGTGTCCACGACTCGCGACTCAATATGGCGGTGATCGGATGCATTGGCCACACTCTTACTGTAGTCACTCTACAATACATCCATTTTTTAAGAAACTAATCTTAACTGGGAATTTACGTGGATTTTCAAATAAAACGGATATTTATTTCGAAAAAAGTTTAAAAAATCATAAATGTATTTTTTTTAGAATTCCTTACAGATTTTTTTTCAAACGCAAGACAAGTAACTAAATGTTTGTCGGGCAGATCACGAGAAAAAAAAATACAAAAAAATCTTTGTTGAAGCAAAAACATCATATTCACTGAAACCTACCTTAAAATGGCTAAAATGGAATGTCATATTTTCTTATTTGCTTTCATAACGAAGATTAAGAAGATATAGAAAACAATAAAGATAACTTAATTTTTACTTACCAATTGAAATATTGAACTGGATTCCAGAGAATGGAACGCGCACTAGAAAAAAAGAAAAAAAATTAAAAATCGATAAAAAAAATAGATACAACAATTTTATTAGAAAATCTTTCCGATATTTTTATTCTGATCGTATATGGGAAAAGTGTGACGGAAGCGGTGTACGGATAAGAAGAAAGGAATACAAGCCGCGGTACTAGTATAGATTTAAATAAACTGGAGGTGCGCGTAGTTCATTTTTAATTCTTCAAGATAAACCTATGCAGGTGAAAAAGGGAGCATATCCTTCGTAGTTCTTTTACTAATTATTTAATATTTTTTGATTTCCCTTTTTTGTGAATTTCATTTTTTTTCTCTTTTTTTTCTGTACTGTATTATGCTGAATCTTGTAAATTACTATAATACTATATGTAGGCTTACCGGACATTATAGTCTGTTAGCCTGCCAAGTTTACAAGTTAAAATAAATAAATATTAAGCAGACATCGAAAACCTTATTTTTAAAACATTTCTTTACCTATTTTATTTCTCGAGAAACTCAACTTAAAATGGCGTCTATATAGTCTGTTAGAATTTACATTCAAGCTTACGTAATTAATATAGCGAAAGGATAAGTTGACGAGGCAAATATCTCACATAACCCGGTGTGACAATTCACATCTATTTCTAATACTATTTCAACAACAGTGTTGAAAATGTTCGGCACAATATTGTTTTCAGAAGTTGGTAATGGAGCAATTAACAAAACTGTTACTGTAGTTTATAACTGTTTGTACATAGATATATACAAGTTGAATTACCTAGGTATATTCACTTCACTGGTGTTGGTAATATTGTAAAACGGTGGTTTTCAAACTAACTATTATTATTACACAGTATGTACACCTGTAAGGCGGTAGGGATTTTAGCATTGGGACAAAATAATAATAATAATAATAATGCGTTTAACGTCCGTTTCTCGACTTTATGTCATAACAGACGCCATTCGCACCATTACTATTTTTTCATCTACCACTAGCACCCGTTATTTTCTACATTTTTTACAACTTCAACTTATGTAATAGCAATGGGCGAATGAAGGAATTATAGGAAATTAGGAAAAGGTAGGTAATTTTTGAATTAGGAGTTTGATAGGTAATCGGCCATGGCTTTGAATAAGGAACCATCTCGATATTTATCTGAAATTAATTGAGGGAAACCATGGAAAACCTCAATTAAGATGGCCGGTACAGGAATTACCGTTTCTCGGCGAGAGGCAGTAGAAAAAAGTCCCAGCCACATCTGCCCCCGCCGGGATTCGAACCCTCATTGTGACAAAATGAATGGACAAGAATGAGCCAAGACGCTATTATTATTGATTTCTTTAGCGTTTGTATGGTATTTTTTTTATGACTTGATGATTTGCTATTCATTTGTTTCTCTACATATACGAAAATGTGTAACCTACAATATTTATTCGAATGTTTTTCAGTGTTATATTGCTGTATGAATTGTGTAATGTTTTATTAGTAAATATACATACGCTATAGCTACGTTGAAGCTAAATTCATTAACAGTATAATAGCTATCGTCTGCTATAATCGTTAAGAGACATTCATTGTTGTAATGCTATATTAGAAAAAAATATTTTTCAAACTCCTGTCACCGTCGGGACTCAAACCCGATTTTTTCCACTTTCGCGGCGGAATGAGTTATCAATTACTCTGCGGTGCACACGATTTAAATTACATGAAACTGACAAAAAAATGTTTTTTCTAATATAGCATTACAATGAATGTCTCAATTATAGCAGACAATAGCTATTATACTGTTAGTAATGTTTTATGTTATGTAAACTGCGTTTACTGATATTGTGGAGATTGTAAATGGATGCAGGGGCATTCTGTGTTGAAACCGGATAGAGTTCACTTAGATTGAAGTCAAACTGGAAATGTCACAAAATGTATTTTCTCATGTTTGAAATTTTCTAAGAGATAAGGTGCCCTTGAACACATTTCGTACACAGAACAACCGCCGTCTGACAAAGAGTTGAGTATGTCGAAATCCATAATTTTTATTTTAAATATTAAAAACATTACCATGATTTTGGTAGATAATTTTAACATCTATCATTACACATTTTTCGTTTTATAACACTTTTGTCGGTCTGCCAGACATACTTTACCCCAAGCACGGATCGCAAGATTTGAATTTTGTGCTCAAACTTATCGCTCAGAAAATTTAAAACATTTAAAACTCAGATTTGAGGAAATACCATGAGTTAAATCGTCACTAGTTCTCTACTATTTCTTTCCTTTAACATGTCAGTGAAACAGTGAGACAAGATCGTTTCTCTGACATGTAACAGGAGATAACATTTTTAGTTTTAACGCTGAAAACAAGTTTGTCTCGTTAACCAACTTTAAACTTTTAAATATCAGCATCAGCGATTCGGATATACCCTGTATAAAACCGTCGTATCATAAATCAATACGCGTTCTTCTGAAAAGTATAATATCACTGTTAAATTGGTTATGGTGTCGTATTTCTGTGTTAGTGCATTTCTCTATGGTATTATGTAAAACACGCTTGGAAATAACTCAGGGTATTAGATGTTCTTGTCGACCTTAGGCGGATGTGACACAGCCCTCAGGACCCAATGCTACTAGTGGAGTGTTTTCCGTATACAGAATGTTTCAGAAATATAGAAAAGTATAGAATATCATCTTTATTGAGAACCAATCGATATAATAGCGTCAAAAAATACAAATAATACCACTTAAAATACGTCAAAACTTCCACATTAAGAACAATATAAGAAAGACATAAAACGAGAAACCACCCTTAAAATTGTACCTTTATTTCAATCATATGGGCTACTGTCCATCAGCAATGTTTTAACCTGGTTTTGAATACTGGAATGGCTTGAATGCCTTTTATATCAGAAGGTAATGCGTTATGATGACAGCTACGTATAGGTAACCTCAAAAAAAATGTTCACAAGTAAATAATAGTATTAATAATAATCAATATAGTACCGGATCTTTAACGTGCCTACGTTTCGAATCAGAAAACTTTTTATCGGCTTTGTCTTAGAAGCGTGGGCGCTTTCGGAAATAAGCTAGATAAAGAAGACGTCCTGATCCGGGAAAATAATAATAATACCTAATCAAAATTTATTCCACCAAAATATTGATTAGGTATACAGTGCAAAAGTTACAATATAATAAAAGGACTGAAAGGTTTCAAGAATTATGATAAGATTAAGAGACCATCCATAAAACATGCAAAATTCACGTATTTTTGATCATGTCACATTGCCTGCAAACTCCTTTACAAATATTACGCCACAAAAGCTAAACCCCCGCTCCCAATAAGAGTGTTTGGAAGCGCTATTTTCTTCGATATTGAATCTACAGAAACACCGATTGACACAGTGACGGCAACGGTGTACAAGAAACAGTCTGACCGCCTTGCCACAACACCCTGTATATAACGCAGTGTATAGTTACATAATATCTTCTATAACTAGTGAACCAACGCTAGACGTATCTTTTACGCTTTCTTTTTTTAGTCCACGTAAAATGTGTCATACGTAAGGTCGTAAAATATACATTAAGGGCGAAGCTGTGACTTTACACATCTTTAAAACACATTTAAGTTACTTGTGCATTTTGATAATATTTTAATATTAGCTCATATTTAATGCGTGTAATGTTCATTCTTAATATATATAATTTGATTTAATATTTCAGTTGAAATAATTTATTACTTTTTTATGAAACGTAGAACATTAATATTTAAGTCTACAATTGTCGTGGCCAAAAATAGTGCTTATAAAGCTAGGTAACTTATTTAGTAATTGCATAAGCATTAATATATAAGGCTGTATAATTTAGTTCATCACAACATGCAAGTAATTAATGTACAACAGTCGAAAAGGTATATTTTCACCGACGGCACCAGGTCCCCCTGGTGCCGTCGGTGAAAATTGATCTATAAGCAAATAAAAAAAGTAAGCATATAATATGTACGCGCGGGTGAAGTTAAATATGTAAACAATACAAATATTGTTAGTTTTGCAGTTTTTTTTATTCTACTGTAATTAGATACAGATAAGCTAGCAAGCAAAAAATAGCAATACGAAAATTGACTTAAAGAATCTTCAAAACCGTGCTATTAAACGATTTTATTTATTTATATTAATTGAGTTATCGTCTGTATAATTCATTAAAAAACAACTCTATCATAGTATATGAACTTTAAAATCTGTTGCTATATAAACAATGTTTTGTTATATTACGTATATGAGCGACCTAGTATCAAAGGCGGCAAACTCTACCATTTTCACTTTTGAGCAAAGCGCAAAAGAATGCTACGCTTTAATTATGGCTAATATCGCAATCAAAATTGTTTCAGATAAAAGAAAATGGTAAACTACGGCGAATTGTAAAGCAATTTTACCTAAATTCTTAACGGTTTTTAAGAAAATTAAGAAAAAGAGATGGAGAATGTCGTGTTTGATACTGACAGTTGGATATTGCCGGTTTTAATACCAAAACTCTTCAAACGAAAATGCTATGAAATTAAAACCTGGCATTTTGAAAAGGCTGTATAGGCAAAATAATAGAAAATTCATATTAATGTCAAGATAATGTAATCAAAAAAAATATCAAGCGTATTATACAAGAATAGATGGAATTTCTTCAATAAATTCGCAAGCTGCTTCTGCGGTTTCTTCGACGTCTGGCAACCTATTTTCTCCTTCTTCCTGACTTGGCTGCTCTGGCTCGGGCATGAATTCATTAGAGAGAACAGCCGTATAAAATTTGAGTTCTTCTAGGGATCTCCAAGTGGCACCAAAGTGTTTTTTAAGAAGCTTATCTACGTCCTTAAGTTTCATCAAATTGACTTGTTGCAAACCAATTTCGATAATAGCAGGATTAATCATGTGAAGAGTACATCCCTTCTTTAGAACACTTTTGGAGATTTGAAAATCGTTCTTGTAATGTAATTCACCTCTAATGTAAACATTTCCAGTTTTACATTTCTTTAGCAAAAACCGTTTTGTATTCTTAAAGGAAAAATGCCATGCTCCTGTGGGTTTAAAGACAATCGAGATTGTTTCTTTCCAGTTAAATACACTGCAGTTTTGCCCCAAATGATTAACAGTAGCAAATTTTGAAAATAGCTCTAAATAGATTTCTGGCTGCGTTATAACTTCCAACTTTTTTATACCCTTTTCAATATTACCGAATACCCTATCGGCAGGCAAAAATGAATGGCCTACCACAGGAAAAATCACCTCGACATTCTGAACATGTTCTGGCGCTCGTTCTGAAAGCCATTTGCAGCACATTCCAATGAGTGTGGTATTCTTGTTTTGCCCACTGCAACCATCTGCCATCAGCCTGACGGTAGTTACAGCAGGGTCAATCATGATTTTATTTAGCCTGTCAAAAACAGCAGAAGAAATTTCATTGGAACCTTTCCCAAACTCATTTTCCGTCCAGTAATAAGAAAATACATTTTGCTCAGTAAGTTTAGATTGAGACGTTCCCTGAACAATTGTAAAATTGTACAGATATAATTGTCTTGAGTAGTATGCACTTTGGTCAGGGACCTTTGGGAGGACGAGGTTCTTTTGGCAATCAAAAGATAATGTTATCAAATTATCCCTGGCTTCTTTAAGCAACTCAAAAAATGCATTTGCTCTCTGTTTATGAATCTTCTTTTGCACGACTAAATTTTTCTTCTCATCTTCATCTATACATCTCTTAATCTTCTCCGTGAGTTCTATACATAAGGAGCACACGTCAGTACGAGGAGTAGTAAAGCTGAGGTTGTACTTTGTATTAAAAATCATTCGAAAGTACGACGGTTTTACCCTATCATCTGGAGAACACTGATTGTTATACATTCTATACATTTTTTCTATCGACAAATCCGAAGAAAGGTAACGTCTACGTGAGGAGGAGCGACAATAATGAGATTCAATACTTTTAAATGTATTAATAAATCTTACAACAGCAACTTGTTTCTCCTCGAACTTTGCAGTTTTTCTGTCGCCTCCTCTTTTCTCTGAAGGCGCTTCACCTGTTCTTAGAAATGATTTCATGATGTATGACAGACGATGTTTCGTAATATGTAGTACTTTTAAAAACGCTTGCTGACACACTGGCACATCTTGTTTCAAAGCAATCTTTCTTATAAAGCATTTTACAGACGCTGCTTTTGCTGTATGTCTGGAGTTTGTTGGACGGCGACGTTTGGGTAATTGAACAGTGCAAAACTTTAAAATAAATGCATCCTGACGGATTTTATCTTTTACTGCATAAAACGCGTCATGAAAACTTTTAATATCCCTCATTGTTAGGGTCGAACATTGATAGGACTTCGTTTTATGACCACAAGTAGGATATTGTGGCAACTGCGGTGAAGAGTATCTGACAAAAAACAACTAAAATTAGTGTTTATCATGAAACATTTCGTCCAGTTTTTATTTTCATAATACCTAACTCAACACACTAGGTAAATAGTCAATTAAAACTTTCTAGCGTCTAGCTTACCTTATTAGTTTCTGCATATTTTGTTTCCATGTAGATGGATTGCGAATCCTTTTACGAGCTTTCTTGTTTTCAACAGGAGTTGTAACACTTTCCATTTTAATTCACGAACAAAATAACTTTTAGCAATATAAACAATAACCAAGGCATATAATATTATTCTATTAGGTATATTGTATTGTGACTGTAAAGAAACTACAGAAAATCATATGTTAAGTCACATGATCGTTACGAGCCGTCTAATTGGCCGAAATGGAGATTGCCAATTTTGATTCTAAACGGGCAATGGAGATTGTCGTGTTTGATTCTTAGCGTAAAGTATTGTGCTATTTTATAAGGGGATATTGCCGATTTTGATTCTCGCATCCGACATTTTCGTATAGAGCGCAAAAAACGGAATTTTTTCATGTATCTAACTTAATTTCGTTAAAAAGTGGAGATTGCCGCCTTTGATACTAGGTCCCTCATATATGCGCTATACCGCATAAACAGTTTTAGTAGGCCGCGCGAAAATATCACGTTTGATCTTGATGCCAACTCATCGAGTAGCCCCTTCTCGAAATTTACGAGAATCAGTTAAAGAAGTTTTACTTAAAAACAAGTCGTCAGATAGCGCAATGATAGAACGAATCGCATCAGAAAATTAAGTCAGTGTAAATAATTTTTTAAAAATTGAATTTTAGCAATGTTACTTTACGAACAAAACAGTCCTCGACCTCATTTACATTAAACCCATTTAGTCAACAGTCAGTCTAAAAGCCGTTTCAACGCAACGCTTCTGATACAAGATTCAGCTTTAAATCTACATTTAAACAGCACAATTTAGTTGAAAACAAATAAAATTAGATTATTGTAAGTCCCATTGTGTGCTGTACATATGAACTGCTAATGTACAAAGAGATGATAGAAAGAGATAACGACAATTGCGGTAACCATTCTGTTTTTGTTCAACAACATACAACAAGACGGGCCAAAGAGAGACACAGGGATAATGTGTTTATCGAAACACAGTATACGTCTGTCTCTTTTTGGCTCGTCTTGTTGTATGTTGTTGAACAATGACAGAATGATTACCGCAATTATCGCTATCTCTTTCTATTTAGCCCAGACTAGCGCTCCATAGTTACACCTCATTGGTAAGTCCTATCGAAACCGACTGTAGGTCTATTAGCTAGTGACATTATAAAAATATATATGGTGAAAGTGACGGTATTTATGGTGGGAGTACGGGTATTATATACAGCATCAGATTTGATAAGGTGGGGGCGTCGAAACTAAATTCGAAATGCATTAAATAATGTAGTTTTGTGCCCGCCTCGAACTGTTGGCTCTGCTATATGCGTCTAGGACGGCAGGGGTTCGCATTGGGTTATGTCATTTGTAGCGCAATTAGCTTAATGCTATTTTACTGCCATATTCCGGCCGTATTTACATCCCTCTGTTATAGGCGTGCATTAACAGTCCTTCTCACCTTTCTGAAGGTACTCTTTATCTTAATATATATATATAAAGTCTCCGAAAAATATATTCAAAATAAAACTTTCAGGGTAATTTTCAATGACTTAGAGACGTCCATACGATTAAAAAATTGCCATACGTATTAAGGATCGATGACAATACAATAATTTGATAACTTTCTTCTAATGTCCTGACCAGGACCATCAGGATAAAAAAAAAAAAAAATTAAAAAAATACGCTTTAATAGCAAACCGAACTAAAAAGAAAAAAATAATTTTCAATTATTTAGAATTTGTTTAACAGCGAGAGAAACTGTATAATTATAATAATAATTTACTAACAATAATAATAATGCGTTTAACGTCCGTTTCTCGACATTATATCATAACAGACACCATCGCACCATTACTATTTTCCATTTACCACTTCCCGTTATTTTCTACATTTTTTTTAAAACTTCAACTTATGTCATAGCAATGGGCGAATGAAGGAATTATAGGAAATTAGGATCGGGTAGGTAATTTCTGAACTAGGAGTTTAACAGATAATTCGGCCGTGGCATCAAATAAGGAACCATGTCGATATTTACCTGGCATTAATTGAGGCAAACCATGGAAAACCTCAATCAAGATGGCCGGTACACGAATTACCGAGGCAGTAAGAAAAAGTCCCAGCCACATCTGCCCCCGCCGAGATTCGAACCCGTACCTCCCGAATGCGAGTCTAGTGCTGTCACCACTACTCTATCCAGCTCGGTAAGTCTATAATTGTATTGAGTGTGTGGACTTACTATCGTTATGAAACAAAATCTTTATAATTAAAAATAATTTTTTAAAAACGTGTTATAAAATGTTGTGATGATATTAGTCAAGCAAGGACAATTTGGTGTAACGGTTAGCGAGTTGGTCTTTGGATCAAACTATCGTGGGTTCGAATCGCTACTTCGCTCATGAATCTTTTGTTTAATTTCAACCAAACTTTGCCTCAACGTTTAATTTAATATAATTTGATGAAATTACATGATAAATATTTTTATTGTCGAGGGAAATATTGTCCAGAAAAATAAAACAATGTTTTTGAAAATTTCTCCAGCTAACAGCTGTATCAGGATTAAAATGACTGTTCTTGTATGATACGACATTGCTGCAATTTCATATTTAAACTAATGTTACTTGATAAACTTATTTTATTGTATTAACAAATAAAATTACTTGCAATACTGTTCAATTGATTTTTATTTATATAAAAGACGTTTCAACCAACAGTTTTGGTCCTTTTCAATTTTCAAATATAAAATTAAATTACAATTGTTTAAATAAAATAATTAAATATTATTTTATTATATTTATTTGCGTTTAAATTTCTAATAAGTAGGCATCTGCCTATTATTTACAATTTTAAACACCCCAACAAAATCTTAAATTTAACGGACAATTTTCTCGGACACTTTGTATAATAATTTTGCTTTATGAAGAGCGTTCGTTGTTGCAACTATGACTAAGTAGTACAGTGCTATCAAATTGATGGACAGTTATATAATGTCTAATTTACATGCATTGTTTAATATGCACCAGTGGAGTGTATATAATATATTGCTAATATGCCGATGTCACATAACACCTATATCCTAAATATATTGTATTATTACCATTTGTTGGCTTTGTAACTGTAGACTATATGTAAAGTTGCGTGTAATGACAAAACACGGCCATTATTTGAACTAATCAACAACTACTTAGTTTTTATTTGAGTTGCCAGGACCAAAACAAAAAAAAACCCGGGTCGCAGTGCCAAAACCCTGCCGACAATATAGTGTATTTGCTTATACAGGCAGTGTGGCTTTATTACGCGAACTTCAGTTGGTTTTTGGGCAAAATTAAAAATTTGACTCCTTAATACACCCCTTAAAATAACATTTTTTTTCTTAACTGCAATATTATTATCAATCTAACGTCTACACCGAATTAAATACACCCTTCAATAAATAAGTCACTATCTACAAATTAGTGTTTTCAAAAAATTTGTAAGTCCAGTCCTGTTGCTGTTGGGCCGATTTTATTAAAATTTTAGGGACACTTTTTAATTGCTACTAACGGGTTAAATGTCAATTTTGAAACGATTCTGAGAATTTTTTAAGGTATTTTGGGGCCCAAAAACATTTTCCAACCCCTAAAAACTACCCTTAAAATGGCCCGATTACACCCATTTTAAATAGGCTTCTGGCGGTGATGGATTTCAATACGTGGCCCAAATTTCGTTAAAATCAATTAACTCTTTCGAAAGTTATTGCCCGTACACACACACACATACATATATATTTATATATATATATATATATATATATATATATATATATATATATATATATATATATATATATATATATATATATATATATATATAAACATTTTTAAAAATGGTGCCAAAGTGTTTAGGAGGTTATGAAACGTCGAGAAATTTTGGTCCTGCCCCTAGGTCCCGCCATCCGACTGATGGTCGCAGTGCCTAAACCCTGCCGACACTTGTAAAGAATGAAGCAAATCAATTATGTAACAGTTTTTTTTTCTTTTCTGAAAGTATACAAGATATCAAAAAAGAAGTTCTATTGATATTATAGGCTGAAAGATGATTACTTGTTAAAGAACTGCAAATATACCCGACTGCAGAAAATATTCTCTCTGCCTCTACGCTGGTCGCTTTGAGAGCCAGCAAATAATCATAGATTAAAGTTAGATTTTCATCTCTTACTCCCTCACTTTCATAAAGCGCCTTTTATTTCTTCAATATGTTATCATAATCCTTCTCAGAGACAGTTAATTACTTGTTTTAGCTGATTGCGGATCCGCACTGCTGGATCCAGCGCCAAATATTGGATCCAGCAAGACCAAAAAAAATGTGCGACTTCGTGCAGGTTTGTGCTGTGCTGGTCGTACAGGTTTATGCTTGACAAGTATATGCGCGGTCTTTATACACTATTTGAAATTTTTATTTTGTAATAATATTGATTTTAACGTTACCTGGCGCCCCTTTGTTTCGGGCGTCCTTGTCATAGACCATCCCCGCCAAACCCTAGACACGTCACTACGTCAACCCATTGAAATAATGTATACTTTGAAAGATCCGGCAGTTCATTTTCATCATTCCTGTGCCATCTATTATTTAATACAGTGACTATACATTAAACTAATAACTAATGTTATAAATGTTATTAATATTCAAATAAATCACCATAGCTGATACTTGATATAGTATTATTACATGAATTAATTGATCTCTGATATGTATATCATCAATATGCAATATTGCGAAATATAGTACACGTGATTTAACTATATCCCCTAACAAAAACGATCACAAAATGGCGGTAACACAAACATGGCTGTCAAACCGATCGACATAAACCAAAAGCAAAATTATATAAAAAAACGAACTTAGTTGTCTGTAATCATTTTAAAATAATAGTATTTTCGCACATTTATAAAATACAAGTGTGTCCACATGTCGATGACGGGGCAAATTTTACAGAAGCCTGATGAATTCAACATTAAAAACCGGTCAAGTTCGAGTCGAACTTGCGGGAGACGGTTCCGTACTACCTCGTTTTCCGTGAGTATTTTAAGACTTAAGATTTTCGTTTAGGTTTTCCTGTAAACTATGAATGAGACCCGACATTCCCTATTTTTTTCAAAATTTTAGGCGCATTAGTTTCGGAGATAAATAGAAGAAATTTTCGTCTATTTTCTTAAATAACTTCAAAACTATTTATTTTAAAATTATATAAAACATATATTTGAGATTCTCATAACAAGCCCTTTCATTTGATATGTCACACAATACTTATAGTTTGCAAAACTTTTTTTTTATTTTCTAATTTAACCCGAAAAAGTGGCCCCTATGTTTAAAATTCATTTATTTACGTTACACGTCCGTCTTTGGGTCACCAACTTACATAATTTCATTTTTGTATTTCTCGTTGACGTGTCAAATAGATGTAGGTCTCAACTGATTAAATAAATATCATATCATATCATATGTGTACCAAATTTCAACTCAATCGGTCCAGTAGTAGGAACAAATTGGCTGTGACAACACACGAGTGATCCTATAAGGGTTCCGTTTATTCCTTTTGAGGTACGGAACCCGGAAAATTACTTTAACTTTAACTATGTACTTTGAACTCGATTTAACTGTTGTGATCCGAACTTAATCAGAAAATACTATATACATAAATGTAGGCTACTGTAGTTAATCTGTGTCATCATTATAGTTATGCTTAAAACTGCATCAATTTATGTTATAATTAGGGCTGGCCATACCTGTTGTTAATCAGATATCGGTTTGAATTATTCAATATTTACCTATTTATTACCGCTGCACGATAAACGCATGATTAGCCCTGAATATACTGATCGGGCTTCGATGGGGGACAAACCAAACATTGTACGTGTTGCATATGAAAATAGTTCGCGAAAAAATAATTCACTTGTTTTTTGTGTACACTTGAATTTTGCAATAAAACAAACAAAAACTCAAAAACTTCCAAACGAATGAAAATAAAAAAAATAAATTTTGAAAAAAATCGATTGCGTGAAAAGGGAACTAAAATAAAAACAATGAATAATAATAATAATAATAATTTATTAAGTTTCAGAAAACTCAGGAGAGTATGAAACAGTCAAGTACAAAGATAAAAATTAAACAATAAAAAATTCCTGTAAATTATAAAAACATCTTTCAATAAGGTAGTTTTTCAATGCAGTTTTAAAATTATTAAGAGATACAATATTTTTAATGAAGCATAATAATATATGTCTAATTAATAAATTATGACGCTACACCCAGATGACTCTGAAAAGTTTATCTGAAAATACAGAACAGAATACTGAAATAAGTAATGTTGGTTTTGAGGTAAACATGAAACCAATGCAATGAAAAATTAAACTCTTTGAACATAAACTTTGAAACAGCAAAATCCGAATTGCATATTTGTATTTTAAAGTAAATATTAAAGTACAGATTCCCAATTCAACATATAGCCTTTTATGGAAAGTAAATTTAAAGTTCTGAAATGTATATAATAGAATATATTATATTGCATAGTTTTGTGTCAGTGCTGTGTAAAAAGGTTTTTATACAAGACAGAGTCTTCTCTATGCCGGCATCTCTATTGACGGCGGCAAGTTCATATTAATGCTTCCACAGTGGATTGATAGCAGCAAGGTATTTTTTTTTAATATTCACAAGCTTTATTTTATCACTCTAATATGGATGAATGTATTAAATATTCATAGTACATTCTGTAAGACTTCGGCAAGTTCATTTTTAACGCCTTTAAGTAAATTAATCTATAGCTATCAAATGTGTGGATCTTGCGGCAGGTTTTAAGTGTCATGTCTGGCAACGTACAAATATGAAATTCATGATTAAAAACAACAAAACACAGGATCTGCTATGCGATTTGTCAGGGTTTTATTTATAAAAAAGCGGCTAGTTCCGAGTGTCGATTTTGGTTGATATATTAAAGTAGTAACTATGAAAAATAATATACAGGTTCATTTGGAATTTTTTCGAACTTAATTGATGAAAAAACAGCAAGTTCCAAATATCGCTTCTGGTACAACATAAAATATAAAAATGAAGGAGATAGTAATTTCGCCTTTATAAGAACGCGACTAGTTCTTACATCTATTAATTGTTGAAATACAGAGGCTCTTAGTTTTCTCGAATTGCTCTATGAAAGAGCGGCAAGTTCCGTCTTTGTGTACTGAGTAGAGACTAAAAATAATAGAATACATAGCTTACTGTGATTTTTTTCAGGTTTATTGAACAAAAGATCAGCAAGTTCTAGGTGCTATCTCTAATAAAAATATAATATAGAATCTCGCGGTAATTTTTTGCGGGTTTTGTGAATAAAAGAGCGGCCAGTTCTATGTGCTGTTTCTAAGAATAACATAATAGAGAGTTTCGCTGTGAATTTTCCTAAACTTTGTGAATGAACGAGCGGCAAGTTCTGGGTGCTATCTCTAAAACAGAATACAGAGTTTGACTGTAAATGTTTTTCGAATTTTATGAATGAAAGAGCGGCAAGTTCTGAGTGCTGTCTCTAATAAAAATATATTGTCGAGTTTCTCTGTGAATTTTCGCAAACTTTGTGAATGAAAGAGCGGCAAGTTCTGGGCGTTGTTTCCAATAAAAATATATGTAGAGTTTCTCCGTGAATTTTTCCGAGCTCTGTGAATGATGTGAATGAAAGAGCGGCAAGTTCTGGGTGCTATCTCTAAAACAGAATACAGAGTTTGACTGTAAATTTTTCCAAATTTTATGAATGAAAGAGCGGCAAGTTCTGAGTGCTGTCTCTCATAAAAATATATTGTAGAGTTTCTCAGTGAATTTTCGCAAACTTTGTGAATGAAAGAGCAGCAAGTTCTGGGTGCTGTCTCCAATAAAAACATAATGTAGAGTTTCGCCGTGAATTTTTACGAACTTTGTGAATGAAAGAGTGGCAAGTTCTATGTGCTGTTTCTAAGGATAACAGAATACAGAGTTGCGCTGTGAATTTTTTCGGACTTTGTGAATGAATAAGCGGTCAGTTTGAGGTGCCGCCACTGGCTAGCGCATATAATACAAACGCGCATTGACTATAGTGGAAAGAGTGTAGTGCAGGGGCCGCGCTGTGAGTATTCACACACGATGGCGCATTTTATTTTCGCTGAGTATGTTGTAACGCCACATGAATATCCGACAAGGCCTGCGGACGTGTCCTGAATATTGTGTGTATTCGCGTCAACCTCCAAACATCCAGCCCTGATCCTATCCTCCTAACACAGAGCTTCAAACTACCCGCTTCAATGGATCCGCCATTTTCCGGATCCGTTTTGTCGTACAGACCAACAGACTATGATCACGTACAGATTGTATGTTTTAATAGTATATTATTACAACAAAGTTATACGCTAAATAAATAAATTAATTAACCTGAACTCGAAATGTATTCAACAGTTCATGCTCTGATGATTTAATTAAAAAAAAGAACGTACGTCGCACACACAACTTCTACTGCTATAATTGATTATTCTAAATGTGGAAAATACAATATTATAATTTTTGAAGTTATACTTCTTTTGGCACGTTGAAAGTATGCAGACAACAGAAGTTGCGCGTAGACAGCTAACGAAAATTTGACAGTACTATGAAGTTGGACGCTCTAACGAATATTCAACAGTACGAAGTTAGTCATAGGAGGCTTAGAACTGCAATAACAGATGAACGAAGTCAATGCACTTTCTATCATCTGGAAACTATTTTAATATACGAAACCTTTGATTACAAGCAATTATCAATAGTCGTTGTAAGTGTCATTCAGTGGACTTTATAATTTCGTATTTTTGATTACTCAATGGATTGAATATAAAATTAAAAATAAAAATAAAAATTTAAATGTGTTTTAAAATATTTTTAGGTTAATATTTTATAAGTATTTTACTTAAACTCTTTGAAGATTTTATTCCAATAAATTATTTGGAGATATATTGCAGACTATAGACGCAAGAAAAAAAAATTTTATGGTGTGTATTAAGGGGTTATATTTTTTATTTTGCTCATAATAAAACCACACCATTGCCTATATTAGCAAATACACTATATTGTCGGCAGGTTTTTGGCACTGCTATCCAATTTTTTTTCATTTACACACCCACAAACTTTTCCAAATTGAAGGTCACCTAATTTTAAGAAAAAAATTCTACTTATATTTGTTTTTAATAACGAAATATTCGTTGATTTCAGATTAACATTAGAATATGAGCTTTCAGCTGCCGGTGAGTTAATAAATAATTCAGTTGTATTTGCTGTACAGATGCATTTTGATTTGTAAATATTTTTTCCGGCGTCACTGACGATATAAAAGAAATCTTTTGATCGTACAAAAATTCTATTTTGAAATTTTTTCGTTAATTCGCACATTGTTAAATCTCTTAAACAGAAAAATTTTTTACCATTGATCTGTGTGTACTATAATATGTGTATTAAATATACAATTTTATCGGCATTGCAAGTTTGCAACCAGTATTTTTAAAATCGTGTATGGAATCGGAAACTTTTTAAAGTTCTATACTTTTTATTTATCGGTGATACTTTTGATATATTTTGTTAAAAATGTTGAATTTCTAGTGACGTGTTCGAGGAAATTGTTCATAATGTTCGTATGTTTGTATTGCACGACATCTGGATAATAAATCTTTCTTTTTACGGTACTCACATAAAATGTTACTTGAATTTTACAAAATAAATTGAGAGAACCTTTGATCACACGGCGCGATGGATTTATGTACTCTATAGTTTTGCACCATATGTGTAATTTCAAAGCACATATCTATATTCATAACCTCTTTTTCGATTTTTGTGAGAGGGACCAGAGTAGTGGTGAGAGAACTAGACTCGCAGTCGGAAGGTACTGGGTTCGAATCTCGGCGGGGACAAATATGGCTGAAATTTTTTCCTACTGCCTCTCGCCAAGAAACGGTAGTTCCTGTTGAGGTTTTCCATGGTTTACCCCAGTTAATTCCAGGTAAATATCGAGATGGTTCCTTATTCAAGGCCATGGCTTGTAACATTATAATTTTTATAATGTACATTGAACTAACTATACATATTTTTTTTTCTCTTGTAACAGCTAAATTATATCATGTCCGTTTTATTTTACTATGTAATCATTTTTGTTTTATTTAAAATTTTGTAAAATTTAAAAGGTCAGTTTCAACTTAGATTTCAATAAACGAATATTAAAAATATTTAAACATCTAATTATTATTTTAATCTCAATCTGATAGTGAAAATACAAAATCAAAATAAAATTATTTCACTAAATTTAACAGATTAACAGATTTAAAAGAATAAAATTAAAATAAAATTTGAAAACTAAAATATATATATTTTTTTTAAAACATATTTAAAAAAAATTAAATCGATCACGGCAAGTAACCGGTGCGTTACAAATGGTAGCAGAGCGTAGTTTTATGAAGAAATAATATTTAAATCAAATAATAATTTATATTTATTAAATAATTTTCGTGGAGCATAATGCCGATGAATCATAGTCCAACAAGAAGACGTCCACCTACTCGGTCAAATCCAATCGACGAACAAAAAGAAGAACCAAAAGACAAAAATCAACCGAAGGTTTCTGAAATGGGTGAGGCAACAAACATACAACTTCCAAATTTTGACGAATATCAGCAGTATTCAAGATTACATCAAAATTCAGATTTGGCAATTTTGCAAATCAGTATGACTACAACTGTTACATCATCTTCAAATACTGAAATGCATTATACAACCGCTGGATTTACACAACCTTTGAATACAATTCAATCTGACAAGACGTTAAATTCAAATCAAGTATTTTCTACTGCTTTTGAAAAATTAGATATTAATACAAATAAAACAAATCAAAATACTGCTGCAACTCGGATTTCTCCTAGACCTACTGAATACCAATACCAACAATTAGTACAAGCAGCGATCGTAAATACTAATCTATTGACGCAACTGCACGATAATTTATTAGATAACAAGTCAACTTCGCAGAATCATTTACATCGAAATTTATTTCCAAAATTTTTGCCGGATATTAACAAATTAATTTCATCAGTACCTCAAACAGATGGCACAGAACCTAACGAATTTTTAAATTTTTTGGTTGAAATTGAAAAGATTATTAATTTACAAATAATACCTCCATCATGTTTAATGGAAGGTTTAATTACGCATGTTCATGGAGCACTTCGTAAATGGTTAGCATCTACATCCCTGCAATACAGAGATAATTGGGACCAATGTAAAAACAACATGTTGACTTATTTTCTATCACGTCAACAAATAAGTCGTTTGATACGTACGCATGTCTTTAGATTACAAAGAACTGCCGAAACTTTAGCAACATACGCTGAAGACTTGAGAATGCGAGCTTATGCTCTGAATTACACCAATCGCGATGAAGAAATTCTAATACACATTTGGGATTCTGCAACAGCAAAATATTTAAATAAAATTTGCACACTGGACGTTCCGTCATCGTTTGAAAATCTTTTTCAAATCGCTCGTCAAATTGATGAAGCCACTCTTCGCCTGGATGAAGCTAATCTACGCGAAACAGATGCGAAACTAACAACGTGCAAACCTACACGAACTCCGACTACAAAAAACTAAGTGACGTCGTCAAATTGAAAAATATATCGCAATCAAAACGAGATTATTTTTCAAAATTGACGACGAAGAACAAATTACACAATAATTATCAAAATAAAATACCTTTTATCGACATCAGTATTGGCCGTAACAAATTTTCCGCTTTAATTGATACGGGAGCTTCGACTAATTTAATTGACCAAAATTCACTGAATGAAATAAAGAAATCACAAAAAATTTATGAGCGCAAGATACGACATACTACAATTACTTTAGGAAACGGTTCCTGTTGTATTGTGAAAAAAGCTGTTGAAATTGTTATTAAAATTTCTAAACTGACATGGAAAATGAAATTTCTTATTCTAAACAAATTATCATTTCCTATTGTAATCGGGAACGCCAGTCTTCGCAAAACTCAAGCAATTATTGATTACTCACGATCTCAAGTACATTTTGACTTTTGTAAAGTATCTGTACCTATAAAGTTTAAATCACCGAATGATTTCAATGATGTTTTTAATTTGATGATTGAACAGCAATTTAATTTGAAGCCAGAACAACATCAAAAGTTGGACTTATTATTGTCAAGCTTTTCTGATGTACTGACAGACAGAATCGGTCACGCTCACAAGTACAAAATGAAGATCCATATGCGTGATAAAATTCCAGTTTACAGAAGCCCTTATCCGATGCCACCACCGAAAGCTGCACAAATGCAACAATATTTGACAAAACTTCAAAAGGACGGAGTGATCGAGAAATGCGTGTCGCCGTATGCATCACCTGCCTTCATTTTAAAAAAGAAAGATGGTACTCCACGACTCGTTGTAGATTATCGAATGGTGAACAAGCACATTGTCTTCGATCCGTATCCTAGTCCAAGATTGGATGAATTGTTCCAATGTTTACATGGATCTGTCGTTTTTTCAACAATAGATCTCACTTCAGCGTTTTTCCAAGTGCCGCTTACAGAAGATTCGAAAAATGTCACAGCTTTTGTTGTTCCATGGGGACAGTATCGTTTCACGCATGCGCCACAAGGACTTTCTACATCACCTCAAGGACTGAATAGAATTATACTCGACATCTTTGGAGACCTAAAATATGACTATTGTTTACCATATTTAGATGATCTGCTAATTCATAGTCCATCTATTGAAAGCCATTTTGAACACCTCAATGAAGTTTTCAGACGCTTACGAGAGACCGGTCTAACAGCAAATCCAAAGAAATCAAAGTTTTTCTTTTCAAAATTGAAGTATCTTGGACACGTAATATCTAAAGATGGTTTACAATTAGATCCTGAACGTGTACAATCGATTAATGACATTCCAGTTCCACGTAACATCAAACAGCTGCGATCATTTATTGGACTAGCTTCATTTTTTGGAAAATTTATTACTAACTTTGCTGAAATTTGCGCTCCGCTCAACAACTTGAAGAAAAAGGGCGTAAAATTCAAATTTACGGATGAACAAATAACCGCTTTCAAGGAAATTAAATCTAAATTAGTCTCGGCACCTGTACTGAAATTTCCCGACTTTAAAAAAGAATTCGTATTAAGATGTGACAGTAGCGATATTGCGATAGGTGCAGTATTGTTGCAAAGTTATGATGGTAACTTATTACCTGTAGCTTATGCGTCGCGTAAACTTACAGATCCTGAAAAGCGTCTGATTATTTATGAAAGAGAGTGTTTGGCATTAGTATGGTCCGTTCAACGATTTCGAGACTACTTACAACATAGTAAATTTATTGTTCAAACTGACAACGCAGCTCTCAATTGGTTATATAACTCACCAAAAGCTTGTGGTAAGACTGCAAGATGGCTGTTGACTCTATCTAATTTTGAATTCGACGTTATGCACATTAGTGGCAAACTGAATACAGTTGCAGACGCTCTGTCACGCTTATACGAAGAAGACAATACTGATGAAGATATTGTAACGGAAAAATGTCAAGAGCAATTCAACATTCTCACACAAATACCCGAAGTTTTTCCATCGATCAAGAAACACCAAGAAGACGACCCATATACACAAGGCATCGTTCAGCAAATAAAAGCTGGAAACGGTGTAAAAGACTTTGTTATATGCGGCGGTTTATTGTGTAAGATTGTTGGAAAACATCGTAAGCGACGAATTTTCTTACCTGAAAATTTACGTCCACTAATAAAATATTATTTTCACGACTCGGAGTTGACTGCGCATGGAGGAATAACAAAAACTTATCGATCAATTGCTCGAAGATATTACTGGCCTCGCATGTATGAAGAGATTAGAGACTACGTGGGTTCATGCGAAATCTGCCAGCGCGTTAAACCATCGCAGCATCCTGTTGGCGCACCAATGGCATCAAAACTTCCACGCTATCCTTGGTCATCTGTACATTGCGATTATGTTGGCCCTATGTCGATCAGTTCGAAGAAAAATCGCTATTGTTTAGTTTGCGTTGATACCTACAGCAAATTTATTCAGGTCATACCGACAACACGATGCACGTCTAATGTCACCGTACGTGTTTTAGAAGATATTTGGTATCAATTTGGCCCTCCAACTGTTATTTGTACGGATAATGCTCGCAATTTTACATCACGGGAATTCAAAGAAATGTGTTTACGATGGGGTTGTAAACATATTCTTACATCTCCCTACAACCCGAAGGCAAATAACGCTGAGCGAATCAACAAAGTCTTGATTGGTGGATTGTCGGCCCTTTTAAAACAATATGCTGCGAAACATAATGCATGGGATCGTTTTGTTAAGTCAGTAGTCTATGCGTACAACTCATCGACAAATGAAACTACTGGATGTACACCGGCGTCAATATTTTTAAGAAGAGAATTGCTCAATCCCTTGGATAATTTATGGGGTATACACAAGATTATCGAACGAGACAAAATTCCATCAAAAACTAAAATTGACGAATTTATTGAAAATTCTTTACGTAGAAGACAGCATTATTATAATTCAAGAAAACCTGCAAGTCATCCATTTCGAGTAGGCAGTCTTGTTTTACAAAAATTAATCCGTCGATCTATTCCCGGCATAGCTTCACGGAAGTTTACACCAAGATGGTCCGACGTCCGACGAATCATACGATTTTCAAGTCCTGTCAGTGTGGTGTTACGAGATGACAACACTGGAAGAATCTATCGTTCTCACATTGACCACATTCGTCCGTATCGTCAACGTCGTCGCCATTAAAAATTTTATATGTATTTTTTTTTGTCATTATTTTTATTTATTTACATGTATTTTTTTTTTTGCAAAGGGTTGTCGCCTGTAACATTATAATTTTTATAATGTACATTGAACTAACTATACATATTTTTTTTTCTCTTGTAACAGCTAAATTATATCATGTCCGTTTTATTTTACTATGTAATCATTTTTGTTTTATTTAAAATTTTGTAAAATTTAAAAGGTCAGTTTCAACTTAGATTTCAATAAACGAATATTAAAAATATTTAAACATCTAATTATTATTTTAATCTCAATCTGATAGTGAAAATACAAAATCAAAATAAAATTATTTCACTAAATTTAACAGATTAACAGATTTAAAAGAATAAAATTAAAATAAAATTTGAAAACTAAAATATATATATTTTTTTTAAAACATATTTAAAAAAAATTAAATCGATCACGGCAAGTAACCGGTGCGTTACAGGCTGATTACCTGTCCGACTCCTATGCCTGAAAAATTGCTTGTCTTATCCTAATTTCATAGAATTCCTTCATTCGTCCATTGTTATGAATTAAGTTGAAGTTTAAAAATGTAGAAAATAACGGGAATACATGGAAAATAGTAATGGTGCGAAATGCGTCTGTTATGAAATAATGTCGAGAAACGGACGTTAAACGCGCATTATTATTATTAATTTAAAAAAAATAAATAAAAAAAATAAAAAAAACCCGACTGCAGACTTATTCGACAACATTCCGCAAAAATTCTTTCTCTATAAGGAAGATAAAGGACAAATCTAGGTCTCTAATGGACTACTTTTGTAATATATGTACGATTTACTAGAAAAAATTTGGCATTAATTGTGCTAAAAAAACACACGTTTTCAATGTCACACTACGATCTTATTCGTACTTATTTCACAAAACTGTTCCATCACAAACCTAGTGACTCTTCCTTTTTCGAAAAAAATTTTTAAATCTTCACAATATTTCCAAAAATTAGAGTAATCAATTGACAGCGGCACCCTTGCAAAAAAATTTTTTAGCCTCGTAGTTGGCACCAGCCAAAAATTGAAACGTACGGATGATTAAAGCGAGACAAAGCTAAAGATGGCCACACCCACAATATGTCTTTTGTCTACCTCGCTCCTTACCGTTGGGTCTCAACACAAACAAAATTCAGAGCGTTCCGACAGGCTTAAGTACTACATGTATGCCTTCGACTGCATATCTTCATTTGATCTTGTTTTTATCTTTTCTGTTTTTTTACGCAGTTGGGTTTTTGATTTTTTATTTTATTTTTTAGTTACTTCTTTTTAGTGTTAGATTTTTAGTTTTGGTCGATTAGGATCTCCGGAAAACAATTTGCATCTGTTGGCTGTTATAAATAAATTTAAGTAAATAAATGAAAAATAACATTTAAACATATAGGTAAATTATATAGATTTTTGTAATCATCTTTTAATATTCTTCATTTGTATATCCTACTTGATTCATTTGGAGAAAAAAAATTCGAGCCACACATTATGGCACCTAAAATCCGCCATTTTGATTTTTCTGACGTCACCTATCCTAGGACACTTGAGTCGCTAAGATAAATCCAACGATACCTTAATTTTAGAAATCCGTCCAGCCGTTTGGATGATACGAGGTAATAAAGAATATTACATACATAGATATGCGCAAAGAACATAACCCTTCTTAGCAGTCGGGTAAATTAGCAATTACCAATTGTTTTTGCCGGTATTTTAAAATTTAAACTGGACTGTATTTTTTGTTTGTTTGTTTGTGTGATAAATAGTTTTAAAAATGACTTACCGACATTTGGTATTTGATGATTCCGTGATGTATTTCAGTTTGGAGTGTTTGGAAAAGGGGTAAAAGGAGAATTATTAGGAAAACTGAATTTGCTTGATTTCAATATCACACAAACTTGTTTGACGAACAAAATTAATAACTAATTGTTTTTCTCAACAAAAACCAAAATTAACAAAATGTAACTTTCAAATAGATCCAACGAATTGAGTTGCTTTCACTACAAATTGCGAACGCAAAAACTAACAAATTTATCAAAAATCTATTCGAACAAACCAAATCATTGCAAAGCCAAAATGCAACTGCCTATGAATTTATTAATAACAAAAAACCTATCATTTCGCATTCAATTGCCGTCTAGTGAATAGAAAATCAAAACAAAAAAAACTTATTCTAATGGGTGCCGCAATGTGACTTAAAATCTGCGATCTAAAAACTCTTTTACCAAATAAAATTCTTTAGTTTGGCAATCACTGGATTAGAGTGTTTTGCTGAAAACTTACGCTGAATAAATCCTGTTTAATTCCATTTTGAAAATAAATTCTTCGGAAGTATTTTAGTATACAATCTAGGATATTAATTAAAATGTGAACAAAATCGCTCGCGCTGCATACAATGGCTGAATGGGTTTTTCAGCGAGCGGCACCAACTCTCGTGCAGCAGCAGTATCGCCCGGAGGCACCTGCACTGCACCAACTATATTGAAGTCATCGATTGTCCCCCTCACCCCTTCCGCTTCTAGCATCTGTCTAGCACAATTCACACCGATTTCTGTTCTCTGTAAGAGGCCTATGTCTCGTCTCGGTCTGGCGATTCTATTAATTCGCCACCGCGTACTCCTTGATGCTTTGATATGTAAATTCCAGCATGAAAAGTTAAGAAAATCTAGTAAAAATTCACGTAACACAAAGTGCTGTTTTTATTGGTTATTTATACAACTAGATGGCCGACCTGGCTTCGCGCAGGTAGATATTTCTGCAACGAAATATCGAAACCAGTTCCGGATCTGAGAATTATTCGTTATTAGAGGCTTTAGTTATTACCCTTAAAAATTTCAAACTTGTTAAAGGACTTGAAACCAGTGGAGTGTGTAATAGTGATGTGAACCGATTTTAGAAAAATTTAAAAAAGACGGTTTTTTAAAAACCGATAATCACCGATTTTTATTTGCTAAAACCGATTACTTTTGGACTCACTTGTGTTTCATTATTCGTGTACCCGAACACCAAAGTGAGACTAATATGCGCCGTCATCCAGAAGGGCAGATTCCATCTGTTTTCTTAATCAAAATTACGACTTATGCTATTAGTTAATTTTTGGAAGAAGTTGTTTTGATTTTAAATAAGTAAACTTAAAAATGTTCAATGTTTTGTTCTTACTTTAAAAAGTAACAAAAAAAAATCTAAATATACCTACCGGTTTTTTTCTCAAGTAATCGGTAAAAACCGGTTTTCAAATTTGTAATCAGTTCGCATCACTAGTGTGTAGTAATGCCGTTATCTATATAGCTAGCTCTATTACAAGTTCTGAAGTCCCAGGTTCCAATCCGAGAACTGGTACAAATGATAGATAGATAGATTTATTGGTTTCCGTTATACAAAAAAGTAATTGTTAAAAAACACGTCAAAGAATACAATGAGTCAGGGAGCATTGTTCACCTCTAAAAAATCTTTGTACGAATAGAGACACTCTTTTATCAGATATTTGTAAATTATTTTTTTAAACATTTTTAGACTTTTGCTTCGAGTGCTCAAAGATAATTTATTAAAAAATTGTAAGCCTAAATAATTCGGACCATATGTGGGTTTTTTTGCCGGAAAAAAAGGAACGACAAGATCCTCTTTTCTTCTTGTATTGTACTGATGCAGGGACATATGATTATTAAATTTATCTTAATGTTTTTTAACAAATAATAAACAGTTATAAATATATTTAGTTTGGAAAACAAAAGCTTGCAACTGTCGCGCTGCTTTGCATTACAAATAATTCTAATTGCCTTTTTTTTGTAAAATAAATACTTTATGTGCATAGGCGGCATTGCCCCATATTTCCAGTCCATATAAAATTTTTGAATTGAATAACGCAAAATAAGCTATTTTTAGTACGTTCTGATCTATATTCCTAGACAGTTTTCTGTTAGTCTTTCAATGTATATTATTAAGAGAATATGAATTGACACTAGGCCTAAATAACCCTAATCTAAAAACTTGTTAAATTCTTGAAAATTGCTTCGAAAAAAATGATGATTTACCCCGTCTGTAATTTCTCTAGCGCACGCCTATGTTCCCGAGTATCTTTTTCCAGGATTACTGACAACTAGTTATCCCCATTTAAAACAAATAACTACACAATTAATACAAAACAATATTTGCTTAACAGTTAATACATAAAATTTCAATTTAATTATTTTACATTTTCAGTCAAAGCTTTTGTGTAAATTGTTTTGTACAAATAATAATATACAAAATCTGCGAATGGTTGAAATACATTATTAATGTGAAACAATTGGAACAAATATTAATTAAAAACATGCGAATTATTTTGAATGACAATTTAATGCGACAATGTAATAAATGCGTATCTATATATGAGAATATCGTGCATCTCTCTCTGCATAGGCGGCTCGTGATTTGGGAACAGAGGGAGAGAGAGAGAGATTGTAGATTATGAACGCTCAACAGCTGAGGTCATCAGCGTCCATGATTTGGAAACAGTCACACTGTTAAATTGTTTTCTGAAAATAGTTATGAAACCATTTTCACCACCACTTTGTTCTGAAAATTAAGAATATGTAGTTCTGAAAATTCATATACCTTTAAGAATTTTCTACTAGTTTCTGAAAATTCCGAACTGTTTTATTCTTAAATCATTTTCAGAAGATTGATTCTAAAATTTTAGAAGCATTAGTTTTTGAAATTTCAGAATATTTTTAACAGTACAGCTCATGCAATGGAGACGTTCATTAAATTAAAATTATCTCAGCCATTCAAACCTGACTTATTTCACAGCTTTCAAGCTATTAATGGAATAAATAAAGATGATATGATATGATACTACAAGAAGCGCTAGAGACGGATTTACCTTAAAGTAAATCCGTCACTAGACAGTTTAACATATTATACTTGATAAAGATTGATATAGATGAAAACCACCATTTTTATCTAAGATAATAGGAGAAGAGCAAGCGACGGATTTATCTTAAAATAGATTCGTCACTAGCTCTTACTATATAGTTTAACATACACGAAAAAATCACAATTTTTTATATGACTTCAATGTCGCATGTTTAATTAACTTTTGCCATCTGGCGGGTCGCATTCTGAGTTCACCAATATTATAACGTCACGCGGTACAACTTCAATAAATGAATGACGTACGAACTAAACATGTGTTCGTCAAATTACGTCACATTTTTTAAATGCGCTGTTATTATTAGTGACTAAAAAAAACGTTATTTTCCCAAATTAAAAACTTTCCAAAAAATTGAAAGATAAAAGATTTATACCTATCGTTGGATCACGAAAATATTTTCATTTTTTTGATGAATTTGTATTTTAAAAATGTACCAAAAACAGCTATGTACTTCTTGTTCCCGAAAATATTAAGTCTAAAATTTTGAAAAAAATCATGCAATCTTCTCCATTGCATGATTTTTTTCAAAATTTTAGACTTAATATTCAATGCAATGGAGAAGATCAGATTTAGCATCGATTTTTTAGATTTAGCGCAAAATATTCATTTATACAATATAAATAACGAAACTGGTAAAGATTTGGTAAAAATACGGAAAACTATAGGTCTGATTTTTTATTTTTTAAATTTAGTGCAACGTAATGAATTTTAAAAATAAAAGAATAGTAACTTCTTACCACAACAGATTTATTCAGTGGATGTACATTTCGAGAGCTAAGCTCCCATCTTCAGCAAAACACTAAACTAAATATTAATTAATTAATTTATTATTTATATTCAAACAAGAGGTACTACGTCTATGATTGACCGGTTTTTTTATTATACAAAATTAAACAAAAAAATATGAACATCTATATTCTACGTTTGTGTTCCCTAATTTTCTACAATACTAATGTATCGTTCATGAACGAGTTGTGTTTTCACTGAACCGAATTTAATGAAACATCACAGTCTAAGTTCATCTCACATCTGTTCATAATGTTCCTATATTATCTATACTTACTAATATTTAAAATTCATTGTATGTATAATAAAAAAATATGTTACAGTTTGACTGTCTGGGTTTTTTGCGATTTTTCCCAGAAAAAAGCAAAATAAGCTATTCAGCTCGAATGATTAAAATTAACCTGTGCCGAAAACGCTGTAACGGTTGTAGGTTTGCGGGGCTTGCCGCAAGCCAGGCGGTAGGTAGGATAGAGGGCCCATGCAAGACCTAAATGTAAACTAGATCAGATAGTTCGTTCATACATTGGAGAGAAATGAAATAGAAAAATATCCCATCTACAATTATCCAGTTCAGGCTGCAGGCTTCAGGCTTGTGGGGAGCCACCCGGGCCCTTCCGGCCCAGTCCGACCCAGGACCGGGCCGCTAGTACTAGTAACATACAAAACGTTTTGTGACTTCGAAAAAAAATACTTTTCAAGCTAAATTTTGATCAAAATACGTAGAAAAAGTGGAAATTGTACAAAAAAAAAACAACTGTAATACATAGAATACACAGAGTTTAAAAAAATATTTTTTTAATTGTTATTTTTTTTATCAAGATCGATAAAAAAACTCTACAGCGCTTTTTTTATGTGATCACAGGTAAGGTCATATTCAAATCTGAATTTCTAACAAAGAGTTCTGCAGCCCTGCGCGATAATTCGTGTCTATAGCTGATAATTTTCTATAGACTGATTCAGTTCTTCAAAATGACTCGTAATTTATTGTTACACAATATAACATGCTATATTATGTGTGGTTGTGTGTGAATTTATGTGTCTGCGCGCGCACGAATATTACATCGGCTTTTATATATTAAAAATATAATTTAATGAATTGTTTCATATTCTCATAATAATTAATTTCGGACAATAAAATACACGGCAACCATTCGTTGACAGCAAAATTTTGTAAAATGTCTGTTAATTTTACCCACGAGACCTGACTACTGTCAAATTTATGTTTATCTATATGGCCTGGACGTTTCAGATTATTCTACATATATTGTCGCTGAAATATGAATATCAGAGAAGAGAGACAAGAGACAGTTGACGGAGATGTCAACTGCCTTTTTTTTACATGTAAATATTTTTTTTTAATTTTTTTGCCAACTTAAAAAAAGAGATTATCAATTCATCATGTAGTAATACTTTTTTTAAATTCAAATTTTTGAGGAGTTAACTGACTTAAAAACTTTTGACACCATTTTGTATAGAATGTTCACGGATGATACCATATATTTTCCAAACCACTAGTGGGGGAATGATACAAATTTAGGTCAAAATTCATTTTTCAAAATTTTACAATATTTTTTTTCGTTTTGAGGTCTGAATCCGAAAAACATATTTTAGTCAAATGTCTGTTTATCGGCTTGTCAGACGGATGACCGGATTGAAATCAAATTTTGGGAGGATATTTAACATGCATGACCCCATTGTTTTTAGGAAAAAATGACGCACGTGCAGAAAAGACATATGCTATAATGTTGTTTTGTTTTGAAGCCCCTACAGTCATTCTAAATATTGCAAATAACAGACGCTCGATAATCTGGTGTTTTAATATCGCCTTTACTGTGTTCGTGCAATGCTCCGTCAAACATCCTTAAATCATTGCGCAATTAAAAATATTTTCAGGAAAATAAATGGGATCTGATAAAGCGCTAATTTTTTCAAATCAAATTAATGATAAGACGAAAGAGTAATTTAGAGTGAATATAGGTTCAAAATCAAATTTAAAGCGACGAAAGAGTGAATTGGCTTGGGGAAAACTTTAGAGCAGAGGTAATTTATGTTTTATTAAAATGACATCGTCTTTAATGTCTACCCTTAATAAACATCGGTCACCGGTAACCCACATTTACTGTGTGACGTATAAAGCCGGCCTGCTTAGAGAATATTGTGGAACGCGGGTGGTCGCCAGGTACGGGTGGTAAGGATTGACAAACTGTTCGTTAACATTTCCCTTAATATATTATTTTTATTGCGGTTTTCTCATAACCCTGGCCTACCATAGCTTGTTTTTATGTTTTTTTTTATATCAAAAATCGGTTTCGCTTTTATGTTTCAAGGTTATTTATAAAAATTGAAAAAAAGACGGACAAGTTTGAGTAGAACTCGCGCTCTGAAGATTTTCGTACCGTTATAACAAATTCACAGTAGAAACCATCAGTAGGACCAATATAAATAACTCGCCCTATGGGCAGCTCATAGTAGTTTGTACAGCAAACTGTCCGGAGATGGACCTGATCTCTCAGATTAGAACCTAGCTTCAAGTATCAAACATGGGAAGAAAATGATTGTAGGTCTTTACTCAAAGCTAACTGAGGACTAAGCATACTCGGAAAGATGATTGGGCTTTTAACCAGTTATGCTTTTCTGAGAAAACACCTACATGAGATACAGCAGGAATCAACACTATGTAGATTTTGCGAAATGGAGGGTGAAAACAGCCACCGATATCGTGTTCGAATGTGAGGCTTTAAGCTAGAGGGTGACAACTATCTTTGGCTACATTGATGAGGATGGAATAGTTCCACAGAACAACCTAGTAACCAATATTCTGGAGCTCATAACAAGATTTGCTGACTAGATCCAGTACCAGGGAAAGCACAAAACGTCTTTCAGGACATGGTGCAATCGGGCCAAGAGACCATTGGGGTTGTAGACCTGAGTATTTGATGTTAATTTCAACTTAATAACTCTAGCCGTTCCTGAGAAAAATGATCTTGACGGACAGAGAGACAGACAACAAAGTGATTCAGGTAAGGATTCCGTTTTTTTTTCTTTATTATGAGGTTTTACCACTCTAAAAGCGATCAATTTCATTACAAAACGTATCACTTATTTGAAAATCGCGTTCCGAGATCGAGACTTGTCATTTCTAATCTCCAGGAAATCGGGACTTTTTTTATTGAATTATACCAGTTCAGCACATTTTGGCTATTTATGGTATTGTGCGTAGAGACATGAATCCTTATTGCAGCACTTTATGAGTCAGCTGTTATAGAAAACAACTTCTCTGTCACTGTGTTTTAATTGATCAATTATTAAATTACTTTACTCAATTAGTTAAGTCTTGTGAAATTTTACGTTTCAATCGTCTGTTGGCAGACAGCTGACCTATGTAGATCATAGTGGGCCGCACCAGGGCATGATTTGAGCTTACCAAATACTAAAATAATGATACTCCAGTTGAAACCTTAGAAGTTATCTAATCCCTGAGTCTCTGAGACAAGACATGGTGAACGTAGACTGAAGAGATAACTAAGTACTCGTGGATGCGCACAGGGTGAGGGAGACGAGGGGAGGCTGGACGTGCGATGAGCGCCATCTTATACAAAACAAGGGCTATTATGTAAATGACTTCGCACGGGAACCCCTTTTCCGTGTTGTGACGGAAGGTGAAAGTCTGCTATTCCGTATAGACTTTAACCCTTCAATAGACGAGGAGATAACAATATAATGATCAAATTCACTTCACTGCTGTACGGGAAATTTTTGGATACATTCTTGCTATACCATATTTTTACACAAATAATGTTATTTTCCAAAGAATTCTGTTCACCGCGTCGTTTGCAGCGCTCGTGTATTGAGAAATTCAAATATTACGTTTAGGGATTGCAATGCTGGATCCAGCAATCCAGCTGGATCCAGCACATTTTTGGTCTTGCTGGATCCAACTGCTGGCGCTGGATCCAGGGGTGCGGATCCACAATCAGCTAAAAACAAGTAATTAACTAGGTCTGAGAAGGATTATGATAAGTTATTGAACAAAGAAAAGGCACTTTATGAAAGTGAGGGAGTAAGAGGTGAAAATCTAACTCAAATCTATGATTATTTGATGACTCTTAAACCAACCAGCGTAGAGATAGCGAGAGTCCTTTCCGCATTTGGGTATATTTGCAGTTCTTTAAGAAATAGGCTGGGAAATAACACCATCAATAACATTTCTTTTTTGAGATATTATTTTAAAAAAAGTAAAAAAAAATACTGTTACCTACATAATTGATTGGCTTTATTCTTTGAAAGACAAGTCAAGTCTTAAATTATATAAAAAAATACATACTTCAAAAATGCCCATATAGTCATAACTTGTAGAATAACTTTTACTATATTTTATTAACTAATTTTATAATGTTTTAGCTTAATATTTTAATGTATCCATGTTTTAGTGACCTTTTGTATCCATATCTTGTGGCCATGCAAATAAAAAATTTATTATTATTATTATTATAATATAATTATATTAAAGTTTTGTTTCTAATAAGAGTTAACTAAACATTTTAGAAGCGGGAAACACAGTTTTATTTCTAAAATTATTGAGACTGAGAAACTGAGACTCCATAATTTGTAAAATAGGATAACTATTTCAGATATCTAGAATATCAATTTAGGTGATTTAGGACTGTATTGTGATAATTAATAATTATACTCCGGATACTCGTAACTATTACTTACTGTTAGAGTACTTTACTAACGCCAAAAAAACGAGTAATTGATTTAAATGTAGATAAATAGTTAGTAAAGTTTCTAGAGCTAAAAAATTGTTACATTTATTTGAAAAATCGATTAATGCTGGATCCAGCTGGATTTGCTTTAATCCACCATAAATCCAACTGAACTAAAAATGCCGCTGGATTGCAATATCTAATTACGTTACGTTTCTGACAGGAAGGTAGTTTAACATCAACGTTATTACGATGTTATCCAAGGACATATGAAAAGGTTACGATATGTTTGAGGGAGGTAAAGGGGGCTAAAAATTGCGTAAAAATATCCTCCTGTATGCGTCCCTTTAAACGTTAATAAAACGCGTTAGCAAAACGACGATGCTATCAGACAAAGATGGAAAGTATACATTTTGGTCATAAAATGATGTAAAATATAACCGGTTTTTTGAAGTGAAGCATATAATGGCGCACTTGGATAGGAGTGAAAACGTTCAGATTGCAAGAAGCGACGTCCCATTAGGCCAGCCTCACATCACGTCGGCTCTTTCCGACTTGCTACACTACACACTCGCTACTTCACGGGTGTGTTTGTTACAAGCGTCTAGCAGCGCAACCACTTTGTTTTTTGTTCTCTGGCTATAGTATTGAGTATATAGTATGCTAAAATAACAGTTTCATGAACGAGACATTTTTTTTAAATTACTATGTAGAACATAGAGTTACCACATATACTTTTATGAACGAATTCTGATTATTTGAATTTCATAAATTTGAATTATCAAACTTGTAAAAACACTAATTTTTTACAATAATATCAACTTATAATATACAGAGTTTTTAGAAACTCTACCGATATTTTTTTAGGGCTGAAGAACGTAATTCAGAAATTACCCGATACAGAACTATTAACGTCAGAATTTTGAATGTTTTCATTAATTTCAATAATATTCATTATTAAACACAGCTTGAGCACCTAATTCACTTGTAGTCTAAATTTAAAAGTAAAAAGTCAATATTTTTGAAGTTGGAATTGGCTGGAATATTTTGTTTTTGAAGTTATGTCAATTTATTACAAATAGATTTTGAGCAAGTTTTACTTATGTAGTGTGTAGAGTAAACAGCATATCATCACTATTTGACCCACTTACGACCAGAAATGAGTCGGCTGACTCCCTCGAATATACTTACGGATCTCAGTTTGAGAAGCGCTGCTCTATAACAAACGCTTGCAGTTTTTTAAACAGTCTGTATACAGCGTGCGCGTTATCCGACGCGACGCCACGTCTACAAGATGTGTTGCGTCTAATCCTTACAATAATGTTTTAATTCCATTATCCTGGCAAGAGACCTCGACGGTTTGTCCTTACTAATTAGCAAAGCCGTCAACGATCATTTCCCTTATTTTTTATCTAACTCATTATAATAATTTCGTTTCAAAGATATTATCCATGTCGCGTGTATAATGCCACGTAAATGCATGTTAGCCTTAACTTTTATACTTATATTAAAAACGAATATTTGTCTGTTCGTCTCCTATGCGTTCCTATACCATTCATTCAATTACGATAACACTTTGGTGAGTTATTGTGTACACGCCTGCAAAGGTTTTGAACCCAAAACATTCTTATTCTTATTAAATTAATATTTTTTGGCTCCTTTTTTCGACACTTCAAATTTCATATAAGTTATAATATTAATACTAATAACAATAAGTGATATAAGTATTATATTTGTATATAAGTATTATATAAGTATTATATTTGTATTATATATGTATAATAAGTTATTATTATTAAACTACATAAATCAAGGTATATTTATATTGTTTTAATTTTATTAACTCATTGTAATATTTTTAATTTCTTGTTATGTATCTATGTTTTAGAAGCCTGATGAAGGTTTAATAAATAAACCGAGACGTCGCTAAATTGATTATAAATTTTAATTTTATCCAATTTCCTGTTAATAAAGTGATAAATTACTGTAATAATTTTTTTCAAAAAAAAAATGGTTACATTTTTTTTAATGTTCCAAATGGTGTAAAATGATGTTAAAGGGCAGACACATTTTTGAAAAAAAAAATTTTTTTCATAAATTTTTTTGGGTAGGTACGTCGTGTCCCCACCTATTTTCAAAGTATTTTGCTATATTAATTTCCTAAATAGGATAGGTACGCCACGGCCGCCCCTCTTGACTGCCTTAACGCCTCTATTCGCTACCGTCCCCATGGAAAGTTCCAGAACCCACTGGGGGTCAGTACGGCTCCTGTTGGGAAACTATGATGTCTATAGATAAAAACGTATAATAACGTAAGACACGTTGTTTATAATATTACAATAACTTGGTAATACGGGATACAAGACTTTTAAAAACAATATTTATTTGATAAACTTATTTAATTAACGACGTTGTGGCAGAAATGTTCATACCTTCCTTGAAACCAAAAAATAATTAAAATTAAATAAAATGGTGAGTTTGTAATTATACTTATAGTTTGATTTAATTCAAGATAAGGAAGGGCATTATTGTTGTAAGTCCTGAGGAAGCCATGAAAATTTCTATCGAAACGTCGATCAATAAATAAGTTAAGCAAGTAAACACGTATGAATTAAAGGACGGTTAACCCATTTTTAAATTTATGCCTTCAACTAACAAATACAACAAAATAATTTCCTTGTTTGTTTGGTAAAAAAAAATCCGCCCGATTCTAATTAAGTTTCAAATAAACCCAAAAGTCTCACACGGTCACCAAATATGAATAAATAAACCGTTGCATTGTTCGAACGTTATACGACTGCGATATTGGATTTTTTTTCTCTCTTCCATATACACAAAACTTTACTTCGACCGACAGAAAGAATTCTGCTCACGACACAGGAAATATGTCAAAACTGTTTTCAGCCTAACAAACTTGATGTATTTCTCAATGCAAGTTTTTTATTAAAAAGTTTTTTTTACTTCGCGTGGATATTATAATTTTTGTGCACGTGTACTTTTGGTTACTACAAGATTGATTTCATGCCGTTTCCAATTTAAGAAAAAAACTAGCGCTTGCATTTTTCAAGTACGTTCCTTTTAGTCGCTATAATATCAAAACTAACACCTCGATCAAGTTTCATTCGGATTTTTGTATTCCCTACTAAATATAGACACATTATCCTGTCGCGAGCTTTTTGAGTGGAATATAATCGTACTTACCCGGCGTGGTCCGGGAATAATAGCCCCCTGTAATGAGAGCACAATGAGATATAATCTAAGACCATCCCCCATATTTTATCTCGCTATTCGTGGTTTAAAAGAGTCTCCGGCGAGGAGCACTTGTACACTACAAGTCATGTGAAGTCAGGACTCGAATAACTTGTAGCCTCGCTGTTTCATGGTTTATTTACGCCGGTAACATATAACAGTCGCGGGAGAAGATGGAATATCGGACTACCTTGTCAATACGTTTCGATTTTAAATAGATATTTATATATGCCAAAACTTTGTAATAAAATAATGAAATAATACATCAGCCTTTAATATTTCAAAATAAGTTTAATTGAATATCGTCTAATGGTTATTAAGTTAGCTTCGTTTAATTTTATATAAGTATTAATAAAATTGCACAGTGTCTGTACATCATGTTATAGTCCGAGCACACACGGTACAAAAGTCTACTGCAAAACACTACTAAAGTCGTATTAGTTAATTTATCTGTTAAATTAACTGCTAACACAGAAAACAGGTGACAAACTAATTCGATTTTTTTGTCACTATCTCGTATACTTTCAAACACTACTTCATGAAATTTATACAGATTATAGAGAAATATCGATTTATTTGCATACCCAGCAGACCTCATCCTGGAAATGTATACATTTGGGGAAAGGTTCGCAAGTATGCAAAAAAAAAACTGGTAAGGCAGTCTCCATATTATATATCGTCCAATTTTGGGTAGTTCTAGACATCCTGGGGGATCGTGAAGCAATTGCAAGGGGGTTGCTAGATATAAAGAAAACAATCATTAAAATTTAATTTGTTTTTCCATATCGCACACGAAATAACACGAAAATTATTAGCAATTAAGTGTGTATTTACCCAATACTGCTTTAATTTTTTATATTTGAAAGTCACTGCTAAAATAATTGGTATTCACATAGGTGGGCATTAACTCGTTAATCCGTTAATCGTTAATTAACGAAGTTAACAAAGTGCTTAACGATTTAACTGTTCAGTTAACTTTAAAAAATGTTAACGGACACATTAACTTCCGTTAACTTGCCATAAGTCCGTTCAATCGTTAATTAAGTACCTACAATTCACAAGGACACTTCAATATATTGTTGTTTATGAACGGGAATATGCACCTTATGTCAGACTAGCTGTATTTTGAGTTGAACATTTATTATTAAAAACTCTAATGGTACACCCTTCTTTTACTAATATTTCATGACCTGCCTAAACTTCCGTAGCCCGTATTAACATTAAATATAAAATAGAATTTCTATCGCGAGTTAACGATTTACGATTCGTTAATCGTTAACCTGCAAGATTAACGGCTTAACGATTAACGAAGTTAACTTTTTTAGTAACGGATTAACGATTAACGAAGTTAAGTATTTGATTAACGGTGCCCAGCTATGGGTATTCATCAAGTTTTTCATTTTGGATCGTTCAGCCAATGAACCTCAGATATTCTCAGGATCGCATTCTCTACTATAGTAGTTATTGTTTAAAAAAATGAAATGAAATGAAATGAAATTTTTAGCGAAAAATTACAACTGGGATAACAAACACAATTCCGGCCGATCGAACCGTGCAACGAGACTATTACCAACTTTAAAAACTAGCATTTTACGTAATGTAAAATTTACGTAAAATGTTAGTATTTAAAGTTGGTAATAGTCTCGTTGCACGGTTCGATCGGCCGGAATTGTGTTTGTTATCCCAGTTGTAATTTTTCGCTGAAAATTTCATTTCTACATCGGTATTTTCTACGTAACAAAATTCTACACCTCATCTACGTCATTCTGAATCATATTTACCGATGATTAATTATACAATTTTTGACACCTTTCCATTCATCATGTTGACAAATTGCATACCTCGCGTTCGCCGTTTCACTCTTCAACAGATTATTATTTTGTTTCGAATTATTTTACTGCAATGAAAACCGTTAATTACATCTTTTGTTAATTCGAATATTAATTAATAAAATTTATTTATTAATAACCTTTACCCGCGCCTTCGCTCGTCTTAACGTTGGTTATTTTTGGCTTGGAACTTATATATAAGATGGATGTTTTGTAATTTTTGATGCCACATTTTATAATTAAGTACTTAGGAGACCGAACTTTGAATGTAAGCCGAACATATTTGTATTCGGATAATATCATATATCGCCATCTGACAAAATTTTGAGATAACAGTTGATTATTATCATCCGTCGGCAACAATACAAATACCACAAAAATTTACAAGATGGCGCTATATGAAATGATCAGTATACTATTGGATATAAGCCGAACGTATTCGTATTATATCATATATAGCGCCATCTCACAAAATTTTGAGTTAATTGGTTGATTATCATCCATTGGCAACAATACAAATAGCACAAAAATCACGGGATGGTGCTATATGAAGTTGTCAGTATACTATTGGATGTAAGCCGAACATATTCGTAGTATTCGGGTATCATATATAGCGCCATCTCACAAAATTTTGAGATAACAGTTAATTATCATCCGTCGGCAACAATACAAGTACCACAAAAACTTACGAGATGGCGTTATTGAAATTGTCAGCATGAGAGCGGATAGAAGGTTCTAATAAATAGTTATAAAAAACGTTTTTTGTATAAAATTGCGTTTTTACAAGAAATACAACTATATAGGTAAACTTAAAAAGCAAAATCTTATCTAAATAAAAAATTTCATCTAAATCCTTAGAGCCATTTCCAAGATAAGCAAAATCAATTTTTATACAAGAATTGCTCGTTAAAGTAATAAGACAGCGCGCGGGCGCTGGATTGCATCCCGTATGAAAAATCCGGTTTGTTTCATTCCGATTGCTGATTTTTTAACCAGACTATGCGAATTATCATTTAAATGGCTTTGCATATTTGTATGTCCGCTAAAAACGCGAGAACTACTAAACGGATTTGAATGCGGTTTTTATCATTCGATAGCTTATTTCTTAGAAAAAGTTTAGGTCTATAATAACTGGCTTCATCTGGGTAAAAAACAGATTAAATTTACTATACTGAACTGAATGACGTTTTTACCATTCGATAGCTTATTTATTGTAAAAATTTTAAATCTATAAACTGATTTCAACAGGATTTAAAAACGGAATGTCGCTTCATTCGTTCGATTTACAATTTAGAATCAATCTAATTTGTACTCGGGCGGATTCGGAGCTATCGATTCAAAGGTTCCACCATAAATAAGCTAATGAATGGTAAAAACATCATCCAAATCTGTTCAGTATAAGTGAATTCAATTCACTTTCCACCGGATGAAGTCGGGTCAGCCAGTTTTTAGAGACCTAAACTTTTTCTAAGGGATTAGCTATCGAATGGTAAGAACCACATTCAAACCCGTTTAGTAGTTCTCACGTTTTTCCAAACATACTGTTGGGTCTCCTAGTGACAAAATTAATACTCTGCGTTGTCGACCACAACATTGTTTTGTTTGAAGTTTCTATTAGCAACGCTTGAGAAACAAATAAGATATTATAATTTTAAATCTCGTTGTGATCGACCGCATTTAGACTTCGTCTTGATTAAATCAAATTTCATTGTGTTTTATTTATTTATTTTTTATTTTATATATAATAGATCAAATACGATCATTATAATACAAACATGCAAAGCGATTTAAATGATAATTCCCATATTCCGATAAAAAAAATTATAGGCCAATTTTTTTCCGGAAACCTTCACAATGTCATTCTCTAGGTCTTCCAGAACCTTAATCATCAATCGGAATGAATCCATCGAATTTTTTACACAGGATGCAGCCCAACGCCCGGTGTATAAATAATTTTTAATAAACTAATCAGTATTTGGTCGAATGAAATAAAGTTGATGTATATAATTGCGTAATATTCGTTGCAGTTGTACGAACTATTCTCGATCGTAACAAAAACATCCTGTATATATCTCTAATAATTATTAGAATTTCAAATATCTGAAACTTTGGTTACAAAACCAATGCTATTAAATAAATAACATAAACTAATTAAAATCAAACGTTGATTCCGTATTCCATTAATTATTGAATATTTCGGTTTGTGACGGCTTCCAGTATTAAATTACAATTTACAAATGATCAACGGGATGATTTAATTAGTAACAGTTACTAATCTCTGGATGTAAACAGATGTTCAGCTGTAGTAACCAAACAATTGCATAGATTAGGTACTCAACCGTTCATTTTGAGTATAAGCTCGGCGCAGAAACCAAACCAATATTTAAACGAATTTTCGACACAAAATCCGACAATCAACTAATTTGTTTGACACAACTGGAGAAATACGTTTTCTATTTATCAAAATATTATTACAAACTTCCACTAATTCAATCCCAAACTTAACACGAAAGTTGTAATTGCGTAGCTTTACTTTTAGTGTATGAAGAAAACATGTTATTCTACGCTTTACATTTGACTGCTTTTAAACATAATTCGTCTACCGAGCTACGCTTTACCTTTATTTCTCTTCTACTTACTGCACATACCGAACAGGCCCGTATTAAGAATGATTTTTAACTAACATAATGTCTGTTATTATAAAGTCCCCTTTTCGTATGTTATCGATCAACTTGAAAATCGCTCAATTGATTTCAAATTTGGTTTTCACAGGTACATAAAAATTGTTAAAAAATCTGATTTAGCAATGACTTTAGAATGTGGCCGCACATATTTCTCGATAAGAAAAATATGGTAGAATTTAAATCGATACTGCTCGAAAAATAGTTTATCGAATGAAACGATATTTTTTTAAGTTTGAGCAATTTAACTTCAAAGCAACATTTTTCTATGCATATTGATAAATAATTGGCTTGAAAATCGATTTATCAATAAAAAAAGCTTGTAAAAACGATTAGAGACCCGCTCTCACACCACCAACACCGGGACTTCCACCACATAGTATTTTTTTCCATTTTTTTTTTCAACTATGTTATTTAAATGTTATTATAGTCTAATGCTTAGTTGCAAAAGGCATTGCAAGGAAATCTGATTTATCAATGACTGTGATCACATATTTCTTCATAAGAAAAGGAATTTTAAATCGATTTTGCTCGAAAAATAGTTTATCGAATGAAACGATATTTTTCTAAAAAGTACGTATTTTGCATCATTGTTTGTAGAATTTTTACATCGGAACAACATTTTCCTACGCATATTGATAAAAATTTAATTTTCAGATCGATTTTACATCAATCATTTGTTTTGGAGTATAATCTAATGTTCTACATATCAGGGAGTTAGACTGCTCCTGCATGTACAAAAACTGTAATATGATCAAAATGAAAAACGTTGTCCAAACAATTTATTTGACAATGATTTCTGCAGCCCGGCATTAGCCTACTATTTGATATAACTTGAATTCAAAGTAAAGTCAATATGTTGGTTGAAATCAAATGTACGTTATATCTCTTGTTATTCCATCGAGAAAAAGTACTTTGTACGGCCCTGATAATGGCATTTGATCGCTAAGTCAGCACGCGACGCTATGTAGTAAATATGGGTTACATAATATTATATCCAAATACGTATATAATACATTCTCGCATTTATAACAGTTTATTTTGGTTGCAATTAAGGGTCCAACATACCTCAAGAAACTTTTTTTGTGTCGAAGCATTTAAGCTCACGCAGGTTTCAGCTCCGGAATGTTCTGAAATAAATAAAAAAGTTTATTAATTAATGAAATATTTGTACTAAATTTCATATTGAATTTCATTTATGTCAAACAATGTTTGTTTTATAACAACCAAATACTCATTTTTAGCAAATAAGCATAATAAGAGCTGGTGCACATTTTCACAACCAAATTTCTACATTTTGACGGAAGGTAGTTTTATTTATTAAATACAGAAAAAAGCCCTGCTAGGTCCTGAGCAATCTTTAAATTATACAAAAAAAAAAAACATTTTTTTTTTCGTTTTTCGGTACATTAGAACCGCCTGCTTTCAACCTTCCTTTTCGATCTTTTCAAAAATCCTTTGTAAAGTCTAAGCGGCAGAAAACACCTTAATTTAGTTTAATTCAATTTTTTAAAATACAACTTTAACACCAGCTGTCAATAGGTTCCGATGAACCAAACTACCCGGAAAATGTATGACAAAAAACAGTTTCCAAAATTTCAAACGGAAAAACTATTTTCTTACCTATATTTTTTTTAATTTAGACAAATTTAGAGGTAGCTTAGGACTCGAATTGCCCGGCGCGGCGGCTCATTCATCTATTTTTCTACAAAAAAGTACCGTTCTATCTTTCAATCTATGAAAATATTCAGCAGTACAACCATTTTTTTCTGTTTTATTGACCAAATATGTGTGACAAATAAACATTTCTTCTACAATAGTATTTAGAGAGAGAGGTTGTCGATTATAGACGCTCGACAGCTTATGTCACAGATATAAGTATATGTAGGTTACTTTTAATCCAGCTACGACCGAGTTAAAGATAAGGTTTTTGCCACGACAAATATGTAAGCAATAGTTTGTTAACAAATAAACAAGCAAAAGTGAGCCAGTCTTTTTCGATCACCTATTTATTTACATAACAGGAAGTGAAAGAGAACTAAGCTAAACACGAGCAGTTGAATAACGTGCCGACAGCAAAAACAAGAGAATTAAAGCAATATGTCCACCATGTCGAATGCATTCGAAGAGGCTTTATATATTTCATAACTCAACATGTAAACAATAGACTGCTGAATTCTAACCAATAAGATTACAAGCTTACAGTGTATTGCGAAACAAAAGAACAAACATCCCTGCAATTTTTTTGCTGTAATCTACGAGATATTTATTCGATGTAGTTCAAACCTTATGTGCCGATAAAAAACAATGAAATACGGCGATTTATTTTGTTTACTATTTTTTAATTCATTGTTTATTTGAATAACCGTATTTAAAGGTTCAAATGTTGATTTAAAAATCGGTCAAGTGCCAACGACGTTTTTGCACAGAGGGTTCCATACTTTGCAGCTATTACAAATACAGTACAATCTCGGTAACAACACAAAAAAGCCTGAGAAGTTCATACTAACGGTATGTTTATATTATCGAGGTTTGTAAGAAACATGTACATTAGGGTGCTCCTTAATAGGGGTATTGTCAAATTTCTATGCTCCCAGGGGGTTAAACGTTTCCAAATTGATAAAAAAAAAATTCTCTAAAAATTTGAGCTCTTAATATTAACTCTAAGATAGTCCTCATTCCAACCAAAGTTTCTTACGGAAAATAACATGTGGAAAACTCCTTTTGTTCTTCCAAATTTTAAAACTTGAGGACAAATGAATCTACAAAAATGAGACATATTTTTGTAGAGAATTTAACGCTTTACAAAAAAGGTATCTTGTGATTTTTCGCTAAGTTTACTATTCAAAAGTTTTCCGAGGATAAAGTTTAAACTTTTTTTTGTAGAGCGTTAAATTCTCTCCAAAAAATTATGTTCATATTACTGAGTCGTTCATGAGTGCATATTCATATTATCGCGATTGTACTGTACTCGTATATTGAATTACCTAGCGACATTCACTCGTCGACATATTTTCTCGATCTCTCTCGTTTCAGAGAGAATACGTCTTTCGTTTCTTTTTAATTAATTCCTTTATACGCGGTTGCATTCTTTCCTCCGCACCTTCCATCACGCTTTTCCGTATCAAACTAAATTTACTATTTAATGCAAAATTCGGCTTCAGCAAAACCTTCGGTTTGATTTTGGCTGAAATAGAATATTTTGCCGAAGGTAGCCGAAACTTTGGTCGGACTTTACAACTACTTCTAATTCTTCTACAGTCGAAGGTGAAAAAAAAAAACACTTCAGCTTCGACCAAAAAAACTAGTCTGGGTCAGACTTACAAGAGGCGTGAATATCACGATTTGCCTGTACAGTAAGACCTCGCTTAAAGTTGTTCCGCTTAACCATGTTTCAGTATTACGCGGTTTCTAAAAAAAAAAGTTTAGCCACTGTAACGTAAATTATGGATCAGTTTATACAAAATGATTCAAATTTTGATAGAAGTTGAAAGGCAAGACGAAGTGTCATTGATCTTGCTATGAACAATAGCTTGCTGAACGAAACAGGAAAAGGCAAACGACATTAGATGACTTCTTCACATAAAAACAAAATGTGTTAAATGAGGAACCTTCCTCATCACAAACATAACTTTTTACTTGAACTTTTAACTTTTATAAATGTTTTACGAACAAAAATCGATATTAGCAATATATAAGTCTATATAATTAATATGTTAAAATAGTATTGAACAATAAATGTTACAAAATAAAAAAAACTAACAAGTTTTTTTCTTATTCTCGGTTCTGTTTCAGTTATACCTATTATCTACGTATTAAGATGACCTCGTTTCGCGCTATTTCGTATATCGCATGAGCTTATCTCACGCGTTAAATTTTCTCCTGTTGCAGCGCTGCCTACGTGGAATTCCCCGTACACTCGCGATACGTCCGTTTGAGTCAATAGTCTCAATTTAATATCTAATTAAGCAGCGCCATTGTCAGTGCAGCCAACATAACGCACTTGATATGCACTAATCCAGGTATGCCAATAGTCGAACAATAATATTATACAAAGTACTTAGGTGCAGCGTACGTAATTCACAGTGGCCGTTTGTATGCTTAACACTGCATTGTTAATATGACTCGAAATCATATTAATACTGCTCTCACAAAAGTCGCAACTATATTGTTGACCAGTGCAGTCGCTTGCGGTTATTTTGTGCGTTCCTCCATTTATGCTGAGTAACGCAAACAATGCTATCAATAATGTATTATTACTAGCTGACCCGGCGAACTTTGTTCCGCCTTATTAAGTTCAATTTTGTATTAGGATTTTAATAGTTAGGATTCTTTCATTACTCACTCACTCCGTTCGTTCGCCCGAGTTTATAATTATTTGTTTCAATACTCGCTCACTCACTCTGTTCGTTCGTTCGAATTTATAATTATTTATTTCATTACTCACTCACTCACTCCGTTCGTTCGCTCGAATTTATAATTATTTGTTTCATTACTCACCACTCACTTCGTTCGTTCGCTCGAATTTATAAATTATTTGTATGATATATACCGGTAAAGTTGTTGTCGGGAGCTCACAACACGTGTTGATTTATATCTGATTTCTTAATCAATTAGAAGTGAAAACTGTCTTTATTAATTATTTACAAAAAGTAAATAAATAATAATAGCACTGAGAAATAATGATAAATGCACTATACGAATAAAATTAACTTGAGAGTTGCACTGAAAAATTAAAATGATATACGTATAACAGTCACTGCTACGATCGAGGCACAAATAAAACAAACAAAAAAAAATGGACGAAAACTGTATAGTGAGTGAGAGAAAGGAAGCCGGCTTCGTTCTCACCCCTACTCCATGATGTTTGCTGGTTGAAAAGTGACAACGGGAGACACCTGGCGCGGATAACTGATTGGTTGATAGAACTATACATGAAAATTATAGTATGCTACAATGATTATATTCGATTGCCATCTTGTGGATCTGTGGATGGAACAGAATAATATAAAAATCGCGATTAAAAATCAGGGGTTGTCGTATAAGGGTGAAAATTTAGAATTAAATGTATTTTTCAATGCTGAATCATGAAAGAATAAAAACAAATAATTTTGTCAAAAAATTAAAAAACAAATTTTGGGGTGGACCACCCTTAACATTTAGGGGTATGAAAAATAGATGTTGGTCGATTCTCAGACCTACCCGACAAGCACACAAAATGTTACCAAAATCGGTTCAGCCGTTTCGGAGGAGTTTCGGAACAAACACCGTGACACGAGAATTTTATATATTAGAAGATTATTTCGATCGTAAAATAACCGATTTTAGGCCGTAGACGGAAGCCGGCGGATAAAGTAACCTATCAACCCGCCGGATCCTAAAGTAAAATTAAAATATTATTATTTTTTTTATTATTTTTACTAATAAATTTTAATATTTCATATTACTCCAGCTGGAAGCAAGCTATCGATGTTATCAAGAATATACACAATACAAGGACTACCTCATCCAAATCAGATAATTAGACTGTACTCTAGTCCCGCAAGAGAGAGAAAAAACGGTCAAGTGCGAGTCGAACTCGCGAGGAGAGGGTTCCGTTTGATTTCGTTTTCCGTGATTTTCGCTTAGGTTTTCCTTAAACTATGGGTGACGCCCTATATCCCCTATTTTTTTTCTTCAAGATTTTAGACTCAATAGTTTCAAAGATAAGGGGGGATGGTCAATTTTCAACCATATCCTTAAATAACTTTAAGAGTATTTATTAGTGTATTTGCCATATGGCAACATACACTATTGGCGTCGGTCGGATGGCGGGACCTAGGGGTCGGACCAAAATTTCTCGACGTTTCATAACCTCCTAAACACTTTGGCACCATTTTTAAAAATGTTTATATATATATGTATATATATATTTATATATATATATACGTATATATATATATATGTGTGCGGGCAATAACTTTCGAAAGAGTTAATTGATTTCAACTAAATTTGGCCCACGCGTTGAAATCCATCACCGCAAGAAGCCTATTTAAAATGGGCCTAATCGGGTCATTTTAAGGGTAGTTTTTAGGGGTTGAAAATTGTTTTTGGGCCCCAAAACCTCGAAAAAATTCTCCGAATCGTTTCACAATTGAAATTTAACCGTCTGGTCGTAATTAAAATGTGTCTCTAAAATTTTAATAAAATCGGCCCGACAGGACCGGATTTACAAATTTTGTGAAAACACTATTTTGCAGATAGGGAATTTTTTACTGAAAGGTGTATATAATTTTGTATATAGTTTCGATTGATAATAATATTGCAATTAAGAAAAAAAAATGTTATTTTAAGGGGTGTATTAAGAAGTAAAATTTTTTATTTTGCCCAAAAACCAACTTAAGTTCGCATAATAAAGCCACACTGCCTGTATAGCAAATACACTATATTGTCGGCAGGGTTTTGGCACTGCGACCCGGGTTTTTTTTTGAAATTATAAAAAAAATATACTTGAGACCCCTATTACAAGCCTTTTCATTTTATATGTCACACACAGTTTTTAATATTCTAATTTGCCCCCAAAATTAACCTCCTAGTTCAAAATTAATTTATTTACGTTATGCGTCCGTGTGTGGGTCACAGAAATTCATATGTGTACCAAATTTCAGTTTGATCGGTTTAGTAAATTCAGACCAAATTAGCTGTGACAGACATAGAGACAGACATGCGAGTGATCCTATAAGGATTACGTTTTTTTCGGACATACGGAACCCTAAAAATAACATTTGTAATTTCAAAAAATCTTAAAACGGTGCTTATATCAATGCACTAAAAAGCAGAAAATAAATTTTTGCAAAAAACTAATAGTCGCTTTAAGTGTCAGTAAAAACCAAAATAAAATTGAATTTGAGGTTAGTTTTTTGTAAGTAAACTTATAGAAGATTTTATTTCAATAAATGATTTGCATGTATATTAAAAATTAGTTTTTAATTACGCCAAAAAAATATAACTTTAACGCGCTTACATAAGTACAGGCACCCACTTTTTTATTACTTTTTAGTGCATTGATATAAATATGTTTCTAAAAAACTACATATTTTGAAAAAGCAATACCATATCATTAGCGGTTGCGTGTCCGTACAGTAAAAATAATAACAAAGTTGGCAGAACTGTGATTGAACATTATATTACATTAAACGCAATCAGCAGTTATGTGAAACGTTCCATCTGATTAGTGAATGTCCATTCATATCAGCTACTATACCAACATAAGCACGGTTGATTTATCTTTTGATAAGCCGATTTTATCGCCTCTAATAATATGTGATTATTTTCTGTTTAAACCGAGCTTTTAAATTAAGTCAACACTGGAAACAAAATATTCAATATTATTGCATCAAATGGATAAAATAGTGACGTAAAAACGTCAATTACCGGTTAATTAACCGGTCAAATATCCAGCTACATAATAGCAGTAATTTATTGTAAATATTATTATAGAGGGCTACGCAGAAAGTTTTCCGAATAATGTAATTTTCGGTCGAGTTTTAAATTTTATAACCAATATCTACTTAAAAATAAGTAAGATAAGTATTTAATTATTTTTTTTGATTCTACTGCTCATATTGTTTTGTTTTTGTTGTTCTGAAAAAGGGAAGCCAGAAGCCGCCACTTTGTTTTATAGATAGCCAGTTAAAGTAACGTCCCGCCAAAATGATTACTATAACCGGTAGTCTTGGGTAGTTCGCGAACGACCTAGGTGGGAAGCGCGCTCCTTTAGGTGAACTGAATGAACTAATTCGTCGATGATGTCGCTCTTAGTTCTTTTTATATTTATTTCTCTGGCATCCGTTCTATTATGCTGTGACGCTACATGACCAACCAAACGATCATTTTTGCTTTTAAACTGGTATTTTATATCTATTCACGTAATAATTCCAGCTAATAAATGTTTAATTTATACTATTTTAATAAAATTCGAGTAATTTTTCACCTGAATCTCTTATTAAAGTATATAATAAGGTTAAAGTTTTATTAAAAAAAAAGAACTAAACGAACTAAAAGTGTCCGGTGACCGACCATGCCCAAGACTACTAGTATGTTTCACTATTTTATTCTTCTTTTTGTCTTCTTTCTTCGAACCGAAAGCTCCTTAACAGCAAACTAACGAACTATAAGAACGAACTAGTTGATGGATGAACTAAATTGAGCGCTCTGTTTAATGAATTAAAATGCCCAAGTCTAGTAACCCGTAATTTTACATCACTAGGCTAAAATTGTGCAGTGTAACCGAATATAGTGCCAAAGATTTGCACACCTTTGTCGTAAGAATATATATATGTATATTTACGGGTATATGTCACTTCGACTTAGGCTGCGCTTACATTGGATCCGTGTTTCTCCCGATTCGATATCGACCGACATCGAATGACATCGGAGGAAAACTAAGATTATACGGTAGGTGAAAAGGGAAGCCCCGTTTTCTTTCCAATGTAGACACCTACATTATAATCTTGATGTTTGCTTTTCTTCCATATGTCAACCGACGACATTGAAAAGGAAGGGGAAGCAGAGGTCGACACGACAAAAAACGATGACGCATTCCCGCAAAATTTAGTTTCAATCTACTTATCCGTTTGACCACAAATACACAGACAACCAGATTAACAGACAGACGCCAGGCCCCTCTTTACCACTGGGCACTCTGAGCAAGTACCTAGGGCCCCGTGATCGATGGGGCCCCTACATCCTGCCAGATCAGCATTCGATAACTGATACTGCCGACAAATATATCGATATATATATTTAATAATATATTTGTTAACTATTGATTTGTTAGTATTCACACTTTTTTAAGCAATAATAATAATAATAATACGTTTAACGTCCGTTTCTCGAATTTACGTCATAACAATCGCCGTTCGCACCATTACTATTTTCCATTTACCACCTCCCGTTATTTTCTACATTTTTTTTTTAAACTTCAACTTATATAATAGCAATGGGCGAATGAAGGAAATTAGGATAAGGTAGGTAATTTTTTGAACTAGAACCATGGAAAACCTCAATCAAGATGGCCGGTACAGGAATTACCGTTTCTCAGCGAGAGGCAGTATAAGAAAAAGTCCCAGCCACATCTGCCCCTGCCGGGAATCGAACCCGTACCTCCCGAATGCGAGTCTTGTGCTGGACCACTATACTCTACCCAGCTCGGTTTTTTTAAGCAATAATATGCAAGGTTGTTAAAGAATTTTGCTTATATACTCCTTTTGCCTGTTTTAATAAAATAGTCCTCTGTAAAAGTGGCCTCTAAAGTGGCCAGGGCTCCCAATAGGTTAAAGACGGCCGTGACAGACGCACACATTTTTTCCAAAAATATGTTTTTTGGAGTCGTAAGACTTCAAAATGAAAAACATGTAAAATTTTGAAAAGTAATTTTTAACCTAAATTAGTACCATTCCCCCCTATAGTGGAGTTGGACCCCATTTCGAATCAAGGTGAGGCGACGGCTGCAAGTGGTCAGTATTTAATATTCATGTTGTAGTTTGTCGAGCGTAATACCATCAATCAGTCAAATTATCCGGCCGTAATGAACCTAATTAATACTTGTATATCAGATGTAGTACGGCGGGCGGGATGTTTGGGACGGCTGGGGTTATAGCCAGACAAAGGATAACTGATTAACGTGACAAACGGATGCGATTTAAAATGTTACACAGACTACAACTAACTAACGCCATTATATCTCACGTAATTAATTGATTGATAAGAAGAAGGGATTTACTGTTCATATATACTTGGAATTTAAATATTATACCAATTAAAAAAACGGTCAAGCTTGAACCGTAAACGTGCTTCATTGACAGAAAGGAAAATATATTTATTCATTAAATGTTAGTAAGTCATATAGGTACCTAAAAAACATGTGAACTTGAATTTTGTGAATCTGGCAAAAATAACTTCTTTACACAAAATGGACATTTTTTTTTTTATTTTGTCACGGAAATTGTAAAATTTCTCTTCACACTTTCGCATCAAGGATCGGAAAATCCTAAATCTTCTATTTTTTGTGTTCTTAGATTATTAACCCTCACAAAAACATTTACAATTTGAAGTTAGTGAGTTAGTGAGTGCGACTAAAATAACTGATATCAAGTTTTGAGAGTGTAGTAAGAATAAAATTAATAGAACGAACTCACTGACGACGAAAAATAACATTATTGTTCTATAAAGCATTTATTATTTTGCGTAATCGATCGAAGAATTCGTACTATTAATTTTATTCTTACTACACTCTCAAAACTTGATATCCACTATTTTTGTCGCATTCACGAACTTCAAGTTTACATTGTAAATCATTTATTTGGAGATATCACTAATTTTAGTTTTATTGACGTAATATATTATAATACAGTAGAATCCGTTTATTATGACTCCGCCTATATTGACCAACCGCCTATTATGACGTAATTACACAACGAGGTTTGGTTTTCATATAAAATTCTTTGTAACAAAGTCGGATATAATGACTTCGCTTACAGTGACATGTCGCTTATTATGACCCATTTTTAATAAATTTTGTCCGTCTATAGTGACCGACATGATTCTTTACACCTTCGGCAATGTTCGTTGATTCCCGACGACGTTCGGCACGTGGCTTGTTTTTGTTTTGAATCTCAGTGAGTAATTGATAGTTGAACGTCACGCATCGTTTTTAGTGATATCCTATGTAAAAAATGTCATCTCAACGTCGTAAAGCATTTACGATTGAGGAGAAAGGTGAATAATATGCAGATTAGAAAATGGAGAATCAAGCTCATCTCTCGCAGAGGAATTGGGCGTGGGTCATTCGACAATCTCAATGATTTTCAAAAACAAGAACCGGATTATGCGATCGTTCAATTCAAATCTTTTGAAACCGAAGAGGCTTCGAAAATCGCGCAAGAAAATGTTAATCAAGCGTTAATTCAGTAGTTTAAAATCACGCGAAACAAAGGAATACCCGTCAGCGGCCCTATGCTACCTAAAAAAAAGAAAGGTTTTTTTTTCACAAAAATGCTTTGTATGACGTCCGCTTAGTATGACGTGTTTGTCAATTCCCTTCGATGTCATTATAAACGGATTCCACTGTATTTGTATATGTTTTTGAATCATAATTGCCAGTTTAGAAGTTTAAAATTAGACGCTCGGTATATCGTCTTTTTAAAACGTTTTAGTGCAGACTTTGAACAAATAACTATTGAATTGCATAATACAAACAAACTTTATGCAACTACCGCTGTATTTAAAGGCCTTATTACTGAAAATACAACAAAGTGAAAAAGTAGCAAATGAATCACCATTACTAGGTTCGTTAATGATTCCGTTTGTATCGCTGTACTAAAACACAAAAATTTGACTATTGCACAAAAGGTACCGATTTTAAACAGGTTATGTATCCAGTGTGTAATTATTATTTTATTACGCATTGTGACATTGTAAAACGAGTTTTAAGAGTCACACAAGTTAAAGTAATCACGCATCTGTAAGAAATAAAATGATGAAACGAATCAATAAGCACGAATTCAATTGTTAAATAAGGTACGTTTAATTCAGCAATACAATCGATGTGAACTCCATCCTGTTTCAAAACAAAATACCTCTGCATCCGCTTACAATCTTGAAAATGTCAGTACTGTAAACGAATATTTGACCCATAGTATTTAAACGAATGTTATTCAGTATTGCTCAATGAATTGTGTAACGGTTTATGTTATGTAAGCTGCGTACATTGATATTAGATTGTAAGCGGATACGGTAGCATTCTGTGTTGAGACAGAATGGAGTGTATATTGATTGTATTGCTGAAATGAATATACTTTAATAATTGAATACGTGTTTATTTATTGGTTTCATCATTTTATTTCCTACAGTACCTATACGCAGTTTGCATAACATAAAGCATTACACCATTCATAGAACAATAGTGGATAGCATTCGTTCTAGAGTTGGGTAACTCAGATCTGAACCGGTTCAAAGAGCCGACTCCGACAGAAGATCCATGAGAGCCGACTCACTTTTTTTTGAACCGACGGATCAACGGATCCGCATAACTCAGTGAAACACTTAACACACAGAAGCACTTTTGCACTTACGTATCAGTTCTTGCTTTGATGCATCTGTCAGCTCAAATCACTCATGCATCACGTGTTTGGCTATGCATTCTTGATACAGGTCGTGATATGATTGACTGAACTAGATAACTCAGTGGCAGACTGCAGTAACATATTCAGAACTCGGCTCTTTTTGAACCGGTTCACTGAGCCGACTGACATACGGGATCCAAATGCAAAGATGCAGATCACTAAAAAGACCCGTTTTTAATTCGTTCAAATACTGTAGGACTAGGTTAAGCATTTGTTCACATATCCCGAATAAAATAACACATGGTTTCCACCTAATTTACAAAATTACAGACAGTTTAGTTTTGTCTCTTCTAATACTTCTAAGCTGCGTTTAGATTGTGTTTTAGTATCGAAATGGTAGTACGTCTAGATTAATTATTGTTTACTTTATACAACTTTACCTCACTAGTATTAAATGTGTCATTTCACGATCGCTATACAGCCTAGTAACCGTGCACTTATCGGAATTCTGCTGTATCAACATATCACGTAAACGTCACTGTTTTTGTATCGCAACGCTGTGCTGCTAAAAACTGCATGAATACAGGAATTACGTTCACAAAGTGACCGAACCAATTAAAATTAATAAAAGCTGCCTGGATATTGATTTTGCGAAATTCAAACACAATTTATATTTTGTTCATTTCATTAGAGCTATACACTGATTAGATCAATTAACTAAAAAAGGTCTCGAACCGTCTTTCAGGTCTAAAACCACACAGTCGTGATCGTATTTTTTGTTATTGTGTCATATTGAAGCTAAGAGTACCCGCTTGGGCACTACAGATCAAATTTTTAAAAAAGTTCCGGAAATCTTTAATTTCTATAAAATCTTTTATGGTAATGCTTTCAAATTAAACTAGAAGTGGTACTAATTTCACTTTTCAAAATTTTACAATTTTTTTTCGTTTTAAGGTCCTCTGAATTAAAAAAATGGTGCCAAATTGTTTGGGAGGCTATGAAACGTCGAGTAATTTTGGTCCGACCCCTAGGTCCCGCCATCCGACCGACGCCAATAGTGTATGTTGCCATATGGTAAATACACAAAAAATGTTTGTATCTGTATGAAGAACCCTATTGCTTTTGAGGAAAATCGACGCATGATCAGGAGAGATATATGTTATAACGTTGTTCTTTGTAAAATGATGATATATTTTTTATAACGGTTTATTATTCTATTTATTTTGCCAAGAAAGTTTCGTACAAACATTTTTTTCTAATTGTTAAACATTCATTGTTACAATGCTAAATCAGAAAAAATGATTTTTATCCATCAACACCGTCGGGACTCAAACCCGAATCTTTCCACTTTCGCGGCGGAATGAGTTATCAGTTACTCTACGGTGCGATATCTAAACACTCAATTCTTCATAATATAGCAAATTGTAACATTAAATTCACTACATACGAGAGTTGATTATTTTAACTAGGTACCGCTAGACATGAATCATCTCAATAGCGAGAGTAATGAATGTATAGGTAAATTTCCATTTTTTCATTATTAATCCAACCTAAGTACATCATAATATGTCATTCAAAGGCAGATAAAGGGGCTGGGCCATACCTATGTATATCATATGGAAATTTTTACATACGAATGACTTCCGTAAAGTTTTAAATAAGATAAAGTGATTCGGGTTTGAGTGGATAAAAATAATTTTTTCTGATTTAGCATTGTAACAATGAATGTTTAACAATTAAATAGCCGTTCTGCAACTTGTAGAAATTAAAACTTTATCTTATATTTTTTTATAAGTTCCTTAGTTTAGGAAATATTTTGAAAAAAAAAACAGATGTTCCTTTGTTCTGAAAATCTGTCAAAAATAAATTAGTTAGGTAGCTGACAAGCATTCTTTGGTTAATTTTTACATGTAAAAACCTATTATGAAACCATGGAAATGAATAGCAAATTTCGTAATATTAATTACTAGTCGTTACCCGCGTCACCGCACGCTTACCAAAATTTTATTTTATTTATAATAATGTTTCAAATGTCAATATCTATGAAGCTGGAATGGTTCTATCACCCTATCGACTGGATTTTTTTTCAATGATATAATGTGCAAATTATAGGTTTTTGCAAAATAAACAGGCGTATGGACAGGCAGACAAGTGACGTCGAGATTCTGTTTTGGCTTTTGAGGTACGGAACCCTCATAAGCTCACCTAAGAAGTTGAACTTTTTTAGTTTTTAATATTATAATTACGGCGAAATTATTACACATTTTAAGAGGGAACTTTGTTCTTTATGTCATGTGAAAATTCTCACATGGACAGATCGTCACTTTTGTACCAAGTGCTATTTACATACTATATTCCACAGAAAAACAGTTTAATATAAATTGTCTGTAGTATATCAACATTATAACCTCACATTATGTGATGTTTCAGCATATACTTAAATGTTTAATCCAAAAATTGTCCTGATATCTGAAAATAGAGAATATATTTGATATATGAGTTCCTACCGTTTGTACGTCAAAATGCAACACACTATAAACTTCTGTCCTTGTCAGTTTTATGTTATTTAGAGGACAAACTAATTTCCCTTTTATTTGTTTATTTTATTTCCCCTCGATTTCTTACATTTTTCAAACAGATACGTCGCTTAAGAAGTTAAATTTCCAAAAAATAAATTGAAAATGCTTACTAACTTTATGCTCAAACAAGACTGGAAATTGCGTCTATAAAAACAGTACAAGGATTAAAATTATGCAGAGCTATACGGTACAAACTAGTTGAACGACTGCATTCACGACATATCGATAAGCACGTGAAAGCGACGAGGTTGGCACGCCTGGGATTTCCCACACGACATGGAGACAAGAACTAATCTTGAAAGTAATCGAACAAGATCAGTTGTTTCTGTGTTCATATAAACCCGATACTGTCTCTAGTGACTTTATACATAACACAGCTATTATACAGCCGGTTCCCAAAATTGTATTTCGTACTTCTCAATTAAAAAAAAAAAAAATGGGGCGTAGACATGTCGTCAATATAACGTGACGTAACAAAAAAAGTCCAGTCAACTGGCGGATAAAATCATTCCAGCTTCAAAAATATTGATATTAGACATATTATTATTTATTTAAACAATATATTATTTAAACAAAGAAATCAATAATTTTTTTTTGTTTAATGCAATTTTGATTTTCAACATCAATTATGTTTTCTATATTATGTAAAGAAGAATAAATTTCGTCCTTAACATCATCTGATAATACTTTAACTTATGGAGGTCACCAAAATATTATTTTAAGTTATCGAGGGCGACGTTCAGAATATTTGTTTAAGTTACCGAGATTTTGTGATTTAAGTAACGGAGGTTTTATGCTTTCAGGGGAAGGGAATTCAAAAAAATTTGAACTTAGAGAAGTTTTTAACTTATCGAGGTTCTACTGTAGTATCATTCCTCCGCGTTTGGTAAAAGTTTAAAGTCGCTTCTCAGGTCTATACCAAGATATATCGTCGAAATTTTACCGTCATTTTGTAGACTTTCATGCCATTTACGAATATATACAGTTTGATGCGGTTCAAAAATAATCGAGATACAGGTCTGATGGGTCACGTCTCGGACACCCAGTATATTGTATCGTGAGATGTAAGTAGGTGTAAGAAACACATGTGAAATTGTGAATGTGTGTGCAGAGAGGCGGCGAGGTTCGCTGAAAATGAAACACTAATTACACTATTTGTGAAGAAGAGGAAACCAGCTGGGAAGGAAGGAAGGTAATATGTGTTTGCAGCGCAACGCGTTGTTCACGGTCACTGGCGTACGTCCGTATCGGGGCACTTTGCGAATTTATTTTATAACTAAACACATAGATATCCCATCATAATAAATGATAGCAACGTTTTTAAACTATTAAATAAAGTACACTCCAGATTATTTTTTTTAACAATTGTTTCATAAAACTTAGTGACTTCAAACAGACAAAAATCTTCTACTTAAAGACAGTACAAGAAAGTTATTGTAAAGGCGAATTAATTGTCATAATATAAAATTTTAAAGTATAAATAATTCAAAATGTGTTATATCATTACTTATATCAAAATATTGGCCAGTCAATTTGGGTTTAATCTTGCAATTCGATTCTGAACCAAATATAAGTTAAAAAAACCCGGGTCGCAGTGCCAAAACCCTGCCGACAATATAGTGTATTTGCTTATACAGGCAGTGTGGCTTTATTTTGCGAGCTTAAGTTGGTTTTTGGGCAAAATAAAAAAATTTACTCCTTAATACACCCCTTAAAATAACATTTTATTCCTTAATTGCAATATTATTATAAATCGAACCTCTATACCAAATTATATACAACTTTCAGTAAATAATTCACTATTTGTAAACTAGTGTTTTCATAAAATTTGTAAGTCCGGTCCTGTCGGGCCGATTTTATTTAGATTTTAGGGACACCTTTTAATTACTACTAAAGGGTTAAATGTCAATTTTGAAACGATTGAGAATTTTTTCGGTATTTTCAACCCCTAAAAACTACCCTTAAAATGCCCCGATTACGCCCATTTTAAATAGGCTTCTTGCGGTGGTAGATTTCAACACGTGGACCAAATTTCGTTAAAATCAATTAACTCTTTCGAAAGTTATTGCCCGCACACACACACACACATATATATATATATATATATATATATATATATATATATATATATATATATATATATATATATATATATATATACATATATATATATAAACATTTTCAAAAATGGTGCCAAAGTGTTTAGGAGGTTATGAAACGTCGAGAAATTTTGGTCCGACCCCTAGGTCCCGCCATCCGACCAACGCCAATAATGTATGTTGCTTTATGGCAAATACACTAAAAACAAACAAAATCATTTTATCATTGTTGACCTGACCTAAGAGCTTTTCGCGAGGTTTTTAAATTGTGATTTTTTATGCACATATATCTCGCGACAAGCTTTTAGGTCAGGTCAACAATGATGAAATTATTTTATTTGTTTGAATGTTTATTTTCTTCGTTTTAGTACATTTTAATAAAAGCTTGCTTTCTGATATTTGTTAATTAAAGTTTTTTGTCCATCTCTTTTCATCACTATATTCTTTTTTTTTTTTTGCTTATACTATTACCTACTATAAAAAAGATTATTGAGAACGTTTCTTCACAGCCTTGTGTCGGGTTTCATCGGAACTGTTCGGCATTGCTCGGAGAAGTACAAATAGAGCAACCGGACATGTTCTTGAAATATAACGCGATTTGTTTAGTAATTAAAAAAAATTAATAAATATATCAGAGGGCTAACATGAGTCAAGTGAACTTGAATCAAGTAAATAATGTAAATTCCGTATTATAGGTACCGGGTGCACGAACCGTCCTCGTCACAAAGTCCTTTCAACCCTGCCATCGCATATATAGAATATAATATTGTATGCGGGGGTTCCAATAGACTTGGTGACCTTTCAGAGGTTATATCGGCCAGAAGATATTAGATAAAACGTCAAAACAACATTTTCCTTTATACATATATATTATATAAGCGTATACCACGCGTAGCGTGCTATGTATGTGTGTGTGGGTGTATGTCTGTGTGTGTGTTCGCTTACAATTTGTGGTCTTGTATCACATGCAATGCCTGACGAACGACATGGAATTCTAATTTCGTGTTTAACATTGCAGATCTGTGTCCACAAGGAAAAATAACCTATGCTAAATTTTTTGGTAATTTCATTGTACCCTCGTACACATTTTTTAAAAGCTCTCTTAAGGCTGTCGGAACGCTCTGAATTTAAGCCAAAAATAGAGCTTCGGCTGTCAACTGATTGTAGACTTATTCGTCAACATTCTGCAAAAATTCTTTCTCTATAAGGAAGATAAAGGACAAATCTAGGTCTCTAATGGACTACTTTTGTAATTTATGTACGATTTACTAGAAAAAAGTTGGTATTAATTGTACCAAAAAAACACACGTTTTCAATGTCACCCTATGACCTTATTCGAAATTATTTCACAAAACTGTTCCATCACAAACCTAAAGTGTCTCTTCCTTTTTCGGAAAAGTTTTTTAAATCTTCAAAATATTTCCAAAAATTAGAGTAATCAATTGACAGCGGCACCCTTGCAATAACATTTTTTAGCCTCGTAGTGGGCACCAGCCAAAAATTGAAACGTGCAGATGATTTGAGCGAGACAGAGCTAAAGAAGGTCACACCCACAATATGTCTTTTGCCTACCTCGCCCCTTACCGCTGGGTCTCAGCACAAACAAAATTCAGAGCGTTCCGACAGCCTTAGATAAGTGTAGAAATATATTTAATTTATAGTATGTAAACGAATGTTAATCAGTATTGTACTATGAATTGTGTAATGGTTTACGTTATGTAAGCAGCGTACATTGATATTGTAAAGATTGTGAGCGGATGCGGTAACATTCTGTGTCGAGACGGAATAGAGTTCACATTGATTGTATTTCTGAATCGAATATACTTTATTTAACAATTGAATACGTGTTCATCTATTGACTTCATCATTTTATATTCCTACATAATAATAATAATAATAATGCGTTTAACGTCCGTTTCTCGACTTTATATCATAACAGACGCCATTCGCACCATTACTATTTTCCATCTACCACAGTTCCCGTTATTTTTCTACATTTTTAAAGCTTCAACTTATGTAATAGCAATGGGCGAATGAAGGAAATATAGGAAATTAGGATAAGGTAGGCAATTTTTAAGTATTCGGCAATGGCCTCAAATAAGGAACCATCTCGAAATTTATCTGGAATTAATTGAGGGAAACCATGGAAAACCTCAATCAAGATGGCCGGTACAGGAATTACCGTTTCTCGGCGAGAGGCAGTAGAAAAAAGTCCCAGCCACATCTGCCCCCGCCGGGATTCGAACCCGGACCTCCCGAATGCGAGTCTAGTGCTGTCACCACTACTCTACCCAGCTCGGTTTATATTCCTACATATATAGCTCTGAACTTATGATCAGTTGGACGTGTGTGTGTTGGCAGTTACTCATGTTTTGGATATCTCTAATTTCAATGAAAAATCCCATTCAATCTTTGATGTTAATGCTTACAAAATAAACCAGAGATATGTACAATTTTTCCCATATGCTCTTTAGCTAAGTTTTCGTAGTTTATTTGATCTAAATAAACGATTTAAAACAAATAAAAACGGAAAAGTTTTACACTTTGTGTACAAAAAAAATTAATTTTAAAAAAGTATTCCTTCCCGTAATTCGAAATGGCGTGACGTTCTGAAATAAATATTTACAAATATCACGTTTTCTTTATTCAATTTTACGGCAAAATATATTTTTTTAATTTTTAAGCAGCAAATCGAATTTTGCAAAGCTTGTACTCGGACCGGTCAGCTAGTTTCCATAATACTATTGTCATTGAAATTACACATGTGAGCAAAAATCGGTTACCGGGAAGTGAGTGAAAATTCAAAAGTGCAATTTGCACCCGGATGAAGTTAGGTCGGTCCGCTAGTTATCATAATATTGTATTGTCGCCAGAACTATACATGTGGGCAAAATTTCGACTCCATCGGATATCGGGATATAGATGAAAAATCGTTTGCAAAATTTGTACCAAACAAACAGGACCTGAAACAAATAGGTAGACAAAAAAGCGAGCTAATAAAACGTGCTAAAAAACGGCTTAACAGTGTTGGATCACTTTCACACAGTTTGTGTTGAGATCCAGCGGTAAGAGGCAAGGTAGGCAAAAGACATCCTTACACAAATTAATTGAAACCGTGGAAGTTGAAGGCTGTTGCACAGGCAACAGCAGCAGTTCTCAACTGAGCCTGACTGTCGCTTATGGACGCGTTCAGAGAATCATAGCCTTTACCAAAGCGCTTAACAGTGTTTGATCTCTTTCACACAGTTTATGCTGAGACCCAGCGGTAAGAGGCGAGGTAGGTAAAAGACATAATATGGGTGTGACCTTCTTTAGCTCTGTCTCGCTCAAATCATCCGCCCGTTTCAATTTTTGGCTAGTGTCAACTACGAGGCTAAAAAATGTTGTTGCAAGGGTGCCGCTGTCAATTGATTACTCTAATTTTTGGAAATATTTTGAAGATTTAAAAAACTTTTCCGAAAAAGGAAGAGTCACTTTAGGTTTGTGATGGAACAGTTTGTGAAATAAGTACGAATAAGGTCATTGAAAACGTGTGTTTTTTGGCACAATTAATGCCAACTTTTTTCTAGTAAATCGTACATAAATTACAAAAGTAGTCCATTAGAGACCTAGATGTGTCCTTTAATCTCTATTTTGAGTTTAAATTCAGAGCGTTCCGACAGCCTTAAGGCAATTTCACACGTCTAGCTTAAACATAAGCCACTTTGTTCTGGGACCATAGATATGTAGGAACGTTACATAAGTACCATATAGTACCTTACATAATACATTTCAACTCTACTAATATCCTAGAGACCGCGTATTGCAAATTACTTATAATAGAACCTTAAGTAGTGAGTCGGTAAATACAGAATGTCAAATTGTGGAATATTGGGTTTGTTTTGCATACGAATAGAAACAGATTATATTTTAAAGGAAATCAAATACTGAAACTATTTGATGACATTTTTATACAGTGGACCCCCGGTAATCCGACAAACATTTTGCAAGGCAGTGTCGAACTATCGAATTTGTCGGATTATGCCTAAGACTCTCTATAGTCCGAAATTTTTTACAAAAGAATACCTTGTAATCCGACAAATTACAGATCCAATGATAAGATTTTATATGTTATATATATGTACTCTGAACTTGTTCAATCATGCATTAGCGAAGATTGTCAAAAAATATTCATTAATAAATAATAGACCATGTCGGATTACAGGGGGTGCCGGATTAGACAGGGGCCGGATTACCGCGGGTCCACTGTATTTGAAATGTAAGCTCCGTTTTCTTTCGATAGTTAGTCTAAGGTGTCCGATCTCTCAGATTGTAAAATATGCTCTCTGTAAATTTCACTAAATTTGGCTTGCTGCCTAAACATTTCATAAAACATATATTTGTGTAGTATATATTGAATATAAAAATATGATATTCGTCAATATTTTTTTACAATTCGTCACGAGATTTCAAATTACGGCAAGGCAAATTAACATTTTGAGGTTTTTTTTTTTACACACTTATGTTAAAAATACTAACAAATTTGGCTCGCCTGATATATTTTTTTTATTTTTTCTATATAAAACTTTCTCGTTTTTATCTGATTTTAAAACGTTTATTTAGGTCATGTAGGAAGAATGGTCCATGGATTTATTTAAAAAAAGGCTCATTTTGAACGCTCTTTTTAATTATGCTTGCGTATGAACAGTTTTACCAAAACCAGTAACTAAATTAAAAAAAATGCCGAGAATGTACCCTATTCGAAATGATTTCGAAATATTGATTTCACATGTAAATAGTTTCTACTAAAAATTGTCTATATTTCCTGTTTTCCAACAAACTTTAACTCATTTTCCAAAAAAATAATGTTTAATTCCTGTTCGTGAAAGATAAATCATTTTTACAATTTTAAACCTATTTTTACTCAACACTGTATAAAAGAAACATTAGGTCTTTTCTTTCAAAAGTTTTTATAGCAACAAACCATATTGCCATAGACCCTAATGTACTATGAGTACTGGGTGTACCAGAAAACTTTCGACATATAAATTTAAAAAAATGTGCAAATACTCCAGAAATTGAGTAATGGAAGGACTTGGATGTCGGGTCAACCCGTACATATGAACCAAAGTTCAGATATTGAAAAATAATAAAATAAAAATATTTTTTTGCAGATTCCCTATACCTCTATACCTGTTTTTCATGCGTGTATAACGGTCGCAGAATCACCCATTTAACACTAGTGCATAAAGTAAAACAAATGTTGGCGATATAATCAATCCAACTTTTCATAAACCAATTATATACGTAGCTAAATAAGTAGTTTATGAAAATTCTTGTTGAATTGATTAGATCGCCTACGTTTAGTGATGTAAAATTACCGGTTATTTATAGTAGTAACCATTTGATCGGATAATTTACCGTTTAATTAATCGGTTATCTCTAAGATAAAATAGCGGCGTCCGGTTTTTCTTTCTCAGAACAACAAAACACGAAACAATAGAGCAGTTCCAACAATAGAATCGAAGGAACTAATTAAATAATATATTTGTATAATTTATATTTATATGTTAGTGATAAAATTAAAATCTCGACCCGAAATTACAAACGTGCGCAAACTTTCTGCGCAACCTTGTATAAGAATTGGATTTTTTAATGAATTTTTCTTTTTACATAAATGGAAAAATCACATACAAGTCTTATAGCGAAACTACTTTTATTATTTTGTTTAATTTCATAATGAAAAAGTTATATTTGTTTTAAAAATAATGTTTAAGCCATAGGTTTAAGCTAAGATCCGATAACGCGCCAAAAACCTCTCTGACGTCAAAATGGCCCTGGTTGCCATGGTTACTTTGATAGCATGTATAATAAAACATACACAAATACACGACTTTTATCATTTTGACGTCACAAACATTCCTGGTATGTTTTGTAGTGACGTGATATCTTATGAAGTTTTATACATTTTAATTAATTTGTTACTAATTACCTATGACTTATTTTTTTTTTCTTTTCTTTCGCCAATATTATTTACGATATACTTATTATTTAAAAAATAAAAAAATGAGTAGTTTTTTTTTATTCAAATACTCAATTATAAATAGCCGCCATCATTTTAAAATAAATTACCGCAGTTTAATCGGATATTTATCCGTTAAATAACTGGTAAATTATTTTCTACATCATTACCTACGTTTGTTTCACTTACGTACTGGTGTTGAATGTGTCATTTTATTACCGCTATGCACGCATGAAAAGCAACTACAATTTTGAGTTGAGTTGAGCGGGGGAAGAAAAATTCTTTAGTCGTAGAACGGTTTAGAAATCCCCCCTCCTTTACTTAATATAAGAAAAGTGAAAAATAATTTTTGGACAAAACGGTTTAGGAGTCCTCACTTTAATTTTTGGACAGAACGGTTTAGGAATCCCCCCTCGTCTACTTAATATAAAAAAGTGAAACATAATTTTTGCATAAAACGGTTTAGGAGTCCCCACTCTTATTTTTGGACGAAACAGTTTGGAAGTGCCCCCCTTTTGGTCTACGTAATATAATAAAAAAATTGAAAAATAATTTTTGGACAAAACAGCTAGGTATCCTTCCTCTATTTTTTTGGAGAGAACGATTTTAATAGGAGTCCTCACTTTAATTTTTGGACAGAACGGTTTAGAAGTTCCTCTTCTAATTTTTAGACAGAAATTTTTAGACAAAACGGGTTAGGAGTTCCCCTCTAATTTTTGGTCAGAACGGTTTAGAGGTATTCTTTCTTTCCTTTCTTTTTCGTAATGCGTAACACGTCACAAGAAATGTCAAGCAGATACCCTCGCTGAAGAAACTTTACTTCAAAAATATGTAACATTCGTATACACCCTGTACACAAGTGGAGATGGCGATGATGACACTTTGGGCAGATGTCCAATAAAGTTTTAAACAGCTACCCGTTTTCATAGCAAATAACTGCTTAAATATGCACGGCCGTTGCAGTTTTATGTTCACAATCGTATCTCAACTCGTTAGATCCACATCTCCCAACTACGGCCTCAACTCCTTCTCCCCTCCGCCCAGTCCCCATTCTCTTCGACTCGTCTGCTATTTACACCGAAATTGTAAAGTTTCTCTTCACACTTTCGCATCAAGGATCGGAAAAATCCTAAACCCTCTATTTTTTGTCTTCTTGTATTATTAATCCTCACAAAAAACATTTGCAACGTAAATTTGGAGTTAGTGAATGAGACGAGAATAGCAGATATCAAGTTTAGAGACTGTAATAAGAGTAAAATTAATAGAACGAACTCAGCGATCGACGACACAAAATAATCAATGTTTTACGAAACAGTGATTTTATTTTTCGTCGTCAATGAGTTCGTTCTATTAATCTTATTCTTATTACACTCTCTAAGCTTGATATTTGCTATTTTTGTCGCACTCACTAACTTCAAATTTACGTTATAAATGTTTCTTTTTAGTGTATTCGCCATATTATGGCAACATATACTATTGGCGACCTAGGGGTCGGACCAAAATTTCTCGACGTTTCATAACCTCCTAAACACTTTGGCACCATTTTTAAAAATGTTTATATATATATATATATATATATATATATATATATATATATATATATATACGTATATATACGTATATATATATGTGTGCGAGCAATAACTTCCGAAAGAGTTAATTGATTTCAAGTAAATTTGGCCCACGTGTTAAAATCCATCACCGCACGAAGCCTATTTAAAATGGGCCTAATCGGGCCATTTTAAGGGTAGTTTTTAGGGGTTGAAAAATGTTTTTGGGCCCTAAAATACCGAAAAAATTCTCCGAATCGTTTCAAAATTGAAATTTAACCCTCTGACAGTAATTAAAATGTGTCCCTAAAATTTTAATAAAATCGACCTTACAGGACCGGATTTAAAAATTTTAAGAAAGACTAGTTTGCAGATAGTGAATTATTTACTGAAAGGTGTATATAATTTGGTATAGAGGTTCGATTGATAATAATAATGCAATTAAGAAAAAAAAAAGTTATTTTAAGGGGTGTATTAAGCAGTCAAATTTTTTATTTTACCAAAAAACCAAGTTAAATTCGCACAATAAAGCCGAACTGCCTGTATTAGCAAATACACTATATTGTCGGCAGGGTTTTGGCACTGCGACCCGGGTTTTTTTTTTTTTTTTGAGGATAACACTGATTTTTGTTTTATTTGTGTAATATACAATATTTGTATTTTTTTTAATAATAATTGCCCGTCTTTGTAAAATATAAAAAAAAGATTGTTAATGTTCATAGGTATTTGGATTGACAAGACTTGTATATTTAAAAATAATTCTTTAATATTTTCATACAACGTTTCGTCTCTCTCGAGACTTCTTCAGGTACTCATTATGTTTATGTTAAATTTTGAATTTGAATAATTCGTTATTGAGTACCTGAAGAAGTCTCGAGAGAGACGAAACGTTGTATGAGAATATTAAAGAATTATTTTTAATTCTTTAATTAATTTAATTCAATCCAAATACCTATGAACATTAACAATCATTTAGTAATATGGATATGAATATAGTAAATCATAAAAAAAAGAATTCGTCTGTTTTGTTCTATGATGATAATATGTAAAAATGAGCACTGTGCTGTCATCTCTCGGTGTAAAACTGAAAAGTCAAAATGTGTTTGTATTGTTGTAAATAAGACGTTTTAGTAGATGGTATAAACGTGTGAGACGAGCTCCTTTTTCCGTTCGATTCAGTACTTCCCAAAGAATTATAGGGCGAAAATTAGTGTTCTCTTTGTTACTTGATTACGCTTAAGGTCGACAACCGATTTGACTGAAATGTTACAAGAGTCTCAATTTGTTCCTCGCCACCTAGATATATTGAACTTTTTTAAACCGATATTAACGCGAGCGAAGACGCGGGGTAAAGTTAAATAAATATATGTCACATGACAGACAAAATCTAGAGATTATCGCTTTAATATTGTCAGTAATTTTGTTTGTCTCATTAAAAATACCATTAGAAAATTTTAATATATTGTATATGCAAAAAGGGTTTATTTAATTAATTATTATGCATATAATATTTTAATTAAAAGTAAACAAAGACATCTCTCGTTTCTCTTTAAAGTTGCTTAATGCCGATATTTTCTTTCGAATCAAATTAAAATTTAATTGCTTTATTGATTTTCAAGACATTTTTAACTCTTCGGTAGATACATCGGTTACTCAGAAATCTGTTTCTCTCAACTAACCTCTGGACTATCTATTTACAGAAAGATTAAAAATTCGTCTTTAGCAAGAATTTTTAAAGCACTATCTTTCAATTAGCGTATCGTTTATTCCTCTAATAAATGGACGTTAATATTTAAAAAAAATGGGCAAGTACTTACAGTAGTCGCCAATGATGTGTAACATATTTATTTCACACTGTATTTATAAAAGCACGGTTGACAGCTGTGACTTCATAACCTCCATTTTTGAAAGAATACGATATCACATAATATACGCAACTAACGTTCGATTCGTATAATTTAAAACAGCTGTGTCTTCTTTCTCTTTCTCCCATTTCCTCTCCCTTTAATACGTTCAACACATGCGCCAACTGTAAGCCTCACTAAAATCATATTATACTAAATTGAATAATTGAAATAGCGCGCTTTTCTCACTTTCTTAACTTATTTCCGCTTCACAAAAATACTGCCCATACCGAGAACTAAGATGTTACTCATCAAAAATTTCCCTACGTTAACTAAAAGTAATTGCTTCGGAATGTATTAATTTATAGTTAATTCTTCATTTAAATTGTGTCGGTATATATTATTTTTCAAAGGTGTTTTTTGTCGGTAGGAAATATCTCCCTTAATACCGTATCAAAATTAATGTTTGATACGCTATTTTGGAAATTATTTTTCTCTCTAATAAGGAAAACTAAGTTAATATCTTAAAATCAACGTTTTCATTAAAAAAATACAGTTTAAATAACAATATCATTACAGAAAATAACATTCAGAAAAAACAAACGTCATAATCTGGTGGCAATCTCTTTATTTTAACAGTTGTCGGTAATATTACATGACGTAGTGGCGCTGAAGTCTCTAAGTAGAATAGAAAAAAATTATTACCACCCTAACGGTGCAAAGTGTTTGAACGAGTCCGATAGTCTTAGCTAAATAACGGATGAGTGTTTAAAAATGTCGAATCTTAAACTACAGACGTAATTCTTATGAACCTAAATTAAATACCTACTACACTGCAATAAAATCTTTTCTAATTTTTTACGTATTTCATTTATTTATTATAGCTAGTTCATCCCTAGAAATAAGTTACGATGTTAAGCAGTACCTATATATGTATCCTGCTCTACACGAAGCAATAATATCGTCTCATGATGCTAGTGCGATAGTACTTTATTGTATATTAAGTTAGTATTTTATTTGATTGCATCAATTAAACTTGATTATGCGTAATTACATTGTACATTACATAACTGTTGACTTATAAACTATTTGAAGACAGCTTGATGTAATCGTTAGCTCGCTGGCCTTTGAATCAAACTGTCATGGGTTCGAATCCCACATTCGCTATTGACGTTAATAACATCAGTTGTCGAGCGTCTACAATAAACTTGAAAAATATAGAAAATACATGCTCGAATTTTCAAAAGATGCCTGGTATAAACAATTTGGTATTTATTGATTAATCTAGACCAGCCATACTCAAACTATGCTCCGCGGAGCCCTGGGGATGTCACAAGCCTACTTACCCCGCCCTCTTTCCCAACTCGCCTTGTCACACCTTCAACAATGCTAACGCTCAACCTTTCTAGTAGCCTTGGATTTCTTTGACATAATATATGCCACTAAAGTAGAGTTGTGTAACTCAGATCTGAACCGGTTCAAAGAGCCGACTCCGACAGAAGATCGGTGAGAGCCGACTCACTTTTTTTTGAGCCGACGGATCAACGGATCCGCGTAACTAAGTGAAACACAACACACAGAAGCACATTTTACACTTACGTATCAGTTCTTGCTTTGATGCATCTGTCAGCTCAAATGACTCATGCATCACATGTTTGGCTATGCATTCTTGATTCTATACAGGTCGTGATATGATTGACTGAACTATGGTAGCTCAGTGGCAGACTGCAGTAACATATTCAGAACTCGGCTCTTTTTGAACCGGCTCAGTGAGTCGGCTCACATACGGGATCCAGATGCAAAGATGCAGATCACAAAAGAAACCCGTTTTTCCCATCTCTACACTAAAGTGAATAAGCGCAGTAACCGTTGCCCTTCGATCATTTGATACGTCCTTCGGAACGATGCAACATCTGCTCTACTAACCTTGGAACACAATTGTCAAAAGTGACTGTGTAAAATAAATTAATTAATTTCACAAAAAAATGTGATTTTTTCTTGCCTAATCCTTATCATGTATATTTAACTGTATAGCAAGAAGCTTGTGAAGAATCTGGTAAATCCGTTGCTACTTCTCCTTCTAAATCGTAGCTAAAATTGTGATTTCCTTCTATCAATCTTCATCAAGTACTATGTGAAACGGTCAAGTCTAAGAGCTAGTGACGAATTTGCTTTAACGTCAATCCGTTTCTAGCTCTTACATTATCTTCGCCAAGAAACAGATTTACTTTAAGGTAAATCGGTTTCTAGCTCTTATTAGACTATCTTAGCCAAAAAACACTGGCTGGATTATAATAGAAACGTAAGTTAAAATTTATCGAGATAAGAGCCACATACAAAGAGAGAACTGTATTAATTAAACGACCAGTTTTCGAAATTATTTGCGAAATATAAAACTTAACTATAGACATATAAACATAACTGTGCTTGTTTAGTTAATGTTGAAAAATGAGAACATATAAAGTGTTTAAAATTATTGTTTTCATAAGAGCATAATAGGCTAATAAAGTTTTGCAAGGGCCTTAAAAACTCGTTATCTCTAGTGCCTTTTGTTTATGAATGTCGTTTGGTAAAGGTATTTTATTTCAGAAAATTACATGCAATTCGTTTTATACAGTGCATTACTTCTTATAAAGATGCATTATTCTCATTTAATAATGCCATCTGCAATTCATAACCCGAACGAAACAAAAAATGTACTCTATTTTACAGTACGCATGTGCGTTAAAAGGTTAATAATAAATTGAAAATATGAATTAGTACTAAGCTCAGACAATCATGGCAGTTGGTGGTCTTAAAGAGCTCCTCTTCCATTTAAACGACGTTTGACAACCGAAATACTAAGCAAAACGCTTTTATTTGATGAAAAACCGCATCAACTTTCAAATATGGTACCAGACGCCATTTTAAAAATTATAAATGGCACATAGGGTCAGATAATGATTCTTTTGAAAAGTTTTTTTTATCTAAACAACTATAGAACATGTACTTAATTTAACACGGCTGCATTTTGTAGTTTTTATGGTAGGACCGGTCCTAAATATTTTTTTTACTCGACTTTTCGAGTACTCGCACACTCGTTGACCAGATTACGTTAGTTCTGAAACTACGATGGCAGCCTCAGTTTTTTTACAGATTTGCGCATTTTAGTCGGAACAATTCAACCGATTTTCTTCTATCATTTTTTTTATCTGTGCCTTTGATTCAGTGAACCAGCATTAAAGAGCACTGCAGTAAATGAAAATGTCTGCAGTTGGCGCACTTGTTTCGTATGACAGAGATTATTCTGTCTTCGTCTTCTTGTCTCTTTTCTATGCAAGATCTTTTCCAGCATACTTATTGTGTGTTCACAGGTATGGCGACTATACCGTGTGTTTAAATACATTTTTTAAAGAATTTTTTTGAATAAAATATTATAGACAACAATGGTTTTCAAAATAAAAATATACCAGTTAGCAAGTAGAATTCGCCCGTCCAGTGTCCCATACTTATGCTCGTTTTCTGGTACAATTTTCAACGCTAAATCTATGTTTAGGATGGTTAAATGTACTTGCAAGTCATCTTAGAAACTCAGCTTTAATACATTGCTCGACTCATATAGGGAATCAGATAGAAAACTGGATATTTTTGTAATTTTCAAAACGATGTCTTATCGTGAAAAAAGATCGGATTTAAAAAAAAAAATCTAAACGTATATCTACTTTCTAGTTTCTGAATCAAAAGATCAAAGAATTTTATCATCTTTTACCAAACATCATGTATCAGCTGCCAAAGTCAAAGTGGAATTCTTGCCTTTAAAAGCTCATAACTACTGAAGAAATGATCCCACGACAATTTTCGAAAAAGAATTAGAAAGTTGAGAATGTCCTCTTTAAAATTCAATTATTCAATTTTTTCCTGAAATGTTTTGTGTCGGAATTATCGTTTTAAAATGTTAAAAACAAATTTATGTCACTTTTAACTAATCGCTATTTTATTCAAAGTGGTGCAATTATTAATGTTTTTACATTTTCCTTCTCATCGGATAATCATTAAAAACCGTGACAAATTGCAAATTGTTTCAATTTTTTTTCTTTGTGTCCACGAATGTTGGTCGCACAGATTTATGTTTGACAAGTGTGCCCGGTCCTTTACAAAGTCTGACTATCAGGGATCCGTTTTTTATACCACTTTGGATCTCTAAAGTCTTAACGACATTACAGTCAACGCCCAAATACATTGAATATATGTACTTAAAAAATAATCTTTTTGGAACATCCGTTATACGTACGTCATCTTACAGACAGACACTCTGCTGTATTACAACACCTACACCACAAAAACTACATTAAAAACTTTTTTAAAACTTCACTTTTGTGTGTAGTCTCTGCGATATTAATATTATATGAATATGCCTTTCGGAAAAAAAATCTGTATATTATTTATTTATATATTGATTCATAACATCTCTCAGAAGGATAATTTTAAGATGAAATCTTTAAACCTCCATACATACATACATACAATTACTATTTTATTAATTTTCTATCTAATGTTTGAAATAGATAACAGGACTTTATATATGATATACTGCGGCTCTGAAATAATAGAGAATGAGTCATCATAATAGTACGGTTCGTTTAATGAAACGGCGTGGCAACGAAACGATGTAAAGTATGTCCATTCCATGCATAAAAACTGTGCCGCATATATTATACTGTGAAGTATAAGTCTAATGAATCACTGTTTAGAACTGAAATATAGTACAGTGTATTTTTGATGTAAAACTTATTTTGGCACCGTAAGTTGTACCCAAAAAATTGTCAAAATTCATTAAAAAAAACTGTCAAAATTTACTTCGAAAAATGGTTAAAAGTCTTCAAAAAATGGTTACGTCATCCAAAAATAATAAAAAATCATCAAAAAATTGTCAAAAATCACCCAAAAAAATGTCAAATTTCATCGAAATAATTGTCAAAATTCACCCTAAAAATAATAATCATTAACATTAATATCACTATATGATAAGTGCTCCACGTTAATAAAAAACTATTAAAAATGTATGATTATAACTCAATTGTTGTGAACTCTTCACATTTGATGCCTAGGACGTAAGCTCTATTAAGCTCCACACCCACTGAAACGGATCGGATCGACAGCTTTGAGATACATTACGCTAAATAAGTTCCCATGCACTATTACAGGAAAATCGGGTCGGATCAACTCGGCAGCCTATCAATTAGTGATGAGGAAAGCAAGACCCAGACCAATACTCAAATAGTCTTGGTCTTGCTTATTCAGTCTCGGTCATGGTCTTGGGTATTCAGCCTCGATCATGGTCTTGGGTAATCAGTCTTGGACCTGTTACTTACGTCTTTTTCATAAACACTATGATCGTCCAGGTTTCTTTGAGGCATAAATTGGAAAGTTATAAGAAATATTCTCATGTTTCTTATTTCGAACTGAAGTTATAATTTTTAGCTTAGTCTTGCACATTTAGTCTTGGTTTTGTTCATTCGCTTTTGGTCTTGATCTTGCCAGTATGGTCTTGGCCAAATCAAGACTGCAAGATCAAGACCGATTTTGCTCATCATTACCACCAATGTGCGTGCTAAGCCGATCTGAGTCAATTCAGTCGGTGTGAACCTTTATCTCTATGTGGATCCGGCCCTGATAGCCGCAATTCACAAACGATATGAATCGAGATCGGTGGTACAGATGCCTACTTGATTGCTATTATAATTTCTTCACAAACAGACCCATTAAGGGTTAACAACAGCTAAGCTGTTATATAATAGAGATGGTTAAAATCGCAGTCGTGTATAATAATACAGCGGCATTAATAATTCGGAACATAAATACGTCATAAACAGATTGGAGGTCTAAGGACTTGAGGTATAACACAAACATCACGGCAATAACTTGTGCCTTTAAGTACATATGATAGTGTTTTGGTATACCTAACAGTACCGTGTCTCGTATACAATAATCGTCGTTTAACACCCCAATCTGCAATGCAAACAGCCCTAGTCTTAATACTTAACTAATACCCAACTCCACCATTCAGTACTAGAGTTGGGTAACTCAGATCTGAACCGGTTCAAAGAGCCGACTCCGACAGAAGATCCGTGAGAGCCGACTCACTTTTTTTTGAGCCGACGGATCAACGGACCCGCATAACTCAGTGAAACACTTAACACACAGAAGCACATTTCACACTTACGTATCAGTTCTTGCTTTGATGCATCTGTCAGCTCAAATGCTAACGCTCAACCTTTCTAGTAGCCTTGGATTTCTTTGACATAATATATGCCACTAAAGTAGAGTTGTGTAACTCAGATCTGAACCGGTTCAAAGAGCCGACTCCGACAGAAGATCCGTGAGAGCCGACTCACTTTTTTTTGAGCCGACGGATCAACGGATCCGCATAACTCAGTGAAACACTTAACACACAGAAGCACATTTTACACTTACGTATCAGTTCTTGCTTTGATGCATCTGTCAGCTCAAATGACTCATGCATCACATGTTTGGCTGTGCATTCTTGATTCTATACAGGTCGTGATATGATTGACTGAACTAGGTAACTCAGTGGCAGACTGCAGTAACATATTCAGAACTCGGCTCTTTTTGAACCGGTTCAGTGAGCCGGCTCACATACGGGATCCAGATGCAAAGATGCAGATCACTAAAAAGACCGTTTTTCCCACCTCTATTCAGTACTTGAGGACTCAACACAGTTTACGCTTTTATTCATCTGGTTTATAGATTCCCTGAGGCAAATGGGGAGCGTTGAGGCAGTCAACAATTTATTTATTATAGATTATAGATGCTCGATAATTTAGGTCATTAGCGTCTGTACACCAAATAACATAATATTTACTTAAAACTAAACGACATCACAAAACATCCATGAACAGTGGTAGGATTCGAACTCACGACAATTCGGCCAAGAAGCCAGCACGCTAATCACTGGACCACACGGTCCTCAGCAGTAAGAAGGGTGACCATGGCGTATCTATATCTAATTAGAAATTTTATAGAATTTGTCCGTGTTGTTCTGTTTTTGTACTCGCCGAGTTTGTGGTTCCAAAGACATTGATTATTTTTGAAATTCTCCAAAAACAGCAGCGTGTTTTGGTCGTTCCACTTGAATACCATTTCCTCACATACACAGACAGAATATATTCACTATCCGGTGTCGTAGTCCAAAGTTCATTCGCTACAAGACGCGAGACAAAATGGCCAAACCCGAGTGAATGTTCTTTCTAAGCTCAGACGTTTCATTTTTCGTTCATTCGGAGTGCGAATTAATCATGCCCAATGCCGATATCTAGCGTTGTTGGATCGGTTCATTAATGAATTAATTCGTCACTATTGTTTCATTATGTGTTCAGACGTTTCACATCGAGTGAAAAATTGTGAATGAAAGACAGAAATGAACAAAAAATGCACCGTATGATATCACCTTAACTGCATACTTCAAAATTTCAATCTTTGTGTCGCCTACTGGCCACGGTAGACAACTCTATCTCTTGAAATTATACGAACTGTCATGCAATGCATAAGAGTTAATAGAAAATAATTAATAAATTATAATTTTTGTATTACAAAACAATTAATCATTTAAATTTTTTCTGCGTCTCTCAACACTGCAGAGTAAAAATACTTACCCTCACAGTTGAGTGACATTTTAACGACTCGGTTATGAAATTCTTTTGAAATTCGCGAAACGCAGTGTGTCAGTTGGTCGGACGACTATTTGCCTTTTTTCCTTTCTCGCTTTTCAACGAGTTTCGTGCTGCTAACTAGTTAAGGTTTAACAAAAACTCACTTGTTTGTATATACCGTAAGCCGCGTTTATATTGGTAAACGTGTTAGTTATTTGTACCACTAACTGACAGGGCAGCCTAAGTAGCCAAATGTAAAGTGTGTGAAAGAGCAATTGTACAAGTGGGTATTGTCCTGCGTGTTTTTGCTTTTTAGTGTATTTGCCATATGGCAACATACACTATTGGCGTTGGTCGGATGGCGGGACCTAGGGGTCGGACCAAAATTTCTCGACGTTTCATAACCTCCTAAACACTTTGGCACCATTTTTAAAAATGTTTATATATATATGTATATATATATATATATATATATATATATATATATATATATATATATAGGTATATATGTGTGCGGGCTATAACTTTCGAAGAAGTTAATTTATTTTAACGAAATTTGGTCCACGTGTTGAAATCCATCACCGCAAGAAGCCTATTTAAAATGGGCGTAATCGGGGCATTTTAAGGGTAGTTTTTAGGGGTTGAAATATGTTTTTGGGCCCCAAAATACCGAAAAAATTCTCAGAATCGTTTCAAAATTGACATTTAACCCTTTAGTAGTAATTAAAAGGTGGCCCTAAAATTTAAATAAAATCGGCCCGACAGGACCGGACTTACAAATTTTATGAAAACACTAGTTTACAAATAGTGAATTATTTACTGAGAGTTGTATATAATTTGGTATAGAGGTTCGATTTATAATAATATTGCAATTAAGAAAAAAAATGTTAATTTAAGGGGTGTATTAAGGAGTAAAATTTTTTATTTTGCCCAAAAACCAACTTAAACTCGCAAAATAAAGCCACACTGCCTGTATAAGCAAATACACTATATTGTCGGCAGGGTTTTGGCACTGCGACCCGGGTTTTTTTTTTGTTAGAGTTGTGACCTTGACTTTTAAAATAAAAAGGTCAACACGGTTGGTACGAGTGAAACTGGCAAGGAAAAATCACTTGCTTTTGTGGACACTAAACTTGCTTTGCAGTCGCTAATGGTCCCAGTTGTCGAGCGTCTATAACCTACAATCTCTCTCTGTTTCTCAATGTAAACGCGCCTTAAAATTGGGTACACTTAACATTACAGACTTTTACTCACGTTCATAGTCGTACTTGTTTTTTACAACTTTTAACATTAAAATTCCTTAACAGTAAGCATAGTATTTTTTTAACAAAACGTAAAAAATAAAAGAAATCTAGTTTTATTTTTTCCAGGTTCTACGAAAAGTTTTTTTTTTTTTTGTTTATTAACAATTTTGTATCGCACGCCTAGGCTAGGAAGAAAACTGTGTTAGCTCAGAAAAGGAAAGGATCATAGAAACAAAAATGAAGATATGTCATTGATAAATAATCTTTTTTTAAGTTCCTGCGCTACCCAGGCTTTCAAAACTTCCACATATTATATTTTTTATTAACCCACGAAACGTTAAAAATAATAAAAAAGCGGCCAAGTACGAGTCGGACTTGCGCACGAAGAGTTCCGTACCATTATCTATAAAAACGGCAAAAAAATCATGTCTGTTGTATAGAAGCCCCACTTAAATATTTATTTATTCTATTTTTTAGTATTTGTTGTTATAGCGACAACAGAAATACGTCATCTGTGAAAATTGCAACTGTCTAACTATCACGGTTCATGAGTTTCAGCCTGGTGACAGACGGACGGACAGCGGAGCCTTAGTAATAGGGTCCCGTTTTACCCTTTGGGTACGGAACCCTAAAAACTACTTTCCTTGTTGTTTTTAAGCTCCCTGCATTACTTGTGCTTATACGATGATACGCCACTGGATCCAAATGAAACTTAAATTTGGATAAATTAATAGTTCCCTAAGGCCTTAAGGACACAAAACAGGACAAATTAAAAGCGGCTGTACTTGAGTGAATAAGTTGTAATATTTCTGCGCTGCAAAGAGGAAATGTGAACGCCAAGAGTTAATAATAGTCCCGCAGCCAACTTCAGGTGTGCTCTAGAGTGATTTATGTGAGTATAGTCACAATTCGCAAAGCGCAACGGAATTTTATGTTGTATTCTTAACATGCCTTTAAACTTTTTCACAACGTACATTTCTTAGTCGTTTTTTTTTTGTAATACATGTATAGCTGATTCTTAGTTTTATTTAGCTCTAAAGAAATTAAAGCTTTGTACAGGCATAATTTTTACCTACATGTAGGAGCGACCAGTAAGGCTTAAGCCCTGGGCCCCCAAGTGTCAAGGGCGCCCAAAAATTTCATTATTATCATAAAGTTATAATACTTTTTCATTTACAATGAGCAATTATCGTACAGTAAAAAAGTTTGTGAATTTTGACAATTTTTGGAGTGAATTTTGATATGTTCTTGGGAGAATTTTTGGGGTGAATTTTGACATGTTTTTTTGGTGAATATTGACTGTTTTGTTGGTGAATACTGACATGTTTTTTGGTTAATTTATAGTATTATTTGTTTGATCAAGTCATCAAGATTCAACTCTAATTTTATTGTTATTAAAATAAACTTTAAATCCTCATTCAAAGATACTGAGCCTAACAGAAAATTGAGTTCTATTGGACTCAAATAATTCCTAGGCCTCGAAAAACCTGGATCCACCTCGGCCTACATTTCCGCAAGTCGAAAAAACAATTCCGATATAAGGTCACATTTAAAACGTAAAGTAATAGTATAGTTTATATCTAGTAGAGTAATGGAGTTTATTTATCACAAGAATTTGATAGAAAACTTTCTTTTACTAAATGCGCCTACGATTTTATATTAGTCTGATCAAAATCCCAGATTGGTGAGCCATAATTATTTCCTAACTTTTAGTACACTATCGGTAGAGCAATAAAACCTGTCAACTTAAAACAGAGGGCTTTTCCCATTTTATACACAGTATATAAAGCAGGTATTATATTATTATGTTCATCAAGGCTTTCCGTTGTGTATTTTGCCCTGTAATACTCAAGATGACAATTTTTTATTTTTATTCAAAATAATCATCACGACGAATTAAAATACCGTCATTCTGGGAATTGTTGATCTCTAGTTGAAAGGACAAAGGACACATTAATTAGGAAAACGTAGTCTTAGAATCAAAATCTACATGTATGCTTTTCTTCAAGGCCGCTTCAAAGTTTGACCAGTAAACCATTTTTTAAGACTTTAAGCGGTGCTATCGAAATAACAGAATATGATTTCAGAAAAACCTCGCGATTTTCAAGATATTAAGTCTTTGTTTATATATATTTTCAAAAACATAAAATTTAGTGAAATTTGAATAGATATCTGAAGATGGCAGGAACTCTGCCAAAACGTTAGAAAATAAAGCAAAAATTAATCTAGAAAGTACTGCTTTTAATTTGATCCTTATATTACGAGGAGTCCTCAACTGTTATACAACATAAGTTTGTATAAAAAAAAAACTTCAAAATGTTAATTGGCCTCCCCGTGAATCGAAATGTCGTGACGTGTTGTAAAGAAATATTGACGAATATCATGTTTTTTATTCAATTTTTAGGACAAAAATTTGATTTTTGACATTTATAAACAAGTCAAATTTTGTGAAGCTTAATGTTTAATCACCGCTAACAAATAATTTTTGCGACCAGAGCATATTTTACAATGTGAGGAATCAGTCAGCTTAAAGCTAAAAGTTGTTTAAAATACTGAATTTTTATACAAAAATACAGATTGCTAGTCAATTGTATATTTATAAAGGAACCGTTTTTGTATTTTCTGTATAGAAAATTCAACAAAGAAAATACCCAACAAGTACAATAAATGAAAGGATGATTCAGTTGGAAAACGAACGTAGAGATATTTATTTTCACGACAGAGTTTTATCTTTAGAGAAGGATAATTTTCCGCTAATTTTGGTTGGCAATTCTATAGCTAAGTTGTTTGTAGCTAACTTTAATTACATCGACTGTTTTTTGTTTTTCGATTACATGAAAATATCTACAAAGTACCCCACGAGACTGATATTCAAATACGGAAAATCACATTAATCTTCCTTGCGATGAAATCTCAAACTTGTTAAGGCTGTCGGAGCGCTCTGAATTTTGTTTGTGCTGAGACCCAGCGGTAAAGGGCGAGGTAGGCAAAAGACATATTGTGGGTGTGACTTTCTTTAGCTCTGTCTCGCTCAAATCATTCGCACGTTTCAATTTTTGACTGGTGCCAACTACGAGGCTAAAAAATGTTATTGCAAAGGTGCCGCTGTCAATAGATTACTCTAATTTTTGGAAATATTTTGAAGATTTAAAAAACTTTTCCGAAAAAGGAAGAGTCACTTTAGGTTTGTGATGGAACAGTTTTGTGAAATAAGTATGAATAAGGTCGTAGTGTGAAATTGAAAACGTGTGTTTTTTTTAGCACAATTAATGCCAACTTTTTTCTAGTAAATCGTATATAAATTACAAAAGTAATCCATTAGAGACCTAGATTTGTTCTTTATTTTCCTTAAAGAGAAATAATAATGCAGAATGTTGACGAATGAGTCTACGATCAGTTGACAGCTGAAGCTCTATTTTTGGACTTAAATTCAGAGCGTTCCGACAGCCTTAAACTACGGTTCCGAAATAGTAGAGAATGAGTCACCACTGTAGAGGAGAAACGATGAAAGGATGTAAAGCATACGTGGCTCATTCATAAAAAACGTCGCCGCTTGTATTACGATACATTGAGAAGTATAAGTGTACGAGTTACTCTCTACTATTTACGAACCATACTATAGCTCATTCTTCCATCGTCACTGCAGTATAGCTAAATTAATTGTCTATCCTGAAATAATGTAACTGTAGTATAAACAATCATTTTAGTTCGAAGTTTTTGACAGAGCCAATGGTACCTTAGAATTGGTATCTAGCCTTCTTTTAAGTATTTAAGTATTTTTGAAAAACATTTTAACGGTAATTAAATGGAAATTTTGAAAAAATATCTATCTAATATAAAAATGATTTGTCGGGAAAAAGTTTGTAATAATTCCGTTTTTTAAAAATATTTTTACGGTTGATGTTCAAACATCAACCGTAAAAATATTTTAAAAAAAACGGAATTAGTACAAACTTTTTAATGAACAATTGTTTAACTCAAATTTATATACATGTGTATTTTAACTTTTATATCTACTTGATCTAAACATTTAATAGTTATAAAGCTTGAAAAAGTCCCAAAACGGGACGAAACGTCGCTATAAATAACAAATAAGTGTTTACTTAAAAAGTCCTTTTTCCCGACAAATCATTTTTATATTAGATAGATATTTTTTCAAAATTTCCATTTAATTACCGTTAAAATGTTTTTCAAAAATACTTAAATACTTAAAAGAAGGCTAGATACCAATTCTAAGGTACCATTGGCTCTGTCAAAAACTTCGAACTAAAATGATTGTTTATACTACAGTTACATTATTTCAGGATAGACAATTAATTTAGCTATACTGCAGTGACGATGGAAGAATGAGCTATAGTATGGTTCGTAAATAGTAGAGAGTAACTCGTACACTTATACTTTGATTGCTCAATAGATTGAATATAAAAGTAAAAATCAAAATCAATGTAAAAGCCAAAAAGTTTGTAGAAAAAATATTTGGAGTTAATATTTTTTAAGTATTATTCATAATACAAAAATTGGTTTTGAATCACGCCGAATAAGTATAATTTCAAACGATCACCCACGTCTTTTTAATTATAATTAAAAAATATGTATAATCGACATTTTTCATTTAAGGTAGTTGTCGTGGTTAAGGCACACCGTCAGAACATTCCTAATTTTTGTATACTTATTAAGGACATGATAATTTGAAGTCGATCGACCGTATATAATCCGAGATAAATTCAATTAAAAATAGGATAATTAACATTCATTGTATACGATCTCTGTAGTTCTGAACCAGTTTCTTATTTATAAAAAAAGAACTAAATGTCAGAAACTTTCAAAAAACTGACAGTCTTTCAATGCAGTTGTTATGAGTTTAAAAAAAATAAGAACATTTTTTTGACCGTCTAATTATTTATAAATAACGGTTTAAAGTTCAACAATATATAAAAGTATACATGCATATTAATACTATATGGGTTACGTTTTCACGGGTACAGTCTTGCGTACAAATTATGGATCACTTAGCTACAAGCTAGTATACTTTTGTGGCGCGTATAATCTATAACTTTTTGACAATGTTGTACCACGACAACTACCTTAATTACCATTAAATTTTTCTTTCATTTCTGGGTTGTGATTTTGGCGCTCTAAGCATCAGTTGTTTACTTTGCTTATTGGCAAATTGTGTATTGACTGTTCAAAATAATGTCAAGCTTCAATATACGGGACGACCCAATTGACATCATCAAAGCGCTATTATGCTCACCGATCTCCTATTTCGTTCGAAAAATATAACACCCGGTAATTTAAATAAGAAATATATATGTATGCGTTATATTATTGTGCAAGTTGAGGGTGGTGTACGGTGTTTATTGTGGAATCGTGTTCCGGATTCGACTTCGAACAAACACAGGCAGGTACTCTTGTTGCCTACATATCGAACATTAAAGCAAAAGCAAAGTTTAATTAATACGCGAACATCGACGTCTGCCGGTAAGATAGAGAAGATATAAACAGTGCAGCCAACATTACCGACCTAACAAAGACAACAGCTATATAAATTACAGTCTAACAATCTGTATATCACTCCATAACAACGCATTTGTTCGTATCTTGTTGTGAGTTACAGCGAACGCGGTCGTTACGTCAAACTAAGATAATAATATAATTATCATGCAATGCATCACGAAGTATTGATATAGATCGGTTCAAACGCAATGTTAAAAAAATGGCTTCGATTTCGTGGATAATTTATAGTTCGTGGGTGGATACGTAGAGTGCACTGGTGTGCGTGGAGGATTCTTAAAACGTTGTAAAATGGCACGTCTTAAACGTCTTAAAGCTCCTAGTTTAGTAGATTTACCAAGTATCGGAATCCATTGCATCTATGTAACTAGGGATGTCGAAAAAATATCGATATATCGTTATTTTTTATTTGATATAGCGATATTTTTTGGGGCGATATTTAATATTTCGATATATCTATTTAAAATTCCGAGTATCGAAAACCGATATTTTTTTCCAGTAGCAACACTTTCAGTGAAGTTTTCGATTTGTCGGAATAATTAAACGGCCATAGTCAGTCGCGGAAGTAGGTACCTACTTCCGCGACTGACTATGGCCGTTTAATTATTCCGACAAATCGAAAACTTCACTGAAAAAGAAACATGTGTTTTTACATATGTTTTTGGAACACTTTTAAGTGCGTTCCAAAAACAACAACAGTGAATAAAGCAAATGTAAAACACGTTTCTTTTTCACCGGATTTTTCGATATTTTCGGAATAATAAACAGTCAAAATGTCTATTCGTGCAATATTTCATTTCATTTCTACAACATCTAGAATATTTTTAATTATTTCTATTTGCACCTCAATTCATGCTATACCAACAATTTTCTGTCGAATGTCACCTCTGGCACGCATTTCATACGTTCACCATCCGTTGTTCGATTAATCTCTAAAATTATCTGCTCCTAAATGTATTAGGCATTTAATTAATAAACAAAAAAATTTTTACCGTTGTTTTTGATTTCAGATAAATATTTATTAGTTGATTTATTAGAAATAATGTCCGTTTATTGCTATTTGAGATTATATTAAGGTAGCCAATATATGTATACTAAATTTCTTCGAGTGCCAACTCTTTCGAATTGGACCGATGTATCGATATTTTTAAAAAAATATATCGATACCGATATCGATACTTTTTGGCACTTCCGACATCACATGTAACATTATACTAAGTCATCCAAAAGGGACTGTCGGATGTTAAATTTTAATATATTATGAACGAGGCATTTTTTTTTCTATCTACCACTTCATTTGACAAATAGAAGGTAGAACAATTTTTACCACGAAGGGAATTACACTTCAACAACGCATTTTTATATTGCAAACTTATTATGAAAATCAACGTTCTAAAAACTGTAGAACCTGATTCTGCAATAAAAATGGGGGTTTCCACTTAAAATTTTAAAATTGCACCCCGTCTCACCCACTGGGCGGGGGTTTAAACGTGGTATCAATAATTAGCTTTTTGAAAAATATTTGACACGTGTTTTTTCATTTTTCTGTCTGATGCCAATTGTCCGAGTTATTCGTCTTTTAATTTTTCGCGATGGCCGCGACATCTGTCCCGAATCGAAAAAAATAGCCTAAGTAAAACTTACGTAATTTTCATCGTAGAATCCGATTCTGCAATAAAAAATAGGGGTTTCCATTTAAAATTTTAAAGTTAACTCCCGCCCCACCCACTAGGGGGGAGGTAGAGAAACAAGAATGGTGCCGTTCGATAGCTTATAAAAAAATATTTGACACGTATTTTTTCTTTTTTTTATTTGATGCGCTGTCTTCGAGATTTTTTACCGTTCCGATACTTGATCGGTCAAACGGTGTCGGAGTCTATTAATCTCAAATAGATTTAATACCAATGCCCATTTTTAAATAATATGGATCTCCATAAAAGCGCTTTTATTTTAACACGATAATATATAGCTTAAGTCCATCCTAAAGATCTACTCTAAATATTGGTGAAATAATTTTTGAAATCGGATGAGTAGTTTCGGAGATTATCCTCCTACATCCAAACTTACAAACTTTACCTCTTTATAATATTAGTATAGAAGAACCTATAGATTAGCAAAGATGTACTAAAATGTTATACATAATATATAAAATAATTTTAATTGTATTTTTAACAATATTTCAATAATAAAAATATATTAAGAGTCAGTATTAATGACCTTAGTTAAAAGCAAATTTATTAAAAACATTTTTAATTAAAATATTTAAAATATTTTTAAATGGTTATTTTTCTCCCTTACTTCATTCCGTTGTTATTTTAAAAAATCAGTATTTAATTTACTAAATATAATTTGAAGCCAGTATTTTTGATGGAAAAGGTTTCTCTCGAAATTGAGGATGAGGAACTTATTAAGTATTTCGTTTTTGTAAAAATGAGCCGCGTCATTTAATTAAAATCGATTATATTAAAGTTAATGAAGCGGAAAGTTATTTACTTTTGTAAGCCAATAAAAAATAAAAGCGTTTTATACATATAGCAATAACGCTTACTTGCGGCTCCTCTCGCGTTAACGTTGAATACTAATTTACAGAAAATCAAGGGTTTAAGTTAGCGTCCAATATAAAAAAAAGACTGCGCATTTTACACTACACACTACAGAAGTACAACTGGTATAATTGTAAAACAAAAACAAAAACATAATAATAATGGTGCCAACCGCCCGGACCGAACCCACGACCTTTAGGTTACGAGGCAGCCGTTTTACCTCAGAGCCACCGTAACTTAGTGATCTATAGTTGCTTTTTATAGTATACGATACACTTATATTGCGACGTTTCGTTACATTTTCAATATTAAGAATCGGTTTTAATCTACTGTGCCAAAAGAAGTTTTACTTCAAAAATAAGCTGAAATATTTTTATTGGACAAGCCAATCACAAGAGTCAATGAGAAGAGTAATGGATCACATGCTTTTAGGTACCTTCCTACACGAGCGCATTGAACAAATCCAGATTTACTAACATTTTAAACCAACTCGCAAAAACAGCGAGATGTCATTACTTTAAAGAAAATTGCTAAAAATACTAATTTTTGCGAATTACCACAAAAGTGCAAAAAGTTGAAAAAGGCATTTATCATCATTTTTTCTACTTCTGTCTGGAATTATCTGAAATTATTATTTTGGTTTATATTTACTTTAATTCCTCCCTGAAACTTTTGACCATACTGTATTAACTATGTTAATAAGGGCATTAGAGATATCAAATTTCTGGATATACAAATCGATAAAAAATGTAACTGAACACACTGACAAGATTTGTAATTGTAATTTGGTAATTTCTTATGATGTAATCATTTGGGATAAGTCTGCAAATATTGGAATAGAGCTATTTTCTGGAATCTATTTAAAAAAAACTTGGTACCATGCGTTTATATGTATATTATGACTTAGAAGAAAATATGAATAAATTTCGACCACTTCAAAATGGTAACTATCAATGCAGAAAAAAAATTGTTGGAAATACCAAGCCACAAACTTCCATTCTGTAAAAAAAATCGACTATATGTTTTTCTTAAGTCCTATAATAAACTGAAAAATGACTTCAAAAGATGAATAATAATAAGTTTAAAAAAATAAGTCAAAACATGGTTATTGGAGAAATCTCTTATTACAATTTATTAAAATAATCTTAAGCATTTTTATTTGTTATTTTTATGTCTATACACTGTTTATTGTTCTTGCTATAAATAAATCTTACTTTATTAAGTGTGGGGCTTTAAAATTCGAATACAGCAAATTCTAATTAAAAAGACAATTATCTGATGTCAGGTATAAAAACGTTGTTAAATTATTTTTTTACTGGACTTAAGTCCAAATTGTATTTTCTTTTGGCTAAAAGCTAGATTTTGTGACTTAAGTCATTTATACCTGCAGAGACCAAAGAATTTAAAATGCACTTTGTTGATAGTTAAAATAAAAAGACAAAAAATTCACACATTTGGAAACTGCCTATAATTCAAAGACTGGAACTCAGAAATTGTAAACATTTTTTTTTTCTATTAAAAATGTTTTATACGTAAATAACTTAGCTCATAGGAATACATCTACGTTTATAATTTTATAATAGTCATCATCTGCGTTTGATTTTTTAAATTCTCAGACGACTTCATATTATCGTAATATTAATATTAAAAAAATTGCGTCATAGTTTCTTCGATATCTGTACACCTCAATTACAATTCAAAATGTTTTACACTAGGTATACCCTATACTAACTTTATAGTAATGATTTTTTTTATTGGATTTTAATTTAAATATAAAAACATTTTTTCAGAATCCCTCAGCGTTAGTAAAATCGCCTGACAGTTTTGGATTTGAGCCATTTTGTTATTCATCAACGGAATAGGTAATTAATTTAGCGAAATCAATGGATTAATCTCTGTGTTTTTGATTTTACTCAATCACCGATGTTTCGTTCTTTTATTCCAGCTTCATCACGATTCTGACGAAATTCGAATGAATGAACGAAACGTTGGTGATTAAATAAGATCAAAAACATAATGACAATTCCATTGATTCCACTAAACTACTATTTAAACTATTAAATAAGTCGAAAATAAAAAAAATCTGAATCACTCACCATTTGCAGTTCTCAAATCCTTTCAAAAAACTTCTCAAGAATCGTCTCGTTCATTTTTGTGCAGGCGCTTCGTTGAATAAATCTCGACTTGATTACTTAATTATAAAATAAAATAATAGACAGAAAAGAAGCCATTTTAAATAAAGAAGAAAGATATTTAGAGTTTTATGTAACATAAAATCAAATTATATATCTTGAAGCACAGAATAAGACGAAATAGAAGATATAAGAAAAGAGCGACGAAGACAGTAGAACAAACCAAAGGGAAATAAAAAATAAAATTAATGGATTGGCAAATTAGGTTAGGATTATTCTCGAGTTTTTGAGTAGTTCGTGAATTGAATTACTGTTTCTTTCGCGTCATTCGCTCGAATTTCTTATAAACGAACTTTGTTATTAAAAAAAAAAAACAGAAAAAAAATCGTCGATATCGCGAGAAAATTCAAAGAAATAAAATGATGTCTAAATTGAATGAATACCGGATTTGTCTATTTTTAGATTTGAATACAAAAGTAGAATTGATTTATCAAAGAGTGTAGTTGCATTTTTAAGTTAGACAAGAAAAGTACAAAAGCGTGTATGAAGTTGCAGACTTGCAGGCGTTTAAACGCGGAGAACCGAACGATACAAATGCAATAGACCGACTGCGGTGGACGAACGTCTACGATATGCCCTCTGCCACCTCCGTCGGTTAGTGCTTTGTGCGCCGTCGCCACTATACCGCCTCCAATTTACCCCCAACTCCAAACGGCCCGGCCCCAACGACGCGAGTCTTTACTAGGGCTGAAACTATTTGTCGATATTATTTTATCAATGCGCTTTAATTTCAAAACGCATTGTCAGAAAATTTGATTTGACTATGACTTCACGTCAGTGAAATAGGTGCATTTTAGATCGATTCACAAAAAAAAATATTTTTTTATACCTCTAATAAATAAACTGTAATTAATTTAAATTCGAGTGAAATAGCAATAAATTCAATGTATACCGCGCAATTAGATGTAATTAGCGCACCACGTTTTACATTTAACATCAACAGAGAACGCAGCACGCATGAAGGTAAAATACATTGGCATACACACTACAATGAAGAATTGTGTCAGACTATTGTAAAAACTGCACTTCCAATCCAACGTCCGTTGCTACGGCAACATTGACATCATCACGGTCACCTAAATAGTAAAAGCACATGGTTGGATTTCGAGTGTGCAGCTAGACGGTGTCATATTATGTTGAAATTTTCACCCTACATGCAGTATTCAACAGATAACTGCTTGCTTCAGTCATATCAACAATGAATCCGATCAACGACGTCGTACTATGTAATTTGATTCAGAAAATAACGGTCATTCTACTATTTCTCTTTCCGTTAAAATATAAAATTTATTTTCTGGTTTTCTGAATATACGAGGCTATACAGTAGTCCAAATTTACAAAAAAAAATTGTTTGTCTTGCTTGTTTTTAAATAAAATCGATCCGAAACAATTGGATTTACAAATTATATGAAAACACTAGTTTGTGGATAAGGATTTACTTACTGAAAGGTGTATTTAATTTGGTGCAGATATTGCATTGATATTATACAGTTAAGAAAAAACACTATTATTTTAAGGACTATACTAAGGGGTTAAGGCTGTCGGAACGTTCTAAAATTAAGTCAAAAATAGACCTTCGGCTGTTAACTGATTGTAGACTTATTCGTCAACATTCTGCAAAAATTCTTTCTTGATAAGGAAGATAAAGGATAAATCTAGGTCTCTAATGGACTACTTATGTAATTTATGTGCGATTTACTAGAAAAAAATTGGAATTAATTATGCCAAAAAAACACACATTTTCAATGTCACATTACGACCTTATTCGTACTTATTTCACAAAATTGTTCCATCACAAACCTAAAGTGACTCTTCCTTTTTCGGAAAAGTTTTTTAAATCTTCAAAATATTTCTAAAAATTAGAGTAATCAATTGACAGTGGCACCCTTGCAATAGCATCTTTTAGCCTCGTAGTGTGCGCCAGCCAAAAATTGAAACGTGCAGATGATTTGAACGAGACAGAGCTAAAGAAGGTCACACCCACATTATGTATTTTGCCTACCTCGCCTCTTACCGCTGGGCCTCAGCACAAACTGTATGAAAGTGATCCAACACTGTTAAAATTTTTATTTGGTAGAAAATAAAAAAAATACGCTGTCTGTATTAGCAAATACATTTGGCGGCAGGGTTTGGCACTGCGGCCCGAGTTTCATTTTATGTGTAACTAGAAACTTGACATAGAGATTTTATTTATCTTACCCATCCTTTGTCTTTAAACATACAACTTCTATTCTGTCGTAGGGGCTGCAAAAATATGGCCCGTCACGGAATTTTATCTTGCAGTAATTATATGCACTGAACACTACATTATAATATTTATAATGTGCATATTTTGACTTTAATTTAATTGAATAATGGGAATGTGAATTATTGAAGTTATACTTCTTTTGGTGCATTGAGGGTAAAATTTTTCTCTACTACGGAAGTTGCACACGCAGCATGCAACGAAAATGAGACACCATAAAGTTAGTTGTTAAAGTGAACAAGCTAACTTTTAACTATATTTATCATCTCCCTAGACATCCTATTTTATTTTATCTATGTACATCTTCTTAAGTCAGTATATGAATTATCGTGATCACGCCAAAGAAGTATAACTTCTGCCGCTCGTACATAAGTACACGCACCACTTTTTTAAGTAAAACTTACTTTGGAACGGTAGGGTAAAATTCATTCTTAAGATTGAAAATGTAACGAGCGTGTCGCAATTTACGTGGACCGTATTTTATAAAAACAGGAAGATTTGAGGTGGTTTCGAGGTAGAAAAGGGTCATAGGTTCCGTCCCAACGGTTTTTTTTTTCAGTTACAGCTGTTTCACTCCAGCAGTGGAATGGTAATTTTGGTTAAAATTGATTTTTCTAAATTGTATAATACTTCTTTTATAAGTTATGATTAAAAAAATGGAAATTCTAATTACAATATCCCATTATTACATATTTAAATATATACACATTAGCTAAGTAAGCATGTAAAAACTGTACTAATATTTGAACTCACCAAATTCGGGAATGACGTCAAAAGGCTGCGATGTCCAATTTACGAGATATCCTGTAAAGAAATATTTTTTTAGAGATCATTTCCATCAATATTCTACGTTTGGTCTTTTGCGGTCTGTATTATTGCGTTTTGTTTTGATATTAGTTGTTAAAGACGCACAAAAAAGACAATTGAAAGAAGGGAGGCAGCTTGAAAAGTCTTCTCTATACGCTCTTTATATAAAGTTATTTTGATTAACTTCAAGAAGCGCAGGCGGAGACCTGGTTAGAAACATACAATACTAAAATATAAGGGTTCCGTTTTTTTCCTTTGAGGTACGGAACCCTAAAATTAGATTCTCACCTTGAAGTTGACTAATACACTAATTATAAGTGATATTATGTAACTATACATTTTAATAAGGTGCTGAGAAGGTTTTCCGACATATTTTCTTCCTTTTAGCCCGATTTATTTTTTTGTTAATTTGAATTATTTGTTTTTATCAAATACACTGTACTCTAATCCAAAACCAAAAAAATGTGAAATTCTCGACACACTCATGATCACCATTTTTTCCCTCGTCATGTGATGATGTGAGAGAGTCAAAAGCTATGTGACAAGAACTGTTGTCTCTTTCTATTGAAGCGATGAACAATTATTGGAAGCCGAATTAATATTTTCCAAATTGTTCACTGAACATCTTTTTTATTTTTCCCACAGAGAGGATAAAATTGGAGCATATTCTTTGTTTATTTCAATATTTTTCTTTCTATATATATCATTCGAAAAAAAATGTGTCGTCCTCTTAAACCGCTTGTTTTATGGTCATAAAATAACTGCCTTATACCGGGTGTTTTGACTTCGTTGTCTGTCATAGTCACTTATCTCAAGACGTAAATCTAGCCACTTAAAATTTGGCACAGTTAACTAGTCCAATAGTCAGAATTAAAAAAAAAAATGTCTGTTTATTTTTTAAGGGCTAAAAATTGAGGTTATTTCATTTTCATTCAGTCAAGTTGGTAAAGTAGAGATGGAAAAAACGGGTCTTTTTAGTGATTTGCATCTTTGCATCTGGATCCCGTATGTAAGCCGGCTCACTGAACCGGTTCAAAAAGAGCCGAGTTCTGAATATGTTACTGCAGTCTGCCACTGAGTTACGTAGTTCTGTCAATCAAGAATGCATAGCCAAACATGTGATGCATGAGTCATTTGAGCTGACAGATACATCAAAGCAGAACTGATCCGTAAGTGTAAAATGTGCATCTGTGTGTTAAGTGTTTCACTGAGTTATGCGGATCCGCTGATCCATCGGCTCAAAAAAAGTGAGTCGGCTCTCACGGATCTTCTGTCGGAGTCGGCTCTTTGAACCGGTTCAGATCTGAGTTACCCAACCCTGTGGTAAAGGAAAAAGTCTTGTTACAAATTCCATATTTTTTAAGAATATTTTTCATTTTTTTTTTTTGTTAGTATCTGTCTAACGACATTTTACACAAATCTCCAAATAATACTTTTTCATTTTATATTGTCTCTAAGAGATTAACTCTTACTAGCTCAATTTCCTGAATGTTTTCAAGGAGGACAGTTTGTAAATATCTGAAAAAAATTGCAACAATCTCTAATGACTAGTTTTAAGAAGAACTTTTAAATAAGATTTTTCATACAATTTTGTCCAAGGAATTAGTTCCTATCGGTCCAATTTCTGAACACCTTGAATTTTACCGGTAGAAAAGCTAGAAAATATTATATTAATATAAAAAATCGACATTTTTAAACAGATGTAACTCCATAACAACATATTTTAGTAAAAAAATTATAATGAGCCTCACCCTCATAAGCTCACATAAAAAGTTTAACTACTTTAGTTTTTAATATTATCATTACGGCGAAATTATAACACATTTTAAGAGGGCACTTTGATGTTTATGTCATGTGAAAATTTTCACATGGACAGAGATCATCACATTCATACCATAGTTTTATTTACATACTATAATCTACAGAAAAACATTTTTAATATGAATTGTCTGTACCATATCAACATCATAACCTTACACTATGAGACGTTTAACATAATATATAGCTGTATTTAAAAAATGTTTAATCCGAAAATTGTTCTGATATTTGAAAATACAGAATATGATATTTAATATTTTCGTTCCTGAATTTCCATGAAATAAATGGGTTCCCACCGTTTGTACGTCAAATTACAGAAATTATTTTGTACTTTAATTGCTAATAGTTTTAAACGGCAGATTCAAGCCGCTCATCCTTGTCGTACTATTTTGCGAATCAAAATGCAACACACTATAAACTTCTGTCGTTGTCAGTTTCACGTAATTTAGGGAACAAACTAACTTCACCTCCATTTGTTTCATTCTACTTCCCCTCGATTTCTGACTTTTCTTAAACAGATACATCGCCAAAGAAGTTAAACTTCAAAGCTTCATACGACATTTAATGTTTAATATTGTCTAGGAAGTGCGTGGCTGTCAGAAAAAATGTTTTCTAACACCCTGTATATAAAATATAGCGCCATATCAACAAGATGTAGGTAGTATCTTACACAGCGTGTTTGACGATTTATTGCCCAAACGTTTCCGGACCTGTGACCGCGATTTTACTATTATTTTGTTCACAATGCGAACTCGGAACGCCACGATTGTTGAACTTGTTCACTTGACTAAGGAAAAAAAACTATATTTTTTTTCATTTCACTCTTTAACATTTAAATACATACTCTCTTTTGTACCGTTGATATTATACACACAAAAAGATAGCGGTACAAAAAAATCACTTGAAAATTCAAACGACATGATATTATGTTACAGCAGTTGGCATTTTTTTTTTTGAAGTTATATTTCGTTTGGCGCATTGAGAGTCATTTTCTCTGTTATGGAAGTTGCGCACGTAGCCAACGAATATGTTGCAGAAGTTGCGCACGCAGCCAACGAATATGTGGCAGAAGTTGTTTCTGATAACGCCAAAATAGTTATTTCATAAAACAACAAAGTAGGTTATACTAGTGACATCGGACGGAACTTATTGAAAGCTTGTAGTTTATATTTTTTGCGCTTTAATCGTTTTCCATACACATGTCCTGAACTGATAATAACTTTTGACAGTTAAATAACCTCAATACCTACTTGTATTTTATACCCAGAAACTCTGAAAAACAAAACAACGAAAAAAGTCATTGCTGTATCAATTTTATATTAATTGTATTAACTATGTGTTTCTTTTAGTAAAATGTATGCAAAAATAAATATTTATAATAAAATAATTTCGCTTTATACGGTTTTTACTGTTCAATTTTTATCGATAAACATATTTTGTAAGGAATATGGAAGCTATTAAACGTACGTGTATTGAGTGGTAAAAGGTAGCTCAAGGGACATTCTCAGCATTTTTATCTTATTTAAGAAAAGAAAGATTTTCTCAGTGCTGTACGCGGAAAAATAAGAACGCAAGAACCCTCCCATCGAAAAAAGTTGATCTGGACCTAGTACCGATTCATACTATCAATTAATTATTACAAAGATATAGATATAATCCTTTCTAAAGTCATAATTAATAAGCGCGCATCGTGTTAACGGTACCGAGTCTTATTTGCAAATGCATACTACAAAAATGACGACACAGTAGGTAAATATGGCGGCTCGTATTTTAACGCTAACCTATATATTTAAAATTTTGAGTAGTGTTTTATTCTATCAAATGATTACATTTGAACGAAATAAAAATTCCTGTGTACTAATACTAATACTATACTATATATTATATATACTAATACTACATACGAACACTTTAAAATAATTTAAGGTAGTTGCCGTCGTACAATATTGTCAAAAAGTTATAGATTATACGCGCCACAAAAGTATACTAGCTTGTAGCTAAGTGATCCATAATTTGTACGCAAGACTATACCCGTGGAAACGTAACCCATACAGTATTCATATGCATGTATACTTTTCTATAAATTGTTGAACTTTAAACCGTTATTTATAAATAATTAGACGGTCAAAAATGTTTTCTTATTTTTTTTAAACTCATAACAAATGCATTGAAAGACTGTCAGTTTTTGGAAAGTTTCTGACAGATAGTTCTTTTTTTATAAATAAGAAACTGGTTCAGAACTACAGAGATCGTATACAATCAATGGTAATTATCCAATTTTTAATTGAATTTATCTCGGATTATATACGGTCGACCGACTTCAAATTTTCAGGGTAACTGTAGTATCATGTCCTTAATAAGTATACGAAAATTAAGAATTTTCTGACGGTGTGCCTTAACCACGACAACTACCTTAATAAACTTTTAATCTAATAATTATTATTGTATGTCTACATGTTTTGATTAGCAGTCTCGGCTCTTTATAATCTGATAGTTTTGACTGTAAGTATCTACATATTTATTTTCATCATAAATTTGACTTTTAAAACAGGCTTCCATTTTTCAGTCAGGTAAAAACATATTTTGCACACAGTTAAAAAATAAAGTTTAGTCATTGTTTTGACATGTGGTACGCCACTGAAATATTTAAACAAAACGCATTCCTTACCCCAAGAAAACCAATCCGCAGTATTCGAAATATGCGAGTTTGGTTAAACACTGACAGTAAATCCTCTCGGAGGAGGGTTGGTCTACGTTTTGAATGATTGTTCATGCACGTTGACCTCGTGCAATTAAAAAAAAGGTTTCTTTATTTTTACGATTTTAATAAAACAAAAACTGTTGAAATAGTTTCCAAGTAAAGTTAAATTACAGTCTGGATTTAGAAAAAGTAGGAAGCCATGCGAAAGAAGAAAAATGTTTTATCATAGTTATGTCTGTGTACGGCGCCAAACAAAAAAGTCGTTTTTGCAGGGATTTTAGAAAAAAACCCGTCTTTTTAAAATCAGCATTTGTCTAGTTTTTCTACTTTAAAAGCTGTTAGCATAATTTTCACATTTCTTGAGGTGTTTTATGCATCCCTAAGGCGTGTCAAACATCCTCCAAAAATTTGGTTTCAATCTGTTCATTCGTTTGTTTTGTATCGTGCCCACAGACTAACATCAGACAAATCGATGAACATACTTTTTGAACTTTTTGAACGAAATTTTTTTGTTAAATTTTGAAAAGTGGATTTCGACCTAAATTACCATTCCCCAGATTATCTACATAATAGTTCGGCTACCCTGTAATTCACAGACGTCATCGATAACGCCTAAAAGTTTTAGCGTAATCCTGAAATAACAAAAATAAGTTAAGTGAAGAACAGACCGCCATTGATAATAATTATCATAAAAACGATCGGTCGAGGACTGATCTGCGTTGGAAGAGACGAGACATCTATAGCAATATATCTATAACTACAATTCAAAACGGTTTATGTCAGTTTTATTGTGAAAAAAGTTCCGAAATAATTAAGATTAGATTAGAATGTAGAAATACATTATCATAACCCAGTTTACATTTTTTTCACCGCTATGAAAGCATATTGCATCGTCCATAGAGTTGTGTAACTCAGATCTGAACCGATTCAAAGAGCCGACTCCGACAGAAGATCCGTGAGAGCCGACTCACTTTTTTTTGAGCCGACCGATCAACGGATCCGCGTAACTCAGTGAAACACTTAACACACAGAAGCACATTTTACACTTACGTATCAGTTCTTGCTATGATGCATCTGTCAGCTCAAATGACTCATGCATCACATGTTTGGCTATGCATTCTTGATTCTATACAGGTCGTGATATGATTGACTGAACTAGGTAACTCAGTGGCAGACTGCAGTATCATATTCAGAACTAAGCTCTTTTTGAACCGGTCATTGAGCCGGCTCACATACGGGATCCAGATGCAAAGATGCAGATCACTAAAGAGACTCGTTTTTCCCATCTCTAATCGTCCAAGCATCGTGTACGACGATGCAAACGAAATTTATTTACCAGCAATATAAAATAAATTAAAAAGTTCTCCGAAGAGGTGTCACCGTCTATATATAGAATTGAAATTTTACTAACAGTGTTGTCCTTTCTACCGACCATTCCATTACTACACACAATCTACTGCCGAATTAGTAAAATATATTGATCTCGATAAAATTTAACTTAGAATTTGTGTAAAGATAAAATGCTTTTACGTAAGCTAAAAAATTAGAAACTATAAAAAAAGAACTGCTAAGAAATCGACACTTGTTGTTTACAACGCTCGTATAGAAAGGTCATGGACGTTTTATTTGGAAGTATTAAAGGAAATTATGATAAGAAATCCCAACAAGATGACCGGCACAGGATATATCATTTCTATAGGCGATGTCATAGACTATATTCTGCCCTCGCAGAGGATTCAAATCCGAGATCAGTGTTATATGTATATATACGAAAATATATACTAAAAATTTTCACTGTTTTTTCACTCGGCGCTTGGTAGAACATGATTAATAATATACCAGATAAATAAAAACGCTTGAAAATTCTAGAAAAATTATTATTAAATTATTTCTCGACGATCGTTTCGGACAATAAGTCTATTTTCAGGAATATAAAACATATAATTTAATGTTTATGGATCGCGGGTAATTGGACTAAATTTGCTACGTTTCGTAGGTTACTTTCCTACTTCTTCAAGCAAGTTTATAGATTAGAGTCTTTGTTGATATGTTTGCAGTGAGATCATCTTGTCATTCATTTAAAAACAATAATTTAAAAAATATATAAAAATTAACAATCTACTATGGTTTTGATTTGTATTACAAATTGTACATTACAAATTGTACATTACAAATTGTTCACATTGTACAAATTTGTATTACAAATCAAAACCATAGTAGATTGCTAATGTTTATATATTTTTTAAATTATTATATTTAAATGTATGACAAGATGATCTCACTGCAAACATACCAACAAAGATTCTAAACTATAAACTTGCCTGAAGAAGTAGGAAACTAACCTACGAAACGTAGCAAATTTAGAAAACTTAGAATTTTCATTTATTTGTGTCCAATTACCCACGATCCATAAACATATAACATCATGGACGATAACAACTCGAATGTATAATTTAATAATATTTTTGTAGAAGTCTCAAGTATTTTTATTATTTATCTGGTAGTAGCTTTCACTCGAAATATCCCATCTTTACTAAAAATACTGACATCAACAACTTTGTCTTGTCGTCGCAGAATATATGGCAGTTGAGCTTGCTGAGCCGTTTGAGAACCATCAATCATGCAAATCTTACCGCAGCTTTGTGAGTTGCTTCAGAATGTACTGATGACCGCTTTCGAAAAACACGAATTCATACCCAAAACATGAAACAGCGATTCATACATTGATTCAAGAATTTGAACTATTGAGCTTTTGATTAATTTTCGTAATTAACCAAAACTCGGATCGCAGTGCCAAAACCCTGCCCACAATAGAGTGTATTTGCTAATACATGACCATTATGTGAATTTATGTTTGCTTTTGGACAAAATAAAAAATTTCACTCCTTAATACACCCCAGAATATAATATTTTTTCTTAATTTCAATATTTCGTCTCTGTTTTATCAATTCCTTATCTGCACAAAATTATATACCGCCTTCAGAAAGTCTGTCCGCAAGCCAGTGATTTCATAAAACTTATAAGCTCGGTCCTGTCGAGCCGATTTCATTAAAACTTTAGGAGCACCTTTTAATTGATTCTGAAAGCTTAAGTTTCAATTTTGAATATTTAATAATAATAATAATAATGCGTTTAACGTCCGTTTCTCGACTTTATGTCATAACAGACGCCATTCGCACCATTACTATTTTCCATCTACCATACTTCCCGTTATTTTTCTACATTTTTAAAACTTCAACTTATGTAATAGCAATGGGCGAATGAAGGAATTATAGAAAATTAGGATAAGGTAGGTAATTTTTGAACTAGGAGTTTGATAGGTCATGGCCTCAAATAAGGAACCATCTCAATATTTATCTGGAATTAATTGAGGGAAACCATGGAAAACCTCAATCTAGATGGCCGGTACAGGAATTACCGTTTCTCGGCGAGAGGCAGTAGGAAAAAGTCCCAGCCACATCTGCCCCCGCCGGGATTCGAACCCGGACCTTCCGAATGCTAGTCTAGTGCTGTCACCACTACTCTACCCAACTCGGTCAATTTAGAATATTTTCGGTGTTTTTGGGCTCCAAAACAATTTTGAACCGTGTGTATATCGGACCATTTTAGGTCCGATATACACAGGTCCAATTATACACAGATGTGTCTCCTTTTCTATATTCTCCATTGCAACACGCTCGGGAGGATGGTATGTTTCATGTTCAACCTGTACTATACATGTTTTGTATTTATTCTGTTTAGTTTGTAGATCGTTTGTATGCATATAGAGCAAAATAAAAGGTATATGGAAAAAACTACTGTAACCGAAAGAATAATCAGATAGTGTTTTCGAATCCATGGTGTTGCATTCCGTATATATAACCACATTAACACTGCACTCTCCATGATGAAATGTACCTATTGGTGCACAGCTCGCACTTCTTTTGTTTAATGTTCCGATACAGTCGTTGGAAAATATACTAGAAATGTATAGTCGATTTCCTTATTGTAGATCTACGCTAATATTATAAAGAGGAAAGATTTGTATTTTTGTATGTTTGTAATGAATAAACTCAAAAACTACTGTGCCGATTTAAAAAATTCCTTCACCATTAGAAAGCTACATTCACCCTGAGTAACATAGGCTATATTTATTTCTAGAAAATATTAGGGATCCTTACTAAAACTTTAGTAACGTAACCCAAGGTGTAAAAAAATACCATACAACACTTTCGTCGCATGCGCTGCGGAAACTATTGATAATAGAACAAAAGTATGTTCTACAATATTAAAGAACATATCAATAACTATACAAAAAACTTCGCGATACTATATGTCCAACTATTATCGTTATGTCACAATAACCACTTTTTACATTTTAATAATCTATATAGTATTCTATATAGATAAAAGACGATGTATATGTAATCTATGGACTCCAAACGGGTAGACCATTTTTGATGAAATTTTCAGACAATCTTTAGATTAGCCCAGCGGGTGATCCTCTGAAGTTTGGTAGCGATTGGATCAACATAATTTTTTAAATTTCTTTTTGGGAAATAAGATTTTTCTTCGATTTTTGAACATTCACAAATAAAAGCGATTGAATTCGCGCAAATTCAATACACGTTGAGAATAATGATTCTCATCTTTTATATCCTATATATTACATTTACACCCGGGCGAAGCCGGACTGGGCCGCTATTTTTAATAAATGAATAACGCCCGAATTTTCCATAGTGTAAAAAAAGCTTTGTTAGTATCGAGTAAGTTTTACTTTAAATCACTAAAAACAATTGTCGTCTGAAATTCAAACCGTCAAAATGCCAAATTGTGAAAGAAACATTAAAAGTGTCATAACTTTGTGGTTTTTAATTATTTTATCGGTTAGATATCTTTATCTGAAACACAGCCATCGAAAGTCACGAAAAAATTTGAAACTATTTGACCGATTGAGTCTAAAATCTGGTCAGACCTGTCACAATAAACCCTTTCGAATTATGCCGTAAAGCTGATTTCAATTTATTTTTTCAGTTTATTCGTTCTAAAGACAAAAATTTGTTTAAACATAGTCAGAATAGCTTCATAGACCCCCAAAACTTCGATTTTCGAAAATCGGATCGAAACCAACAACTTCCCTTTTTTTTGAAAATTTTCATTGGCGGGAAGTTAAAAAGGAATACAAATGAAAATGATGGTAATTGTGGTGTTCACGTTCCAATTTTTTCCAACTTTAATATCCACCACAGATTTCTGCCTTGCCATTACATAATCCGATCGACTATAACTTGTCATCGCCGGCTCGACTGCGATGATAGAGTCTCAGTACGTGAGCGCAGAAGGAATTGTTATACTGATGTGTGCAAGTCTTGTCTGCGTACCACGTTTTATTTGCAGTCCGCATTCAGCTCATAAACATCGACTAGTTCGAATTTTGTTCCAATATCTGTTCGGTTTTATTCCGTCCATCTCGCTTGTCAGACCTTATAAATCCGAACGAGTAGTGCAGTGATTATAAAGGGTCACTCAAATAAAACCCGTCTAATCGGTGTCAGAAGCATGATTAGCGAAATTCACAATTCGCCATAGTGTAACAGTTCTTTGTGGTGGTTTAAAACTGATTTATTTACAACAAACGAAATAAATACAAAACAAATTACTAAAAAGTATTTCTCTAACAATAATGACAAAAAGAAACTAAACTATGAAATAAACTAACGGATTCTGAAAAATAATAAGACAACAATGACTATCTACACAATACATTACTTTAAACACGCACCGAAATGTATGTACTACCGCACTACTATTTATGTAACTATGATTAACTATGATTTATGTAACTATGTCTGTCGTGACGCATCCACTGAATGTACTCTCACTGTAGCAAGCAAGCAACTTACTGAATGCCTCACTCACTGCACTGTATTTATAGGCATGTACATCCCGTTCTCGATCGTTCCAGAAACTTCTGTCAATTTGTTTGAGAAGCCTATGTCATTTTCAGTGATGTAACAATTGGGGGCGCGCTACAATATTATATTATACTATAGTATAATATAGTATAATAATGTGACACCATGGCGAATTGTGAAATTTTGAAATTAATGCTCCTGACACCGACTAGATGCTTTTTTTTGTAGGGATAGCAACTATATCATTCTATCTCAAACTGATACTATAGCTGAATGGATATAGCGCTCGTCTCGTAAGCTGGAGATTGCTGGTTCGACCAGTAGTGTTTTGGTTTTTTTACAACTATCCCAAATTCCCCTTGATATTTATCTATGTTTAGGTATATTCAGGTGCTTGAAGTTTTGATTCTTTTAATTTGATGACTTTTTTATTTTTAGTTCGATTTTAGTGACTTTTTGTAGACAACCGTAGACAAAGTTATCAGATATAGAGGTGACCTCGTTTCGTTGAATAGTAGTGAGATGATGACGGCATCCAGCAGACTGATATTGATATTACGTGGTTGATAAAAGTATGAACGGTCTACCAGCTATCATTCATGGAACAAGTTAACCTGTGTTCTTCTAATAACCTTGAACTATAGATACAATTTAGACGAGCTGCAAGTTTTTATTTAATTCATATGCATATTTCATCGCGTGACACTGCGCGTGGGGTATGGTACAAATTTAGATCAAAATCCACTTTTCAGAATTTCTCAATACTGCTTTTTCGTCTTAAGATTCATGAAGACAATAAAGATGTTTTGCAAAAAGTCTGTTCGTCTATCTGTCAGCACGATACAGGTCAAACCAAACAGTATACGCTGGAGCCATCTATACCTCTAATGAATGAAACAGCTGTAGAACATTTTTGTTAATGTATATTTGCTACAAGATGCATAGAAATGGCAAAAATATTTTAGTAAACAAATTATGTACGTGAAAAATGTTAAAACTCAGCATTTTTATTAAAAAAAACGCAATTTTAAGTACACGACCAAATAACATTGTAACATCTAACATTGCGAAAAAGTTTTTCACTCGTCGCGAATGTTTTACGCGTTTCTCTTTTTAAGTGCGGAAGCCTTTTTTATGTTTGTGTCGGAAAAAACCATTCCTATTCAGTTATATTATCAGAAGCGTCTCGTTATCTCACCGAAATCGTATATTTCAGCAAAAAATAATCAAAAATCTATCATTTTAGTGCCATTATGTAATACTCATTTACCACAAAAATACGTAGAAACCATTAAAGGATAAAAGATTACAGAGGTTGCCTCGTTCCACCTGACCAGCCAGCGTAAGCACGGAATTGACGTCAGCTAGCAGACAGTTCATATTTTTATGACTAGAGTTCGACCGATGATGAATTTTTTAACCAAAGCAGAATTTGGCTTTTTCCTCATCTTCGTCCGAAGCTATAGTGCATTAAAATTGAAAAGTATTTTTCATTTGTTTTTTTTTTTTCAAGTTATACTTCTTTTGACATTAAAATTATAGCAGCTAGGCGATAGAAGTTGCGCGCGATAGCTAATGAAACACCGAAAGTATGAAGTTGACCATAAAAGACGCGACTGAAATGACAGATGAAATTAATGGACTTTCTGTAATCTCAAACTATACAATACTAGACGACTATAACTTTTGACTAGAACAAATAGTTGTTTTAAGTTTCATACAGCGGAAAAAAGTGAAACCACAATAAAATTTTTAAAATGTTTTGAAATATTTCAGATGAATTTTTTGTAAGTGTTATTCTTATTTTGAAGATTTTATTTCAATGAATCATTTGCATGTATATTAAATTAATAAATTAGTTTTTCATCACGCCAAAGAAATACAAATTCAAACTCAGCTACTTTTTAATATCCTTTTTTTGTGGAAGTGTCTGTATGATTTAAATAGATTTATAGTCACTCAATTATTCAGTTTTGCTGAAGTCGAATGTTTGGCCGAAAGCCTCAACTAAAAATCAGTGTAGAGTTTGAGTTGCTCAATGTTGGATCTCAAGGGATATCCAAAACTATTCCAGTTACGAAAATTTCGAGTCATGAAGTAAAAAATACAAATAAAATGAATTCAAGATCATGGTAATAATGATGAATTCATAAATAAATAGAGCATTATTTGATTTGCATTGAACGTCGCGCCACTGGATTCAACCGTGTGTAGCGAACGGGGTTCGAAGGGGCGACAAGCTGGCCGACGTTGCTCTGCTTTTTATACTATATTGCCACTTACTTACAATTTTACCCCTTGAATCGAATCGAATAGCTCTGTAAACGCTAAAAATCACCCGAGGCTGTCGTATAGAAAAAAAAGGAAAACTGCTGGCGTCAAAGTTCAGAGGCGCATTTCGTAATCGAAGCTGTTAGATTGCACATAGTCAAAGCGTCTTAGGTTTGACTGTACATTATAGACGCTTGACAATTGAGGCCATTTCAAAGTGTCCCAGACACAATCATATCTTTTATTTTTTGGGTCACTAAATACCAGACTTAGGTACCTATTTGAACCTAGCGATAATTCAACTCTTTAGTTTTTTTATTATTGACCAATTATACTGCTTCTCCCCTAAATTTCTTTCGGAGTGATTCGGTTAAGTGATGCAAAACTTCGCCGTCAGCTATATTCTACCCTTCTGGGCCAGGTACCAATTTTTGGAATATATCGGTTGAGAGTTTCGAGAACTCACTGCTATTTTTTCTTTATTAAATTGAAAATCAAATCGACATTTGCATCAATTCTTCTATAAGGACCATATTCATAGTAGTACTTTATACTACGGCTACTTAATACACTACTGATAACAGCGCTGATGCGGGAAATCAGAGAAATATCGACATTTATGGGCATATAATACTAATATATCAAAAATAGTCGAAAAGGTTGACCGTTTACGAGATAGAAACAACGTGCAGGTCACTTTTAGAAGTTTTTTTACTACAAAACTATGCAAATTTCGGAAAAATCAGTCGATCTTACATCTATTTGTTGTAGTTATCTCTTGAGACTGGTTCTCACGGTGCGATTATAAATGATTAACTTTAGTTGACTAACATTGAACGAAAATGATCACGTAAACCTATTTTTTTATTTTTATTGATCAATTTTAATTGATTTCACAAAAGTTCTACTAAGTCTAACTTTATCGTTCAATGGTAAGTTATAGTTCAACTTCAAACTATTTGAAACTGTGAGTGAGACACGATTGAAAGTGTGAATTATTACCGCAGCCAACTTCAAGAGACTGAATGATTCAACTGTTCAGTGCTGTCACGTGTTAGTTTTATGATTATTGTTGGTTTTAATAATCTATTTGGATCCTTGTGAATGTATAAATGATGAATTTTCCATTTGGAGGTTATAGGATCATTAAATAAAAACACCAGGAAATTTAATTATTTCTTGCGACGTTTCGTACATTATATTTGCACTTCATTGATACTTGTATTATGATTGCCTGATGAAGTGCAAATATAATGCACGAAACGTCGCAAGAAATAATTAAATTTCCTGGTGTTTTTATTTAATGATCCTATAACCTCCAAATGGAAAATTCATCATTTATTGTTGGTTTTGTTTATTTCTACTTGCTAAACATTTTTATATTTTGTAATAAATTTTCGTAGTTCTTCATTTAACAAAACGACAATTATCTCTAAACATTTGACGGCATTTTAAAGTTCAAGTGGTCCGTTCAGTTTTTTTTTGAAACGTGTAAACGCAAATTTGTTCAATTCAAACTCAATTTCAGTTGACCAATTAAAATCGTTCCGTGAGAACCGGCCTTTATAGCTTAGCCTACACCAAATTTACTCAAAAATAGCAAGCGTGCATTCTTCGCATTTTCGCTCCTTCTTGCCTGAGTGTGTAATCTAGAGTAGCGGTAGACTACTCGGCGCCAAGTCCACATTCACTTTTTCTCTCTCTCCCTCTCACTCGCGTGTCTACCGACTACTATATATAATATAAATACTCGGCAAGAAATTAGCTTTTATAGAGTAATCATTTAGACTTTTACTTGGACCCAAGGTCACAAATACGTCTGTAGACACATCAAAGAACCCGCCTCTGAGTAATGCTTCTTGTTTTTATTAGTTATTCTTGTGGAAATAGTTGTGTTACGATCCCTTAAAAGTGGCTAATTCGGGTCTGTACTTTCAACAAAAGACCGTCAGTTCAATGGCGGTATACGTAACGCTGTCATAATATTCTTATTTTAACTGTAACAAGTGATAGTCGCTAGATCAGCTGACTGCAGCACATCATAATAACATTGTTCCCAATATCGGTGCACCAATATGACTATGACTTACTGCCTTCACTTTCAAATCACGCTCATAATTCGTATACGTTGTCAAAAATAACTAACAATTTATTCGAGGATAAAACGTCACGAAAATGAATATAAATGACTTTGAGTTTATCTAAATTATACCGATTTATTTATTTTCTTTTTATTGGCACGCTTTGCAACGTTGTCCAATATTGCAACACCAAAATAGCCAAAAACTGGTTACCCATTTTCAAATTTGTACGAACTTATGTTGTTTAAAAATAAAAACGATATAACCTAAATAGGTGAATAATAATTAATATCACATAGTCCAGGACCAGGCACTAGGCTTCATCCTAGGGATGTCAGAAGTGCCAAAAAATATCAATATATATCATATCAATATTTTTTTCAAGTATCGATATCGGTACCGATACATTTTTTTAAAAATATCGATATATCGATACCATTTTAAGGAGAAGATTGGCACTTGAAGAAATTTAGTATACATATTGGCTAGCTTAAAATAATCTCAAATAGCAATTAACTAATCTAATAGGTAAATCAAGTAATAAATAAATTAATAATATTGACTCTACCAACAGTAATAGAATATTAAATAAAACGAAACCACTTGCGATTACTGTTCAAAATATTTTTTTATTCACAAAACGTTTCGACCAAATTTTGGTCCTTTTCAATTTATTGAAATTGAAAAGGACCAAAATTTGGTCGAAACGTTTTGTGAATAAAAAAATATTTTGAACAGTAATCGCAAGTGGTTTCGTTTTATTTAATAATAAATAAATTATTATCTGAAATCAAAAACAACGATAAGATTTTTTTTTTGTTTATTAATCAAACGTCTAATACATTTAGGAGCAGATAATTTTAGAGATTAATCGAACAATTAATAAAGCCAGGGATGGAGAACCTATGGCATGCGTGCCAGAGGTGACATTCGACAGAAAATTGTTGGTACAGCATGAATTGAGATGTAAATTGAAATAATTAAAAATATTCTATATGTTGTAGAAATGAAATGAAATATTGCATGAATAGCTATTTTGACTGTTTATTATTCCGAAAATATCGAAAAATCCAGTGAAAAAGAAACATGTTTTACATGTGCTTTATTCACTGTTGTTGTTTTTGGAACGCACTTAAAAGTATGATTCAAAAACATATATAAAAACCATGTTTCTTTTTTAGTGGAGTTTTTGATATTTTCGGAATAATTAAACGGGCATAGTCAGTCGCGGTAGTACAAACAAGTGTTGCTACTGGAAAAAAATATCGGTTTTCGATATTCGGAATTTTATATCGATATATCGAAATATTAAATATCGTCCGAAAATATTGATATATCAAATAAAAAATACCGATATTTTTTTTCCTGAACTTAATTAAATCATCAGTCGGGATCAATCTACCGGATTGTTCAAACGAAATGCAACCCAACGCCTGCACTAAAACAAATGACATCGTTATAATATTATATGAAAATACCCAGAAAAGAAATTAATTATATTAAAAAAATCATCATAGGTACTCTCTTTGTACTATCTGTAATATTATTATAATAACAATAACGGCTGCAACAAGTCTTTTTATTACATTTGACTTTTGCGACTTGCATAACCTTGTTACGATCCTCCTTGTTGCTAGTACATGTTAATTTGTCAGTGGCGTAGCTCCTGAAGATTGCAATATTTAAAATACAAACATTTTTGTGACGATAATAAAGATTATTATTACATTTTAAAACTTAGTTATTCAAAATTAAAAAAAGTTAATTATTCAAAATTGCTTATGAACTCGGGTGTTTAGCGATGCCATTTTTATGGCCTCCTCTATTACAAGCTCCTAATTGCCAAATTTTAATCTGAAAACTAGTAAAAGTATTAAACGACTTTCAATATATTATATTTAAAAAACTGAGACCGTGTATGTTACACTTCTAGTAGCATCGGCTATAAGCACACAGACACATCAATATAGTTGCAGCGATGCCTTCCCAGTATCCCACTCTAGCTCAGCGACGTAGATGAGAGAGAGGGAGTCAGTCTTTCGTTACACGTCCTCTACCGTCTCGTCTAGTCACACTTTCAACAACAGTAACGTCTAACCTTACAAATTTACAAACTACAGTGGAATCCGTTTATAATGACATCGAAGGGAATTGACAAACACGTCATACTAAGCGGACGTCATACAAAGCATTTTTGTGAAAAAAAAACTTTCTTTTTTTAGGTAGCATAGGGCCGCTGACGGGTATTCCTTTGTTTCGCGTGATTTTAAACTACTGAATTAACGCTTGATCAACATTTTCTTGCGCGATTTTCGAAGCCTCTTCGGTTTCAAAACATTTTAATTGAACGATCGCTTAATCCGGTTCTTGTTTTTGAAAATCATTGAGATTGTCGAATGACCCACGCCCAATTCCTCTGCGAGAGATGAGCTTGATTCTCCATTTTCTAATCTGCATATTATTCACCTTTCTCCTCAATCGTAAATGCTTTACGACGTTGAGATGACATTTTTTACATAGGATATCACTAAAAACAATGCGTGACGTTCAACTATCAATTACTCACTGAGATTCAAAACAAAAACAAGCCACGTGCCGAACGTCGTCGGGAATCAACGAACATTGCCGAAGGTGTAAAGAATCATGTCGGTCACTATAGACGGACAAAATTTATTAAAAATGGGTCATAATAAGCGACATGTCACTGTAAGCGAAGTCATTATATCCGACTTTGTTACAAAGAATTTTATATGAAAACCAAACCTCGTTGTGTAATTACGTCATAATAGGCGGTTGGTCAATATAGGCGGAGTCATAATAAACGGATTCTACTGTACCTATAAAGTTTGATCATTCTCATAACACTATAGAAACAAGGAACTTTTTAACACTATATTTTTCAAATTAACAGTGGTTAATAAAATGTTTTAATCACATCTGCTGAATTGCGACGTTTGTTTATGAAGCAGTTTAATAAGCTCATAAATGAATGTCATTCTTCTGTAAATTATTTTTCATCATACCCTGTCGAAAGTACGTAGGTTTTTAAGGCAGAAAGCCTAGCATTTATGCACTACTGAAATTAGTCGCATGCCGTCTGTAATGGCGGGCCGAAACAGTTTTCTCGTGCAGTGATACGAAAGGACGTACTTTCGACCGGGTATGAAGAAAATTATTTTTTTAATGCATTTTTAAAGTAACAACATTTTCTATGCAATTTCATGCCAATTATATTTATATAAATTAAATTATATACACTTTGAGGATAATTTGACGTATATGTATTGTGGACGTGACTCAAGATTGGCAAGTACGCCACTGGCACATGCATATAACCTATGTCTAGTAATTTTACAAAGAAACTTTTCGCCAAGACGTTGCAAAGAACAATATGTAATTTATATGTTAAATACAAAGCTATTCGGAACGTTCAACTTCAAGTTGCTTGCAACTGTTCAACGACATCTTAACAAACTGTCATATCTTTGAAATATAACAGAATTCAAAGGTTATGTAATTTGACGATTAAAATGATTCAATTTTAATTGGTACAAGTTGTGAAAACGGTAATCGTTACTACATTTAAATAATATCGCACAGTTTTGTAAATCTTTAGAATAATTATGTTTCCATAACGCACTAGATTTAAAAACGGCAATTTTCTTTCGAATGCTCTATTTCCGCCTAGAAGTTTCTTTTTTTTTGCTTGATTATCGCGCGAAGTCTGTAAATCAGTAAGTTTAATATAATAAATATAAAATGCTGTCCAATGAAACAAAAACTTGCATAGTATTTTAGTTAATATTTTTCATTATTTCCGCGTTCGTTGTTACTATCCTACTAACGGTTGTTGATATCTACACTGATATTATAAAGAGGAAAGATTTGTATTTTTGTATGTTTGTAATGAATAAACTCAAAAACTACTGTGCCGATTTAAAAAATTCTTTCACCATTAGAAAGCTTTTTTTTTTTTTTTTTTTTGTGCGGAGGAGGAAATGCATTTACGCACACCCAGGGAAGATAGCCCTGGGTAGTGTGGGACTCGGGCAAGACCCCATACCCACTAAAACCTCCTCCGTCTCGCTCCATATATCCTCCCTGCGGTACCGACGTCCTGTCATTCCTTCGCAGGGAGGGGAGTTGCAGCTAAGCCGACTGCTCTATGTCCTGCGTATGATCTGTCGCGATATCCTACGCCTCCGTAGCTCGTCTTGCCTCAGAGTCTGCATGACTGCGGCTACAAATTGACAGCCAGCGTCCCACTTCTCCTTCGAGCACAGCATGCTGCTGACGAATGTGTCTGCTGTTAGGGCAACACCCATGTGCTGCTGAAGTTCCTCTCTCTCTTTCTCGAACCGAATGCATTCCAGCAAAACATGCTCTGCACTTTCCGGCTGCTCAAGGCAGTTTGGGCAGTTAGCGCATTCCTCTGCGCCAATTCTCTTAAGATACTCTCTAAACCCACCGTGTCCAGAGAGTATCTGTGTGAGATGGTGGTCCACCTGCCCATGGTTCCTACATGCCCATGCCTTCACGTCAGGGATGAGTCGGTGGGTCCATCTCCCCTTGTCCGAGTCATCCCATCTCAACTGCCATGCCGCTAGGGTGCCTTCCTTGATGTCTTGCGCATCCACCTCTTCCGAGCCATGTACTCTATCGTACTGTTTCTTCCGTTCTATGGCCAGAAGGTCCAATGGCGGTAGTCCCGCTATGACCAACACCGCGTCATTCGAGATTGTTCGATACGCTGCCGCCACCTTTAGGGCTCCTAGTCTGTACCATTAGAAAGCTACATTCACCCTGAGTAACATAGGCTATATTTATTGCTAGAAAATATTAGGGATCCTTACTAAAACTTTAGTAACGTAACCCAAGGTGTAAAAAAAATGCCATAAAACATCTTTCGTCGCATGCGCTGCGGAAACTATTGATGGTAGAACAAAAATATGTTCTATAATATTAAAGAACATATCAATAACTACAAAAAACTTCGCGATACTATATGTCCAACTATTATCGTTATGTCACAATAACCACTTTTTACATTTTAATAATCTATATAGATAAAAGACGATGTATATGTAATCTATGGACTCTAAACGGGTAGACCATTTTTGATGAAATTTTCAGACAATCTTTAGATTAGCCCAGCGGGTGATCTTCTGAAGTTTGGTAGCGATCGGATCAACAGAATTTTTTAAATTTCTTTTTGGGAAATAAGATTTTTCTTCGATTTTTGAACATTCACAAATAAAAGCGATTGAATTCGCACAAATTCAATACACGTTGAGAATTTAATGATAATGATTCTCATCTTTTATATCCTATATATATTACATTTACACCCGGGCGAAACCGGACTGGGCCGCTAGTTTGTTAATAAGACTTTTGAGCACTTCAATTTATATTAATTTTCAATATATTAAATCAATGTTGATCTCATTTCTCATAGTACAGTAAAATGAGACAAAATGAAAAAACACCCAAACCGGAGAGTCAAAAAAAAACTATGTATGAATGTTACCCTTTGCTCTAAATGTGGTAAAAGACCAAAACTTGGATTTGGGAGAGACGTACGTTTTCACAATTTTTCGCAAATATCTCGGAAACCATCGAACGTAGAACTTACAAAATTACAGTAGGTACGTTAAATTTTACATAAAATGGCCCAACACATTTTCTTCTACGCTCAATATTTTCGGAAACATGGAGGGATGAAATATAGGTAATTTTTTTCTCATTATTTATAATATCTGTTTCAACAAAAATTCCGCGCGTCCATTTAAGGAATATGCACGTTATCGTAAATAATTTTTGATCTTTAATCAGTTCTAAACATTCATCACTAGCATCCTGTATATAAATTTGATAGTTTAAGAATGTATTTCAGTGACATAAAATTATAGAACAGTTACGAAAGATTTATTTGTAATACTTTATTATTCTCTATAACATTTACAGAAATAAATTTTATTGTCACATACAGAATGTCACATAAAAACAACAAATTTTTAAAAAATCAAAAAAACTCGATTGCTGAACTAAATACAAAAAATAATATAAACAAAAACTGATATGCCGCAGTCGCAAGCCATTAATTTCCTCCATATCAAAATCAGCATGTATTATCTATTATTTTTATTTTAATTCGGGTTATTTGAATTTAAAAGTTGTTATTATTCTATATACATATATATTTGGAATTATTTCGCCAAGCACTTTCATTTGGTGTTTTACTGACTTTTGCATTTTGACAAATATGGCGTGTAGCGTCCGCCATATCGATTTTTATGTGTTGTCATACATATATACTTTACATCGCCTGTGAGATTATAGCACGCATGATTATAGGTATGTCTGGTAGATATCTTAGTAATAATAAAAATTTTTATTGTCAAAGAATATAAGAAAAATAAAAAGTTACAATAATATAGTTTACAGTTTACCAATATAACCAACTGCATATACTGTTTGATAAATCTACATTGTTAAACATATTTAAATAATTAGCTAATTCTCTAACGGGGAAAAGAAGGTGAGGAAAAAAAACCCAAACATAGGACGTCTTGTTTGCACTGATGCATTAGTTTTTATACAGTATATGCTAAACTTAGTATTTACACAGACAAGTATATGTTAGGTTTATAATAACCTACTACGGTTACAAACGCATCCTTAATATATACTATGCCCATTTCTACTCAATCCTAAACTATGGCATACAATTTTGGGGAAACTCAACTAATATTAACAAATTAATAATATTGACTCTACCAACAGTAATATAATATTAAATAAAACGAAACTACTTGCGATTACTGTTCAAAATATTTTTTTATTTATAAAACGTTTCTACCAAATTTTTGGTCCTTTTCAATTTATTTTATATTTTAATAAATTGAAAAGGACCAAAAATTTGGTAGAAACGTTTTATAAATAAAAAAATATTTTGAACAGTAATCGCAAGTAGTTTCGTTTTATTTAATAATATTAACAAAATATTTATTGTACAGAAGTTGTGCATTCGAATCATGGCAGGTGTCGCTCCTCGCACACATTGTCGGCCTTTATTTCAACAATTTAAAATTTTAACAGTTACAGATATGTATATTTTAAAAAGTGTTATGATCATTAAAACAAATCCTGATCTGTTTAAAAACAAATTACATATACATAACACACGTATCAAACATGCACTTAACACCGACCAATGCAATCTTGAAGTAGTACGTCGAGGAGCACACAATGCCATGATTCGGGTGTACAACAAACTACCAATAAACATAAAAAATATAAATGTCGCTCAGCTTTTCAAGAGAACGGTTAAAAACTATTTATTAGAAAAAAATTATTATAATCTAAAAGACTATCTCTAATATTAATTTATATACTGGACGCAATTTTGTATTATATACTTTTGTATAGGAATGCTTTTAATAAAGGCATTTATTATTATTATTATTATTATTAATAGTGTCAACACTTTTTACACTGAAACACGATACCAAACATACCTATTTAAAAAAAAGTTTTAATCCTGTATTATTTTGTCAATACATCTATAATTAAGGTCATGCGTAAATTTTGTCAATCTAGATTTTCGCCTACTGAGTCGATCGTTGAGAAAACGAACGTTACTTTTGTAACAGTCTGTATATGAAACATTTATATTACACAAAATCTTAAAATAGTAAAATGCAAGATTTAAGTAAATCCTGCAGTTTACATATATTTGCATAGAATTGCACCACAGACATCTGATATCAGTAATCTCGCTTAAGAACTGTAACGCGCTTGATTTAAATATCCCTAAACTAAGATAAAATGGAGAATAGTACAAACAAAATAAAACTACTGCCATTTCTTAACTGGTCGTTAGATTAAACCATATATCTATAAAGTTCTATATGGTGCATTCCGTTCCGAAAGTGTAGCCAACATAATTTTGAGTGAGAAAACTATAAGTACACTGAGAAAAAAATTTCTAGCGTTTCGGCGAGTTTCGGCGTCAAATCGGAAAATTATGTAATAGCACAGGGGCACAATGGATTCTGTTAGTTGGTAAACCTACTAGTCGAAGAGCTGATGACACCTGTTTCATATACACAGGTAGAAATTTTATACAATTAGTATATATAGGTAAGATGTATTTGTAAATGAGTGTTTGTCTGTCCTACCTGGGTACGCCAGTTACTGCGCATACAGGAAAGGTTTTAAAAAAATAGGTGCCAAAAAAGTGTTTGATTCAAAAGCCAACAAGTACTATTCGAATGTTATGTTGATTTTAAATAAATGAGGCAGACACTTTTGGAGGGGTTAACATTAAACCAAAATATCCCAAACTTAAATTTTCAAAAATGAAAAAATAAGTGATTGATTCACGCTGAAATTTTTGTAGCACCTTCATTAGATATATTTAAAATTATTTGCAAAAATCCAAACACTTTTCCGGAGTTCAAGACTATTTTTGGGAACTTATTTATGGGTACTTATGTATGCACGAATTAAAACACTTTTCCAAAAATAGTCTTCAACCCCAGAAAAAGTGTCTGACTTCTTGCAAAAATGTATTTTTAAATATATCTAATGAAGTTGCTATAAAAATTTCAGCGTGAATGAATCACTTATTTTTTCATTTTTGAAAATTCAACTTTGGTTGTTTTGGTTTAATGTTAACCTCTCCAAAATTGTGTGCCTCATTTATTTAAAATCAATTTAACTTTCGAAAAGTACTTGTTGGCTTTTGAATCAAACACTTTTTGGCACATATTTCCTGTATGCGCAGTACCTTGCGTACCCAGGTACGAGAAGCAAACACTCATTTACCTATATATCTTATCTATATATACTATTGTATAAAATTTCTACCTGAATCAAACACTTCATGAAACGGGTGTCATCAGTTCTTGGACTAAACGGTTATACTACCATTTTCATAGTAAATCATAGTCTAGCTGCATAAGAATACAACCCACTTTAATTTAGGAGTTTTAAGACGTTGACGACGTGCCGTTTTACTTTTTACGAGTTCGCCACGCACAGCAGCGCATTCTATGAATTCATCCACGGACTATAGTTTATCTACCAAGCTTGCGCTTGAACTCCTGTATATCTTACTTTGATGTGATCCCTAGTTTGGAGTGAACGACACGCTTAACGGTGCGATTTTTGAGCGCTCCTAGTGAGCTACAATCCTGATTTGGAGAGCACTTGTACACGTGCAACGAGAGAATAAATGTACAAACAGAAAATAACATATAGACATGCGATTGTGCTATTTGTCGCTGGTGTTATCTGAGAAATGGTTCCGATTAGCGCTGGCAAAACTTAACCGTTGTGTTGTTATAGCAAATAGCTATTGAGGATTAAGTCTTAAATAAGAAACTTACGTAACTATATACACAGTCTATACATTGTAGGTATATTATATTGTGAACGCGATTACGTAGAATACATTTTGGATTGAGGACAGAACTATTGCGAGACAGAACGTCGAAGTTTCCCACGCTTTTCCGTTCAATTTATCTGAAATTGGTATAGTCATTGGAAATGCATTTTCTGTAACAGATTTTGGAACATATGTATTGCAATGACTTTAATTGGAAAGTTAAGAGTAGTATACAAATAATCCCTGCATTCTGCATCACAGGAAATTTTTTTGAAAAACAAATTTAGTTACGTGCGAAATATTACGTAAAAAAGTTGAAAGTTTTTCCAGAATTCATCATCAATTCACATCCAAACAAATTCATAAATGATTAATATTGTGACGGGTATTTCGACAATTAAATGTTTCGAGTGTTTCAACAATTAAATAAATATTATTATGCGACGTTTCGTCTTTTTATTAAGATTTTATCAAGTAACTCAACAAGTCGATTGACTAACAACATAATAATTACATGAAATTAATTTTTTTTCTTACATTTTCAATATTTAAGAAAATATTTTTTAATATTAGTTTATCATTAATTTCGTGTACCATATAATTATTATGTTGTTAGTCAATTGACTTGTTTAATAAACTCTTAATAAAAAGACGAAACGTCGCATACCAATAATTGTTTAATTGTTTTAACATTGAATTGTCCAAATACACGTGACAATACTATCGTTTTTCCAGAATATTTTGTTTAGGATCTGTAGTGTGATCCTTAGATCTTCAACTTTAAAAATACCATCGGGAGAGCTGTAAACGTCCTTAAACGAGGAGGAAAGGATTTCAGATGAAGAGTGTAGGAGAGGGTAGTTGTTGGTATCCAATGCTCTCAAGATTAAGATACTGTAAATTTTCTTACGGTCTACAACAGATGGCGTACGCGTCTAGATTGGAAATTTAAATGGTAGAAACAAATGCATCATAAAAATTGGTTAGTGTTATTATAATACATATACACTACTTATATGTTGACAGAGTCGCAATGTATAATAATTATTACGTTGATCACTCGCTTCGCTCAATTACACTAAACGTACCAAGACCCCGTCAAATGACCGACTATAAACTTTTGATTCGAAAATTCACATAAAATATTATTGATTTTTTTCTGTTTTTAATAGGTATATGCAATCGATTTTACATCATTTATTTATATTTTATTTTTTAAATCGGATAAAATCAACACTTTCTCCATTCAAATAGTAAAAAAAAACCCGGGTCGCAGTGCCACAACCCTGCCGACAATATAGTGTATTTGCTAATAGAGGCAGTGTGGCTTTATTTTGCGAGCTTAAGTTGGTTTTTGGGCAAAATAAAAAAATTTACTCCTTAATACACCCCTTAAAATAACATTTTTTTTCTTAATTGCAATATTATTATAAATCGAACCTCTATACCAAATTATATACAACTTTCAGTAAACAATTCACTATTTGTAAACTAGTGTTTTCATAAAATTTGTAAGTCCGGTCCTGTCGGGCCGATTTTATTTAAATTTTAGGGACACCTTTTAATTACTACTAAAGGGTTAAATGTCAATTTTGAAACGATTCTGAGAATTTTTTCGGTATTTTGGGGCCCAAAAACATTTTTCAACCCCTAAAAACTACCCTTAAAATGCCCCAATTACGCCCATTTTAAATAGGCTTCTTGCGGTGATGGATTTCAACACGTGGACCAAATTTGGTTAAAATCAATTAACTCTTTCGATAAACATTTTCAAAAATGGTGCCAAAGTGTTTAGGAGGTTATGAAACGTCGAGAAATTTTGGTCCGACCCCTAGGTCCCGCCATCCGACCGACGCCAATAGTGTATGTTGCCATATGGCAAATACACTAATAAAGTCCTTATCTTAACAAATAGGTATATATTAAATATAGGTACGTATAGTGTTAAGTAACTGCCCCCGACTTAATATTGCATTTAAACCTAATTTCAATGCAACTTGGAAGCACTCGACCAAAACCGAACCGAGAATCTAGTATAATAGACCTAAACCCTCTCGAAAATATAGTAAGCTATCGAATTATAAAAAGCGCATTCAATTCTGTTCAGCTTATATTATATTATAACCCTAAGCTCTCCTCAAGAAAAAGTCATCAAATAGTCGACACCGCATTCAAATCCGTTAAGTAATTTTCTAAATAAGTCGGTACACCTACGAAGACTTCTTTTCATCCTATATGCATATAGAAACAAGGCGATTAAAAATTGATGGGTCGACGCTCTATTAAAGTCAAAAACAAAACAAATGACAGTCAAAACAACATCGAATCGTATATAAAACAATACTTTTATTACGTTTCATTTTATTACAATGTCTACAATTCTGACAGGGCGTGTATAAAGCAGTGACGTAGACGGTCGACGGGGATGAAACGGGGAGAGGGGGGTTCGTGTTTATTATGATACAAATTAATTACTGCATTGTGTATCAATTAAAGTCCGGAGATTAACTGCAGCATCTTTATAAAACTAATTGCCCTCATTTATATTAGGAGGAGATTTAAGAGAGCTGCCAGCAGCAACTGTGTACACTACGCATGCGCGATAAACATGCCAAGCTTTTCTTTTCCTCCTTATTTTATTATCTCGTTTCAATGTTTTTATCTTTTGCTGTGCTCCTATGTATTTATATAATTTATGCATATCTTTTTTATTTTAATCCCTTATAATGAAACTTTCAACTTGGCGATTATATAGTAGAAAAAAGTTGATGATACTAACGCCATGTCCAAAGAACTAATTATTTTATTTAAGCCGTCTTTTAAAAAAATGTTTTGCAATTAATGGGAAAGAAAAAAGCGTAAAAATTATATACTTAAATTAGACGAGCCATATTTCTTTGGGCCAAAACGTGACGGGTTGAGATTACATTATAGAAAAACATGGTCAAAAGTGTTTTAGTTGTGTGGTGATAACTGTCTTAGCATTTCATTTTTAAATAAGTGTTCCGTTTTGCACAGAACGCTAAAATAGTATATTACACCGTAAGAGCAGAAAGTTGAAATTCCTGCACTGCGCGTAACATGATGTCCGTGGAGAAGCCGAGGGATTTCAACTTTATATTTTTCTTCATACCTGGTCGCGAAAGTACGTACTTTCGACAAGGTATGGAGAAAATGATTTTGACAAGAGAAATGTGCAAAAACTATTAATTTCTATACCAAATACATACATGTATTAGCAAATGTCTTATATTATCGATAGAATTCTGCACTACGACCCGAGTTTTTTCGCTTTAAGGTCAGAGCAATCACAATAAACCTTTACTTCCAAGTTAATTACAGTAGATACCATTTCATTATCAAGATTGCAGACCTGTAGTCACAAGGTAAAATGGGTTATGTAAAATTTCTCGTCAGACTATTTTAGCAAGGGTATAATACGCGCCACGGTCCTAAAAGGTTCTGAAGTTAGATGCAAATGGAGGCTTGCGCAGGTACAGTCGGTTGAAACATTATTATTATTTTTAATTTTTTGTTTTTTCTTTAATCTAAAGGTCCAATTCCTTGCATAAAGTCATCCAAAAAATTATTTTTCGTGCTTATCTATGCAAAACTGTATTAGGCATCTTGATCAATTAACAATCGAAGAAACAACTTAATAATAGCTTACTGGACTATACTTTATAGCAGGAAAGCGACAAGTAACACGACAACCAGCAATAACCAATCACTGACGAGCGCACATTCTGTGCCGGTAACTGGGAGGTAGTGGGAGTTTTCCTTTCCCACAAAAGAATCACGACGGCTCTAAAATATACATTTGTGATGCTATTTGTGACTAACTTCAGAACCTTTTAGAACCGTGGCCAGTATTAAATCTGTTTGAAATTTCTTGTGACACATTACGACCAAGAACGGTTACGAAAATGAAGGAGAAGAAAGAAAGAATGTCAGGGAAGAACACCATCTACATTAGTTTTTATTTCTGTCTTCGGCTGCAGCTACATACGATTCGTATTTCTCTCGATCCGATGTCGGACGACATCGGCAGAAAAGCAAACCAACAGGATTGTAATGTAAATGCCTACAATGGAAATGGAAGCCAAATACAAGAAACGATAATGGCCTTTGATCGGCCAATCCGACGGTTTGTTAAGGCTGTCGGAACGCTCTGAAAAATAGAGTTTCGGCTGATTGTAGACTCGTCAACATTTTGCAAAAATTCTTTCCCTATAAGGAATATAAAGAACAAATCTAAATCTCTAATAGACTACTTTTGTAATTTATGTACGATTTACTACAAAAAAGTTGGCATCAATTGTGCCAAAAAACACACGTTTTCAATGTCACATTACGACCTTATTCGTACTTATTTCACAATTGTTCCATCACAAACCTAAAGTGGCTCTCCCTTTTTCGGAAAAGTTTTTTAAATCTTCAAAATATTTCCAAAATTTAGAGAAATCAATTGACAGCGACACTCTTGGAACAGCATTTTTTAGCCTCGTAGTGTGGCTGAAATTCAGAGCGTTCCGACACCCTTAACGCGGCCATTATCATTTCTTGTGTTTGTTTTCAGTCCGATTTCTCATTCCAACGACACATAATGATGGATAAGTTGACAGAGACGCAAGTTGAATAGTTAAATTTTTTCATAGTCGGTGGTTCTTGAATTTATCCAAATAATTTCGTATAAGTAGGTAAGTTTTAGAATCTTCGCTTCAGATCTATTTTCATTAAACCGATGCACCCATGCCTTTTTTACGTCTCTTATTAAGAAGAATATTCTTCTCTAGACGAAGCCAAGACGCCAGAGTCACTCAGGATACCATCATAATACAACTGCAACTTCTTCACGATCGAGACCAGCGTAGGCACTTAAGACAGAGATATCGAAACACAGAATCGGATCCGGCGAAATTGGACCCAACGCAGGTATAGCCGTCAGTCGGTCCGCGAATTACTCATTATATTTTTTGGTCAACAGGTGTAAAAAGGTTGAAAAACGCTGGTCTCTATACCACTTTGCATTGTGATCGCAGAAATTCAGTTGGAAATCTTGATCTCAAATTAATTCCCGTGCAATATATATATAGTGATCTATATATGTATATAGGTAGATATCCAATGTAGGGTAAGGTGGGTGTAAGACCAGCCGCTAGAGATAGTCCCCTAATGGCAATCGACTGTTAACGTTAACTCTCTTAATTGATCTTTATGTTCGAACCTAAACACCGTTACACACAACGCCACCACCGAATGGAACGCGCGTGTTAGTGCGTCAATTTATCACATATTCCGTTCATTTGTATAACACTGAAAATATTTTAGTAAAAATCAAAAAACTTACGCGTACACACGGCTCTCTCTAAGAACCTTTATTATATCCCGTATAGACCGAGCTGGGTAGAGTAATGGTACAGCACTAGACTCGCATTCGGGAGGTCCGGGTTCGATTCCCGGCGGGGGCAGATGTGGCTGGGACTTTTTCCTACTGCCTTTCGCCGAGAAACGGTAATTCCTGTACCGGCCATCTTGATTGAGGTTTTCCATGGTTTCCTTCAATTAATTCCAAATAAATATCGAGATGGTTCCTTATTTGAGGCCATGACCGATTCTATCAAACTCCTAGTTCAAAAATTACCTACCTTATCCTAATTTCCTATAATTCCTTCATTCGCCCATTGCTATTATATAAGTTGAAGTTTTAAAAAATGTAGAAAATAACGGGAGGTGGTAAATGGAAAATAGTAATGGTGCGAATGGCGTCTATTATGACAAAGTCGAGAAACGGACGTTAAACGCATTATTATTATTATTATATCCCGTATAGTTGATTTCTGTTCCCCATCCCCGGTACAGGCAGCATGGTAGTTCAACCGTCAGAAAAAACGTAAGTGATTGTGTGTGCGACACACAGCTAGGATACACCTATTGCCTTATGTAAACGTTATGAGACAAATTCAATATCTATACTATTATCTAAAGATGAAAAATGTGTTTGTTTGTGTGTAAGAGGTAATCTTTAGAATTATTACTAAACCGTTTCTAAAAAGTCTTTCACTAATAAAAAGTTACACTATCTTGGTGTAATATAGGCTAAATTTTATTCATTTTTTTAAAATTATTTTTATATTTGTGATTATTAATACGATGTGTTACAGAACATTTTTAAACGCAAATTAGACTTGTCTACCTATGTCTAATAATACGGTGGAGCCATTATTGTTGTCGCTGCCGAACGGCTAGAATAACATATTTTTATATAATCAGCATAAAAAAAATAAAAGAATAGTTACTTCTTACCACAACAGATTTATTCAGTGGATGTACATTTCGAGAGCTAAGCTCCCATCTTCAGCAAAACACTAACTTTAGTACTAAATTCAAACAAATCAATCGATTACCCAAGTATTGGACTTCGGGATTATTTTAAAAGAATATTACCACATACATACAACCTTCGAAAAACATGGATAAACTACATGAAATCTTAACCAAGATAAATCAAACATATGGAAGAAGAACAATGAAAATTTTCGTGGATATCAACAAATATAATAACAAAATAATTAAGTATAAACCTTATGAAAATGCTATAACATAAGCGAAACGTCAGGCATTTACCAATTATTTCAAATGTATATTTTGACAATTTTCCAAAAAAATAATATATTATTTTTGGAGGAAAAAATAAATAATTTAGCTGTATTCCAATAAAGAAGTTTTAACTAACTTTAGTGTTTTGCTGAAGGTGGGAGCTTAGCTCTCGAAATGTACATCCAATGAATAAATCTGTTGTGGTAAGAAGTAACTATTCTTTGTTTTTTTTTATTGTTCCAGCCACAGTGCTCTTAATATTTTTTTTTTTATAATCAGCATGACTGATGTCTTCTGTAAACAATACTATTCTATCATTTAACTGTGTCGAAACGATTACTATTTTTTTATTGCTCATGCAAAAAATAGCATCTTTGCAAACTTAGTTACGGTTGAAAAGTAACTGTTTGCCCATTGTTTACTTGTTTCATGCAAATTTTACTTTGCACACGCAAATTCAGATAAACAAAAAAATAACGTTGTTGACATTAAACAAAAAAAAAACACAATCGAAATATTAAAATTAAATTGAGGTTAACGTAACATCTAGTTTAATTTAAAATATAGTGATAATAAAAATTTACAAAAGTATTAAAATTAATTCGCAATAAAAATATGTGCAATTCGTACGGCATTGTCCATTGGTCCCTTCGCTTACGTGGGCAATGGGTAACTTGTCGTACTAGTTGCACAATATACTATTTTCGATCAGACTATAATTGTAAAACGTTTACTATCAGTAATTTAGGCAAATAAAGTGTTAGATTCATTTCGGATAATTGTACCTTAAACTTAATTACAACTACGATGTGTCTAGAAGTAGTTGTGACGTTCAAATGTTTTGCGGCATTCAGTTGTTTTACGACATCGCCGATCTCTCTGAAGGCGCAGCTTTTGCATACAAATTTGTCTGAATTTAGACGCCGCCGTCGAGTTCAGGCCGTCTCTCTAACTATTTGTGGGTGTCGGCAGTTGAGAGCAATTAGGGTGTCTTACATATCGCCTTAGGTACCTATCTACTACTGATATGCTAGTCGCTCTACTCTGCTCTACTCTATATGCATGCTAGAACAGGATACACGCTGCAGTACACGAGCGGAAAACTCGTAGAACGGTGACTCGTTTAAAATCGTGCATTTTCGTTAAAATTATTAGTGAATTTAGGGGAGATCTATAAGGGTACATATCTTCTTAAAATAAGAATTATTAGAGACAATTTACTATGTGTTATTGCTGTGTATATTAAAAAAATAACAACAAAAATACTTTTCTTTATTCTCGGTCGAAAGTACGTACTTTCGGAAAGTTGGCTTCGATTTTAAGGCATAAAGCCTAACATTTATACTCTCTTGGAATTACAGCGGGTCGAAAGAAAGGAACAGCGGGACGAGATAATTTTCTCGTGCACATTGATCGTGACACCGCCGTCAGCCAGTAGTAGCTAACAGCTGTTAAAGCCAATTCAGACTAGCCGTTCTCGGTTACGATTCACCGGTCCGGTTGGGAGCTCGACCAATCAGGGCGTAGTCGTTCCCGATTGCGGTTCGGTTCGAGCATTTAGGTTCAGCTTTAATTTTAACCGGACCGTTCGCAACCGTAGCCAATGAGAACGCTTGCTGGAGTCACGTGACTAGCCAGCGGTTTTTGTTGACGTTTAACTACACATCAAACGTCAAATCATATTTCGAAATTGCGCATGCGCACCGAGAATACTCGTAGAACAGAATTGGGATAGTGTGAGCAGCCTAGATTAATCGAAAACCGAACCGGACCGGTGAATCGTAACCGAGAACGGCTAGTCTGAATTGGCTTTTATTGCGTATAACCTCAAAATTTCTCACTTGAAAGTTCTTAGTCTCTTTATATAATGGTGAAAATGCGTACTTTCCACAGGGTATAAAGAAAAATACTTTTTTAAATCGAATCCTGACGTTGCTAATACGTTTAGCGAAACATGTGTCAAGAAAAAAGTGTTCGTGTTTTGTGATTACTTTTTAGACGCGACCTAAGCAGTTGCTGTGAATCTGTCACGCGTACAGCCCAAACGGCTCCACCGATTTTAAAAACTTTTTTTTGTTCGATTCGTCTCGGGGTCTATTTAATCCTAACGCCTGATTTTTGAACGTTTTAGTATTTAGTCTTCATACCAAAAATTTCATCACTATTCAAGGTTCAATTTTCGGTCAATGGTGGCCGCAGCTGAAACTTCCATCGAGCTATATTCTGTATATTTATTTTCAAGAAGGTGTAGATGTAAATAAATAAATACAAATTTAATACTACCGTTCGACTGTCCTAACTGACAAATCACAACTCAAGAAACAAAGGGACACATCAGCGTTGATAGATTTTTTTTTTGCCAAGTCGGGATTTTGGAACTTCTTGAGTGAAAAAAGCGGGATTCTTTCGTCGAAAGCGGGACATAGTAAAAAACGTATATAATCAGAAGTTTTTAAATATTTATCTTTTTATTTGAGTTCAAATTACGTTTACGTGACAATAGATATCAAAAATAGCCATAGACAATGTATTTTAATAAAAATATGATATTTTAAATCGGATTTACTCTATCGTTCAATAGTTGAGTCTTATTCGTCTTCTGAATAAAAAAAAAATAAAAAAAAAAACAAATCAAAATCAAAAAAGGTTTATTCATTAGAAAAATATGGCGTTTCAAACAATAGTCTGAGGAGTGAGTGTTTCAAATTGCAACTTACAATAAGAGAATAATTATTTACGCACGGTCGAGCTATCCCCGAAAAGGGGGTTGAGCCTGTCCCGCGCGGGACATTTAATTTTGATTTAAAAATCGGGACGTCCCGCCAAAATCGGGACGTCTGGCAACATGCTTATCACGGACATAATATATTACTCCGTCCTAAAAATGTATGAAGTAAATGTATACAAATACTGCCGTTCGATTATTTCGAGAGACCAATCACGACTCAAGAGACAAAGATATGTAATGCTGAGAACGCCCCAGTATCACTTCGTCTTTAAAATGCATAAAGTAAATGTAAACAAATAAATACAAATACTGCCGTTCGACTGTCCCGACCGCCCAATCACAACTCAAGAAAACAAAAAGGCATATTAAGCTAGCTAGAAAATGGTTAAATATAGCTTTGATTGACAGACGAATAGGAAAGAACACAAATTAAATAATGTTTGATCAGATCAAAAAATTTGTTTAATGTTGATTAAGCTTTCATCGGCCATCCCGTTGTAACATTATGAAAGTTTAATCAACAATAAAAAAAATTTTTGGTCTGATCAAACTGATTATTTAATTTATAATTTATATGGACCTGAATAATACCACTAAGGAAAGAACACTAAAAAAACGCACACATATCGGTACGTATGACATTTTCCAAGTTAAATTTGAATGATCTTAGTTTTAAAACAAATTAAACTTTATATGAAATCATAAACACAATGTTAAAATTAAGATGGTCTGCCTGATAAGACGGCGTTCTGCAAAAGCACATCGTATCACCAAAAACAGTGTTTTGTGTAGCGTTTTAGTATTCGACGTAATGTCGTACACCTAACTTGCTATCATTAAATTGTTAATGCATCCTTTATGCAAGCGTTGATGTAAGAACACAACACTAAGAACTCGTCCAAGTGTAATTGCCGGTGACCTTTTGGAACTCCAAACGGCTGCCATTCGAAAAGTACACCCTTCAAAACACTCCGAGGCTTAGCAATTCAAGGGTCTAAAATTTTGAAAAAATCATTTTTTATTTACATATTCTTAAATTTTAAACCTTTAAAGAATACAGTACAAGCTCAATATAACAAAGCTAAAATAATTAGAAAATATTCGTTATACCAAGTAATTCGTTATAATGAAGTTTGTTATATATACCTAGAAGTTAGGTTGGACTAACATTCATTTTAGTAAGATAAGAAAACCAATTTTCTAATGAAAACTTATCTTTAAACTTTAAAATTGTGACTAACGTACTTGCGGGAATTTCGAATTCTTTAGCGATGTCTAATTTTTTCTTTGTAGGATTCTCGTCTACATACTTAATGATTTTTCGTTTCTCTGCGACGGTTAAGGAACATCTTTTTTTGTTTCTCAGCTGCTGCAACTTTAAATTTACTAACAACAGTGACTGGCAGCAGTGTTTACATTACTTTACATCAAACAACAATGGTTGTCTTACGATAAAAATGTGTCTGAACCTGTTGAGACATGAATAAATTGTTGTTGGTGTTGTGGAATTGTGTGTGATTGATTGGTAGGATACGTTATGTAAAGGTTATAAGCTGACAAAAATCGTTAGAGGTAAATTACACTTTCCATTTATATTCTGCAATGATTAAAATACGTTATAAAGAGGTTTCTAACAAAAATTATTCGTAATGTAATGGTATATTTTGCATTAACTCTTACGGGCAGTTCCAGGATATTTCGAAAAATTCGTTAAATCGAAGAAATCGTTATATTGAGATCCGTTATAATTTAATTGCCGATTAATAAAATGTAACTTCTGTTATTAGTTTCAAAAAACAAATAACTAAATGGTTGCATAATGCCGACAGAAATAAGAGATTTAGTTACTTAAATTAACTTTGCATTATAACACTAAAATTCCTCACAAACACATACATACATTACACGTCGCATTCATACAACCCAAACATATGCACATTTACACGTTGGACACATAACACAACAACACAAATTCTGTATCCTTCCCTTCGACACAGAGCTCGCTTTAGTGAGGGAAAGTATACTTGTATCTTTTTTTTTTGTATGATATGGTGTGCAATATAGAGGATTTAATAAATAAATAAACTTCTTAGACCGCTGAAACTGCCTGAATCTTTTGCTCAAAAATTTAAGCGCGTTTTCTGCAGAATTACTTTTTTCAACATGGTTGACATGATATCCCAAGTTCTATTTAAACGATTTATTCGTTGTTTAAAAAATATACGAAATTCGAGCATTTCCCTGCTTTATCTCCGAAACTACCGAATCTAAAATTTTGAAAAAAAAGGTAACGAAAGTCTTAAAGTTCTTATGGAAAATGGAATAATGCGGAACCCTTTCCACGCGAGTTCTGCTCACTCATATTCTGAGGAAGGTCCTAATTTGGACCTGAACGTCAATATAAAATAATTAAGTTTGAAAATTAATCAAGAATTTTTATTTATTTAAACTGTTTGAAATAAACACATAATTTTAATCTCACATAGAATTATATTTTTTCTCTGTCTAATCCGTATCAAGTAAGCCGTAGGACACACCACGTGAGAATAATAAATTAACAGAAACTATCTGAAACGTGAATTTTAATTCAGTGGGACAGTCCCGTTATTTGTTCCCTAAATATTTTTGACGTACTATTATTTTGCATATCAAACTGTATCCTCCGCATGTGTAAAGTTGTTAAGTTTGTCGACGTCTCTCTCCAGTTAGTCCAAAATTATTGATATTATGTTCTTCTAAACAACTCTCTTAATTTTAGACTGCATAACTTTAAAGTGCTCTAGATTCGAATCTATGCAAATTTCTGACATTGCATCTGCTTATAATTTTCAAATACTTTTACGACACTGTATCTTTATTATTCGTTCCATTTCCTTGGAGTGTTACAGTTATCAAAACTAATGTAAAACATAAAAAACTCGGGTCGCAGTGTCAAAATCCCCGCGCTGACAACATAATGTATTTGCTAATACAGGTAGTGTGACTTTATTATATGAATTTGTTTGTTTTTCGAGAAAATAAAAAATGTAACCCCTTAATACACCCCTCAAAATAATGTTATTTTCTTAATTTCAATATTTCGTTCCTGATATACAGCCTTAGTATAATTGAGTATTTGAATTTAAAAAAAACTACTAATTTTTTTTATTTTTAAAAAATATATCGTAAATAATATTGAAGAACGAAAAGAAAAAAAAATTAAGCCATAGGTAATTAATAACAAATTAATTAAAATGTATAAAACTTCAAAAGATATTACGTGATAACAAAACGTACCAGGAATGTTTGTGACGTCAAAATGACAAAAGTTGTGCATTTGTGTATGGCTTTATAATACATACTATCAAATTAACCATGGCAACCAGGACCATAAAAACATTTTGACGTCACAGAGGTTTTTGGCGCGTTATCGGATCTTAGCTTAAACATTATTTTTAAAACAAATATAATTTTTTCATTATGAAATTAAACCAAATAATAAAAGTAGTTTCGCTATAAAACTTGTATGTGATCTTTCCATTTATGTAAAAAAAAAAAATTCATTCAAAAACCCAATTCTCTATCAGCAAACAAGTGTTTTCATAAAATTTCATAAAGTCCGGTCCTGTCGAGCCGATTTTATTAAAATTTTAGGAGCACCTTTTAACTGATACTAAAAGGTTAAATTTCAATTTTGAATCAATTCCGAGAATATAAAATAGCCTCTTTCGCATTAGTGCGTAAATTGAAATAAAAAAACTATTCCTTTATAGGTAGTAATATAAAACCATTTAAATCCATATTAGCAACAGAGACAGCGTAGCAGGCGTATAATCCTCGAAAACAAACCAAATATAGATTTCAATATGGGTGAACTTGAATTGTTCGATATATAAATAATATACTTTTTACGAAGTGAAAATCAGCTATATTATAGGAGGTACTATGCATCTCGATTGTAATGCTTTTATAACTTGTGTGACTGTTAAAACTCGACTGTCGGTCATTTTAACAAAATATCACGGCTCGTACATACATTAATGCACTATAATCTTGACACCTATATATAAACTCCTATTTTTGCCTTTATTTTTAATAATACAAGCATGACACTTAGCTTCCTATGCTGTGTGATAGCAACCTCGTACATACGAATTACTAATAAGAAGTTACACCAGTTGTTCTATCTGTAGTAAAGCCAACCGCTAGGAGCGCTGATGGCAACATACTGCAGGTCCATGCTGCACTCGCATTGTATTAAAAAAAACATATGTATTAAAAGCGTACATGCAATACAAACATCGTATGTGGAATCTTACAGGCGGTGCCATCTATCGCCCTTCAGGGGAAACATGAAAAAACGAGAAAAGGCATTGTCCAAAGTGAAATTTGCATAATTGTATTTTAAACAATTTACTTTAACAACCTTAAAACGGTTTTTGTAAACAATTTTGACATTTATCATGACACATTTTTCGTTTCTTAACCAGTTTTTTTTTATTTACTCCTCAAATCTTCGAAGTGCCACATAAAAAGTTTCGTTTTAAAAATAGAGTTATAAAAGTCTTATCTGTGGTTATACTTCTGGAATCTAGAATTGGTCTCTCTTTGATCACAAAACGGTCACAAAAGCGTTCCAACCATTGTCAACATTTATATGGTCACAAAAAAGTGCAAAACAGTTTCGTTACCGTCCATTTATAGCCGGGGTTGGAAAAGATCAGGTGTGATCTTGTATGTTTCCTTTTGAATTATTCACCCTGTAGGTATGCTGTAATGCAAGAATATAATATAGGATAGTGTATTTCATGAAACAAATGAGTTCAATTTAAAACAGCAAGGAACTTGATTCGTAAAAACTGTTCATGCTGAAAATAACCACTGCAAACAGAGCATTTGCAAGTTGCACAGCTCGCTCTGTATTCGTTTCGGTCTGCAGCATCCGCGTCTGTTACAATAAAAGTCTGTTAAACCGAGTTTCAACAATCACTTACACAGACCAGTGCATAAAATAACATTTAAAGTAGGCGACACTAGTGCCGCCTAGTGAGTAGGATGAAATTTTGTGCCGCCTAGTGATTCTGTAGCAGAGGAGCTTAACCGCTTTCTGTGCGATGTTTTTATTTTTTATTATTTTATAGGTTAAGGCAAGTGCCAAATGCTGCGTTGAAATTAATCGATATTTCGTACTGAATTATTTTCTCTAGAACTGCAACACCGCCCAGTGAAAATTGTTTAGAATATCCTCCGACGCAAACATATATATTTCCAAATTTTTGGGTTCCGTATTTAATACATACACTTGGAATTTTCAATACTCATTACAGAAGTATTTCTAAATTCTAGGGTTTCATACTTAATATACCCACTTTTAATTTTCAATGATCATGTACAGACGCATTTCCAAATTGGTTTAGTATTTAATATAAGACGCTATTAAAGAGCGGTTTTAATCTATGGGCACGCCTTTTTTTGTCTAAAATCGTATCTAATCAAGTTTGAATTTTCAATAAGCATGATCTACTGTATCGTAGCTTAAATTCTAGGGTTCCGTAATATGGAATATATACCCTTAAGAAATTCTTATTAAGGAACTAAATTTGTTCACATACCTGTTTCATTTAGTCAAATTTTAATTTCCCAAAAACGAAACATGAATCAATAGAAATACTTTTATACGAATGCATACCAGGGAACATGAAAACTCTAGAATAACAATGTAAGAAACAGATTAATCAAAGTTATTCAGTAAGGTATAGATTATTGACGTATTTTAAATTTAAAGTTAACTTAGCGGCTGCCGAGAATTTGGAAACCTTTAATTTTAACAATTCAAAAAATTGTAAGGGACTTCGAAGTTAATTTTTGCACGATTACAAGACAACCTTTGTATACTTCGTTTCGAAAGCAAATTGGATTATTGTCGCTGCATTGTAACCTAAGCGTGCAGTTTCAAATACGTACCTTCTGACATCGAGTCGAAGTGCTGACACTTGCAAATCGAATCCTGTCAAAACTATAACCAGCATTTTATAATAAAAAAGTTGTTACATCTTCATTTTCGCTATCGAATCTGACCTCTCAATCGGTATAGTAAAATTACTATAAAATGTTGCAGAAGTGGGATTTTTTTCTATCTCACTCGATCTTTATCTTGCACGCTATGCGAGCGAGAAGGAGCACGATACTCTTAAATGTTAAAATAACTTGTCTGTGTAAAAATAAAAGTTTAAAACAACTAAATACAGTCAGAGTTGTGAATTTACGTCGTCACAAATGACATATCTCTTTACACATACAGTCGAGTCTTTTTAAGAACAACGGTATGATATCGCTCATTCTTCGCTAGATTTACGAAACGTGAAGATATTATTATTTGTTCTAATAATAGTGGCCCCATCAGAATACTTCAAATGTTCAAAATATTCATTTGCCTCCCCGTAATTCGAAATCTCTTGGTGTAAACAAATATTGATGAATATCACGTTTTAGGGACAAAACCGTATGATTTTTCGAAATTTTGTGAAGTTTAATACTTAATCACAGTTAATAAAATGAATCTTGCGACCACAGTTTGAAGTTTCCTAAGAGCATATTTTACAATCAGGAATAAGTCACCTTAAGAAATGTGAAGTTTACTGGTTTTTCGTCGTGAGAACTTGAACCAATTTAGCCCTTTTCATAGGAGAGAAGCTCAGTGAGCGAAACGGCCACTTAAAAAAAAGCCCGCTTAGAAATAATACCTCGTGGTTTTTGGTGGGAGCAAATGTTCTCAGCAAGTATTAAATGCGGTGATACATTAAAGAACGGCTACATAGAAATACATGACGTGTAATCGGTTACGGTAATTCGACATAACCGATAAGTTTGTTTCGAAATTGTTGAGGCAAGTTCAGTGATATGTCGAGGAGTTCCTCAAGAATTCGAGGCGTTCTTTTAGTATGCTGATTCTATTATCGAATACACGTTCAGAATAAAGTTACAATATCCATAAATTGAAGTCGCAAAAATAAAAGAGTTGAAAAAAACTTTTTATATTAGATATAATGTACAAGTATAGACATCGGCACAAACTTTTATACTTTCCAAGGTTGGCCAAACTATTAACAGAAGTTATTACTCATCAACAGACTCGTCATTTGATCCCATAAAAAAGGAGGGTGACAAGTCTTATGGATTTTTTTATTTTTTTAATAAAAATATCGGTGATCCAGATTTCTGGTTTTGTTTGCGGGTAACGCCAGATAAATACGGTTGGTTTCTAATTTCAACAAACGCGTTTGCTCGTTTGTTCGCTTAGTTCCTCTCAACTACACAAGGATTTTGATGCAGTTTTCACCATCACCATTTCGTCCGGAAGGTTTCTATGTATCACACCTGCATATTAAATTTAAAGATAGTAGAGAAATCTGGATGTTTTGTAATCAAGTCGTAAAAAGACACTTTTACGATTGACTAAAGTGTTAAAGATACATTAAATTGATGTAGGTCTTAAAAAATTAATTACAAAATCGTTCACTGCAATCAAAACAACAATATTCAAAATAACTATCAGTCAAACCATAGTCAGTTATTTTACATCTGTCTCTGTCGAAATTACGATTTTTATTGGAAAATCCATAATTAGTTTTAATGAGACAAAAATAGATTGCACTGCAACTCGCGCTCAGAAAACACTTTAGAAGTGCCTAGCCTCTGAAACCTAGCGTAAGAATAGTATGTTACGACAAGGACAGAAAGTTTAAATTCCTACACTGATACCTGAGGCGAGGCCGAGGGCATCATGTCGCGCAAGTCAGGGTTTTTAATCTTCTGCCAGTGTGGTGTATACTATTTTTCTTTATTCTCGGTCAAAAGTGCGTTTATTAACAAAATTTTTAATTATTATAAAAAATACAACCACGTTTCACGCAGCAGGCAGCTTGTTATGTGGTCATGCTTAATTTTTGTTCCCTATTTCAGCGCTTTTTTCAAATATTCACAATGTATTGGATTTTTTTCTGTCTTTCTCTAGGTTACTTATCGGTATAAAGAAAAAACTTTTTCATACCGCTGTTATAGATGGCGTGCGAGTAAAATCAAAGCCGACAGTACGTACTTTCGACCGAATATAAAGAAAAGTTAATTCTGAACGGTGTCTTCAAAATTGAGAACATTCCCACCCGCGAAAAATCCGACTACTCAAGGGCGTCGCCAGCCTTTGAACCAGAGGGGGGCAGAAGGATGAGAAAAAAAACAAAATTTTCAGATTTGTGAGGGCTAATATATATTAACATATTTACTGAACTCTTTATTGCACACACATATAAAAATGAACTAAATAAAAAATGGTTAGCCAACTTTAGCCGTAAAAGGTCATTTTGTTACAGATGCGGAAGAGGTAGTTACGGCCAACTAAAATAAATTCAGTAAAATGTCGGTAGTACGAGTACATAGAGGGTCATTTTTATTCTTAAATTTGATTTTGAGGTGATTCTACTGAACGCTACAATTTATTACTTACTTATTCTATGACATCAGGCAGGAAAAGTTATTACTTAAAAAAATCCCGAGCCTCTAGGGGGGCCTGTTGCCCCTACCTGCCCCCCCTTGGCGACGCCCTTGCGACTACTACATAAATAATAATAATAAAGCACTTAACGTCCGGTTGTCGACTTTTATGTCAAACAGACGCCATTCGCACCATTACTATTTTCCATTTTAATACTTCCCGTTATTTTCTACATTTCTAAAACTTCTAATAACAATGGGCGAATGAAGCAATTATAGGAAATTAGGATAGGATAGGTAATTTTTGAACTGGGAATTTAATAGGTAATCGGCCATGGCCTTGAATAAGGAACCATCTCGATATTTATCTGGAATTAATTGAGGGAAACCATGGAAAACCTCGATCGAGATGGCCGATACAGGAATTATTGTTTCTCAGCGAGAGGCAGTAGGAAAAAGTCCCAGCCACATCTGCCTCCGACGGGATTTGAACCCGTACCTCCCGAATGCGAGTCTAGTGCTGTCACCACTACCCAGCTCGGTGACTACTACATAAATAACGTGGTCAAAGGTCAATAATGGTCAACCCTCTTATCTTGTTGCATACGTGTCAAGGAGTTGAAGTCAAAACTAGTCGTGGATGTGCATACATGGCTTACATGACTGACGATGTGCAGAAACACAAAGTAACCACTAAATATGCAAATTGATATGAGAATGTTCTTGCAGCCCGCACGCCACAGCTGAAACATCTTGCCAATAATAATATACCTAACATGATGATAATAATAATATCGATAATGCGTTTAACGTCCGTTTCCCGACTTTATGTTATAAAGAACTAATTGATCTTTATATAAAATTCAAAGTAAAAAAAGTGTGTGTATAATCTTTAAGCGCGATTGAAATAAAATATGTAAACAATACATATTTATAAAGAGTATTCAAGATACTGAAAAGATTTACTTTGGTAATTTTCGGCTCTTAGACTAAAAATATACTAAGCTATACGCATATCAAATTGAATAGGTATATTGACTGTATTGAAAATAAAAACATAATTTTAACGTTAATTGGTAGTTTCTACGATAGTAATACTAAAAACACAATATTTTCTCTTAGTTTTAAGGAACTTAATAAACATTTAATAAATAAAACCTAAATTAAATCACTCTCAAGTCACGTGACAACGAACACCAATGAGAGCGCATGACGTCAGAGGGTCATGAACAGCATCAGACGCTGTAAAAGGGCTTCATTTTTTGGTTAATATTTAGTGTGTAATTTATTATTTGTTTATAGGAAACGTCAAATTACATGTAACTATAGCGACAACTACGAAACAACCTTTCATCACCTCATCAGTTTACCAGCGTTTATGAGCACAGCCTCCTACTTTGTGACCGTCTGACGTCACGGCAGTCACGTGACAAGTATTGACGTTTTTAACCGAAATTTGAAACGGAATTTAAAATACATGATTTTTAAGGTTTGAGTCGTATTTAAATAAAAATAATAAATATTTGTGGTTATATTAGGTACTTATGCACGATTTAAAACACTTTCTCAAAAATAGTCAACATCCCTATTGTTTCCGATCGTCTAATCGAAGTTTTGGTAGACAATTTTGACATTTACCATTACACATTTTTCGTTTCACAACACTTTCATCGGTCTGGCAGATATACTTTTCCCTAAGCAGGGCCGCCAGACTTGAGTTTTTGTGCCCAAGGACATCTGAATTTATCGCTCAGAAAATTTCAAACATGACGAAAATTATTTAGTGACGCTTCCAGTTTGACATCTTTGACCGCGTCCAACAACGCATTGTTCCTTGTCTCAGCTGCTAGAGCTATACTGCAGTTTTTATGTTCAGGATAGTGCCCTTAACGAACTCACAAAAACTCAGGTTTGAAGAAATACTATGGTCAAGTCGTCACTAACTCCCTAACTATTAGTAAAGATTTTCCAGCATTATATGAGCCTATTATCAATTTGTTAGTATTAGTTTTGTTCCAATAATTATGCAATCGTTGAAAGGAATAATCAAAACAAAAAAAGATTTACTGATGTGTCGCTTATGGCCAATGTTTCGAAATATTTTATTTCATCATCAAGTCTATAGTTGGTAAATTGTACTAATAATAATATATATGATCATAATCGTTAGAGTTACTGCAATTTATATTTTTAATAAAAATTAACAATAAACAATTTTATTTAAAAATAGTGGCCCAGTCCGGCTTCGCCCGGGTGTAAATGTATAAAAGATGAGAATCATTATCATTAAATTCTCAACATGTATTGAATTTGCGCGAATTCAATTGCTTTTATTTGTGAATGTTCAAAAATCGAACAAAAATCTTATTTCCGAAAAAGAAATTTAAAAAATTCTGTTGATCCGATCGCTACCAAACTTCAGAAGATCACCCGCTGGGCTAATCTAAAGATTGTCTGAAAATTTCATCAAAAATGGTCTACCCGTTTGGAGTCCATATAGATTACATATACATCATCTTTTATCTATATAGATTATTAAAATGGAAAAAGTGGTTATTGTGACATAACGATAATAGTTGGACATATAGTACCGCGAAGTTTTTTGTAGTTATTGATATGTTCTTTAATATTGTACAACATACTTTTGTTCTATCATCAATAGTTTCCGCAGCGCATGCGACGAAAGATGTTTTATGGCATTTTTTTACACCTTGGGTTACGTTACTACAGTTTTAGTAAGGATCCCTACTATTTTCTAGCAATAAATATAGCCTATGTTACTCAGGGTATCTTTCTAATGGTGAAAGAATTTTTTAAATCGGCAAAGTAGTTTTTGAGTTTATTCATTACAAACATACAAAAATACAAATCTTTCCTCTTTATAATATTAGTGTAGATTTGTGGCGTCGGGAATAAAATTTCATATCGAACTGAACCTAGTATCAATGCATATTTTTAATCTATAAGTAATTATTAATTAAAATCCTGTTAATATATAATTTTACTCGTTCTGAGATGAAAACCTGGGAAATTAATAATAAAAGAGGCATGGCAACGCCATGACTTACTCTTTCTGGGGAGAACTGTGAGAAGTTTCAAATAGTATCATTAATACCAATACATGGGGCTTCGCTGTTTCTCTTCCGCGGTTGATGCATTCAGTTTTCTTGAACTCATCGACGTGTAACAAAATATCATTCATGTAACAAAGCACTGTCGGATTCTCTTGTTAGACAGATGGTCTCATATTTCTAAAACCTCTCATATTAATAAAATTAAGTTTGTTTTAGCATTGTTATAATTAAAATTTATAAGGCATACATAATACTGTTACGAAATGTTTTTAAAGGACGATTGGTTTATTTCAACAGTGTGCGCATGCGTTAAGGGAAACTACAGCTGTGTCATATTACAGAAATTCTTTAATATCATTAAAACTGTAATTTGCCTGCATAAGCACAGACATCCCTACCTGTGGCATTTTTTGCTATTAACTAACTGTAAAAAGAGCTCATCCAGTTTTGAAATAGTACTTTGTGTTATTAGAGCAAAAAGCGAACGTTTGTGATGAGTGCGAAGTTTGACACTCTCGCTGTAAGCGAACACTAAAATTAGTTTAGCGTCCGGGTGGTCACCGGTCTGAAATTCGCCATTTTACGACCGATAGGGAGCAGAACAAAAAAAAATTAAATTTAATGGTATTTATAATGAAAATGGCAATAAAACAAAACAGCTACTTGAGCCGCTATAATGATAAGCCGCAATCTTACTGAAAAAGATATATTTTGTTAACAAATAAAACATGAAGATTTGATTGTCACGACATTTGGTGAGTTTATTTTATATTATATAAGCAAACCTACTATTACACTTAAGTCCACAAGTCAAAATGGCTATGTCTAATTAATGTTATACATATAATTTTTAATCTATATACAAACAAATAAAATTGTAGTGTCTGCTTGTAATGTCGTTACTAAATGCATAATCTATATCTAAAAACAATTTTTTTAAATTTTTGTCTGTCTGTCCGTTTGTTCCGGCTAATCTGCGAAACGGCTGGACTGATTTTGACAAGACATTTACTACCAGATAGCTGATGTTATATATATATATGAAATTGTGCGTACTATATGCACAATTTCAACCGAAAAGAAGAAGGCCTGCACCTCAGTAAAACTTGGACACCAGCACTGAGGCATACTAAGCTAATGAACCCAACGACCAATCAGAGAAGATCAAACTACGACCAAGTAAAGAACACAAACCAACGGAAACCAAAAAGTTTTGTAAAATATTGGTTGACTGTCATGTGAGAAAAATATATGGTACATATTTCTAGTTTATTTTGAAGCATTAATATCAAAGACTAAATATGATTTTTCATAGCAATTACAGACTTCCGAAATGTGAGTAAGTGCATTTTACATGCACACACGCATCCAGCTGCTCGTAAAATAGAGCTATGCGGGTGAAAAAGGGGGGAGGGGGTAAAAAGGTAACCTTAACCATGTAAAAACACATAAACTTTGGCGAAATGTCTGACCAAAAAAGAACGCGGGCTCCCGGAGTTCGGACTACTAGTATCGGTATGACATAAGCCAATATGTCTTGTGACCGTAGATATATGATGTAGTGACGAAGTTTTATCGCCATAGAGAGTCGTATAGCTGCTCAGACAAACACAAAGAGTGAGAAAGCAACGTCTTAACATCTCCAGTTTTACATCCAAGTCTAATGAAGATAATTTGCGTGAAAGATGTAAAGCAAAGGTTACGACAAAAGTAATTATTAACGAACGGTGGGGAACATCGTTAAAACATAAATTACCCGCGCCGGAAAAACGGAAGTGTGTTCCCCTCGCCTCTCGTTTCCCCTCATCCACCTTCTGTCTGCCCACCGAATAGAAGAGTGAGAGCTCTTTCCGAATAGACGGATGACGAGAATGAAAATATCTTCATTTTTGATCGAGAATTTTCTTCTCAAAACGACGCGTCAATTTTTCACTTATAAAAGGAGAATGTCAAAAGAATACCGGCCTATAAAGCATGAGCTGACACGATTAAACAAAATAAACGAAAAAATATTCGTTTATGGATCCTTGAATTTGCAATTGAATTAAATGAACAATTAGGACAAGACTAAAATCATGGAAATGTTTAAGTTGGTTAGTTTTAGAAATAACTCACCTTCCATTCGGCAAGTATCACTTTTTAGTGTATTTGCCATAGGCAACATACACTATTGGCGTTGGTCGGATGGCGGGACCTAGGGGTCGGACCAAAATTTCTCGACGTTTCATAACCTTCTAAACACTTTGGCACCATTTTTAAAAATGTTTATATATATATGTATATATATATATGTATATATATATATATATATATTTATATTTATATATATATATATATATATATATATATATATATATATATATATAAATATATATATATATATATATGTGTGTGTGTGCGCTATAACTTTCGAAAGAGTTAATTGATTTTTACGAAATTTTGCCCACATGTTGGAATCCACCACCGCAAGAACCCTATTTAAAATGGGCCCAATCGGACCATTTTAAGGGTAGTTTTTAGGGGTTGAAAAAAGTTTTTGGGCCCAAAAATGCCTAAAAAATTCTCAGAATCGTTTCAAAATTGAAATTTAACCCTTTAATAGCAATTAAAAAGTGCTCCTAAAATTTTAATAAAATCGGCCCGACAGGACCGGATTTACAAATTTTATGAAAACACAAGTGAATTATTTGCTGAAAGGTGTATATAATTTAGTTTAGAGGTTCGATTGATAATAATATTGCAACTGAGAAAAAAATGTTCTTTTAAGGGGTGTATTAAGGAGTCAAATTTATTATTTTGCCCAAAAAACCAACTTAAGTTCGCATAATAAAGCCACACTGCCTATATTAGTAAATACACTATATTGTCGGCAGGGTTTTGGCACTGCGACCCGGGTTTTTTTATTTTTACTGCAGCAAACGACTCTGATGCTAAGCAAACTTTACATATCTACTCTCAAATCGTGCGCTCAAGGGTAAAGCAAGATTTGAATTTCGCGGTATTTTAGTCATGGAACTCTACACGAAGGAACAGTGGATTTTAATAACAATTAAGTTGTTGCATGAGATATTCACGTTCACGCTTTGGCAACTTGTAGAATTGGCAACCGAGATCGTCAGATCTAACGTGATTAGGTTAAACGATTTTATTGCACAATCGATAGTGTACTAAAAGCAAGAAAATTATTATTGGCCACCGCAGTCTGGGGCTTTGATCAGAATAAAATAAAATGGTGGTATGCATTAAGTAATATAGGTAATACTCGCCACGGTTCTAAAAGGTTCTGAAGTTAGTCACAAACAGCGCCGCAAATGCATATTTAAGAGCCGTCCTGGTTGTTTTGTGGGAAAGGAAGGTTCCCACCGCCTACCAGTTACCGGCACAGAACGTACGCTCGTCGGTGATTGGTTATCGCTGGTTGTCGTGTCACTTGTCGCTTTCGTGCTATAAAGTACTGTACGCTATTGTTAAGTTGTTTCTTTGATCAAGGTGCCTAATATAGTTTTGCATAGACAAGCACGAAAAATAGTTTTTTGGGTGACTTTATGCAAGAAATTAGACCTTTAGATTAAAGAAAAATTAAAAATAATAATATAGCGCGAGTGTGTAGTTTTACAACCGACTGTATCTGCGCAAGTCTCCATTTGCATCTAACTTCCGAACCTTTTAGAACCGTGGCGCGTATTATACATACTGTGGTCAAAGAAAACGGAAGCTAGATATGATTTCCAATCTCGAACAAATGAAAGTTTTCTACTACATACGCCCCACGATTTAATTTTAGTCTGATCAGAGCCTCAAATTGGTAATTCCCATTTTCTTGCTTTTAGTACAGTATCGATTGTACAAAAAAAAATGTTTACCTTTTTTTTACCCGTTACAGTTGAAATCCTTGGCCTAATATCCCAGCTAGCACATTTACCATTTAGAGATATTTGAACGTTCATTGCTCATGCGGGGATCGCGAACGCCGCGCCGCTAATTCTGGCAACACTCACTACACAAAAGTCTAAAGGCGCCTCGTTGAGTGAACCAATGCATTTAAATGTTTAATTTCCGACTGTTTTAAAAATTCACACGCACACACACACACACACAATTCAGAGCATAGTTTTAGATAAACTCTTCGTGCATTATTCGGTTTTACAAACTTTATTATTAACTGACGTTTTTTTCTTTAAACTGTTTCAAGCCGATAGGTCAAGATATTTTTGAACTGCTTCCTATAAAAATAGCGGCTTTATAAAGTGACCTCAGTTGGCACTAGTGCGGTAAAATAAAATAAAACGAGGTCATCTCTGTATCTAACTAAAATCGGAAAAACTGTAATTTCTTATGCAATACTCAAAGGCTACGCAGTACTTAAAATTTAGTTTTTGCTTGAAAGTAAACAATTGCGTCGTACTTATTTTTGGATTCAAAAATTGGCGTTTTCATTCAAATGGCCAAAGTTAGTACAGCAAAGGTTACCTCGTTCCGTTGAATACTGGTTGAGGAATGACGTCGTCCGGCGGGCGTGTCAGACGATTGTGAGGCAACGGCTGTTGTTTATATTCACTTTAATGGCAGTATCAATATTCAGACTTTTGATTTCTTTGACATTTGTTAAATACTGCATTTCAGAAGATCAACAACAGGCGCAGCCTGGCAATAATTTAATAAGTCTGTCAGACTTTGACTAATGCCATAAAATAAAGGTCACGCAGACGCAAATCAAAAATATAGTGTTTTCGTCCTTTTAGTTAACTCTTTTCGAGTCGAAAGCAACTGTCGTCATCGTATGCGATGATTGTAAACTATATCTTATACAGTTCGCCTAACACCCTAACTTATTAAACGTCAATATCCATTTACGGTGTTTTTGTAAGTATTTAATGTTGTTCTTTCAATGCACTACTGATGTTAAGAAAAAATTACCGGTTATTTAACCAGTAAATATCCACAGTAATTTATTTTAATATAGTCGTGCGACTATTTATTATTATTAATTATTATACAAGACTGCGCAGAAAATTTTGCACATGATTGTAACTTTTGGTCGAGATTTTAATTTTTATTTTATAACCAATATCCCATAAATATATTAATTAATAAATTCTTTCAATTCTACTGTTGGAAACTGCTCTACGGTTTTGTTTTTTGTTGTTGATACAGGAACCGGAACCGCCATTTTGTTCTATAGACTAGCCGGTTAATTCACCGGTAAATTGTCCGGTCAAAATGATTACTATAATAAATGACCGAGAATCACCACAATGCACTTCTTAGGAAAAGTACTATGGGTTGCTAGGGCGAAATTAGCGATTGCGACTCGGGATTTATAATATATGGTATAGGCATAGGTGGGCATTAACTCGTTAATCCGTTAATCGTTAATTAACGAAGTTAACAAAGTGCTTAACGATTTAACTGTTCAGTTAACTTTAAAAAATGTTAACGGACACATTAACTTCCGTTAACTTGCCATAAGTCCGTTCAATCGTTAATTAAGTACCTACAATTCACAAGGACACTTCAATATATTGTTGTTTATGAAGGAGAATATGCACCTTATGTCAGACTAGCTGTATTTTGAGTTGAACATTTATTATTAAAAACTCTAATGATACACCCTTCTTTTACTAATATTTCATGACCTGCCTAAACTTCCATAGCCCGTATTAACATTAAATATAAAATAGAATTTCTATCGCGAGTTAACGATTTACGATTCGTTAATCGTTAACCTGCAAGATTAACGGCTTAACGATTAACGAAGTTAACTTTTTTAGTAACGGATTAACGATTAACGAAGTTAAGTATTTGATTAACGGTGCCCAGCTATGGGTATAGGTAGTATATTATAGCTCCGTGTTCGCATGGTCGAAGATAATGAGACAATTAGTATAATATTCCTATCTGGGCAGCCCGAGTACAACGACCTACTCAGATTAGATGCCTATTATAAATTATAATTACACAACTAGGTATAAATGCATGCATAATAATATTATGTCAACAGCCCCACGACAAAAGGGTATATGACGAATTTACAGCATTTTTTAGGATTCCGTACACTCGTATGTGTCTGTTATAGCCTAGTTTCTCCCAATCTACTGGACGAAAAAGGTTGAAATTTCGTACATATAGGTATATAACGATAAGTAGATTACCCAATCAGGAACGTAGAGCGTAAATAAACGAATTCCGATTTGGAACGAAGGAAATTAAAATATAAAAAAAAATAAGTGCATCATGTAACGTATCAGTTAATCAAAGGGTTGGTTATGAGAAATACAAATATTTATTTTTATAATTTTCAAAAATATATGAAAAGCGAGCATCCCCCCCCCCCATCTCCGAAACTACTGAGCATAGAATTTTGAAAAAAACAGGGAATATAGGTGGCCTCACTCATAGTTTACAGGAAAACCTAAACGAAAATTCCAAGTCTTCAAATTCTCACGGGAAACTGGTATGGACCCTCTACACGCACGTTCAGCTCGCACTTGACCGTTTTTTTTATATACAAATTCAAAATTATTTAAATATATTCCAGTAAGTGCAGACCCGGATTTACCATGCAGGCAGTATAGGCAGCTGCCTAGGGCGGCGGGAATTGAAGGGCGGCAAATTTTGGCGGAAACTTCAAAAGTTTGTTCTATTCGTGGGAATTGAATTTTCCGCCTATTTCTTCGGCATTATAATAAAATAAAATATTTGCTTTCAAAAAGGTGCATTTTATTTATTGGAAAACTTTTGTACCAAACTTATTCCACCATTGAAGATGTTTCGCGGTGGGAGGGGGGCGGCAATTTTCGCAACTGCCTAGGGGCGGCAAATTTCTAGATCCGGGCTTGAGTAAGTGAGACTGTCTTATATCTAAAATAGTGAAAATGAAGATACTGCTTAAAAGTATCTGGTATCTGAAATTGACGTATACGAGAACGAAGCTGTAGAGGCAAAAGCGACATCAAGCGAAGTCGCGGGTTCAGGCTAGTGTTACATAAGTTAACGTGAAAGAGTCATTGAAAATTCGACATACACAGTTTTGTCTCATGGCTAAAATAATGTATAGTAGGTACCAATACAGATAATAATATTATCAGCTGTCTAATCCATGCTTCAATAGACAAAACATTGTCATTTGTGGTTTGCCTACACAGGTCAGGTATTTATTTCCTATTGCAACATGCATAAACAGGTTATTTAAATAAATCAAAATGCAACACTAAAATTGCATTATTCAACCAGTTTACATATTTACCGCGTCTTTTTATTAATAAGTAATGAATAAAAAGTCAGGAGAATTAAAACAAAACTTTTTTCTTAAACGAGACATTTATACCTTTTTCTGTTTGAGGACTAGAAATTCCAAAAAGATTTACATTTTTAGCTTCTACGTATGAAAGAAGGCCTAAGACAGTTCGTAGCTACTTTATTAGTTGCCCGGACAAGATTATGTTTTCGCGTTCTCAAAAAAATTCGCTGAATTGATTAAGTCCGAGTGCAAATTTGAATCTCTTTTAGTCTAGAAGTTATGACGGTTTAAAATACAAAAAATAGCTACATCTCTTAATCTAAAAAAAATATTAACCTCCTTCAAAAAAATCACTAAAAAGATGAAAATAATGAAATTTTAAAATCGGAGCTAATTTCATTACAAAAACTTTTAATTACATATCTACTTTTATTAAATAGGCGCCGACCTCAATATTTCATGCGATTTTTTTTTTAATGAAATTAGCTCCGACCTCAAAATTTCATTATTTTCATCTTTTTAGTGATTTTTTTGAAGGAGGTTAAAATTTTTTTTTAAGTTTTTTTATTTTTTACTTTTTAGTGGTGGATTTGATTTCGCACATTTTTGAAGATTTCCCTCGATTTCTCCAGGGTTCCATCATCAGATCCTGACCTGATGACCATGAGACCACCTGGGATGTATACCATTTCAAACAAAAAAAAGAATTTTCTAAATCGGTTCAGGCGTCTTCGAGTAATTGGGGAACACACATAAAAAAAAGATTCCGACGAATTGAGAACCTCCTCCTTTTTTTAAAGTCGTTTAAAAAGAGATGCAGTGATGGTAGTAGTCAGATTAGTTTCAATGCGATTTTTTCATGCCAAACTAGGCCTAAACAACCCTGACTTTTGGCGACTTAAAAAATATAATTACCTATAGTATGGAATTCAGTTCTCTTTCAAATTTCTGCTATTGTCACAGTGAAGTGTCACGCAAGTGATACCAGATATAATATATTAACCCCCTCGAGCTGCCTTAATTTTTTTTTTAGGTTAATAAGACATAACTCTTGAGAATAAGTCTTACAGTAAACTCACTGTATTCTATACGCCGCTTGATATACATAATTTCATTTTTTGCTATATTTAATAAAGATAAGAAAGATTCAACTTAATTACATTTGAAAGATTGAAATAGATATTGTCTTACCTTATGACTGAAGGATGTCGACACCAAAACGTTTTTGAATTTTAAGCACAATTTATAATTGTTTCTAATTTTCACAAACACTTCCAAAAGTTTTTGTTAATTGAGGAATATTGATACAATTACGATACAAATTAATACAAATACGAATGAATAAAGTATTATTATTTCAATCACTCGTTAAAGCAAAAGGGTCCACCGGCACAGACATGATCAAAATCGTTTGAGCCGTTTTCGAGAAAATCTCAATTTAAGTTCGATCTGTGGAGCCGTACTGTGTTGTAGCCACGAAACGCCTGAATCTCGAATTCACTGTACACTAAACAGTCACCGAAATATTATTACAGACTAAAAAAATAGTGCCTTCAAAACTGACCTGATGAAGCTACATATAGAAACTGTTATCGACCAATCAGACCAACAACATAATAAAAAACAATTTTGATTCTAAAAACAGTAGAAAGACGAACGCACTGAGACGAAAGTTAGTTTCAATTTCTATCGCAAGCTGTCATAACTATAGTTAGTGTTAGCATCTGTCAAGTGTTCGTTGTGAATTTAAACAGTGTACAAATTCTAATAATTAATATAAATAAAGTCAATTTTGTTGCATAAATATACTAAATGACAATGAGACGAGTATCTTATGTAATGAATATAAATTGAATTTTATAGTTTTGTATCACATTTCGAATGTTTTGTACAATTTCTTCAGATAGTCAATAAGTGATATTTATTGTTAAGTGTCCTTTACAACAAAATTACTTATCTTGATGTCAAATCGATCGATCAATAATCAGGTATGTCAAACACTAGTTCTATTACATTTTTGTAACAACAATCCATAATAAAATATTTATATTTGTGTCCATACAATACATACTACAAGCATATAAAATTATCAACAGCAATTATTATATTACATAAAATAACAAAATTATACAAAGTTTTCCTACAGTGAAATTAAACACCGTATTATTGTTAATTTATAACATTATCTTCTAAGACGTATAAAATTTCAACGTCTTTAAAAAAAAACAAAAAATAATTCAGAGACGTCACGTTAATTGGAAACTTATATGGATTTTTTTTAATATGCTCTGAGCCATGGAGCACCGTGAAAAATGCGGCCCAATTACCCAAAGCGGTATACAATTTTCAAAGAAATGAAATTATTCATTTATATTTGAAAATCTTTTTATTTTAAATAAAATAATTCCACTTAAACATTCTTTTTCGTATTAAAAATCACAAAATTGGCAACAAACCGATTGCTCATAAGTATGGAGATATTATACATCTTTTAGAGGCAAAAGCATCTGACTCTTTGATTTGCAAACTGGACAATTTGTGCATTTTGCAGTGCGCAATTTAAACTAAAAAAATGATCATATCAAACAAATTGTGATCGAGCCAAAAACTTTCAAAAATTGCGAATAACAAGATACTTATTATCTGTACTAAAAGTGTGTGTAAAATTCTAGACGCCAAATATTTTTTCACAATTTTGTAAATAAAACTGCAATATTTATAATTTTATACACATTCTTAATAAAAAGAAAAAAAAAATTATTTATGAATGTTTTCAACACGATCACTCTTTTCGAAAAAATTTCTATAACGTGGAATATTTTTTATCATATTCCAAATTTTGCCGCCTCTGGAAATTTGCCGCCTTGGGCACTAGCCCCTAGTGCACTGAATATGCTGAATAAAAATATACGTAGGTAAATTTGAACAAAAGTCTCAAATCTGCGAAACATTAAACGATTCTTTGGAACACGATCTATATATTTAAAACCCGAGCAGCTTTCTTTCGACGTTCAAATAACATTTCGGTCCAAAATACAACGAATTAAATTATGAGTTAGTACTGGAACCAAGTTATCCTTAGTTGATGCTGGTTTATTAAAAATATTATTTATCTGCATTTTTTGTGGCACGCCGCCTCTGAAGAGTTGTTAGTTGTTTTTTATCTCATTAAAAATTAAAACTGTTAAAAACTTTTCAAATATAAAATGTCGTTTTCCAGATTATTTCATTAATCGTCGAGCATTGTTACTTAAGCGTCGTCGATTTAGAAAATAAACGGAAAACTTTTATTTCTAAATTAAACTCATTTACACTTCACAGCAGATCTTATTACCTATAATTTATACAACAATATTTTTATATTTGCATAGAAATTAAAAATATTTACAACTTTGCTACTTTATCGTTGACCAGCTACCACATTTTTAGTCATTTTGTTTTTGTTCACCGGCTAAAAAATGTTAAAGAACAAAATGATTCGGCTATTACTTCATATAAATTAAAAATAAAAGAAAAACGTTTTAAATTATTTGCACTTACAAACTTTAGTTTACAACACTTATTTCGCATAGTACAGTGATTTGTTCACTCAAACAGTACCGGTTTTGATAGTGGCGGGTTCCCATATAAGTAGATTAATGTTATAATTAACAGTTTGCTTATTTTTAAAATTTTAGATTGAAAAATTAATTGCAATCTTTTATTGAAAATTTATTAAGAGTATCTATGACCGACCAGTCCACATGTATATTTTTTACTACATATTTATTTTCAGAAATTTAATTTTGCATTAGGTTGTGGGTTCCCCTAGTTTATGGGGCCCCAAGTGTCCTTATGTAAATTCGACACTGCATACAAAGATGTTTAGCGAAGTTCCACTATGTTGTGCAAATCAATTGTTATAAAATAAAGTTTTTAAGTGTAAAAATAATTTCTTTAATTTTAAAATCAAACAGCTTTGCTGGTGTTCGTCCCAAAGATTCCTGCTATAGAGTTGGCATTTTTCTATTTCTGTAAATACAATACATGAAATGAAGTTTCGCCACATTTCGTCACTAAATTGAAAATCCAAAAAAAGTAAAATAAAGTTCGATACGTTTCCGAGAAATTATTTATGCCACAAGTTTTACTAAGCTCAGCTTGAAATCCAAAATATAAACTCATACTAAAAATGTTTCCAAATCGCTAAAGGAAAATTATATTTTAAGTAATTACAAAATTCAGAAAAGAATTAATTACTTTCGTATTCAAAAAAATAAATAGAAACGATTTTGCAGTTTTAATAAAGTTGCGCAAAAAATCAGTTATTGTTATTTTCTTCCAACAAAAACTTGTTTGACAGAGTAATTTACTACTACATAAATAAAAGGCGTAGGTGTATTTATTATGAATAGACTTTCCTATGTACAATCATTAATAATTATAAAACACCAACACAAGATAATGCACCAGTAAAAACTGATCGAAGTTGTTGACCAGTGTCCAGTTCATTGAAGCCTGCAACATTCACTCTTTGTTTCTTTACTTACAGATTAAGGCAGCGTCGCAGTCTACAGTAACAACTTCCTCAAATCGGAGTGATCTGCATTTTTTATGTAAGTCAAAGCTTTATTTTTTTATTTATCGAAAAATATTCACCCGAATTTTCTCTTCAGACTAACTCAAAACTTGCTCTTAATAGTGTTAAGCAACATTATAAACTTATTCAAATCGAATTAGTGGTCCTCTATTTATAAGCTAAGTAACATATAAATACGAACAAACACCTAAAACTGAAAAAATAAGGAGTAAAAGTGCGCTTTAACCAATCTTGAAAACTTCCCAATAAATAAGAATAAATATCGCTAGGAATTCAAAATCATCCGCAGAATTCTTCATGTTAGTGTTGTATGGAAAATTGAACACTTTTTGATTATGCTTTTTTGTTTGTTTGTTTTTATAACTTGATTTTATACAATTTTAATATTTTTCATATTAACAGTAACTCGAAACGACTTATGTCCACATTATTTACCAATAAATCTTAATGCCTATAATTGCATCAGGAGTAAAGACAAAATAATATTCTAAACATTTGACAATCGAGTAGCTCAAACGAGGTATGCATTCACTAATATGTATTGGCGTCGACATAGATCGTTACATTTGGTGACAAAATCTGAATTTCACCCAAAAAACATTTTAATGCTTTCTGTGATATTTCTAAAAGTAGCAGATTGTTGCGATGTTGTGTGTTTTTTTCTCAGTAAATTCGAATAAAAAAAACAAATTCCAGGATTAATCATGCAAATTCATCTATTTAATTTACTTCTTTCGCTATTTTGATAACGTCACAAGTAAACTCCTTTTGTGTGTCAGATCCTTACATAATTTTGAAATGCATTTTGATGTTTATTAAATAGCTTATGGATGCACAAGAACCAGTGCACCCTCGTAACCTATTGGAGTTCTGGTAATACCATACCACCACTGCCATTGGATTAAAGCTACAAATTCCTCTTAATATTTTAATGAATTAAAATTAAGAGGAATAATTAAAAACGTTTACTATTTTTCTTGTTAATATCTTCATGGCAATGATACTACAAGATTATATTTATAACTATTCTTTATCGTTTATATTTCACATAATTTAAAAAATAACACAATTTAGAACTATTATAAAAGTTCATTTGCTTTTAAACTATTCACTAAACGTTTATCGCGATCATTCCGAAAAATAAGAGAAAACAATTTTAATTATGTGGCACATTTCACACTCATATCTTCATAAATCAACTGTATTAATCCACGCCAATTAGTTCTTGAAATGGCATTTTTCTCGCCGTTTACTTATTTTTCGTAATATTTATAGCATAATTCGTTAGTATTAAGATTTGATGATATGCATTTTTGTGTAACATTTCGTTTATCATTCCAAAGTGCTCCTCTTTGAGAAAATACGTACGTTTGCTAGCAGCAAAACTTCTACTTAACATTTATTATCCTCCAAAGTATATCATTTGAATATATTATGTATTTATTATTCATCATGTTGCACTTAAATAAATATAATATATTTAAACAATAAAGATGCCTGATAGCAACAAAAATTTTACATAATATTTATGATCCTTGGAGTGGATTCGTCTATCACAATTATTACTGGCTTCCAATATAATTATCGAAATGGATTTTTTTTTTTTTTGTATCATTTACATATCATTATTAACCTTATTGATTTCTAAGCATAGGATCAGATCTTTAAAAAAATATAATTACTAAAATATGATTTATATATAACAATTTTCCAATTAGAAGTAAAGGATGGTATTGTTTAAAGTTTAGACAACAGTTTTATACCACTTTTTTAAAATATATTGACTTTTTAATCGACGAAATCAATAAAATCAGCATACGGTTTGGCCCATGTTATTTCATGACAATTTGAAAATTGATTATGTCTTATATTTCGACTTAGTCAGCAAAATTATTATTTATATTGAAGTATAAATTATATTTTGTGACTTTCTTTACCACAAAAAGAATTGCAATATTGTGCACCTTAAAATTGTAATAAGCTTGCATTGCGTCTCATCTACACCATGAGTGTGTCATTAGATCGTAGGCGTTACGAAACCAGTTCTTCCAAACCGCGTATATAAACTTTATCTCCATATGACAAAGCAGAACCACTGAGTTTAAAGTACATGATTAAATATCAAGTGGGCTGGTAGTTTTGGTCAGGTCAAGATTCGTTCTGGTTTTTAAATCAGTGATAGTCATTGCCTTATTAGTTGATTTACTATCTTCGTTCAGATTACCTCTTTCTTTTGTTTTAATTTCAACTCCCACGATGGAAACATCAGACTTCTCATTATCAGTTATATTTTGTTTTGTTTTTACAGCCACAATCGAAACATCCTTAACTTTATCCTTTTCAGAATTGATATCAATCTCAACACCAGAACTCTTAATTGCTTCACCGTTTGACAGCTTTGAATCAACCGGTAAATAATCGCTTTTGTTTTCGGCATTGATAAGATTTTTAATAGCTGTGCTATCAACTGAAACTGATCTACTGAAATTATCTTTAGCGTCGTAATAAACTTCAGGAACTGTACCATTCATTTCTTCTTCAAGCATATCAGTCAAAGCCGCTTCTAATTCATGCAACGATGGCGTCATCGATGAACATTTACTGCTTGTCGGATCATCATTTTTATTGTGATTGATTATATCCTTTAACAACTTATCCGCTCTTTCGTAATTAATTTCTTCTTTGATATCTTTAATGATTTTCATTAAACTCGAATGCTCGTTGCTATCCTCAGACGGTTCGTAAGGTGATTGAACTGATTTCTCGTCGTCCTCTAAATCTGGTGACGGCGGAGGCGTTCTAGAATATGTTTCAATATTCCCACGATCTCTCGATGTTGAGTTTTCTACTTTTGGAGGTGTTACGGTGACACTAACACTTTGCGTTAAGTTTAATGGCTTCTCAAGTGAATTATCAAGATTATTCTTAGAGTTGTTTTCTTGATCAAGTTCATCACTGGAGTCGGAATAAAATTTATTCAGTCGTCTTTGAATAGATTCGGCTCTTCTAACTGGCGGTACGGGAACAGACTGTTTCGCGTCATTAACAGTATTTTTTGTCAGCTGTATTTCATTATCAATAAATCCATTGCTTTTCGGAGGTCTTGGTAACGTTGCTTCTTGAGGTTTATAATGTTCAATTAATCCTAAATCCCAATCATCCAACACTCCAAACGAATCATCACTTTCAGCATCTGAAGTAATGTGACGTGTTTTTAATTTATCCAAAAGTTGATGCGGCAATAAAGAACCAAAACTTCTACACCGCGTCATGTACGTTTCCAATTTACCACCCGGAGTAAAAGCACTCAAACGTTTATTATTTTCTCCAGGTAACGATATAGCTGAGTTGTTTCTCGTAGGCGCTTTTGGAACTTGTTTCGTTTGTTTTTCTTCTTCATTGCGCGCAACGCTCAATTGCAACTCGCTGTAATTTGGCAACGAAACAGTTGAATGGTGCTTTTTATGATTAGAATGATGATGGTGGTGATGTCGATGTTCATCTATGTCACAAATGTGACGTTTGGCAACTGTTCGCGTTATTAATGGCTCTTCAACAGGTACTCGATCTTCATTCTTTTCTGACTGTAGTGGTTTCGAGTAGACTGCGTTTATTCCATTTTTTGTGACGGCTTCAATTTTTTCTTTCGATCGTTTCTTATGTTTTCGTGGAGGTGGTATCGGCGTGTTAGTACTAAATATGTCCGCGAACTTTGGCTTGTCGGATGGCGACTGAGGCACGACCAACGAGACGTCTGTCCATTCGCTGGCACGTAACGGAGCCTTTTTGGATTTCGTATGAACTGGGACGATGAACGAATTATTTTTTTCGTCTGATGGCGTTATTTCGTATCTGGAAACAAATTATTATAAAATAAAATTTTGAACATAAAATTTCAATTATAGGACCAACATAAAAACTAAAATGAACTCTCAAAAACGACAGTACATTTACTGTCGTTTTTGAGAGTTTTTGAGAAGTATATAAAAATGGATTTTGTTGAAAAATGAGAACACTTAATTAATTTTTTTACAAAAACGAAAAATTAAAAGAACGTATTTCCCAAGTAAATATTTTAATCACTTGTTCGCTATTGATTATATATGCCTTTGGCAAAAAACAATAATTGCATTTAAATCTGATAAGATCTTCATACTATAACAAATTCAAAAAAAAAACTGGGTGAAGGTTTATTTCCATAAAAGTACAAAAATAAACATTACGAAAGTATTTAACCACATAAATAAACATAACTACTAAAAGAAAAAATAAACGTAATTTACATATTATGCAATTTGTAAAGTTTGCATTTAACATTCATCAGAGCATAACTAATATTTGCATGAATAATTTATATGGTCAACCTTAAACTTCAATGTATCATAACTAATAAAGAAAATACCGTGTGATCTGCAACAATCGCCTTAATTAAATCCCCGTGGTCTACATTTCAGTGGACCTACATCTGTGACTAAAATACAAACGAATTTTTCATATTATTTTCCGTATAGTGGGGTCGCAATAATCGAGCATTTGTTTTGTAGGCTGGTATCCAATAATCGATGTTGTCGGATTATACAGAGCTATTATTTAATCTCTTGTACTTGGGTTATATGTAATGACTAATCAGTAATCGAACTTGTAGGGATACAATACTAAGGAAAAATAAAATATAAAATAAAAAAACTTTTATAAAAACAAACTTTTATTGCGGTGTGCTAAAAAGGATACAAATAATTTTTAATAATTTAAGTTCATAATTATAAAAGCGCGGACCGCTTACAACCCACGCTTTTATTATTATGAACTTAAATTATTAAAAAAATATCTTTATCCTTTTTAGTACACTGCAATAAAAGCTTGTCTTTATAAACGTTTTTTATCTAATATTTCATTTTCAAAATTTAAGTTACGCCTTTTGGCCGCCATATTGGATTTAAAATAACGTCACACAGTTTACTGTATTCTACTTGTCATACCCTCTCGTTTGATACCCATTTGAAGGAGGCTGTAAAGAAAAAGTCAATTCGCCATTTTGTTGTGGCGGCCATATTGTTTCTACCATAATATTCAGTGTACTATATATTGTCATAGATATTGTATTACCTTCATAACCAAAGGTATGTGCAAATTGGAAACCGGAAAATGGGTCTTTAACTTGCAAGATTCGATTACAGACAGACAGACAGACAGACAGACACTGGTACAGGTGAAACTAAATAAAAAATTGTAAGTTGACATTTTAAGTTCTCCGTTGCAGACAGTTTCTTAAATGTTTGAAAACAACATGTGCGCAGTTACTGTGAGAATAATAAATCAAGTCATAAATATTTATTGGATTTAACACATGTTGATTACATTCAAACAAAAAAAAACAGAAACTGATTTCTCTTTACCACCTGTGTCGGGCTGATACCTGAGCGAACGGTCGACATGCCCGATTATTAGACATATCCAACTAGACGGGAACCCAATTACCGCGACACCACCGTAGGAGTATGGTATCGAAAAATCGTGTCCGAGAGAATATCGGGTTCCATAAATAGAAATTATTTTCCGTACGGTGTGTGTTTGTCTACCCATATGTTAAATTTTTTTCGGTTAGAATAACTTCAGCAAAATGCATCGATTAAATGGTATTTATTATATTTTAAATGCAGGAATGAACCGCAGACGAGTCGAATATTCATTCATAAACGGTTTTAAATTTAAATAAACATACAAAAATCTCTTCAGAAATCCGCATATTCCCGACAGAAATTCATTTACATATGTCATGCGAGCGTCCATAAACCACGTAGCTTGATCCAGAGACAGGTCTCTGGATCAAGCTACGTGGTTCGAAAGCTACGTGAGGGGAGGGAGCAGTTAAAGTCAAGCTACGTAATTTTTTTCATGTATTTTATTTGGCACAATGAAAATAATTTGCAGAATAAGTTGAATATTTATTTTCAAACATTGGTTACTTTTATATCTTAAAAACGCTATATTCTTACAATGCCATATGTATGTGCGACTTAAAAGTTTGTTGGCAAAAAATGCAAAATATCTTCTGGATTTGATAATAAAAAACTATGTTCCATCCGGAGGGGGGGGGGCATAGGAAAGGCTATGTTAGACTACATATGAAGTCAAAAATGTAATCTGGACCGACCTTAAAATCCATTGCAAGTTTCATGAAAATCGAATCACCTAGTTTTTTCTTACTTATCAAGCAAAGAAAGAATTACTAGTACCATTGTTGTTATCGTGAAACTTATTCCACAATAAATATGCCTAAATACTATGTGCCGTCAAATAGTTTCATAATTTGAAACAAAATTTGCCGCACCACTGATAGTGGCAACTATAAGCGCTTGATTTTCGATGCTTAATTTTAAATCTGATTAAACACAAGGTAAAGGCGTCAGAAAAGCAATGATGCTGCAAGACTTATTGAAATCACTGTAATTTATGAATATACAATTATCACAGCAATATTACAAAGGAATATTTTGTCAAGGAAATCTAGCGGTGACTTTATGAATTTTAATTATGCCATAAACGATAATTACTGTCTCTATTTAATAACAAAAATAAACACAATTTTGTGAATATATTTTCATGGTTCTCCAGGGAATTCCATATGTTATGTTTGTAGTCGTTTTTTTATAAAACAAAACCAGTTTGTAAGCGATCTATCAAGCTGCAAAGAATTCGCGGAAATATGATCTTCAAGTGCCCACGCGATATCAACCGATTTTACACGAAGATTACTTTTAAAACAATTGAAGTGTAACTTATTTTAAATAATAGTCATTTTATCAGAGAAAAAAAAACAATTTTTTCATGTGTAAACATCTTAGTTCTCGTGCCACGGTATGAGCTAAATGGGAATTCGATCGTAATATTATGTAGTAAACCCTTAAAAAAAAGTGTGAATGGATGTGTAAATGGATGTGTAACGTAAAAATGTGGCATTCATTTATTTCTATGTACACTTTTTGCGTCACGTCATTCTCAAAATGATGTATTTAGTCGTATAAGATAAGCTATTTTTATATGCAGATGACACTGCTGTCATATTCGAGGAGAAAAATGAGGATCTTCTTCTACAAAAAATGAGGCATTCCAGTAAACAATTACATAAATGGTTTAATAAAAATGGTTTGAAAATCAATAGTACCAAAACAGACGTCATAAAATTCGGTAATTATAGTGAATTGCCAACACAAATAGAGCTGTTGAACTCAGAAGTAACACTGGAAAATGCATATAGAACAGTTGTCCATTAAATTGAGCAAAGCCATTTATATAATCAGATATTTAAAAAATATTGTAAGTAAAAATTTCCTACTCAACATTTACTATGCATATTTTCATGCAAATGTAACATTTGGAATTTTATTTTGGGGCAATTCCTCCAGTGCACAAAAAATTTTTTTATTGCAAAAAACTTTTTAAAAAGTACAACATATTAACATTGTATGATGTTTTTATTTTCGAGTGCGCGTTATTCTTGAATAACAGCAAAATCTTATTTCAAGAAAATATTTGGAAAAATAATTATGACACCAGAAACAGGGAAAAATTGCAATTGTTACAGACAAATCTGTCTGTCGGTCATAGAGTTGTGCGCAACGCCATGATATGGATAGATAACCAAATACCACATCACCTGAAATGTGATAAGAAAATTGAAAAATTGAAAAATAAACTGATCGGAGAATCCAATTACAGTCTGGAACAATACCTAAAATAATTTTTAAATATCATTTGACGCTGCTTACATACTAATTGCTGTATTCTATAAATAAAGTTTATTATTATTTTGAATAATGTATATATCAGATCCTTTTGATGTTAATAATTTATAAATATTTTAGAGGAATTAGGATCAATGAAATTAAAAGACAAATTATTATTTCACATCGTTTCGTATTAAATCAATACTTCATCAGGTGATCTTAATTAAGTGTCTTAATAGTTAGATTCAATTCAATTATCTTGTTATACTATTCTGAGATATCATAACAAATCAAATTTTTAAGTAGTTAGGTATATTACAATTTATACAGAGTAAAAATTTTTTAAAACTAAAAAAAAAAATTTACTCTGTATAAATTGTAATATAACTACTTAAAAATTTGATGATATCTCAAAATAGTATAAGAAGATAATTGAATTGAATCTAATTATTAAGACAATTAATTAAGATCACCTGATGAAGTATTGATTTAATACGAAACGTTGTGAAATAATAATTTGTCTTTTAATTTCATTGATCCTACGTATATTATTATTATTATTATTAAATAAATTTTCTTCGGAACTTGGACCATAAAAAATAAGATTCAACTTATCAAAATGTTGCAAGTTGAATCTTATTTTTTATGGTCCAAGTTCCCAAGAAAATTTATTTAACATTTTCACAACATGGATGAGAACCAAGATTTACATTATTATTATTATTATTATATTTGGTTTTGCACCCCCCTCTTCAAATTTTTTTTAAAGCCATCTTAAATGTAAATTGCCACAAGTATATATAGTAAGTAAATTGAATAATAAGCAGTATTTTATAATTTTGCCGTACTAGAAAATCACGTGCGTGTAATAAGTCTCTGTGTACCTATATAAACATTTTCTGAATACGAAATTCACACATAGCTCATCTTATTGTGGAACGGACAACAATGGCCGGACGCCGCAAATACAATGTTGCGTTTTATTACAACAATTAAGGAAACGCATTCAGTTAATTCGTTTCTACAACTTTGTATGTTTTTTTAAGTAAAACTTCTATTGATACAGTAGAGTCAAATTGATTCTTGAGACTGAAAATGTAACGAACGTGTCGCAATGTACGTATACGGGTGTATACTATAAAAACTGTTTGCAGAACATTAAGTTCGCGGCGAAGTAAAACAGTTGCTTCCTAACCTAAAGGTTGTATCCTGGCGTTCGGTATCCCAATTTTTTTTTTTTTTGTTTTTTTTTTTTAATATGTAAGAGCGCGTTTTTGCACATATTTTTCTTGAAATTCATCGCTTCTAAGGCTTTTAAAGTTGTAAAAAAATCTTGAGTTGATAGTTACGTTTTTCATACAAAACAGGAAATAAACGGAAACTTTATGGCGCGATTAAAGTTATACTTCTTCGGCGTGATTAGAAACTAATTTTTAATATATGTGCAAATAATTTATTGAAATAAAATATTCAAAACGTTTAAGAGCAAACAAAAATATTTGAAAACACTTATTTTTATAATCAATCCATTGAGTAATCAAAAATACGATATTATAAATTACATTGGATAACAAAACGACTATTTGGTTGTAAAGCCGTCTACTCTAGTATAATACGCGTATATAGTTTCCCAGATGACAGAAAGTGTATTGATTTCGTCCATCTGTCGTTTCAATTTGAGCCTCTTATGGCCAACTTCATACTGTCAAATTTTTCGTTGCCTCGTAAAATTTTATTTTTAACGCGCCAAAAGTATAACTTCAATAAATAAAGTGATGTGCGCTTAGCCTTTTGGTAAGCCGCCCTGCACGCGAACAGATTAGATTAAAATCATATGTGCCGCAAAAGATTACGTAATAAAAATTTAATAATCAGTGATTATTGAACACATACCTGTTAACCTGTTTTTGATTTCTCAGATCGCCGCCGTTTCGATTCAGATTGCTCGGACACAACTGGAACATAAAATATAAACCGCAATAATTAGTACACCATATCAATTGCATATGCAAGTACTTATACATTATTATAGCAATTAATTATTGTTTTTATTTAAATAACGGAAAGAGCATTCCGTAATTAACATATAAAAAAATCTACGAGTAATAAAGAATTGTTAATTATTTAATGCAAACAGTAGACTAGTGGATTCGTCTCACATTTTTGAAATGAAACTTCTTTAGCGACGTATCTGTTTGGAATTTTCTGTGACTCTAAAGAGGAAATTATTCAACGGCGGAGAAACATAGGAGAAACCTTGATAAAGCAAAATCAAAGTGGAAATGATTCCAACGGCAGGGAAATATAAAAGAAATCTTGGTTATGCAAACTGGATAACGAGCTCATGACAGCTCTATAAAAGTTTAATTTATCCCGTCAGCTATGTGGGTGAGGTTCGCACATTCTTGAAGTGAAACTTCTTTAGCGATGTATCTGTTTCAAGTTTTCTGTGACGTTAAAGCAAAAATGATTCAACGACGGGGAAACAAAAGAATCGATAACGCAAAATGGATAATGTATCAATGAACGAGTTCATAACTCTAAAGAAGTTTCAATTTCCTCGTGAGCTTATGTGAGTGAGGCTTACACGTTTTTTATTGTGGGCTAGAATCAGTGTTGCCAGACGTCCTGATTTTGGCGGGACGTCCCGATTTTTAAATCAAAATTAAATGTCCCGCGCGGGACAGGCCCAGTCCCGCTTTTCGGGGATAGCTCGACCGTGCGTAAATAATTATTCTCTTATTGTAAGTTGCGATTTGTAACACTCACTCCTCAGACTATTGTTTGAAACGCCATATTTTTCTAATGGATAAAATTGTTTTGATTTTGATTTCTGTTTTTTTTATTTTTTTTATTCAGAAGACGAATAAGACTCAACTATTTAACGATAGGGTAAATCTGATTTAAAATATCATAGTTTTATTAAAATACATTTTCTATGGCTATTTTTGCTATTGTCACGTAAATGTAATTTGAACTCAAATAAAAAGATAAATATTTAAAAACTTCTGATTATATACGTTTTTTTACTATGTCCCGCCTTCGATGAAAGAATCCCGCTTTTTTCACTCAAAAAGTTCCAAAATCCAAAAAAAAAAATCTGGCAACACTGGCTAGAATGTCCAAATAGAACATTAAACAATTTATTTGATAATTTTTAGATACTCTTTTTCAAGTGTGTATTTCTCAATGAAATTTTAAACACGAAAATATTCCGCAAGTCTGTGACTAGATTACGCTCACTAATCTGTAAAATTTAAAGTGAACCATGAGGAAGATAACACATATACCTCTCTTTCTATAGATAAAGAAGTGTGGCTGTCTTCTACGTCTTCATATGTCGGTTTATGATCGGCGTTTAAAAAATATGTTTGTTTAATTTTTCTTTGCAATTCAGAGAGAGAGGAAGGATATAAGAACGAAAAAGTTGATTTACATTCTTTGATAATGAATAACATGCACCGTTTAAAATTTTAATACGACCCTGTAATTATACTGAATTGTCTTGAATTGTCTAAGTTCGTTTTCTTGATGGTTTTTCGGGTTTTTTGATTATCTGAACGAAAAAACGTATTTCCATAATATAAAAATGATTTGTCGGGAAAAAGGAGAAATCATTTTTATATTAATTACCAAGGACAAAAAAGAAAAAAAGTCAGTATTTCCATAATATTTGTCTGTTTATCTGTCCGCCGGTACACTATTGATATGTATCGTTTTGGGATCAGATTAGTTCCTTTACAGTTAATTAACAATCGTTTCTTTTGCTAACAATTGAATTAGTTTTAAATATAATATTGTTTATTAATAGAAATCAACTTCAATATATTCTGCAGCGGTTTTGCTTTCTCCAATTAAACAAAAGACTGACTAGGTACTTAAATAGTCGCTTTAGGTACCTTTGTTTGCACATTGCTCACTCATTAACTGTAAAATTATCTAATTAAATAACAGCTCATGTAAATAGAACAATTACTTAAATAAATATTTTTATTCGTTTCTTTTAAAAAATGCCACTGTCTCGCTAGTTCTTAAAACTTTCTCAACTTTGCACTGTTTTTACCTGTCTTCTATTTATAACTAGCAGCCCGGTCGGGCTCACACTAATTTGCAGTTTGCCTATATTAGGCTGTCGCGGACGTTTTTAATGAAACATAGCCGTATTTACCAGGCGTTGTACGGGAATAATAACTCCCTGTTATGAGATGATAATAAGATATAGTCTAAAATCATCCTACATATTTTATTCGGTATTCGTGGAAGTCAAAAAAGTCTCCGGCTATGCGTATTTGTATACTGCACGTCGTGTGAAGTCAGAAGTCGAATGCTAGATAAAGTCGTTCCGACTTCACATGACGCGCTATGTACAAGTACTCCTAGTCGGAGACTTTTTTTGACTTCCGCGAATAGCGAGATAAAATATGTGGGATGATCTTTGATTATATTCCATTATCTTCTCATAACTATTATTCTCGGGCAACGACAGCATATTGTGTCTATATTTAATAGGCACACTGCATAACCGAGCAAAGCCGGGCCGGAACGAGATTTTAACATTTTTCGCGACTTACATTATGAAAAAAAATCATTTATCAATATTAATGTTATCATCCATGATTATTAAAATAAAAAATATAAAATTATCCGGAATGTGGACAGTAGATTGTCTGCGTTTTTAACAGTCTACTGTCCACATTCCTGACAATTTTATATTTAAAAAAAAAATTATTTACAAAACAAAATTTATTTTTTAATAGAAATCAAGCTATTTGTTTATTTATTTTATACACAAAAATTGCAATTTTTTTTTTTGCAATCCGGCAAAATTTTCATTACCACCCGGTGCCAGGTCGCGACTCACACTTTGGGAAACTAACTGCTAATGGATGAATAAAATTCTTTACTCGCATCTTTATAATTGTGCTCGTGATCAGTGCTGTCAATTGCAAACATTAGTTTGTCGCCACACTCGGCACCCCATTTGAGAACCACTTGGTTAAAAGTATTCCGTAACAGAAAGTTGTAAATAAACTATATCAGACATTCAAGTATTTGCTTCAATAAATTTATTTTTAACGCGACGTGATGAGTCATTTTATTTTTCCTTTTGATTAAAACCAAATACAGTAAAACAAATTTTAAATATCATTGCTTTTAAATAGTTGATACGTAATAATATGTCCGTAACAAATAATAAGTACTTAGTTTAAGAACGGATATCGTAGTGATAGTTGTTGTCTTTGTAATTTAATTAGCAATAAACATGGCTGCCAGTACAATACATCCAGGGTGGGATTAATTAATTATTAAGCAGCGCAAACATTTATTTCTAGGCGTTACCCACGGTATTAGACACCTTAACAGAAACTTTATTTTATTTGTTACTCCCCGTGTGCTAGGCAAGCACAGGATAATGCGTTACAGTGCCAGATTTATATAAGGACACTTAGGGCTCAGGCCCCCACAAACTAATGCAAAACTCAATTTTTGAAGAAAAAATAAATAAAAATACAGTATCAACTCTATATAGCGACGCTGAAGGGACTGCGAATTTTCTGGCGTTATAGAGAGTTGTCGTTATATGGAGAGAAAGAAAAATCAATATTGTACCATTATAGTATTATTTAATAATAACGCATAAAATTTAGAAGCAAACATTACTTTTAACACAATTAACAACAATGCTAGACAATAAAGCTGCAGTTATCAATTTCGGCAACTCAGAAAGTACCTACAAACAGTAGATGCTTTATAAGTTACCGAAATTACTTGTTTTATAATGATATTTAGAGTAGGTGTGATGCTACATAGAGTGTATCATTGTATGGACAACAAGGCAAACCAACCAAAGTCGAGTAATTTCGACGTTTTAGGGAGTTTGACGTTAAATCGAGTGACGTTACATGGAGTTTACACTGTATATACGTGTACACCGATCGGTCATCGATACTCTTAAAAGCCAATTCAGACTAGCCGTTCTCGGTTACGATTCACCGGTCCGGTTGGAAGCTCGACCAATCAGGGCGCTCAAACCGAACCGCAATTGGGAATGACTACGCCCTGATTGGTCGAGCTCCCAACCGGACCGGTGAATCGTAACCGAGAACGGCTAGTCTGAATTGGCTTTAAGGGGTATTCTCATGTGAACGCATAAATTTTACCTCTTTTTAGGGAATTTTTTTTAGACGACAATAACATTCAATAATTTTAATTTTTTTATATGTTTTTGTTTGTATCTTTAACTGTATAAAAAAAAATTTTCTCTTATTTAACATTTTTTATATATATATTTTTTTAAATTAAATTAGACACTAAAAAAAAGCAGATCACTGGTCATGGTAATAACGGCTGTTCATGTTGTCTGAAATAAAAAAATCGAATGGATCATTGTTCAGTAGGGATGTCGCTATCGTCCCTACCAAAATTAATCAATTTCATTAAAAAAAAATGGCGGACTGTAGAAAAAAAGTTTGTTTTTTGTTAAAAATCGTTTAAAAAAATAAGAAAATATTTTCGAAAATAAGTAATTTTGGTACGGACGATAACCATTAATGAGTAGAAGAACATATATAAATTTCAAAGCAATCGGTTGAATACTTTTTTTTTAGGACCATGACAGTTTTAGAAAATAATGTTTCCAGATAAATGCGTTTAAAGTTTCAAGAGCCAACAAGTCGCTTATACGGCTCGTCGGCGACTATGAGTTGTAATTTATTTAAAACTAGGAATTGCGGTCTCTATTTTTCACAGCATATTTTCGATAGGTTTTACTATTGAAATATGAAAAAAAAATCTATTTTTCGAAGTGGTCACATGAGAATACCCCCTTAATGAATTTTCAGTAAAAAATTTGATCAATTCCAATATTTTAAAAGTATGCAAATTAGTAGTATTTTGATTTTCATTAATGAATAAAAAAAAAATTTTTGCTTCATGTGTTTTAATATTCACACGGGAGCCCTTGAATTATCAAATCCGACACTGTATCTGGAATAGGCAATCTCCAAACCCGGGCGAAGCCGGGCCGGGCTGCTAGTAATTATATAATTTTTACTAGAGTTTGTAAAGTCGCAAACCCATTTCCTGAGATAATATAGACGATCCCATATTTTTTGTGCGATGAATAGACTGGATTTGAGATCACGTCAATTTAATAATGGCAGTGAAGGTCGTCAGCAAATTGCAATAGAACTACGTAATGACCCATGTATAAAGGTGACTTCAAGAGAAAAACAACTGCTAAACGTAATTACAAAACAAAACAACTCTGATTTACTGACTGAATGACTGACTCATCAACGTCTGTTACCTTCATAATTACCATATTTTTCAAAACGGTTTTATTTATTTACTCTTCATTCACTTAACTATTCGTCGTCCCCCAAATGTGAGTTTAATAGGTATCTATTATTATTAATAAAGCGGCACATATACCGCATGTTCCCGAATTACAAAATAGAGTAAAAATAATAGGTTATGTATGTAGTACGTGATGACTAATATTTTGACTAATGTGACAATATGTTAAAAATACGCACCAGCGAGTTTTAAGAGTCGCATAAGTCATAGTATCAATACGTACGCGATATATGTAGTATTTTTTGCACGCATCAACTATAAAATAGCAGATTTTCAAAGAATTTTAAAAATTTTTGACAGTACAATTTTGAGCAAGTTCACTGTTGTAATTCCAGGCTGCGTGCGGTTGGACACGTAATAAATTACAATGGAAATGGTAGCACTACGTTTCTTTTATTTTGCGTAACTTTACAGCACTAGTGTTAAATATGTCATTTCACGACCGCTGTACAGGCATGAAAAACATATTTTATATAAGGTGCGCAAAATAGTTTATGTATCTGGTTCGTAAATGAAGGTGTTTTGACGAGTGACATTATGTTAAAACGAGTGATAGCGAGTTTAACAGTCATTCGAGTAATATAATATCATTATGAACAAGATACTTACTACATTTTTGCACGTAGCTCATAAAATTGCTGATTTTTATATTATAAAAAGTAGGTATATCTTTAATATTTTTGACAGCTGTATGGATGATCATCTCTAAGCTATTTGGGTTGTTAACGAAGACTGCGCCTGTTTTACTATCTCTGTTTCTCTTATGGTAACTGACAGGGTGGCTTTTGAAAATCGCTATTGAATTAATTGGATAGCATTTATTTATTTTGGATCATAGCACTAGTGTGTTCTATGTATCTAGATTCTAGATAAAGAGCGTGTTGGCTTTGGATCAAGCTGTCGTGAGTTCGAATCCCACCTCCGTTCAACCATGTTTGGTGATGTCGTTTAATTTAATTTATGTAATTAAGATACTAATGACCTTGATTCACGAGCTTCTGTAATCTATAATAAATACAAAATATCTAGGTAAAACTTCAACCTTTTCATCACAAAATATAAACAGAACACATATATTCAATACGTAGATATATACCGACGTGGAGTAATAGTGTATTCACTTGTTTTGAAACAAATGAAAGTGTAATATATTTACTGGAGATGCATAATGAACATTAAAGATTTTAAAAATAACGATGTGCAAATAAACCGAGTTGAAAGGTTAACTTTTACTTACAGATTTACCTGCATATGTTACATCTACATATTATTAAAACTATTAAAGTGACTGCTTTCCAGCTGTTCAATAAATCCAGATATAAATTTTAAAAAATGATCATTTACGTTCAGATAGCGACCAGTAACCGTACGAGATCAAAAAATGACAGTTACTTCGACATTACAGACAGACACTTCAATTTTATTTATAGATAGCGGCCCAGTCCGGCTTCGCCCGGGTGTAAATGTAATATATAGGATATAAAAGATGAGAATCATTATCATTAAATTCTCAACGCGTATTGAATTTGCGCGAATTCAATCGCTTTTATTTGTGAATGTTTAAAAATCGAAGAAAAATCTTATTTCCCAACAATAAATTTAAAAAATTCTGTTGATCCGATCGCTACCAAACTTCAGAAGATCACCCGCTGGGCTAATATAAAGATTGTCTGAAAATTTCGTCAAAAATGGTCTACCCGTTTGGAATCCATAGATTACTTATACATCGTCTTTTATCTATATAGATTATTAAAATGTAAAAAGTGGTTATTGTGACATAACGATGATAGTTGGACATATAGTATCGCGAAGTTTTTTGTAGTTATTGATATGTTCTTTAATATAGTAGAACATACTTTTGTTCTATCATCGATAGTTTCCGCAACGCATGCGACGAAAGATGTTTTATGGCATTTTTTTTTACACCTTGGGTTACGTTACTAAAGTTTTAGTAAGGATCCCTAATATTTTCTAGCAATAAATATAGCCTATGTTACTCAGAGTGAATGTAGCTTTCTAATGGTATTAAATACTAGCGGCCCGGTCCGGCTTCGCTCGGGTAGCACTAATTATCTCATTATCTGTAGCTATAAAAGATGAGCATCGTTATCATGAAATTCTCAACGTGTACTGAATTTGCGCGAATTCAATCGCTTTTATTTGTGAATGTTGAAAAATCGAAGAAAAATCTTATTTCCCAAAAAACGCGTTTGGAACGAAGTCCCTTTCGTATAAGACGTTTTTCGTAACGCGTTTTATATAATCTAAAAACACCCGGTATAATCTAAAAACACCCAATATTTTCTAGCAATAAATATAGCCTATGTTACTCAGGGTGAATGTCGCTTTCTAATGGTGAAAGAATTTTTTAAATCGGCACAGTAGTTTTTGAGTTTATTCATTACAAACATACACACAAAAATACAAATCTTTCCTCTTTATAATATTAGTATGATATGTGTTATATTATAGCCTTTCCTGCACATATAATTTTTATTTTTCGGATAAAATGTAGCCTAAATCACTCCTGGCATAGCCTTTTACCTATCTGTGAAGTTCCGTCACAATCGGTTCAGTTGTTTTGAAGATCGGTCCGGAAAAAAAACAGACAAAAATTTTAAAAACGATAATTTACGTTCTGATAGCATTCAAATAACCGTGTAAGCTCAAAAAGTAACAGCTATTTCGAGGAAACAGGCAGATACTTCAATTTTATGTATAGATGTGTTAGATAGACTTTCCTACAGATATCATTTTCATTTTTGGGATAAAATATGGCCTAGATTAGAGTTGGGTAACTCAGATCTGAACCGGTTCAAAGAGCCGACTCCAACAGAAGATTCGTGAGAGCCGACTCACTTTTTTTTGAGCCGACGGATCAACGGATCCTCATAACTCAGTGAAACACTTAACACACAGAAGCACATTTTACACTTACGTATCAGTTCTTGCTTTGATGCATCTGTCAGCTCAAATGACTCATGCATCACATGTTTGGCTATGCATTCTTGATTCTATACAGGTCGTGATATGATTGACTGAACTAGGTAACTCAGTGGCAGCCTGCAGTAACATATTCAGAACTCGGCTCTTTTTGAACCGGTTCAGTGAGCCGGCTCACATACGGGATCCAGATGCAAAGATGCAGATTATTAAAAAAAACCCGCTTTTCCCATCTTTAGCCTAGATCACTCCTGGCATAGCCCTGTGAAGTACTATCACTATCGGTTCAGTCGTTTCAAAAATCAGTTCGGAAATAAAAACAGACAAATTTTAAAAACGATCGGTCACGTTCTGATAGCATGCAAATAACCGTGTGAGCTCCAAAAGTGACAGTTATTTCGATTTAATTTTATTTATCTGTATAGATGTTGAGATAAATGAGTCAACATTGGACAATAATATTAATTTCTCACAACCTTTCTGATGAAGGTCAAATAAAAATTTAACTACCGGCTGCCGCTTCCAAATTAAATGCCTTATCGAATTGTTATTGGTTTCCTTCTCTAGTGCACCGGCTTCTAGTCGACGACCATGAATGTATGTCAGTAATGTCCACTTTAATTACATGTTAAAATATATTAAATTACTTTCATTTATAAAATTGTGCTTCTATTCTGAATGCATATGAGTCGCCACAGGCAACAAAACATTTTAAAAAATCTTTATAATATTGTTCATTATAAATTTATAATACGTTTTCATACACGTTTCTTATTAAAAACGGCGTTTAATTAATTGTTTAGAAAACATAAATACTTACTCTTTTTTATATAAAAAATTCTTTAGTATGAAATTACTGTAAAGCGGCGATATAAATCTGCATAATTAATCTTTAAATATAAAAATTTTATTCCTTGAAGCAGAAATGCATATAGATAAATTTTGAAAAAAAAAGCATTGAATACTGTTATTTCAACTAGTACATATACATATTCGATACTAGCGGCCCAGTCCGGCTTCGCCCGGGTGTAAATATAATATATAGGATATAAAAGATGAGAATCATTATCATTAAATTCTCAACGTGTATTGAATTAGCGCGAATTCAATCGCTTTTATTTGTGAATGTTCAAAAATCGAAGAAAAATCTTATTTCCCAAAAAGAAATTTAAAAAATTCTGTTGATCCGATCGCTACCAAACTTCAGAAGATCACCCGCTGGGCTAATCTAAAGATTGTCTGAAAATTTCATCAAAAATGGTCTACCCGTTTGGAGTCAATAGATTACATATACTTACATCGTCTTTTATCTATATAGATTATTAAAATGTAAAAAGAGGTTATTGTGACATAACGATAATAGTTGGACATACAGTAGTTTTTTGTAGTTATTGATATGTTCTTTAATATTGTAGAACATACTATTGTTCTATCATCAATAGTTTCCGCAGCGCATGCGACGAAAGATGTTTTATGGCGGTTTTTTTACACCTGAGGTTACGTTACTAAAGTTTTAGTAAGGATCCCTAATATTTTCTAGCAATAAATATAGCCTATGTTACTCAGGGTGAATGTAGCTTTCTAGTGGTGAAAGAATTTTTTAAATCGGCACAGTAGTTTTTGAGTTTATTCATTACAAACATACACACACACAAAAATACGAATCTTTCCTCTTTATAATATTAGTGTAGATTACTATAGGATGGATAAACGCTTTGTTTATTTAAAACACAAGCCGTTTTGACGACAGTTCGCCAGCCGTCCTTACTTAGCCTATTTACATAACTTTTAACTTCCCGCTATTGAAAATTTTCAAAAAAAAAGGGAAGTGATTGGGTTCGGTTCGATTTTCGAAAACCGAGTTTTCATCAGATCTCGACATTGTGGTGTCCTGGGAAATTATTCTGACTATTTTTGGATAGACGTCCGGATATGTGTAAACAAATTTTTGTTGTAACGATATAGAGCGAATCAACCAATTCAGATCGGGTTTGCGACATTCGAAAGGGTTTATCGAGACAGATCTCATTAAATTTTGGAGTCAATCGACCAATAGTTTCAAAGTTATTCAAACAATAAAAATTAATAGGTAATAACATTTTTTCACTTTTTTGTCGCAAAACCCCTAAACTAAATCTAAATTGTGAAAAAAGTTTCAGTGTCTCAAATTTTATAAATTGTCCGCTGCAAAATTTACAGATCACTATTTCCCATATTCTCTCATATAGCATACGGCCAGGGTTGCGAAAAATCAAATAACTTGCAACCCTGCATGCTGCCACCTGCAGCCCGATTCGAAGATGAGTCTATACGTTCCTTCAATTTATAATAAATTTTCTTCTATAAATGAGTCATTTTTATATTTAAAAATTGTATATCGAAAGTTTATCCATTTTATGCAAAATTTTGATAATGGGAAGGCATTTTTTACAGTGCCTAGGGCAGCGGTTCTCAACCGGTGGGACGTGGAATGGTTACAGGTGGGTCGCGACTCGATCCTAAAACTATCAGAAACCTTTGAATAAACCATCAGAAAAGATAAGAAACAAATAGAATTGTGTTTTGATTGTTTTCTTGGTTCTTGATTTTTGGTATCTGGTACAGACAACAGAACCACTACATCCCTCCCAATTTTTTTTTCTCCACCCTGCACTGATGGCCGTAGAGGTATTCCGATACGGAAAGGTGGGTCGCCAGCTGAAAAAGGTTGAGAACCACTGGCCTTGGGCGACGCTAAGGTTAAATCCGGCCCTGTAAATGTCACGCACATTTGTGTGACGTATATATGCGGCACACGCGTCCACATTCAGATAAAGTTAGCACCTTTACATTAAATACAAGACAAATATTTGTTAATGTGAACAAGACTTCAGAGAAAGAGGACGGAGGAAGCACCGTTCCTAAAAAGCGTGTTCTTAAAAACAACTGACTGCAGTAGTAATTAAGTGATATTTATTGTCATTTAAATACTGGGATTTCAGTTGAAACATGTACTTACTAATTGCGTTTCTACAAGTGTACAGATTTTTAAAAAATCATTATTATCTTCATTAACATTTTTATGTCAGATAAAAAAGAGAAATGAATTTCCTTTCTAATACATACATATATCATCGGCTAATCTAAAGCAGATGCAGCAGAGATCACTTTTGAAATTAAATGACCTTATTTTTTGTGAAGAATGTTTTGTAACTACAGAAAGTCCTCAAGGATGTCGAGCGTCTATATAATCTACAATTTATGTGGTACATATCCATTATCCATATGGTTAATGATTTAAAAGGGTATATAACCGGATAAATATTCGCGGATATTTATTGTTATTATACAATGCTGTGCAGATTGTAAATTTCGGTTGTAATTTTAATTTTATAACCAATATCTCCATAAATATAAATACGTTATTTAATTAATTCTTTCGATTCTAGTGTTGAACACTGCTCTATTGTTTCGTTTTTTATTGTTGTGTGAAATCGAAACCGGAAACCGCTATGTAGTTTAAATAGATAGCCGGTAATTATCCGGTTAAAATGGTTACAATAAAAAATAAGCGGTAAATTTACATCAATATCCGTAGTACCTGTACATACTTTATACTACGGTAACACACCGAGGGCAGTACTGAGCAACATAGCAAAAGTTGCGTCATATCAAAACATTCAAAAACAGAGCGAAATGAAATATAAAGATTCTTTCTATAGAAGATTTTTCTATAGAACTGTGCAAGTTTCAGTAAAATCGCATCAGTCGTTTTTGCATCATCTCGGAACAACATTGCTAACTTTCCAGTACATTGGGAAGATACGATTTTACACGAAATCTCGCGAATAAAAAATGATATCGACTTTGTTAGGGTGCTAACCAAAGCTTTTCAGTATGATTTGAAAGAAATTTTGTCAAAATCGGTCTAGCCGTTTTTTTATTTAAACAACAAACTGAAAAAGGCGTATTTTAGGTTTTTTTGAAAAATATTTCTCGGATCTAATTTGTTGCATATCTACATATTTAATAAATGTATAGATCAGATCCTTGATGATAAATAATTATAAATATTATTAGAGGATTTAGGATCACTGAATTATTTAAGACCAATTTTTATTCACAACGTTGTAAATAAATAATTCGTCTTAAATAATAATATTTATAATTACATATTTTATATTTTTACTGGGAAATTGTTCATGTGGACCTCAAGGATCGCACTTGTAGAATCCCCATAAACGACCCACGTCAAGGCATCTTTGTTCATATGTCTCCTTCAGCCTTCTGATAATTCAATTTAAGTTTACAAAAATAATACGACATTAAAATTTAAGAACCGCAATTAGAAAGTTAAATAAAGATAAAATCATGCTTATTGTTTATATTATGTAACGTATGCGACATCATGCTTGAAATCAAGGTAGTGTACAAAAAAAATGTATAATTACACAAAATAACAGATAAAGATGAAACGAACGTACAATTTTACATTGTCAATAATGACTAATATTTGGCACGGTCTGCATACGAATTAAATGAAACTAAAATGTAATTTTAGTACTTTCTCATGTCATTAAAACACTATTGTAATAATTGTTTTTTTCTCAAAGTCACTGTTTCCCGGAGATCGTGTAAAATCAGTAGCGTACACTATTATTTACCTATATCGGAAATCAGCACGGTGTGAAAAAAAAAATGTTTCGCAAACCTGGCGGCTCTGTGAATGAATGAATGTTCAATATGAGGTCTGCCAGGTATGCTGCAAACGATGATATTTGTAAAGAATTGATACTTCTCTATAATCTATACAAATTTCGTCAATAGTATTGAGCCATAATCGAGCTTTTGACAGCAAAAAATGATAAAAAAAATGTTGGATTAATCTGCAACCAATTTGATATTTTTAACAAACTTTAAAAAATTGAGTTTATACAATTCAGCGTATTTTTTAAGTATATTCCGAGATATCTCTGTCAGTTGTGAACTGATTTTAATTATACTTGTTCTATTCAATAGAGCATACCTTCAGGGTAGTCCCACATGAATTTTACTTAAATCGGTTTAGTAGTCCTTTTTAATATATGTGTAATTTTAAGTTAAGTAATCAAATATAAAAAAATAAATCGGTTAATATTTAATAACGTGCAAACTACGTACTGCAAAATCAATAAAAAGTTAAAAAAATCTTAAAAAATGAACCTCCTTCAAAAAAGCCACTAAAAAGAGGGAAATAATAACAATTTGAGGTCGACGTAAATTTAATAAAAGTTTTAGTTGGATAAATTTGGATAAAATCCGTGGCACAGGATCAATAAAACACAATACTGAAGTTAAAATTGCATTTTAACTAACGTTTCGGTGTACTTTACACCATGAATGCTGTCAAGTACACCGAAACGTTAGTGAAAATGCAATTTTAACTTCAGTATTGTGTTTTATTGATCCTGTGCCACGGATTTTATCCAAAATTATCCAACTAATTAACTTCTTTTAATTAGAGTCAATCCCAAAAGTTTTAGTGATGAGCTTAGCACCGACCTCAAAATTTTATCAGTTTTCCCTCATAGCGACCTTTTTGAAGGAGTTCACCTTTTTTTCATTTTTTTTGTATATGGTTTATTGGCCCTTATATCTGCTGATATAATCAGCCATGACCGAAGAAAATTAATATTTTTTTAATAATTAGCATTTTTTTATTATAATATCTTTAGTTTTAAATTTTTTTGTATTTTTTTCTACGATCAGAGCTTGGACTATCAAACCCGTTAACTATTCTCAAACGTAAATTAATAAAACTGGTTAAATACTCACGTTAACTCTAGAGAATATTTTGTCAAATGATCTGGGTTTTGTTTGCTGCAGGTTGTTCTGTTCGATTCCCAGTGTCTGTTCATCTTTGGCTCTTCGACACAGGTGATTTCCCATTATGTCTGCAAATTAAGTGAACATCATAAAATTATTTATAAATATGAACGCACAATAATAATGATATTTAATATTAAGGCTGTCGGAACGCTCTGAATTTACGCCAAAAATAGAGCTTCGGCTGTCAACTGATTGTAGACTTATTCGTCAACATTCTGCCAAAATTCTTTCTCTATAAGGAAGATAAAGAAGAAATCTAGGTCCCTGATGGACTACTTTTGTTATTTATGTACGATTTACTAGAAAAAAGTTGGCATTAATTGTGCCAAAAAAACACACGTTTTCAATGTCATACTACGATCTTATTCGTACTTATTTCACAAAACTGTTCCATCACAAACCTAAAGTGACTCTTCCTTTTTCGGAAAAAAATTTTAAGTCTTAAAAATATTTCCCAAACTCAGAGTAATCAATTGACAGCGGCACCCTTGCAACAACATTTTTTAGCCTCGTAGTTGGCACCAGCCAAAAATTGAAACGTGCGGATGATTAGAGCGAGACAGAGCTAAAGAAGGTCACACCCACAAAATGTCTTTTACCTACCTCGCCCCTTACCGCTGGGTCACAGCATAAACAAAATTCAAAGCGTTCCGACAGCCTTAATATTAATGTTATCATCCATAATTTTATAAGTTTAAAATTAGCAGGAAATTGAACAAAATTAAAATTTATAATCAATTTAGCGACGTTTCGGTTTGTTTATTAATGATTGGAAATTTTAATCTTTGATTCACCCAAAACTCCTTTGAAAAGATTCATATCTAGCGGTACTCAAGATAAAAAATGAGCTCTCGCAAGATTTAACAGTTACAAATATGCTTTAAATATGAAAATGATTTGCTGTTTAGATATATCACCGTAGAGTAATTAGTAAATTATTCTGCCACGATAGTGGAAAGATTCGGGTTTAAGTCTCGACGGTGACAGTTGTTTGAAAATATGTTTTTCTAATATGGCATTATAACAATGGATATTTATTAACTATTGTTGCAAACTGTAGTTATCCTACCGTTTATTAATTTAGTCTTACGAACTATACAACTATACCCTATAGTGAATAATTTACTAATAATACTTAAGTATAATAAAAATCGCTGATCATAATATCAAATCGAAAACTAGTGTGTTGGAAAGAGATAACATAAATATTAGTAAAAATTTTAAGTTTTTATTGAAATGTGCTAAAAAGAAAAAAATAATTTTTAATAATTTAGGTTCATAATAATTATAAAAGCGTGGGTTGTAAACTCTATGATAGTTCATTAAGCAAAACCCACGTTCATATAAATATTATTATAAACCTAAATTATTAAAACTTCCACTAATTCGGTTAACAGGAAGTGCGTGAAGAAAAAGCGATCGCAAGAGTTGAAGCAAATCAATAAAATACGAACTTGAAGTTAAAAAGAAGCTTATAAAAATCATTTTCATTACTAATTCTAAATCACATCTCGCACATTTTGAAGTTACTTTAAGGATATTTTAGACAGTTAGAACTTAGAATAGATAGTTCTGTAGGTAATGTTAATGACATAAATGCATATTTCAGCGACACGCAGTTTAGACACATGTCTGAAACAGGGTAGTTCAGTTCAGTAAACACTTCAAACTAATATTGTCACACCACCATTGCACTAGTCGATTACATAACACTTAATTCGTAACGAAATGCACATTTATAGGTAGGACTGTAGAATAGAAGTTTCAGGGAACCTTGAAGAGTAAAATTATTAATTTGTTTCCGAACAGTTCAAAGAATATTTATAGTATCATGGAATTGCTCAATGGTCTTGAGATTTCGTTCAAATTAACCAGAAAGAAAGAGTGGAACCAAATTCTTGCAAGTTTCTTCTTGCCTTTATCTCAAGGTATTCCTTAAAAAAATCCTCAAGGACTAAAGAAAAGTTTTTTTCTGATTTTAACGAAGCCAACATATTCCTAGAAATATGTTCTTAGAAGCCTCAAAGATTAGCAACTTTCTCTGGTATCAGTTAATCTCAAAGTATTCCTTTAAAAAATCATCGAAGACTATCAGAAGAATTTCTTTCTGATTTCAACGAAGCCAACATTTTCAAATACACCCTAGAAATATGTTCCTCAAGTCTCAAAGATTAGCAACTTTCTCTGGTATATCAACCAGTCACTTTATCTCAAGGTATTCCTTCAAGGGATCCTCAAAGATTAAGAAAAGAAGTTTCCTCTAATTTTAACAAAATCATTATTTTCAAATGATCTCTAGAAACACATTCCTGAAGCCTCAAAAATTAGCAATTTTCTCTAGCGTATCTATCAGTTACTTTACCTCAAGGTATTTCTTGAAAAAAATTCCCAAAAACCAGCAGTAGAAGTTTTTTCTAAATTCAACGAAACCAACATTTTCAAGTAATCCCTAGAAATATCTTCTTCAAGTCTAAAAAAATAAAACTTTCTCTGGTATCAACCAGTCACTTTATCTCAAAGTATTCCTTAAAAAAAATCCTCAAAGACTAAGATAAGAAATACTTCTTATCTTAACGAATTCAAGATTTAGAAATATGTCCTCAAGCCTCAAAGACTTGCAACTTTCTCTGCTATTACTTTATCTTAAGGCTGTCGGAACGCTCTGAATTTAAGCCAAAAATAGAGCTTCGGCTGTCAACTGATTGTAGACTTATTCGTCAACATTCTGCAAATGTTCTTTCTCTATAAGGAAAATAAAGGACAAATCTAGGTCTTTAATGGACTATTTTTGTAATTTATGTACGATTTACTAGAAAAAAGTTGGTATTAATTGTGCCAAAAAAACACACGTTTTCAATGTCATACTACGACGTTATTCATACTTATTTCACAAAACTGTTCCATCACAAACCTAAAGTGACTCTTCCTTTTTCGGAAAAGTTTTTCTAATCTTCAAAATATTTGCCAAACTTAGAGTAATCAATTGACAGCGGCACCCTTGCAACAACATTTTTTAGCCTCGTAGTTGACACCAGCCAAAAATTGAAACGTGCGGATGATTTGAGTGAGACAGAGCTAGAGAAAGTCACACCCACAATATGTCTTTTGCCTACCTCGCCCCTTACCGCTGGGTCTCAGCACAAACAAAATTCAGAGCGTTCCGACAGCCTTAAGGTATTCCTCCAAAAAATAAAATTGTCAAAGAATCCCTAAGAGAAGAAGTTTCCTCTAGCCTCAGTTACACAAAACAATATTTTGTCAAAGCGTTTCCACTTGTCAAACATAACATATTCTAATGTAATTTCTAATCACTCGGTTGTATTGTTATACCAGTGTTGTGATAATGATTTAGTGTTATTTGTTCTACACTTCGCACATACGTACACGTTATATTATATAGAGACGCACAGCTAATATGTGCACATATATCCAGAATACAGGGTGTTGGTCGTTGGCAGCGCCGGCCCTATCCCTTTATCAGGGTAGAGCGAGATTGTCTTTCAGCGTCCTTTGTTCGACGCTTTCACTTCACATAAATTATACTTCGGTTTTATGTTAAAAAATAAATAATAAGTCCCAAACTTTGAAAAGTCAACTTTTATGGCACAGTCCATTTATATTCGATTTAAAAAACTTAAAAAAAAATATTAACCTCCTTCAAAAAAATCACTAAAAAGATGAAAATAATGAAATTTTGAGGTCGGAGCTAATTTCATTACAAAAACTTTTAATTACATATCTACTTTTATTAAATAGGCGCCGACCTCAAAATTTCATGTGATTTTTTTTGTAATGAAACTAGCTCCGACCTCAAAATTTCATTATTTTCATCTTTTTAGTGATTTTTTGAAGGAGGTTAATATTTTTTTTTTAAGTTTTTTAAATCGAATATAAATGGACTGTGCCATAAAAGTTGACTTTTGAAAGTGATTTTTTTGAAGGAGGTTAATATATTTTTTTATAAGTTTTTTTTATTTTTTACTGTTTAGTGGTGGATTTGATTTCGCACATTTTTAAAAACTACTGAACCGATTTAAGTAAAATTTATGTGGGATCACCCTGAAGATGTGCCCTATTAAATAAGAAAAGAATCATCATAATCGCTTTACAAATGTTGGAGATATGAGGTAGCATACATTAAAAAATATGTTTTTTGACGTCATTTAAAAACGGATGAACCGATTTTAATAAAAACTATATGGGACCACCTGGGATGTATACCCTTTCAAACAAAAAAAGAATTTTCCAAATCGGCTCAGGCGTCTTCGAGTAATCGGGGAACATACATAAAAAAAAAGGAGATTCCGACGAATTGAGAACCTCCTCCTTTTTTTTGAAGTGGTCGATTAAAAAGAATCATCATAATCGCTTTACAAATGTTGGAGCTATGAGGTAGAATACATTAAAAAATATGTTTTTTTGACGTCATTTAAAAACGGATGAACCGATTTTAATAAAAACTATATGGGACCACCTGGGATGTATACCCTTTCAAACAAAAAAGAATTTTCCAAACATATATAAAAAATAAAGAAAAAATTAAAAAAAAAGATTCCGACGAATTGAGAACCTCCTCATTTTTTTGAAGTCGGTTAAAAATGATAAATGGGCTCATCAAGGCTTGAACTTGAGCAATAAATTTTCCGACCTTGAATTCAGAACGGGAAAAACCGATTCGAAATCCAAGATCATAAAATGGAATACTTCAAGTTCAAGTCTGCATGAGGCGCAATTTAGAATGATAATTAGCGTTGTATAATAATAACGCATTTATTAGGTCTGAGAACTGGTCTATAAAACCTAGACAATAAATGTATTTACTGTTTTATAAGCTTTTATTTAACTTATTTTTCCTGTCTGTGTCTCTGTCTGCCACAAATCTTGCAAGTCGATTCTGACGAACGTCCGGTTATTCGATAGGGTTGAAATTTTGTATACACGTGCAGTCCCAAAGACTATTATTAGAAGTAGGTAATCAATTCATTTATTATATTAATCTATATCTATATATATAATTGTTATAATTAATTATTTTGCAAAAACAAAAGCAATAATAGATTTTTTAATTATTGATGCACATAGAGCAAGTAATTATCTATAAAATGATACAAAATTTATGTGGAGTAATGGCGAGGTTTTTCCGAAAAAGGGAGGCAAACATCTTAACCTTAGCGTATTAATATATATGATGATTGTTTCCAAATCAGTGAATGGACGCGAAACTGATATACAGTAATATCAAGCAATAGTATCTAGTCTGGCATAGCTCAGTTGATGGATTCGAATCCCACGTTGGTCGAATGCATTTTTTGTTATTTATTCTTTATTAATTATAATTAATTCTTCATAATGTATTATTAATAATTCTTTATTATTAATAAAAACGCGGATTGTAAACTCTATGATAGTTCATTTGTCACGACCCAAGCTTTTATAATTGTAAATCGAAATTATTAAAAATTGTTTATTTTTCAATAAAAGCTATCTTTAAATAGTTTTTTTCTAATATTATTTAATCGACTTTCTACTAAACTTACTGGGCTGTCTCTGGTAATCACATATCTGAACACCAGATTTTCTGATTCAGCATTTTGCCGATCAACACTCTGTCTCCAAAAACAACTCCACACCCTATGAACGTGCATTTGCACAAACTATAGATACACACATACGAAGAGCCGTAACGAGTGCAAATCAATCACAATAATATTATAATGTAATAAGCATTAATTGTGATTGATTCGAAACATTATTACAGCATAATCAATAATCAGAATTAAATTTATAGGAAATGATTAGCTGTAACTTTTATATCTCACAATAATAATTAGAGATGAAGCGATTAAAATTGTGAATAATAATATTATAATCACTGATTATAAAAGCGATTATATCGCTGAATTAAACTTGACGATTATACAGAAGTTTCATTGACAATTCTAGCATAAAAATACAGTATAGCGTGTTCAAATTAGAGCAGGTCACCTTTCGTTTTGTTAAGGCCGCTAACGGCCAATATTATTGGGGTCTAGGCACCAATTAATATTTTAAAAGATTATTGTTTTTAATAACAAATTAAAAACCCAATTGGTACTGTTACTAGTTCCCAGATTAAAACCTATAGGAACTGAATACTTTAATATACGAATCACAGACACCAACAAAACGACATTGCTGTTCTCAAGTTAAAGATAGTGGTTTTGATTGAGCAAGAAGTGTTTGGCTGTTTTTAGAAGTGTGCCTTTTTGCAGGGTCGGTCTGGGCCGGAAGGGCCCGGGTGGCTCCTTACAAGCCTGGGGACCGAGACTGCCTTTTTGTACAGATGAAGTGAGAAAAAGAGGCTGTATATTATAGACGCTCGGTCATATACTGTTCTACTTTTATTTTTAAAATTCAGATTTTAATTCACAGGAATTTTTATTTCGTTTAAATGTAATCAACATTTCAAATGTATAAGTTGGGGAGAAAACACCTACTATGAAGAAATTCTTGTAGTACCTATACAAATAATTGCCAGTAAGGCTCGGTATCGTTAACATATGTGTGTGTCGCGTGTTTAAATAGGTTGTTTACTACAAGTGTGACGTCACACTAAAACCACCTACATGTCAAAAAATTGAATTTTAAAATTTAAATAATAAACCAGTCTCGTGTTTTTGTAAATACAAACAGATAATTTCTATTATCGTGTTCGATAAATTATCATATTCACATAATTTATTTTTATAGTGTCAAATATATTATTGAGGTCATTACCGTCTAAGTACAAACGAAGTCATGTCATGAACATATTCAATACTCTTCTAATTTTTGTGTTTAAACTCCGTTATTTACATTGAACTGACTCGGTCCTGTGAAGATGGTTGAGTTTAGTGTATACCTATATTACATAATGCATAATATATAATATAGGTTATGTAGTAGATAAGTCCTATATGTACGATAAGTTGTTGCCAATTAGTACACCTCTAATTGCATAACCATGTGTACTCATGTACCTATATATACCGGGTGTCTTTTCAAACCTTCAAAGGGCGCGCTCATCGACTGTGTATCAATAGGACTTCACTGATTATTGAAATAGATTAATGAGGAAAAATAATGCATCCGTATTTTTTTATTTTTAAAAATTTCAGTAAATAAGACAGTTATAGTTAATCAAAAATTGACCATCTATCGAACAAGACCTGACGTCATTTGTCTGCAGTCCACGTACAAGCAACAAGAGATACATGGCAGTCATGATCATTATATACACGGGTCACCTCGTTAATGAATGACGTCAGTTAGAAGACCGTTAAATATGTTTATCAACCACGCAATATCAATTGACAATAAATAATATCATATTTAAATTTTTTACAAAGTTATAGCGATTCTGTTTGATTCGTAAAAAGCGTTAATACATTGTAATTAAAAGTGTATAATATATAAATAATCTTATGAAACCAACTCACTAATTAAAGTATCTGTTAATTACAGTATGTTGATTGTACGATATCGAATAAATCAACATAAATAAAACTATGAATCTAATTATTGAATAATAATTCTATTTACATGCATCAATTATCAGCTTTTTCTTGACACGGTATAATAACTCTTATACTAAGTTTTGTCGTTTACAAAATCTTCCTTGAGATTTATGTGACCTTTGTTCCAATTAGATACTTCCTTCATTTAGCGTGCATGAATAAATATCAATATTAATTGAGGAAATAAACTTTATAGTTTTTTTCTGTAAAAACTTATCTCTACAAAATCAGCGAATAGTTTCGAAATCTACTACTTCGTCAAAGTTTGTGAGTGCAAAAGGGTATATTAGCAACCCCAAGACGACATCAGCAAACTTCCTAAAATTTAGTTTTTTAGATAATTTTTTTTGCAAAGTTAAAAGGTTGGTCAAAGTTTGTGAGTACAACAGGGTACTATTTGATTTCTTTATGTAGCATATACTATTTGTAATATTCTTTTTTCTGTGACACTATTATATAAACTTGTCTGTCGCAATAAAGATTTCTATCTATCTATCTATATTAGCAACTTCAAGACAATATCAGTAAACTTCTTAAAATTTAGTTTTTTCAAATAATTTTTTTTGCAAAGTTAAAAGAAATCTCCGACATCCTCAAAAGCTTCTATCAAAGCTGTTTTGGTAAAACTTGATCTTTAAATTTATCTTTTGCGTCGGTAGTACCAATTATAGTGAAGGTATTACTAAGTTTTATCGAAATCGGTTGAGCCATTTTCAAGTGATACGGGTGCAACCATCAAAAATTTTGGGAGCACGTTTTCATGATAATTCATACACAAAACCCTAAAAAACGAAATTGCGACGTTAGGTTTTGTTATAATTTTATAACATTTGATACCACACATACATGTACGCTGATGATCTCAGCTGTTGAGCGCCCATAATTTACAATCTCTCTCGCTCTCTCTCTCTATCACAAACAGTAATAATCGTAGGAGGGCTTGAAAACAGCCGAGCGTGTAGCAGTGCCGTTGGACTCCTCTATTATACAAACCCCCAGTAACCAGTTCCTAGGTACTAATCTGTAAAATGGTAAGAGTCAAGTGGATTTTTAATTTATTATTTAATAACGGCCCGGTTCGGCTTCGCCTGGATTTAGACGTATTATGCTGCAGTGATCTTTCTTATAAAATAATAGCTGATACCCGCGACTTTGTCTGCGTTTAATATAAAAAACAACGCAAACGAAGTCGCGGGTATCAGCTAGTATAGGCTATAGCCTTCCTCGATAAATGTATGATCCAACACAAAAATAATTTTTCAATTCGAACTAGTAGTTCCTGAGATTAACACGTTCAACCAAACACAAACTCTTCAGCTTTATAATATTAGTATAAATTATATCCAAATAATCGTAGCTTCCACTATAAGTATAGCCAAAATGAAGCCTCGGCTTAAAAGCTAGTTTAAAAATTGTTTCATTACCTTTTGATGATTAGTTATCACATCCTATAATAATAACTGAAATAACTTCACTGTAGCTGTCGAGCGTCTAGAATATATATTTCACTGCACTTTGAAGTTCACTTTGAAACCAACTAAATCCGGATGCACACAAATCTTATTTACACACGAACATAATATTGTTAATGCCGATTCACAATAGTACAATTATTCACAACAATGCAAACACTAAAACGCAGTGCGCAAGCACAGATTAAATCCGTCGTCGACGTTCGACAACAACCGACTGATCACGTTCACTTAGCAGCCGGCACTACAGCGATGGCCTTTACCCACTCTCCAACAATTACCTCAAGTTACTTCATAACATACAGGTGTGTAAGTTGCTATTTTATTTGTGTGCATATAATATGCAAATGCAAATTATAATACGAGGCTAGATCCAATAGTTGCTGCTGAGCAAACTACCATTCATTTTTTTAAGTGCAACTGTTTTGCGAGTTCGGGCCTTAAATATTAAATTTAACGCTAATTACATAAACAGACAACCACAGTGACGCAACCACTGATAGACTGGATTAGCTCAATTCTCAGGACCCCGGCAATTTTGGGGCCACTTTCCTGTTTTTTTTTTACTTTTTTTGAATAATGATAAATTTGTTCTTTAAATAGTTTAAAAAATATCAATGAGACGTAATTAATTTTTAAATTATTCGTACATATAAAGTTTCACTTTTGTCGTGTGTGCCACGACAAATGCTTGTTTTATGCTAACATTTGAGTCTATTTAATGTCCACATTTTTGCGAATGAACATTTTCTGGATTAGAGAAGTTAATGGTTAAAAAACTATAGATCGAGGTTTCCTTTTTCTAGTTCTCATAGTTACAGCTAGGGTTGCCAACCGTCCCGCTATACGTGAGACGTCCCGTTTCTGATACCCTTAACGAGACGTCCCGCTCAGAGTATGTGCGGGACGCTAAATATCCCGCTTTTCGGTGGACGCTAAATACATTGCATCTATTCCGTGTTCTAATGCAGCAGCAGAGAAGGTCTTCTCACTTTGTAATAATGCCTGGACAGACGCACGAAATCATCTTCATGTGGATTCTGTAAAGTCAGAGCTACAAGTAAATTTTTCTTATCCATGCAAAGACTTTTACAATTTTGTACTTAAAAATAAAAAAATCCTTAAAAGTGCCAAATGTCAAGAAAAATACTCATTTAAAAAGTAATTTATAGTTTTCATAATAAAGTCTAAATTACACTATAACTGTTTTTTTAGTAAATATTGACTATTATTAATCTAACAAAGTGTTTTATTTTACTTCTCATCCTGATTTGTAAAGAAAATTTCACGTTTTTTTGTATTCTAAATAAAATTAGTTGGATCCCGCTTTTTAAACCCTTGTACCGCATTTGAAATCATTATTTCCCGCAAATTTGTATTTTAAAGTTGGCAAACCTAGTTACAGCGGTCATGAGGAAAATCACTTTTTTTACGTTTTGAGGTTTAATTAGTCAGAATCTGACCTGTTCGCAAACTCGATTTTTTGAGCCTATCACCCCATTTCCATTTACAGAACATGGAATTAATAAATCACCCATCCATTTTAGAATATCATATAAGCGATTTTGTCACGTGGCCATAGATATATATGCTTGAACTTGTTTCATTCAATAGAAGCGTTATGAAAATGTAACCATTGTTGACTTATTCATTTATACATGTGAATTATATCAATTAAAAATATAGTCAAGAAGTAAGGAACACATTACAACTGTATCTTCGTACTGTATATTAAATATTACCTACTACTGCTATATTAATATGAAAATTAAAATTAGATCTTTAAAGTTCAATTCCAGATATATTATGTCATAATAGAAAACAGTATCACGGGTAATTGGAATAATAATAATTGTTTTTTGTAATGCCAAATTGCATATTATATCATAGTTTAACTATCGCTTAAACATATTGAGAGCTTGAAAAAGTCTTAATTAAAGAAAAGACGAAACGTTGCAATCAATGAGTGTTTAAATTGATTTATTTTCATTATTCCAATTACCCGTGATACTGTTTAGAGTTTAAAAAAACTAAAACATGCTTTATGAACTAAAAAATGCAAAGTAATTTGAAAACAAAATTAGCTTTACTGTAAAAGGCGTGGAGTGCTATCTACTTAAATTTTCATAATAATAATAATAATAATAATGCGTTTAACGTCCGTTTGTCGACTTTTATGTCATAACAGACGCCATTCGCACCATTACTATTTTCCATTTTACCACTTCCCGTGATTTTCTACATTTCTAAAACTTCAACTTAACTAATATCAATGGGCGAATGAAGGAATTGTAGGAAATTGGGATAGGATAGGTAATTTTTGACCTGGGAGTTTGATAGGTAATCGGCCATGGCCTTGAATACGGGAACCATCTCGATATTTATCTGGAATTAATTGAGGGAAACCATGGAAAACCTCAATCAAGATGGCCGGTACAGGAATTACCGTTTCTCGGCGAGAGGCAGTAGGAAAAAGTCCCAGCCACATCTGCCCCCGCCGGGATTCGAACCCGTACCTCCCGAATGCGAGTCTAGTGCTGTCACCACTACTCTACCCAGCTCGGTAAATTTTCATAATACCTCTATACGTTTACAATTAGCTAGTAAATGAAAAGTTTATTACCGATATTAAGCACTCCACGCTTTTTACAAAAAAGCTAATTTTGTGTTTTCTTTAATAGGATTGACTATATAGTCCAGTCATATAGGCATTTCACCTCGGAATCTAACGGAATAAGCTGAATTTTTGTACAAGCCTTCATTTTGGCATTACAAATGTTGTCTCAAAAGTCACATATGCCAACGTGTGAGCGTCCTTAGATATTCAAGGTCAAAGGTCGCAAAAATCAGTTTTTTAAGAATATCTCGTTTTCTGTGCCTCCTATCGTCTTTACATTTATTATAAAAGTTGTAGAGAATAAAGTTCTCTACAAATTTTATTTGAAACTTTTTTTTATACGTCGAACCGTTTTTGAGATAGAGGGCGCTGAGTGTGAAGCGCTCAGCCATACGTACCTTAGCGCAAGGTCAATCGTGAATTCCAATCTATTATACCGTTTTTTTTACTTGATTATTTATTAAATATTACTTAAATAACAATTTAATACCTTCTACTTATACATATTTATTTTCCATTTAAATCAAATAGTCATTAAAAATGACTTACCTTTGACTTACAAATAATCAAATAATGAAGTCAAGCATTGAAATATATTCTATCTTAATATATCTTATATTTTAATCTAATTATAATGAAGGATAATTGGATTCAGAATAGGAAAAGATAAAGAAAATTTTTTTTTGTTGTTTTTATTTATATCAATATTTTTTTATCATTAATATTACTATTATTATTGTTATTATTATAGTAAGCTTCTTCTTCTTCATCCTCGTCATCTTCAGGTTGGCCAACAATTTCAGACTCATTCTCATCATCACTTTCCTCGTTATCATTGATATTAATTGTCATATCTTCAAAAATGTCAGGGTCATATGCATTGTCTTCATTAACATGTGATGGAAACGATGATGCATTGAGGCATGCATTTCCATTGCATTGACCACAAGCTAAAGAACATTGCATCCCTGACTTACGGCATCCACAACGCGAACCACAACCATTCTTGCAGTTGCAAAATACTGCAGTAAGAAGTTCATCTGGTGCAGGTGGTAAAAGTGTTGTTACCGGCGTTAGGGCTTCATTCTGCAGTACCCAACCCCATTCCTGGGGTTGTTAATCATTGCCTAACAAATCAGCCATGATAACTTTTAAAATTTTACGTCTGTCTTTGCTAAGATACACTTTAAAACTGAACACTAAATTTGGTTAGTAGGTAGTAGTCCCTTAAGAAAGAAACAGGCCAATAATAGAAAATCTGTCCCAACTTGCTATAAATAGAAAGGTCAGGTAGTGGGGTGGGTATTTCCAGGTCTGTATTTTAGTAAAAGCAATACCTGGGTCCCATAGATGAAATATTTAAGACGAATTCATTTAATATCTTTTCTACTCAAAATGCTATTATCCTTAATTAAAATAACATTAAATTACTTCATTATTTAATTATTTGTACCTATGTCAAAGATATAAGTAATATTTAATGACTATTTGATTTAAAAGAAATATAAATATAAGTAGAAGGTATTAAATTGTTATTTAAGTAATATTTAATAAATAATCAAGTAAAAAAACGGTATAATAGATTGGAATTCACGATTGACCTTGCGCTAAGGTACGTATGGCTGAGCGCTTCACACTCAGCGCCCTCTATCTCAAAAACGGTTCGACGTATAAAAAAAAGTTTCAAATAAAATTTGTAGAGAACTTTATTCTCTACAACTTTTATAATAAATGTAAAGACGATAGGAGGCACAGAAAACGAGATATTCTCAAAAAACTGATTTTTGCGACCTTTGACCTTGAATATCTAAGGACGCTCACACGTTGGCATATGTGACTTTTGAGACAACATTTGTAATGCCAAAATAAAGGTTTGTACAAAAATTCAGCTTATTCCGTTGGATTCCGAGGTTGACCCCTGTTTCTGACTAAGATGACTGTACTAATAAGGGTTCGTGACAAAGAGTTTTAGAATAAAGGTTAATATTTTTATAGCTTTTATTTGGGGTGTAAATAAATAAATCTAGGTACTATAGTCACTAAGTCAGTTGTGAAAACATTGTGTTCAGGAAGATGACGGAGTAGTCTCATTTTTTTTTTCTAAAATCGGTTCACTAGTTTTTTTTCTAGGAATCATAAATGACGAAATAGCGTGCAAAATATTTATTGCAAATAGATACCTATATATGTCTTTGAGATCTTAATTATTTATAAGTATAGTAATCAAATAACAACTAAAAATTTAAAAATAAAGTTTTATAATAAAAAATTAAACAGCCTTCAAAAACTTGTCTAAAAAAGAAAATAATACCTATTTGGCACCGACATAAACTAATACGTTATGTATTTAGTATTGATTATTATTTTAAGATTGTGACATTATGTTAAAAACGAGCACCAGCGAGCTATAATAGCATCATTCACGCGATATTTTTTTACACGTACTGCCTAATAGTTGATTTTCACGTAATTTAAAAAAAAATTTGACAGTACCTACCTACAATTTTGAGCAAGCTCATTTCTAAATTATTGTAGGCTGCGTTGTATTCTCATGCGGTTAGATTATGATTTAGTATGAAAATAGTATTATGACTACGTTTATTTTGCTTCACGCAACTTTACACCGCTAGTGTTAAATGTATCATTTATACATGATATGATATGATATTTATTAAGTCAATCGAGACATATGCACGTCCATTTGACACGTCAAAATACAGAAATAAAATTATATACTTATCTAGAATATAAATAAAAAAAATTCATAAGCTGTGTGAAAGACCCTTAATGATATGAAAAGCAGCCTATTTTACAGAGGGATGTGCAAAAAATCAATTGTTAAAAGCATGGTCACTTAAAAAATATATTTTTTTATTATTCTTGTATGACACAAAAAATGCAGACATCTTGTATATACGTTATAATTGTTTATAATTAACATGAAATGTAGCGGTTTAACGTTGAGGTTCAAATCTTTTAGTGGTCAGTAGTGTAAAATGTAACACTTCATGGCTGCGGTGTAAGTATTAATATCTACCGAGACAGAATTAATGTAGGTTTTAATTGAAATGATCCACTTACAATCAATTAACGTCGGAGGAGATTAAAAAACTAGGTTTCAGACCAATATTTAATAGATAGGAACAACTAAAAAACTCTGGTTGCAGTGCAGAACCCTGTCAACAAAGTAGGGTATCTGTACAAATATTACACTGAGGAAAAAAATGTTTGTGCCTATTGGATCGTGTAATCTATTTGGACCAAACGTATGTTTTGATTCAAACTATTTTTATTTTTTTGCTTCAAATAAATTATACAATTTAATAAGCACAAAAAAAATGTTTGTTTTCTTTTAGTGTAATATTAGTATTATAGACACTCCACTTTGAAAAAAATCGTAAGAGACAAACAAATCCTTTGTGTCTATTGAATCGTATAATCTATTCGGACCAAACAATATTTTTTTGCCTCAAGCGATTTTTGTTGGTCCAAATAAATTATATGATCCAATATGCCTCATTCTTTTCTTAGTTTCGGATTTGAGAATAGCCGAAGGTTAGCAAAGCCGCTGCTTACCTATATTGCGTTTCCATATGACTTCCTTATCACAGTCCTCCAGTTTTCAGATTTTAATCCGAGAACTGATAAGAGTAAAAACCCGGGTCGCAGTGCCAAAACCCTGCCGACAATATAGTGTATTTGCTTGTATAGGGCCGTGTGGTTTTATACTTTTATTATGTGAAATTAAGTTTGTTTTTGGGCAAAATAAAAAATTTAACCCCTTAATACACCCCTTAAAATAACATTTTTTTCTTAATTGTAATATTATTATCAATCTAACGTCTACACCAAATTAAATACACCCTTCAATAAATAAGTCACTATCTGCAAACTAGTGTTTTCATAAAATTTGTAAATCCGGTCCTGTCGGGCCGATTTTATTAAAATTATGGGGAAACTTTTTAATCACTACCAAAGGGTTAAATTTCAATTTTGAAACGATTCGGAGAATTTTTTCGGTATTTTGGGGCCCAAAAACATTTTTCAACCCCTAAAAACTACCCTTAAAATAGCCCGATTAGGCCCATTTTAAATAGGCTTCTTGCGGTGATGGATTTCAACATGTGGCCCGAATTTCGTTGAAATCAATTAACTCTTTCGAAAGTTATCGCGCGTACACATATATATATATATATATATATATATACGTATATAAATATATATATATATATATATATACATATATATATAAACATTTTTAAAAATGGTGCCAAAGTGTTTAGGAGGTTATGAAACGTCGAGAAATTTTGGTCCGACCCCTAGGTCCCGCCATCCGACCGACGCCAATAGTGTATGTTGCCATATGGCAAATACACTAACAACTGGATTTTCAGTTTTTATTTAAGAATAAAAACAAATTGCAAATCTATCGGTACTAGATCCAGATAACTCTGGATTAAAACAATTAATATCGTCTCAGTATACTGCATCAACGTTGGTTGACTCCCAATTAATTACAGATCTCAATGTCGAACTGACGGTCGGAAACCGTTAGTTACCGGAGTTTTGTCAATATCGGATCGACGTTAGATAATTGATCGCTGCAGTATTAGTCCGATTGTCGGATTAACAGTAACCTATCAATAAAAAGCAAGACTAAACCTATCATTCTAAAAACCCGTTTAGTAACGATTGGGTATCGAAGCTTTGACAATATCTAATCGTCGTTGGGAAATTGATGCTGGATTGCAGAAAGCATTGTCAAAAAATTGTATTTGACAATGACCTCAGATTGTATTAATATATTTACAGTGTTTATACATGCAGGTAGGGTTGCCAGGACGCCAAACCTAAAAGCCGAACAAACCAGCCAATTTGGTTGGACATTTGGGTAAAAAAGCCGGACACCCTACATTATTGAAGATTTTTTTCTCAGTATTAATAGATACGACAAAAAAAAATTATGTAGAATCTAGCTTTTTTTATTATTACCATAAATCTTGTTAAATTCTAATGAAAAATAAATAAAAAATAAATAAAACGCCAAATCAGTCCAAATAATTTATTTTCTATCAGTCAAATAAAGCGATGGAGCGGGAGTGTATCGGGCGGATTGCTGGAGCGACCGACAGTCGACTCGCTCGTTTGCGAAATGTAAAAAACCTAAAAAGCCGGACACCGTTTAATTTTGGCCGGACACGCAATCAAAAAGCTTAACTATATCCTGCTTTATCCGGACGCCTGGCAACCCTACCTGCAGGTGCAGTCTAATGTCGTTGTGAAACTTTCTGTTATTTAAAACATTAGACTATTCACATAAAAACAAATGCTTCATCTACATTGAAAAAGATTACTTTTCAAGTTAAATTTTGATCGAAATGCGCAGAAAAAAATTGTTTCGAACTATAAATTATACAAAAAACGATGTTAAGTATATGTATACACAGTTCAAGATGAATATTGTTTCAGTCGAACAATTATTTTTCGAGCAGAATCGATATTAAATTTTATAATGCTTTTCATGTGAAGAAATATGTACGTTCACAATCTAAGATCATTGTCAAATCCGATTTTTTGACAATGCTTTCAGTACCAACTGGCTCGATCACCGAATTAACCGTAGCCTGTTTATAAAAACATGAATTTAATAATAATAATAATAATAATAATGCGTTTAACGTCCGTTTCTCGACTTTATGTCATAACAGACGCCATTCGCACCATTACTATTTTTCATCTACCACATTTCCCGTTATTTTTCTACATTTTTAAAACTTCAACTTATGTAATAGCAATGGGCGAATGAAGGAATTATAGGTATAGTAGGTAGGTAATTTTTGAACTAGGAGTTTGATAGGTAATCGGCCATGGGCTCAAATAAGGAACCATCTCGATATTTATATGGAATTAATTGAGGGAAACCATGGAAAACCTCAATCAAGATGGCCGGTACAGGAATTACCGTTTCTCGGCGAGAGGCAGTAGGAAAAAGTCCCAGCCACATCTGCCCCTGCCGGGAATCGAACCCGTACCTCCCGAATGCGAGTCTAGTGCACTACTCTACCCAGCTCGGTAAAAAACATTAATTTAAATCATTCAAAATCACCAATTGCTTTTATTAACTACGCATATACAAAATTGTAATATTTGAAAAGGACGCTATATTATTAAAAACCCGGGTCGCAGTGCCAAAACCCTGCCGACAATATAGTGTATTTAGTAATATAGGCAGTGTGGCTTTATTATGCGAACTTAAGTTGGTTTTTTGGGCAAAATAAAAAATTTGACTCCTTAATACACCCCTTAAAAGAACATTTTTTTCTCAGTTGCAATATTATTATCAATCGAACCTCTAAACTTAATTATATACACCTTTCAGCAAATAATTCACTATCTGCAAACTAGTGTTTTCATAAAATTTGTAAATCCGGTCCTGTCGGGCCGATTTTATTAAAATTTTAGGAGCACTTTTTAATTGCTATTAAAGGGTTAAATTTCAATTTTGAAACGATTCTGAGAATTTTTTAGGCATTTTTGGGCTCAAAAACTTTTTTCAACCCCTAAAAACTACCCTTAAAATGGTCCGATTGGGTCCATTTTAAATAGGGTTCTTGCGGTGGTGGATTCCAACATGTGGGCAAAATTTCGTAAAAATCAATTAACTCTTTCGAAAGTTATAGCGCACACACACACATATATATATATATATATATATATATATATATATATATATATATATATATATATATATATATATATATATAAACATTTTTAAAAATGGTGCCAAAGTGTTTAGAAGGTTATGAAACGTCGAGAAATTTTGGTCCGACCCCTAGGTCCCGCCATCCGACCAACGCCAATAGTGTATGTTGCCTATGGCAAATACACTAAAAACGAATTAATTGTCGTCAAGTATTCTATTTATATTTTTCTTCGATGAAAACAAAAGAACAAAGGTGAATCAGCAACCATTTCAATTATTTCAAAGAGCAATAGTTGACAATACAAATTCACATCATGTAATATATTACGTAAAAATAAATACATATTTTGCGTGCTACTATCTAATTATGTCTGTTTACTTTTGGTCTCAATGTCCAAGGCTGTTCCATCGAATATGATTTTATCGCAGTAAACAACACAGGTTGGTACAGTTCGTGACTTTGAAATTTTCAAAACGGATAGTGGTTGACCGTGACAATCGAATCTCTCAGAGCTCAGACTATAAAAAAACTAACCATGTATGGAATTTACGCATATAAAACAGTGGTACACATGCAAAGTACTAAATATTTTAATAGAAACCGAAGACTCCACTACTGTTGTCATTACCGAACGGGCTATAAAATTGTTTCATAATAAATTAACATGGAAATGATGCTAATCACGGTCAAATTGAAATTGCTGGCAACACAAAAGTTTGTCACTATAGGATAAAATATTTTTAACAACAGACTTTTGAAAGCTTTTTAACGAAATTCAATTGATTTCTATTCTGATAGTAAACAAAGCGAATAAAAAATAAGTCGATTCGTTAAGAATTGCGACTTGTAGAGCTTGGTTTAATTTCCCATGCAAATACATTATCTAGTCATGGTTTAGTTCGCAAGTTGTAGCAATATTTATATAAACTTAAATCACGTAGTTTACGCGAACGGGGAAACTGCAAAGAAATCAAAAATTGAGAACGAAATTAAAGGTTGGGTCGACCGAAGCCGACCCTGGTGTCTAACGCATTGCAAGTAATATATTAGTTTCAAGATAAACAAGAAAAAAATGCTTAAATAGTCGCTCTCCCATTGTCATACGACGTACCTATACAGAAATAAAGGTAAAAAAATCGACTTTATCATTTAAAGCTGAAACACGCAGCATGTTAAATAATACGATTTTCATTTAATTTGTACATTATTATAGATAAAAAATATCAGTATAGTAAACCCTAGATGTTTTTTTTTTCCAAAATTCTTTTTCAACATAATTTTTAACAAATAGTAGGATAGCTATAGTTTGCTACAATTGTTAAGAAATAGATTATAATGCTATATTAGAAAAATATATTTTCAAACAACTGTCACCATCGGGACATCCGAATCTTTTAACCATCACGGCGGAATAAGTTATCAGTGACTCTACAGTGACGTATCTAAACAGTCTATATTTTTCCGCCGCGATAGTGGAAAGATTCGGATTGAAATTCCGACGGTGACAGTTGTTTGAAAATACATTTTTCTAATATAGCATTGTAGCGACAGTGATGGATTTATGCCTAGGCCCGTAAGGTCCGGACCTAGGGCCTAGGAACGACAAAAAAATAAACATGCATTAAAAAATATATATTTTTATATTTATTAAAAAAATTCTCAAACTCGAATACCAGTTTTGACAAAATTAGAAAATACATTCATGAAGAGACGTTAGTTCGTTACAAAGCTGCTCAAATAAAAACCAGTTTTGATAAAACTATAAAATGCATTGGATGATAGTTTGAGACGAAATGTTCTAGCGGCGTAATAATCAATAAAACATTCAATTATTTGATTCTGGATCACAACTCTACAATTTGTAGTTAAGTTTATAATAAAATATAAAATACAATCATGACATTATCATAAGATGGTCAAGACATCATCAGATTATAAATGTCGATAACAATAATTCTTTTTCGGTTTCTGACGGTAACAATTCACTTGCATAGTCCTTGAAAACATGTTTAGAAACGTCAATTGAAGCAGGAGCATCATACAGAAGTTCTACTTTTGATTCGTACTTTGATGGAAGTATTTCTTCTTGAATTCCCGAAACATCCTCATCAGGAGAGGAGGCAAGCGAAATCGATCTACGAACTCTTGTTTCTGGAACTTCGTCCTCTTTTGGGGCAGAAATTTGTGGCTGCGTGTATTCTATGACTTTCGGAGGAGCTGTTGGTGGAAGTGTCGCAACTATAGGTTGAACTATTGGTGTCGGATTCAACAGTGGTTTTTCATCGCACCTTGCCAAGTTATACGGTAACTCCGACGGAATACATCCTTTAACAGAAAACGTGACGATTTTGTTTGAATCGTAGTAGGTTTTGGTAGTGATCCGTGTTGCTGTTTGAGTTACGGTTTTGTCACGAATAAAAGCGAAATAGCCTTCAGATGAAGACGATTGTTGAGCTGCAACCCCCTGAACTTGTAATGGCGGCGTTGCTTTCGTAAGAACAGAAGGAGATGCCGGTCTATAACAAAGACAAACCGTGATTGGTTATGTTTTAATAAATGAATTAACAACGGAGTTTGTTAACCATTTGATATTTTCTATAAATAAACAGAAAAATGGTGCAAACACATAAGATCAGACAGATAAACAAAAATGACATACAAGTTCTGTTATTATTTTTAATTTTGTATAAATTGTATTGTTAATGTTAAAATTGATAAAACTTACTGTGCACTTGGAGATGAAGATCCAAAATACAAGAACCTCCTGTTTCTGCACGGCAGTATTGATGGTTCGAACGCCAAACAAGACGACGGTACAACAGTTTTGACTACCAGATTGTCAACCAAAAGCTTAGTAACGGTTTGTTTTCCAAGAAACCATCTGCCATCTCTGATTTCATCTAACGATTTACGATCATCGGATGTGTCATTGTCGATGGCCACACCATAACAATCACCCAACAAAAGAATTAAAACTGCTAAAACCACTGAATCTTGGTACGTCGCCATTGCCGTTTTTCTAATAAGGGTGAAAAAACAACGCACCTTGTTTTTATACAATTAAGTGGTGGTATTTTTGGAATGCACCTGTTTTAGTGCCTATTTTAAAATACTGATATTGAATTGTGTTTTCCATTACAGGTGTATTAGAAAAAAAATGTCCAGCGAACTCGTTTATTTTTATACGATTAGTGCAGAACACTGAATCGACTAGGCTCGATTCGGTTCAGTACGAAACAATAATTTTCCCGATTTTGTACGATTTGACAATCTTGACTGATTGGAATGAATAATTATTAAAATTTGTAGTATCGTATCTTTGAAATATTTAAAGCTAGATTTTTTATTTATAGCTAGCCTGAATCGACGGCTTCATTCCCGTGAACATCATTTAGCCCGTAGGTTCCGTTGCATAAATATTGATTTTGATGGAAGACGTAGCTTAAAAAGTACGCTATATTTTATATGTTTATATAGATGTCGCAGAGAAATGATGAAAAAGGAGATTTGATCAAATCCTTAAGGTGGATGATCAATTCAAGGAAAATGGTCTTCCGTGAATTGGTTATTTACGTTAAGGATTTAAATCAATTCTTACGTTGTTTTTGTATGAAAAATACTTTTATTTATGTAAACGCCGCATTTTAACACGAGCGAAGCCGGATGTAATGTAGCATATCCTTTGCGTGAAGAAACGTCATATGCGTGTACCAAATCTCATTGAAATCGGATGACGTATCTCCGCAACGGAATTATTCTGTGTTTAAAATCACAATGAAAAATACAGACATTTGAGAATTTTTTCTTGTAGAAAAAGCTTCCTAAACATTGTTTTATTAGGTATCTGTAACGTAGAACCCAACAAAAAAACTGTGGAACAAGTTCATAATATTGATGATTGATATTCTATTTGTTGTTCACTAATACGTAGAACTGTTTTTGAATGTCGACTGTAAAAGGTAAATTACAAATAAAACACTAATAGACATGTCTGGTTTTTCTAAAACCTTATTTTGCTTAATCTTATCACCGTATTGTTTTTTTAATGGATATATATCAGTCAGTTTGAAAAAAAAACAAAATTCTCTTCTAATAATCAAGTCTAAAATTATACTACTTATCTGAATTTTTAAAAAAGTATCATACTAATGTACACAACAAATACGTACACTAAATTATGTATACGCCCCAGGTTTGAAAAAAAAAATATATTTATCATTTATTACAACGTTTCGTTAGGTACTTTGAATTTAGAACATAAAAAAAAATGTTTTTACGAAAAACTTGGATATTTCTTGAGGTTCGTCGTTTTATTGAGCATTAAAATCACCGTGTATTCGATTGGTCAAATATTCAAGCTTGCAATCTGTTAACCGTTTTTATAAAAAATAATCCGCCGTATTACAGTCAAGATAGATAAATTTATCGATTATCTCATTAATTTTTTGAATTATCAGATACCACAATACGAAATTATAGCGTTGTTCGTTATATAAAATTTGCATATTGGATGCTGACTCTTTATGGGGTTACATGTTTTGTGAATAGTGTTCTAAAATTCAAGAATATCTGTCAGAATTGTTTGGCCATTTGTAGTTAATTTTATCTACCAAAAATGGTAATACGTGCGATTTACCTGTTTGTCCAGTTTAAAAACGACAATAGAAAAAGGCGCAACTATCCAATTGTCGATATGTGAGAGTGAAAGAAAGAATAAACGTCTTAGTAATGTTAGATATTGTCCGTTAAGAAGTTTACCCAATCATATTGAAGACATTTAAATTTAGAAGCCCCATGCTGTTTTTGTTTATTTATGCCTGAAGGTGTTTTCTACCTGTTAAACGGTTAAACGTCAAACGGTGTTGTTAAAGTTGGTGTCTTGATTTTAAAAATGTACGAAAGTGATAAATTATCTGATTTTGAAGTAATATCTATTTACGACACATGTCAAAATGGTTCGATTTGTTACAAAGTCAAACACAAAATTACTCAAAAACACTATTTATGGAAAGCTATTAGTATGGACGTATTTTCACAAGAACAAAAGATAAGTTTGTTCAGCGAAATTAATGAGATTTCTAAAATTTCGTGTCCGCATCTTTTGCGATATTATGGAGTGATTTTTCATAAAGAAACGAATTGTGGTTACGTGTGCATGGAACACTGCCCTGAAGGTAATTTAGCACTGTTAATAAAAAAATTGAAGAAGAACAAATGTTTTGCCGATGAAGAATTTATTTGGAGAGTTTTATATCAAGCATGCAAAGCGTTGCAAATATTACACAAAAGCAGTTTTAAAATGATCTTACAAAATATCAATTCTCGAAATGTATTTATCGATGAAAATAATAATATTAAACTTGGCAATTTCGATTTAATGACAGACGTTTGTGATGCTCTCGAAAGTCCTGATTATGTTAATTCCGAATCTATATTGATTCGTAAATATTCCAAATCAGCAATATGGTGTCTCGGATGTTTAATTTACGAACTTTGTACATCGGAACCATTGTTTGATGATGATACGATCGAACATGCAGTTAATAAAATCAAACTGGGGGAGCTACCTAAAATTTCGGATCACTATTCGACAGAGCTGCAGAGAATAATCGATTTGATGTTGAATACGAACGAAGAAATGAATGCATCGATCGAATCGTTATTACATCATCCGGTGCTTGTTTCGCATATGTCTTTCTCAAAAACAAACCTCGACTCAAAAATTAACGGCTCGAAAGACGATAAAGAAATGACGAACTTAGATTATGATTTTTTAAAAAAGGAGTTGCTATTAAAACTCGAAAATTTACGCAAGAAAGAATCGGCCTTGAAAATCAGAGAAGAAAATGTAAATGAAAAACAAAGAATACTTACTTGTAAAGAAAAACAAATTGCTTTGAAAGAACGGTTGGTTAATGAAAAGATTGCTCGTGCCGAATTATATTTGAAAACGTGTCGAAGCAGTAAGTCGAGCATTTTTAGTTCTCGATTAGGCTTTTCTAAAAAGAAGTCGAAATTTAAATATGAAGATTTAGATACTTCGTTGTCGGCAGATCCCGGTGATACGAGTATTTTACCGACGTCGTCGAAAATTAACATGGAAAAAATTGAGAAACCAAAACCGTTTCAACGATCAGCTTCTGAACGGAGAGTGAAATTCAAAACGAAACACCAAAATGAAAACTGTACTTCGAAAGATGATAATTTTGTGACAAATGAAACGACTCAAAACGTTGTTAATAAATTGATTGTATCTTGTAATGATCAAATGAAGAATTTTTGTATTTCTGATGACAAAAATGTTCATTATCGACAAGAAATACAGCCGGATTGTACATACAAAAATCAGGGAAGAAAATGCGCGTCTCAAGACTTGCAAATGGATGCTTTGAAGATGGGCGTTTTGTCAGAAATAAACGGAAACAAAGCTGGTAGCGATATAGTGGATCTACGCTTTAAAAAACCAATGCTGAGACAGTGTCAGAGCGCGACGTTTGATCCGGCTTTATTTAAACCAAACTCATGGACCGAAGAAAGCAAAAAACAAGCATTCGATTTGTTGAAAATTCTGAAATCTGAATTAGACGAAAAAGAAAATATCAGTGCTACCTTTAAAATTCCTGGAAAAAAATTGAAGGAAAAAGATAAAATGAATCTTAAAAAATCTACCTATTTTTGAAACAAGTAACATATTTTTAATTTGTGCAATACAGTGGTGAAAGCAATTTTAGATCTTTTATGGAACCACATAATATTCCTATTTTATAGTTGATAAGTTTATATATTATAAAAAATGTATTCTTCCTTTTAATAAATATCTAAAATGTTTATGCGTTTCTATCTATAAATATTAAATATAAGCCGTTGTCAGATTACACATGTGACCTTTATTTAGTACACGTATATCGTTTGAACTGTACTTATTGACTCTGTTAATCTATAAGCTGTTAAGCATCTATAATCTACCTTGAACTGCACACTTTTATCTGTGCACTGTAGTTTCATTAATTATAACTAAACGTTTTATTTACTGTTAAAATAACATTTTATTTGAAACCAATTTTAGATTTTTTTTCACCTTCGAACAAATGATCACTTCATTTGGTTGAAGGTGAAAAAAAATCTAAAATCGATTTCAAATAAAAAATCATATGATGTAAAACAAAAATAAAGAAGCGGTACTTTAAGGTGAAGATGACATGTTTATTTTTTAACAGTTCACTACGAACAAAGATATTTTTTTTGTGTTTCATATTAGTAGAGCAAAATATCAGACACCGTCTTGTGTCGTTCACGTTACATGTACCTTTAGGTTCGACTAAGCCGTCGATTAGTTTCTGGCTGAATCCGATTATTCGGGCACACTCCAAAAGATGGCAGTTTGATTATACAATGTTTGACAATACTAAATAAAACAATTGTTCAATATGACTCATTGAATCTAAATTTTATTTAACAACAAACTACAAGACATTACATATTTACTTATATTTAAGGCCAAGTTGGCCAAGAAGGTGGTTCACCAGCTTTGACATTGCCACCGAACAACGAACTTTTATCCCTAAATCTGGTCATTCGAAGAGTTTCCTGATCGTCTAGATATTTTCCTATAAAAAAACCCGTCAGGGGAACTAACGACCACAGCGCCAAATTGGGAGTGATTCCAAATATTGCGAATGCCATTTTTTTTATGTTAACAGCTCAGATTCTTTCAGCTCTTTCAATATTCGTGCTTGCTCTTTTTTCCACTTGTATGTGTGGGTGTAATCGGCTATAATTGCTCCGAACGATACAGTTGGAAATAAAATAACCACTGCGTATTTACTCCAGAAAGCTCCTGCTCTACGTAATAACGTTACAGCCATGAAATCTAAAAATTTAATACAATTTCAGATGATTTACTCAAAATGACTTTTCAATGTTATGTTTGTATTACTAGTAGAAACAGATTTATTTTATGTAAATTTAAATATAACATTAAATAAATCCTTATTTTGACATAAATAAAACAAAAATAACAAATAATATGCAATTTACCTTACCTTGAACATTTTATATAACATGCCAAGCGATACCTATTTTGACTTTCCGAATTTAGGTTAGAAAATACTAGAATCAAGGTAAAGTTGGATAAAATTGTAGATCAGTGGTACCAAATGCATTTTGCGCACCTTATTTTATTATTATATTTGTTATAAAGTAAACATTACAGTTTTCTTTATAAACGTATTTTTCTAAATATTGAATTTCAAGTTAACTCGAAGAATTTTTTGAACGTTTACAAGTCGTGGTTGTTAAACCACACCCAGGGCAACTTTACACAATTTAAGCAGGGCAAGCAAAGGTTGCTCTCGTTATTGAACACTTCAGTGGCAAGTGAAAATGGCGTTCGGTGATTATCCTGTTGACTATAATCCGAAAGTACATGGGCCGTATGATCCTGCCCGATTTTATGGAAAAGGTAAGTGAAATATTTAACATGATAGTTTTGAATTATTGTATTTGGAATAAAATTTAAAACGAAAATTAAAATGATTACATAAGAGGTTGTGGATTCCTGAACATACATATTACCTGTCATGAATTTGAAAATTGAATAATTTAAAATCAAATAATATATTCAATTTCATTAATAGACCCATAATTTTGCACATGTTCGAAAAACTCGGTTGAAATTAATCAAAAAAGCGATGAGGCCTTCGAGTAACGATTCAGATCATTTATGTTAATGGCAAGATCGAAGAACTTATGTTGGATTATTTTTTTGATTTTTTTTGTAGCCGATACTCCACTCGCTCAAGTGAAAATATCCGAGCTAGGATCATGGTTCAGTCGCCGTAACAAGAGTCCTCAAGCGATGACGGGGGCTATAAGCCGAGGTAATTTATTACGCCTTTTTTAATAAATTCGTGTCTTTGTTGGCGAGCTCTGAACTGATAAAGCACTTGTTGACGATATAAAACTCTGAACACGACAGCGTATATGCTGGTCAATTTCTTGGACTTTGGACCGTTGGTTCTCGTAGTTTTAGGTTCCTAGAACTGTCAGAACTAAGTTGAAACAATCCGAGAGTTTGACCAACGAACACGCAATTGTGTCGAAAGAGTTCTGTATTACCGATAAGTGCTTCAGCTGCTCAAAACTTGCTGGCAATCTCTTATAAAACTCTGTAACGAAACCCACTGTAAAGTAAACAGTAAACCTGTGGGATTTCAGAAAGAACTGATACTGAATGCTAATGTAACGAAAAAAATTTCTCAGTCTCATGAGTTTCATTGATATTGTAGACATTCGATAATGCAGGTTTATTGCTATAGGGGTTCTGATTGTGTGAATTTAATTTATAATTTTTACAGCTTACTGGAGATGGCAACATAAATATCTTCAGCCAAAACGCACTTCCATGGCTGGATTGTATCAATTCATAACAGGAGCAATGATTTTCTTTTATGTTATAAATTACGGAAAGATCAGTAAGTTTCAAGACTAGTTATAACTAAGAAAATCGTAAACTAACCCCGAAATCTACCCAAAGCGTGGTGACAATATTAAAATGTTGCTATGTTGGAAAAATATTGTTATCGTGATTTTTGGTAGATTTCAGGGTTACTTTTACTTGAAACCCAATTTAAATCAGATGGAGAAATTTATCAGGTTGTCTATGGAACGCACTATAAAATAATTTTTTTTTTAATTTTCAGAGCAGCACAGAAACTACAAATATCATTAAACTATGGTATTGTCATATAAATCGAATTTCGAGTTCTAGAATATTATGTAATATGCATGTCTTGTTGACATTTTTGTTTAAACATCATGAATAAATCATTACTAGTTTCATTTATGTCTGTTTATTTTCCTAGAATTGTGAGTCAATAAATAAATAATAGCGTTAAAATACTTAAAAAAGCTGTTACGATAACACCCGAAATAACCCAAAAGGTGAGACTGGCAAAGATCGCGTAACCCAACGTACGGAGTGCTTGTCGAAGCCAAAGGAAAAAATTAATCGGAAGTAATGTGAGTTGAGGTATTACTGCAATTGTTTGGGTTACTGAACAGCGATGAAAAAGTTATTTTAAATCTTAATGCAAACGAACTAAACAATAATCAGTCTGATCTGTTGAGCATCTATAATTTAAAATCATCTGTTATCTATGGGTTAAACCGTATCGTAAACGTGACAATTGATAAACTACGAAAAACTCCGTAAGATGTCGCCACTTGAACACTTAGTTACCAAACCGAGACAAGGGGGCACGATCGCATTATTATTTATCGTATACATAGGCCGGGGTTGGATAAAAGTTAGTGTGCTTAAAAAACTTTGTGAAATTCGTTACTAAGATACGTCGCTGAAGAGGTTTCATTTTTAAAACTGAAATGTTTATTTTAGTTTTATAACCATTGCGTAAAATCTATGCCCCTCGACCCCCACCCCCCTCTAGATACGCGCTGTCCCAAAGGTATAGCTTGTGAAAAAATATTTATTTTCAATTTTGGGTGACCTCTGAATTCAGTGTGTCGTATTATATACAGAATTTTGGTTGTTGAGCGTCTATAATCTGCAGTAGGTATTTATATAAAATACTGATTTTGAAACTAGCGTTTTTTTCACTTTGGAAAAGCTGAGTAATTATTGTTAATAACCCACATGGTTGAAAGTTTAGCTGTTATTTTTTTATGTGCTTCTAGAAACATTGACTGAAAATTGCTTATAAAATTTTATTAGCTTCAGACGCTTTGGAAAACTTTTCTCAAGACTGCAAATGATTTAGGAGAAAAATAAAAACAAATTATACATTTCCACAGTTACATTTATTGTCAAAGTGCCCGTCATACCTATTATTTGAAAATGCTGCTTTAAAAAAACACCAGTAAATTTAAAAAAATAAATAAATTACATGATGGAAATCCGAATAGAATTCCAAAAATACTCCCATTTTTGCCGGCTTTTGCATACCTATGTGAATTGGGAATCCTTTCGCGAACCAACTTGCTTTTATTTGTGGTCAGGGCCCTCTTTTCCACTGGGCAGTCTGGGCACGTGCCCAGGGCCCCGCAATCGATGGGCCCCCTAGTTCCAGATCAGCATCCGATAACCGATACTTCTGACAAAAATATCGATATATAATTTTTAATACTGTACTTGTGAATAAATTTTACTACATATTAACATTCTAATCATGATTTCCATTTTTCGATCCGTAATTAAATTTTATCGTTCTATAGTTTTTCAAATTTCATTCTGGAATAAAAACTTGTACCTATGATTTATGTTCTTGTCAAACATAATCAGAAATGTTTTTTTACAGCAGCTTTCTTTAATAATAATAATTTCTGTGAAAGCATAAATCGTAGCTAGTTAATTCACAGAATAGTTTAAAGTATGTAATTTCCTAAAAACAACTTCCACGGCCAAAATACCAAACTGCTTTACCGCAATTTCTTCTTTATCTATAAACTGATTTTTGCACATTGTCTAAAAAAATCGCGTTGATTGTATCGGGAATACAAACCGCAGTTTTGACACAAATACTGGACTCTAATATAAAATGTTAGATTGAGGAATGAACCAAGTAGACAAAGCAATAATAATAACAAAGTGTTTATGTAAAAAAAACTATATTAATGACAATAATTTTGTCATTAAAATGAAGTTTTGTTTACATCTTGTGTGAATAAACACTTTCTTAACGGAAGTTTTAAAGAAGTATTTCCCAAAAATGTATAGCCAAAGTTTACGACAGTCGTTACCCAGGACTAATTAGCATTCGAATGATCCCACGTTCTTGGATCTCACTCGACGCCATCCGAAGTTACACCGCTTCAAAGCCTGCCAGACGTCGTGTATTTCCATCATATTGCGAGCCTCCCCCCCCCTCACTACGCTTGTCCGCTCGGCTCTAAGTTAGACATCTTTTGTCTACTTATTTATCGTGATATTGTTTTTAGTTTTGAAATTATAACAGACGAAACATCATCACCCATTTTCGTAACACATGATGCTTCGTACATATACTCCCAGTATTGTTTAGTACAAGGTATTCATGCCAAAAAATGTTTTAAAGATAGCGAAAAGCATTTAAAAAATTCGTTGCAAGCAGTTTTGTTTTTTGAAGACAGTTTTCATATCATATTCGGTATCAGGACAACTCTAAAAACTTACTTGTCTATATTAAACTAATTTTTTGTACACAGCCATATAAAATTGTTATTTTTTTCAATAATTATTGTTTACATATTGTATTTATACATCCCTATTTACAAAAAAATCATATTATGCATTATTTTATTATTGTGTCCTTACTTTTTTATGTATTTTGCATTATTTACAAAAAAATGCTCTTAACAATTTTATTAGTTATGATATTGTTACAAAAATGTCTTTAGCTCAGAGTTCACCACGAGCGAAGCAGTATACTGTACTGAACTCAAGTGATACTAGTAAACACACCGTCAATCAGTTTTTCTGTTATATTTTTTATATTGAAGAAATTGTTTGAATGGAACCGTATTTTGTTTCTGATGAGACAACGATAAACTTGGGAACCAGAACCAGGTCGTAACGAGTACGATGACGTCGAAGCAAATTCCGCCCCAAAATATATTGCAGGTAACAAGTAATTTCCAACTTTTCGTCATACTCGTTTATGAGCAAACGATTTCAAAAACGAAATGTGCTTCCAGTCTCATAATTTCTTCAATATTAATAAATGTAACAGAAAAACTGAGTGATGTATTAATTTTCATTAAGAGTGTATTCTTGCAATTTGTTGGCTTCGCACAAGCAGCAGCATTAATGGTGTGAACCGGTTTAACAAAAACGTAAAAAAAAACATTTTTATTAAAACCGATAAACACCGGTTTTTGTTTACTAAAACCGATTACTTTTGGAGTCACTTGTGTTTCAATATTCGTGTATCCGAACACCAAAGTCAGACCAATGTGTGCCGTCATCCAGGAGAGCAGGTTGCAAGCAGACAAAAAAAAACTAAAAATACCTAAAAGTACCGGGTTTTTTCGCAAAGTAATCGGTAAAAACCAGTTTGTAAATCAAATTTGTAATCGGTTCACATCACTACACTGAATAACTTCACTCATGGTTGACGGCAAGTTTTATAGAAAGATATGCGTTATTATAATTATAGGTATAGATAGATACCCATATTAATATTATAAAAAAAACATTTCATTACAGAATCATAAAAAAATACAAATACAAACAGTATAAATAAAATTATTTTAAAATAATTAAACAACAAAACCGATATTAATAATTAAAAAAAAACGCTTTTAAAACTTCTCAGTATCAAATGGGACCATCCCACATTTGATTTTTATTACATTATTATCAACGAGTTCTCACCCAGCCTAGAATATTGTAAAAATTATATGCTCTGCGAACTCTTATTTTGCCTGAAAACGTAAATATCAATAATAATAGCGCCCAGTTCGCAGGTCGTTCATTAATTCATGTTTCAGCATGATGACACCATAATCCGTAAGCCGTTATTGGCTGAACTGTTTGAAACTGTATCTACAACGTGAGTTTTAATTTAGCAGGACGGCCCCCATTATAACTAATAATACAAGCGTATACAAGAAAAATATCAAATATCTTCAAAAAATACAAACGTTACTTTTATTTTAAACAAAAGGCATGTTCATAACGTTACACTAGTGTAGTTCGGTGTAGGATTACATTAATTAATAATTCCACGCCTTTGATCTATTTCTACACTGCACTACACTACACAAACAACGCAAGCTAAGCTAAAATTGAGATTTGTGTTTAATGGATATAAATAAATTGTTGCACAGTAAATATAGGCCTCCAACTAAATAAAATATAACATGAGCCCCAGTAGGAAAATTCCCGGGGGAGGGTAAATGTTTTTTATTAAATATGTTATAAAATATGTCAAATATGTGTTACGATATTTTAATCACTCATAATTCTAGTCAAAACATTCCCTCATATCAACTGTTTCAAAGATGTGACAGTTAGGGTTCTATTAAACCATCTACCAAGATATTAAAAAAAATGCGTAAAAAATACAGAATCAACTCAATTTTGGAAACAGTTGATATGCGGGCCCAGATTGATTTAAGTAGCTAAAATATCCCAACACATTTGCTTAATTTTTACGAGTAGTTACGGTAATTAATCATGATAGAAATAATAGTAGATTTATTTCTCAACGAACCCATTTAGAGAGAATTGACAATAAATTCAAAAAAATATATATGATAAGTTTCGATCACTATCCGAAGGGAATTCCCCTCCCCCATAGGGCTCATGAATATAACAATTCATATTGATAAATAAGCATATAAAAATAGATTATGTATTTTATATTATACGTAATTTGTCTATGAAAGCTACGATAGTTTTACGATTAGTGAATAAAAAAGGGTCCATTTGGTTGTGTAAACCTTGTAGCTGAAAAATGACGCAATCCAACCTGACATTCGTATTATTCAGTTTGCTCAAGGTTGTCTCGTTCCATCTGGCTAATCAGTGTAAGTGCAGAAACGACGTCAGCTGGCGAACCGTTCATATTTTTATCAACCTATTAATGACAATATCAAAAATATCATTTATATTTAACTACAACTATAATTAATATCTCTTACTTTAAAAATTCAAGTTATTGAAAACAATTTCAGTATTCTGTCTTTGATATTTGTAAAATAGTACCAGTAAAGTTTATAAACAGCCGTTGCCACGCGATCAATTGACAAGTCCGCCGGATGACGTTATCTCCCCACTATTACCAAACGGAACAAGGCAGCCTCTGCAATCTCCTAAAGATTGCTAAGATTAAGCTATGTACCTCCTTTAACATGTTTTAAAGATAATATATTGAAATGACAATACGTTCTTCTTTATGTTCTAGATTTTTGATACAAGACAGCCTGAGTTATCGTCTACGTTTGGAGCCCGAGTTTCTTCTAGCACCGTAAGTCAAATTGCAGTATTTTTCATTGTTAGATTTAATAATGGATTGTGTTACAAGGGTAGAAAATAGGCGATTGCGAACGAGTCGCATAATTCTTACAAAAACACCGTAAGTGAATATTATAGTTTGCAATCATCGCGCAGGTTGGCGCTATTTTCGATTAGTTACAATTCGAAAAAAAATCCCAAGGGATCAAAACACTTTACTTTTGCTCTGCGGATGCACGACATTTAGTTTACGTCATTGACATAAAAAATCCAACGTTCGTCCCCGAAAACAAATAGACCTGTATTGATGCACTTTAAACAAGAATTCAGAAAATATTATCCTATTAATGAGAATGGAATCATTCCATAGGATAATTCAGTAGCCAATCTTCTGGAGCACATAACAAGGTCCAGATTATTTGTTGACTAGATCCAGTATAAAAAGGGGAAGTACAAAAATCCTTTTAGGATGTGGTGAATTTAGGCCAAAAGACCGCCCCATTCTATTTTAATCTATTAAATAAAACCTACCGGCTACACAACCAAGGTATTAGTGGACACAATATTATTCAACAGGAACAAAAATCATTTAACTTATTCTGTGATTTGGCTTTCGAGCGAGCATGTTCTTAGTGACTGTACTTTATTAGGAAATTTGCATGATTTTTTTATTTGTCGAAATCAAATTTATCTGCTGCTAAAATTTACTTTTTAGAGTAGATGGTACTTACGGAAAAAGATATGGTTGAACCAATGATATTTCTCCCCCCAAAATGTGTCTTCATACGACACAAGTTTTAAGCCGTCCTAAGTGTCTTAAGGTTGATATTATATACTCAAAATGAACGTATTAAGTTTTAGCAGATGTGTTAAAACGCCAACCGCAATCTACAGGTCGACAGTGTAATGACTTTTGGTGATCCAGCCGTCCCCTACCACTTCAAAATTCATGAAAATTCCCTATCATATGAGTTCTTAAGGCTCTCGAAACGCTCTGAATTTAGGCCAAAAATAGAGCTTCGGCTGTTAACTGATTGTAGACTTATTCGTCAACATTCTGCAAAAATGCTTTCTCTATAAGGAAGATAAAGGACAAAATTTAGAGCGTTCCGACAGCTTTAAGTGTGTATGATGCAAATATATGCGTTAAAATAATTTTGCACAGCTAAATTATGCAAGAACCATTTTCAGAAATTATTTTTGAGCAAAAATAAAATTAGTCTTAAATGCGAAACGTACAAAAATACCTCATTTCCAAAATTATTAAACTAAATAACAATGTGTACCAAGTTAACTATGGCCACTATGAAAACAAATTGTTTCATAAGGCGATCACAATATTTAAAATGTCCGTCAACGCATTAAACTCACGTGAAATAATCTCGTTTAACTATAATCTCCTAGATTAATTATTATCGACTAGATATTACATGAGTACTAGGTATATAATAATAATAATAATATTAAAAAAGAAAGCGTATTATCTCATACGACGAGAAAGGATCAAAACAAATGCCTAAGATAAGAAGGTAATTGTGATCAAATTTTGAAGCAAACTAAGGTTTTATCTTGTATCTGTGACTGACAATCAGTGCCGGATTAGCCACGTAGCAAGAGTAGCAAATGCTACGGGCCCCGTGAATTTGGGGGCCCCGCGCTCCAACGCCTGTCTGACCGTAATAAAAAAATATTAATTTAGATAGGAGCGTAAAATATCTTGCATGCCTTAAACGCGAAGCGCTTAGGCTATGCCTCACTTCCACTTGAAAATCTAAAACTCGATTTCGTCACGTTAAATCGTAAAAATAAGTAGGTATTTTACGAACTTTTTAACGTTAATATTCTAATGTTTAATTATAATCGATATATTTAGACTAGCAGTGGCGAACGTTCTTTTTCAACGTTAAAACGTATTAAAAATGAATTAAGGAACACTATGGGACAAGAACGTCTTAATCATCTCACTTTGTTGAATATAGAGCATGATTTGCTTAAGAAGTCGATATTGAAAGTGTTATCTCTAAATTTGCCCATATTAAATCCCGAAAAGTTTATTTGTAACAGTTTTGTTTTATTTAATACCCTAAACTTGAGAACCTAAAGCAAACCAAGAGCCCCTTGACAGAATTTGCTACAGGCCCGGCGCTGGCTTAATCCGGCACTGCTGACAATACAGACTCTTTTTAAAGCGAAGGTTTTTTTGGGATATTGTGCACTCAGCTGCCGAGGAGTAAAATGGGAAAAAAACGTCATGCGTTACTGTTAACTGCTTGCGCGCGCTCTATCCACACTTGATCAGCTAGTGCGCTGATTCATATAATTAAATGCGGACGCTTCGCTTCCGTCGGGCCTCCCCAGATGCCACTTTTCCTTTTTTTTAGGTCACCAACAGCTATTTTGGCTTAGTACCAAATAATATTTTTCAATTTATTATTCATACATATAGTGATGGAAAATTATCGGTTATTTTTTTTATTGTAGCCATTTTAGCTGGGTAATGAGTCGGTTAATAAACTCGCTATCTATATTTAAACAACATAGTGGTTTCTGGTTTCTGTTTCTCAGAACGACAAAAATAAAACAATAAAACAGTTTTCAACAGTAGAATAAAAAGAATTAATCAAATAACGCTTTTATATTTATGTAGATATTGGTTATAAAATTAAAATCTCGATCGGAACTTACATGTGCAAAATTCTCTGCGCAGCCGTATATAATAATAAAAAAACCCGGGTCGCAGTGCCAAAACCCTGCCGACAATATAGTGTATTTGTTTGTATAGGGCCGTGTGGTTTTATACTTTTAATATGTGAAATTAAGTTTGTTTTTGGGCAAAATAAAAAATTTAACCCCTTAATACACCCCTTAAAATAACATTTTTTTTCTTAATTGTAATATTATTATCAATTTAACGTCTACATTGAATTAAATACACCCTTCAATAAATAAGTCACTATCTGCAAACTAGTGTTTTCATAAAATTTGTAAATCCGGTCCTGTCGGGCCGATTTTATTAAAATTTTAGGAGCACTTTTTAATTGCTATTAAAGGGTTAAATTGCAATTTTGAAACGATTCTGAGAATTTTTTAGGTATTTTTGGGCCCAAAAACTTTTTTCAACCCCTAAAAACTACCCTTAAAATGACCCGATTGGACCCATTTTAAATAGGGTTCTTGCGGTAGTGGATTCCAACATGTGGGCAAAATTTCGTAAAAATCAATTAACTCTTTCGAAAGTTATAGCGCGCACACATATATATATATATATATAAACATTTTTAAAAATGGTGCCAAAGTGTTTAGAAGGTTATGAAACGTCGAGAAATTTTGGTCCGACCCCTAGGTCCCGCCATCCGACCAACGCCAATAGTGTATGTTGCCTATGGCAAATACACTAATAAATAGCCACGAATATTTTAACCGGCTAATTGGTCGATTATTTACCGTTTTAGATCACAATTCACACTTTTATCATTTTTCGGTTTAGAACCTGGGAACTAAGTTTGTATTAGAAGAGTCATGGAAAAGTCGTGTAAACAACGGCATCGCTACATGCTCGACTATTCTCAAGTGTGGACAGTCTCTCTATATACTAATATTACAAACAGGAAAAGTTTTTAAGCGCATAATCTCATGAACTACTGAACCGATTTGTGTTACTGTGTAAAAGTCTGCATCCATATTTTTTTATACGCTAAGACAAAAAAGAGATGAGCAGTGAGCAAAACACGAGCCAGGTATTCCAGAATATCTGACCTAGATTTGATACGCTAGTTAAACTATAAAAGATCGTTTGATCTGGGATACAGTTGTATAAAATGTTATATATGAAAATGTTGCTCTTATTTCGTTGCCAAATCAAAATCTAGCCGGACTAATCCGGGCCGAAAGTTATAAAATTATTTTAATGCTAGATGGCGTCAATACGAATTTTTCTAAATTTTCCATATAACCGTTTATCTAGCTCATATTAATATGTATGACATTTTATTTACTTTTGGATATTTTCTCGTCGAATGAGATATACATACATTTCTTTATGATAGTAGGATTATTTTTGATTACAATAACTACCTATAGACTAGGAAAGTTATGGTAGTTTAAAGAACTATTGAAAAATGTGTTTACTAAAGGAATACCGAATCTAAAGTGTCTCCCATACCTGCAAATTACCCGCCATCTTGAAAAAACTGGCGCTGAAATTGGACGCCATTTTTCAAGATGACGACTAACGGTTCACATCACTATGCACTTTAGAATCGATACTTTTGCATTTGTCATATTTAGGATATGGTTTCGTTTTCGATGCTATTAGTTCTTCAGATCAACAGAAATTTCCCAGACTACTTATATTAAAAATACTTCAGTAATGTGGTTAACTAAAACCAGATTTTAGTTTTTATTTTTATTATCAAGTAAAACTGTTCACGGTTTTTGTTCTTTTCCGTATTTTTACGAAAAATTTCGTCGAATCCATTGTTTTTGCCACTGCACCAATAATCTTTGAAGAGTATATTGTTTTTTAGGTAATTGATTAAATTAGTAATTATAATAACTAAACTGTCCTTAATTCAGTTCGAGGCAACGAAAATCAGTGGCGGAGATGTCAGGGAAAATATGAGTCAACGCAAATGTATTATATTCTCGTTTACTTACAATAAAAACGTCAAAAAATATTATTCGGATAAAGTTGTCGTTATGCACCGCATTCAGTAAGGATAATGAGCATTTTAAATTTGAGTTTCATGCGTTTTCTATATAACAAATAAAATAGACCTCAGTTGTCGAGCATGCATAATTTACACTCTATAATTGAATAAATAAAATAAAACTTCATATGACGCATATAAAAAGTTTCCCCTTTAGAAATCCCAAACTTCTCCACTGTTAAAAATATACCGACCTTAAAACTAAATGTATTTTTATAAAAACAGTCTGACTATTTTAGAAATTCCATAAACTTCTGGTAAGCAACCTATTGTTAGCTTTTTTTCTTTTGCCCACTATACCGTATACTACTTTTCGAGTCATATTTTTGAGCTGCATTTTTGAATACAGGTTTAGGATGTGGTTTAACCGTAGGTGGTTTTGTGGGTACAGGCGGTAAATTTGGTAAATTACATTTCTGTTTCAATTCTTCGTATTTATTATTAACCATTTTGATAAGTTTCGACCGAAACTTATAAGCAGTTCTATCAATAGTTGAGGTAGTTTTAATGCAATCATCCCCGCCGAACTCACACACACGATAATGATGCAAAATGGCCGCATCGGCCGGAACGTTTAACGTTCCATGACCTGGAACAAACTCCCATACAAAATGGTTACCGGCTTCAACGACTTGTTCGGGCCTGCAAATATATTTGCTACGTTGTTTATGAGGATGCAGTTTCGATCGACGCCTGGTTTTCCTCAGAGTCATTAAAGATGCTTCAGTACGATCTGATGTCTTGTAAATTGATGGATCGTCGCTCCACTGCAGATAAAAGAATGCGTTTTGGAAAGAATAGGATCCAGTATTCCTTGTGTTGAGACGTGTACCCATCCATCTGTAAGTCATTTTAAAAGTATTAAGTAAATGTTCACGCACGAATACTGTCTGTAAATATTCTTCAGATAGTCATGGTGACGGTATTTCCACCTAAGGATTTCTTCGTGAATTTTTATGGAGCTCTTGATAACTACTGTGTCATCGAATGGTGGATTTATGATATACCTAGTTCAAATGAATTCTTGAAAACTCATTCAGTAATAGAGCTGTAAAAGTAACGAGAAATTGTGTACCCGCATGTATTCGTTACTAAAACAATCAGCACCCGTTACTTTCGTATCGTTACGTTACTCGTTACTTTAGAGTTTTGATACAATCAAGCACTAGCGTCCAGCTGCTAATACAATGACACAAGTGCGACTCGATGCGATACTTCATGGGAGACTCGAACAAAAAGTATCGCATCGAGTCGCATTCGCGTCATTGTTAAAATGATTTTAAGAAGAGGTTTATCACAAACAAGTAACAACATACGACAACAATATAATATGGAAAATTCTTTATTGAGACAACATTAACAATTAAAAACTCTGAAACAAAATAAAACATTCTTTAGTAAAATAAATAATAATGAAAAGAAACATTTGAGAAAAACAATAACTATCTCAAATTATTTATCCAAATTTTCAATTTACAAATTATGCACTGTAAGTGTTAATGTTAAAAATATGCAAAAATACAAAATAGGCCTTTATGTTGTGAAAATTATTACTTACCTCATAAAAAATAGCAACACAACACTTTACACTACTCACCGAGCTACTCACTAAATATTATCTCTTCTAAAATAATGTTACAATGTACGGCGGTATGCGCAGCAATAACGTAATATTATATATTTTGTATTGTAATGTACCGAACGAATTCAAAATACATCAAAAATGAACGTACACATTACACATACACACGCATACGTACGACGCACGATGTATTCCAGTTCACGTATGATTCGTATTCGTTCGTATAACTATAACGAATCAAACCTGGCTCTGTGTCTGTGACCAGCTCTGTGAATCAAACACTGACATACGACAAATGCGAGTAACGAAATTAATTTGTGAGTAACGATTCGGTACTTCGAGTCAGGCGATGTACCCGTTACTCGGTAACGAATACATACGGTTTGCTACAGCTCTATTCAGTAATCCATTAACACCCACAATTGGTGAGTCGATGGTAACTTGATTAAGATTCAATTAAAATTCATCCAAGAAACGAAATGATAAGCAATCATTCCGTTTCTTGGATGACTTATGCCTATGAATCCGTAGAAACATATCTGGGAATTTTGTATAAGAAATCGATCGAAAACACTACAAAAATTCATATAAGTAGTAGCTGGTTGTTATGATTGATTGGGTTTTTTTCAATAGTCTAAACTCCAAGGCATTATCTCAATCCGTAACTTTAAACCAAAAATCATTCTAAGCATTGGTACTTACTTAATAAGTTGAGGAATGGTGTCATTATGCTTAGGCATTATGTATTCATCAAGATCGATCAGTGCCACTAAAGAATATTTGTACATCGATCTGTACAAGCAATCGTTTAAGGCGGCGAATAAACCTTCCGTACGAATTTCTTTTTGCGACGCTATGTTTAACTGCCAAGGCAACAATGTCACACGACCTTCACGAACATATTCTTCCACAATGCAACCAACAGCTGGTCCTAAAGTATGGTTGTAGAAGGTGAAGTGTTCAACACCTAACAGAGTATTCAGCTCCAGAAATTCCAACATCTGTATTACCTAGACAAACGAAAAATTATACGATTACTTGAAGTTTCGTTCATTTAAGCATTGATTTTTCCTGTTGCTGATAGTTTATCAAGTTCCATCAAAATTGGTTCAACTGTTTGCGAGTCATTCGAATACAAAGATAACCGAAATTCTGAGGGAAAATTTGTGAAAGACTTGAAAATGACTGTAATCTTATTCCGGCGTAATATCGTAAAAGTTCCAAATATACTTAAAATTTAGTTAATAATGGATCTAATCTTTTTCTATAGTCCAAAATTTTGAAAACTTAAACTTTTATCTACGTTTGGCGATTCATAGTGGAGTCGAAAAATATTACAATAAAGTATAATGAATCGTATTTTCATACTCAAAAAAAATATTGAAATGTAGTCGATTATAGAAACTGCGAGGTAACAAAATAGTCACAAGTCCAGACCTGAATTCAATTTTTAATATTACTCTACCTGGTTATAATTAAAGTGGAGAGGTTTGACGCATATGGCCAGCTTTTCGGTACTGAATTTCGTTGCATTAGGGTTATCCAAATCGTGCTCGGTGTTCCTCACAATGAGTCTGTTGGCCGGAGCTGCCCTCAGTCTACTCACAACACTGACGCTATGAGGAGGTGATGTAATATTTTTTGCTAACGGACATAGTACAAAGCATGCACTGTACTTTAAGTTCCAGTTCTCTCGAATTACCTAGCAAAGAAAGAAAGAAAGTCATTTATTATTAAACCATGTATTGTTTGGGGAGTACCGTCGTCTTGTGAATTTTTTATGAATTACATGTTAAAACTTTAGTTAGACAATTTCATGGATCTATCCAAGAATGACAGAACCGTTTATCTCTAAACGTTTGACACATACCTTACTTGCCACTGGCGCCAAGTGACGAATAAAAATACCGGTCAAGTGCGAGTCGAACTCGCGAGAAGATGGTTCCGTACTATTCAGTTTTCCGTGAGTACTTTAAGATTTAAGATTTTCGTTTGGGTTTTCCTGTAAACTATGGGTGAGATCCGACATTCCCATTTTTTTTCAAAATTTTGGGTTCTGCAGTTTCGGAAATAAGAGGGGAATGGTCAATTTTCATCTATTTTCTTAAATAACTTTAAAACTATTTATTTTAAAATTATAAAAAAAATATATTTGAGATTCTCACAACAAGCCCTTCCATTTGATATGTCACACGATATAGTTTGCAAAACTTTTTTTTTTATTCACTAATTTGCCCACCAAAATGTATCCCCATGTTCAAAATTAATTTATTTGCGTTACACGTACGTCTTTGGGTCACCGACTTACATATGTGTAGCAAATTTCAACTCGATCAGTCCAGTAGTTTCGGAGCAAATTGGCTGTGACAGTATTAAAGCAAATTTACCTTTATCTTGGCCATCACAGTTACCGACGATTGACTCTGGTAGTTATGGCTTCCATTGGCAGGGTTCACTTGTGGAGTATACCATAAGCGACACCAAACTCTTTCAGGACTTCGAGTTCTTGTCGCTCCAATAATTCTTACGGAACGTTGACTTTTTCTTCTATCATAAAAGGCTGAAAATACGTAGAATTTAAACCTGAAAAATCAGCACATTTGACAATATAATATGTATCCACGCTGTGTTATAAGTTCGCTCTGTGCCGGATTCAAGGATTAAGCCGTCACCCAGGGACCTCCAAAATAATATCTAGTCATATGATTTATAAACTGCCTGGGTTACTTGAGTCTATTCATATTTTCAGTGTATTTTTTAATAAGAAATTGAAAAATCGACACTTTCACCAGCTCTCAGATAAGACTTGGAAGTTGAAAATTTGGTAATAGAAAATCTATTATTTACTGAAGTCAGCACTTATGATTAGAGTTTGACCGAAGACTAGTTTTTTGACTGAAGCCGAATTTCAGTTTTTTCTTACCTTCGGTGTATAATGCTAAAAAAAGCGAAGAAACGCGATTGCGGCTACTTAGGCAGTATTTTTTAATATCTTGTTTCTCATTAATATTCTTTCAGAGTTATGTGTGTGGTTTAATTAAAACAAGATTTACTTAATTATTCAGTAAATTCAACATTCAACTTCGTCAAATCCTTCGCCCTGGTTTCAGCCGAAACCGAATATTTTGCCGCAAGTTCAATTTTTGGTCGAATGGGGTCGAAGCTTTGATTGGACTCTAAGGGGAGATATTTAAATAAATCTTTAATAGTGCCAACCTTGTTCCGTTAACAGCTTGCCACTGTCCGTCGAAAGCTGTCACGTTTTCACTGATTCTTGGCAATTTCCATTCAATACCGAAAGGTAAAGGTTGGTTGCCAGGAGAATTAGGTATTTCAATGTCCTGCACGATCGGTAAACCTTGTAACGGCGCAACAGCAAGACGTTGTTGGTGTAAACCATCTCTGTTGTCGGACAATATTCCATCTTTTAATAAATTATTTATGTTATCGAAACTATTCGGACCTGCATTCAGTCCTCCACCTCGATATGTTAAGTAATCGTCTAGCTGCAAAACAAATGAAAGAATAAGTTAAAAGAAAAATATACAGAACCTATGATTTTTTAGAAAATTTTCTTTCTTTGGGTCAACTTCTTCTTTGAGTCAAGTTTTAAGATAAAAATGAAAATATAGTTTTTGTAACGAACATAAAATTAATTAATGTTACTGAGTACCTATCAGCTTTTTTACGAAAAAAAATAAATTTGAAAAAAAAATGTTGAGCAAGCCAAAGTAAGTATTTTGGAACGAAGTTCCTTATCGCGGGTTGGCGAGGGGATTTTGCCCGAGTAGGAAAACATCATATATCATTAACTATGTTCATTTACAAATTTCAAAAATACGAATGGGGTAGAGGGCTCGTTCCAGAGTTCGTGCGCTTTGTTCGTCTACTAATCACGATTCCAGGGTCATCCTGTTCAAATGAGCGAAGTTTTTCTGTCCTTCGTCGACTGAAAACGTATTTAAGATCGACAATGTTGCAAAATCGTCTCAACAACGTCGCTCTCTTACATATTTATTCGGATATGACCGACGAGCTTGATCTGGAGAAACTGGTAAATGAATTCATTTCGCGAAATTCGAAACGTGCTATAGTGTTTTGTGTGCAAATGAGTTTCTTTTGGCAAAATGACATGTTTTTTATGTCATTATTATAAATTTGAATAAAGATCACAACAAAAACTATTGTAGCAATTTATGTCTTGTTGTCCAACCTCCCCCCTCCCCTCTAATAATTAATCAACTACCCACTCGAGCCGGACATGACCTGTTAGGCCTGCTTATAACAAACAAGCGATATGAAACGTCATGTAAACAGCACTCAACAGCATTCCCCAGGCCCTTTTCTCTAGTGTACCTGCAGGTCATCATCGTATTCTTGCCCGTCGGCTCGCTTGTGATTGGAACCAGCTGAACCGCGTCTGATGACGATGCCGGCGCTGCGATTCCTTTCGTCCATCAGGAACACTTCAGTAAGCACGATGACTCCGAACACAGCGAAAAACATCACCACCAAAAAGAAACTCATATTTGCTCGCTCCTTGCTACGCATCAGCGCACTAGTCGCACCGGCTTTCTTCTTTCTATTAGTCGTCGTGCCCATTGTTAACAACAAGTGTCTAGATCACCCGACTTTGTTTCTCCTGCAACAATTGAAACAATCGAATTTCAACCTATTTAAAATGTAGTGAATTTAAATGTTGTTATCGCTATATTATGAAGGATTAAAATGTTGAATTGTGTGCACCGTAGAGTAACTGATTAACTCATTCCGCCGCGAAAGTGGAAAGATTCTGGTTTAAATCCAGACGGTGACGTGTTGGAATAATAAATTTTTCTAATATAGTGTTACAACAATGAATGTTTCTTAACAATTATAGCAGACTTAAGCTATTATACTAAATGAATTGAGCTGGTACGTAGCTACAAGCGTATGTTAAAAATCTACTAATAACTAATATTAATGGTGTTGATAATTTACCGATATTAAATTGTCGTTTTCCGCTCTAATCAGTGCTAACGAAACAGAAATATTCTGTGACTTAGGACCGTATAGAAATGGAAAGTTCATCTTTGATTCATTCAAGACCCCTCGCTACTGTGAGAGTTAATGTCTAGCTACAGCTAAAAATAATTGGCTCTCGCATGTAGTGAATTTAAATGTTGTTATCGCTATATTATGAAGGATTAAAATGTTGAATTGTGTGCACCGTAGAGTAACTGATTAACTCATGCCGCCGCGAAAGTGGAAAGATTCTGGTTTAAATCCAGACGGTGACGTGTTGGAATAATAAATTTTTCTAATATAGTGTTACAACAATGAATGTTTCTTAACAATTATAGCAGACTTAAGCTATTATACTAAATAAAATAATAATAATAATAGCGTTTATTGCTTAGCGCAAATGGTCAGAAATGAGTCTTTGTAGACTGGTTTGCCTTTCTGACCAGTACATACAATGATTAATTATATCTCTTGTCAAAATAATAATATGAGTCGACAAAGTAAAACACATCCATACAAATAACAAGGTAGGACATACAATCATAAAATCCAGGTTGATTAACTCAGAATAACACAATATTTATCTGTACTGAGTTGCCTTTTGTACACAAAATTTTTTTATTAGTGTATTTGCCATATGGCAACATACACTATTGTTAGTGTATTTGCCATATGGCAACATACACTATTGTTAGTGTATTTGCCATATGGCAACATACACTATTGGCGTCGGTCGGATGGCGGGACCTAGGGGTCGGACCAAAATTTCTCGACGTTTCATAACCTCCTAAACACTTTGGCACCATTTTTAAAAATGTTTATATATATATGTATATATATATATATATATATATATGTGTGCGGGCAATAACTTTCGAAAGAGTGAATTGATTTCAACTAAATTTGGCCCACGCGTTGAAATCCATCACAGCAAGAAGCCTATTTAAAATGGGCCTAATCGGGTCATTTTAAGGGTAGTTTTTAGGGGTTGAAAATTGTTTTTGGGCCCCAAAACACCGAAAAAATTCTCAGAATCGTTTCAAAATTGAAATTTAACCCTCTAGTAGTAATTAAAATGTGTCCCTAAAATTTTAATAAAATCCGCCCGACAGGACCGGATTTACAAATTTTGTGAAAACACTATTTTGCAGATAGGGAATTTTTTACTGAAAGGTGTATATAATTTGGTATATAGGTTCGATTGATAATAATATTGCAATTAAGAAAAAAAAATGTTATTTTAAGGGGTGTATTAAGGAGTAAAATTTTTTATTTTGCCCAAAAACCAACTTAAGTTCGCATAATAAAGCCACACTGCCTGTATAGCAAATACACTATATTGTCGGCAGGATTTTGGCACTGCGACCCGGCTTTTTTAAAATTTTAATGTTGTTTGATTTGAAAAATTTTGTTTAAAATATCTACCAGGTCTGGTGAATAGGACATATTATCATTTAATAGTTTTGACTAGGGATGTAAACGATACATAATTTTGCCGATACGATACCGATTATTGTAGTAAATAATCGGCGATACCGATGGTTAGGAGAAAATAAATCAAATAAATAATAAATTATGTACCTCGGGCGTTTGTTTATGCTTAAAACTTACCTATATTTAACATAGACTCATCCTTGAGAAAGTAATAAACTAATAAAGTCAGTAATAATTAAAGTTTACTTTTGGCAGATTTTTATTAAGAAACAAAAAATTTTTCAAATTATTTGCAGATAATCTTGTTACCATGTCGCTAAACATGCGCAGTTCTCCCACCTGCGACGCTGCGTCAATATCACGCGCGTGTGGCGTCGTTTCGCGCGCTTTTCAAACTGTTTGATATCGGTTATCGATGCCGATATATCGGCCTACCGATTAAATCGGCCGATATATCGGAATCGGAATCGTTACATCCCTAGTTTTGACCAATTATTTTTAGGGTTCTGAATGAAAAAAAAAACGACCTGCGTGAAGATGGTTCCGTATCATTCAGTTTTCCGTGAAAATTTTAAAACAGGATTATCATTTAGATTTTCCTGTGAACTATATTCCCTATTTCTCTATTTTTATCAAAATTTTAGGCTCAGTAGTTTCGGAGATAGGTAGGGGGAGTGCTCGAATTTCGTATATTTTCTTTAATATCTTTTAAACTGTGCATTTTAAAATTATAAAAACAATATATTTGTATATATCTCATAACGAGACCTTTCATTTGATAGGTCACATGATGGACTTTAAAAGCATATTTTTTAAATTTTCTAATTTTGTCCCTAAAATTAAACCCCCAAAATTGAAATTCGGTTATATAGGCTATGTGTCCGTGATTGAACCATCTAACTCTATATATGTACTAAATTTCAACGTTTTTTGTCCAGTAGATTCAGAGAAACGAAGCTGTGACAGACGGACAAACAGACTATAAGAGTTTCGTTTTTTCATCGGATGTACTGGTCATTAAAATGAAACCCTTTTAAGCCGGGTCCAGACGTAACACGTAATGTAATCTATCGTGTAATGTAACACGAATTCTGCGTGAGGACGGCACTACGAGCATTACATGTAACAAGTTTTTTATTTACTCACGGGAAATTGGACAATTGAATTAATTGAATTAATTATTTCAATTCTATTAACAAAAAAAAAAAAATTGTATTTTTTATCATTTCAGTTTTGCCCGAAGAAGTTAAAACATATTAACGAAACGTCGCAAATTTTTTAATTTAGTTTATCTATTTTATAATTCAATTGTCCAATTTCCCGTGAGTAAATAAAAAACTTATTAATTATAATGAACGTGAACAATATTGAGATTACATGTAACGCTCGCGCCGGCGTTCGCCGTGATCCATCGGCTGTCGGTTTTTAACGCGAACACAAAGGCGCTCGCAGTACTCGTTTAGACGGCGTTCGTGATGATTGTGTCGTGTGTACGTTCATGATACGAACAATAGCTTGAACTTATTAGTTTATGTCAAGAAAAACGTGTTATTTGGGAACCAAAAAATCCGGATTGCTTTAAAAAAATCTGAAACTTCAGTTAATAAATATATATAAATAAAAGCAGCACCAGCTATCATGACTTTCCTATTCGGCATGTTCGTAGCAACTGAGTGGGAACAGCTTTTGACAAAGATTCGCTTTCACGATTCGCCGTTGAGTTCGTGTGCTGTCCACACTGTTGACGCTAAATTACACGTAATCTTACATTACACGTTACACACGTCTGGATCCGGCTTTTACGACCAACTTGTTGACCGTCTGTCCGACGTCCGTTAGACCCTTTTTCTCAGGAACGGTGGAAATCAATATCAAATACTAAGGTCTATAACCCCATAATCCTGAAAATATAATTTAAGCTCCTAGTTCACTATCAGGTCGAGAATAAATTAATTTAAAAATTTTAGGCCCGCACTCGCTAAAACCTCACCTGCTTAAATAATAAATGACATTCGTTAATGACATTCACTTGATAAAAAACGGTTGTATATTATTAATAAAAAAAACAATGTACATCATAAAATAACAATAAATCAGCTTTTTCAAACTTTTTTAAGTATAAAATTAATAGGATAAATTGTCACTTTATCTGACATTGTATCAAGGTTGCATAACTATGTCCATTATGTCAACAATTGACAATAGCGAGTAAATTGTTCACCGCACGCAAATTGTTCATTTAGTACAATGAAGAAACTACGAGGTTTGGTCAAAAATTATCTTCTGTATACTTTGATGTATTAAGAGGGCTCTCAATTTATATTTATTTATTCAAATAACATTCTACAAGCATAACCCAATTACAGAAAAATGTGTTGCTAAGCATTTCTGAATATTACTAAATTCACTAAATGTGCAGTTAAAAATGTCAATATTACTGCAACTTTCATTTATAAGTTTACACATCTTATAAACAGGTGAATTTGTGAACTGACACGTTCTTGATGCAGGTAAATAAAACGACTGGTGATTCCGGCTATTAAATTTAGGAATATGGAAAGGCAATATGTTAAGAAAATCTTGGTTATCAATTTAATTATGTAATAATTTGAATAAAAATACACAGAGAGCAAAATCTCTGCGACTTTTACGCGATGTACAAGAGTGAATTTGTAACAGGTCATTATAACTCTTATATTTAGGATAAATACCAGTCATTTTAAATGTTAAAAATCTAAGAAACTTACTTTGTACACGTTCAGTATTGTTTATGGTAACATTGTAATGGGGATCCCAAATTAAACTAGCATATTCTATCTTAGATCTGACATGCGTATTGAGGATCAAAAAGCCACGCACACTGTAATACTAGCACGGACGAGATAACCTGTGTTCTGATTACTTATTAAAAAATCTGAAAAACGGTTGACCCTGCAGGCCATTCCGAACTATTGAGATGTGGCTTACCCCTACGGTGTTTATTAAAAGCTATTTTATTCCAGCCAATTGGGCGACAGAATCATTCCAATTACATAAATATTGACATTTGAAATATTCTAATAAAATAAAATTTCTGTTAACGGATTACGGTTATGGTATTTGTTTCCATGGTTACATAATATGATTTAACGTAAAAATTAATCAAAGCATACTTGTTAGCTACCTAACTAATTTCTTTTTGACAGATCTTCGGAACAAAAGAACATCTGATTTTTTTATTATCAAAATATTGCCGAAACTATGAAACTATAAACCGTTATAAAATTCTGACAAAGATTTGGAAAGATATATTGAAAAAACACTTTTTTGGAAAATTTTTGTCAACGATATCTCTCGAACGAATCAACCGATAGAGATGCTGTTTACGGCAATCGAAGCAGTTATTCAAGCACAAAAAATTATCTATTACAAAAAAATCAATCAAACGAAAATTTGAGAAGATATTTTGAAAAAACTTTTTTTTCAGAATTTTTCTCCGACGATATCTCTCGAACGGATTAACCGATTTTGATGCGGTTTGCGGCGATTGACGTTATTTTATGAGGAATAGAGCTGAATAGATTTTGGAATTAATCGGTACGGCAGGTTCGAAAATATTTCAAAATATTAAAAAAAACCTGCTTTCCAAAAAGCTTTATTTTTGAGATTTCTCAAAATCTACCTGTCCGAATCAGTTCCAATTTTCAGGAAATCTAAGTTCAGCAAGTTCCTTTCAGATGCCGCAATCCGCATTTTGATCGGTCCACCCGTTCAAAAGTTATGAGGGATTTACATACACACACACATACATACGCACAGACATACGGACATCATTTTAAAAATCGTCAGAATAGCTTCCTGGGATCTCAAAACGTCGAGATCTGACAAAAACTCAAATTTCGAAAATCGGGGTGAAACCAATAACTTTCCAATTTTTGAAAATTTTCAATTTTCTTTGCGGGAAGCTAAAAAAAAATTATAATCTTTATTATAGGTACTGCGCAAGTCTTTATTCTAGCGTACAGTACACGGTCATTATTATTGTGCAATACGCATTGTTGTGCAATAATATTAATTCTGTTACGTGTAAAGGCATCCTTAATGTACTCCATATTGTTCTCTCTCTCTCTCTCTCTCACACACACACACACAGAGAGAGAGAGAGAGAGAGAGTTTAAAATAAGTGCGCAACAAGCAAAAGAGTCAAATAAAATGGTAAAACAATATTTTGGATAACTAATAACATTCCCTCTAGTGGAGTGCCGTTAGGTTTATACCTCGGAATCCAGGGCCAGTCAATGAATCCTCATAAAAATTTTGGACTGCATTGTTAAAAGCTCAAATAAAAAAGTTAAAAAAAAAAATTTTTGCGATCTCGATTGCGGGGTGGATGCCACCCCTTCTCGGGGGTGAAAAATGTTTTGTTGAAAATAAGCACGGAAATGGATAGGTTGACTAATTATAAGCAATTTTTGTTCTATAAAGTTTTTTCTGAAAGTCCATACTTTTCGACTTATTCGCGAGTGTAAGTGTCAATTTTTCAACCAATAAACCTACGTTTTCAGGTGGTTATTCCCGAATAACTGAAAAAGTAAGGATTTTATCGAAAAAATCATTCTTAGTAAAAATGTAGCTTATAAAAAAACAAAAATAATGGTGAGTTTACAGTGGCTGTAGACCCAATACAAACGGAGAACTACCTTGTTGAAAGCTGGTTCTTATTCGTCAAAAGCCAAAATTGAAAGTTTCAGCGTGAAGTTACCAAAATACAATGCATTTTTCAGGGGAAACTCATGGAACATTTTTTGAAGTGCTTGAAAGAACCTTTATTTATATTTTTTATAAAAGTCCCTAGCATCAAAACTAACGGAGCTCTGACGAAAATAATGTTGGTCCCTATTTTTTTCGGCGTCAAAAAATGTGAAAGTCACCCCCTTATTACCACACAAATTAAAAATAATCGTTACCACTTCACAATTCACTTTATTTATGTACTTGTAACATGCTCTAGAAGTTTGACAGGTTTAAAGTGCTTAGTTTTGAAAAAAATTGAGTTTGAAGTGAAAAGAGCATTTTTGTATTTTTGCAAAAAATTGCCTTTTCTTCAAAATAACTCAAAAACTATTAATGATACGCAAAATTTTGTAGTGTGCCAAATTGTTTGTTTTGCTTTTCTGAAAAATTTCGTTTTTTTTTCTGTAGGATGAAACTTAAATAGGATATGGCCGTTTAAAGTTTGCATATATTCGTAAATAGTAACTTTTCGAGTTCTTTCAGCTCTAGCCCTTTCAAAACTAAGCACTTTAAACCGGTCAAACTTCTAGAGCATGTTACAAGTACATAAATAAAGTGAATTGTGAAGTGGTAACGATTATTTTTAATTTGTGTGGTAATAAGGGGGTGACTTTCACATTTTTTGACATCGAAAAAAATAGGGACCAACATTATTTTCGTCAGAGCTCAGTTAGTTTTGATGCTAGGGACTTTTATAAAAAAAACAAATAAAGGTTCTTTCAAGCACTTCAAAAAATGCTCCATGAGTTTCCCCCGAAAAATGCATTGTATTTTGGTAACTTCACGCTGAAACTTTCAATTTTGGCTTTTGACGAATAAGAACCAACCTTCAACAAGGTAGTTCTCCGTTTGTATTGGGTCTACAGCCACTGAAACTCACCATTATTTTTGTTTTTTTATAAGCTACATTTTTACTAAGAATGATTTTTTCGATAAAATCCTTACTTTTTCAGTTATTCGGGAAAAACCAGCTGAAAACGTAGGTTTATTGGTTGAAAAATTGACACACTCGCGAATAAGTCGAAAAGTATGGACTTTCAGAAAAAACTTTATAGAACAAAAATTGCTTATATAATTAGTCAACCTATCCACTTCCGTGCTTATTTTCAACGAAACATTTTTCACCCCCTAGAAGGGGTGGCATCCACCCCGCAATCGAGATCGCAAAAATTTTTTTTTTTAACTTTTTTATTTGAGCTTTTAACAATACAGTCCAAAAGTTTTTATGAAGATTCATTGACCGGCCCTGGATTCCGAGGTTTTACAATTTTTACGTCTAACGGCACTCCACTACTCGTACAATATGATTTCAATGATCTGGCAAAATGAATCGAAGTCTGTAATCTAGTTTTTGCTCACAGTTTCACTCGCGTGAACGTCAATTTTGTTGACGGATTCGTTCATTTCAATTTCGGTTACAGAATCTGATAGAGAAAATTAATATTTGCTAACTTTTAAGCTCTTGAAGAAGCAACAGTCAATGATGAAACGTTGACCATTAATAATAAAATAACAAATATTACTGTATTTACTATATGGCATATATATTATTGGCATCTGTCGGATGAAGAAACGGATCAAAATCTCGACGTTTCACATCGTTTTGGGTCCAAAAGTACAATAAAAAATCTCAGTATCGTCTCAAAGTTGAAATTCAACTTTTCAGTTAACATCAAAATGTACTTCTAAAATTTTAATAAAATCAGCCCGACAGGACTGGACTTATAAATTTTATGAAAACACTAATTTCCGATACGGATTTATTTACTGAAGAGTGTATTGCAGATATTAGATTGATTTAATAATATTGTAAATTTAGAAATCAAATATTATTTTAAAAGATATATTAAGGGGTTAATTTTTTTGCTCAAAAACAAAGTTAGCATAAAGCAAATACACTATATTAACAGCAGGGCTTGGCACTGCGATCCAAGTTTTTTTACCTTGTATCTCCTAAAGTAAACAATTCTTCACTGCAGAACCATGCACACAAAAATGTAATCTAGTTTCCAGATGTTGTCAGTGAGAGAAAAACTATAGGCATTGAATTTCACATTACAAAGAAATTTCACTTCGATATGTAAGGAAGACACTAGCTGTACAAAAAAATCCAATATAAACTGAAATCCAATATTGCACACTGCAAATATACCAGGCTTTACTGTAATACAGACTTTGTATATTATATTTTCATCGATTTTCATTTTTTTTTCTAGACACGAGACATTTTTATTACGACTATCACGTTATTATAATAACTAAAAATAAATCCAATTCTCATGAACAATTTGTGAATTATTTATCATAAATGATTCTAATGTTTCCAAAATTCTTATCTAAATTATGTTATATCATTAGAAATCGATTATTTTATTTTAATTGATTGTAAAAATACTCTTAATCTACGTCATATCAGAAGAGCACAATATGCAGAAAAAATCGTAGTTTAAAAAAACTAAAAAATCACGGTTTAAAGTTTAAAAGTTAAAAAGTAAAAAATAATTTTTTTATTGTAAAAAAACGTGGGATGCTTATTACTGTATTTTTTTATACTAACTCTACTTTTACAAATAGCTACCAATGAACTATTTATAACAGTTGATATCAAACATCCCACACTTTTTTACAATAAAAAATTATTTAGTATAATAGCTGTTGTCTGCTATAATTGTTAAGAAACATTCATTGTTGTAGCACTATATTAGAAAAATTTATTATTCCAACACGTCACCGTCTGGATTTAAACCAGAATCCAGACGGTGACGTGTTGGAATAATAAATTTTTCTAATATAAGTAGTGCTACAACAATGAATGTTTCTTAACAATTATAGCAGACAACAGCTATTATACTAAATGAATTCAGCTGGTACGTAGCTACAAGCGTATGTAAAAAATCTACTAATGAAAAATTATGTTTTACTTTTTACTTCGGTTTGCTATTAAAGCGTATTTTTTTAGTTTTTTTAAACTATTATTATTTTTTTTTATTTATTTTTTAGTCTTATTTTTTATCTTGATGATTATGGTCAGGACATAAGGTCAAAGTTACTAAATTATGGTATTGTTATCAGTCCTTAATACGGTTGCAAATTTTTTAATCAATCAGACGTCTTGAAGTCGGCGAAAATTAACGTAAACTTGTATTTCCAAAACGATTACTCTTGTAAAGAAGAAACCAAATTTTGGTAAAATGTTTGACATGTAAATATGAAGAGTCTTATTGTTTTTAGATATTCGCTATAAGGTTATTTTTAGGGTTCCGTACCCAAAGGGTAAAACAGGACCCTATTACTAAGACTCCGCTGTCCGTCCGTCTGTCACCAGGCTGTAACTCATGAACCGTGATAGTTAGACAGTTACAATTTTCACAGATCAATGTATTTCTGCTGCCGCTATAACAACAAATACTAAAACAGAATAAAATAAATATTTAAGTGGGGCTCCCATACAACAGACATGATTTTTTTGCCGTTTTTATATAGATAATAGTACGGAACCCTTCGTGCGCGAGTCTGATTCGCACTTGGCCGGTTTTTTTCATTCTGTTATAATGTTTTATTATTCTATTTACATTCTAATAACATCACTTGTTTTTGTTTACATTGACTGAACTAACGAGCGTTTTGTTATCAGTGAACAAGTTTATCTTTTGCTGAAATAAATCTATTACCTAATATTTTATTTTATTTTGGAACGCACAGTATAAACCATACGTGTTAGCACAGTCTGTGCAGGGCTTTTCTTCGTACAAAACAATAATCGTTGTTATTTTTCTCCTTTCTCTTTCTCAACTGCGTTTACTTTTGCAATTTAGTTTTCAAATTGGATAATTTATCGCAGTTATTTTTGTTATTTAACTGTCAAAACGATAATAAAAATAATAAATTTCCATTTCTGAATGTAATAGTAGTAAACTAGAAACGAAATCGCACCCAATTTTTCATTTATTATATGAATGCAAATTTTTTAAATATTCGATTTAGAGCATCCTTTATTTTTTTAAAGTCCACCAATCTGCCAAGGTGAAAATCCAGTCGATACTTTTACGAGTGTTCTTTTTTAAGATCACCAAAAACTTAGGCTATTTGAGTGTAGGCTAACTTTTAACTATATTTTTCATCTCCCTAGACATCCTATTTTATTTTATCAATGTACATCTTTAACGAAAATGTAAATATCAATTATCGCGATCACGCCAAAGAAGTATAACTTCTGCCGTGCGTACATAAGTTTTGTTTATTGATAATAACTTGAAATTCTAGTTGATGTTCTCACCAGTTCTCGGAATAGAATCTGGGAACTGGAGGCTTGTATTAGAGTAGCCACATAAACTCGGTATAAACAATGGAAACATTACATGCTCGGCTATTCTCAACGCCTGGAATGCCTTTTCGAAACAAAATACGGCGTAATATAGAACTTTATAGATATATGGGAATATCTAAAGCTCAGCAAACCAGCTTGCGTATAGAGATACGGGCAAATTTATTTACAATTTCAGTCCGAAGAGGGTTTTTTTCCAATCAATTTTAACAGAAAATATGTAAAGCTCTGTTTCAGGATGGCTTCGGTGAGCTCTTGCTAAAGTGAGATTTCACCAAGTTCAAATTTATACGCAGGAAATAGTGGTTTGCACTCGTATTTTTCAAGTAAAATTCTGTTGGGAAAGAATGCGGTTTTTTCTTTGCAACGAAAAAATAAACTAGTGGGTGATCCATACGTCAATTTGAAACTGGTTTCCGTAAAAATATTACCTGTATGTTGAATTTACAAGAAAATAGTAGTTTACGCTAGCATTTTTCAAATTAACTTTTGGTTTGGAATGAAAAACGTTCTTTTCTTTCCATTGTCGAAAATTGATTCACCAATTTTGGGTTGCACAAAGCAATCCCAGAAAATCTAATTTGACAATGACCTAAAATTGTGATCACACAAAGATCTTTTTTGATAAAAAAATCATTGGAGAATTTCAAATCTTGTGCGCTGAAAAACAGAAGCTATTTTGCTGCTGCGTAAAATGTAAGTGCAAACAGCTACGTTAAAAGACATATAAGATATTGTGCTGCTCCGTGAAATGTTGCACAGTGAGGTAAATAGATGCATCAACGCATTTTCACTGTAAGTAATAACAACTTTCTACAGAAATTCAGTATATTAACCGTTGAATGTGAATATAATAGAAACAGCCATATTACTCGAGTGTTGATATGGCGTCTGAATGCTACTATTTCTATAGATAGACCGCGTCCTCATAGCAACGTTCAGATGTTTTTACTAACTGAAGTTCGCTAATGTTTTTGTGCAATTAAAACATATTCCCTCTTCATTTGCCTGGCCGTTAAAAGGTGATTTTAATCACTGCTGAAGAACATCTCTCAAAGTAAACATAACCCTCCAGTAGCTCTGTGTTTATTGTCAATAGGGATCTTTTATCGCATTTTTATTATTTAGCACCAAATACTATAGAATTTTGAATATGTGAAATTGGCAACAAGCAACACAGCGTCAAACACGGTTTGAATTGTAGTGCGTCGGTCAAGTTCTCGCAAAGTATTGTGCCTAAAGTTTTAGACCCAATTAAGAAATCTGGCTTTTTTATTTTTATTTTTTCGACTTCTTAAATACTAAATTTCGTGGTATTAAAATTTCAAAATGCTTTTTTTGCGACAAAATTTTTGTTAATTTAAAAATTTGAGGGTCGGTTGAGCCCAGCTACCCTTCAGCCAGGTCTGTGTTTTTGTATTCGGATATTACTAAAGACTAAAGAGGTATTGTACAAATCTTCACAGTGCTTCAAGTACCTACCCAAAAATGTCTGACAGCTCGATAAGTTAAAAAACTCTGTAAGTTAAAAATTTTTTGAATTCCCTTCCTCTGAACCCATAAAACCTGCATTACTTAAATCACAAAACCTCGGTAACTTAAACAAATATTCTGAATATCGCCCACGATAACCTAAAATAATATTTTGGTGACCTCCATAAGTTAAAGTATTATCCTCTATTGAACTAAATACATCCTCTATAAAATCCACAACCCTCGGTAAGTTAAAAATTTTACTCTGACAACCTCTAACTTCAACTCTCGATAAGTAAAAAACTCGATAACAAATTTTTTAATGTTTCCCTTGGATTTTAACTTATCGAGGTTCTACTGTATAACGACAGTGCCTGCATATGTTCCTAGCCTGTGGCGTTACGATCAAAAACGCCTGTTCAATAGCGGATCGCCCTGTAGATGAACAAGGATTGTTTGCGTGCTCGCATCCGTTCTGCGTGTTTCATTTAACCGACAAAGTTATGACTGTAATGTTGCTAGGCAGCAATATGGAAATGCAGATGGAGAAATACACATATAGGAGGTACCTACATTACTTACGTTTACGTACGGGTAGATAGTGACAAAGACGACGGGTAGATTCGCCTACCAGACACCGGTGCACTTGATAACGAACAATCGATGTACTGATAATAATCATCGGTATATCGGATATTGTCAATTATCGAGTTTTGTTCGCGAATATTCATCGAGCGTAGGGCAATTATTTGAATTAATCAGCTATAAATATTGAGTATGCATTGAATAATTGTCGATCATAGTTAAAAACGGGAATTTTATATCTATAACCCTCCTCCCCTCGCAACTCCCCCTTGGGAGACGACTTCTGAAAAAATCGTTCTTAGTGGATCTCTACTCAACAAAAGAAAAATGCCTGTCAATTTTTAACTCTATGTTCTTCCTCAGGATGCAATCTGTCTCCTTGCCAAATTTGATGGAAATCTATTGAGCTATTTAGGCGTGAAAAGGTAACAGACATACAGCCAGATTTTCGCATTTATAATATTAGTATGGAAGTATGTATAATCCAGTATCCGGTTATCATCGAGTATAAAGAAAATACTGAATAATTATCGAGATTGGGACAATAAGTGTATATAACGTAATTATCAAGTATCGAGTAATTATCTGGTGTCCAATTACTATCGAGTGTTGAGGTAATTATCGAGTAAGCCGTAAATACGGAAAATCTGGCAATATTTTTGTGCGCATAATTATTGAGTATCGGATAATGTCAAGTAATTATCATGTATCAGATAATTAATATCCAGTATCCGATTGCTATCATGTACCGAATAATTATCGAGTATTATTTAGCTGTCGAAAATCGGACGATAATCGCGTTGCGCGTAATTATGGAGTATTGAATAGTGTCAAATAGCTATCGGCTATCGGATAATTAATATTCTGTGTCCGATTGCTATCGTATATCGGATAATTATCGAGTATTCGGTAACTGTCGAAAATCGGGCAATAATCTTGAATCACGTAATTATTGAGTATTGAATAGTATCGGATAATTAATATCCGGCATCCAATTGCTATCATGTATCGGATAATTATTGAGTATTCATTAACTGTCGAAAATCGGGCAATAAATAATCTTGTTGCGCGTCATTATCGAGTATCGGATAGTATCAACTAACTAACGGGTATCGGATAATTAATATCCAGTATCCGTTTGTTATCGAGTATCGGATAATTATCGAGTATTTAGTAACTGTCAAAAATCGGGCAATAATCTTGAATCACGTAATTATTGAGTATCGGATAGTATCAAGTAACTATCGTGTATCGGATAATTAATATCCAGTATCCGATCGAATATCGGGGAATTATCAATCTACGTGTAAAAACTGAGCATTCGGTTTGTGTACTTCATTTAAAATATTAACGAGTATCGTCATCATGAGAGGAAAAGCGATTTAAGGAAAACACTGTTTTTATTTTCTCCCCGTTTTCTATAATATTTTATCCTTTATGCACGTTCAACTTCAGCGTTTTATTGTATTTCTGTGATTTATATATGTTTTGAAATCACAATTAAAGATTTTACGTAGCTAAATTTTTCTATATAGGGAAGTAGGCTGATTTTCTTTTGAATTGCTGTCAAAGGAAACGGGGCAAAAAATATTCATTAATTTTTTTTAATGTGCATTCACATTTACTTGTAGGCACTTTTACGTCACATTTAGACATTTTATGGCATGACAAAGAAATAAAGAAAATTTTCCAGACTTTTCCATCTTTCACACTCTTTAGTAACTCAAAACAGCTTTCTAATATTCCATAACACACAGTGATGTATCTAAAAATAACCGGAAAAAACAAGACTCCGTCGCAAATAAACAAAAACTTTTCTTTTTTGTACGACCCCCTATAAAATAGCTACTCTTCATAATGGTAAAATGGCCCATTTTGCACTAGTGCAGAAAGTAAAACTAAAGAAATGTTCATTATAAATACATGAAGATCCAATGCAACGTACAGTCGACAGTGAACTTGCTCAAAACTGAACTGTCAAAAATTTTGAAAATTATGTGTGAATCAACTATTTTGTAGGGGGATACCTCGTGCATGTGACTGTTAAAACTAGCTGGGACTCGTATAATGCGCGTCTAGTGCTGTCACCACTACGCTACATCGCTCGGTTATATAGCATAAAATATGAACAACCGTATATAAAACATAATACAATAAAAAAAAACAATTGTGTGCGTGCAGAGTTATGAAATAATTTTGCAGCTTTCTTCTAACTGTTCACGCTATGCTGTAATTCCATTCTATTCACGAGTTTCAGCCTTGAAATCGGATTATCGCTGGTTTCTGTAGCAATACTACCCCTTTATGTTGAACTAGCAAAGGAATTAGAACGTGTCCATTCTTCTATCGAAATTAAATCAGTCCATGATACTCATAAGTGCCACGTCGCGCAAAAATTTAAAATAGATCTAAAAAAAATATAGTTTCTACCTTGTGATACTAGAACAAAAAATTAGTACTTTCGAGGAGTATGAAGTTTGCCACACGAGTTGCATACTGCAACTTTTTGCCCGAGTAACGCACAATCCTTTTTGTAATATAAACATTAAATACTTACAAAAACATAGTAAATGGATATATTTTATAGGTTAGGCGAACCGTTATATTTAGTTTTCAAGCGTCACGTAGAATGGCGCCATTTTCGCTTGCTTTCGACCCGAAGAGATCTCTTTTGGCTTATTGATTTAAAATTATAAATATGAATTGCTATTCGGACCTTTAAAAATATATTTGTATTCCTCATAAAGAGCCCTTTCATTTAATGTCACATGATGCACTTGATTTTTTTTAATTTTCTAATTGGTCTTCTAAAATTACCCCCGTTTAAGACTTCGAATTTTCGTATAAGTTTTCCTGTCAACTGTATGAGTAAGGTGCCTTATATTTTTTTTCAAAAATTTTGGCTCAGTAGTTTCGGTGTTGGGGGGGGGGGGGGGGGGATAATAATTCTCGATTTTTTTAAATATTTTCTTTAAAATATTTTAAGCTTTGCATTTTAAATTATAAAAAAGTAAATTTGTGTTAGTATTTGATATGTTCCATGATGCACTTGAAAAATATATATTTTTTTAATGTTATAATTTGGCTCTCAAAATCGGAATTCATTATTTACGGTATAAGTCAGGTGATTGAGTCATGTAACATATACATATACGAGTATAGTTACATGACTCAATCACCGGACTTCAATTTCAACTTTTTTTCATTCTGAAAATAAACTGTGACAGACTGACAGACGCGAGAGTGATCCTATAAGGGTTCCGTTTTTTCATCAAGTGTACGGAAATCACCAGAAAAAAAGTTTGTGAAGTGCTAGTTTTTATCAGTGTATTTAGTATTTACATCAACCGTTAAAAAAAGAGCGGATTCGATGTAAAAACAAGGATATACCCAATTTTAACCTAGTTCTATGAAGCAGAAATCACGAATCTGGCGAACAATGTAAAAAAAGGGCACGCATTTAAATTTTAAAAGCATCTTTACAGGACCTAGACACAATTATGCAGATTTTTTCACTAGACAAAAGGTTCCACGCATCAACATGTTGAATATAGATGAGGAAACACAGGCAATATTACACGACCTCAGAGTGTTATGTCAACAGGCAGAGCAGCGCCTCGAGCGGCAGACGATCGAAACGCGTCCGGGGGCGTATTGCATTAAACAACCCTTCAGTTGGTGCGCAAATCACCCACTATTCTATTTATAGCTACAATTGAGAAAAGACAAATCACTGGTTCTCCTTGCCACTATATACTACTCGTGTATCGCAAACGACACGATATTATAGACGCTCGACAACTACGACGAACGATGTTCATTCATCGTCGTGTAATTAAATTAAACTAATTTTAAAAAACTGAATCGACTTAAAAAAAGAGGCAGTAATGTCTTTGAAAATGATAAAATATTTTTTCTCTTTCTTTTACAACCTTCACTAACAGTTTCCATCACACAAAAGTCTACTGAACAGCACTACTAAAATTGTAATAATGCAGTTAATAAGAATACGTTAAATCACTGGTAAACTATTTCGATTTTTTCAAATCATTTTTTGATGAAAACCAACGAAAATTAATAATAATCAACATGATTAATGATTAAATTAATTATGTAAGTATATATTTATACAGATTATCGAAAAATATTAGATGATTATTTATAACTAGCCGCTACCTGTGGCTCCGCTCGCGATTGAGATAAAACACAGCAGGGACAGTAGTAATGGAGCCTTCGGCTCCACCGTATTATAAATTTACCTCGCAGGGCTGCGCTCCACTCGATAACGTCGACTGTAATAGAGCCGTCGGCTCCAGCATATTCGTCTTGCCTCGCGCGGCTCACATTTCACATAAGAATAAATAACTTTCAGTTTTTTCCCGAATTTTCCACTTTTCCGGGCAATTTTTCAAATTTCTCTTTTCCCAAATACCTTATTTAAACGAACATTTAAAAAAAATCGGTCCAGCCGTTCTCAAGTGATACGCTTACTAACGAACGACATTTAAATTTTATTTATATAATCATTGTTTGCCTTGCAAATTTTTTGACATTATACTTACTTCCAAATTGTTCAGAATGAGCTTAAATTTTGAAAAATTTTGATTGACCCCTGAGTCCCGCAATTCGACCGACGTCAATAGTGTGCCAAATACACTAAAATGTATAAATAAAAGTGTGTGTGTGTGTGTGTGTGTGTCGTTGCACACAGTTGAAGTGAAAACTTCTTACACTAAATTAGTTGAATGACGTAGAAGAGTGAAAGAGGAATAATGTTGATCTTGTGAGAAATGAAAGGGAAGGAGCAGTGCCTTGCGTTGCACTACTCGATACTGGCACGGCGAACTGAACTCCTCGTACTCCGCTTCTGCGCCTCATCGAAAGTAATGGGATGTGCGCGTCATCGTTTAACGTATAAGAAGTATTCACTTCAGTAAATAGAACGTCAACATTCGAAAAGACAATATTGTCTTTGCGGAGCGTGTTTTATTTAACTAATTATCTCTTCTTCTGCTATAGAATGGATTCCTTTTGAATATACAATAAAGCGTTTTCAAAGTGTACGTCCTCGGCAAAAAGAGGAAGGACACGCTACAGGTTATATCCGTAGTCCCAAGGCGAAATGGCCTAGCTCAATTTTTTGACGGCAATGGTATAGACTAGACTTTCTCAAACTTATAGCTTCACATACCCCTTGTTTAATAAATACTCGAAAGACCTTGATTACAATTAAATACTTAAGCTTTATTTAACACTACAATCATACAACTATAATTTAATATACCCTTAAATTTGTATTATTCAATTTGTCCCTACTGTCTATCAAATTTTTAACGTCTGTGTTATTTGAAAAAATGCTGAATTCCTGTTTGTTATTTTTCTCTTTAGTTACGAAATAGTTTATTTTTTATTTTGATTATTAAAATAATCAACTGTTCCGATCTGGATCACCTCTATTAGACTTCCAAGACAACGGCGAACCAGTGCCGGATTAGCCACGTAGCAAGAGTAGCAAATGCTACGGGCCCCGCGAATTTGGGGGCCCCGCGCTCCAACGCCTGTCTGACCGTAATAAAAAAATATTAATTTAGATAGGAGCGTAAAATATCTTGCATGCCTTAAACGCGAAGCGCTTAGACTATGCCTCACTTCCACTTGAAAATCAAAAACTCGATTTCGTCACGTTAAATCGTAAAAATAAGTAGGTATTTTACGAACTTTTTAACGTTAATGTTCTAATTTTTAATTATAATCGATATATTTAGACTAGCATCTATACCACATTTCTACCCTTCAAGCGGCCAGATTTTTATTTTTTATATAGGCATACATTTATTTAGCGCGTTTACATAGCCGAGATTGTACTTTTTTAATCGATTTTAATATAATATCTATTATAAGTATTTCGAGAAAACAGGCGAACTATTTAAATTTTATTAACTCAGTCACGATCCAATCTACTGTAGTTGGTTGATTTATTATAAAATATAGATTCATTTCATGAGTGAATATAGCTGACTTTGTTGAATATAGAGCATGATTTGCTTAAAGAAGTCCATATTGAAAGTGTTATCTCTAAATTTGCCCATATTAAATCCAGAAAAGTTTATTTGTAACAGTTTTGTTTTATTTAATACCCTAAACTTGAGAACCTAAAGCAAACCAAGGGCCCCTTGACAGAATTTGCTACAGGCCCCGCGCTGGCTTAATCCGGCACTGCGGCGAACCCCTTAAAAAATTAGCAATAGATAGAACAAAATTAGGTATTTGATAAGAAAAAAAATACAGTCACAAAAACCAATAATATGTGTTATTTAATTAATGTGATGAGTAAACTTGTTTCTTATCGCAAATTGACTCGATCCAAGGAACAATTTTGCTCAATTTCAATCTTAATTCAGATTCAGCGTTGAGTCGTCTCCTGTGTTTCGTTTTTATCATAACTAGGTGTGAAAACCCACTCTTTCACTTCAAAAATAAAAATATAATCAAGGTCAGTAGCTTACAGATGTTGCCTCGTTTCATCTGACCAATCAGCGTAAGCGCGGGAATTCATTTTTTTATCAACCTATAATGACAATATCAAAAATGTCATTTATATTTAACTAGAACTATGTAAATGTCTTATCTTAAAAAATCAGTCCATTATGCAAATAATATCAATATTCTGTCTTTTGAAATCTTTAACATTTGTTAAAGATTTGTTTAACACGTTGACCACGGTTCTCGTCCTTAGAGTCAAGTAATAGATCATGATTTACAGACGGCACTCAATTTTATAACATTATGTTAGACGACGGGGTCTCTCTTTCAAAAACATAAGTTTTGTGCTGTTCTTGTCCCTGGAGTCAAGTGTTTAGACATGTTCTGAAAACGGCCTTAGAAATTTGTAATGTTGGTTTCGTTACTGGGATTTAGACTTTGTACTCACTAAGAGTTGTCGCTAACAATAATTTGGAACAAAAATCTACTTTTAACGTTTTTATAGCACAAATAATAAGAAAATTACGAGGCCCGTACATAACTAATATTATATGAAAATGAGCGCCGTGTATAAGTAATGAACGGTTACTTGACCCCGGGGGCAAGAATCGTCATTTAGGAATGGCATTGTACTTGACTTCAGCGGCAAGAACCGTACCAGAATTATGTTTTAAACGTGTTAACATCATTAATCTTTATTCACAACAGTTGCCAAGCAATCAATTGAACGAAACGAGGAAATCTCTGCCGTAATCTACTAACCTTAGATATAACGATTTTTGAGGTGTTATTTGAAGGTCAGAGAAGTTCCGATCTATCGTATAATTTATTGCAATATACATGCACCAACGCATAGTCACATTAAATATGCGACTTAGGTCATTTGGTCTTAATGCCATAGTTCTCTTGTTTTAGCGTCGTGACACATCGCGACGCTCCGCGCCCATTCGCGTTTCTATGCGAACATCAATCATTTAAGACAAAAGCTTTGCCCGCTGGACGCATACGACACACACAACACAGGGATGCAAGCATCTTCAGATTACACATTGAAGTGACTTTTGATCTTTACACCGACACCGTTTAATTTGTATGAATAAGTGGAGTACGTACAATACGTTTTGCAATCCCCCCCTCCTATAAAATAGCGGTTTTTCATTCCTGATAGCGGTAACAAAATGACTAATTTAACAAAGTTCTCTAGGACTAGGGTCGGACTGGGCCGGAAGGGTCCGGGTGGCTCCCTACAAGCCTTGGCCCGAGACTGGATAATGGTAGATGGGATATTTTTCTATTTCATTTCTCTCTACTGTATGAACGAACTATCTGATCTAGTTTACATTTAGGTCGCAAAAGCTGGGACCTAGCCTGCATGGGCCCCCTATCCTACCTACCGACTGGCTTGTGGCAAACCCCGCAAACCTATAACCGTTACAGCGTTTTCGGCACGGTTTAATTTTAATCATTCGAGCTGAAATTTTCAAAGAATCATTTTTTCAATGTAAAAAACCATTTTAAAGGGTAGCAATGACAATTATTTCCAACCTGTTAAAATAAGGGCCAGTCTATTATTAGACTGGCCCTTATTTGTATAAGCCAATTTTTTTTTCAAATTTTTTGAGTTGCTACCCCCTGAAATGGTTCTATATATTGAAAAAATGATTCGCTTAAAATTTCAGCACAATTTAAATACAGTTTAACCCGTGCCGAAAACGCAAAAAACTTTGAAAATACGTTAAGTAAAATAATTAAATAATTCGATATTTAAATAACATTTCTATTAAAACACGTAGGCGTGAAATTATGATTGTTTCTCAAAGTTGATGTGTTCCCATCCCTACGTATGTCAAAAACTCACAAGCTGGGCAAAGTGTGGCCCTAGATACATTGTTCTATACGCGAGTGGGCGTAGTAAAATCCGTTACACAATTATTAAGCCTGGTTTGCACATACATATGTTATCGCACTTAAGGTTGACCAATAGCTGTTATACAAGCTAACTGTAAATATTGACGTCATGAAATTTTTCATTACAACACATTTTTCTTGACTTAATATAGGTACTTATTGTGAATTATAAACGGTTGACCAGCAGAAAAAAACCAGCATAATGATAACTGAAAAATCTAATCGCTTACTGATGCCAGTATTGTTCTTACTTGAACAAGTCAACTAGTACATAATTCAAACCCAGTTTAAAGGAAACACAGTTACTTAAGACCGTGAAATAAAACTAGCTCCGTAACTTTTGGAAAATCTAAACTGTTACTGGCACCAGTACCGTTCCTACTTGAACAAATTAACTAGCACACAATGCAAATCCGATTCAAATAAAACGCTGTTTTTTAACTTAACACTAAGAAATATAACTTGTTCCGTGACATTTAAAAATTCTGAACTGGTATTGACGCCAGTGTTCTTTCTACTTGAACAAGTCAACTAGCCCACAATGCAAACCTGATTCAAATTTCTATACTTTTACTGGAGCCAGTAGTATTCCCAATTGAACAAGTCAACTAGCATACAATCCAAACCTGATTCAAATGAAATACAGTTTCTTTGACTACACACAGAGAAATAGAATTTCGTTACAACTGAAAATTCTAAACTTTTATTGGCGCCAGTAATGTTTCGATTTGAACAAGTCAACTAGCATATAATGCAAACCTGAGTCAAATGAAATACAGTTACTTTGACTACACACAGAGAAATAGAATTTCGTTACAACTGAAAATTCTAAACTTTTATTGGCGCCAGTAATGTTTCGAATTGAACAAGTCAACTAGCATATAATGCAAATCTGAGTCAAATGAAATACAGTTCCTTTCACTAAACACAGAAAAATAAAAGTAGGTAGCTCCATGACAGATTTGAAGAAGGCAGCACGCTGCTAACTCGCATTAAAGATAATTGGTCTTGATGCATTAGCTATATATGAAAAACTAACTCACTAACTTCAACTTTACCTCAAAATTTATTACAGGCGTCAATACTATGTAAACTAGCTCACTGTAAACCTGACTTCAACTTCCGAACGTATTAAAGATAATTGGTGTTAATGAGTTAGTTGCAAAACTCGCACTAATTTAACAATCAGCGGAGCGCGGTTTTTGAACACTCACTGTAGTTTCTGGATTATTTTTTTTCAACGGTATAAAAAAATATATACTTTTTTAATTGTGTTTTGGTTACCTACGTACAACTTTTAATGAATACTAATAAACTTAAAAATACATACCATTTTACTTTTTTTTTTAATTTACATGTAAATTGCCTGTGGCGATTTAATAAAAATTCAATTTTTTTGAGTTGTTACGTAATATAATTTACATAATAATCTGTGTACAAATAATCGTCAATTGTACCAGTCCAAATAATTAACCCTATACAGTGGACAGGTGGCTTAACGGTAGCCATTTCTATTTTGCAAACTTTGATTTAGCTTCAATGTTCGGTAAGGATGAAATTTTGTGACGCAATTCACGCCCACCCTTTTGTCAGTTGACTACCGAGGACAATGGAGTTGATTTTTTTTATATAAAGTACTAATAAAGCTATATGGAATGACTAAAAATATAAACATTGTTTTTTAAAAAGCAAGTTTTTATTAAATTGTAATAACGAGGAAGGAATGATATATATATAATTTACATTCAAATATATGCGACTACATAATTATAATTAATATACAAGCGTGGGTCGGGGGACATACTAAAGTTACGACCCACGCTTTTGTAATATAATTATGTAGTCGCATATCTGAACCTAAATTAATTTTTTCTTTCTTTTTTTATACATTTTAACAAAAGCTTGTTTTTAAAAAGTGTTATTTTTTACTACGTTTTATTAGCTCGTTTTCTTGTTATGTGTGTTTGTTTATTCGGTACAAATTCTGCAATCGATTTTTCGTCTACTTCCCGTTGTCTGATTAAGTTGAAATTTTGCCCATATGTGAAGTTCTGATGACAATATAATATTATGATAATTAGCTGACCGACCGGGCTTCGTCCGTGCACTATTAACACTTTTGAATTGTCAACCACTTCCCGTTAACTGATCGAATTGAAATTTTGCACACATGTGTAGTTCTGATGACAATGCAATATTATGGTAACTGGCTGACCGGCCCGGCTTCGTCCGGGCGCAAATAACACTTTTGAATTTTCGTCCATTTCCAGTTAATCGATTGAGTTGAAATTTTGCACACATGTGTAATTTCGATGACAATATAAAATTATGGAACTTAGCTAACCGACCCGGCTATCCTTAAAATTAAGAAATTAAAATAGTAACCCATTCTGATAGATGGCACTGTGTATCATCTCACTATGAGTGCAGTAGGTATTATTGCAGCTAGTAAACTACGCGTTTTCATCACATTTTAGTTATTTGGCATGCATTTTTATATACATGGAAACATAGCTTAAGTAAGTTGATGTTATGTTGTTATAGAGTCATATTACAAAATGGACATGCTAGTGACTGATCGGTCAGAATGGGGTTAAATAAAACTGATGTTGACGGCGAAGGGTTTAACATAATGTTGGACATGGCTGGACTATGGGTTAGTGTCGTGTTTGCGAACGAGACTCTCATCACAGAAAGGGGAATACCCGAGATTATTACATCTATCCTTAGAATGATGATAACCCGTCGTTGAGAGTAACTTCTCGTAACGCTCGAGGCTCATCTCTTTGCGGAAAACACATACTGACTTGAGAAAGAAATCTCATTTATGAATGAACATCACAGAAATACGGTCTGACTTTCAACTAACCGGAATAATGAAAAAGAAATGAACGGCATGTACTATACTTTGATAAGGTCGTATATTATATAATGATAATCCGCCTTATATTACGTCATAATGTCAGTATTTACAAAAGAGCATCGATAAACAGTTGCAGAGGTGAATTGAGGTCGTTTAGAGCTCTAGAAATTTACGAAATGGCTAGTTTGAATACAATATTTTGCTGTGTCCTCCTCGGTTGCATTTGGAAACTATATTGACCTAAAAGTATGGAATTTGATTGATACGCAGATAGAATTTTTAGAATTGGCTCAGTAGATCCAGAGATTACTTCCAACACATTTTACCTCTTTATAATCCTAACCAATATTATAATGCGAACGTGAGATTGTTTGTTTGTTTGTTACGCTTTCACGCCTAAACCGCTGTACAGATTTCGATAAAATTTGACAAGGAGATAGATTGTATCCTAAAGAAGGACATAGGTTACCTTTTGTCCCAAAATAATAACTTAAAGGGGGTGAAATAGGGTCATCACGATATACCTTCCGGAACTATTAGACCTCCAGACTTGAAATTTGGCAGACATGTTTCTTTTGTTGAGTAGAGATTCTAAAATAGTCTTCTAAGTCGTGAAAAGGGGGAAGTACAGAGGTGTCAATACACACACTGTAATTTTTAAAATACAGTTTCTATGGACTGAAAATGTAGCTGATAGGTCTTAATTCCACTACTGTTGTTGTTGCCGTGTATCATTACAATCGAGGGCAGAGCCGCGGGGAACGGCTAGTATTGATATAATTTTGCTATATCATTTATTTTTTCAGTATGAAGCAGCGGTCAATAGAAATATTAAAAATGAACTTCTTGGTTATCGATTACGACGAATTTTGCATTCTGATTCCGTTATAATTCAGCAGTCAAGTTGAAATAAAAAAATTAAAAAAAGTCTCTGAACGAATTCCCTAAATAAATATAGTATCAAGCCTTAGTGAAACCACGATATTTAAGGGAAAATCCTGCAATCTGGTAATATTGGTCTCGATCCAATTAGTAAGGGAGGAGACTAAGACCCCGCTTCAAAATGTGGAAACATGGAACTCGTGAGTGTACAAACGGATTTGATACTTGATCGATTTTTAGTGTATTTGCCATATGGCAACATACACTATTGGCGTCGGTCGGATGGCGGGACCTAGGGGTCGGACCAAAATTTCTCGACGTTTCATAACCTCCTAAACACTTTGGCACCATTTTTAAAAATGTTTATATATATATGTATATATATATATATATATATATATATATATATATATTTATATATATATATATATATATATAGGTATATATGTGTACGGGCAATAACTTTCGAAGGAGTTAATTTATTTTAACGAAATTTGGCACACATGTTGGAATCCATCACCGCACGAAGCCTATTTAAAATGGGCCCAATCGGGTCATTTTAAGGGTGGTTTTTAGGGGATGAAAAAAGTTTTTGGGCCCAAAAATACATAAAAAATTCTCAGAATCGTTTCAAAATTGGAATTTAACCCTTTAATAGCAATTAAAAAGTGTTCCCAAAATTTCAATAAAATCGGCCCGACAGGACCGGATTTAAAAATTTTCTGAAAACACTAGATTGCAGATAGTGAGTTATTTCCTGAAAGGTGTTTTTAATTTTGGTGTAGACGTTTGATCGACAATAATGATGTAGTTAAAAAAAATGTAATTTAAAGGGGTGTATTAAGGAGTTAATTTTTTTATTTTGCCCAATAATCACCTTAAGTTCACATAATAAAGCCACAAGGCCTGATGTATTAGCAAATACACTATATTGTCGGCAGGGTTTTGGCACTGCGACCCGGGTTTTTTTTAATAGCCACGTTCTTTTCATACTGCACTAATTGAGACTGTGCAATTATATTGAAATTAAAATTAATAAGCAGTTGTTTTATTTAAAATTATAATTGCTATCGCACGTAAATTGCCTCCGTCAATCCTATGTGTTATTATAAAGCCATCATAAGCCGATCACAGTGAAGTCTTAGTTGATCGGATTAAAACAACCGTGCTGTATTTATCATCCTGGTTAGTTGAATACAAATGCCGCAGTTGGAATCTAAAACATGTACAATATGGGAGGTGTTTACTTGTGACGTAATCTATACGGCGACATGAAAGGGGTAACAGATTTAAAATATGAATTAACATTGGACGAATTAACGTGTGAAGTGCAACTTCTTTTCGCACGGTAGAAGTAGAGTGAACTGAATGAAATTGGCGAAGTTATACTTCTTTTGTGTGCGTTATGACGACAGTGAATTTTTGCGATGTAAGAAGTAGGTATATATTCTAATGCGCATACATAAGTAGAACCTAATCGATTTAAAGGATTTTGATAAAATCGAATTCTCTCTTTTAAACTTTTCCACTCACCACGCTTGAACAAAAAAAAAAACGTGCTGATTCCAATCAGCACACGCAACGTCTGCATTTTTTTTTTGGTTTAGAAATTGTATCCACTCAAACCTTAAAGTTTCCTAAAATACACAAAAAAAAATTCTACAAATTTCTATAACTTTTAATATGCTCATTGGAATCAGCATATTTTTTTCTATGGTCCTCAATTTAAAAAATATATGAAAGATTTCGATCTTTGCTCTGTTTTAAGGCGAATGGAAACCGATGCTTTGCACTAGGAGTAGTCAAACGGTCGATCGAGAGAACTGTTGGAGTCGATTACGGAAAAGCATCTTCAATCTATATTTCTTTGAAAGGCTACAAAATAATCACGATTCGTTGGCGTAGCGACCGGCCTCGTCGGGCAATAATCACTTACAATTACCTATAAGTCACAGTACTATCTCTATAATGGGTCTATTTAATTGCGCTTGCTTAGGTAAACAAATGTATCACCAATAAAAGTGTATATCTAATTCTAATGCATATATTTCTTTCGTAAATATGTCTTTGTCATAGTCGATCTCTTGCCACTTGAATATTTTGTGGTAGATCGACGCCATTACAAGTCTGAGCCCAGCTTTACACTATAAGTCATGTACAAAACAGGACAAAAGCCATAAAGATAAAGTTTATCACTTAATTTCCAGAGGAAAACTTTTAAAGTAAAAAATATAATCGTTTGAGCGAGGTTTCTAATTCAATTCATTTTCTTTACATTTAGTTGTTTATTCCACGTTCCAACTTTTAAATAAACTGACGAGTTTTAATGAAACATTTAGCAAAATTAAAAACTCATTATTTGAACTTTGATCGCTTTCTGCAGAATAACTGAAAATAATTCCAGTTTTGAACAAATATTTTTGATTTCGTTTCAAATCTATAATTTACAGTAGAATATAAAATATAACCGAGCCTGCTTTAATTGACTTCACAATCATTTTTTACTCCCCGGCGATTACCATAAATATATCTAGGTTCTACTGTAGATATATACAATGTGAAAATAGCTAGGGGTGAATAATACTCACTAAGAATAGTAACCCCTTTCCCAAATTTACAAATTCACTCTAATTAGTAAATTACTATAACACATTCCCGATTTGAATTTCTGCTTTTCACGCCTATATAGCGAAAATAAAATGGCCCAGTGCGCAAACTAAAACAAAAAAAATGAGATCCAACAGTAATTTATAAAAGCAACTTGTCAATAACCGGTAATTCTATGAGATGAACACAGATAGTAACGCGACAGAAAGCATGCGTAGTTTTCGTAAACAACCCAAATGAAATCCAATATGGCAGCATACACAGAACATGACAGTTGTTATAAATATTCTTATGAAGTGAAAATCAGATATTTTATAGGTGGTGCAAAAAATACAGTATCGTGAACATCATGCTTTTATTTATTTATTTATGTCCTACAAACAGGTCAAAACCTAATTATATGTAAGATTATAGGAAATTAGGCTAAGACAGGCAACTTTGAGTTTGAGAGGTAATCGGCTATGGCCTTGAATAAGGAACCATCTCGATATTTATGTGGAATTAATTGAGGGAAACCATGCAGCACCTCAACAAAATAACTGGTACAAAAATTACCGTTTTTAGACGAAAGGCAGTAGGAAAAAGTCTCAGCCACATCTGCCCCCGTCAGGATGCCGAATGCTCTAGTCTAGTGCTCTGACTACTACGCTACATCGCCGCTCTATATGACTGTTAAAACTCGTTGATACTCGTTTTTCCGTAATGTCACAGCTCGTATATAAATTAATGCATTACGCTCTAGATACATGAACTACTATTTGTTGCAGACGAAATTTCCATTTCAGTTTTATTATATAGATAAGCGAGGTATGAAAGTATAACACATTATCGTGTTTTTTTGAAATCAAGCAGTTACTACACGAAAAATAAAACTTCACATATAATGGATCACTCTCGGTTGGATTCGTTGGAAGGTTTCTCTTCAAATGTCATGAACACAGAACTACACAACAAGTATAGTACCAACCTACTATCCTGTGGAAATGTCAGTGAAACATGTCGCCTGCCATTCACTGGCACGCTTTAAAAGCTACATTTATTGTCTACGTACAATTCTATAGTACCTACTGCACGTATGTACTTATACAAGGTGTTTCACAAAGAGCCATAGGCTTTTAAAAAATATTCGTCGGTGTAAAATAAATAAAACAACAAAATTTGGTTTTCTTTATACCCGGTCGAAAGTATGTACTTTCGGCTTCGATTTTAAAGCAGAAGACGTAACACTTATGCCATCTATAACAGTGCGAGCGGGTCGAAAGAAAGTGACAGCGGGATAAAAAAGTTTTTTCTTTATACTCGGTAAGTAAATTATATTAAACTTGTTTGTTTCTTATGAGTAGCCAATAGAAACTCAGAACAAAAAAAATGTTGTGGTCGACAATGCAGAGTATTAATGTTGTCTCAGAAAGACCCAACAATGTTATATTTTAGACATTAATGATTAACGAAATTTAGCCCACATGCTGGAATCCACCACCGCACGAACCCGATTTAAAATGGGTTCAATCGAGCCATTTTTTAGGAGTTGAAAAAAGTTTTTGGGCCTAAAAAAACCGAAATAATTCTCAGAATCACACTTGAATTTTAACCTTTCAGTAAAGATTAAAATATGCTGTTAAAATTTTAATAAAATAGACCGAACTTATGAAAACGCTAGTTTGCGAATAGAATTTAGTTACTGAAGTGTTTTATTTGGTTGAATTGATAACAATATTTTAACTGTGAAAAAAATTATTATTTTAAGGAGTGCATTAAGAGGTTAATTTTTTTTATTTTGTCCAAAAACAAACTTAAGTTCACGTAAGAAAGTCACACTGCTTGTATTAGCAAATACACTATATTGTCGGCAGGGTTTTGGCACTGCGACCCGTTTTTTTTGTTTGGGAGCCGTTCTATCGCCGTAAGCACTGCTGCCTCTTGGATTTATTATGCTAACTCCCAATCTCATATATATCACCCCTTGTTCTGTATTTACTAGCTGATTATATATTGTTACTTGTTGTTATTTAATTCTCGTAAAAACATAACAATTTTTCGCGAATACGACTTACGGATCGCATAAAAATCTCCGGAAATCCGCATCGTGGGGAGGCGGTTTAAGTCGGGCCTTCTACATAATTCATATTTAATCGCCACATAACGCCGAATATACGACATATTTAAAAAGCTATAGATTAACTGTCATATTTATTATACAGTGTCACGGAAGGCGCAGTTTGTTATAAAAATATTTGTCGTCACGTAAAAGATTATTCTTTAACACCACTAAACACCAGCGTTTTTTGGACCTAATACTTTTTTTTGTAAATTAAACATCTAGCTTGTACTTTCACCAGCTCTCTCTTCGAAAAAAATCTGATGTAAGTACTAAAAAAAGACGGTCAAGTGCGAGCCGAGCTCGCGTGGAGAAAGTTCCGTGATAGCTTTAAGACTTAGGATTTTCATTTAGATTTTCCCCTAAACTATGAGTGAGGTCCTAGATTTTCTGTCGCTCATATGGATAGCAGTTGAAAAAGGCATGAGTATTGGATTGGTCAAATTGAATTCCTTTTGCAAAACAAACGAACGTAATTCGGCCATATCGGAATTATATTATGTGGACTATTTACGATGGCGACGGTTACTATGCTTGGCTGTGTCACTCATATGGATGTAAATGACAACTGACAGAGGTATTAACTATTGGATTTGTAAAATCGCATTACTTTTATTTTACTTCACGCACTAGTGTAAGCAAGGGCCATTTTACAACCGGCATGAAAAGCAGCTATTTGATAAGGGGTCGTGCAAAAAAGACTTCATTAACCATCATTATTAATTATACGTGCGGTATATTGTATAATGTATGTAAGAATTATAACAAAAGAATAACTCTATTCTTATTGAATCCTCAAACAATGAAGTTCTATTTATCAACAAAGCAAGAAAGTGACGACCGTATGACGGGAATTTGATTTGAATTCTGATCACACGAAGTATTTCAGTGTGGTGCCTACCAATGGCAGTTTTGTGAATAGTAGCGTGACGTCACTTCCATCCCTAATTTCCGTAACAGACACGTGTGAGCAGAAATTTCGCCTCGAACGTGCCGTACCGCTATAACAATTTAATATAGTTTACAAGCATCGCGTAGGATGACGCCACTTTCGACATTTTCAATGCTGCACGTAATAATAATAATGCGCCTTTAACGTCCGTTTGTCAACATTGTGTCATAACAGAGACCATCCGCACCATTATTATTTTTCCGTCTACAGCACTTCTCGTTATTTTACTAACTTTTTAAATTTCAACCTAATTAATAATAATGGGCGAATGAAGAAGTTATAGGAAATCAGGATAATGTAGGCAACTGTGACAGCATGATGACAGGTGTAATCGGTCATGGTCTCGAAAAAGGAACGGTCTCGATATTTATCTGGAATTAATTGAGGGAAACCATGGAAAACTTCAACAAGATGGCTGGTTCAGGAATTACCGTTTCTCAGCGAGAAGCAGTAAGAAAAATCCCAGCTACATCTGCCACTTTCGACACTTTCAATGATGCACGTGTTACAAAAACTAATTAAGTAGTTAAAGGCCATATCTTTTTATTACATGGAGTTATAGAAGTTTGAATTTTTTACAGAACATGCGTGTATAGCGGCAGTAAAATGGCCCATAAAATAAAACTATAAAAGTGCAATTTTACCAATTCAATAGTAATTTCCCTGTCGGTTGCTTTTTAAAACCATCATAGCAACAGAAACAGCAAAGTAGGGTTAAACTTTGTAAACCATCCAAATAGATTCTAATATGGCCGAACAGTATAGTTATTACGAAGTGAAAATCAGTTTTTTTATAGGAGGTACGTGCAAAAAATGTATCATGTATCTCGATTGTAATACTTTTATGATTCGTGTCACGTCTGACTGTTAAAACGAGCGACTATAGCGATATATATCATTTTTTAATATTACCAAAAAAACAGTTGTCCCCCCGCCAAATCTCGGAAAATCTGAAAAATACTTAGTCGTTTTTTTTTTTTATTCTGAAGTACGGAACCCTAAAAATATCCACAAGATACCAAACCACTCATTTTGTGGTTAGATGTTTTGTGGTTATTTTTTAATATTCACCGACTTATTGATCGATTAGGTATTATTATTAATTCAGATTCATTATCAAAATGAATGCGCGTACCTATTTCTATAAAGGCACAAATGACTACAAAATACACAATAAAAGTTAAAAGGGAGAAAGTTCTCTTATTATTCATATTCCTCTTTGAAGTATTTCTCATTGTTTACTGTCAAATATTAACCCTATTCATAAGAGTACCGTGTGTTTCAAAATACTGAAGGTTGTAGTACAAAAGAACCACAGTAACATAAAAATCTCTATAAATTATAAAAATCTATTCTCGTGCACTCGGACTCTGAAACCTCGTTTATTTAAAATACGAAACATCTGCAAGTTAAACGAATAATTGACCATTTGGATCTCACTTACTCAAAGGTGTAACTAAAATAAAGTACAGTAAAACCTTACTTAACGCTGTTTCTACATTATGATTTCTAAAAAAAAGTTTAGCCACTATAACGTACATTATGGATCAGTTTATACAAAATTATTCAAATGTTGATAGAAGTTCAGAGGCAAGACGAAGCATCATTGATGCAATATCTTGCTATCGACAACAGCTTGCTGAACGAAACAGAAAAAAGACAAACGACATTAGATGACTTTTTCGTAAAAAACAATATATGTCAAATGACAAACATAACTTCTTACTCGAACTTTTATTTGATTTTCATAAATATTTTATGAATAAAAATCGATATTAGCAATAAATAAATCTACCTATAATTAATATGATAAAAAAGTATATTTAATTTTCGGTTCTGTTACACAGTTTCGCATTGCTTTCGGTGGCATTTAAAAATATGTATTTCTTTGATTAGCATAATTACCATGATTGACGTCGGTCGAATGGCGGAACAGGGGTCGAACCAAGATTTCTCGCGGGTTAATGATGAAATGCATTGCTCAATTATTAGATTTGATATGTGGGACGACCCTATTAACTTATTGATCATACTGTGGTAGAACTTGTTCAAAAGTCAATGCCAGATAGTAATTATAATATAGGAAAGTTCATATCACCATCGCTCGATAAACAATAACGAAATAAACCTTTGTTCTTTGACATTGACAGGTAACAAGTCATGGAAAGGTTTCGTTAACAGGCGTTTCAATGTTAAGCTTTCCTTCCATCATGACAAAGCTGCGCTACTTCGCCGCTAACGGAGCTAACCAACTATCTCCATACCTCATTAATGTCTAAAAATTCGACTGAATAACCGGTAAACAATCTCTCTTAAATTAAAATTTTCCCAGAAAAACACTTTTGATAAAAAATGATTCCAGTAATGTGTTTTTTCGAAATATGTACATTAAAAACAAATTCCAGCCAATTTGCCGACAGAACTATTCCAACATACGATATTATAATAAATAATGTAAAATTTCTGTTAACGCGTGCGGTGACGACCATTTTACAAAATATATTTATGGAATCTATAACATGTGCTCTACTTGTTAGAGATTCCATAAATGTATTTTTTTGTTATTTTATTGGATTTCTTTTACTAATTAAAAAATAGTTATTAAGAGGGAATTTTATAAGTCTACCATAGTGCTAAAATATTACAGCTTTTACACTCCGGTTTTGTTAATTTAATTAAATATATTTTAGTTGCAATAAACTAAATGGCATCCGCCATCCATCGCCTGTAAAAACAGTCCCAGAGCCGACCGTCGGATTTTCTATTTATCGTTAATACGCAAAGTCTGTATGAGAACATTATTTTTACAGTAAATAATATTACAGGAACTATTTTTCCCATTCCAACAACACAAGTAGGGAATTGCAAGGTTACTAGAATACTAGAAGGTTGGGCGTAAGAAGCTATAAACATGGTCACGTCTGTGATTGGTTAAGGCTGTCGGAACGCTCTGTATTTTGTTTGTGTGAGACCCAGCGGTAAGGGGCGAGGTAGACAAAAGACATATTGCGTGTGTGACCTTCTTTAGCTCTGTCTCGCTCAAATCATCCGCACGTTTCAATTTTTGGCTGGTGCCAACTACGAGGCTAAAATATATTATTGCAAGGGTGTCCGCGCTGTCTATTGATTACTCTAATTTTTGGAAATATTTTGAAGATTTAAAAAACTGTTCCAAAAAAGGAAGAGTCACTTTGTTTGTGATGGAACAGTTTTGTGGAATAAGTACGAATAAGGTCATATGTGACATTGAAAAGGTGTGTTTTTTTGGCACAATTGATGCCAACTTTTTTCTAGTAAATCGTAAATAAATTACAAAAGTAGTCCATTAGAGACCTAGATTTGTCCTTTGTCTTCCTTATAGAGAAAGAATTTTTACAAAATGTTGACGAATAAGTCTACAATGAGTTGACAGCCGAAGCTCTATTTTTGGCTTAAATTCAGAGCGTTCCGACAGCCTTAAGTCGTTTGCTTACGTCACCGATGCACATGGCTTGGTTTTTCAATTATTGTTATCCTCGTTATTTATAAAAAAAGACTCCATATGACGTCGCAAGTCTACTTCCCCCGGCCTTTCGCGCGTCTCGCCAATTCACATCTTTAACAACGCTAACGCTTAGTTTCCAGTGACGTTGAGGGAATTGTACTAATTTACTAATTTCAAAATTTTTTTCGTTTTGAAGTTCCCTGAGTCAAAAAAACATATTTTTGGAAAAAATCTGTTTATCTGTTTGTCTGTTGGTCGGTTTGTCAAACGGATGAATGGATTGAAACCAAATTTTGGTAGGATGTTTGAGAAGCAAGTATGAAGAGCTCTATTGTATTTGGATATAATCCGATTTAGTGGGTGTGGACTTTTAACCTACTATTTGATATAAAATGTAGTGATGAGCAAAATCGGTCGTGGTCTTCCTAAAGACCAAGACCCAGACCATACTTAGAAGAATGAACAATACCATGACCGAATATGCAAGACCAAGACCAAATGTGCAAGACTAAGAAACATGAATAAAGTTTTATTAATTAGACATTAATTGTATATGATTTCTTAATTTATACCTCTACGAAACCTTGACAATGATAGTGTTTAGGAAAATTTTTCAAAAGACGTAAGTAACAGACTAAATAAGCAAAACCAAAATCAAGACCGAAGAAGCAAGACTAATACCAAGACTGTCCAAGGCTTGGTCTTGGTATTGCTTTGCTCATCACTAATATAACATGAATTCAATGTTATTCAAATGAAGAAAATTAACATGTAAAGTCAATACGCTGTTTAAAATTCAAACGAACTATATATGAAATTAGACGGTGGACTCTCCGTCTAACACTAAATGAACTCTATTTAGTCGCATAAAATATTCACGTAGGCACGCATGAATGAAAATAATTAATTTACCTTGAAACTGAAATATAACGTGAGTTTTCAACGCGAAACATTTCACATTGTAATCCGTCGAATTATGTATGTGTCAAATGAAATGTCAATACTCAATCGAAGTTTAACAAAACCGATTTATGTATTTTCAAAATTCAACAATACGAACGAAATTAATATGCATAACTTATGATATTCGACAAATGAACGAGTTACATACCTTTCATGACTGTTTTGAAATATCCATTGTGTTAATTTTCGATTCAAAGGTATTAACTGAAAAAAATTATTAAAAACAAAATCGTGTAGGCAGTCCCGGATCTACGATTTTTTCGAGCCGGGGTTGAAATTTGATAGTGGTACCTCCTCTCTCCAACGTTTGAAATAAATTGCTTAAAAAAACTCAAAAATATATAATGGGTGGCATTTTTTGTGACCGGGAGGAGAGAATAAGAACCCTTTAATATTTTTTTTTTAATAATTTGGTATCAATTTTCAAACATTATATATTAAGATTTTGGCGCTCCCTGAAACTGGCGCCTTTCACACTTTTATGTCCATTAAAAAACTCTTTCAAGAACACTATTATCATAGAATATTTTTTATTTGATATATCGATATTTTTGGGCGATATTTAATATTTCGATATATCGATATCAAATTCCGAGTATCGAAAACCGATATTTTTTTCCAGTAGCAACACCTGTATGTACTACCGCGACTGACTATTCCGAAAATATCGAAAACTCCACTGAAAAATGTTTTTACATATGTTTTGGAACATACTTTTAAGTACGTTCCAAAAACAACAACAGTGAATTAAGCATATGTAAAATACGTTCCTTTTTCACCGGATTTTTAGATATTTTCGGAATAATAAACAGTCAAAATAGCTATTCATGCAATATTTCATTTCATTTCTACAACATCTAGAATATTTTTAATTATTTCGATTTACACCTCAATTCATGCTGTACCAACTTTCTGCAGAATGTCACCTCTGGCACGCATGCTATAGGTTCGCCACCCTGGCTTTTTAATTGTTCAATTAATTTCTAAAATTCTCTGCTCCTAAATGTATTAGACGTTTGATTAATAAACAAAAACAATCTTATCGTTGTTTTTGATTTCCGATAATTATTTATTATTTGATTTATTAGAAATAATTTCCGTTAATTGCTATCTGACATTACATTAAGCTACCCAATATGTATACTAAATTTCTTCGAGTGCCAATGTTCTCTTTAAAATTGAACCGATATATCGATATTTTTTAAAAAATATATCGGTACCGATATCGATAGGTACTTGAAAAATATATCGATACTTTTTGGCACTTCTGACATCCCTAGTATATATGTTGCATATAGAACAGGCATTATGAGGGTAAGTAAATGTAGTAAGAAAGAAAGATTTATACGAAACGCATTTACATATTTTTTTTGAAGTCGAATAAAATAATTTGTATTTTCTTGTGCACTTAAAATATAGATATACGAGTAGATATATTTATTGCCAACGGAATAGTATAAAATATGACTGATCGTTCGTTTCTCGAACACTAATGGCTCAGTTGTCGATAGCGTCTATAACCCACAGTCTATTCGTTTCTTGATTCCTTAGAGATTAAACTAAGTTCAAAAACTGAATTCGATTAATGTTTTTTTTGTGAACTTTTTATTTTATTATCATAATATTTGGTAACCCCAACTCTCCCTAGCTCTGACGACCATAAAATAACAGTGAAGTTTTTATGTTGGCATCGCAGTACCGTAATAATTCAATATAACGGTAAACCTTTTTCAATTACTTAGTTGCAACGTTTGAATTGGGAATATTTTACATGAGTACCTATCATTTGCAAATTTAATTTTTCTACACAAAAACTTACCCTGTACTGCAGTCGGTTTGTATTTTCTCCTTGTTTCTTCATTTCAACGATATCAAAAAAAGACTTTTTACGACCGCCAACTGCCAGGATCAATTGGCTTAATCTCAGTTGAGATTCGGGTTATTATTACGCTCCTTCACTCAAATGTAAAATAAACTATCGGCAACTTATTATTATTATTAAATATTATAATAGTTTGGATACGTCACTGTAGAGTAATTGATAACTCATTCCGCCGCAATAGTGGAAGTTTCGGGTTTAAGTTCCGACGATCATAATGTTTGAAAATAAATATTTCTAATATTGCATTGTAACATTACGCGTTTCTTAACAATGGTAGCAAAACTGTTACTATCCTGCTGTGATTATTGAATATATTTCACGTCTTTTTTGACATGATTTCAATTCGACTTTGAATCAAATTCATTTCGATTTATCTGCACGGGCAACTAGTATAGAACTAAACCTTCCTCAAGAAATAGTTGTTGAATGGTAAAAACCGCATTCAAATCCGTTGAGTAATACTCGAGATTAACCGGTACGCAGAGATGAGGACAAACTCTAATTAACGAGATTTCCTTTTATTCTGTGTGTAGACAATGTCGGATTTGATAATTCAAGATCCACGGACACAAAACTCTCGTGTAAGGAAACCAAAACTGGATGAATATTTGAAACATTAATTAATTTCCTTAATTCTTTTCTTATAAAGCCAAAGTTAAACCTCAAATGTAATGTTTATCAATTAACTGTGCAAATAAAATATTTATTGTAAAATGTGTAACGCCAATTTTATTTTGACAAATTTGTAATTCATTTATTTGTAAGAGTATCGAACGACCATTGTAAATGCATAGTTTTTAGAGTTCCGTACCTCAAAAGGAAAAAACGGACTCTTATAGGATCACTCGTGTGTCTGGCACCCTTTCACAGCCAATTTGTTCCGAACTACTGGACCGATTGAGTTCAAATTTGGTACACATATGTAAGTCGGTGATTATAAGATGGACGTGTAACGTAAAAGTTTGTCCAACTGTACCGTGTGACATATCAAATGAAAGAGCTATATTTTTATAATCTAAAAATAAATAGTTTTCAAGTTATTTAAGAAAATATGTGAAAATTTACCATTTACCCCCCTTTATCTCCTACTGGACCGATTGAGTTGAAATTTAGTACACATGTGTAAGTCGGTGACCCAAAGACGGACGTGTAACGTAAATAAAAAAAATTTGAACATGGGGGATAATTTTTGGGGAAATATTAGGAAATTAAAAAAAAAGTTTTGCAAACTGTACCGTGTTACATATCAAATGAAAGGGCTTGTAGTAAGGGTCACAAATAGATTTTTTTTATATTTTTAAAATAAATAGTTTTAAAGTTATTTAAGATAAAAGATGAACAATTGACCGCCCCCCCCCCCCTATCTCCGAAACTACTGAGCCTAAAATTTTGAAAAAAATAGGAAATGTCGGGTGTCACCCATAGTTTACAGGAAAACCTAAATGAAAACCTGAAGTCTTAAAGTACTCACGGAAAACAGAATAGTACGGAAGTCTCTTCTTGCGAGTTCAACTCGCACTTGACCGGTTTTTTAATATATATAATTTTTTTTTAAATTGACGCATTATGTTGTGGAGATCCCTCGACCTGGGCCCCAAGTGTAAACCCGGTAATTATTAATTAATTATTAATTAATAATATCAATAGTATATGTATCTAAACAGACTTAAAAAATCGTCGTCTTTTGTTATAATAACTCTGATGTCAGCTTATTTATAAAAAAGTATACAATATTAATTATTTTTCCCCCAATTGCAATGTGCCAATAAACATAATGTTGTAAGTAGGTACCTACTTGATATGGGTCCTAATATTTAAGAATACCCTGTATGTCTATATATAACTAGATATATTTCAATATAAAATACATTTGTGTGTAAATTATTACCTATCAATTTGACATTATATTCGAAAGATGTCAAAAGAATGAAATAGGTACTTATTTCAAAACAGAACATATTTTCAATTCTGAAAAAATATGATCGATTTCTTTTTTATCTTCGTTCAACGGAAATTACTGGGTAAACAATGGAAAGTAGGTAATCAATTTTTTATTGAGTATTAAAACAACAATTTTAAACAAAAAAAACCCGGGTCGCAGTGCCAAAACCCTGCCGACAATATAGTGTATTTGCTTGTATAGGGCCGTGTGGTTTTATACTTTTATTATGTGAAATTAAGTTTGTTTTTGGGCAAAATAAAAATTTAACCCCTTAATACACCCCTTAAATTAACATTTTTTTCTTAATTGTAATATTATTAACAATCTAACGTCTACACCGAATTAAATACACCCCTCAATAAATAAGTCACTATCTGCAAACTAGTGTTTTCATAAAATTTGTAAATCCGGCCCTATCGGGCCGATTTTATTAAAATTTTGGGGACACTTTTTAATACTACCAGAGGGTTAAATTTCAATTTTGAAACGATTCGGAGAATTTTTTAGGTATTTTTGGGCCCAAAAACTTTTTTCATCCCCTAAAAACCACCCTTAAAATGACCCGATTGGGCCCATTTTAAATAGGCTTCGTGCGGTGATGGATTCCAACATGTGTGCCAAATTTCGTTAAAATAAATTAACTCCTTCGAAAGTTATTGCCCGTACACATATATACCTATATATATATATATTATATATATATATATATATATATATATATATATATATATATATATATATATATATATATAAATATATATATATATATATATATATATATACATATATATATAAACATTTTTAAAAATGGTGCCAAAGTGTTTAGGAGGTTATGAAACGTCGAGAAATTTTGGTCCGACCCCTAGGTCCCGCCATCCGACCGACGCCAATAGTGTATGTTGCCATATGGCAAATACACTAGCAAATTTTATTCAGTTTTTGTATTTAACATATTGTATTCACCAATACAAAAGAAAACAAAACATATGGTTTGAATTTTATTGTTTTTTGCACTGCAAAAATGTGATTTAAAAAGGTTTCTGAAAGCTACGATTAATATTACATTATGACTGTATAATAGCTTTTACCCGCGACATTATTCGCATTTATGCTAGTGTTGATAAAAACTTTAAATGAAAATAATGTTTAATTTACATTTAGCAAAAGTCATAAAAAGCATGCAAAAATGTGATTCATCTTATTCCATATGGTACATACACTATTGACGTCGGTCGGATGGCGGGATCTAGAATTTCTCGACGTTTCATAATCTTTGAGCAATTTGGCACCATTTTTAAAATATAGGTATATAGGTAAATGTTGTGTTTGTGTATCTCTCGAGACTTTAAAGGAAATTTGATCCACACATCTGTCACCGCACGAAATGGGGCTAATTGGGCCATTTTAAGAATAGTTTTTAAAGGTTGGAAAATGTTTTTGAGTCCAAAAATATCGAAAAAATTCTTAGATTCGTTTCAGTATTAAAATTTAACTCTTAAGTGTAGGTTAATATCTTCTGCTAAAGTTTTAACAAAATCAGCCGAATGGAACCGGACTTACAAATTTTATGAAAATGCGAGTACACGAATAGGGTTTTAGGTTTTACGTACTGAAGACCGAAATGAATTTGGTTCAGATTATAATATTGAAATCAGGAGAAAAATATTATTTTAAGAGATATATTGAGGTTAAAATTTTTATTTTGTCCAAAAACATCATAAAGCCATACTGCAGCCTATGTTAGCAAATACACTATATCAGTGATTCCCAACCTTTCCTTATCGGAATACCTCCACGGTCCATGGTGGAGTAAAAAAAACTTGGGAGGGATGTAGTAGTTCTGTTGTCTGCCACAGATGTCAAAAAACAAGAACCAAGAAAACAATCAAAACGCTGTTCGATTTGTTTCGATTTCTCTTATCTTTTCTAATAGTTTTTTCAATGGTTTATGATAGTTTTAGAATTGACTCGCGACCCACCGGTTGGGAACCGCTACACTAGGTATATTGTCAGCAGGTTTTGGCCCTGCGACCCGAGTTTTTTAGATAACTGTTAGTATTATCTATCTATCTAAAGATATAAACACGCTGATGACTGTAGTGCTGCGGAAAATAGCAAAAAATGCGTCATAGGTATGTAATAAAAAGTCAAAAAGATTCCGTCAAAAAAGAGGGGGTTAGCGGATCGAGATGAAACAAAATTCAGATCATTTCTAGAAGTTTTTACTATTAAATTATGTCAGTTTCTTTGAAATCGTTTCAACAGAATTACTTATATTTTTATTATACCTATTTAGAGTAAAGAAAAGAATGGATACGTGGAACACCAATACTCAATAATTAAATTCTATGCAAACCTACAAATCGAATTCTTTTATTTGAGCATTTCAATATTTTTCGATGATATCGGAACTCCTTTTATGTTACGTCCACAGATTTACGTTAAATTATATGCAAGCGTCTTGTTTCAATAGTTTTTTGAAATCTTAAAAAAGATATATTCAAAGCTAGATAATCTTTATTTAAAAACACAGGATCCAGATGAAAAAGATTTCAAAAAAATTGCGGACACATTTAAATACCTGCAGGGTCCCAAAAATAATTAACAAACGTCTTCAAAACGATGCAAAAGTGTAAATGTCTTTTTGAGCAATAACAATAGAGCTAATAAAAACAACAAAAAAAGTATGATACAAAAAAGTAGTGTCTCTATTATTAATAAAATATATAAACATACCTTACTACATCACTGTCTTCAAAAGCTGAAGAACTAGGCGAAGTAAAATAAAATTATTTCAAAAAACACTGCCAGTTCTTTTATTAATAAAATAAAACACCATAGTTTTAAAATTTACAACAAAAAATTAAAAAAATACACTACAAACTATAAATGACCGCGTAAAAATAATGTAAATATCAATAAACAATAAAATTTTCGTTAGAAAACAATACCGGTTGCTTTTTTTATGAGTATTGTTTATATATTTATATTCTGACAGGAATAAACGTTTCACTTTCGTTCTTTGATGAACCGTGTCTGATGTCTGCGCGAGACTGGCCTCAATCCTCGTGCAGGAAACAGTCAACGAATGCCGGGCCAAGAAAACAAGAACGCGACGCTTTTCATACAAAATGTGACAGATGGTAACACTGATTACACAAACAAATGCGAATCTCGTCAACCGTTTTTCAAACAATTCGTTTATTCTTTGTTGATAGTTTGTCAGTGAAGTTCTTTGTGTATATAAAAACGACAGAAATAGGTATGCTGTTTATTTGATTATTATTATTTATAAATGCACCAAAAGTAAATTTGTTTATCTACTTTTTATCTAATTTGATAAATAACAATTAACAATGAATAACGTAATTACATAACATCAACAATTGAAATTGTAATCATTTTTACAAATTTTTGTTTTATTATTACAAAATTTATGTTTGGTGTTTGTGATGTTAATGTATTAATTTGTTTATATTTTATAACCTAATGTAAGTAGATATATTGATAAATAACTCACGTTTCAAAGTGACGATTTTTTAATAAATTTATTATGGTGTTAAAGTTACGATTTCAGGTGACCCCCAGATTGAAAAAATTTAGTAGTTTAAAAAAAACGAATATATTACAACCAGTACCTATAATTTTAAGTCCGTCAACTATTGGATTTATCTAGATCAGTTAAAACCTTTACTTAATTATTAAGTATTCATAATAAAAAAATTAAAAACCAAATTGATACTTTCATCGAAACCTGAGAATTAAAAATTCAAGTCCACTTTCAGATGCGCTTAGAGTATCCTTAAATTGGCGGGAATAATCCAAAATCCACAAATTCCTAATTCAAGGAGTGTGAAGTAGAGGCTTAAAGGATCTACGTGAAGAACGGGTCATTTATGAGAAAACACTATTAAGGCTGTCGGAACGCTCTGAATTTTGTTTGTGCTGAGTCCCAGCGGTAAGGGGCGAGGTAGGCAAAAGACATATTGTGGGTGTGACTTTCTTTAGCTCTGTCTCGCTCAAATCATCCGCACGTTTCAATTTTTGGCTGGTGCCAACGACGAGGCTAAAAGACGCTATTGCAAGGGTGCCGCTGTCAATTGATTACTCCAATTTTTGGGAATATTTTGAAGATTTAAAAAACTTTTCCGAAAAAGGAAGAGTCACTTTAGGTTTGTGACGGAACAGTTTTGTGAAATAAATACGAATAAGGTCGTAGTGTGACATTGAAACCGTGTGTTTTTTTAGCACAATTAATGCCAACTTTTTTCTAATAAATCGTACATAAATTACAAAAGTAATCCATTAGAGACCTAGATTTGTCCTTTATCTTCCTTATAGAGAAAGAATTTTTGCAGAATGTTGACGAATAAGTCTACAATCAGTTGACAGCCGAAGCTCTATTTTTGGACTTAAATTCAGAGCGTTCCGACAGCCTTAAGGAAAATTTTGCAGTCTACAAAAAAAAAACACTTCAGTATGACTCCTTATTACGTATGTGTGTGTGCATATAAAATTCATAAAAAACAGATTCGAAAATCTCTAATTCTATGAAAAATGAAATAGATTTTTATATATTATTTGATCTAAATAGGTTATTTTTCTATTCATCCACTAAGAAATCTGAAAGAACGCTATCATAAAATGAATAATTCTTTGGAACAAGTTATAGATCTTAAAACAAAAAATCTAGCTTTAGAGCCGTTAATACCAAACGAAAGAGAATATAATTTAGAATTAAGTTTAGTAAAAAATGAAATTTACAATTTTTGATTTAAGACACCAGATAATTTGTCTTGAGTTAAATGTGAATTAACTGATAACTCAACCAGCGCGTATCTGGGAATTTCGAATTCATGTTCCCTCAGATTAGGGGTCTTCTAGCTTTAGCGACAACATATTTGTCTGGAAACTAATACGCTAATACGGTGGAGAATTTGTATTGTGAAAAGGAGATTGTAAACATTTATATAAAAAAACCTTTTTTTTCGACAGTTTACAATAAAAGTTGTAGCTAATAACCTAATAAACCTAATAGACGGTCAAGCGTCTGCAGCAATCTGTAATATACAACTTCGTAGGAAAGACGAAATTTAACGATCCAGTACAGCTTGTGCGTGTTCGTTCTAAAAACGACGCCTGCGTCGTGGCGTTAGTTTCCGCGACGCTGGAAAGATCGATGGACACACCACCATATCGCACGCCCATTAAAACATTGTTATGTTTAGAATGGCATTTGTCCTCAAGCGTTGTCAGCTGACCATTCACAGTCTGATGTTCTGTGAACTATTTATGTATAGTGGATACCTATAATATCCGTGACCGCAAGGCATAATGGCTCATGTTGACTTTTACTCATTTTTAACCGAACTCAAAAAGGGAAGAGGTTCTCAATTCGACGTTTATTTTTTCTTTTGGTTCACTGAAGGTAAAATTTTCTCTATTACGGAAGCTGCGTACGCAGCATGCAACGAATATGTTGCGGAAGTTGTTTCTGATAACGTCAAAATAGTTATTTTATAAAACAAAGTAGGTTATACTAGCGACATCGGACAGAACTTCTTAAAAGTTATAGTGCTGTTAACAACTTTTGACAGTTAAATAACCTCAACGTACTTTCTGCCATCTAACCTTTGATTACTACCTTTAGTTGTTTTAAGTGTCATACCGCGGAAAGAGCTAAAAATTAAAATAAAACTTTGAAAATGTTTTCAAATATTTAAGGTTAATTTTTTGTAAGTATTATTCTTAAACTTTTTGAAGATTTTATTTCAATAAATGATTTGCGGGTATATTAAAAATTAGTTTTTAATCACGCCAAAGAAGTATAACTTTAAACGCGCGTAATAATTACACGCACCTACTTTTTTTTCAATTACGTAAGCCATTTCGTGCTGCGACCACAGATATATGAGACTCGATCATGGATATTCTCAACGATAAAACCGACATAATATTTATGCATGCTAAGCTTTAAAACTGTGTTAATTTGTTAAATTATTGCATCCATTGTTAACCCTTCCAAAGTCTGTTTTTGTTACTATCGGAACCGACATCGCACTACTATATAGAGTGAATGAAATGGCACAAACGGGTTGTCGAGTGCAATCGATTCGCTATTGTTTAAATCTTAATAAAGTCTCTCAAAAACGGTATAACCCTTCCGACAGCTGTAGCGCTTCGAGCTGATTTAAATTTTAAACTGTACGCTGGAGAATGAATTTGGTTTGTCGTGTCGTCTATAGTGAAGAGGTGTTGAAGAGAAGCTTGCTCTCGCAGTATGTCGAAAACGGCTACAAATATGATTTAAATATGAGAAATATTGACTGTTTAGATATGTCACTACAGAGTGGAAAGTTTCGGGCTTAAGTCCCGACTATGATAGTGTTTGAAAATACGTTTTTCTTTATACCCGGTCGAAAGTACGTACTTTTGGCTTCGATTTTAAAGCAGAAAGCCCAACATTTATGCTCTGCTGGAATTACTCGCACACCATATATATAACAACAGGTCGAAAGAAAGTAACAACGAGACGAAAGAGTTTTTAGTGTATTTGCCATAGGCAACATACACTATTGGCGTTGGTCGGATGGCGGGACCTAGGGGTCGGACCAAAATTTCTCGACGTTTCATAACCTTCTAAACACTTTGGCACCATTTTTAAAAATGTTTATATATATATGTATATATATATATATGTGTGTGTGTGTGCGCTATAACTTTCGAAAGAGTTATTTGATTTTTACGAAATTTTGCCCACATGTTGGAATCCACCACCGCAAGAACCCTATTTAAAATGGGCCCAATCGGACCATTTTAAGGGTAGTTTTTAGGGGTTGAAAAAAGTTTTTGGGCCCAAAAATGCCTAAAAAATTCTCAGAATCGTTTCAAAATTGAAATTTAACCCTTTAATAGCAATTAAAAAGTGCTCCTAAAATTTTAATAAAATCGGCCCGACAGGACCGGATTTACAAATTTCATGAAAACACTAGTGAATTATTTGCTGAAAGGTGTATATAATTTAGTTTAGAGGTTCGATTGATAATAATATTGCAACTGAGAAAAAAATGTTCTTTTAAGGGGTGTATTAAGGAGTCAAATTTATTATTTTGCCCAAAAAACCAACTTAAGTTCGCATAATAAAGCCACACTGCCTATATTAGTAAATACACTATATTGTCGGCAGGGTTTTGGCACTGCGACCCGGGTTTTTTCTTTTATACCCAGTAAGTAAACTAGAGAAAGACAGAAAAAAAATGTATTGCATTTTGAATATCCAAAAAAAGCGCTGAAATAAGAAACAAAAATTAAGCATGACCGCATAGCAAGCTGCCTGCTGGAACGTGGTTGTTTTTTTTATGATAATAATTAAAAATTTTGATAATAAACGCCGGGTATAAAGAAAAATAGTAGGTATACATCACACGGGCAGGAGATTGAAATTCCTAAACTCAGGTATTCAGGAATTTCAACTTTCTGTCATTGTGGTGTTCTAACATTTCATTGTAACTAGGGTGTTTTTTAACAATGTTATCAAAACTGTAATTATCCTTCTGATTAATAATACTATAACACTGCTAAAACTTTACTATTATTAAAGTTATATTTGTGGAGCTTTTTTTTTGTATTATAGATAGATTTTTGTATTATCGACAATAAGTATTAACTATATCTATATAGCTACAAATTTACCTTGAAAAAAATTAATGGTATACGCCCCTGACTAGTATTCTATAATGTGCTTTTAAGTACAAAAAGGTTGAGGACCCCTGGAAAAGAATATGCTGACAGTGCTGTCAGTTCCCTTTAACAAACTCGGTCACTGATATAGTCTCTGCGGAAGGATTCAGGTGTGCATTACATGACAGAGCATGTAAATCGGTGTATTAAAATCTCCAACGTCATTAATTAATAATTTATGTTCGGATCAAAGATTAGATCAGCACCTTAAGTTAAATGTCTACGAGTATACAGCATAACTCTCACAGGATGGACTTGTCTGTAGATTTTGGGTGCAATTAAGATATGTTATAGCTTCGTATCTATAGGAATTGTCGGGGACATTAAAAACTATATTACTGCAAAATGCAGATTTTAAAGTTGTTTATCAAAATTTCACAGCTTAGTCTTTTTACAAGCTTTTATTCAACTTCAAATGTTTGTCAGTCAGTTAATTTGGGTCAAATCTTACAAGTCGTTTTTGAACCACTTCTACTTAATCAATTACTTTGAAATTTTACATACTTATGTAGTATCGACAATACAATAATCTACCGAGCTGGGTAGAGTAGTGGTGACAGCGCTGGACTCTGGACACTGGACGGTACGGGTTCGAATCCCGGCGGGGGCAGATGTGGCTGGGACTTTTTCCTACTGCCTTTCACCGAGAAACGGTAATTCCTGTACCGGCCATCTAAATTGAGGTTTCCCTCAATTAATTCCAGATAAATATCGAGATGGTTCCTTATTCGATGCCATGGCCGATTACCTATCAAACTCCTAGTACCTACCCTAATTTCTTATATAATTCCTTCATTCGCCCATTGCTATTAGTTAAGTTGACGTTTTAGAAATGTTGAAAATAACGGGAAAGTGGTAAATGGAAAATAGTAATGGTGCGAATGGGGTCTATTATGACATAAAGTCGAGAAACGGACGTTAAACGCATTATTATTATTATTATTATTATACAATAATCTGATAAAATTGACCTGATGCTGCAGTCAGGATAGTCAGCTCACTATGCAATTTTTTAGCAGCCTTTGGTAGACGTACCGTGTTAAGTCTCGTTTTGGTCGACAGACGATTCTGATGATTACTAAAACGAAAATAATAAAATATTCGTTTTTTTTAACAAGCACTAATTAAAATGTATTAAAACGAGGAAAATAACAATCAAATAAAATAATGTTATCGTTGTTGACCTGACCTAAAAACTCGTCGCGAAAAAATATAATTTAAACTTCTCGCGAAAAGATTTTCAAAGTTAGGCCAACATTGATAATAAAATTATTTTATTTGTCTATTTGTTGCTGTCCCTGCTTGATAGATAAGCGCGGTCTTTTAGAATTATAAGTGAAATCTGAAGGATGACCTCTGTGGCAAGGATAAAAAATAAAACAATGATGTTAAAAGTTTCATTTAATATACTCTTTAAGTATATTTTTGAAACATTTTTTTAATCTCCCTGGACTATAAATCTATTTATTATTTACAAAGAGAATATTTTTCTCTTTTATGAAAAGCAAAGGTACATTAATTTTAACGAAGTTTTAATTCAAATCACTTTATTACTATAAAGAAAAGCAAAAAAACGTCGCATTAAAAAATAATATATCTTGAGTGATTCATGAAAAAATAAAAAATCCTGTGAAATGAAATGAAAACAATTGCTTGTGTGGCGACACTCAGAGTAAGTGTAACTTATTATGCATAACTCAGAGATTACAGAGTACCTAGTTTACTTGTAAGATCGTGCAGTTTACACTACACACTACAGAAGTGAAACTTAGGCAAAATCTGCACACGTCCGGAAAACAGTGATGTGGAACGTTAGTTTGTAAATGAGCAAAGCTATACAATTCATTTTTATAAGAAATAATATTTTATATTAAATGTCGACTAACAGTCTAACTAGATTAGGTAATATAATCTTAGATGTTCTAATAGTTTAGTAAAAATTTCTACTTAGTGTTAAATCATAAATAGTATGTAACACAATGTATTTAAAGAAGAAATTTTAAGTTGATTTTACTTTTATACCAATTTTTTCTGATGATGGATCAAAATGTCCGAAAGCGTTTAAAAATATACATTTCTTTAAAAAAAGAAGAATAATTGTTATTTTTGGACCTACAAAAAAGATTTTCTTATTTAAATAATTTTAAAAGTCCAAAATTTATCGTCACAATAAAACTATACAATTCAACCGACAACGGTCGAACGGTATGAGCGACATTCGGCAAGCAGTGACGTATTGTTTATCCTACACGCTACAGGCATCATAATTTGACTACATCTAGTGCTGGGTTGCAGAAAGCATTGTCAGAAAATTTAATTTGACAATGACCGTAGATTGGGACCACACATATTTCTCCAACAGAAAAGCATTGTAGAATTTTAGGTCGACCCTCTTCACAAAACAAAATTGATCGATTGAAACGATTTTTAAACAGTATTCACATATATAACATATATAATAATTTTATTTACAATTTCTATACTTCGAAACAATATATTTCTACGCATTTTGATCAAAATTTAGCTTTAAAAGCGATCTATTTCTATGTAGATCAGTCAACTGTTTTTCTGTGAGTACAATGTAATGTTCTACACGACAGTAGAGTTGGGTAACTCAGATCTGAACCAGTTCAAAGAGCCGACTCCGACAGAAGATCCGTGAGAGCTGACTCACTTTTTTTTGAGCCGACGGATCAACGGATCCGCATAACTCAGTGAAACACTTAACACACAGAAGCACATTTTACACTTACGTATCAGTTCTTGCTTTGATGCATCTGTCAGCTCAAATGACTCATGCATCACATGTTTGGCTGTGCATTCTTGATTGTATACAAGTCGTGTTATGATTGACTGAACTAGGTAACTCAGTGGTAAACTGCAGTAACATATTCAGAACTCGGCTCTTTTTGAACCGGTTCAGTGAGCCGGCTCACATACGGGATCCAGATGCAAAGATGCAGATCACTAACAAGACCTGTTTTTCCCATCTCTACACGACAGTGAGTTTAACGACAACTTTAGACTGCTTCTGCATGTGTAAAACTGTAATAATATATTTCTTAACAATACTTTCTGCAACACAGCATACATGTTATTGACATTTACAGAGAAATATAATATTTACTATATGTTTTGTTTTTCGCGCATATGGTTACACCGTTTAAGAGTAAAATATTTAACGCAAGCTCGCATAAGAAGTTACTCTTAAAAAACCAAAGTGTACTTTTAACAATGAAACCTGAGTGATATGGAGTAGCTAGGAACAGGCGTGAGGCGTGTAGGTAATTTAAGACCCAAGTGTTGTCCCCATGTAGATAGATATAGGTAGAGTGACTATAGCAAGAGTGTGGCCAATGCATCCGATCGTCGCCATTTTGAGCCACGAGTGTCGGACACTGCGAGTGGGATGTCATCTCGTGTGCACGATGTAACATTGGGCCGCAGGGCTCCGTGCTTGGTCCGCTATTATTCGCTATATTTATTAATGACTTACCTGATCATATTACAATAGGTAAATTAATATTATTCGCAGACTCATCTATTATTATTATAAGTGCAGTGTCAGAATTAGAACTTAAATTCAGGATTGACCAAGTGCTAGTACAATTTTCAAACTGGTGTTGTAAAAATGGTCTGGTACTAAATTGTGAAAAAACAACCTGCATACAATTTCATAAGAGAAAAGTTATGTCTCAAATTAAGATTTCTTTAAACGGTTCACTGATCACTACTGTGACAGATTGCAAGTTTCTGGGCTTATTGCTAGACCAGCAACTATCATTTGAACTTCATATAGACCAGCTTTGCAAGAAGTTAAACAGTGCATATTATATTTTAAAAAATGTCAAGAAAATTTTAACAACCAAACAGTTGCTGAACATATATTATGCAACAGTGTAGTCTCATATTAGCTATGACATTGTATTATGGGGCCGTTCTCGTCATGCCAATAGAGTTTTAATTTTGCAGAAAAGAATTATTAGACTAATTTTTAATTTAGATTTCAGACCGTCGTGTAGAATTTTTTTTATAGATAATAACATTTTAACGGTACCAGGAGTGTACTTATATAAGTTACTGGTAGATGTTAAGAAAAATAGCCATAGATACACAGTGAATTCAGACATTCACAACTATAATACGCGCGAAACCTCGATGCTCTGCATAGATAAGCATCGATGCAACTTTTTCAAATATACTCCACAGTGTTCTGGGGCTATTTTTTTTAACAGGCTACCAGTGACTCTGAGAGTGGAGAGAAATTTTACGATATTTGAGAAACATCTGAAATCGTTTTTAATTTTAAAATGCTTATAAGTATGATGTAAGTGATTTTGTGTAATTTAATACGTATTTATGTATTGACAATTCTCATTTGTATATTCTACAACATGAGAGATGCTAATAAAACTAAACTAAACTAAACTATATAGCGCCTGCGCGGCCACTCTATATAGAAGCAGCCGACAGCTAGATAATACGCGTCATGGTTCTAAAAGGTTCTGAAATTAGATGCAAATGGAGGCTTGCGCAGATACAAGACGGTTGAAAAACTACAAACTCGCGCTATATTATTATTTTTAAATTTTCTTTAATCTAAAGGTCTCATTCCTTGCATAAAGTCGTCCAAAAAATTATTTTTCGTGCTTGTCTATGCAAAACTGTATTAGGCGTCTTGATCAATTAACAATCAAAGAAACAACTTAACAATAGCGTACTGGACTGTACTTTATAGCAAGAAAGCGACAAGTGACACGACAACCAGCGATAACCAATCACCGACGAGCGCACGTTCTGTGCCGGTAACTGGGAGGTGGTAGGAGTCTTCCTTTCCCACAAAACAACCAGGACGGCTCTAAAATATGCATTTGTGACGCTATTGGTGACTAGGTTCAGAACCTATTAGAATCGTGGCGCGTATTATACCCCGCGTTTAAAATGGTTCAATATGGCGCAGCCAATCCGTGTTCCGGTCAGGTCACGTGACCTGTTGGCGACACTCTTACTCTAGTCACTCTAGATATAGGAAGCGTGTGTGGCTACTTATGGAAGCCAACAAGTGTCCTCTTCGGAACTATTACTAAATGCTTATAGCCAATTACACACCCTTATGCCTACAAACACGCACATAAAAAAGTGTCAGAGAAGAACTTATGATGTAACGTGACGTGTCTTTGGATTAAATTGTCGTGGGTTTGATATTCACCTCTGCTCGTGGAAGTTTTGCACTAAGGTTCTTAGTGTTCGACTTTGTCAAGAGTTTATAATTTACAATCTAATATCTCAGTTTTCGAGTCAGTGGCGGATTTACAAATTTGCCGCCGGTAGGCTATTAAATTTTTGCCGCCCCTACTGACCTCTGAAATTCGATATTCTAGTTCGCAATCATATTAATTGCATTTATTATGTTAATGAAATTGCAACTTTATGATTTGTGCTCTATCGTCTTTATGATTGTGAACTAGGGGATCGTTGTATTAGTTTCTAGATAAATTTTACAACTTACGATTTAGTGAAGATAACACGAGAAATATTTTTTGGGTATACTTCCTAGCTAAAAAAAGCTCAATTATGTACTAATTAAAAGGCGGGGTAAGGTATGCCAGGGACCCAAAAACGACTACGCAAATACGTTGTACAAAAAAAATATTTAAGTGTTGAAACATATTACACGTCGAATGAACCTAACATTTAGGTACATGGAGAAAAAAATTATAGTAGTGATTAATAAAAAAAATGAGTAAAAATTACAAAATTTAAATTGTAATATTGAAACGCTATTGGAATATTTTAAATATTCATGATCACAAAAGTATATTTTACAGAGCGTTTAGTAATTTTTCATATAGGCGTTAGAGTATTCAGTACAGTACTAAAATATATAAAATTTTTGTTAAATTCTCGAAACTCGTTTCCTCTAGGTATATAATAGTGTTTTTTTTAGTGTATTTGCCATATGGCAACATACACTATTGGCGTCGGTCGGATGGCGGGACCTAGGGGTCGGACCAAAATTTCTCGACGTTTCATAACCTCCTAAACACTTTGGCACCATTTTTAAAAATGTTTATATATATATGTATATATATATTATATATATATATATATATATATATATATATATATAAACATTTAAAAAAAAAAAAATATGTATATATATATATATATATATATATATTATATATATATATATGTGTACGCGCGATAACTTTCGAAAGAGTTAATTGATTTCAACGAAATTTGGGCCACGTGTTGAATCCCATCACCGCAAGAAGCCTATTTAAAATGGGCCTAATCGGGCTATTTTAAGGGTAGTTTTTAGGGGTTGAAAACTGTTTTTGGGCCCCAAAATACCGAAAAAATTCTCCGAATCGTTTCAAAATTGAAATTTAACCCTTTGGTAGTGATTAAAAAGTGTCCCCACAATTTTAATAAAATCGGCCCGACAGGACCGGATTTACAAATTTTATGAAAACACTAGTTTGCAGATAGTGACTTATTTATTGAAGGATGTATTTAATTCGGTGTAGACGTTAGATTGATAATAATATTACAATTAAGAAAAAAATGTTATTTTAAGGGGTGTATTAAGGGGTAAAATTTTTTATTTTTCCCAAAAACAAACTTAATTTCACATAATAAAAGTATAAAACCACACGGCCCTATACAAGCAAATACACTATATTGTCGGCAGGGTTTTGGCACTGCGACCCGGGTTTTTTTTTTTAGTTCTGTAAGACAAAAATTTTTGGGTCAAATTTGCCGCCCCTAAAATCTGCCGCCCTAGGCTTCAGCCTGCTGGTAAATCCGCCACTGTTTCGAGTGTTTATAATCTACATAATGTTGTATAATGATAGTAATTTTAGAGGCTGAAAATTTATAACAGAACTCTATTTTTAGGTGTGATAGCATTAACTACCATAATTATATTAATGAAAAGAAACAGTAACAATATTAGTATTTTGACTAAGTCTAGAAATGTTATTAGATCGCCTGAAGAAGTTTAAATAATTTAACGAAACGTTGCGTGAAATCCTGATCCTCCATCCTCTAAAACCACAATCATTACAGTCGTCAAGTAGGATCTTATCCACTAAAAAATATTTTCTGCTTAAAATTCCTACCATTCTCATGGATTTTTTCTTCAAATAAAACAGAATGTTAGCGAATTTGCACGTTCTCAGAATGATTTAAAAGTGCGTCTCTAGGACTCAATATTCAAGAAAAAAAATCTCCCGGGAGAAGATCAATGAGGGGCTTCCCCACCTTAAAAATGGTCCGTCGGTCTCATCTATCTCCCCATCCGTCCCCTGGACAGACAAACAAGTAACCGAAAATCTTATCCACTAAAAATATTTTCTGCTTAAAATTCCTACCATTCTCATGGATTTTTTCTTCAAATAAAACAGAATGTTAGCGAATTTGAACGTTCTCAGAATGATTTAAAAGTGCGTCTCTAGGACTCAATATTCAAGGAAAAAAATCTCCCGGGAGAAGATCAATGAGAGGCTTCGCCACCTTAAAAATGGTCCGTCGGTCTCATCTATCTCCCCATCCGTCCCCTGGACAGACAAACAAGTAACCGAAAATCTTATCCACTAAAAAATATTATCTGCTTAAAATTCCTACCATTCTCATGGATTTTTTCTTCAAATAAAACAGAATGTTAGCGAATTTGAACGTTCTCAGAATGATTTAAAAGTGCGTCTCTAGGACTCAATATTCAAGGAAAAAAAACTCCCGGGAGAAGATCAATGAGGGGCTTCCCCACCTTAAAAATGGTCCGTCGGTCTCATCTATCTCCCCATCCGTGCCCTGGACAGACAAACAAGTAACCGAAAATCTTATCCACTAAAAAATATTTTCTGTTTAAAATTCCTACCATTCTCATGGATTTTTTCTTCAAATAAAACAGAATGTTAGCGAATTTGAACGTTCTCAGAATGATTCAAAAGTGCGTCTCTAGGACTCAATATTCAAGGAAAAAAAATCTCCCGGGAGAAGATCAATGAGAGGCTTCGCCACCTTAAAAATGCTCCGTCGGTCTCATCTATCTCCCCATCCGTGCCCTGGACAGACAAACAAGTAACCGAAAATCTTATCCACTAAAAAATATTATCTGCTTAAAATTCCTGCCATTCTCATGGATTTTTTCTTCAAATAAAACAGAATGTTAGCGAATTTGAACGTTCTCAGAATGATTCAAAAGTGCGTCTCTAGGACTCAATATTCAAGGAAAAAAAACTCCCGAGAGAAGATCAATGAGGGGCTTCCCCACCTTAAAAATGGTCCGTCGGTCTCATCTATCTCCCCATCCGTCCCCTGGACAGACAAACAAGTAACCGAAAAGCCTGTAAGAAATCGAAATTCCAGATAATTTTTTTTATGTTGATACATATTGATGATATAAAATTAACACTTGGCAGTTGTTGACTTTTCCGTTCAAGACAATGTTGACGGTGTTGAATATGTGTGTATAAATCTCGAACCCAACGTCAACGAAAGTAAACGGAAATCATGAAATGGCTGTATGCACAGAGCACTAGACTGTGACAGACTGTCAATCTTACGTAACAAACGCCGAGACGTCCTATCACCAAGGCTATCAAGACGGGCTGATTGAGTGTCGACTCAGGAGGGTATTTAGTATTATAGTGTCCCACTAGTCTCTATAATTCAGTGACACAGTGGGATACTTTCCGAAGCCACAATCAACTACTTACAAACTAATTAGAGGCTGAACAAGTTGAACATAGATACAAAATTAATCCATGCTGTTTAGCACATTTATGCTGGATTTCAATTACGACTTTGAGTCTAAAATTTAGTTTTAAGAATATTATTTGTTTTGAACTGAATAGAGATTTGTTTAATAGACATAAAACGTCTATCAATGAATAGTACCTATTTATTCAGGAAGTCAGTCTTGAGCCAGGAGCTAAACTAAACCAACTATAACTAACATCCTATTAATAATATAATAAATAATTTATAATAAATTCAAACCTTAAAGCATTTTACTAAAAACAAAATAGTTTAGTTGAAAATAGTCTTGGAAATAATCAAATGCTTTTGATAATTGAAAGATTGCTATTCGAATGATTTTTATAAACGAATGATTCATTCAAAACGATTCCTTCATCCAGCGTCAGATTGACCATATAGTCGAGGGTGCGTTTGTCAGCCGGGCCCTAGCCTGCGCGGGCCCCCCATGGGCCTAGCTTGCGGGGTTTGCCGCAAGTCAAGCAGTAAGTAGGATAGGGGGGAGGGGCACGCAGGCTAAGTCCCAATTTTTGCGACCTAAATGTAGACTAGATCAAGTAGTTCGTTTATACATTTAGATAGAAATGAAATAGAAAAATATCCAGTCTCGGGCCCCGGGCTTGTGAGGAGCCACTCGGGCCCTTCCGGCCCAGTCCGACCCTGCCTTCAACTGACGTATCATAATAATAGGTGTGTTGATACTCTGCGTGAATGAATGAATGAATGTTTCAGCTCTCGAATTAATTTTACTCTCGGTTTAGATTGTCAGTCTTTCTACATCATAGTACCTACAGACGCAAATAGAATGCGTAAGTAATCGTATTCAGTACTGTGCAAACGTGAGTGAAAACACAATTCTTTCTATCTGTCTAATCATTCGATATGATTGTTATAACGAATGAATTTTCGATTATGAGACTTGAGAGACTCATCTGCATGCAAAATGGCAGGTAAAATACTAAGTAATCATATATTTGATACGGTGAAATGCAATCTGAGAGAGACAATTGCATGCAGTGTTTCAAAGAGTAAAGAAAAAGCGTAGTGTAATAATTTATTACTGATGATTGTATTATCAGTCGTAACTCGTAGGTATAAAAATTATTCGAATGGTTTTGAATAGCCTGTTGAGACAATTTGATCTATTTTAATAATCGAATAGTTCGACAATTTTCACTCGAAATATCCCATTTTTAGTTAAAAACGAGTATTGGTATTAGTTCGAACAATTTAGATGAAAAATAGCTAAATAGACGAAAGAATTTATATATTATTAATTTTTTTGACAAACAATTCTTAGAAGGATTAGAAATTAGAGTTTTTTAGTCTTCTACTTCTAATTTTTTCAAGAGTTCAATGTCAACCTATATCATCGATAAAACGTTCCCTTTTGAACGAAAAAATACGTTCTTAATGCGTAGAAAGTACATAATATTGCGAAACAAAGATTCAAAATGAAATTGAATGAACAAGTACGTCTCTGATTTGATAGAATCTTGAAACAAAAACCAATTGAAGTGAAGATCTGTTGTTCATAGGGAAAAGTATTTGTTCTTTGTCTAGTGAAATAAGTTCGTTTGATGTATGACGAGATATCGAGTCCCACTTCTGCAACCATTGCAGAAACACGACGAATGCAAAAAAATATATACCCTGTCCGAAAATAAATTACGTTCATCGATACAAATGAACTAGTTTTAAGGGCTTCATACCCTGAAAGGGGAAAACAGAACCCTTATTGAATTACTCGTTTGTCCGTATGTGTGTCACAGTTACCTTTCTCTGGACTAAAAGGTATCAGTCTGAAATTTACCATATATAAAACTTACTAATCCTCATACAATCAAATAGCACATGACCTAAAAAACATTTTCCCCACAAATTTATGGTAGGCAAAGTTTGGCTTCAAAAAAAAAATTTTTTTTTTTGTAATTGATCATGTAAGGTACAATTTGAAAGGGCTTTCTTAAATATATCAGAACTGCCCTTTTCATCGTATTTACAAAAACAAAATTTTAAATCACACAGGAATTATTTTTTTAAGAATATTATTTTATTGCATTGATTTTTTGTGTCAAAAATTGTAATACTTGACAATGTTATTACAAAAAGTACGCATGACTTGCTCAACTGTTTGTACCCGTCACGTACACCATATGCACCTGTACTTCCACCATATTTTTATATACGAATACCTAATAATAATTAAATTCAACAAAAATAAATAGAACTTTAGTTATGTTTGAAATTGTAAACTTTTAACGAAATTTTAACGTCCTTAGAGTTTATGGGGTCCTACTTAGACAGATATTTTCATGATTTTTGTTTAAAATAGTTTTGGTCGAACTTTCACTGAGCCAAAAAATCGACACAATTGTTCACGAAGTTTACTACTAAGATAAAGTTTGTTTAATATGTGAACACAGTATATACTTTTCGGTTATTTCCTATTTAAATTTGATTTAAATATGCAAATGTACCGACTTAATGGTGTCGTAACAGGAAAATCGATAATAAGGCGCATAACACATTAAGTAATTATGTATACATAATATTAGAGGTCTTAAAAGGGCAATTGCCGCGCTGTTGGTACACTTGCCTTGTTTGCGTAATTAGGGGAGCATGGGAGCATATAAGGTATTGTCAAGATGTTCATTTTGTTGATATAGTCGGTCCCGTTTAATGCTCAAAGATTGGAACACTATTCTATACACTTTTGTTTTCGATGTGTGACGATAAGAAAATAAGTGTTGGCAATGATTCTATGCTTTATTTGCAATTCAATATACGCATAATATTCTATTTTATTGAATCTTGCACTACTGAATGGCGTAAAGAAGTGACGTTGCAGAATTAAATGCGTCACACCGGGATCGAGCGGTCATTGCACCAGCCTTGCGTGCTGCTGAGGAATGTGTTGATTAAGACCTTTCTTTTGATCCACAACACGGCAAATTAAAAAAAAATTCCTCTAGACTCTAGAGGGCGCCATATCGAATTTAGTGTGACGTCACATAGCCTGCAACCAGTGGAAGATCAAGACACTTCTAACGACACCTCATTTGTCAAATTATGATAGGTAGTTTTGAAGATATGCGGGAACATAATAATAATAATAATGTGTTTAACGTCCGTTTCTCGACTTTATGTCACAACAGACGCCATTCGCACCATTATTATTTTTTCATCTACCACCCGTTATCTTCTACATTTTTTACAACTTCAACTTATGTAATAGCAATGGGCGAATGAAGGAATTATAGGAAATTAGGATAAGGTAGGTAATGTTTGAACTAGGAATTTGATAGATAATCGGCCATGGCCACAAATAAGAAACCATCTCGATATTTATCTTGAATTAATTGAGGGAAACCAAAACCTCAATTAAGATGGCCGGTACAGGAATTACCGTTTCTCGGCGAGAGGCAGTAGGAAAAAGTCCCAGCCACATCTGCCCCCGCCGGGATTCGAACCCGGTACCTCCCGAATGCGAGTCTAGTGCTCTCACCACTACTCATATGCGTAGCGATTAAAATCATTAAAACCCTTCTTGTGGCCGTAGTCGAGTAAAAAGATAGAAAACGTCTCCGAGAGAGGACATGGTTTATAGTAGTATACATGTTCGGAACTATTCGAATCTGGCACACAGCGTTATGACCTAATTAGAACGGATTGGCTATAGATTTGGCATCTGCAATATTCTAATCACGCTTCGAGTATATCCACAGCTGCTTGTAAGCAATAAGGTGGTTTAGTTAGCGAGTTTGTGTCGATAATTCAGTTTGTTTACTATCTAATTACCAACCGAGCTGTTTGTAATACGATACGGTAAGAGGAGTTCTTCGCATTATGCCACCATTTCGATTCTTCGGTGTACACACGTCTTTACACCGGATCGTTTGATGATAAAGGAAACAAATGAAATGAGGCCATCGACTGTTTTTAAGTGAGACATTTACGTTCTATCCGTGATAAGACTGTTGAACTGAAAAATCAACTTTAATTGTGTGCAGAAAACGTTTAAAGTTTTGAAACGCTTTAAAAAAATTAATTGTTTCGTATACAATTTATTTTATATTAAATTATCTTTGTTTACATTTAGTAGTGTAAGTTTTGTCATAGTTTAGTCTAAATACTTAGTTTTGTAAGCTAACTAGGCCTGCACATATTTCTTCTATAAGTCTCTGTAGGAATTTTATGTAAAATTTCCCTTTCACATAAAATTTGTACCCCTACACCTGGTCAATAAAATTTATTACTATTATTATTTATCTAAGAACAAAGAACAACTGACCGTTATTATTAGAATCCGATCAAAGTTTCGACCACGTTCGACCGAGAATTGAACCTTCGACCTTGACCGAAATCAGGCTATTTGTTTTGCCGAAGCTGGAAGTTTAATTTACTGAAACGACTGACTCTTATTTTAATAAAGAAAAGAAAAATACTGTATATCAATTGCAACTTCTAGATTACAAGGTCATTAGATACACAGGTTACCATTCACCTTGTTGGGAAACCGTTGAACCCTGCAATATCAACTGACAGTCTACAGGATTTCGTATATAGTAGTATTGATCCAGTAGAATGTCAGGGCCTTATGTTTAAGGCCCTGAAGATAATAAATTTTTCGAAACGTTGGCCACTAGCGCAACATTGGTAAAGCTTATTTCTTGATTCTCAACCAAACTTTCCTTCACTGTGAGTCTGCTGGATGATGTCATCCTCCCACTACTATCCAACGGAACGAGGAACCTGAAGTAGTTTGTATATCTAATTGCGTAAAGGGTCACACCTAAAGATTAAAGATTAAAATAGAATGGGGATCCTGAAAGGATTTTTGTGCTTCCCCTTTTACTGGATCTAGTCATCAAATAATCTGGATCTTCTTATGAGCTCCAGAAGATTTGCTACTAGATTGTCCTGTGGAACTATTCCATCCTCATCAATGTAACCAAAGATGGTTGTTCTCCTGTAAGTTAAAGCCTCACATTCGAACACGATATGGGTGGCTGTTTCATCCTCCATTTCGCAAAGTCTACATAGTGTTGATTCCTGATGTATCCCCATCACATGTAGATGTTTTCTCAAGAAAGCATGACCGGTTAAAAGCCCAATCACCTTTCTGAGTATCGGTCTGCTGAGTCTAATTAAGTCCTAAGTTAACTTTGAGGAAGGACCTGCAAGCATTTTCTTCCCATGTTTGTTACCTAAAGCCAGGTCCCAATCTGAGAGATGCTGCTCACAGGTCCATCTCCTGACAGTTTGCTGGACATTTCTATAAGAAATGCCACAGACTGGTTCAGGTCTAATGAATTTCTCAGAAGCTCCTTGTCTAGCAAGGGTATCTGCACTTTCAATGTAAAGTTAAAAAACCCGGGTCGCAGTGCCAAAACCCTGCCGACAATATAGTGTATTTGCTAATATAGGCAGTGTGGCTTTATTATGCAAACAAAATGGCTGGTTTTCACTTCATATTCAGTATATTTTTAATATTTTTGACAGTTCGATTGTGAACCAATTTTCACTTCTATTAGTTTGTTTATGAAAATTACTATTCACGTCTGCTGTTGTTTTGCATATACAGTATGTCTGATTTCAACAGATTAAGTTTACGTGTTTTTCTTCGACTTAAGTTTCAGACAAAAAGCTGCCTTTGGTCGGATTCAAGTTAATTAGTGTTTCCGATTAGAATTTTTTAAGGCTCTTTATTACCTTTCTAAACCACGTTTCTTTATTTCAGTTTAGTACCAGCTTGACATCACCATGCCTGTGTGGAAACAATTACTGGCACCACCAAATCCAGAAGATATTCCGGACATGTGTCCGCTAGCCAGATTCATGATGGAGGCTATCCTTGAAGAACACGACGTGCCACCACCACGAGTTTTTACAGTCGACAACATAAGTAGGTATTTTTTATCTATTTATTGTTAGCCTGAACCCGTCTGTCATTAGTTTCGTCACTGGCCGATAGAGGCACTGATGCGAATATTTAATAATATGTCTGTTTGGACAGTTTACCGACTAATCTCGAAAACTACTGAACTGATTTGAATGCGGTTTTTACTATTCAATAATAATAATAATTCTGTATTCGAAATAAATAAATTCCATTACAGGGGTGCGATACAAAATACGTTATAAAGTGTTTTTTTTTCTTTTTTTTTCATAAGTTATTCCCATAGGTGAAATGCCCGCAACTTTAGTGCATTAGTGACATAAAGAAACATATTTTTGACAGTTTCTGGGGCACTAGTCAGTAGAAATCTTTGTAAAGAATTCGAATTATTTTTTTACTATTCAATAGTTTATTTCTTAAGGAAGGTTTAAGGTAGTTGTCGTGGTACAATATTGTCAAAAAGTTATAGATTATACGCGCCACAAAAGTGTACTAGCTTGTAGCTAAGTGGTCCATAATTTGTACGCAAGACTGTACCCGTGGAAACGTAACCAATACAGTATTCATACGCATGTATACTTTTCTATAAATTGTTGAACTTTAAACCGTTATTTATAAATAATTAGACGGTCAAAAAAAATGTCTTATTTTTTTTTAAACTCATAACAAATGCATTCAAAGACTGTCCGTTTTTGGAAAGTTTCTGACAGTTAGTTCTTTTTTTATAAATAAGAAACTGGTTCAGAGCTACAGAGATCGTATACAATCAATGTTAATTATCCAATTTTTAATTGAATTTATCTCGGATTATATACGGTCGATCGACTTCAAATTTTTAGGGTAATTGTATTATCATGTCCTTAATAAGTATACAAAAATTAAGAATTTTATGACGGTGTGCCTTAACCAAGCCAACTACCTTAAGTCTGTAATAATTGTCCGATCCGGCTTCGCCCGGGTGCAAATCAAACTGATGTCAAAAGCGGTGTGAAATATAAGTACGTTATAATAATAATAAAACATCGCGAACAGTAAATTATTAATTTGAGCGGAAGAGAAGAGCGAGTGAGAAACGCATTAATTGATTATAAATTGCTACCCAGACGAAATTGGACTGAACATATAATAAGTAGGTATCTATAAATAATGAAAACAATGTTTCTTGCTTCGAGCTCTATAAAAAAAATAGGTTGTAGAATTTCTGCTTGCCTTTTATTTATTCTGCTCTTAAATTGATTGTGCAAATATCCTTCTCTATTCTTTGTGAAAATATCCATCGGAAAATAAACAACAGATATCGACGCTGCTAATTTGTTTGTAGTCCGAACCATCATCGACCAAGATCACAGTCGTCGTCTTGCTTTCTCTACCGTCGTCGTTGATAATCAGGCATCATCTTCTCCCCCTCGTTCGCCTTATCAACAAACGGAAGATATAAAAGAGTACGTGTTAAAATTTATACATTTTACAGTGGCGTCACTTTTGAAAAATAAATTATAATGAGCCTCACCCCCATAAGCTCACATAAAAAGTTTAACTTCTCTAATTTTTAATATTATAATTACGGCGAAATTATTACACATTTTAAAGGAGCACTTTAATGTTTATGTCATGTGAAAATTCTCATATTCATACCATAGTTTTATTTGCATACTATAATCTACAGAAAAACATTTTTAATATGAATTTTCTGTAGTATATCAACATCATAACCTCACATTATGTGACGTTTCAGCCAGACCCGTAACCAGAATTTTTTCGGGAGGGGGGGGGGGCTGCGATCCTTTTGCTAAAACTACCTCTCTTTGCGTTTAAGTTAAGAGGTATGAAGCTGCGGTCCAATACTAGTTACTATTAATATTATTATATTGTATACAGGTATACTAAAATATTAAAAAATACACTAAAAGCAATTCTAGAGTTTATATCTTCTGCTTTTCGGTTTGCTCCTAATAAAAATTCCTTGCATTTGAGTACGAAAACAAAATGATCCATTGAAAATGTTTTTTAAAAAGGTTGCACGTCTGGAAAGTTCAATTCTAACTAGTGTGAAGCCAAGAAATTTCGAGGGGGGGGGGCGGGCTGCAGCCCCTCTGGTTACGGGCCTGGTTTCAGCATATACTTGTATTTAAAAAATGTTTAATCCGAAAATTGTTCTGATATCTGAAAATAGAGAATATGATATTTAATATTTTCCTTTCTGAATTTACCTACATGAAATATATGAGTTCCTACCGTTTAAATTACAGAAATTATTTTATACTTAAATTGTTCGTAATTTTTAATGTTAGATTCAAGCCGTTCATCCTTGTCTTACTATTTTGCGAATCAAAATGCAACACACTAGAAACTTCTGACCTTGTCAGTTTCATGTACCTAATTTAGGGGCCAAACTAACGTCCCCTTTATTTGTTTATTCTACTTCACCTCGATTTCTTACATTTTTCAAACAGATACGTCGCTAAAGAAGTTGAGCTTCAAAAAAATCCCCAACGCTACGACCCATTAGTAATTTCTAAAAATATCTGAGTTATCCTTCATATCACGCCTAAAGAAGTAAAACTTTTCAGCATAGTGACACAATTTACGTCGGTAAGTTAGAAATTTTACAACTGTGTGGCCATCTATTGACCAAAAGCTTCAACAGTTACCTTATAAAATTTCTAACTTGCCAATATGTCGATACTCCTTTGTATAAACTGAAAACTTTTTCCGTGAGAGATAGTTACTTCCGTTAGAAAAGTTACCCCTCATATTGCGCCTAAAGAAGTTTTAAATCAATAATACTTAGTTTTGACAATTTAGAAAATTTTTTCATAAAGCGCATACGTAATATATTTCTCTTTAAGAGATATCGAAAAAATGCTCTATTTTTCTTTACTGAAATACTGCCTCATTTAGACGCGTCAGTGCCATGTAAATCAATAATCAACTGTCTAGTCCAGTGATGCGAAAACTGTTTCAACGGCGGAGTTTTTTTTTTTTTTTTTTTGTTTATTTTTCGGCATATTGCCGGATTTAAATAAGGGAACTTTGAGTCCAGACCCACAGGCACCCACGATCTAATGCAAAATTCAATTTCTTAAAAAAATTATTTAATAATAAAAATATAAATGTACAGTGATCGGTCATTGAATGAATGTTCAGTAAACATTTACTATCGTTTTTTCACTTAAAAATTTTAAAAATATGCAAATTAGTTATACTTATTCTTCATTGAAAAATGAATAGTTTCTCACGTTCATCTCTTTACATGGGAGCCCCCACAGCTTTTGCACCCATGAACCTGGAATTATCAAATCTGGCACTATGGTCATAATTCAAATTTAATCTCACATAAATTCTATCAAATTCTATCAAAATTCTACTCATGGAAAATGTACGATATTATAATCATAAAATAGTTTTATACCAAATAAAACAATAAAATATGAATTTTCTGGGTGAGTGTAGTTTAGTTTGCGCCTCCGTCTCCTTTTGAGGTAGGACCCCCAGTTTGCGCATCTCTGATCTAATCAGCCTGTAATGGAACGGTGTCATTACGTTTTATATTGATATATTAGAGACGGTACTGACATACTGGATCTTTGTAGGTCATTATTTGTTTGGGGAAGCGATCGTATTATCGAAAACGAACCTGTCGTTATCAACCAAACATTGACATATCATTCGGGAAATTACGGAGAAAACCGATCGCATAATTTACAATTTCCCATTGATGAAACTCCACTGGATTGCACAACGAATCAAAAAAGAATTGTGGATCGGTTTGACATTATTATTCCCGAAACTTTGGAATTTTCTGATGGTTCGAAAAACACTGTCAATTGTGACTACCTAGACGACACACGTGGTCGACTTCAGTTTAAAGAAAATGAAAAATCAAAACCCGAGAAATTTGAAACTAACAATTATGATGCTTTAAATGAAATATGTTCTAGGTTTGAAACTAAGGCGAGAGAGTTTCAGTCAGTTGATGAGAAAGACAATACACAAATGGATTTTTTTATACCCAATTCGTATTTTGGTAATCAGTTCGTAAATAGGATGAACAAAAATCCTTACATAACGGAAGATGTTCCACAAGCAAAAGAGAGAGATATTATTAAAAAAGTTAATGCCTTAAAATCGTTGCCATACATAGATGATTTGTTTTTAAATCGAAATAATACAGCTCAGAATCACGAATTGATTGATCTTTCCAAAAATATAAATGATCGTATTTTATTTAATAATCGAAACTTAAACAATGTGACAGAAGCTCAACAGCTGGAAGAAGAATTAGATAATAAAGTAATTGAAAACGTGTCAGCTAATAAATTTCCAAAAAGTGGCAATTCATTTTTAATTCCAGTTCAGGATCATGACGAATTTCTTTCCAAAAGACATGATGATTTGAACTTAAACACAACAGAAGCCGTTCGGCATTCGAAGGATACATTTAATAATAAAGTTGCAGAGGACTTCTCGGATAAAAAGTCGGTAGGGAATGATAATTTATGTTTGAATCAGCATTATCCTATTCAAAATCAGGATCCATCTACAAAGATTATAGACCCGCCATTAGTTAATCCAAACGTAAATACATATTGGAATAAGCATTTTCCTCAAAATGAAAGTGTCGAAGGTGCAAACGACTTTGTATCGAATACACCAAATATCAAGTTTGTTTTGCGCAAGAAGAAAATGCCTGGCAATAAAGACGACTTTACAAAAATAATTCTGACTTCTAAGAATTTGGATAAATCAGAGAGTCAAATATTAAACCAAAATGATAATCCAACATCAAGTAAATTTCCTGACGATTGGATAGATTCGAGTTTATTTTATGATGATGAAACTCTGTTAAAACAAGATAATTTGAAACTTAGCGAAAATGTAGTTTATGAAAATTTTAATTTCAGCGAACCAAGCTTAAAACAAACTGGTAAAAATCCGCCAAAATGTACCAACAATTTAAAACGGCCGCTAAGAAAATTAAAGCGCGAAGGTTATGTTCTTGAAATTTCAAAAGAAAAACCGACCCATCAGCCAAAACTACTTCAATCAAAAATAACGGATTTGTTACCAGTTAAGAAAAGTGTTAATGTTTTCAAATCAGAAGTTGTAGGTATTGAATCTGATTTTCAAAAAAATACACGCTTGATTCAGAATGATTTGAACGTTATTGATCCAATAAATTGTTCAGTGCGAAAAGACAAGGTATCTACTGATAATATGTTAAACAGAATTGTCAGTAATGTGCAAAATAAACTTCAAAAATTCAAATTCAATCATGATGAGGCAAAGTTTGACAAAAATAAAAAATATGATAACACTGGCGAAGAAGTTAAGAATTCGAACGCAGTTCAAAATAAAAAAGAATCTACTGACGATTGTCGTCCAGAAAAAGAACATTTCTTTGAAGAAAAAATAAGTAACGTAAGTTCAAGACAGCTGAGTGTTGAAGAAAAACTCAGTGAAAATTCAAAAGAAAAGACATCAGATGACAACACAAATGCGACTTTACATGTCATTAGTGCCAATAAAGAAGAAAAGGTGGTGGAAAAGACATTTCAAGGACAGAAATTTACCAAAATTTGGCAGCAAAACAAGTCATTTGACCGAAAGCCGATAATTACAATGTCAAGAACTGCTCGTCTGCAAACCGATGAAGAAATGTTGAAAAGAAAATTTGACGAAGAAATGAAAAATAAAAATACAGTAATCAAAATTAAAAGAGCGAAATTTCTGACACCAGTTCGAAGAACAATTGAAAAGAAAGATTAAAATTTGAAAAAATAAACTTTCTTTATTAGTAATATTTTAAGTTAATGGTAGTTTATATAATTCAAATCCACAAACAAACCTACTTTCAACGACAGTTTCAGCTTCCATACTGTTGCCGAAATGAACATGGGCACATAACAAGCGTAACGTGGATGGCAGCAGGTACATAACGACCTAAGTTATTATTGGTTTTCACTATGGACTATAGCAAGAACCAAATCTACGTATTCCTATCTAAGTTGAGTGATTTAAATAAGGAATAATTTCAAGTAAATCTCTGATGTTTAAATATTATAACGATCAATTTCTCCTTCTGTAGTAAAATCGTCTTTAGTGAAGTTATTTCGCAAACTATTGCCCCAGTATTTACACTAAAAAATGATTCCCTTCTGATAGTATACAACCACTTATTTTACAGTTCTGGATCGTTTGAAAATACTTTTTTTTTTTTTTTTTTTATTACTTATATGATTTGAAAATTGGTAAGCACAGCACATCGGTGTTGTCAATGCTTTACTATTTGAAATAAAGTTATTTTGCACACGCTGCTAATAACTATTCACAAAGTGAGGTCGTTATATAGCTGGCGCCCCCAGCGGTAAAGTTTGGCAGTGTCCATCGCCATTGTAACAAGGCTAATATATAAGTAAAATGTATATGCCACTGCCTAGACTCGAACCCAACACTCAGTTTCGCGCTGATTGAGTTATCAGTTACTCTATGATCAATAATCATGGAAACTTTGTTGTCTGCAAACTTAAACCACAAGAATAAATAAATAACCAAAAGCCTAACGCTCTGTTACGCGCTTTCTCGTAACCTTGATGCTCGATTAACATGACATTTCTATCCCGAAACAGTCAGTGCTGTACCGTCTCGAGTGTAGGAAAGTTTTCATCGAATTGTTTCTTACGCGGCGGGTTTAATAACACATTTTATCTACTTATCTTATTTTATTTTAAAATTGTGTAAAACGTTTTTTTTTTTAAGCGAAACCGTGAATTAATTAGGTACGCCTGTGGAAAAGCCATAAAATTATATTTTTTACTTGGAACCAAGGTCACGAATCCGTCGGTGGCCACATAAAAGGAACCGTCTCCGGGTTATGCTTCTGGTTATTTACTTATTCTTGTGGGTAAACTTTCGCTGAAAGTAAGATTCTTTTATGAATTCAGATTATACTTAATTTTTGATTATTAAAAACTACATTTGTTGTTATCTACAAGCTTAATCATGTATGTTTTTTTAATATTTATTTATTTAAGGTTGGCAATGTCCATATTTTAATAAAAAATAGATTAACGTGTTTAATTACTAAATAGAAATATTAAAAATCAACTGTTCTAAATTTATTTGTAAAAATTGTTTTAACTGTTTGTGATTTTAACCTTAAACAATGCTACAAGATTTCAAAATTGTTTTTATTTTTGTGAAAATGTATTTATTTAAAGTGTCAGTTCCACAATACAGTACTTCAAAATTCAAATAATAAAATACTTACACAAATAGTAATATTTTATGTTAGTGTAATTTTAATAAAAAAATCGCACAAAATACTGCGAGATATTTTTACTGACTGCGAAATTAATCCATAAAAGACCGCGCACATCTCTCAAGTACGGCCAGCACAGCACGATTCATGAAAGTATAACCAATGTTATTTAACGGACCAGTTGCCAGCACCGTCATCTGCAATTTCTATCTAGCCGTGCTAGATCGATCTAGTGTGCTGGTGATGTATCGTTTTCTCTAAATTAATTTGCATTGATAAAACTACTTGAAAAACTACTGAATGTCTACCGCACACTACGAAACCTGCACTAAAATTTTCTGGTTTGTGCTGGTCTAGTGGGCGATATCGTGCAGGTTGCAGGTTTGTGCTGTGCTGGTCGTGCAAGTTTATGCTTGTGCGCGGTCTTTTATGGTACAAGTAAGAAAATATATTAATTAAGGTTATTTAGTGGACTGTCAATTGATATTACGTTCGGTTAATAAAAATATGAACGATTTTCCAACTGACGTATTCATGAACGAGGTCACCTCTGTATCTAATAACTTTGATTAATTAATTCCGGTAAATGTGTTTGTATTGACCTGTGAAATCTAGAATATTTCGATTAGTGATTATTTGACATTATTCAATTATTTAACTGGATTTATTCAATATAACATTTTGCGACCTTGTGAAGGTCATAACATTAAAACAGAACCTTTTATTTTATTGAATGGCATTGACTTACAGTTTCGCTATTAGAAATACATAATTTTTAAATATTTAAAATTCACATCGACTCAAATTTTTCTTTTTTTACTTTCTGAGTTGGCAGTGCGTGACATCGGTAACCGACATTTACGTTTACAGAAAGTGCGGGAGTGTCTCAAAGTTTTCGGCCGAGCCTTAATTCTGATGAAACATCGTGGAAACATAAATGAGTTGGTATTAACCGAGTTTTATATATCTATCTGTTTTTTTCATGACGAAACTATCGCCAAATGTCGTCTTCAAGTCGGCAATCGCGCGAAAAAGTGTTAAAATAAAATTTGAATGAACAAATCGAAGGTCCGTTTTTCCAATACCAGTCCAGTGAAAGTGTTATTTAAAAAATTTGTCGCGAATTTGAACTCGTATTTAATAAAAATAATTCAATAAAACTATCAGCTAGTGCAGTGTTTGATATTATACTACAGTCAGTAATAATTGTTCGTTTGCAAGACTAAACCAAGGTGGTACAGAGATTTTATATCAAGTATGTATTTTGAATATCTTTATATCTTTCCTTGTTTAGTTTTCCTTTAATTATGATAATTCGAAGTAATTTGTTGTAATTTTTAGGTTAATGTTGTTTTGGTATTTGTTGCAGATGTTAAGAAACCTTCGAAGTCTACTGCAGAATTTGGGTGAGTGAAATGCTCAATATTTTTAACATTTTACAGTAAATTGAAGTCAACTAAAACCCTTCGTATTTATTGCGATATCCTGGAAAAAGCTGGCTCTTTTGGGAATTTAGAATTGTTAGAAACTGAAGTGCCAGATAAAGTGATTGATAAAAATATCAAATATAAATTTTAATATGAATGATTCTTTCACTGTTTAAAAGCCCGCTTTCTTAAAATAAATAGAAATATTAAACAATATTTTTACATATATTATAAATTTATTAAATAAATTGCTACAAATATTATACAAAGTAGAAATTGCATTTTTACATATTATATAGACTAACACAATACAAAAACATTTCCTTATAATAAGTCAAACCATAGGCGTTTCGTAGTAAGTAATCTACGAAAAAAATTTAATAGTGCTTGAAAAAAAAACAGGAAATAATAATCACTTATTTCGGAAACAATCGAATATTTTCCGTATTAAATATTATCGCTTCAAAAAAAATACAAATTCCCATTTTCCAACCTTTAAATTACAATTAAGCAATAGGTGGTAGTTTATTTTACCGAAGTTTTTCAGACGAGGTGGTCAAAACGATTTTTTTAATTCAACACTCTATATCCTATCTATTCCACTTCTGCATCATTGAGATTGCATTCTTTCCATTAAAATGAATAGAGTGAATCATGATAACTTTAAAAATAGAAAAGTACATAGACTATTAAAACCCTTCCCATTTTCGTAGTCAGGTAAATAATCATACACTGTTAGGGTTCTCGTCACGTTAAACATAAAACATAACTAAGTGTACCTCAAGATTACTAGAAACTAAGGTTGGGCGTTAGCATTGTTGAGGCTTTAACTAAGCGAGACGCGGGAGAGGACGGGGGAAGTAGGCTTGTGGAGTCTTTTTCCAAACAGTTGGGATAAACATACTTGCATAACCAAGCCAAGGGGTTCGGAGACGTAAGCAATCAAGTTCAACTACTCACACTCTTACGCCCAACCTTCTAGTATCTTAGTAATCTTGTGTGTACCTAACTTACTAGATTGTAAATTAAAGATCCGATCTTGGGCAGTATCGTTAAAAGCGAGTAGAATAAATGCATACTCTGGTAAAGTCACGATTCGACAAAACCCGAATCTAGACACAGACAAGATATAGACATCGAACATCTACTTTTTGTTTCGACTATATTTTTTTTTTAATTTTAGCAATGAAATCTATCGTCATATGCAAAAAGTTAGAAAAATAACCCACAAACTTTAGCAACTAATTCCTTAGACAAAATTACGAAATGAAAAAATTTCATGGCAATTTGCAAGTTACTCCATTTAGTCCAGCTGGTTTCATTAACCAAAAAGTGATGAAGCGACAAATTTTGAGAACTTGAGTTACTTGTAACCAAGAAATTGCCGAACGCCAATTATTAATGACACAACACACTTATTAAATAGATATTTTCTGATTCAGGTCTTGTTGTAATTTTGATTTCAGACCATACAATTGAATGTAAATAATTGAATAAATAATTAACATTTAATTGTATGATCTTGTCACCTGAACACAAATCAAGTCTTATAAAATAGTCAATACCATTTTACTTCAGTAATGGTCAGATTTTCAACGTTGATCAATTAAGTTCTCTTACTTTACTAATTTTAATCTTTTTATCTCTTAGTCATTTTTTGGTTAAAATGGTCCCATTTTATTATCTAGACATGTCTTCGAATAACTTTAAATTATTGGTGCTCGATAACCGAGGCTATAAGCGTCTTTAAATGAATTTTTTCATTATATTATCTAAGAATTCTTTCGATAAAATTTGTTGGTTCTTGTTTTAAGGAATTGGATGATCCAAATCCCTAAAATCTTACATATCATACGCGTATATGCAAAAAACACGTTTTATCATTTTGAATTAAAAAAAAAAAAAACAGTTTTATAATACTCAAATTTCAAATGTAGTTATCGATGCTGGTCCACATATAGATAACTGACAAGTAATGCAAGAAATATCGACACGATATTTTTATTTGCACATACGCACATAAAATTTTTTATACTCATTATTTACATTGAAGATACTACAGGTAAAAAGGACAATCGAAAAAAAAAGACTAAACATGATTATTTAATAATTTAATAATCGACGTTCATTAAACATTGATAAAAACAACACAACATCGTATTTTAGTTTTCATAATAATAATGCAACCACATTAAGCAAATAAAAAACAAATGAACTCGTAAAAGAATTGAACTTCGAATACAGTCAACTCGAAGAATGAGATGAATGAATTCTAGATAACTTTTTCACGTGTTAATTTGTTCTTCTTGGTACATTAGTTAAATTATGTCCAACTACAGTTGAAAGAGAACGTTTATAATAATGCTGTTGAGTGCATAGAGAACTGTCTTGCGTTCTCAGCACGTCTTGGTACAATTTACAAATGTATTTGTTCAATGATAATAATAAATACACTTTAATATATAATTCAGCCTTAAAAAAGATTATAAATATTTGCAAAAATGACTTGTGTAAAAATCAACTATAAAGGCCATTAAATTTCGGCAGTTTTATTTGTATGACTGATTTCTTTTTGGAACTGGTAAAAAAGGCATACAGTAATTTGCAGTGATGATTATTATTATCTGGTGTCTTAGTTTATATATGGAACTACAAAACACTAATTTTCATTTGTTTTTGTTTCTATCAGTACTGTCATTTTTTTGTCTGCATATTTTAGCGCAAGCGCACTAACAGTCGCTTCATTCTTTATAGAACACTGCAAAGAATGTTTTTATTATTCTTTTGTACCTACCGGAATTTTAGTGAATTCACGACAGCAAATATTTGGGTTCAAATTTATTAAAACAGTCAACAAACAAAAATCGTTGTTTTAAGTTATTGACAGTTGTAATAAATTTAATTTTAAGAATTTTAACCGTGAATCCGTGATATTTTATCAGTGCTGTAGCTAGACTCACTGCAACAAATCCCCAGTTTTGCAGCGTGGGACACGAAAAGTAGGGAAAATGTACGATTGTGCCTCTTCCTATTTCTCAAATGAAATTTTCATCTCCAGAATTCGTCACAAATGGCACTGTGTTCTAGGAATGTTACAGAGCTCAGAAAATGAAACCAACAATTTAAATCTGATTCCAATGTAATCCATTAAAAAACTCTGATTCGAGCCTGAATTAGGACATTCTTGACCAGAGGTGTAGCTAGTCCTAAAAAGGCCGTGATTCAAAATTTGTTGGAAGCCCCTTTTTGTCGGACTGCGGCGAAGGTAAAGTTTTTTACAGAATAATTAAAAACACTCGCATTAACAAAATAAGTAAACATGTAAAGATTAGTTATTTATCAATCTTTAGCTATTTTTCGCTATCTTTAGCTATTTGATGATCGCTCACCCACCTAATTTTCTAAACAAATAACGGGACTTTCCCTGGCTGCAGACATTATTTCAAATGACGTTTGCCGTCGGGGGAAGTCCCGTCTCGCAAATGATTAACTTTTACAAGTTGTCATAGGCTAAAAACTTTCATTATTTTAATCATTTATTACGAGTTTGAAGTTGTGGATAACAGTTTACGAATTTTTGCTTGCGCATGTCGGCCCCCTGTAACATATCATTGATATGACTGATAGTGCGGTAGCCCCTGTTCGTAATATTTCTGCTGTGTTCGATTGTGAGAAGGTTAGAGTGAGTTACTTAAACAAACTTTATTTTCCTCGATAAACTTACAGTTAATTAACGAATTGGTACAGTTTTATTATTAAAGGTAATTTTTTATTTTATAAAATAATATTGCAAACAATAAGGGTACATAATATTTCGTTCATTATTAAATAACAGTGTGCACGTCTACTACTAATGTAAAAAATAAATAAAGTGCAGATAAATAAATATTTATTAATTTTACAATAAAAATAAATAAATAGAGTTATATAAATATATTATTGTTTCAAAGTTTGTAGAAACTATTGTCAACAAATTTCAATAATTATGGTATTGTTAATCGTGTCACCAGATGGCAGCATCTGTCTTTTTATAACCTACATTGTGTAATGAACGAGTGTAGGTGCTGCCTCTGACGTTATTTTATTAAAATTACAGTTAAAAATTTCAGTTGTAGTGCGTTCACTAGTAGTAAGACATGTGTCTTTTAACAAATCACTAAATATTATTTTAAAAAAAGCTCTTATTTCTTAATTCTAATATAAATATTATTATAGTTATTATAATAGTGGTATAAAGAGCTTAACTACCTATAAAAACAAGTTGTAAGTCGATCTCCCTTCTATTTTACAAAATTAAGACATGTTTAAAAGAAAAAAAATCAACCAAAAAGGAAGAATTACAACTCTCTCACTAATTCAAACAAGAATGTCTTTTTTTTCTTGATGAAAAATTTTAAGTACAAAATTACAAAAATGTTTGTAGAAAAAAGAAAAAATCAGTCAAAATAATTTCTTGATGAAGAAGTCTTTAATATAAAATTTGACATAAAAAAAAATATGTGTAGCAGAATAAATAAATCTGCTTAAATAATCAGCGATAGACACTATCGACTAAGGCTAGGCGCGCATAAATGATAAATCACTCGACCGATCAAACTATTGGATAGTAACGACAAAATCAGACGATTACTCTCCAATAATTCGATCAGCTGGTTGCTGTTATTATTCATGCGCACCTAGCCTAATCGATTGATTAATTGTCCAACGTTTAAAATTGGAATGCTATGAGCATTTTTTTTAAAGAGTAAATACATACAGTTATTGATAATAATAATAATATAATTTTGAAATAAATTACAGTTTGGACGCATACTATTTAAATGTACAATACTAAATCCACGTAATATTTACCTTAATATGTATCGAGTATTGTGAAATAATTTCAACTTATGAAAACAAAAAATTACGCAGAGTCAGTATTCAATTTCTTATCGTACCTTTTAAATATAACCTTTAAATAACCATAGAGATACAATAAATGACTGCTTGATATTTTTAGTTCTTAATACTCCCATTGTGTGGCGCTCTCAATATTGGAATCTCCAAGCCGGAACATGCCATTTTTGCTGGCGGCTAAATACTGACCGCTTACTGATTTGATACAGATCCGAGTTGGCTCGCGCAATTCCAAGTAGAAACCTTCGGGCGTGTCGGAGTCTGCGGTGACTCCTTCACCATCTACGTGCCAATACTTACCGTTTTGTCCTGCAAATATTTTTTTAAAAATGTTAGGTTACTGTACATTATGGTCAGCTGTTCACCGTTCGCCATCTTGGCAAGTAAACTTAAAATGAGGTTATATATGATTGTCTTCCAATTTGATAAAACCAGTCAGGGTAAATTCTTAGGCGGTCTGATTGCACGGGCACAAAGTTTATTAAAGAAGTCAAGAAAATTAAAATAAGCGTTTATCAAAGCGCTGGAAAATGTCGCGCTAGTTTGGCTATGCTTTAATAACCAAAACACAAAGACTCAGTTAAATGTAATCAGGTGCCTAGGTAACGTCGGTAAATCGCAAATTCTAAAAGGTGGACTGGATTAATACGGATTAAACTGTACTGATTATATTATGATAATATTGTACCTTTGAAGAAGACGACGCCTTTATCACTTCTTTCCACTTGAATTGTTTCATAAGTAGCTTTGTTGCATTCCAATTTCGGACTGCTTGCAGATTTGTAGCCAACAAAACCTTGTTCGCATTTCAGTACTAAAATCGGCCGATTGATCAAATAGAAGAAATATTTGCAATTTTCTTCGGCAGCCTCGGCAGTGGCATACAAATGACCGGATCGTTTTGTCATCACGTATTTTCCATTGTTGGCCCGGAAACAGACAGATCCATCGCCTTGCCAAATCAGGTCAAACAGAGCATTCGATGATCTGTCAATAATATATTTTTGTCGTTAGAATAGAACGCTTTAAAACTATTGTAGCTAAAATGCAGCCCTTCGCGAATTAGAAAAACACCTCTATTTTTTTATGAACGAAAAACGAAAGAATTAGAATATCTTTTAAAAAAGACGCGTAACCCTCACACACATAAGCTCACGGACGAAGTGAAATTTCTTTAGAGTTATGAATTCGTTTCTTTGATGCGTTATCCATTTTGCGTTGTTAAGGTGTCTCTTATATCCGCAAAGCATTTTCACTTTAAAAAATGCCAGTTATGAATTCACGTCTGGGTTTTATGACAGTTTTTATTTTTTTTAAGTGACGTGACATTATTCCTCCTGTCTGTTAAGGCTCCTAACCGTCCCCCAAAATTCGACAGTAGTTCCCAAGTTCTATGGTAAACGTATTAATAAGATTTTTAATGTATTATACTGACCGTTTATCACCAGCGGCTTGGATCCCGCCACCGGTTTCGAGTGTCCAGTAGCGATCTTGCATTGTGCGAATGTACCAGCGTTTGGTGCTCCAGTCGAATTCCAATTGGAACGTTTCGTGGTCGGATATTTCATCTTGGTTGGCAGTCACATCCACACCTGAAACAACCGAAAAAATCATATAATTTATAAAATAAACATTTTTGCGCATTTCCGTAAATAATAGCTGCTTTTCATACCCGTGAAATCAAGGCTTTTTTACCATTCCAACTCCACAAGTGGAGAAAGGTACTACTTTAGGTCGAAATTCATATTTCAAAATTTGACAATATTTTTTCGTTTTGAAGTTCCCTGAATCCAAAAAATAAATTTTTGGTAATAGTCTGTCTGTGAACACGATACAGGTCGAACGGATGAGCGGATGAAAACCAAATTTCGGAAGGGATGTTTGATATGCAAAAATGAAGGGCTCTATTGTTTTTGGGGAAAATCGGCGAATGTGTACAAAAGATATATGCTCCAACGTTTTATTTAGTCCAAAAACCAAACAAGTTTACAGAGGCCATTTTTTAAGTAAGTACTTAGGTGCCCAAATGGTCACGTAGTGATCTGCCGTGGCCACGTGACACAATAAAAATTTCATCCATTTCCGAGATATTTATATATGTATAAAAATTGCTCGTTTAAATATATAATATTCTAAATACAGAAGTTACATTAGCCGTAAATATATCAGTAAATGTATTTAGGTTGCCTGCATTCAGGAAATTATAACGAAATCGACGATGTTCTCGTTATGGCGCCGAAAGTTCCTTTTATACCATAAAAAAAAGTTTCGGTAGAACGTTATCTGTCAGTCTATCGGCTAATCTTTCATAGTTTATTTGCGTAGAAATACTTAACAATCACGTCTACTTATTTTATTTTCAAATTCATATAGCTATTTGTAAAATAAAAATATTGTAAGACATTCGTGGAAGGTTAAAATATGACGGCAATAAATTTTAACACGCTGGTAGCTATTTTTAACAGATTTATGGAAAATGCAGTTCTTAAAACAAAACAATAAATATTGTATAGTCATGTACATTTCTGATTACTCATAATTGTAAGTATAGGGATGTATTATATTCAAAACGACTAAACAAAAATTGTCATTAGCTCCAAAAAGGCCTAAAATATATTGTTTTGTTTCATTTTTAGGGTTCCGTACCTCAAAAAGAAAAAAAGTAACCCTTATAGGATCACTTTGTTGTCCGTCTGTCTGTCAAAACCCTTTTTCTCAAAAACGCGTGGAGGTATCAAATTAAAATTAATATTTTTTGCAATTCCTTGGAGCTGTGAAAAAATCAAACTTTTAAGTCAAAGGACGTTTATGCCGTATATTCTGACACTCACAAAGGAATCAAAATCATGAAATTTGGCAAGAAGCAATAGCCCAAGTAAACGGACAAATCCGAAAACCGTAAATTTGCAGTCACATCACAAAAAAATTTTTTTTTTCTATATGAACTAACGACATCGGATGAAATCTTTTGAAAGCTATTAGTTCAGGCATTTCTGCGCCTTAGTGTTTATTACTATGGCCACTATAACAACAAATAATATAAGTTAAAAAATATTGTTCGATTAGACGAATCCCTTCGTGTGCCAGCTTTTAATTATTATTATTATTAATTATTGGACACACCGCTAGAGGGAGTGTGCTTTATTATATCTTCATGCGCCTGAGCTGAGTTTCGCTCGTAGCCATTTTTAGATTGATTCGAGTCCATAATAAGTCCTAAAATTGTAATTGAACCCCGCGAAGACCGCTGCAGTTCGGTTTATACATACATCCGTGCTGTGCATGTCGCAATTCTTAACGAATCGTCTTGATTTATTTTTTATTCGTTTTGTTTACAATCAAAACAGAACCCTAATGAAATTCATTGAAACATGTTCAATATTTAAATTACTATAATACAAAAGTTTGTCGTAAAAAAGTTATTTTTATCATATTTGGCGGAGTGTGCAACGATTGATGATTTTATTCCGAAAAAAAAAGAATGTGTCGCGATTTTTTTCTGACTTAAGTTGTACAGCTACAACAAAAAAATACGCATCTAATAATTATTATTCTGGGAAAATGAGTCATTATGTTCGGTTGGATAGTCAAATTCATTATTATTGCGAAAAAAAAGACAACCCTCAACAGCTGCAACGTTTTTCGTGTTAGTCATTTTAAATATGTAAAGCGCCGGAGGGGTCATCGATCTACTGGCACAAATTTCCGATGAATAAGCAAACTAACGAACAGTTTTTTACGCGCTCCAAATTGGTCATTTTTTAATAGAATACAGTCAAAGCCCTCTAAGTGCACGCTCTCTAAATGCACACGCTCTCTTACTGCACACGAACTCGCCCTCTAAGTGCACGTTCCCCAGCCCCCACTTCGAATAATCTGCGACCAATCACGTGCGACCGTAAGCGCGCTATTTTCAAACTTTCCATTTCCATCATATTCATAGAGTTTTAGAGATATTGTTTATAGCATCTGGTTGAATAAAGATAGCTATAGGAGTTAGAAGAGTGGGGATGAAAAAGATCGTAGGGGAAGTGTGCACTTAAAGGATGGGCTCGGTTCCGAGCTGTGCACTTAGAGGGCTTTGACTGTAGTATTAAAATGTTTAAAATGGCCACTGGCCAGGGGGGTGGGTTATGAGTACAGATTGGAATATTATTTCGAAAAAAATATAATTTGTCATTTATTTCTAAAGGTCATAAAAACAATTTTTGGACGACCCTCTATAAAATAGCTGCTTTTTATGCCTGTATAACAATAAAATTACCCATTTCGTACTAGTGCGTAAAGTAAAATAAATGTTGTCGTACTGCCATTCCCATAGTAAAAGTAGAAAAATCCAACACAGCCTACAAATTGGAAGTGAATTTGCATGTCAAAAATCTTGAAAGTTATATGAAAATTAGTTATTAACAACATATAGCAACAAATAGTATATGTGTACCGCGCGTGACGATATGACTCATGTGGCTGTCTTTAATATAATGTCACATTCGTTATAATATATTATCATCACGCACTAACATAACATAACCTCAACATAACTTAACCTCAATTTATTCTTAGCTTTTAACAAATCGCTGTTTTTGCTCATTGATCATTCCCATTTAGTACTACTCGTCAAGAAATACACTTTTAAATAAAAAAATCAGATCGGTTCAGTGGTTCTCGAGTTTGAAGGTAGCATTGATACTTGTTCTTTTATTTATATATTTATTAGTATTTATGGATGTGACAATTTCATTAAATGAAATTAACTGCATTTCAATAAATTTTATTGAAATGCAGTTAATTGAAAAAGTGAAGCTTTCTACACTAAAATAAAATGTCTTTGCCATTGTTTTGGTATCTTTATAGTTTTCAGACACAAAAACGTAATGCAACGACATAAATATATCACAGAACATTCACCGGTGGAATTTTTAAAACAAACATGTCGGCATTTGAAAAGACAAACAATTATAGTGTTTTTGGTTTTGTCTTGTTGTCGAACTGTTTATGTTGCGTCTATTTGACTAGTTTTCTTTAGCCTTTTTTTTGTACACAATAAGCGCTCCGCTTTTCGCAGACTCTCGCGTATCCACCTTGTAATTACCTGGATTCAAAACTAACTTTTCTAATTCTTAACGTTTTACCTTTTCAACTTTACAAGTATGGTACCTACTAATTTAGGTCAAAAATCACTTTTCACAGTTTCCCTACGTTAGGTCTCCGAAATGTGTTTGGAAAGTTTGGTCATCTGCCATCACGTTACCGATCGAACGATTGAGCGGATCGAAATCAAATTTTGGTCTGATCTAAGATCTTTAACATGTAAATAGGAAATAAAATGTAGAAAATCGGCGCATGTGCAAAAGAGATATGTGCTATTTTGTGTTTTTCTATTACAAAGTAAATATTTTGCATTGCTTTTCATTATTATTGTACTTATTTTTGCAAGAAAATTTTGTAAAACGATGTTTTCTCTTTTTTTTTTGAAAATAAAAAAATCAGAGAATGTATCAGAACTATGACTAGATAAGTAAAGTTTCAAATCAAGCGAATATGTAGAAATGTGCCAAAATTTGATGGCAAAATTTGACCGTTAACTAATTGAAAAATTAATAAAAAATTGTAAAAAAACTCGTATCACTAAATCGTTGTTCCGTCCGGATGGTCTACATATTAACCGTTTATCTCGTAGAGTTCAAATAAACGAAGGTTAACTGTACTGGTAATACAGCTGTGTACAACAGGCAAGGTTAGTAGATTACAGAGGTTGCCTCGCTCCGTTGGATAGTATTGGGAGGATGACGTCTACCGACGGACCTGTTAATTGGGGCAACGGCTGTTGTTTATAAACTTTAACGACAGTTTTTAACAAATGTCAAAGAAATCAAAAGACACTATTGATATTATTGGAAATAAATTTAATTTTTAAGACAAGGAATTTACGTAGACTAGTTAAATATAAATGTAAGTTTTGATATTGCCATTATACGCGAGATGGCACGACGTAACCTCTGTAATCTGCTAACCTTGAATAGAATGTACCTTATCGGTTTTACGTTTCCAGTGTACACAACATAGATACTACCTACACGTAGTACAAAATGCGGGGGTGGATACAGGTGTCTCAAAACTCAACACAGCGGAAGTTATGTTTTAGAAAATCTTTTTTGCACGTAACTTTATAAACTAGCTGATTTGCATAGAATTTTCAAAATTTTTGACAGTTCAATAATCTAAAAACACCCGGTATAATATAAAACACCCGATATAATCTAAAAACACCCGGTATAATATAAAAACACTAAGAATAATATAAAATACCCGATATAATCTAAATACACCCGGTATAATCTAAAAACACCCGGTATAATATAAAACACCCGATATAATCTAAAAACAACCGGTATAATATAAAACACCCGATATAATCTAAAAACACCCATTATAATCTAAAAACACCCGGTATCACCGTATACCAGTATACATTATACGTCTTACGATTTTTCGTGACACATTTGTCTTACGGTTTTTCGTGACATGTTACATTTTTTCTCGGCTAGGTCCCCTCGTCAACCCGCGATAAGGAACTTCGTTCCAATAATATGCGTTGTTCAAAATTGTTAAATTTTAATAGACAGCCGGACCGATCCTATTACTCCTGTCACTAAAGAAACTAACATTGTGATCAAACTGTATGTGTTGTGTATATTTATATCGCTATAAAAGACCTTGAACTTGTCAAGTTGGCGCGGCAGCAGAAGTCACCGTGTTTATTGTACACAGACAACTGCCACAACCAGACAAAAAAAAACGGATTGCGTCAACTCAAGACAGAAGACTATTTCAGATTATGCTTTTGGTTTGAAAATTGCAGTCTACGTTTTCATTTATTCCTTATTTTTTTATGTAGTTCTTGGAATTTCCTGTCGGTGATTCGGATTTCGTGGTAATAAATCTTAAATACGAAAATGATCATAAACGTTGGTCACTAGTGAAACATCGGTAAAGCTTCTCTTTAAATTGTTCCTCAACCAAACTTTTCCGTCAACGTCTGAGATTAAGTTTTTACTTATTCATATGGGGTTAGTAAAGTCGAAGTTTTAGTGGATACTATATAATACGAACCGTGTTCATTCAGGGGTGTTCCGCCCCGTCGTTTCTTCCCGCGCCGCAACGCGCGACTCCAGACCGATCAATATGGGGACGTATTCACGTGAATATAAATCCCTAACCTCTACTGCCGAAATAATTCTCTCTGGTGGCACTGATCTCAAAATTAGACATCTTCGGAAAAAAAATATATATTGATCGTGTAGCTTACACTACACACTACAGAAGTGAAACTTACACGAAACAGTTATTCTAATTAGTGGTAGTCGGATGATCCGGAAAACACTGATCCTAGTTAACTATCTGAAACCCAAGTTTCTAAGTGTTCAAAGCTATACAGTACTTATGCCGTCGACGGCCAAATTGTATGAATGCCGTCCGGTAAACAGTGATTTTAGTCGGCTATCTGGAACGTAAGTTTGTAAGTGAGCAAAATATGTAATTGAAGAGTCGGAATATCTAACGGGCTAAGTGCCATTTTCTGATAAAATGAGAAAGGTATCAAGTGTCATGGAAAATAATGTGAAACGGGTATGCGCCCAAAAAAATTTGGCACCTGGCCTCTTTGATATTTCAACGTTTAAATTGTGCCGACGACTATAGGAAGGCCGTTCAGCAAACAGTGATATATGTTGTTAACACTGGACACTACAGAAGTGTAATGTAAAATTTAAGTTAGACCAATCTCAAGGTCAACACATAATGTAAAATTTACGAACATTGATGCATCCTTTTTTGGCTGAACAGAGATCGATAGTAACACGTATGGCTCACTTTCTAAGAAATTTAACATTACATAAGTTAAAGGGAGATAGAAATTTAAGAGTGCTGTTAATTCTAACGTTGATCATACGGAATAGCCCTATAAAATGTCAAGTTTCAAAGTAAATATGACGAAAATTACAGTTCAGTGTACTATACGGGAATCAAGGGCGTGTTTCCATAAGCACCTGTATAACTATGTATATTGGGGGAAACGAACCCCAGTGCAGACACGTGTATAATACAAACGTTTTGGGGATGAAAGCTCTATATATGTATATACCTATTACTGTATTTTATACTGGCGGTTGAAAAAGAAACGGTCGCCAGATGAAAATATAATTAGTATTCTACAAGCAGCGCTGGAAAAGAGACTGCTTTACACTTCAGATGCCAAATATATAAAATCTAGAGCACAAGGATAAATAAATAACCAGAAGGATAACTCTCTATTATGCGCTTTACTCATTCGTGTGACCTTGGTGTTACATTGGCTTTAGATTTTGAGTTGTTTTAAAATATTTTACATAATCGTCGTAGTGTAATATTGTAAAACTAGAGCCACTATCGACTTCAAATTTTAAATGTTGACCTTCTAGTCAGAAATACTCGTAGAGTGGTCTCAACTCAAAATCTAAAGCCAATGTAACACTTGGTAGTCGGTTAATCTGAGATTCTATTCTGAAACGGACAGTGCTGTACCGTCTCAAATGTTGGAAGGTTTACAGCGAATTGTTTCACTTTAAAATCACTAAGGTAGTAAAACATATCTTTCTAAACAAAACCGTAAATATATATAAAAAAATATGATATTAACATACTACGGCACGGGTTCCCTAAACTTTTTCAGTTCGCGGCGCACTTACAGGCTTAGTATTTTCTCTCGGCGTCCTAGCTAGTCGAAATAGGGTAAAATGATACTACATGAAGCTGAGTTTTTATATTTATATTGACACACAAAAATACATTTATTACTTAAAAAAAATTGTTTATTTTGTAGCCGCAAATACCTAACTTTAATTTCTGGAGAATGGTAAACAGGAGGGTCTCACGGCACCCCTCTTTACTCACTGCGGCGCACCAGGGCGCCACGGCGTATAATTTGGGAACCACTGTACTACGGGATTTTTTTGTTATAAACTGATTACTGAAATGTACAAATTAAAATACTTTGTTAATATGGATTCAAATTTGAGACACTAGAATACACGACCCAGTAGTACTTAATGTGCCATAAAACATAAAACTGCATTTTATGAAAAATGCCATACATACATCGGGTACAAAATCTACGAAAGGCTGCCTGAAATGATTAAAAAAGAATGGAATTTGAAGAAGAATTTCCAAAAAGAATTAAAGCAATATTTTCTAAAACATGTGCCTTATGCACTATTTGGTGTCATTAAATGATTGACGTTTTGTATCAAACTTTTTGGCTATGCGAATAAATATGTATTAATATTATGAAAAAAGGAATAACATTTCATCTTTTACTTAGAACCAAAGTCACGAATCCATCGACACCACCTTCGAATTATGCTTCTGATTATTTATTAGTGTATTTGCCATATGGCAACATACACTATTGGCGTCGGTCGGATGGCGGGACCTAGGGGTCGGAACAAAATTTCTCGACGTTTCATAACCTTCTATAAGCACTTTGGCACCATTTTTGGAAAAATTATATATATATGTATATATATATATATATTTATATATATATATATATATATATATATATATATATATATATATATATATATATATATATATATATATATATATATATATATACGTGCGGGCTATAACTTTCGAAAGAGTTAATTGATTTTAACGAAATTTGGCACACATGTTGGAATCCATCACCGCACGAAGCCTATTTAAAATGGGCCCAATCGGATCATTTTAAGGGTGGTTTTTAGGGATTGAAAAAAGTTTTTGGGCCCAAAAATACCGAAAAAATTCGCAGAATCGTTTCAAAATTGAAATTTACTCTTTTAGTAGCAATTAAAATGTGCTCCCGAAATTTGAAAAAAATCGGCCCGCCAGGGCCGGATTTACAAATTTTATGAAAACACTAGTTTGCAGATAGTGAGTTATTTACTGAAAGGTGTATTTAATTTGGTGTAGATGTTCGATGATAGTAATCTTGCAATTAAGAAAAAAACTGTTAATTTAAGGGGTGTATTAAGGGGTAAATTTTTTTATTTTTACCAAAAAACTTAAGTTCATGTAATAAAACCAGACTGCCTGTATAAGCAAATACACTATATTGTCGGCAGGGTTTGGGCACTGCGACCCGGGTTTTTTATTCTTGCTCCTAGAGTCTTAGGGCTTTTTTAAAATCAACGCCTTTACTGCCGGAATAAGAACCCTTAGTTTTCCCTATTTTTAGACAACAGCGAATGCAATTAGATTAGTTTTCTTTCTCTCCATCCTCCATGGATCAACTTATATTTATAGTAGATACAGAGGTACACAACGCAATGCAGAATGTTGTAATACAATGTACATTGTAATAAAACGGAGTGACATTTAGTCTCGGCTGCCTTCCATCCGCCATGGCTGACACAATTATATTTAAATGTCGCTTTGGTTGATCTTTCAATGAGCTGGGCTAGTTAGTTCATCTTGCGTAAAATTACCAAACTTCGTTTACTAAAGAGGTGTGAATAATTGTTCACTAAAAAATGAGGACGTTTCTTAAATATATCATTAGATTTTACAAAGTTATTTAAAACTAACGGTAACCCGCGGCTTCGCCCACAATTGAAATGAAACAAATTTTTATAACCTACTCGGCAGCTCAAACAGTAGTGGAGCCTTGAACTGTGCCATTATTTATTAGTATTTATATTGAATGTAAACTTCCATATTTAAATCGGATTTTGTGTACAATTTCATAATGTTGTTTATTTTTTTTGCGAGGAACCTTAATTCTTTTTCTAAATTAAAATTAGCTTAAGTTACTCCTTATAGCATCAGCTATCTGCCAGTGAAAGTCCCGTCAAAATCGGAGATAATCCGGAACAGACAGAAAAAAAATTTAAACATTATTTTTTGATATAAGTACCGAATAGAATAAAATTTATTTCGACCCTATAATATTACGTAACTGAGCACTAACAGTGCGAAGTACTCGCAAGGGTATGGATTAGAAATACTAAAACGTAGTTTTGTTTGCAAAAAAAATTGGCATATCTTAAATTAATTCACAGAATTCACCGTTATTCTTGATTTCAAACAGAGTTTAATATAAATTTGCTTGTTCTTAGAATGAAACCATGTAGTCTGTTCATTTCAATGTATCCCTTAAAAATAAGTTACTGTGAGGCAAAGCGGTGGCATATGTGTTTTGTTTTCATTGCACTTGAGAGTTGAGAATATGTGTGCTCACTTATACAAAAAAGAAACAACAACGAAGGTCAGACAACGCTGTTATGTGCGTTGGATTAGTTGTATGACACACGCTTTTGTTTCAGGGATGTTTTCTGTAAACTATTATTAGACGCTGTTACATTGTATGAAACAAGAAAACGGTAAGATCAAAAAATTATGAGTTTTACTAACACAAGGCAACAGGGTTTAAACCACGAAGACCTCCACACTAAAAGGGCTTTCACAAATTTTTATATGTTCGCCAAGTTATTTCTTTAATGAAAACGAAAATGTCTCTGGTGTACCAGGAACTTATGTAAAAAAACTGTTAAATTTTATTTGTTTAAGTCTAAATTGTATTCTCTGTCGTTTGGTATTAACGGCTAAAAAACTAGGTTTTTCGTCCATTATACCTGACGCCAAAGAATTTTGCATAAAAGAATAACTGAAAGTTTTAAGCTTAATTTTTTGTTGAATTTATGTTGAAAGTACATTAAAAAACTTACTATTTTTTTAATAATTCTTAATTTACCGGGTGGTGAACCAAATGGTACTCTATAGTTACCTGTATGGATTCTAAACAGTTATTTTTCACTAGTATACTTTTAGCATTAAAATATAATTGATAAAGTGTTTCATTGAAATCGGTTCACTAATTTTTTTTCTAGTAATAAAATTTTATTTTTCTATGTTAAATTATTAAGTAATAGCCCAAGAATCAATGAACTTATTACGACAAATTAATTGATAAATGCTAAAACGTCGTAAATGCTATTTCTATCTTCCCTAATGAAAATGTATCAAAGATCTGCCAGGCCGCAAGTCGATAATTTCGCACCAAAAGCTGTTTAAATTTTATATATTCCTATTTCACGACTACAAATGACAAACTAACGATAGTCATCACTTGCGTGGCAGATCTTTGAAACTTTCATCAGTGAAGGTAGAAGTAGTAGAAATAACTTCACTGGCTTTTGCACTGTTACTACCTAAATATTTTATAAATTATATTGAGATCTAAAATTTTATGATGATAAAATCTGAACTTCACCAAAGAGGTCTGTTTAATCTTAATATCTCAGTTTTAATAATAAAATTAAATCATTAGGTACATAACCTCTAAACTATGAGTTGAATACATAATACTAATCAATTATCATTTGTTTTATATAAATATCTGAATTCTGAATCGTAAAAAGGTCATTTAAACAATTGCCACAATCTTCTAAACGTGTACACATAATAAATTGTTATCACAGACCAATGTTTCCACAAGCCAGGAAATATCATCGACCCCAACATCCGAGACTCTGATAAACTTTACTTGCACTTTGCTGTGTAAATTATAAATACGACAGTTTATCACTATTTTTAGTCTGTATTAATTGTTGTTCTTTCTAGAAACCTAACGACTAGATTATAGACGATCGTCAACTTTTTAAATTGTTTCAGTGACGAGTGACATTAGCGCACATTTTAAAAAATTAGATGGGTTACAGGTCTGGTTGTACCGCAGTGTTTTCTTTCTACTAAACGAAGTTTTTTTACAATCTTTAAAAAAAAATGCAAAAAAATCTTGGATTTTTTTTCTAAATACGTAGTCCTACGAAAAACACTGCCGCCGGGGGCACCTGACTTTTTGGAAATCCTGGTTCTTTGTTATTACGTCACTATATACTCAAGACTTATTTTAAGTTTATTATTTATTAGTAAATACATGTACGCTATAGCTACGTACAAACTAAATTCATTTTTAACAGTAATAATAGCTATCGTCTGCTATAATTGTTAAGAAACATTCATTGTTGTAATGCTATATTAGAAAAATTTATTTTTCAAACGATGGCGTGTTTGAAAAATAAATTTTATTAAAATGATGAATTGTGTGCACCGTAGAGTAATTGATAACTCATTCCACCGCGAAAGTGGAAAGATTCGGGTTTAAGTCCCGACGGTGACGTGTTTGAAAAATACATTTTTCTAATATAGCATTACAACAATGAATGTTTCTTAACAATTATAGCAGACGATAGCTATTATTACTGTTAAAAATTTATTATTTATTGTAGATTATAGACGCCCGATAACTAAGGTCGTTAAAACGACAGCAAAAAACATTCACAAGTGAAGATGGAATTTGAACCCTCTACAATCTGATATCAAAAATCACCACGTTACGGTGACTGTTTACCAGCTGTTCCATGACTCCCTTTTTCACCCACATAGCTCTATCTTGCGATCAGTCAGATGTGTGTGTGTGCCCGTTTCGGAAATGTCTCATTTCTATGAAAATCTTATTCAATGTTTGATGTTAATGCTTCAAAACTAAACTAGAATATGTGCCATTCTTCCTATATGACATTTAGCCAAGTTTTTGCAGTCTATTTGATCTAAATGAACGGTTTAAAATCGGATAAAAACGAGAAAATTTTACAGATTTGTACACAAAAAAATTAATATTTTAAAGATTGTTACGATCCTGACTAATTAAATAGATGAAAAATTGTCTGAGGACTGAGGATGAATTTTTTTAAGTGATTAAAATAAATAAAAAACCCGAATCGCAGTGCCAAAACCCTGCCGACAATATAGTGTATTTGCTTGTATAGGGTCGTGTGGTTTTATACTTTTATTATGTGAAATTAAGTTTGTTTTTGGGCAAAATAAAAAATTTAACCCCTTAATACACCCCTTAAAATAACATTTTTTTTCTTAATTGTAATATTATTATCAATCTAACGTCTACACCGAATTAAATACACCTTTCAATAAATAAGTCACTATCTGCAAATTGGTGTTTTCAAAAAAATTGTAAGTCCGGTCCTGTCGGGCCGATTTTATTAAAATTTTGGGGACACTTTTTAATTACTACCAGAGGGTTAAATTTCAATTTTGAAACGATTCGGAGAATTTTTTCGGTATTTTGGGGCCCAAAAACATAGCCCGATTAGGCCCATTTTAAATAGGCTTCTTGCGGTGATGGATTTCAACACGTGGGCCAAATTTCGTTGAAATCAATTAACTTTTTCGAAAGTTATTGCCCGCACACACATATATATATATATATATATATATATATATATATATATATATATAAACATTTTTAAAAATGGTGCCAAAGTGTTTAGGAGGTTATGAAACGTCGAGAAATTTTGGTCCGACCCCTAGGTCCCGCCATCCGACCGACGCCAATAGTGTATGTTGCCATATGGCAAATACACTAATAAAAATTTAGTATTGACTTAAAAAAATTGATCATAAGTCCTCAGACAATTTTTCATCTAAAAAAATCAATTTGAAAAAAATTATTAGTAAACCAAATTTGTCAGTATTTTTGACACAAGTCTGTAGAGAAAAAACTTCAAAACGGTAATTTGCCTTCCCCTAATTCGAACTCTCGTGACGTGCTGTAAAGAAACATTAACGAATATGACGCTCTTTCATACCATTTTTAGGGCAAAAATATACGTTTTTTGTCACTGTCAAGCAGCAAACCAAATTTAATAAAGCTTGATGTTTAATCATAGTTAGTAAAAACAATAATAAAATGAACTTTGCGAATACAGTTCGAATTTTCCGAGAGCATATTTTACAATCCGAGGGATACATATTCGAGTTTACTGTACGAAATATAAATAACATTTCATGGCTTCTTGTGTTGGTTTTTTTTTATTAAGTTAGGAAGACACCGACTTCCTTCCAGTCGGTATAATTAAATACGCTTCGCAAAAATTGTTTTGAAATGTCAAAGTTGATTCATTAATAACTCTCAATGCAAATATAAACCGTTTTTTGTGGATATTAAAACCGTTATCATGTGCATAACGTCACTTCATTTGTTTCACTACACTTGATCTTCTTTTTTTTGCCATCTGCAAATTTCCCTTGAGAACTGTCATTTCTTAAACCGACTCAGAATGTTTTTTAAGACCACCAACAGCTAACGGTATATTGCCCTGGCACTGTTGTATTTTAAAATAATATTTAAAAGCAATGATTGTTAAAAACATTCCTTGTTACAATGCTAAGTATATATTAGAAAAAAAATATTTCTATTTTTGAACAACTGTCACCGTCGGGACTCAAACCCGAATCTTCCCACTTTCGCGGCGGAATGAGTTTTCAGTTAATTAATTATTATTGATCCGTCAGAAGGTACACTAATTGCAACTGTACATCTTTAGGCGGTAGGTACAATTGCAACACCTATATGTGTGGTAAAGTTTCTAACATTTTTTTTTCTGCATAAGCAAGTAGTAGCTAATATTAGCTACTACTTGCTTATGTAGAAAAACCTCTCTACTTCAAAATATCTCGTCGCTATTTTGCAAAAAATATACTTATAATTCAACAAGCCAAAGCTGTTTTATTCTTTTGTATTACAATGAAAACGGCAATTAAATTTGACAAATTTTGTTAATAAAGGTATCAAAAGATAGATAACAGGAAGAAGAAAAGTTATGGGATTAAAAAGTGTAAACGTCTTGACATAAGGTCGTTGAGTGGAGCGTCGGACAACGAACTTTTCGTTCAATTAAAACGCGTTTGTAGCAAATAGACTTCAATAATAAATAAACCATTGAAATCGCATTTATTTATAGAATGACCTTAGAAATCTAATTTACAGAATTCAACTTTCAAATCGGTGTATTTTTGCAGAAGTTATCGTATACGAAATAAAAGACCTTAAGGGCAGAGAGACACGTAATCGTAATGCTGAAAATCACATTTCTTTACATTTTGAGGTTAGGACAAGATAAATACACTTTTTGGTGACATAAAATTTTCGATCAGAATCTTACCTTATCTCGGAAACGATTTTATGAACTCACCACTACAAAAAATAAGTAACTAACCCGAAGCATAACTAGAAACCGGTGCCTTTTATGTGGATACCGACGGATTCGTGACCTTCGTTCCATGAAAAAAAATTAATTTTATTGCTTTTCCACAGACGTACGTAATTATAGTATATTTACGGTTTTGTTTAAAAAAATGTGTTACTATCATAGCAAGCCCAATTTTAATGAAATAAAACCTGGGATAAAGTTTCCAGATAAAATGTCTTATTAAACCTGATGCGTAAGAAACAATTCGCTGCAAACTTTCGAACACTCGACATTGTACAGCGCTGGCCGTTTCAGGATAACCGAATACCGAGGTTACGGGAAGGAATAAAGTGAGTAATAGGGAGTTGCAACCCTAGTTATTTATTTATTCTTGTGTCATCAGTCATCGCCATACTTCCACATCCTTATAACTACTTCATTTGTTTGTGTATAACGTTGCCGTTTTGTTTTCGCTATCTTCGACGTAAGGAACATCGATATTTTACAGTTGGGTGCATGGAGAACTGATAGAAAGGAGACTGGTCTCGGCAGACCGCAATGCGAAGCGAGTGGCCCGAAAAGCGATGACTGTACGAGTTCGTAAAAAATTTACACGCGGCGCTGTAACAAGTCCCAGAGGCTCGTCCATTGTTGCCTTCTTCTGAATGAAACGAATCCACGGCAACGTGTTGTGTCTATTTGAGTCACCATTAATAATTAGTATCGTGCATTGTCGACCACAACATTGTTTTGTTTTGAGTCTTATTAGTTACGTTTTTTAGAAACTAACAAATTCAATTTTAAATCTGGTAGTGATCAGATGTATTTAAACTTGTCTAGATTAAATCAAATTTTATTGTTTTATTGACTTGTTATTTTTATAAAGACTAATGGTAAACCAAAATAGCCATTTACAGTAATGGTTAATGTCAATTAACCTGATCAATTATTGTTTTAATTCATTTTATAATCCATTTTTTTCTATTATTTCTATTGAAAGAAATCAATATTCAAATTGCCAATAATTACACAGACTTTACTTGGGATCTTATAGTCTCAGCGCCTCTACCGCTAAAACGCTTATTTTCTTCACATTTTAGGCATCGGCGAATGCTAGGAGATTAGTCCCCTTTCTCTCTATTCTTCATGATTGGGTGTTTGAAGTCACATCTCTCAATAAATAACCAACAGTTTTATAACAATGTTTATCTAAAATTTGCATAACGAGTAACTTAGAAGGTCGATGCACAATCTGTTAACGTCTTGAAGTACGCAAACGTAGCTACATCATTCTGTTTCCTCGATGAAGATACTTTCACCGTTGTAGCGTTAATTGAGTGTAATTCATTTAGCAATGTCACTTGTCGTCGTGTATATTAACCGGACTTGATTTCAAAAACCTGCGACGAAATTTGATATCTTCGCGATGACCAACAAATTATCGTTTGAATTTCTGACCAATGACCCGTCTTATAAAAAGCACTCACCGGTGCGATCAGGGCCGGATTTATCCATAAGCAAAATAAGCAGTTGCTTAACGTCTCAGCTCAGTTGGGGTCTCCGATTTATCGAAGCCTTGCGAATTTTGTAACTAAATTCAATATAACTTTTTAATTTGATCAGGCAAACTACGCCATTTGTCTTTAACCAGTTTGCATTTGTGAAATCTAGAAGGAAAACTTCGAAGATTTATTTTGTTCTTAAATAATAAGAATCTTCTGTTAATTATCTCCAAAAATATTTTATGTAAAATTATAAAAATGAATCCGGTGCTGGGTGCAAAGTTAATTTTTTTCATCGAAGTTTAAATCCATTTTTAATAATTTTAAAGTTTAATGGGAATTATGGACAAATTTGATGTGTTAAACTTTTTAATTTATTGCCAACGTTTCAACAGTCTTTGCTGTCTTCTTAATTTTTTTATTATTCGATATGCGAATTTTAAAATAAAAAAATTGGTGAAAACTATACCAAATATTTTTGCAGTTCTTACATATTCGATTTCTTCTTGTGTAATGTAACAGCTTCAGCTTTAAAATACGAATTTCCTGTAGAGTTTGAATGGTAAAAAACAACATTAATCTCAAGTGCACAAAGCACACGATGGTGTGGGATTTGCGTTCTAATATTTCACCTTGAATAAAAGGATCAGTTTACACTTGTTGACACCGCATCTTATAAGTGACCTCCGTAATTTTAAAAGATTATTATTAGTGTATTTGCCATATGGCAACATACACTATTGGCGTCGGTCGGATGGCGGGACCTAGGGGTCGGACCAAAATTTCTCGACGTTTCATAACCTCCTAAACACTTTGGCACCATTTTTGAAAATGTTTATATATATGTATATATATATATATATATATATTTATATATATACGTATATATATATATATATATGTATATATATATATATATATATATTTATATATATACGTATATATATATATATATATTTATATATATACGTATATATATATATATATATATATATATATATATATATATATATATATATATATATATATATATGTGTGTGCGGGCAATAACTTTCGAAAGAGTTAATTGATTTTAACGAAATTTGGCCCGCGTGTTGAAATCCATCACCGCAAGAAGCCTATTTAATATGAGCGTAATCGGGCCATTTTAAGGGTAGTTTTTAGGGGTTGAAAAATGTTTTTGGACCCCAAAATACCGAAAAAATTCTCAGAATCATTTCAAAATTGGCATTTAACCCTTTAGTAGTAATTAAAAAGTGTCCCTAAAATTTTAATAAAATCGGCCCGACAGGACCGGACTTACAAATTTTATGAAAACACTAGTTTGCAGATAGTGAATTATTTACTGAAAGTTGTATATAATTTGGTATAGAGGTTCGATTGATAATATTAATGGAATTAAAAAAAAAATGTTATTTTAAGGGGTGTATTAAGGAGTAAATTTTTTTATTTTGCCCAAAAACCAACTTAAGTTCGCATAATAAAGCCACACTGCCTGTATTAGCAAATACACTATATTATTGTCGGCAGGGTTTTGGCACTGCGACCCGGGTTTTTTTCTTTTATTTTGTTAATCCTGTTGATTTTTTGTTACTCAGTAACGGAAAACAGTTTTTTTAACAGTTTCATATCCAACACTAGTGTTCCGCGGAAAACCAACAAATGTTCCGTGAAATATTATGAAAATTTATTATAAAAGCTTCTTATGATTTCAATTATTGCATCAAGTTGTACAATTTTCGAAACCTATTTTATAAAATAATCAAGGTGTTCCGTTAGAATTTGTGAAGTGTTCCGTCATAGGAAAAGTTTGAGAAACGCTGGTATACATGATGGTAATTGCATCTGCCTGATCATTGGATTTGAAGGTGTAAAATCAAACTTTCGTAATTTCCCGTTCCTTAATTGTTTTAGGCAATTAAACCTTCAAATAAAAACTTAAAGGGGAAAAAAGTCTGCAACTAGATCAGTAAACAATAGTAGGTTATGTATTTAGTGCGTGATTGTTTAGATTATGAGTATGTCTGACATCGTGATGAACGAGAGCCAGCGAGTTGTAACAGTCACACGAGACAATACAATTACGCACGAGATGTCTGTAGAATGTTTTGTATGTACTCGCTCTAAAACAACTGATTTTCACTTAAATTTTTGACAGTTCATTATTGTGTTTAGTGTGGCAAACGTCGTTTCTATTTGCTTGTTTACGAAAATTACCCCTGCTTTGGGTTTACCAAGGACTTCTAATGTTAACTGATTGATAGTTTATGAGACATACTGTTGAATTAGTTAGTTTTTTGTTTTACTTTACACATTGGTGTTAATAAATGGATCATTTTATGACCGCTGTACAGGCATGAAAAGCAGCTATTTCATGGAAGGTTGTGCAAAAAAATAATTTTGCATGATTGTAACGACGGAAGGAAATCAGATATGGAAATGTTGAAAATTACCTCAGAAATTGACAGACCGATAATAGATTTATGTATGCAGCTGATTATTAAAAAGCTTGAACACGCACCAGTCCAGTTCTTATTATAGAAAACACAATTAAACATAGACATAATGACAAATATGGAGCTTCACATTGTCATGTCTAATTTAGGGCATTGTTAAAATGATTAGAAGGACAATTGGATGATGATGAATCATTAATTTATTTCTACAGGTGTTTTAAAAAAGGGTCGACAAATCCTTTTCAAAATTTTACAATGTTTTGCTTGCCACTGCATCAATTAATAAAAAAACATTTATAAGTTAATGCAATTACAGCCTCAATGAGTATTTCAATATGAATTTTTGACACTATTTATCCAAAGCGACCCCAAAGTTGTCATTAAAAAAAATTGTCACAATTTTTTATTGTTTTTAATTCAGACAAGTTTGATGCGGGAGACGATCTCACACTTTTTAGTTTACTAATTAAAATTTAAAAAAAATCTCGACTCAATTTGCGTACCATGATATTACAAAGAGACAAACAACAGATGTGTGAATCGACATGCCTTTGAATGCATTCCGCTCCTCGACTACACTATGGCAGCCACCAGTTAATTATGTATACTCTTTCTCACTTCAAAACATACAGGTGAACACGAGTGGATATCCGCGGCCGAAAAACAAAATAGCATATGTCGAGTCGTGAATGTTTTCTATGGCTTGTTTTAACGGCAGCCGCCCTTACAGCCAATGGGGAGCGTTGCTGAGCCATGATAAACGAGTTTTTGTGACCCAGAATTCAAGAGGACACATACGACATTTGGTTTCAACAAGACGGCGCAATTTGCCACACAGCTAACGAAACAATCGGTCTTTTGCGCACTGTCTTCGGGAATTGAATAATGAGCCGTAACGAAGATGTTAGTTGGTCATCACGCAGCTGCGATTTGACTCCGTTAGACTATTTTTTTGTGGGGAGCTAGTGTTACGCTAACCATCCAAAGACTCAAGATTTGAAAGATCAAATCGAAGTTGCCATTGATGAGATAGGAGCCCATACAATCGAAAATGTTCTGAAAAATTGGATTGGCAGAATGCGGTACTGTAAGAAGTGGAAGTCGTTTGAATGAAATTAATGGCAATGTATGCTCTTTCTAATAAAACAAACCGCTTTGAAAAATATTCATTCGTCTTTGAATTAGATCCAAATTAAATGAATTCTGAGTAAGAACTCGCAATCAATTTTGCACTTTAATAAATTGCATCAAGGGTTTTAATATTTATCCAATCTTGATCTCCTTACATGAGGGCCCCTACAGCCTTTGTGTCCATGGACTTTCAATTATTAAATCCTGCACTGGCAGTGCCAGCAGCCATGAGGCAACAAAGAGCGCAAAAATATGTATCTTCATCTCTTTTTACGAAGTCATTCCCTAATTATTTTAACAAAATGTTAGCATGGACCAGAGGACTTACTCCTGACCACGCCTTCGCCATATATCGTTGAAGTTGTTTTTCAGTTCACTGAATGAGGAGGATAGAGTATAAATATGGCCATCTTTTTCTCTACACGCACTATTTTGAGAAAGGTTGAAATTGACCACACCAGCAGTCTACCTTTTGTTTCGAGGGATAACACTTTTTATACCGCTAGGGCACGTTCAGGAGTATAAGTCTATGTCATAGAGTATAATACATTATCGATGACAGTAGCCACTAACCAATCAAAACCAAGGAATTGTTGACACAAAAAAGAGAAATACATATAGGCTTACACGATTTTCGCCCTATTTGCTGTATTTAAGGCGAAAAGAAAGAGACGCGTAGATCGAGTTGTTCCCCCAACGCATTACCCGCCAGCCAATCCAGTCCGGTTCATTTCAACATTGAGAAAAATATTTATTGCGAATTAGTTCGTTGATTAAGAGTGCGTTATCTATTTTGAATCGATGACTTTGTGCTTGCAGCGGTTTTGTCTTTCGGCCACAGATTAAACCTCTATAATATATTATTTTCGTATTATAATAATATCGCATCAGATGCGTACTCGTTGAACATGTGACGTCACCAGAACATGTCGTATGGCACCGTTACTTACAATGGAATATTAGTTTTATATCAAAAACAGCTGTTGCGTCTCCGGACAAACGATCATTGAGACTATTGGGTTATTAGAATAAAAGAATTGCTATTCGAAATGTAACACGGTAATCCTCATGTGTCCTAAAGTAACCATCGTTCAGTATTGGAAAAATCTATTTATTTATCATACAGTGTTTCACACAAGTTCCGATACTAGTTACTCTTAAGAAACAACTACTGAACGTGTCGGACCGCTACTCTGATAACTAATTTATCACGCAACTCTACATAGAAATGGAGATCCTAACTAAATTTGTCATCCTTGCAATCCTTCGGTATTGATAAAACTGAAGTTTATCAAAAGATACGTCAACAAAAGTTGAACGAACTGTTTTTAAGGAACATTTGTCTCCAGTCTCTCGGTGATTACCTCGGTTACTAAACTTTAAAAAAAAATGTTGAGCTACTCGTCGACTTTTATTTCAGACACTAATTATCCATAGCCATAAAAGATGAGTATAATTAGCATAAAACTCTCAACGTGTATTAAATTTGCGCAAATTCAATCGCTTTTAATTGTGAATGTTCAAAAATCGAAAAAAAAATTCTAAATTACCAAAAACAACACATCTGTTGATCCGATCGCTACCAAACTTAACAGGATCTGAAGATTGTGTGAAAATTTCATTAAAATCGATTCAGCCGTTTTGGAGTTCATAAAGAACATCGAGTTTTATAGATATAGATAGATACAAGATAGATATTAAAATTGGTTTTGTTTTCAATACAATCAGACTGCTTCATGACTTGTTTTGATTAAACATCAAATTCCATTGAACATGTCTATTCGATAACTCATTTTAATAAAAAGCTTTCGAGAATAAATAGTAAAGAAACAAAATTTTAGTTTAACTGACCTTGTTTGACGGAAACGTATCTAGAGTTGAGGGCGGCGACGAAACTGGCCTGCGGCAAGGAGTCTTCAAGTGAGAAAAGTTCATCTTTGGTAACAGTTTGGGAGCGGGTTTTGAGAACGGCTTTGGAACCAATAGGGCTTAAATAAGCGCCACTGCAGTCGCGTAGAGCCAACTGACCGCTGTGGTATTCCGCTGAGAAGAGACAGTTCTGAAAAAAAAATCATTTATCGTCAAAATTGGAAGAATTACTTTCACCAAACTTCTTTTAACATCTGATCAGTTCGCACCAAAAGCATTTTATGCCACTGACCCATAAATAAAATATTAGATTTTTTTAAATATATGGATTAATCAAACTATAGCTTACTTTTGTGCAAGTATCGGACAGTTTTCCGTCGCGCGATAGATATTTATTGTTGCAAGTGTGGATGGCGTATTTTCCCGACTCGTCGAAACGAAATTCAAGCGTAAAAAGAGTGTCTTCGCCCCAAGGTATGTTGGCATCGACGTGAATCTCGTCGAGGTTCTCGCTTAAGTGGGCGAAACGTTTGCGTCCAACAGATCGGAGATTGATCTGAAATTTAAATCGGTCATCACATATCAAGAAAAATAAGTCCTTCATTTTGTTTTTTTTTTCTTTTTTTAAGAAAACAATTTTAATTCGTCAACACTTAATTGTAAAGCTTTAATCATGATTTAAATTTAAAATAACAAATCTATGTACGTTATCGGTATCAAAAATATCTGTAAGTATTAACCTGTGGTCTGGCTGCAAGATGTACGTGCCAGAATTCGCCGTTGCCAGGCACTTTAGCCGTACAGGTCAATTTGTCGGCACTAGAGCCAAGGAAATAGCCTCTGGTGACGTTGCGTAGAGCCCAGCGACCGGTACCATCTTCGGACACGGAGATCTGGAACTTAGTGCCTGGATCTTTTTCATCAGATTCGCATGTGACGTTACCGAATGAGTCGACGGCAAGGTATTTTTCCAAGTGCGACCGAAGGTAGATGAAACCTGAACAAATATTTAGTTGTATAGTTTCTGTCGCATAGTGATATGTTCAGATCTTTGGGTCGGTCAATGAGGAAGATAATATATGATGATAGTCCAATGCATCTGACGCTAGCTTTGCACACACTTATCTTCCAAATAACGGCGGCTCTAAGTTCTCGTTTATATATGCAATGAAATATATGACAAAAACATAGCGACATACATAAAGAAGGATTAGAGACCTTACTGCCTAAAATCCAGTGCTCAAACTTACAAATTGTAATCATGTAATGCAGAAGATAAGCGTTAAAATGAATAAACACACAGAAACCATATTAATCTAGTTATTTGATCTGACGTCGTAAGTTTATCTGATTTCAGATTTAAGCTTGAGTAATTATTCTTTTAGTGATTTCTATAAATACGCTATAAACCTTTAACTTTTTGTAAAACAATTAAGTACAACTGCCACCAGAAAACAACAATTACAGTAAGTGTAAACTCTACAAGCTCTAAAGATTATTAAAGCAAGTGCAACATTTATAAGTAGATCCTGTTCATATTCCCCACTTTTGGTTCCCAACGATTGTGGTCACTACCAAGGCACAGAGAATAGTAGTTTTTGGTTTACTCTGTTAGTTCTATAAAACTTAAAAGTGATTGATTTATAAAGGTTGTTAGTGTGGGTGTCACAGGATCCACTCGACAAAATCTAAAAGTAATTGCAACATCAATGATTCTAATCTTAAGGCTGTCGGAACGCTCTGAATTTTGTTTGTGCTGAGACCCAGCGGTAAGGGGCGAGGTAGGCAAAAGACATATTGTGGGTGTGACCTTCTTTAGCTCTGTCTTGCTCAAATCATCCGCACGTTTCAATTTTTGGCTGGTGCCAACTACGAGGCTAAAAAATGTTATTGCAAGGGTGCCGCTGTCGACAGATTACTCTCATTTTTGGGAATACTTTGAAGATTTAAAAAACTTTTCCGAAAAAGGAAGAGTCACTTTAGGTTTGTGATGGAACAGTTTTGTGAAATAAGTACGAATAAGGTCGTAGTGTGACATTGAAAACGTGTGTTTTTTTGGCACAATTAATGCCAACTTTTTTCTAGTAAATCGTACATAAATTACAAAAGTAGTCCATTAGAGACCTAGATTTGTCCTTTATCTTCCTTATAAAGAAAGAATTTTTGCAAAATGTTGACCAATAAGTCTACAATCATGATGACAGCCGAAGCTCTATTTTTGGCTTAAATTCAGAGCGTTCCGACAGCCTTAATCTAATCTACAATCTAATCCAAAGAATTCTAATCTAAACACGAGACAACATCAACTCACTTTCTGTACCTCCGTTGATTGGCTCCAAAGTCCAGATCTGTTTCTTTTTGAGAGAGACGCCGTTCGCATTGATTTTGTAACCGAACGTTTCGGCAGTGAGGTAGCGTTGCGATGCCGAATTAATAAGACCGATTGTCCAGCAACCTTTCTGTTGGTTCTGTGTGATTATGTCTCCCCCGCAGCCGTTCAACTCGCCGTTGGTATGATGACCGTTCATTCCGTTCATTGTTGTTTCTGCAACAATTGAAAAAATTAGCATGACTGTTCAGTCTTTTTCAAGGTAGTTTTGTATTCGAAGAAGTGTGGATTCGACAGTGGATGACAATTTTGATGTTAAGGATCTGGGAGCCATGCAAGTCTTGTGAGGTTGGGTAATGATGGAACAAAATAACAGTCGTGGTTTTTAGTGCATTTACCATATGGCAACATACACTATTGGCGTCGGTCGGATGGCGGGACCTAGGGGTCGGACCAAAATTTCTCGACGTTTCATAACCTCCTTAACACGTTGCCACCATTTTTAAAAATGTTTATATATATATATGTATATATATATGTATATATATAAGTATATATATATATATATATATATATTTATATACGTATATATATATGTGTACGGGCAATAACTTTCGAAAGAGTTAATTGATTTTAACGAAATTTGGCCCATGTGTTGAAATCCATCATCGCAAGAAGCCTATTTAAAATAGGCGTAATCGGGCCATTTTAAGGGTAGTTTTTAGGGTTTGAAAAATGTTTTTGGGCCCCAAAATACCGAAAAAATTCTCAGAATCGTTTCAAAATTAACATTTAACCCATTAGTAGCAATTAAAAAGTGCCCCTAAATTTTTAATAAAATCGGTTTAACACTAATTTGCAGATAGTGACTTATTTATTGAAGGGTGTATTTAATTCGGTGTAGACGTTAGATTGATAATAATATTACAATTAAGAAAAAAAATGTTATTTTAAAGGGTGTATTAAGGGGTTAAATTTTTTATTTTGCCTAAAAACAGACTTAATTTCACATAATAAAAGTATAAAACCACACGGCCCTATACAAGCAAATACACTATAATGTCGGCAGGGTTTTGGCACTGCGACCCGGGTTTTTTTATTAATTGTTGCCGGAAATTGTTCTCAAAAATTAAACTAACCAAAATAATTGCGTTTGCTAAAAAAAAACGTATGTACCTACTTAAAACTAAACGTTAGTTGGTTGTGCCAGTTATAGACTGCCATTTTTAATAAATTTCGTTTATAAACAATGCGATAACGTCCTCGTAAAAGTACACTATTGACTCACATACACACACACAAAATATAACAATCAAATTTCTCGTTTCAAAACTCTAAACTGATAAACAATCCACGTCTACTAGTATTAATCGTCCGGGCTCCACAGTAAACATTTCTGAACGCCTGTTTTGTCGTGCTACGTCAAACTGAACAAAACTAAGAATTATTTCTGATATAATTTATAATAATCAGTGAAGGCAAGGATTCAAGGGGGGGGGGGGGTCATGACCCGTCCCCCCCTTGAGAATATTTTTTTAAAGAATTACGGCTTGGAAAGAAAATACATTATTACATTATTTGCAAAGTCAAAAAATAGCTACGATTAGAATTTGTGATTTAAAATAAAGAAAATTCCTTGAATTTTAAAAGATTTTATAAATGTTAACGTTTGTTAATAAAGTTATTATCTACTTTAATTTTTAGTTAATAAAAAAATAATTTGTCCGTGACCCCCTCCAATATTTTATTCTAAATCCGCGCCTGAATCAGTGGCCTCGAAAACTTTCAAGTTTAAAACAAAAACAATAGCCAACCGACTTTACGACTTTTGATAAATAAATGAAACACGTATTAACGACCGTGTTTTATTTAAACACATGAATATCTCGAACATTGTGAAGACACAATTCACGTGTGGTTTCTATATGACGTTTTTATAAGTACATTAATCTAATTATACAGATAGTAACAGCACGTATAGAAATATTAATAGAGGAACAATTAACATGGTTATGATTGTTGTAATTAGAGTTCCATGCGACTGTAAAAAGCAATTAAAGTTCAACAACGGCACCGTGGAGAGTGCACTGCTCTCTCTTAGCGTTACACTTTAAACTGTAGACGTGTGCTCTTATTTATTGAAACACGATCTGTTAAAAAGAAATAAACGAAAGATCGAAAGTTAGGAAATTTAATACGTCTTTTTACTGTAAATTAATAAGTGCCTGATTTTAGTCGATTGTTTAAAAATACCTCCTGCATGCATATGGTGCCCTGATACTTTATCCTTAAAATATAATATGCTATAATAATATCGTCGGTGTATTATAACAGTTACATATTATTATGTTCTCCGGATACTTCTTTTTTACATTCAAGTGTAGGTACGTGTTGTGCTTTTGATTTTATACATTCAAGTAACACCAAATTTATAAAAAAATACCTCCTATGGGTGCCCTGATACTTTATTAGTGTTTTGTGCCAAAATCGAATATTTTCAGGGAGCATTTGAAATGAAAAGTTGAAATTCGGCTTAGTTGTAGGAAGTGTTGGTTCATCCACTTTATTCTTAGTATGCAATTATAATAAAAACATTAATATGATGCCCTAATCCGATTCTAGATGCAACAAAATCAAATTAAAGAAATACCTCTTGCTAATATTATGTATATACGCTATTATAATAATAACCTAATACTAATAATATACGCTATTATATATAATAATAACTACGTATCTCAAGATACGTTTTTATTGTGGATTCAGAAATAGCTGTCGCAATGATTTCCTGACGAACAAATCAAAAGCAATCACATCATGCAAAACTAGTGATAGAAATAAACAGAAGTTATAGAGAATTGATTGGAAATATGTATTTAAAACGAAATACGTGCAGCTTCAGAATATTCAAGATAATTGGGATACATCACCACGCGTCTATTCACCCCCCCCCCCCCATTCCCAGATCCCGTTAAAAAGACATTATTAAGTTTTAGTTAATTGTACAAATTGAAAATATGAATTGATACTCAAATAACTCTAGCGTTTGGTGGTCTATAAGCATAACTTTCTGAAGGCACGATGTCAAAAAATCCTATAGTCATCTTATTATGGTTTTAGTAAGCCTTCTTCCCAGGTGATCAAAAAGTCTCTCTTCGAGGGATACTTTTGTATAAATTAAAATCTCGTGGAGTGTTAGGGGCGTGTCTCTGTATATAACACGTAGCGTTGCTGCGGCCCTACCCTAAACCAGTCTGGGGTGCGGATGTCATTCCGGCCCGGTTGATGGTGATTCATTGCTAATGCAAGGGCGGCACGTGGTCACAAACAGTGCAGTGGCGTACTGCATCTAAAAATCACTGTTTATAGAACGATTCAAGGCCGTACGAGAAGCCGTCACTGCTTAAAACCACCACACTTTTCTAACCCTCAAGGACACACTTGGTGCTCCGCAAGGTTACTAGAAACTAAGGTTGGGCGTTAGCATTGTTGAATGACACGAGAGGACGGGGGAAGTAGACTTGTGACGTCAGATGGAGTCTTTTTCCAAAGAGTTGAGATAACAATGAATTGAAAAACCAAGCCACGGGTGTCGGTGACGTAAATAATCGACTCAGCCAATCACAGACGTGGCCATGTTTATAGCCTCTTACGCCCAACCTTCTAGTAGTCTAGTAACCTTGGGTGCTCTGTACTTGAAAATCATAACAACGCTTTAAATTGGTTTTGAGTGAAATGACGGCGCGGTAAAATTTGATTAACTGCAAATTGAATTTCTTTCATAAACGTTGCTAATAATTCAATATTAATACATAGCTCTGCCATTAACAAAACTGTATTACTACGAAGCGCTTGATTTAAATTAACAAAATTGGAGTTAATTCGATAAGTTCAAAACAACGCAATCACAAATTCTTGTCTCCAGTCTTAAAGTCTTAAAATAACATTAAAGACTTTTTCAAATAATATTACAAAGTAAAATTATGATACTGTTATCGGAGCCTCTTCATTTAGATTGTAGATGTTACAGTAGAGATTTATTAAACGGCTTATAACTTTATTTTTTGAATTTATATAAATGTGAAACTCACGTCGATGTTTAAGTTAAAACCATATCTGATAATAAACCGAAATACCCGTTCTTTGCTAATGATATGTCCTTCATCCATTCATGTAATATGTAACATTTACACGAGAACACACGAACGTATCCGGATAAAACCGGGAGATTAACTTCCGGATAAAAACTAATTTCAAACTTCCAAATAATTATCCAGACTTCCAAAAAATGTTCAAGGCTTCCACAGGATTTCTGAGTTTTACTAAGAATTTTCAGCAAAAGAAGAGGGTTGTTTCATATGTTAAAAATTTAGTTAGTCGTTACGGTCTTATTTATACGTAATACATTATCATTATTAAAAATTTAAATAAAAGCCGCAAAGCCATACAATACAAATAGCAAAATAACAAAATACAATAACAATATAAATAATAAAACAACAATTTAAAATATAAAACGTCATTTTTAAACGTTTTTTTGCTTTATAAGATGCACCATGTGCATTGCGTAGGTACATACTTGTTGAGAAACTACATGTAAAGTCTATTCAAGAATTCTTTTTATATCCATTGTCTGGCATTATTGCAGACATTCGTTGAGAACTACAGGCTACAAATCCACCGTTCACTTCACTGTAGCGGATATTGATTTTTCTGTCTGAATAATACACAAGCGTTTCTATTACAATTCAATTTATTAACGCTTGTCTATACAGTTCGACTTTTTTCTGAAAAAATCGCTTATTTTCCGCGATATAATTGATTGAAGAATTCAACATTTCCCCGTAGGGAACGTTAATTCACACCTTGTTGAGGTTTTCCATTGTTTTCCCTCAATAAACCCAGATACCTTATACAAGGACACAGTAAAGTTTATGATTATCCTTGGGTGAAAAAAAAATTCAATGCATCATAAAAAACGCTTACTCATTTTCGAATGCGAAATTTATAACCAGACGACATGTATGATGGTCACATTTTTGTTACATGTAGCGTATCATAGTCGGCCGTGGCTAATTATGTCCGTCTGCGATGCTCTATTGTCTTGCGGCATTCTATTGTTTTGAGTGTATAGCCCACATTGTAATAACAAATAATTGTTATTGCGTATCTATGATTGCGGACTCGTAAAGGAAGATACACTTTGCGTCATTGTAGAGCTTCTGTGACTGACAATAGCTATTATAAGGATTTGTTTGAGTATTCGACGTTCTCAATGGGTTCCCTGTAGTTAACTTGTTTGCATTTACTTTCGAACAATGGTGAAAAAATACACAATTCGAAATTTCGACAGGTTTGGAAATTTTATTGTTTTTATAAACCGAACAAGCGAGTTTTAGATGTCCGTCCGTCCGTTATGTGCAGAACCGACACACCGTTCAATGGATGGAAAATTTGCGACACCCAACTTTTGAATATTACACAGGACACCCTAAAATTTTTGAATGAGTTTTCAGGTATCGGAACGGAATAACATTTTTATTTTGGAATAAAAGATTATTTGATTATACGAACAAATACAACAAAGTGTTTAACTTAATTCTGGATTACATCACTACACTAAAACAGTTGGCATTCTTTTTGGATGAATATAGCAAATTGCTCAATAATGTCGGTTATAGGTAAGGTTGTTAGATACAGAGGTGACCTCGTTCCGTTGGACAGTAGTGGGGGGATGACGCCATACAGTGAACTATCAATTGACATTGCATGGTTGATAAAAATATTGAATGGTCTTCTAGTTGATGTCATTCATTAGCGAGGTGACTTGTGTATCTAATGACTTTGGGTACTACTGTCCTTATACTCTTTATCCATAATATGCGCAAACCCTTATGCCTAATATGTAATGATGATTATTATATAGATTATAGATGCTCGACAATAGTGCTAATCTTATTGTGTCATATGTAAGAGAAGTTGGATCTTCGGTCGAAGAAGTGAGAATTTGCAGCCAAGTACAGCAAGAAGATAAATGCTGACTTATCGAGCACCGAGTTAACGAACGCTGATAACTATAGTAAAATACAATCTGGCACTTTGGCTTTCATGAATGGAACATACGCAGTAGGAAATTGCTTATTCATTGAAGTTAGAATAGTTGATGAAAATCCTGTATAATGCATTTCCACTGTCTGTGAATTGCATTTAATTTCCTTTGTAGTTTCATTTGCATAAAGGATTAATTAGACATGGCCAACTGCCATATTGCAAGTCATATTAAATTACGTATGTCTAGAATAACATGTCAGTATTGTTTCACATTACTATAAAGTAGGTACCTATGGTGGGCCATTTTGTAAAAATGATAAATACACAGTCAGGTTTGCTGGTCTAAACGTTAGGCCGATTCCAGACTATATAAGGGCACTGTGGTTGGAACAATAAAAATAAAAGAATAGTTACTTCTTACCACAACAGATTTATTCAGTGGATGTACATTTCGAGAGCACTAGTTCAGTGTTTTGCTGAAGATTAAGCTCCCATCTTCAGCAAAACACTGAACTAGTGTTTTGCTGAAGATGGGAACTTAGCTCTTGAAATGTACATCCACTAAATAAATCTGTTGTGGTAAGAAGTAACTACTTATTCTTTTATTTTTATTTCCAGACTATGTGCCAAAGTTTTTTAAATAGTACTGGCATATTACCATTCCAACCCACTAATGGGAAATGGTACTAGTTTAGGTCAAAATTCACTTTTCAATATTTTACAATATGTTTTCGTTTTGAGGTCCCCTGAATCCAAAAAACATTTTTTTGGAAAAAATCCGTGCGTCTTTCTGTTTGTCTGTGAGCACGATACAGGTCAAACGGATGTACGGATTGAAACTGGATTTTGGAGGGTCATTTGGTATGCAAATATGAAGAGTCCTACTATTTTTGGTGAAAATCGACGCATGCGCAGAAGAGATATATCCTACAATGTTGTTTTTTGTATAATGATGGTATACTTTCTATAACGGTTTAATATTCTATTCATTTTTCCGAGTTTCGTAGAAAATTTTTTCCGAAGTTTCATAGTTTCGGAAATATTTTGAAAATAAAAAAATCAGATATTCTTTTGTTCCGAAAATCTGTCAAAAATACATTAGTTAGGTAGCCGATAAGCATGCCTTGGTTAATTTTTACATGTAAAAACCATGAAAATGAATAGCTTTCATAATATTTATCACTAGTTATTACCCGCGTCACCGCACGCCTTAACAGAAATTTTATGTTATTTATTATAATATTTCAAATGTCAATATTTATGAAGCTGGAATAGTCATGTCGCCCAATTGGCTAGAATTTTTAATCTAAATTGTTATGTATAAGTTTCTTTAAGCCTGAAATATTGCTGAAATTAAGTGGTTTAGTGATCTTAATTGTTTATGAACGATATCCTATAATTTGGATTTTGGAATCCGCAACATGATAATCACAAAAATAGGAATGCAGAGTGGAGGAAGCTTGGTATAATATTAAACGTGAACTTAGTCTTCTATGTCGGTGGCTAAATTTAAAAAAAAGACTCGCTTATGTCTACAAATTGTCTACCTTTTTCAATACATAAATACCTGTGTTCATTTTTTGCCACATCATTTTTAAAGGTTCGGCATATAGTGTGTATGAAACGCTTGGAATATGTGGATACGCAATGAATGGCCACACAAATTTGGCTAACGTTGGCATATTCGCCACCCTAAGTGGAGTCAAGATCAGTAGATACACAGATTACCTCGTTAATGAATGACGTCAGCAGGAAAATCTTTCGTTATTTTTATGAATTACGCAATATCAATTGACAGTCCACTAGATCAAATCCCTCCACTACTATCCAAGGGAACGAGATCTAATAACCTTGATGTGAACCCAGCTTTAATACGAATACAAAACGATTTTTTGTTATAATAGGATTTTTTCGACTTTTTGATCATATTTAGGGCCATCTTTTTATGAAAGAAGAGAAACCAATAAAACTATTTGAAGAGTACTAACTATACTTGAATACGATTTCTCACGTTCTGGTTTATTGGATAAAAATGCAAATTTTATAGCCGGTAACTTATATAACTGTCTATCAACTGGAAGAGGGTACCACGCCTTGTGTTTGTCCAATTGTATGTTGACCTAATGCCAATTGTAGTGACTTGTATTTAATTTCCGTTTGCTACAATTCCAATTCTATTTCATATCTTTATAAGCATTTTTATTATAACAATGGTAAATGCAATCTTTATGAAACGCTAATATGTTTACCAAAGCACACCAGAGTATCGCCAAGAAACTTTTATAGAGGAACAGAAATATCATTTTATGTTAATATGCAAATAAAACTATTAAATTAATAATTACAGCTCAGCTTCCGGTTTATTACTCCTGTTGAAATATGAAAATCAAATCCCTGGACGGGCTTTTAAAATATCATCTTATGCTTCAGTTGATCAGGCAACACTAGAAACATACTGAAATGAAATTCAATCATTCTTTAGTGTCAAGTATAAAGGGCTTAAGTCGAAAACTCTAGTTCTTAGTCATTAATCCCAAACGAATGGGAATATAATTTAAATTTAAGTCCAGCAAAAAAATGAAATTTTGTGACTTAAGTCCGTTATACCTAACACCAGAAAACTTCTAACCAAATACTCTACTATACAATGAGCAATGTCCTTTAATAGTAGTATTAGCTAAAAAGTAATCTTTATATTTACTTATATTAACATCAATATTTCTCTTCCTCCTGGATAAATAATTTTGAGGCAATAGAAAACGCTGTTATATTTATGATAAGATCTTTCGATTCCTACTCATGCTTACTTAACATTGAACCAAATCTCCTAGCAAAATAGCCGTTTTCCTGTCCTACTTGGGTACAGGAAACTTAAGGTCCACACTCACTGAATCGGATTGGATCGGGTCTGCATGATCGGCAGTTTTGGGATACATTAAGTCCAATGAATTCCCACGCACTCTAGTCAGTTCGAATCGACTTGGCAACATCCGAACCAATGCGATTCCATTCAGTAGGTGTGGACCTTTAACGATAAAAAGAAATGTGGTTGGTGTAATGATCAGCGTGCTGGCCTTTGGAGCAAGCTGTCGTGGGTTCGAATCTCGTCTCGCTCATGGATGTTTTGTGACGGTGTTATTTGATGCGTTTAAGACGCTAGAGACCTAAATTGTCGAGCGTCTGTAATCGACAATATATAAAAAGAAATGTCAAAACAAGATTACGATTGATGTCACATTAGACGACATCAATCATGCAAAAGACATTAATGCTATTTGCAAAGCGCGATTGGACAACTTAAAAGCACTCAACAATGGAGTAACAGACAAGGAAAATATTTAACAACTGAATGACTGCGTTTTAAAACAAAAACCATCAATATTCCAGACGTACTGATGACATATACACACAATACAGCCTTCATCACTCATCGTTGTTATTAGTGTATTTGCCATATGGCAACATACACTATTGGCGTCGGTCGGATGGCGGGACCTAGGGGTCGGACCAAAATAACCTCCTAAACACTTTGGCATCATTTTTAAAAATGTTTATATATATGTATATATATATATATATTTATATATATATATATATATATATATATATATATATATATATATATATATATATATATACGTATATATATATATATATATATACGTATATATATATATATATATATGTGTGCGGGCAATAACTTTCGAAGGAGTTAATTGATTTTAACGAAATTTGGCCCACGTGTTGAAATCCGTCACCGCAAGAAACCTATTTAAAATGGGCCTAATCGGGCTATTTTAAGGGTAGTTTTTAGGGGTTGAAAAATGTTTTTGGGCCCCAAAATACCGAAAAAATTCTCCGAATCGTTTCAAAATTGAAATTTAACCCTCTGGTAGTAATTAAAAAGTGTCTCTAAAATTTTGATAAAATCGGCCCGACAGGACCGGATTTACAAATTTTATGAAAAAACTAGTTTGCAGATTATGAATTCTTTACTAAAAGGTGTATATAATTTAGTATAGAGATTCGATTGATAATAATATTGCAATTAAGAAAAAAAAATTTTATTTAAGGGGTGTATTAAGGAGTCTAATTTTTTATTTTGCCCAGAAACCAACTAAAGTTCGCATAATGAAGCCACACTGCCTGTATAAGCAAATACACTATATTGTCGGCAGGGTTTTGGCACTGCGACCCGGGTTTTTTTGTATTATCTGCAGACAGTGCCATTAAAAACGTCTCGGTCGAGAGTTGTATTATAGATAGGAGACTAGAGGGACAATATAATATGACAAGTAAGTATTACTTATAATTTTATGCTAAGAAATTAAAAACAAAATTTACATTCAAATTCTGTTTTATTGTACTGAAACGTATGACTGAATCGCGAAAGAGTTTCTAATATTGTTTTAATATGATATCAAGCGATCTTCATAAAACTCTCTGTTAAGCTGATGATTCTTTAACTTCCCTTTGAAAGCTGGAAGTGAAAACGATAGGTAGGTATATCTGTTTGTTATAAATCAATTCTAGAGATTAAAACTTCAAAGGGAGGTTTTTCTGTACATTTATTTTTTTCAAAAAAATTGCATAAGCAATAATTGATCATTTTCACGTTTTTTTCTGCACGTCTGTGTACCCCTTCCGCCATTACTCATAAACTCCTAATCCGATTTGACTGAAATTTGGTACACACATATAGGATTTATCAACTCAGAGTAAAAGTTACGTTCTACCCGGCTTCGCTCGCGTTGACATAATATAAAAAAATAATAGTTTTGTTAGGTTTCTAACAAAATTTTTAAAAAACTGAACGCTCGTTTCCTCATACTTGAGACGTATTCGTATGCTCGTTTTATTTGAAAATAAGCGGAGATTTTTTCTTTTGTCAAACATTCAACTTTTCATTCGTCCATAGAAACTGAACTTTTATATCAGATGTGATCTAAAACAATCAGTTGTTTTTGCGTGATGCACGCTAGCTTCGCTGACGAAATAACATAACTACATTCATTCACCAACGTAAATTCTCAAAACTTAAAGCTTGCTTTGCAATACCATTTTATTTGAAGTACATTTAAAAAAAGGCAGACAAGTGCGAATAAAACTCGCGCCCTGAGAGTTCTGTATCGTTATTACACGTAATAATTCCACATAGAATTAAAATTTTACCATTTTCAGATTTTTTTCTTTAATTATGCTTCAAGATTCTAGGTCAACGGGAATTAATCTATATTATGTTTTAACGAGTCATAATAAAAAAATGTTTTTTTTGTGATGTAACTACAAATTTACGATTTTCGGATTATTCCCTTTTCTTGGGCTATAAGACATTGCTTCTTGCCAAATTCCATGATTTTAAGTCAACAGAAAGTACCCTATAGGTTCTAATTCCCTTACGAGTGTTAAAATATGCGGCATAAACGGTCGTATCTTTTGATTGCGTTAACTTTGAAGTCTGGTTTTCTCACAGCTCCAAGGGATTGCAGACCTGAGTATTTGATATCAATTTCAACTTGATACCTCCACGCGTATCTCATTTTCTCATCCCACTAGCGAAGGCGCAGCGTAGCTTCGTTTCTAGTAATGAAATCGGAAAAAAACTGTGCAACCCTAGCTTGAGAAAAACCAATTTCATGCTCAGTAAATATAAACAAAATAAAATAAAAATAAATAAACAACTAAGATCACAGAAAACTCTGCACTCACCTAGTTTTTTAATAGTAAAAGAAAATTAAATTGTTATATTTAAATGAAATACTTTAACCGCACTGAAGTCATGTATAAAAAAAAATCTACGTTATATATATTACCCAATTCCGCAAAAAATACAATCTAAATATTAACTACTTTTAATTAAGTATGAAAATATTAATTACAAGAAATTAGTTATTTTCAAAACAGGCAATTTCAGAGAAGATTGAACTTTCCGCATGACAAATCGGTCGGTCCGGTACGTAACTATGTTACGACAAATTCGCATATACAAATAAGTATCATAAATTTACTGCAATTATTATGCGAGGCAGTTCAGTGACTAAATGCATAATTATAAAGGCTGATTATTAATTAATTATTTATGTGTAATGAGTGTATGATTTGAGTTTAACTATCGCTAATATTTAATATTGTTATTAAAATTCATATTTATTAGTTGCATTTTATACGGTTTTAATTAGTGAACATGAAAATTATTAGACCGAAGGTAGTATAGGTACCTTCCCGATCTGCTTGACTGAGTCGGTCATCTTGCAGTACAGTGAAATATCTCGTAAATGGACACCGACTTTTTGCTCGTTAAAAAGGAATAGTGTTTTTTTATATGAATATTTTTGTATTTGTTTTTTCAACTGTAGGCCCACTGTGTGATAAAACTAACGAAACTAAAAACAGTAAATGAAAAAAAGCAAACAAAAATATTAAATTTAAAAAACCTCGAAACTTGATTGCATGAAAAGTTGCTTGATTTCTTATAAAATGTGTCAATATTTTAAAGCCATTAATGTGCTTACATAAATTATAAATTCACAACTAAAACCAATATCTAATTAGTGTTAGATTTAAACGGAAAGCCCATCGTCAAATTTCGTATGTATCGAATTTATATAGACAAAATTTGCGTGGGTTTAAACAAGCAAATAGAAAGAATTTTTAATGTGCCGGACATGGGATTCTGACGTCTATACTGATCATTTTTTGAAGTGTTTTCTTATGTCATCAACTACATAAACAATATCGACGTCAAAATGTCCCTCTCCACGAGTTATCATGGGATACCAGAGTTATCCTGCAGCAACTCCCTGATAAAACTAATTTTTCAATTTCCAGCAGAATAAAAATAATGAAAACTCGGGTCGCAGTGTCAAACTCTGTCGACAAGTGTATTTGCTAATACGGACAATGTAACTATTATGTGAATTAATTTTTGTTTTTGAACAAAATAAAACATTTTTAACCCCTCAATACATCTCTTAAAATTAAAATAATATATTTCATCTCTGTTTTATCAATTCATCATCTACTCACAATTATATACAACTTTAAGTAAGTATAATCCTCTCTCCGCAAATAAGAGTTTTCATAAAATTTATCAAGGCGATTTTATTAAAATTTTAGGAGCACCTTTTAATTGATATTAAATGGTTACATTTCAGTTTTGAATCAATTTCGGGAATTTTTTCGATGTTTTTGGGTCCCAAAACAATTTTTAATCCCTAAATACACCCCTTAAAATGGTCCGATTAGGCCCATTTTAAATAGACTTCGTGTGGTGATGGATGCAACAAGTGGGCTATAAATGGCTATAAAACGTCGAAATATTTTGGCACGACCTCTATAGGTCCCGCTATCCGACTCCCTATTTGTCTGCCCCCATCATGACTCATATACAAACAAATGTATTGAACACATGATTTCTCCGAAAAAATGAAACCTACGTGATTTAAAAACGGTATAAGAATCAATATAGATAAAATGTTAAAACAAAACAAAAATGATAGTATCATTCTATTGTTTTACTGAAGTGGTAAACGTCGATATCCGCTATTATCGATCACTATATCGATAGTTATTATGTATTGTTAATTTTCAACAAATTATAATATTTGATCGTTCCAATTTCCATGATAATATTTTTTTTATTTCTTTTTTTTTTTTAAATATAAGTTGTGCTAATGCTATCTCTTTCCATTGCAGTGCATGAAAAACGAATGGCAGAACCGGATTCAAAGACCAATCACAAAGAAGTCGAAAAAATCAGAAGGTAAAAAAAATAAGTTTTAAATATGAAATCAAGTTTTATAAATTATAACTTGTTTTTTCTTATCCGCGACTTACGCCCAAAGTATACGCTAATATTAAAATATTGCCTTTCCGAAATTTTGGCACTTTTTTGTCACGAGCTCTTTATGTTGGGCTGCAGAACCCTTTGTCAGAAAATCTGATTTGACAATGACCTTAGATTGTGATCATCACGTTTTATATTTACGTGGGAACAGTCTACCGTTGTCAGATTTTCTGTTATATAGAATATTAGAAAAACAAAGTACATATGTATAAGAAAAGGTCGCTTTTCAAGCTAAATTTTAATCAAAATGCGTAGAAAAATGTTGCTCCGAAGAGGAAATTATACAAAAAACTATGGCTTACACAGTTTAAAAAGATATCGTTTCAATAGAACAATTATATTTCGAGCAGGATCGATTTAAAATTCTACAAAGCTTTTCTTATTGAGAAATATGTGTGGTCACAGTTAGATTTTCTGTAACGATGCTTTCTGCAACCCAGCATCAGTCTAGTAGATCCTGTTAACTCTCCTGATACCCCGATAACCACGCGTACATTGGAAGGTAAAAGTCAGTTTAATCGAGCAAAAAAAAAAAAAACTCCCATTCTAAAAAATAATGTGATATCCGGTCGCTAGGTACATCTAGCTTGATACTAACATTTACCTATGCACATAGTTTGTTTACATTCGCGTGTGCAGCGACATAAACGTAAAAAGATAATATTTAAAATATTGCTTCCTGTCGCATATAACGCCCAACGACTTACATTGAGTTTGTGTAAACATGCTACAGTCAGGTCGCGGTAATCGGGCATTTATTTTGCATGCTGGTGTTCAATTATTATCGAAGTTACCCGATTATAGAGTTATATGTTTAAACCTCTTCAGTAATCGGACTTATAAACACAGCACTGAGCAAAAATAGAAGGAAGAATTTGACGTTTTAAGTTTTCTGTTGCGTATGTTTCTTAAATGTTTCAATTTTTTCGTGAAACATGTACACAGTTACCGTGAGAATAATACACCAAGTCATAAATATTTATTCGTTTTAACATTTGCTGACTAGCTTTAAAATGAAAACAGAAACGAGCGCCCAACTAAAAGACCGACCGACTGTCGCGATCCCACTTATTTGCATATTAAACCAATAAGGAATATTGATGTAATTCTGTATGTATTTTTACACGCGAATAGTTTATATGTGGGGGAAGAGAGAGAGAGAGAGAGATTGTAGATTATAGACGCTCAACATCTGAGGTCATCAGCGTGTGGGTGTGTTGTTTGTCGCAAAGACAATATATTATTACGCTAAGACAAATGTAGAGAAGTTGAGGACTCCGCACTTGGTTTCTGGCTAAATTATAGGAGATAGGTGATGCAAAATTTGTTGCCAAACCAAAATCGACCCGGATGAAGCCGAGCCCGATTAAATCATTATATATAATAATTAATGAAGCTTGGGTCAGATTCGGGTTAATGAAACTTACGTAAGTGTCGTCATCGCAAAATTTAACAAATATTTTTGGCCGACGGAAACGACTTCAATGAAGGCAGCACAGCACAGCTCTTCGCTTTTAGTACACGTCAGATGCAATGGCAAGGTTAGCATAAATTACTACATACAGAGCAATATACAGCTGTGGCTATAAAAATTGGATTTTTGAATTTAGAAAAAAAATATTATTTTTCCAATAATTTGTCATAAACAATATTGAAAAACGAAAAGGAAAAAATGTAAAGGCATAAATGATTAATAAGATATTATTTAAACTGTATAATACTTTATAAAATACAGACCATTAAAACATTACAATGATACGCGTTTTTAGCACGTTATCGGAACTTCGTTTAAAAATTATTTTTTAATTAAATACATATAACGTTTTAATTATGAAATCAAAAATAAAAATAGTCTTGCTATAAAACGTGTATGATCTTTCTATTTATGTATAAAAAATCATTTAAATATTCAATTGCGTGAATGTGAAGTACAAGGAGTTGGAGTTAAAAAATTTGAAATCCACGGCCTCTTTTTTTTATTGATTTTCAATTATGTTATAAGCTAAGTGATGGGTCTGTCACGCGACAATCTGGTTTTTTCATTAATCGTTGACGCTATTTTATTTTGGTGAATTTGTAATTGTAGCCTTGATAATGTCCAATTCGAAGACGGTAGACATAGCTTCAAGCGCCGCAACTGTACATTGTATATGCATTATAAAAAACTTATTATAGTAGTATAGCATAATAATGACCGGAACGAAGTAACCGGACTGCAAAACAAAGTCCGTTCGCCTGCAAGAATGGTAATTACTAATTATAGTTCTTGCATTTCTCCTCAACATATTATATAGCGTGTTCACAACCTAAAAGTAATTATGACGTAATCCGCCATTTAATATTCATAACCTAAAAGCTATTATGAAATCCTACGCCATTTTTTTATAACCTCAAAGTTGACAGAATACCCAAGGAGAGGAGAAAACCAAGAGGTGCTTGGTGCGTACCCAAACGTGCGTGGCAGTTCGTTCTCTTCTTCTCAATCTTCTTGACAATAGCCTTCGTATACTGATTATAACCAAAAAGTTGTCATTCGTAAATATTCATCGCTTTCATATTTCAATCATAACTTTAAAAAAATGTCTTTACGTTGTCAACTTTCTAACCTAAAAATTTACAATAACTTGTAGCTGGCATTGAAAGAATCACGGTTATAATTTGTACGCGCAAGAAATATTGTGCTTAAAACAAAATCCCTTTCATAACATTATTCTCCCGTAAAAAAATTCCAAAATTTTGATATTAATTTTTATCATGTTTTGATGCCAAAACTTCTTTCAATCTAAACTGAGTTTAAATGTGTTTAAACGGTCTGCTGATGCGGCTTTTTTTTGTGCAGACGAAGCCACGCCCTCACTTGTAATTAAAATTCAGTTGTACGTCACGTTTTAATATTTGCGCCTGCTGCTGGCACTCGTTTAAAAAACATCCGTTATAATAAAGGTAACACAAATTGTATCTCCAGCACTATAATTAATAGCCTGCTGCGATATAACATGCATGATATAGATTATAAACGCATGACATACGTGTAATATGTAGAGCGAAGAAAACACAAAAATTCCACAGCTTTTTTGTATCAAATTTCGCAATTCGTGGCCTGTTATTTTTAAAAAAACGTACACGCTTTTTGCATCTTTCAGATTTTTTGTGACAATTAAATGGTTAAACGCGGCCATTTTAAGTGGGGACATGTAACTATGTGAGCTTGTCAACAATCAGTTTTTATTATCTCTTAACAATTGTGCCATTTCAGAACACCAGCTTGTAAACAATGATTACAGGCAGCCATGTTGGTGGCCATTTTAAAATAAAACGTGACCTTGTTGCCAAATGCCAATTTATCGTATTTTGACAATTAAATCATAAAGCATTTTAGGCGGGGAGACCGTCAGTTTTTATCATCACTTGACAATTAAATGATTGAGGTGGCCATGTTGGCGGCCATTTTAAGTGGAGACATATAAGCTACAATCGTTTTTATATGGCATTTCTATTGTTCTTCTACAAATCCCACATCTGTTAATAGCATTCAACGGGTTTTCAATTTATTAAAAATAATAAATTGGAAATACGAATTGGTGATGGCCAAAATAATAATTAAAACAAAAACATGCTGTGCTATTCACAAGCTCGTAACGATAATGATTGAGTAATCGGAATTTTTAAATTGATTAATGAATTTTGATTGCAAAACAGATAATTGATATCTTAAGGATCAACAAAAAAACTGTCGATAAAAGATATCTCTTGAATCGACAATGTTTTTTAAACAATATAAATTAAAAGTAGAAGTGTTTTATAGCTGATCACAATGAAATTAAGATTTAATTTGTTGATTATTGATAAAAAAAACAATGATTTGAATTTGCAGATCAAATACACCAGGAAAATGATTGGCAATATTAACGTATCAGATATTTGAAGAGGTGTTTGAAGTCAAGTGGTAATATTTACGTCTAGGACTCAAAATATAATTTAAAAAATGTTGTTTATTTTACGGTCTCATCATAATGGACTCCAACCACCTCATTAATATGTTTCTTTTATACTTTCTCTATTATTTTTACAAGCCTCAACGCTTGGAGGAATTATAGGAAAACGGAAAAGTCTGTCATTACAGCATTGTATAAAGAATTTTCTGGAGTTTGAAAATTTGTCTTGAACTATTGAGAGCAAAACATGGAACACTTCAACTTTAAAGACGCTGATGACCTTAGATGTTGAGCGTCTATAATATACAATCTATCTCTATTAACTTTAAAACACCTGGTATACCGTTTTACAACTGTTGCCTTCGTTGGAATTCGAATGCGAGAAAAATTCGGATCAATTTTTTAAATAGTTTTGAAGTCGGTAAACTTTTAAAATCGGTTATAAACGTGACTAGTCCAGTCTTATATAAAAAATTTCATTCAAATCGATAGATAGTAGTTCTTGAGGTAATCACGACGAACTGAGCACATGTTTTTTTTTTTAATAAAAAATAAGTAGTAAATGTATCTAAGATGAAAAATGTTAAAACCTTGTGACAGTTAATCGGAAAGATCTTTAACCTCAAAAAACGGCACCATCTTAATAAACAACTATCAACATTATTATTTTATGAACGGTCGTATATTATCCAAATCGATATAATATATTAAATACAATATCTAGCCATTTGTACGAAACGGTGTTGTAAACATAATAAAAAAAGTAGCCATAAAAACGATAACGGTGATCAATTAAACACTGACCAGATGATAGGTGTCCATATGACGTGGTCATCGTTAAGGATGGGTTAGAATCCGCCAGAACACTATAGTTTTTTTGGCGTAAGCTAAACTTCTTTATACTACTCCAACAGTAATTTCTCAGTTAGTTACCATTTTAATTCATATGAGCAAAACAGAAGCAAAGTAGGCGTTGTCTTTGTAAACTAATGGTCCGTGCGAGCCTCGAAAGTGCTTCGCGGAAAGGCCCAACAGCACATATAAAACATTGCATTTAACGGGAATTTTAAAAAAGATATGCGTTAAACGAGATGGGATGAAAATTATCGTAATAAATAATGTGTTTTAAAAAACTGTTTTACTACTTAAACACCTTTCAATTTGGTTGCAACTGATAGGGGGTATGTCATGGGGGGTCCGTATTGATTCAATTTCAGGCTGAATGGTTCGCAAACTTCTACAGGTTGGGGACCACTGTTGTAAACAGTCTAAATAAAAACACTGAACTGTTAGATATACAGTTATTATGAAGTGAAAATCAGCTATTTTATAGGAGATAGGTGCAAAAAATGTTGCACCTATATGTATCATGTTCGTCATGGTATGAATCGGATGACCGCTGATCGCTCGCTTTAACATAATGTCACTCCTTCGTATATACCTTCATTTACGAACGAGATACATAAACTACTATTGATTGTTCTTTGTCTTGACAATTCACATAGACGAAACTCTTTTTACAATAAGGCTTAACTCATACATTATTTTAACATGTCATCTGTTAGATGAGAATTTTAAGTATGTTAACTAGAATCGACTTATGGCATCCACTTCAAATAATTAATTACTTTGATCAAGCAAACGACACTAGAACAGTTGAAACTAGTTTCCTCAAGAGACATGAACTTTTGTGACTGAAATTTTTGTATAACAATGTTTTTATTCAAATTCAGAAAAGCTCCGTTGAGCAAGAGACAAGGTTAAATAATAACGAAACACAAAAAAAGTGTACCCTGATACAATCAGTGTTCTTACTATAAAATTCAATGAAAACATAGTTTTTTGGCCGAAGCATTCACAAACTGAAATTATTGTATAATGCTTGGAAAATACTTGTTATTGTAAGCTGAATACAATTGCGTATTTTTTTCTTATATTCTTTATGTTGGTAGAAGTGCAGTATGTGATTTAAATAAAATAATGCTCACTTGATTATACCCTAAATTCAACATTTGACCTTGGCAAAATCTGATTCAAACCCAATTTTTTTTGCCAAAGTTTAAACTTCGGTTGTTAAATAACTTAAAAAGGCACAGGTTAAGGAAGGTAATGGCTTATTCGACAACAGAAATGAAGGGCTACTTGATGTCACCAACAACAGGTTTGGTAAGAAATGTGCTACTGTTCAATGGTAATTCATAAAAAAAGAAAAGTAGCAATTGTTTCCCGTATTCGTTTAACAATCCCGCTGATTGAAAACTGACACGTCTTTTTCATTAACATATTTACAACCGGTTGTCTTTCCTTGACATTGAACTATCATTGAAGTCATTTGTTTCACATCAGTGAATGAATGGACTGACGAAAGAAAACAAACGAGAAACGCGAAACAAAGAAGATACGAGCGGATGAAAGAAAGAAAGAGTTGACTGACGAGGTTACGTATAATACCTACCTATGCATTTTATAGGGGCGGCTTTAAAGTGCATTTAAAATCAAATTGGTCATCGACATTGAATCCATTTGGATGAGGTTTTAACATTTCAACTCCACAAGTAAGGAATGGTATTAATTTAGGTCAAAATTCACATTTCAAAATTTTACAATATTATTTCGTTCTGAAGTCCCCCGAATCCAAAAAACATATTTTGAGAAAAAGTCTGTTCGTTTGTAAACACGATACAGGTCAAACGGATAAACGGATTAAAATCAAATTTTGGGAGGATGTTTGATATGCAAATATGAAAATTCTTATAATTTTTGGGGAAAATCGTCGCATGCGCAGACGTGATATATGCTATAACGTTGTTTTCATATGATAATGGTATACTTTTCATAACGATTTATTTGTTTCCAAGTATGTTTTGTAAAAAAAATTGTAAACTAAAATATTTTCAAATTTTTGATCAGCCAAAACAGAAAAACGGGGATTTATTAAATCGTAGTTTTGAAATCCGCCTGGTCCAAATATAATTGAACAAAAGTCTATGAAAAAACAAGTAGCCTAAGAGCCAACGAACTTATTTCGAAAGGGATTTGATAAAAGCTGAAACTTGACTTTAACAGATGACAATTAATCGTTAATGAGGATGTCGGGTTTACATTTTTTGATAAATAAGTAAAATCTTTTAGGGTGTGCGTAAGAAGTGATAGTTGACATAAAAATGTGTTTTTCAAAATTATTTTTCAAAATAAGTTCATAAGCTGACTAAAAGATTTATGCTTGATTTCTGGTATGGCTTATAGGAGATCTACTATAAAACTACATTTAACAATGATTTTTCAGTGGTAAAAGTACTTTGAAAATATATTTATAGTGGATTTCTAAATCGACTTTTAACGTTAATTTTACTTTCAAAGCATTTACTTTGAAAGCTGATTCAGTTCTAAAAATACTTGTTTTGAAAATACCAGTAACAATTAATGTTGTTCTATACTACAAACCACATACAGATTATTTATTTTACATAAATTATATTTGTATTATATAAATGCAAAAGCCTGTATTACAACAAAATAATTACTAGCTAGCCAACGTTATTAGATAAAGCTATTAATTAATTAATTAATTAAATTAAATAATTAATATTGCGTGGTTGATAAAAATGTTGAACGATCTTCCAGCTGACGTCATTAATGAATGAGGTCACCTCTGTATCTAATAACTTTGCTAGCCACCTGAGCTATTTAGTCTGTACGTAGATTTGGTTTTTACTAAATAGTTTTTGAAGTTTTATGAAAAATGTTGCCTTGATCCGACCCTGTATATTTTGTATTATTATGATATTCCTTTGAGATTAAAAACCCTTTAAATAGAAATCTTTTATAATGTACGCAACGTCCGCATTGTAGAATAATTTGTATAGCTTAAATGTGGCTATATTATCTTTGAAAGAAAGAATGTTATTCATATTTCTTCCTCTTAGAAGAAATATAAATATTCCACGCAAGCGCGAGATATAAATTTCCGGTCCGCTGACGCAGACTTCCTGCCTAAGGTACCATAGAGATCTTCTCCAAACAGTGACCCAAACCGTCCATGGTTTGCGTAAGCCAACTTGGCATCTCGAATTTCAGAAAAAAATGGTGAATTTTTAAAACTCAAATTGATTTCAAATTAATTAAGTCAGTCAAATATAGAATTTAATTAAACTTGACGTCTCAAAATGAAAAAAAATTGATGAATTTTCAAAACTATCAAATTGGTTTCAAATTAATTACGCTTCTAGAAGAGGACACGTCGATTTTTAAACTAACTTGGTACTTCAAATTTCAGAAACAACAAAACAATTAATGACGTTTCAAAACGAACAAGAAAATCTTTCAAAGAAAAGTCACAGTGACTCTAACCGCTCAAATAAATTAAATGAGCATCTCAAATTTTAGGCAGAACATAAAAAATTGACGAATTTAAAAAATTCGAAATTTTTGAAATTTGTCTCAGTAAGGCACGCACACTTCTGTATATATTGTAGTTTATCGTTGAAGTATTTCTAATAATTTTTTCTAACAATTTTACGGTCACTTTGAAAAAGATTTAAGATAGATATTTTGGATTTTTTAATGTGATTTTTCGAGAAATTTGAATTTTTCGGAATGTTTTTCAGACACCATACGCACATAAAAATAAAAATAAAGTTCTGCGCTTTTTTTAATTTTGAGGATTGCAAGCCTTTTAAATTCAAAGATCTTTGAACCTTTGACCTTTGAAATAATAGTTTTTAAACAATATCTACTTGATACGCTGATTACAATAAACGTGTTTTTCAAAAAAAAGTGCGACAGTTTTGTTTTTTAAATGACAAGTTAAAATTGCCCAACAATGCGTTCAGAGTATACGCGACATTCTTTAGAATAGATGATAATCTATTGTCAACTGTTTATTATTTACGGCGACATCTTCATTCGCAATCAGCGACAAAAATGGCGCTAGTTAGTTACAGTCGATGAATTTTTTATAAGACAGATTAGCACGATCGGTAATCGGGATTTTATCAGTTCACTTTCGCGTACGAAGTATGATGTTTATCAGACTTTTCATCATCATCATCGTTAAATCCGTTGTTAGACTTCAACTTATTTATAAAGAGAGTGGTAAGAGAGGGAGAGAGAGAGAGAGAGATTGTAGATTATACAGTAAGATCTCGCTTAATGCTGTTTCAGTATTACACGGTTTCTAAAAAAAAATTTTTTGCAACCCATCCTCTCTATAAAATAGTTACGTTTCATACCTGAATAGCGGTCATTGATATTTAACACTAGTACTGTAAAGTTGCGTAAAGTAAAATAAACGTAACCGTTTACTATCATTTCTATCATAAGTCATAGTCCAGTGGTTCCCAAAGTGTGCGCCGTAGTGAGTAAAGAGCGGCACTGTGAGGCCCTCCTGTTTACCATTCTCCAGAAATTAAACTTAGGTATTTGCGGCTACAAAATAAACAATTTTTCTTAAGGCTGTCGGAACGCTCTGAATTTTGTTTGTGCTGAAACTCAGCGGTAAGGGGCGAGGTAGGCAAAAGACATATTGTGGGTGTGACCTTCTTTAGCTCTGTCTCGCTCAAATTATTCGCACGTTTCAATTTTTGGCTGGTGCCAACTACGAGGGTAAAAAAATTTTCTACAAGGGTGTCGCTGTCAATTGATTACTCTTATTTTTGGAAATATTTTGAAGATTTAAAAAACTTTTTCGAAAAAGGAAGAGTCACTTTAGGTTTGTGATGGAACAGTTTTGTGAAATAAGTACGAATAAGGTCATAGTGTGACATTGAAAACGTCTGTTTTTTTAGCACAATTAATGCCAACTTTTTTCTAGTAAATCGTACATAAATTACAAAAGTAGTCCATTAGAGACCTAGATTTGTCCTTTATCTTCCTTATAGAGAAAGAATTTTTGCAGAATGTTGACGAATAAGTCTACAATCAGTTGACAGCCGAAGCTCTATTTTTGGCTTAAATTCAGAGCGTTCCGACAGCCTTAAGTAATAAATGTATTCTTCTGTGTCAATATAAATATGAAAACTCAGCTTCATGTAGTATCAGTTTACGCTATTTCGACTAGCTATAGGATGCCGAGACAAAATACTAAACCTGTAAGTACGCCGCGAACTGAAAAAGTTTGGGAGCCCCTGTCATAGTCTATAAAATCTATAGAATCGCATGAGAATTGAAAGTGATCCTGCACTACAATGGATCTGTTAAAAATTTTAAAAATTAAATGAAAATCAGCAATTTTATAGGGGGTACGTGCAAAAAATACTATATATAACTCGTGGATGATTTTTTATGACTTGTGTGATGATTAAAACTTGCTGGGCTCTCGTTTTACCATGTCACACTGCATCATAAAATAAGTATTCACGCACTAGATAGTGATACATGTTCAGTAGTTGATTATCAAAATCTTTCGTAAGTACATTTTTTTCTCTATCTTATTAATTGAGAATATTGGCGAATCCAGTACAAAATATGTTGTAAAATTTTGATTGTCGATATTGGCATTTGCGCACTTATTAATGAGAAAATACGTAAGCGAAGTAACAATTAAATGACACTAAAAACATTACAAAATACCAATCATAAATTAATAAACTGCAATAAAACGTGCCTGTATAATAAAAACGTGACTTAATATCAAAACTATCGAGAAATTCTTTTAAGTTTGAGGTTAACATGCAATTTGCTAAATTCCGAAGTCTTTTTAACTTCTGGTGTAAATTAACATCCTGAGGGATAGCTACAAGATTTATAGGTTCATTTCTTTCAACACTAATCTGTTTTAGAAATGACGAAACCATTGTTTATAAATAATTTAAAATAATTCATTATTACGTTTTTTTCGCTTCTAAAAATAAACTCGATCGTTCGACTTTTTCCGTCTAGTATGATTATTTTTCAATTAATGTTTATACGACATCGTAACTTTGATATTACGATGACAAGCAAGATCAGAATCATTCAAACCTAGATTATGTACATTGAAAAATAATTTTGGTGATGCATCTACATTTATGACGAAAGATCACGAAAGTATCCGAATGCACCCGTAATTAAATCCGACGTTTCTTGTCTAGTGTAATTATTTTTCTCAAATATCATCCATATAAAGTTAGCTTCAAAAAGATGCTCGCAAGTCTAGAATAGCTAAGCCTCTGCATTCAAGAATAATAATTTCTAGGTTATGATAGTATGACGAAAGATTCCGAAAGTACCTGAGAGCAGTTTTGATTTAATAAATTAAATCAGACTAGACGAAGAACTACTCCTAACCAATTTTATTTTTTGAGAGACAATTATATTTTTTTTTTTTGTAAATCACTGCACTTACATGCAAAAATAATTTTAAATTGAAGGACTAAAGGACTTTGTACATTTAACTAGGTTACTAGAGGATTTGATCCAATGTTGTTCACAACCATCTTAATGCGTTTCTAGTGTCGTCTGATATAGTATAAAAATTAACCCTCAAAATCGGAATTCACTTAGCTAACGTCCATGATTGGGTCATCTAATTCTATGTACCAAATTTCAACTTTTTTCGTTCAGTAGATTCAGAGAAAGTAAGCTGTTTCAGACAGACAGACAGACATACACAAAAGTGATTCTATAAGGGATAATTGAATGTATATAACCCTAAAAATAATGTTATTTAACTATTCTTCTGAGGTTTAATATTCATATCTCAACAATAGTTATAAACCATAACAAGATTGATGAAGCGATATTTCTGTTCCCCTGGTATAAATAATTTTGATGCAACAGAAAACGTTGTTATTTATAATATCTTTTGATTTCCACTCGAGTTTTTCTGGTTAATCAGACAACGTCCTTTGCGACGAAAAGCTCCGGAAGTTTCCGAGTACATTCTCGAGAATTATATTTCAAAAACGAAGTAATAAAAATCAAAACAGTAATCTCTCCGCCAGTTCACCATCCGGTAGACCACTGTTATAATAAAGAATGGTTTCTATAATGACTGCAGTACAAGCTGTATAATTAATTTTATTGCACATTAAGTTCCGCGTATTTTAAAATAAACAATAAATGAACTATTGCATCAAAAATACTTCACCGTCTGTCGTTTTTTATTGTTCAAGCAAAATACTATTGTGTCATCCCAGACTTGACGGAAGACTGACCCAAATGACGGTAATCTTTATTCCGATAACTTTTCAATATTCACTTGGGTACCACAGTTTTTAGAGTTGTATTCCCCAACGGATGGAGTTCTATTATTTTCAATATTCTGGCTGTCTGTCATGCGGGATAGAGAAAAAGAAGACTAATTTCCATGCCGTTGCCAAAAAATGGGAAAAATAAGGGTTCTTATTTCGGCGTTAGAAACGTTGAAGCTACGAGTAGGTAACCGGGTAATTCAAATAACGTTTTTTTTTTACAAAATAGAAATAAACTGAATTAAAATTAATCGACCGGGTTAACTGCCGTGTATTCGTCCATAAAATCACATAGATTGGCTTAATGCACAAGGGTGCAGAACAGTGCACGAGACTTGCGACCTTATAGCTTCAGCGCCGCGCGTGAAGCTTTTACGAACCCATAGCGACATCGAATTTCGGGATACTAGCTTCGCAACGCGATCTGTTCTCTCTGTATTATTTTTGGCTTCACCTACTTCTGTTATTATTTTAGGCAAAAAGTTTTCAAATAAAACTTTTAAAATATTCAGAAATCCTAAAAAATTTCGTATTTTGTTAACGTCTGTATTTATTTAGAATAAATAAAATTTTAGACGAGTATATTGACAACAAATGAAAAATGTAATAGTGAACCACGTTTCAGTCTGGATTTGGATCTCTTCTTCAGGTTCTTAAAGAAAAAATATATAATTTAAATACATATTATGACATATGTGAGACGTCGTTCACTATTAAATTTTTAATTGTCTGTCAATATCGTTTAATTTTATAAATTCGAAAAAAAATTTCATTTGCAAAAATTAAGATTCTAAATATTCGAATACCTATCACGTTAATACAATGACAATATCAATGAATGACAATTATTTCATATACACACACCGTGACAGCTTGCCCGTCTCTGTCAATAAAACAGTTTACTGTCGAACACTGTTTAGTGCTTTATAGCAGACGCTTCGGTACGGGATACGTAACTGAAATCTATCCCAAAATATTATTGTCTTTGTCATAAAATACTTTTTCTTTAATGCATTAAATAATCTGTCTATTAATTTTATATGTAAAATTGATTCTTGGGAACAATAGACGAAATAATTATAGTGTATATATTTTTTTAAACCATTTATTTGTCGACGTTTCGACTATTATCTAGTCTTTTTCAAGGCGATAAATATTAATTTTCACACTAAAGTCGATTTAGTAAAAATCACCATAAATATATGTGGCATACAAATATAATAAGTATAATTTAAATCTAGAAAGATAATTTATTATTTCCCAAGAATCAATTTTACTTTTTCTTTAATACAAGTCTATACCTACATTCACTCTATAACTGCGATTTAAAAATTGAGTCCCGAGCGAAGCCGGGTTCACAACTAGCACGAAATAAGATGACGATGATACAGCAACAATAGGAGCGAAAATTACCGGTATTATTATAATTAAATATGAAGTAACAGTTTAAAGTTAGGTTAATTAAGGTATAGGCACTTAAAGTATTCGAGTTCCGTCGATGAGAATTAATAATAATGTTCTCACTTGTATAAGCACATTTCTTTGCTTATTATTAGCTATTATTATTCTCAAACTTTTAAGATTAAATGATCCGTACGACAAAATGGCTTAAGTAAAGACTCTAATAATGGTAGATTGATTGATTGTAGATTATAGACGGTTACAACTGAGATCGCTAACGGAGTCTTTCATAATAATTAATCACTTAGTTCATGCAATTAGCCATTTTTCTCTGCTCACTAAAAAAAACAAATGACTCGAAACACCTTCATACCAGAGGAACATCTCGAACAAGTCGAACGAAATTCGTTTTCAGAAAAATTCAAAATTTAGATTTTCAAAGTAAAATTTATTGTGGGATAGATTATGTTCTATTCCTATAGGTTGGCAGTACTGTAACTTTTCAAAATAGACTGTATTGTTAACAAGCAGTATTCAACATTTTTAAGGGTCCGTACCCAAAAAATCTCTGTCAAGCTACAGATTTGCCGTTTTGGTCACAGAATTTACAAAATAACAATTGGAAATCCCAAAACAAAAGATTAAATTTTGTTTTAATGAATGCGGCCGTAAAAAGTACTGATAATAATAATAATTTATAAATGTAAAGAATAAGTACATTATAAAAAACAATGTGATAATAGCGAACTAAAAAATAAAGAAAATGTTGGCTCGTCAGTCGGCACCAAACGTAAAACTGCTCCGTTGCTGGAGTCGACTTTTGTTATCCTCGTATAAACGCAGGATATGTACAGAACCGGACTCAGAAATCTCAGGGGCGGAAATTTTATATAAGTAGTAGAAACTCTATAACCCAAACTTTTTGACACAAAGTTTTCTTAGCCGCGTTGCTCTCTCGGCTACTGGGGGTAAATTAAGAAAAAATGTCACCGTCACCTAAATGCGTAAAAGCTTCGCTTCTGTTGGGCATCTCTAGACGCGTACCTTGTTTGTTTCGAGACACCTCGTTTTAAACAGTTACAATTTCGAGTTATAGAGGCACAATTTCCAACTCTTAACATTAACATTTTTTTTACTTCGAGTTGTAATAAAAAATATACCTCATATTACAGAGGCTGTAGAGTGTACACATCGCTTACTTCGAAATATAGAGTTCGCAAGACCAGAACTTCGAGTTATAGAATGTAATATGTATTTACAGTACCCTTAAGGGAATCATGTTTAGTTCAAGTTATAGAGTTTAAATAAGTCAAGTTTGGATTTTAACGAACGAAATTGGCTACTTTAGAAATGATTTCGACTGAACGATGTTCGAGTTACATAGTTTCTACTGTATTCTTAATATCCCTGGTCGCCAGGAATTAAAAAAAATATCAATTTTTCTATGAAACAAAACAATTTTTTTAACGTTATCAAAACCGTATCCTAGTCTCTGATTTTTCAAGTATCAAAAACTTAACTAAGAAATTCGGAATTCAGTTTTCGAGCGTCTATATTGTATAAGAAATTTAAATTGGAACAGATAATGCTTCAAAATTAAATTTAAAAAAGTATACAATAAACCTGATGGCAATCATCAGACTCTACCCCCGCGTAAGAACTAATCCAGCCCTGTAAAAAGAAGGGTGGTGCATTTCTCTGTATATAGGTATATATATGTATTGTTAAAGGACAATGGCCCCGTCCCCGGCAGAGACCTTGGCATTACTGCAAAAACACATGCGTTCGAAAACAAAATCTACTCACCAGATAAAAAGTCAAAGACAAAAAAAATGTTCGTAGAAATACTCCAAGAAAATGTTGCGTTTGCACACAAAAAATAAACGTCTTGAATGAAAAGTGATTACAAAATAACACCACTATATTTTTCACACGTGTACTGAAACAATCGACGTTCAAAATTGAAACAGTTGAAGATTTGCACAGACAGAAAACAGTCAAAGTACAATAAAATATTTAACAAAACACTGTCGAAACTCAAACGTGCGACACTATGTTCTCCACGCAAACACCAAACGCCGACTGCCTCTGGAAATGCCGGTACAAACTCAATAAATGAAGGGCTGCAGTTGTGGAAGCCAATCGGGGCCGAGCGCTACGTTGGTGTAGAGCTGCAGCGCAGTCGCGTTAAACGTGTCTGGTGTTCAGTGTGCGAAGACATCGCCGCGAAACGGGTCATCCGCAAAAGACAAACACGTCATCTGCAAGAACAACGGGAGATGTCCTCGGCGAGCAGTTTACAGGTTAAAATAACCTTGCATTGTTGCCGTTTCACAACAATTAGCCAATACAAACTGCATTTCAATGATTGTAACAAAAAATATATTTGAAATTTACACAAATCTTTAAAACAAATCATCTAGTCGTCAGTTTGGTTTTCATCCTTTGAGACCATAACAGTGATTTCAGGTTTTAAGATTTTTGGTTGGCATAAATGCACTCAATAGATTGATTTTGAGAAATTTGAAAGTTAAGATTCATTCTGGAAATCTGTGTTGCTATTTCATCGACTTAGAATTGAGCTAACTGGGCACCAAAGGATTTCGAAAGGTTCACGTGGAACAATTTAATCGCATTCAATTTAAAAGAGCCAGTGTATTTTAAGATTTTTTTTATTTGCCATCGCGTGTTACGACTAAAATTTTTTGAAAGGTATTTTCTGTCGGTCAAACTGATTAGTCATTCCGTTGATCAATCTAGAATTGAACACATTTAGAAGATTTTTCCCATACCTCGTCACTCATTCAACATTGAGTCCATCTTGATCCTCGAGACTATGAAGTAAGGTTACTAGAATACTAGAAGATTGGGCGTAAGAGGCTATAAACACGGTCACGTTTGTGATTGGTCGAGTCGCCATCAATGCCCATGGCTTAGTTTTTCAATTATTGTTATCTGTTTGGAAAAAGACTCCATGTGACGTCACAAGCCTATTTCCCCGCCCTTTCACGCGTCTCGCCTAGCCACACCTTCAACAATTCTGACGTTTTAGTAACCTTAACTACAAAGGACTAGGTTGAAATGGAAGTATGTTGATATTTCTCGTGATTCAAAATTCATATTAAAATAGGGTCCCTTATATAATACCAGCTAGGTAAACAGAGGTCAGTGAAGGTCAAGGGCTTCATTTTCATAAAGCGTTAATGTTAATTAGCGGACGACAAATCAATGCGCGGTCTTCTCTATGGGTAGTCGACCTTGTTAATTAGTCTCGCATCGAATGCAAGCATATGAAATGCATGCGGACGCAAGATCCACAACGAGTGATATATTAAAAGAAATATCCGCGTGTGTGGTGAAGATGAAGACATGTCCTTGTGATCAGTTCAATTTCTTATTCACTAAGGCGTGTGCTTCCAATATTTTCGAAACAGCGGGGTAGAATAGTGGTGAGAGCACTAGATTCGCATTCAGGAGGTGCTAGTATAGTGAAAGGATACAACAACTAACATCTTTTTATTTATTATTATTTTTATTATTAGTAAGATTGTGACGAATATATCGACACGTAGTTTATAAAAATCCATCAGGACGATTAGATTCTAGGTGGGAATAAAGAGTTCCCTTTGGCTTTAGCGCGGTTGTGTAAAAATTAAAGTAATTTGGTTTCAGGCCTTTTGAAAAGTATGAAGACCTGCACGAAAGGTGTAATGTTTTTTTTTTTGACATGTGGCATGATCTAGTTTTCTCCGACTTTAATCGCAAGATAATCTGCTTGCCAGTACGACCTTTAATTAGAATATGAGAATATAAAAGAACTGACCTTCCATATTATCTATCCAAGAGATGCATGACGATTCATTAATAGTTCTCATTAAAGAGTTTGCTCTCCGTTTTTTCGGATGGACTCGATCTTGGCGGCTATATGATTGATCTACAAAAATACTACTTGATAATTAATTGTTTTTTATGAGATATGAAAAATCCAAAGGAAAATTCGTAAATTGAATCAACGTTTGTTGGAAATCGAATAACAACTAATAGAGACTAATTAAGTCCTGAATGTATGGTTATATATTCCGTAACAATAACGTTTGTAATGAAAAATTGTATTCTATAATTTTCCACAAACTGGATATCAATTCAAATACGAACTTTTAGCATTATAAAAAATTATACCCAATGAATTTTCCATATGTGTACACGTACATCTATTACACAGCAAATCGTAAGGACATGTTAGATTTTCCTTGCTGTCGATTCGAATCTTTGAGTTTTCAGGTGACGAGTCAGATAGTATATTGATAGAAATCACGGTTGATTTTCTAAAAATAAATAAGCCTCTTTGTTTATAATAATAAACAGGAAAAAACTTGCCAACAACATAATCCACTTATATTTTACTTTATAACCCCAAAATGTGAAGACTTTAAGAATGCAGTATGGGCTTGATATATAATAGTCGAGTACAGAGCGATGCCATCGTTTATATGACATCTACATGGTTTGTGAAAGCCTCCAGTACCCAGGCTCTAATTTGAGAACTAGTAAAAGTATCAGCTGGATTTTCAATTTATTATTAAAAATACGCTAAAATATGGGTAGGTTTAACCGAGGACAGTGTGGTCCAGTGGTTAGCGTGCTGGCTTCTTGACCGGACTGCCGTGGTTTGAATTCTGCCTTTGCTCATGAATGTTTTGTGATGTCGTTTAATTTTAAGTGATTATATTATTTGACGCTAATGGCCTAAGTTGTCGAGCGTCTATGATATACAATAAATTAATTAATTATTTAATTAAACGAATTAACTCATGTGCCAGCTTCTATGTCCGTAAAAAAACAATGACATAAAAATGATGGATAAGGAAAACAATGCAGTCTTAAATGCCTGGGGAATAAGAGTCTAACCTTCTGATCAACGGTGAAGTCTGTGTTTCAGTCGAATGAAGAATTTTCTTTGAACGCGTTTGCGAGTTAGTTTTCTTTTCTTCCATAAGTATTAACATGGCAGTTTTAGTTTCCTTCGGCAAAGTTTTAACTCGGGCAAAATCGTTCTCTTCTTCGTTTCCACTTGTTTGCCAGTCGTCTCTGTCTTGGTTTGAACGAAGTTTTGGTTCTGGGTTATTGTAATATCTAACGAAGAGAAAATAAATATAATTAATATTTATCAAATATAAAAGATAACATAAATGCTTTACCTTAAAGGATATTCGTTGACGAACTGTCTGTTGGTGGAAGAGTCTAAAAGACCAATCTGTCTTATATTGTTTCGTTTTTTGACTAAATTTGGGGAAGGCGGAGCACTATTAAAAACTGTGGAACTGCCCGTTGATATATTCGAATTTTTTCGTTCAATATTTCGTCTTGAATATTTCCTGTTTTGCATTTTAATTATTTTATTATTTTCATTACTTTTACTCCCTAAGGATTTCGACATATCAAACACAAATTTTGTGTTATTGTCTTCATTGCTAGATGATGATTCAACACTCTTTCTGGCTTGCATGACTCGAGTTCTGTGATTCCCCTTGTGAATAATCGGAGAACCAATCAACGATCGACGACCTTTAATGTCAATTGTGTATTCTTCACAAGAAGTTTTTTCAAATTCTTCGTTTGAAAAACGTCTGGTAACTTCTCTTATTATGTCTTCACTTTTTTGTAATCGTGCAAAAACATTTATACATTCACGAGGAGTATTGCCATTAGATTTATAATTTCGATAACTGCAGTTTTCTTTGACAGGATTTTGACTCGACTTTCTGAAACTCTCTCGAAATGTGTGTGGTCTTTTAGGTACCGTACCTATGTTTCTTTTCATAATATTTCTGTCTAAACTATTTTCACGAATACCAATTTTTTCCCAATCATTTTTCGTCGATGAGTTCCTGTTGCGTTTCATCTCATCAAATGTTTGATATTTGTGAAATGTTTCCGAAGCATCGGTTTGGTTATTCTCGGAATTGAAACGTTCGTCCCAAGAATTTTCAATAAAACTATCATTTGTTTCCGTCAGTTCTGCATTATTTTTTTCTATATCTGTTAAATAGTATGTCGGACTAGCACTTAAAATGCTTCGTTTCGAAACAAATGAATCCGCTGTTTTCAAAGAGTTTGGATGAATACAATCGTTTCGATCACAAATGCCAAATGAATTGTTTTTTTGTTTTCGACACCTGTTATTCGATTTCGATTCATAAAACACTTCAGAACAGACAGTTTCTTTGGATTGGTCATGTTTAAATAAAGATTCGTTTGAAAATATCACATCTACATTTGGATGATCAGGATTAAGAATCAGCTGCGAATTACTTCCATCGCAGTGACGCAAAAAATATTCTGATTCCGTTTCAATTTTTCCGGTGCTTTTGTTTTTAGCTGCGCGGGTCTCAACTGAATTTTCAACGCTTGGATGAAACCGCACAGTCGGTCGTTTTCCTTTCAGAGATTTATTTTTAATGAAGTCATCAACATCAAACATTTTGGATTTTTCACTGATTTTCTTTGAATTCTTGTCTGTGCAAAAAGAATATTCTTACAGAACACAGTTGCCTTTTAATATTGTAAACAATTTCATAAATCACAAACTAGGAAATGGCGTCGATAAATCCATATTGCCGTAAATGAAATAAGTAAAACTGTACTTTTGGTACAATCGCAGTTACATCCAGCACTATAGGGACTAGGGAAATATAAGGTTCAAATAGTTGGATGCGTGAGTGTATGTAAAATACACTTACTCACGTTTTGAAAATCTCTAATTTCGACGAAAAATCTTATTGAATCTTTGATGGTAATGTTTACAAAATAAACTAGAAATATGTATTATTTTTCCTTCAATTCTAAATAAACGATTTAAAATAAGATAAATTTGAAATTAAAAAAAAAAATTATTGAGCAAGCCAAATTTGTCAGTATTTTAAACATAATTTTGTAAAAAAAAAGACTCCATAATGTTAATTTGCCTTCCCGTAATTCGAAATCTCGTAACGTGCTGTAAAGAAATATTGACGAATGTCACGTCTTTTTACTCTATTTTTAAAGCAAATATGTGATTTTGGAAAATTTTAAGCAACAATCCACTTTTTCTGAAGCTTAATGCTTAATCATAGCCTATAAAACAGTAATAAAATGAATTTTGCGACTACAGGTCGAAATTTCCCGAGAGCATATTTTATAATCTGAGAGATCAGTCATCTTATAAGGGTACTCTTTCGAAATTTGGAGTAAATTAGGTTGTGTGAAGAATATTACATATAAATATTTTATATACGTTTGTATTGGTTGTTTTTGTCACCAATTAAAATGGCATTTCTTCGTTTCAGAACTAACGTTATTAATAGTAACTTCTAATTTTTCGAGTGATTTAAAAAGTAAATCAATAAACAATTACCTTCGTGACATTGGTCAATATTCAAATTTGACAGTAGACGTTTCATAATTGCATGTTGTTGAGGTTTCATAATTTTAGAGGCAACTTTATTGCAACTGTCTTCATCTTTTTTTCGTCCCGAAATTGGTTTACAATTACCAATAACCATTTTAGTCCTTGGCTCCGGTGATGGACTTCTCAGGCGATTTGTTAAATAACTTGGTTTATAAAGATAAGGCAAAGGCTGTCGAGTTTTTTGTCCCGTATTCAAAGAATTTATATACCTGTATTAAGAAGTTATGAGTTACAACATTTGTTAAGGCTACTTATACAAGAAATAAAACTCGGGTCTCAATGCCAAAACCCTGCCGATAATATAACCGTATTTACTGTTGAAATATTGAAAACATTCCATCATCTTCACCAAATAAAAACAACCTTTAGTAAGTAAATTCGTATATATACACAAACAAGTCTCATAAAATGTGTAAGTCCGATCCTGTCAATATTTATTAAAATTTTAGGAGCATCTAAAGGTCAAATTTCAATTTTGAAATTATTTTCTTATTTTTTTAATATTTTTGGACTCAAGCACATTTTTGAACTCCTAAAAACCACTTTTCCTACCAGGGTTTGCATTCCAGCGGCATTTTCAATCCAGCTGGATTTATGCTGGATTAAAGCAAATCCAGCTTGATCCAGCGCGAATCCAGCATTAATCGATTTTTCAAATAAATGTAACAATTTTTTAACTCTAGAAACTTTAATAACTATTTATCTACATTTACATCAAATACTCGTTTTTTTGGCGTTAGTAAAGTACTCCAATACTAAGTAATAGTTACGAGTATCCGGACTATAATTATTAATCATCACAATACAGTCTTAAATCACCTAAATTGATATTCTAGATATCTGAAATAGTTATTCGTTTACCTATTTTACAAAATATGTAGTACCAGTTTCCCAGTCTCAATAATTTTAGAAATAAAATTGGGTTTCCCGCCTATAAAATGTGGAAAGGGCTCTCTCTACCTCTACGCTGGTTGGTTTGAGAGTCTTCAAATAATCATAGATTAAAGTTAGGTTTTCACCTCTTACTCCCTCACTTTCATAAAGTGCCATTTCTTTCTTCAGACCCAGTTTATTACTTGTTTTTAGCTGATTTCGGATCCGCACCGCTGGATCCAGCTGGATTGCTGAATCCAGCCTTGCAATCCCTACTTCCGACCTCTAGATCCCGCCATCCGACCGACGTCTATAATGTACCTATGTGCCATATATTATAGCAAATACACTAATAAGTACATTTTTTCATGTAGGACCTATATTAATGTAGGATTTGTATATCTATTCGTTTAACTACATATATGGAAGCTTTAGGCAACTGTCTAAATTCTTTGGAAGATTTACGATTTCAAATTCCGTTTTTTAAAATTATTTACATCTGTCTATTATTTTAAGCTATAATGTTTAAATGAAAGAGTTTGTTCATGGAATGATTAAGTAAAGAGAAACTAATCAGTTTTTATTATTTTTCAGATTCAAGTACAAACCGGGGTGATATGAAAATTTAGTAAGGTAAGATTTTCAAATGAAAAACTAATAAAATTTCCTTATTATATATTTTATGTTTTTGCATACGCTGTATGATGAATATACGGTGTATATTTGGACACAGGTCGGCTCGTTCCTTCGCTTGAATATTTTCCAGGTTCAAAATATTTATTGCCGGACTTCTTAGGCGAATGACGCTGGTTTCCTCCTTTCTTAATAACGCCCAATGGATTGAAAGTCATGTTTTGAAATGAAGCAAACGTTCTGTGAAATAAAAATTATTATTTAAGCAGTTTTTGTATTGTAATATGATAGGTAAACAAAAAGTTAGTAGCTCAGGGAAAATTCCTCGATTTTAACATAAAGAACCCACGTCAGTTTTCGTATTTCTAACTCAGTGATTTCGATTGAGTATATTCAATTCCTACTGAGGTAAAATTTTACGAATTTTTAATTAACGTTTTCGAATTTTTCCCTTTACTTGTGCTATAAGACATTGCTACTTGTCAAATTTCATAATTCTGTATCAACGGGAAGTACCCTATAGATTTTGATTCCCTCGCGAGTGTCAAAATCAGCGGCATAAACAGCCGTATCTTTTGATTTCGTTGACTTAGAACTTTGATTTTTTTCACAGCTCTAAGGAACTGCAGACCTGGGTATTTGATATTAATTTCAACTTGATACCTCCACGCCTTCCTGAAAAAAAGGGTCTTGACAAACAGACCGACAACGAAGTGATCCAATAAGGGTTCCTTTTTTCCTTTTGAGGTACAGAACCTTAAAAATCATCTGGAAAACCGAGAAATGTCAGGGAATTTTTTCCGGGAGAAATAGTGGCTATCCTACATTGTTACCAGAGCCGGTTCTATCGTAAGGTGGACGGAGAGGCCACTCCAGACGCCAAGTCCCAGGAGGCACCTCGGTGGTAAAGGAAAATAAAGAAAAAACATTTTTTTTCGGTTTTCAATATTTTGATTGCGATGCATGACAACTTAAACAAAGACTTAAGGTTGTCGGAACGCTCTGCAATCAAGCAAAAAATAGGGTTTCGGCTGATAGCTGATTGTAGACTTATTCGTCAACATTTTGCAAATTCTTTCTCTATAAGGAATATAAAGGACAAATCTAGGACTCTAATGGACCACTTTTGTAATTTATGTACAATTTATTAGAAAAACAGTCGGCATTAATTGTGCCAAATAACACACGTTTTCAATGTCACACTACGACCTTATTGGTACTTATTTCACAAAATTGTTCCATCACAAACCTAAAGTGACTCTTCTTTTTTCGGAAAAATTTTTAAATCTTCAAAATATTTCCAAAATTTAGCTGACAGCGACATCCTTGCTACATCATTTTTTAGCCTCGTAGTGTGGCTTAAATTAAGAGCGTTCCGACAGCCTTAAAATGTTATCGAGATCTTCCAAGTTCCATGCTGGTACGCACAAGCAACGAAGGCGCTATAATAATTGAATCTCGCTCCATCCTAAAACTCGCCTCGGGACAGTATTGATTGTCCCGATAGATTTTTTTTCTTTGAACTATTTGGGAGCTAATAATATTTCAAATGTTATCGAGATCTTCCAAGTGCCATGCTGGTACGCACAAGCTAGGAAGACACTATAATAATTGAATCTCGCTCCATCCTAAAACTCGCCTCGGGACAGCATTGATTGTCCCGATAGATTTTTTTTTCTTTGAACTATTTGGGAGCTAATAATATTTCAAATGTTATCGAGATCTTCCAAGTGCCATGCTGGTACGCACAAGCTAGGAAGACACTATAATAATTGAATCTCGCTCCATCCTAAAACTCGCCTCGGGACAGCATTGATTGTCCCGATAGATTTTTTTTCTTTGAACTATTTGGGAGCTAATAATATTTCAAATGTTATCGAGATCTTCCAAGTGCCATGCTGGTACGCACAAGCTAGGAAGACACTATAATAATTGAATCTCGCTCCATCCTAAAACTCGCCTCGGGACAGCATTGATTGTCCCGATAGATTTTTTTTTCATTGAACTATTTGGGAGCTAATAATATTTCAAATGTTATCGAGATCTTCCAAGTGCCATGCTGGTACGCACAAGCTAGGAAGACACTATAATAATTGAATCTCGCTCCATCCTAAAACTCGCCTCGGGACAGCATTGATTGTCCCGATTGATTTTTTTTCTTTGAACTATTTGGGAGCTAATAATATTTCAAATGTTATCGAGATCTTCCAAGTGCCATGCTGGTACGCACAAGCTAGGAAGACACTATAATAATTGAATCTCGCTCCATCCTAAAACTCGCCTCGGGACAGCATTGATTGTCCCGATAGATTTTTTTTCTTTGAACTATTTGGGAGCTAATAATATTTCAAATGTTATCGAGATCTTCCAAGTGCCATGCTGGTACGCACAAGCTAGGAAGACACTATAATAATTGAATCTCGCTCCATCCTAAAACTCGCCTCGGGACAGCATTGATTGTCCCGATTGAATTTTTTTCTTTGAAGTATTTGGTAGCTAATAATATTTCACACTAAGCGACAGCTATCCGTCCCAAGCTGTGTGAACATTACAGCGGTCTAGTGGTTCTTAAGGTAGAGAACTCAAGAAGCGGTGATGTGTATCAGGTTAACTAGTGTTGAATGAATTTTACATGTTTCGTTTTCCGGTCAGCGAGTGACTGCAAGTGTGTGTTTTATATACCTATTTGATTTTTACGTTTAATTCATATCTTTTAACCCTTTACAATCCGAATCTTTATTACAAACAGAAAAAAGTGGATGCGTGTACTTATGATTAAAAGTTAGTTATTAATATACATGCAAATCATTTATTGAAATAAAATCTTCAAAATATTTACAAAAATTAACCTCAAAATTGTATTTTGGTTTTTATTTTTATAATCAACCCATTGAGTAATCAAAAATAAGATATTATGAATTCCACTGGATGACACTTAAAAGGACTATTGATTGTAATTGTCTAGTATCTACACTAATATTATAAAGAGGAAAGATTTGTATTTTTGTATGTTTGTAATGAATAAACTCAAAAACTACTGTGCCGATTTAAAAAATTCTTTCACCATTAGAAAGCTACATTCACCCTGAGTAACATAGGCTATATTTATTGCTAGAAAATATTAGGGATCCTTACTAAAACTTTAGTAACGTAACCCAAGGTGTAAAAAAATGCTAAAAAAAATCTTTCGTCGCATGCGCTGCGGAAACTATTGATGATAGAACAAAAGTATGTTCTACAATATTAAAGAACTTATCAATAACTACAAAAAAACTTCGCGATACTATATGTCCAGCTATTATCGTTATGTCACAATAACCACTTTTTACATTTTAATAATCTATATAGATAAAAGAAAACTTAAGGCTTTTCTTTCTGATAAATGTTTTTACTCTGTTGAGGATTTTTTTAATATGTAATTTTTTTTTATAGCTTGATTGTCATACTGACTTCTCCTATACAATATTTTTTGTCTTTGGAGCAATAAAGTATTATTATTATTATTATTATTATTATTATATGTAATCTATGGACTCCAAACGGGTAGACCATTTTTGATGAAATTTTCAGACAAACTTTAGATTAGCCCAGCGGGTGATCTTCTGAAGTTTGGTAGCGATCGGATCAACAGAATTTTTTAAATTTCTTTTTGGGAAATAAGATTTTTCTTCGATTTTTGAACATTCACAAATAAAAACGATTGAATTCGCGCAAATTCAATACACGTTGAGAATTTAATGATAATGATTCTCATCTTTTATATCCTATATATTACATTTACACCCGGGCGAAGCCGTACTGGGCCGCAAGTATTACTATATATTTTTCAAATGATAGAAAGTGCATTGATTTCGTCTATCTGTCATTTCAGTCTGAGCCTCTTATGACCATCTTCATACTGTCGAATTGTCGTTAGCGCAGCCAGCTTCACATTGTCGAATTTATCTTTTGGCAATATAAAAAGAGGTACCCACGTGTGTGCCAGATTTCATGCTTTTATCATAAAGTGCACAATACTGTTACTTTTTTAACCGACTTCAAAAAAAGAAAGAGGAGGTTCTATATTCTTCTGTATTTTTTTTATAGATTTGTTCACCGATATTTTCGTCAATTGTAAACCGATTTGAAAATTTTCAACGCCATTTTGTTCAGAATGCTACCGGATTGGTACCATATTTATAAAAATCGGTTCATCCGTTTTTAAATGACATCAAAAAAACATATTTTTAATGTATGCTACCTCATATCTCCAACATTTATAAACTGATTTTGATGATTATTTTCTTATTTTTTAATCTTATCCGTCCCACTAACATAAACAAAGGCACCGCTATACGCTCGGCTATTCAATCGAACTCCAGTTGCAACTCAAGTTCATTGTATTTTTTGAGCGTATAAATTAGTACGCACTGTAGTTTTTAAGTTCGTTTAAATATTTAATAATGCGACCGATAAAGTGTTAATTGTCTTAGTATAATAATAATAATGTATTAAGAATATTATAGCAGGTGAATACACCCGAGCAATATCTATAATACCGGCAGCTCACGTTCTGGCCTCGTTGTTTTAAGCATTTTACCTGCCCCGTCATAAAATTATTTATTTCATATATAAGGTATACTGGACAACATATAGCTGCGCCCGCTCTAATTGAACATTGTTAAAAACAATATATTTTAATTAATTGTCTTGTTTAATTAAGACTCTTTTTTCGAACTACAGTTATTTTAAATAATTCATGCTATTTGCTTTCTTTTCTTATACATATCTGCGGTCACAAAATAAAAGAAGTTACGGCGAAATTTCGGTATCAATGCAAACAAACAAAACCGTAATTCCAGACTTCCGTGCAGTTACACCATAGCGTATCAGCAATCATTTTTTATTGAGACATTTGAATGAATTATACCTACAGAAGAAATTCTAAATTTGAATTTTGGATAATGCCAGAGACCTTAAATTTTCAGGATAAGATCAAACACATTAGTATCAATTATTTAGCTTTTATGGTTTCAAATTTATTGACATCTGAAATGCGTCGATTTCGTGACACTTACTCGCTGACTGATCGTCATCAAAACCTCTATATAAGGCTAAAATTTGGTATCTAGGCTAGGATTTGCATATAAACAACAGAAAAATTAAGAAATCGGAAACTTTCTCTCCAGCCCTTCATGTAGGGGAGTGCATATTTGTACATAAAGGAATACGTTCAAAAGTGATTTCCAAACCTTCATTGATGATGAAAAATAGTGAAAAAAAATAATTTAGGGCGCCTGCCAAAAAGAAATGATATCCCACTAAAAACATTTAATGTAAAGTTGGTTGCCAAGACTCACAAGTTCATAATGCTTTCACTGTTATAAAGTTATGAGATCTCTAGTAGAACCAAGTCGCTCTCCGTTCAAAGTCCAAAGTATATACTTTGAACTTTGGACAGGCCCCGTAGATTATGACGCGCAGTACAAATTAGAGTTGGGTAACTCAGATCTTTAGACATTAAAATATTGTTTTGTCATTGGAACTAAGTGGTGTGCAAAGTTTCAAGTTAATCGGATATGTGAAACTGGATCAAACTTGGATTTGACACGAACTATTATTAGTGAAGTTTGTAGATAATAGTTAACTCAATTGTTAATTAAATCAACATGATTGTAAAAATCTTACATAAGCCATTTTACTTAATGACCACAAATATACACTTTGATTTTTATGATTACACCAAACCCACTTACATATGTTTATTGTTAATTATAAGAGGCCAAAAAAATCGCAAAGGGGTGCTTGAAAATTTACATGAAGTATCGCGGAAAAACAGCTCAAGAGATTATTGACGGAACTTTGCAACATAAATAAAGATCGATTCAATTTAAAAATGAATGCGTGATCATTAGAATTTCATTTTCAAGTGAGAATCCGCTCCGTTCAGAGAACGGATATTTGGACCTAATAGACTAAATTAAATAGCAACTTTAATATTGACGAAATTTCGAGCTCGATAATGTCAAATGTGCCGACTGTCTCTAACCGAATGCTCAGTGCTGGGTTGCAGAACGCATTTTCAAACAACCTAATTTGACAATGACCTTAGATTATGATCACACATATTTCTACATTAGAGAAGCATTGTTTAAATTAATCTTTTTCGAAAAAAAAAACTGTTCAGTTGTTTAAAACTAAGCATATATGTACATATTTAACAGTTTTTGTACGATTTCTACTTCCAACTACATTTTGTTTAAAATTTTGCTTGAAAAGCGATCTTTTTCTAAGTAGATCAATCATTTGTTTGTTTGTTTTTTCTGCAAGACATGGACTTTCATAACGACATTAGACTGCTACTGCATGTTAAAAACTGTAATTATATGATCACAATCTAATTCTGTTGTCAAAGCAATTTTTTTGACAATGCTCTCTGCAACCCAGTGTAGAAATTATGCGACACAAACGTGAAAAAATGTTATTTTTTCTTCGCATAGCTTTGAAACTACGTAACCGATTGACTACAAATTCTAATCAAATGTAAGTCTGAATAAACCCTTCCGAGTGCCGCAAACTTGAACCCAATTGATTGGGACGCTCTATAAATATAGTGCGATAAAATTTGTTTGCACCCCTCAACACTGACCTTATAAAAAGCGGTTATCAAGTCGTCATGTAAATATATTTTTTTACTTTCTGCTGTTGAAAATTTTCAAAGTTATTGGTTTCGGTCCCATTTTCGAAAATCAAGTCTTCATCAGATCTCGACGTGTTGGAATCTTATTTATTCTGACTATTTTTGTAGGGACGTCCAGTACACACATACGGCGGGAAGTTAAAAAACATATATACACTCGCGGCTCTTGAGATCAAACACGGCAGCGACAATAGTAGTGGAGCCTTTGACTCCACCAGACGCAATCTAGTGGCGAGTTACAACAACCTTCTCCATGAAAAAATACATATATGTGCCAAGTTTCATGGTGACCGGTCAAACGGTGTCGAAGTATATTATTCTCAAACAGATATACCTACCAAGATCCAGTTTTACATATTGTATATAGATTATGATAACCTCTTTTTTGAAATCGGTTAAAAAGCGAGTGGTGCGTTAATTTTGACGAGTTTAAATTATTTTTGATTAAACTATTTACAATAGTTTGATTGCGTTTGGTGCAACAGTCTATTAGCGAACTAATATTCTGAGACCTGAATAATGGCTTCCGACAGATCTTCGCCTATATTTCAATTAATGAACATTTATGAAGACATGGCTGAAGAGGTTTTGTTTTTTGAAGCAATTAGAAAAGAGTACAGAAATTAATGATCGAACATGCAAGACCTACAAAAGAAATCAGTGGCGTAACAATGACATTCGAGCTAGTTGCGTTAGGATTGTTTTTAGGATTTGTTGAAAAAAAACATGACGTGTTACATATAAGTTTCCAACGTGATAAAATCGTACAACCTTCATACCTCTTTTTCTGGCTATACCTTTCCGCCTACGCCGAAATGTGTGAGAAGCAAATTTTTAAAAATCTGATTATAGTTAAGGATTTTTGCCTTTTTTTGTGTATTCAATATTTTCCAAGATTTTTGCAAAACACATTTTAGGGATAGTTTTAAGGTCCATACCCACTGATTCGGGTCGTATCGACTCGGCATGATCGACAGTTTTGGGATACATGAAATTAAATAAATTCACTAGTCAGCTCGGATCGACACGGAAACCTATTATTGTGCGTACAAACTGCCGTACCGAGCCGATACGATTCAGTGGGTGCGGACCTTTATCCTTCTAAAAAAAATTGTAGAGTGGTGAAGGATGGTTTTTTTTTTGACAATTTTCTGCAAAATCCCTTTTGCTACATTATGTTTCTATTATTTTCCATATAGACGCTGATTAACTCAAATGTTGAGTATAATACTCGGCACGGATCTAAAAGGTTCTGAATTTAGTCACAAACAGCGGCGCAATTGCATATTTTAGAGTCGTCCTGGTTGGTTTGTGAGAAAGGAAGACTCCCACCACCTCCCAGTTACCGGCACAGAACGTGCACTCGTCGGTGATTGGTCATCGCTCGTTGTCTTGTCACTTGTCGCTTTCCTGCTATAAAGTACAGTCCAGTACGCTGTTGTTAAGTTGTTTCTTTGATTGTTAATTGATCAAGATGCATAATACAGTTTTGCATAGACAAACACGAAAAATAATTTTTTGGAATTAGACCTTTAGATAAAAGAAAAATTAAAAATAATAATATAGCGCGAGTTTGTAATTTTTCAACCGACTGTACCTACGCAAGCCTCCATTTGCATCTAATTTCCGAGCCTTTTAGATCCATGGTGCGTATAATATCTATAGTCTACAACCTATCTTTCCCATTTTTCCATGTAAGTACGTATAATTACTATACCAAGAATTGCCTGTTTACTTTATGTGCGATGGGCGAAGGCAACAAACAGCGCAAAAATATATTTCCATCTCTTTTTTCGAAGTTATTCGCTGGTTATCCCGACAGTATGTTAGCATGGAGTATATCTCTCTTTGTCAAAAGTTCTAGATCTTTATCTATGGCAGTAGCCAATCAGAACCAACGAACTGTTACCACAAAAAAAGACAAATATATGATTGAACCCTAATCGTGCTAACTCGACTTTCGTACTATCCGCAGTATATAATATTAAACATGTTTTTTTTTATTTCGCCTAAGAATATAAAACAAATAGGCGAAAACGTAGTTGATTAATAGATTATCAGGCTATTCCAGTATACGATTATTAAATTTCAATAAAAATAATTTTAAATAACTCACCGTTTTAAACTGAACAATCTGAAATTTTGTTGTTCTTTTAACGATTGAAATTAATTGAAATTTGACATATCAGACCTAAAAAACAATATCAAATACGTCAACTGTCAAAATTATGATTGTCAATTTTTAATTTGGCACTGTGTGACTTCGACGTTTTTATCTGCGACGTCTAGTTTTTTTAAAATTCCGAATCGACTCAAGCTTTTTCCTTCGTAAAAATAGAATTTAGAAATTAAAAAAAATCGTTGGAACAAAAAATGGAATAATTAAAACAAATATTTTACTTAAAACAATACCTTTTTAATTTCTTTTTTTATACTATGGATTCAAAATTTTACATGTCATTCTTTAAAAAAGAGACTGTGTATTTTACATCGTACACTGGAGAAGTAAAACTGGTATAATTGCAAAAAAAATATAATAATGGCACCGACCGGACCACCGGGTTCGAACCTACGACCTTTTGGGTACGAAGCAAACGTTCTAGTTCGCCGCCACCTTAGTTTTTATGCTATATTGTGTCATACGTACCTATATTGCGACACGTTTGTTACATTTTCAATTTCAAGAATCAGTTTTTCCCTACCGTTCCTAAAGAAGTTTTACTTAAAACAATATTTTGTTATATTAAAATATAATACTATAATTTGTGAAGTAAAACTTCTTTTGGCACAGTAGGGTAAAATTAATTCTTGAGATTGAAAATGTAGCGAAGTTATCTCTATTTACGTATGCCCTTTACTATAAAAACAGGTTGTAGAACCTTAGTCTAATCCGAAGATTTAATTTAGGGTCCGTATCATGATTCGAAATCAATAAGGTAATCTTGGTCTTTGATAAACATTCTGTCTTTAATGTGATCATATCATGTATGTTTTTTAACAAGGAAAAATATACGATTTTAAAAGTGCAAAATTATGTTCTAATTAATATTTACATAAAAAAATAATTAGAACTACTTCGATCTTAATATTAGTTTAAAAATAGAGGTGTCAATGACATAAATAATTATTTACTATAAAATAAATTTCATTCCTGTGATGTAGACAACCACTTATGACGATTAGTGGAACCAGGTAGCATGTATAGAAGGAAGTTAATATTTCTTATTTACACAAATTACACAGAATTCTTTATATTGAGATTGATATTTTCAAAAGTTTTAGTTTAAAGTTAACATTTCAGAAGAAACGGGGGGACACATTGGTAAAAACTACGCTTCGGGCAAAAATAAATTGCCACCCCTCTATCAGTTCCATTTTCTCATCTACACATTGCTTCTGATATTTTAGAAATAGTCAAATCTATAAAAAACAAGCGTCGAGATGAGTCGTGTTCAAGGATTCTACAAGACGATCCTTGAGGTTCTGAAAAAATAACTTTTCAACTACTTGACCGATTGATCTAAGTCTCAATAAACACTTTCGAATGCCGCAAACCCGATCTTATTCGGTAGATTCGCTCTAAAGATATTGTACGACAAAAATTCCTTTACTCACATACGTACATGCACACACACATACTTATTTTCAAAAATAGTGCAAAAATATTGTAGTGACCTTGAAACATGAAAATATGTTTAAATGTTGATTTCTATTTTCGGATCCATTACAATAGCTCCCACACAATCTGCAATAGCTATTGCAGATTGTGTACCAAGGGTGTAATGAAAACTATTTTTACGAGTGTGATGTTTGCTGGCCGAGCGAAGCGATATTAAAATAGCAATATCATCGCAGCAGGCTGACACGGCGGTTGTGTCATCCTCTCAAATCTACCGCCTCAGGCCAATATCTTTTTCATCAGGTGAAACGAAATACATAAAAAACCCGGGTCGCAGTGCCAAAACCCTGTCGACAATATAGTGTATTTGCTAATACAGGTATTGTGGCTTTATTAAATGAAATTAAGTTTGTTTTTGGACAAAATAAAAAAAAAATTGAACCCCTTAATACACCCCTTACAATAATAATTTTATTAGTTGAAATATTGTTATCAATCCAACATCTGCACCAAATTAAATACGACCTTCAGTAAGTAAATTCGTATACGCAAACTAGTGTTTTCATAAAATTTGTAAGTCCGGTCCTGTCGGGCCGATTTCCTTATAATTTTAGGAGCACTTTTTAATTGCTACTAAAGGGTTAAATTTCAATTTTGAAACGATTCTGAGAATTTTTTCGGTATTTTTTGGCCCAAAAACTTTTTTCAACCCCTAAAAACTACCCTTAAAATGACCCGATTAGGCCCATTTTAAATAGGCTTCGTGAGGTGATGGATTCCAACATGTATGCCAAATTTCGTTAAAATGAATTAACTCCTTCGAAAGTTATTGCCCGCACAGAACACGCGCAATAGAAACGTTATATAAACCGTAATTTCCCAGCGATCTCTCAGCTATTCACAAGGCCTATCAAATGAAACCATACAATATGTATGTTATCGAAAACCAATGCTATTTTACTTTAAGGAAAATACGTGTCAAGTATTTAAAGGCGGACTTCAAATGTCTTAGTACGTAAGTTCTTTTAAAATATGACAAAAAGATATATGCATATGGTGATTTTTTAACTCACCGATAATGTTTGAGAGAGGAAAACGTATTTAATTTTAAATAAATTGACTCTACCAACAGTAATAGATATATTTAAACATTGTTATTTATTTCAATAAATAAATTTGAACAGTATAGCAAGTAGCTTCATTTCTTAAGTATTTAATTTTAAGCAAAAACTCTATTAAATATAAGTTTTCAGTGTATTTGCCATTTGGCAACATACACTATTGGCGTCGGTTGGATGGCGGGACCTAGGGGTCGGACCAAAATTTCTCGACGTTTCATAATCTCCTAAACACTTTGGCACCATTTTTAAAAATGTTTATATATATATATATATATATATATAAACATTTTTAAAAATGGTGCCAAAGTGTTTAGGAGGTTATGAAACGTCGAGAAATTTTGGTCCGACCCCTAGGTCCCGCCATCCGACTAACGCCAATAGTGTATGTTGCCATATGGCAAATACACTAAAAAGTAACTATATTTATATGCTGAAAATTATTTATTGATCAAAGTTTTGACAAAAATTGTAACTTCATGATCTGAAAAATTAGCAAGCAGTTCTTTTAAATCCGTTGTCTAAAAAATGTCGTATATATGAGATTTGTGGTTCTTATTTTCCTGTTTAATAAAACAATTGATAAAATAATAATAATAATATTTTTTAAGATGACGTGACAGATAATCCTCCCAGATAATACACGCCTGGTTTTGTAAGAGTTGCTCCTATTTCCAATAATTTCGACTCGTTTGCATCCACTTCAAATGTTCTGAAAGTTTATTAAAGTTGATTTTGTTTAATCAGTGATAATTGCCAACAAATTAATCATTATGGTAAAACTGCACCTTTCACCAAAAGTGTATTTTACCATTATTGGTAATTACTAACCTTTCAACCCAAGATGTATTTTCAAGACATTCTGACTTTGAAGTTGTAATTGAATTTGTTTTCTCGCCGAGAAACAGTTTTCGCAACCTATAAATACAAAAATTAAACTTATTTTAAGATGACTCATACCTCAGATTGTAAAATATGCTTTCGGGAAACTTCGAACTGTGGTCGCAAAATTCATTTTGTTACTGTTTTATTAGCTGTAATTAAGCAATGAGCTTCACAAAATTTGACTTACTGCTTAAAAATAACATGATATTCGTCAATATTTCTTTACAGCACGTCACGAGATTTCAAATTACGGGAAAGCAAATTAACATTTTGAAGTTTTTTCTTTGAAAACTTATGCCAAAAATGCTAACAAATTTAGCTTGGTCAATAATTTTTTAACTTTAATTTTTTCTGTACCAAGATTTGTGTAAAACTTATGCTATTACTCTCGTTTTTATCTGATTTTAAATCGTTTATTTAGACCAAACAAACTGTAAAAATTTGACTAAAATTCATACGTATTTCTAGTTTATTTTGAAACATTAACATCAAAGATTAATTAAGATTTTTCATAGAAATCAGAGATTTTCGAAAAGTAAGTGCATTTTATATGCGCACACACATACAACTCGTAAGATAGAAGTATACGGCTGAAAAAAGGAGCATATTGAACAGCTGGTAAATAGAAACCTTAATGCTAGACCGAAGTTTCGACTGGTCTTCATCGGACTCTACCTACTTCTCAGCTTACAAGAATAACTAAGACTTGAAAAGTCCTAAAACCGACCCTATGTCAATCTTTGGAAGTAATCGGTTACTATCAACTAAGTACTCACTCTCCACTCTTTTCCTGAAGAAGAAGAGCTATTATCAATGCATTGTCGTCCGTTGTGTCTTGAGGTGTTGAAGTGACAACAACTGTTAATTTTTTAGGAACAACCATACTGCATACGAACAACCTATGAAATTCTGTGGTATTAACAGAAATCTTCAAGGACACGCCGAAAACGACGACTGTGGGGTTTTCTTCACGCTCGACAGTAGCTTGTTTTTTGGCAAGCATTTGTTTATATTTCACCCAATCGCCTCCGTAGGGTAGTTTTGATGTTTGTAGATATTGCTTATTCATATTGTAATGCTTCTGCAATAGAATAATGAAACGTGTTTTTGATCAAATTAAGCAAATTTTTTAACCGTCATGACACAGTGGCGTGATAATTATACCGTTTGGAGCCCGTGACAAATTCATCTTTTGTAAGTAACTTAATTGAATACAAAACTAATAAGTTTTACTAAATGTTGTAATAATAAATGTTAGAATCACAACCCTCTCGGGCCGGGGGCCCCCTCCGGCGGGAGCTCCTGATATTTTGCCTGTTCTGCCATTGGCCTGGCAATGGAAGCGCGACATCCAAAGGATGTACTGAGTAAAAAATTATATAATTATATTATTCGGCATCCCGTACAAAAACGATTTCCCTTTCAGTTATTTTTTCTGTAATATTTAAAACCGACGCGGCAGTTGTACCGTCTCCTGGATTCCCTCCGTAAATATGTCCTTTTGCGAAATATCTCCTTGAGGCAAAGTATAGTACCTATTAAATTCATTTGAATTTATTAAGGTTGGGCACAAAAACTGTTTAAGCAATCTGTCAGTTAAAATTTGATATGAAAACCGCGGATATGAATATTGAACATGTAAAATCTGGTTAACCGGTTTTTTTATAATTTTTCATTGGCGGTTATATCTATTAAATTAAAAGCGATACCGGGTTGTGGATGGTAGAAACCATTTCAGCTTGACTTTTTCTATAAGTTCGGTTACCATCAAACTAGTCAGTAAAGGCTTAATGACATGAAAAATTGCAGATTTGCAAAACGCATGAAATAATGAAAAGATTTGCGATATTTGGAAGAATATAAAAATATCTCACTCAGATGTACTTAACACTAATGTGTCTTAAAGACAAAAGTCCGTACCTTGTTTAGAAGTTATGACGGTTTAAAATGTATAAAAAAGTTTTCAAGTCGGTTAATCGGTCAACCGGTTAAAATTTGATGTGACAACTGCGACTGTAAAGACATAAAAACCGATTAACCGGTTATTGTTTTTCATAGACAAGAACTGACCAAAAAAATCTAAAAGCCCCAGCGCACTAGACCTTTCTTATTTGGTGTAGAATTTACAAATGTTTAGTATTAAAAAATAAATAAATAAATACCGATGCGTCTTTTCGTACAGTATTTAAGGCTATGTTTTTTTTCTCTTTGTCATGGGTTTTAGTTTTGAGATATCATGATTTGTGTTTCGCTAAAAAATACAAAATACTTACTGGCACCAATCCAGTACCAAAATACGTATTAAATGATTCAGTAGGTCCGTGATTGAACAAATATTTTTGAAAAGAGTTCCAAAAATAATAGTCTCTTGCGTAGAAACGTTGCCTAAACGTTTCCTCTGGCGTTTTGGATAGCGTTTCATAATCCCACCCTTGCGCAAATAAAGCGTTTGATAGTCCGTATTTGCTAATACTTTCGTAACGTTGGTTCACTGACATTCCACCAATGGTTCCTCGACCAAAGACGTCAATTCCGGCATAAACATCCAACACTCTATTTCCTGCCACTTTTACAGAACTCTGCAGCTGACTATCGTACCACCAATAGTTCAAAAATATTCCATCGCAAGCATCAAAGAAAGGTCTGAAAGAAATAAACTTAGATAAATTTCGTCACAGCAGCGTTATTACCTGACTGCGGGACGCCAAGAAAGGGTGTTGTGTTTTATATATTATGTAACTATGCACGGATACTCCGATCAATATAGACATTTTAATTTACAATAATTCGCATAGAGCTAAAAATCGGTACAGGTCTTAGGTACACTATCACAAATAAAATATCAAAACTTCCCATCGATTCTACGTCTGCCATTTCATCTACAACTGCGATCGACTTTATCAAAGAACGGAGAACACCAATCATCGACAAATCTGTGAGCCACCAAGAAGGACACTTCGGCAGTTACCACATCGCCTTCGATAAATGTCTACCTCAGTTCTAGATGAAACATCAGTTAGAAGTACCATTGAACCACGGCCTACAGGCCCGAAAACCAAGAAGATTTGAAATTGGTTAAGTTTTGAACAGCTAATAATTTAAGCTCTAAAAATCTGGGTTATTGATTGAAAAATTGTGTCAGTAATTACTTACTTATTTCTATCATTGAGTGCGTTCTGGTATGAGACAGAGCCAGAGGTGGTAACGCTATCATACCAAATAACAAGTGAATTAGGATTGAGTTTGTGCAAACTTTGTGTTAAATAAGACACGAGCCATTCAAGTGTGGTTGCAGATGTTACATTACACTCAATATTCAAAAGCCATCCGTCCAGTTGAAATATCTTGGTTAGATTTATAACTGCGTCGGCAAACTTTTTAGCCGACTCTTCTGATGCAAGCACTTGCGCCATTATCGCTGAACCGCCACCGCCTTCTGTGATTACAGTTCCTTTTAAAATAAAGCATCAAAATTAATAGTTCCTCAAGAAAAATCGATTTGTTATCACTGGAGATTACATAGTTGTCGTTTATTTATGCTAAGCCTTTTATAGACCACCAGTTACCAGATTCTTCAATCTAAGAACTTGTAAAAGTACCTATCAGTTATATTTTAATTCTAATATACAAAAATTACTGTTTGTTTATTCATCTCCTATGCGTTCTTATACCATTCATTCAATTACGATGAAACTTCGGTAAGATGTACGTGACTCAAAAAATTCAAAGTGTATAAACAATGATATACAGTGTAAACTCTATGTAACGTCACTCGATTTAACGTCAAACTCCCTAAAACGTCGAAATTACTCGACTTCGGTTGGTTTGCCTTGTTGTCCATACAATGATACACTCTATGTAGCATCACACCCACTCTAAATAACGACCATATGTCATTAAGGGCAAGTAATTTCGGCAACTTATAAAGCACTTATTGTTGGTAGGTACTTTCTAAGTTGCCGAAATTGATAAGAACTGTAATTTTATTGTCTAACTCGTAAATACCTCGACTGTCGGCATCATATGTACTGAAGATTCTAGGAAATTCAATTAATTCAATACATTTATAATACTGGCATAGCAAGAAACATCAGACGAAGATAACAGATTTAACGCAATAAGCATTGTTATTTGTAATAGAAATTAGTTTCATGGGTAATTGGAATAAAAAATCAATTTAAACACTTATTGATTGCAACGTTTCGTCTTTATTAAATTAAGACTTTTTCAAGCTCTCAGCATGTTTAAATTATAATAAAACTTTGATATAAAAGGCAATTTTGCATTACAAAGATCAATAAAATTGAAAATTGTAGAAAATAATATCTTCTTTTTTTTTACCCATGAAACTAATTTCTATTATTACATATTTTGGAATTGAACTTTAAAGATGAATTGTTATTTGTGTTAATAGTAATATTTGTTTGTAAATTTTATGCGTTACTTTTAAATAATACTATAATAGTAAAACAATATTGATTTTTCTTTCTCTCCATATAACGACAACTCTCTATAACGCCAGAAAATGCGCAGTCCCTTCAGCGTCGCTATATAGAGTTTACACTGTATATTACTTCTCAAAGGTGCTTTTGTCGGCCCGCTATTACAGATGGCGTGCGAGTAATTCCAGCAGTGCATAAATGTTAGGCCTTCTGCCTTAAAACAGAAGCCGACCGGGTGTAAAGAAAAATGTCTTTACACGGAATACCCAATAACTCGACTATTATACAAATTCCCAGTTCCAATCTGAGAACTGATGGAAGTACATTTGGATTTAAGGTTATGAACTGAAATAGTAATAGCTTCAAGTAACATAAAAATCTTCATGGTTTACCCAAGATGTTGACTCCGTGAAGATGAGCAGCGTTGATCCATCCTAGCGGAGGAATAGTAACGAAATGGTGAGAGAAATAGACAAAGGTATCAATGGCTGACCAATTGTAAAACGTGTAAGAATCGTCTTTGGAACTTCCGTCAACGTATCTGCCATCGGCAATGAAATCGTAGACAAGAACAAAAATAATCAAATCAATGAAGCCCTTTCGCTAAATTATACTCAATATTAGCCCCTCAGAAAATAGACTAATTAATTTTAGACAGACGACGAAGTCTCGCCATATGGGTTCCATTTTTTTGTCATTTTGTTACAGAACTCTAAAACTGAGTGAATCAGTCTAGGTACCTTGCAAACTGCACATCGAATTTTATCATACATTTTTTATAGAAAAAGTTACAATTTTATTTATTTTTGTGTAGTGACGGTCAAAATAATTATATCATAGATAACCGATAATTTTACATCACTATATATATATAAACAATATATATATGTATATATTTAAAACACAATCAAATGTTATTTAATCAAGACGAAGTCTAAATTCGTCTGATCTTAACTTTCTGGTCGTATGGTGTATACTATTTTTCTTTATACCCGGTAGAAAGTAAGTTTTGTGTATCAGTGTGCACGAGAAAACTGTTTCGGCCCCCTGTTACAGATGACGTACGGGAAATTCCGGCAGTGCATAAATGTAAAAGTCCATACTTTCGACCTGGTATAAAGAAAAATTATATAAAACGTGTTTCTTGCGTAACTAATAGACATTCAAAACATTGTCTTCGTATATGGTGGTGTTGTACCGTGTTGATCCAATAGAATGTCACAGTAAAGGAAGATTTGGTTGAGGATCAATAAATAAATAAACTTTACCAAAGTTTTGCTAGTGGCCAACGTTCCGAAAAATGTATTTTCATCTTCAGGGCCTTTGACCAGCTTAAGGTCCTGAAGATGAAAATAAATTTTTCGAAACGTTGACCACTAGCAAAACTTTGGTAAAGCTTATTTATTTATTGATCCTCAACCAAATCTTCTCTTACTGTGACATCCAAAACAATGTTGTCTCAAAAAGATCCAACTCTACAGTAAAGCTTCACTCTTTTTGATTTGACGGGCCTAAATTTAATTACAAGGCGAACTTCGATAACTGAAATTTGCAAGAGACTACTTACTTGTCTTCTAGATAACCACCCTGCATATCGTGACAAACCAAAGTTTTGGGCACCTTTTTACGATCAATTCTGTCGAGTGGATGCCAGTCAGCAACATCCAAATCTTTTTGCAGATCTCCACCTGAAACACATTCGGTGCTTCGGTTTTGAAATGGTTTCACTAGTTTTGACCAGTCCGGGGTTTTATAGTTATAGAGCTGCTCAAGAGTGTCAACCGGCTCACAAACGGCCATTTTAAGGACAAATTAATGACGATTTAAAAAATATTAAAGAGAAATAATAACTTTAATTAAATCAAGCAAGATATAAATATACACAAAATAAAAATAAAATGTATTCCGTTCACTTTCGGTACTATATTTATTAAAAATTTAAGTTTATTGTTTTACAAAAAGTTCAATTCTTTTTTTACAAAAAACTTCCTAAAATAAGTAGGTATAAACAATTAAACAAACTGAAACTCAGAGATACTTTTGTATTGCAACTCTTTTTATAAGAAATAAAACCCTTTGTGCGATAAAAAAACAACAATAATTTAATCTTTTTTTTGCGTCATGTTTAAAGGGTAATTTATAAATAACTAGCTTTTGCCCGAGGCTTTTTATGTGATTGATAACGATTCTTTTGAAGGAAACATATTTTTAAAGAAAATATCTTCTAACATTTTTTGAACAATAAATGAAGCATTTATATGGCGTTGTAATTGAAACATCCATTTTTTAAACTAAATTTTACACTACCCCCTATAAAATAGCGGCTTTACATATACATGTATACAGACATGCAAAGTTATCCATTACTTACTAGTGCGGTAATGTAAAACAAAACATAGTAAATCGCCGTTTGCTAGTTGTTTGGGCTCCGTACCTCAAAAGGAAAAAAGAAAGCCTTATATAGGATCACTTCGTTGTCTGTCTGTCAAAACCCTTTTTCTCAGACGCGTGTGAAGGTATAAAGTTGAAATTAATAACAAATACTCAGGTCTGCAATCCCTTGGAGCTGTGAAAAAATCAAACTCCTAAGTCAACACAGTCAAAAGATACAATCGTTTATGTCCCATATTTTAACACTCGCGCGCAAGGGAATCAAAACCTATAGGATACTTCCCGTTGACCTAGAATCATGAAATTTGCAAAAAGCAATGTCTTACAGCACAAGTAAAAGAAAAATCCGAAAACCGTAAATTTTTAAGTTACATCATCAAAAAATAACTTTTTTTTTTACAAACGTCAAATAGTGCACATAGAACGGAATATCTTAAAAGCTATTAGTTCAAGCATTTATGCACTGCAGTGTGTATGTAACAACAAATAATAGAAATGAAATAAAGTTAATAAATATTGTACGGTGGTAGAGAACCCGCACTTGGCCAATTTTTTTATAGTCCATTAGAAGCAGCGTTGCCAGATTTTTTTTTTGCCAAGTCGGGATTTTGGAACTTTTTGAGCGAAAAAAGCGGGATCGAAAGCGGGACATAGTAAAAAAACGTATATAATCAGAAGTTTTTAAATATATATCTTTTTATTTGAGATCAAATTACGTTTACGTGACAATAGATAGCAAAAATAGCCATAGAAAATGTATTTTAATAAAAATATGATATTTTAAATCAGATTTGCCCCATCGCTAAATAGTTGAATCTTATTCGTCTTCTGAATAAAAAAAATAAAACAAACAGAAATCAAAATCAAAAAAGTTTTATTCATTAGAGAAATATGGCGTTTCAAACAATAGTCTGAGGAGTGAGTGTTACAAATTGCAACTTACAATAAGAGAATAATTATTTACGCATGGTCGAGTTATCCCCGAAAAGCGGGACTAAGCCTGTCCCGTGCGGGACATTTAATTTTGATTTAAAAATCGGGACGTCCCGCCAAAATCGGGACGTCTGGCAACGCTGATTAGAAGTGACGTTTGTTCGAAATTTTGAAAATGAAGAAAAATCGGTTTTTTTTTTAGGAGATTTAATTTAGAAGGCAATGATAGTACCTATTCTATCTTGGTTGAGCTACATATTTTGTTTATGTCTACCTTATTGCATTAATTAATTTTCTATGTTCTCTAATATCCTGTGACACATCCAGCAAAGTAAAAAAGATTAAAAAAACATAAAAAATCCGCCTCCTGTTAACAGAAAACTTCAAAGCCATGCTATCAATATGAAAAGTAGTTATGAATCCTGTGATACACCCTGTATATATAATTGTAGGTATATAGATAAATCCGAAAAAGTCACCACCTATTCTTCTTTATTTGGAATGAGCCTTATTTCAAAATCTGAAATAATAAATCCTTTCTTCAAATTTGTCTTTTTATCAGAATATGACGCGTTCTATTGTTAATCGGTAACAAAAGAAAGTTTTATCGATGTAAATCTGAATTCAGTTTACTTCTGATAACAAAAAGTTGGTTCATTTTATAGTCTAAGACAGGGATAGCAAACTTTTTTGTTGTCGTGTGCAAAAAAATTATGTTTTGCAGATGTCAGACGTATCGGGTAATTAAGGAAGTGCAAAAATATAATAAAAAAAACCCGGGTCGCAGTGCCAAAACCCTGCCGACAATATAGTGTATTTGCTTGTATAGGGCCGTATAGTTTTATGCTTTAATTCTGTGAAATTAAGCTTGTTTTTGGGCAAAATAAAAAATTTAACCCCTTAATACACCCCTTAAAATAATATTTTTTTTCTTAATTGTAATATTATTATCAATTAACGTCTACACCGAATTAAATACACCCTTCAATAAATAAGTCATATCTGTAAATTAGTGTTTTCAAAAAATTTGTAAGTCCGGTCCTGTTGAGCCGATTTTATTAAAATTTTAGGGGCACTTTTTAATTGTACTAACGGGTTAAATGTTGATTTTGAAACGATTCTGAGAACTTTTTCGGTATTTTGGGGCCCAAAAACATTTTTCAACCCCTAAAAACTACTCTTAAAATGGCCCTATTACGTCCATTTTAAATAGGCTTCTTGCGGTGATGGATTTCAACACGTGAGCCAAATTTCGTTAAAATAAACTCTTTCGAAAGTTAATAATGGTGCCAATGTGTTTAGGAGGTTATGAAATTTTGGTCCGACCCCTAGGTCCCGCCATCCGACCGACGCCAGTAGTGTATGTGATTGTCCAAGTTCCAAATTACTATAGAGTCGCCATCCCTGTTCTAAAGATAAGTATAGGCGATTAAAACAAAATATCTATTACTAGTTGCGAATCCGGTATCGCTCGAGTCAAATTTATTTGAATTTAAATCGCAATTAGAGTGGGATTATCTATAAATAATATATATTGTCTTGTTAAAAAGAAACCCAAGAACAAAACTTCATAACAAACAAAATAGTAATTCGTGATTGATTTCAATCAAGTCTACCGTATCAAAGCGTCATATATGAATCACTTAATTCATCAATCATGGATAAAAAAACATTCGAAAGTATACAGTTTATTTTTTTATGTTTAATAATTTTTGATAGATTTCAATCAGGTCTACCGGTCACTTTGACGTTTCGTAAGCTTTTGCTGATACTTTCAGGACCTAAGATACCTATAAAGATAAAAATAGTTCAGGCCTTCACAAACTATGGGTCGCGACCCCAAATGGGGTCGCGTAGCAAAATTCTGGGGTCGCGAGAGATTTTAATGTCAAATATTTAAATATTTAAATACACCAAGATTTAATTTATTATGCAATAAACAACTTGCACATCCATCTCATTAAATTTTTTCCTTTAATTTTAATTTAATACTTACCACTCAACGACTGCATTCGAATATATTCGAGCGAACTAAGACGGTCAGAATTCCCTTTTATTTATGTTATTGCAAAAAATGCAATTTTGATGAAAAATAGGGCATATAATTTTTGTAACTATAATAAATACAATTTTACAACTTTTTGTGCAATTTTTAATTTTAGATTTTTGTATGTTTCTAAACGAATTCTAAAACTATATATTTTCATATGTATATGTATATTGTTACCTAATAAACAAAATCATCACAAAATATTTATTTGTCTTTCTTTGATATTTATATGTGGTTGCCAGGTCATAAATGGGATCGTGAATGAAAAAAGTTTAAGAAGCCCTGAAATAGTTAATGAGCAGTCTTCCAGAGTGTTCCATAATAATTTTTATATGGTTGAATTCATTGATAAAGACATCCACCGTCTGTGGGGGAAGGTAAAACAAAGATTAAGTAAGTGTTGAGTTCTAACAAAGAAGTGTGTTGGATGATGGTTGTAAATGAAGTTATATATTTAACGGAAAATTAATATTAATTATGGAGTAATCAAAAAGCAAAGAACAAATAAATCCAACATCAGTGATGTATTTTAATCTTCATCCAAGGACGTCTTCCATTTCCCCGTTGTCCATAATTATAATTAGCGATAAGTCGGTTAATTCGAACAAGCCACACAAATTACCGTTATGTATATATGAGCAATAACATCCACAAAAAACATACATGCAATCTAGGTTCTGATATACCGGGTGTAGCTAAATAAATTGAAATATTTTACAATTATTTTATTATTATTATTTTTATACATAGTGCATCGTTACATCTCTGCTGTCATCACTACCATATTTAACATGCAATATGTAGACCTAGTATTTTATATTAAAAAAAAGTATTTTTTTACCTTTCCAACTTCATAAGTGGGGAATGGTAGTAATTTAGGTCAAAACTCACTTTTCAATTTTTTTTTTATTTTTTCGTTTTGAGGTCCCCTAGTTCAAAAAACATATTTTTGGAAAAAAAAGTCTATACGTCTGTTTGTCTGTGAACACGATCAGGTCAAACAGATGAACAGACTGAAACCAAATTTTAGGAAGATGTTTGATATGCAAATCTGAAGAGTCGTGTAATATGCGCAGAAGAGCTGTATAACGTTGTTTTTATATAACAATGACTTACTTTTTATAACGATTTTTTATTCTATTTATTTTAACAAATGCTATTACGGAAAGAAGTTAAACAGGTGTAGTTGTCTCTTTGCTAGTTTTAATTAAGTAACTGGCATGCTTTGTGTCAATGTACGAATCACTACAATATTGCAAAATTGTCAGAACATATGTTTTCACGCAATTGTTATATAAATGTTATTTCTAAAACTGCAGTGTCAAAATTTGAACTCTACTCAATTCTAAGTGACCGTCGAAGGGTTAAAAACGTTTTTTGTTGTAGTCATTTAGTTATTTTCAAAATTTGAATCATATCTAGTTAAATAATACCAAATAACAAAGGAAACAAAATAAATATGATAAGCGTAAAAACATTTTTAGATAATTAATCAGTGTTTGAATTTTTTTAAACGAACAAATATTAGGTCATTTATAAATTACTTTTAATTCGAAATTAGCACAGATACATAGTCATGAGATATTTTTGTCATATTGATTATACAGAATAGCAAGAAACACAAAAGTTTGAATGTACAATAAAAAATTCCAGTCAATTGGGTGACAGAACCATCCCAACTTCACAAATATTGACATTAAAATATTATAATAAATAAAATAAAATTTCTGTTAAAACGTGCGGTGACGCGGGTAACGACTACTAATAAATATTATGAAATTTACTATTCATTTTAATATAAAAATTAACCAAAGCATGCTTTCCTACCTAAGTAATTTATTTTTGACAGATCTTCAGAACAAAAGAAATTTTTTATTTTCGAAATATTTCCGAAACTATGACGCTTAGAAAAAAAATGTTTGTACCAAACTTTCTTGGAAAAATAAATAAAATAATAAACCGTTATAAAAAATATACCATCATTATACAAAAAACAACATTATAGCATATATCTCTTCTGAGCATGCGTCGATATTACCCAAAAACAATAGGACTCTTCACATTTATATATTAAATATCCTCCCAAAATTTGGTTTCAATCCGCTCATCCGTTTGACTTGGATTTTCACAAACAGACCAACAAATAGACTTTTTCCAAAAATATGTTTGTTGGATTCAGAGGACCACAAAACGAGAAAAACATTGTAAAATTTTGAAAAATGGATTTTGACCTAAATTAGTAGCATTCCCCACTAGTGAGCTGGAATGGTAAAAAATAATTCAATAGAAATTCGTTTCGAATTAAAATTTACGTTTTGACGTTTCTGCAATATTAAAGAACTCATCCGTTATACAACAATGAACGTTGTGGAGCAGAGTATTTTGTAGTGACGTCACTCAGCCGTTGAGGTGTCTATTACGTCACGTGACCAAGATGGACGGACAGACGGCCGTCTCACCTGGTTGAGTTGGTTGCAGTAGTATTAGCGCTAGTCGCCAGGTGAACTGACACGGATTAAGGTGAAATTGTCAAGCTCATTTTTATTAAACAAATTTTCTGCTGAGATTGACCGAAATATACAGTTAAACTTCTCTGTAGTAATAAAGTACCAAATTTTAAGGAGCTAGTCACCGTTACTAAAGTCATGAATCAATGTAAAGCATACTCGTCCCATGTGTAAAAACTATGCCGCTTGTGTGAAGTATAAAATAAATTTTGAATTTATAATTGATTGATTATAAAAGCTCAACAGCTGAGGTCATCAGCGTCTATATAATAAAAATATGTCCAAACAAGCTATAAAACAAAAATAAAACAAACCAATAAATAACTTGTAGATTTATAAATTTATATTAAGATAAAACATCAGTAAAAAAGAGTAAAAAGTAAATAAAAACTGATAAACCGGTCTTCCGGTCAAGACCGGTTTCTTTTAAAAAACGAAACAGCAGATTGGCATTTCCTAAAACCATCGACATAATATACTAAATCGAATCTCAAGGGGCACCCAAAAATTCCTAGATGCGGAAGATGCAAGTTAAAAAATAAGAAAAAAGTGCACGATTGCGACATCAAAATATCAATAATTTTTTTTTAATTTTTAACACTTTGTTAATTGATTAAAAATGAATTGTTGTTTAAACTACACGCTACAGAAGTGAAACTTCTAGACACTACTACAAACATCTAGTTGCGTCTTTACTTGTGGGTACTCGACTGTAACTGCAGGGATAGACAAACCCACATCGACACAGCGATTCGTTATTTCGCGTTAGATCTTTTCGTTAGCCATTCAGCCACATGAATTAAATTCATTTTACCGAGCGTAAAGAAGTTTCACTTCAAAAATGTTACATTTTTAGAGGGGTTAAAGTTAGATCGCGCTTGAGGGCTTCAAAACAACAAATCCGTCACTGCTATTGCGTTTGTATTTTTGAGACATCATTTTTCTCTTTTTTGTCGTTCGTGAAAATTTTGTTGCAATAATATTAAATTCTTTGTAAGTTGCGTTACACAATTAATGAAAATCAACATTAGTTAATAGTTTAATTTTTTGTTATTACTTAACTCATCGTAAAATTCCAAGAAAAAAAGTATTATGTAACAAAGATAGGTACGTTTAAAAATTATAAACATTGTTTCCTACATTCGAAAATTTCTAATTTAAAGATTAATTTAATTCGAAATTATTTATTAAGCCAAATTAATTCTTAAATTATAACAAAGTCCATTTTAAGTATCGTATTACAGCATAACAAAAATTGATATTCTTTAAACGCACCAGTGGTCAACAAAAACAAAATTATAGAAAGATGAAAGTACTTCTTTTCAAATATATTATAATAATAATATAATAAAATTAATTATTCCTTCCTATTCTATACATAATATTAAAATGAGCCAATAAAATTTTGATTATAGAATTTTGATAGTTCAGTAACTCATTTCCTGCCGGTTTATTTCGGATACATGGTGCCAGCGTACGCCATTTAACGAATTAATGCAGCCCTGGTTGAAGTTGTAGTCGGCCATGGAAGGGGCCGGTTCTCCAACAGACTTTCAAACCAATTCTCTGTGAAAACATTCACCAGTTGGTAACTGTCAAAGAACAAGTGAACACCTAACAATCAACACCATTTTATTAATAAAAAAAAACGAAACAAGACAAAATATTTCATTGATAACATTGTGTATCAAACAATGACTTAAACAATTGAAAATGAGAAGAAGACAACACGCGCAAGTAGATTAAGACTTATTGACAATCAAAATTATTGTGTGTCGTTATATGGACATTCGAAAATGTGTCATCCTCAACTTGTTTTCTTAGAAAAATGAACAAAATATTAAGTCCAACAATATGGTATAGCAGTTTTCGATTGCAAAGTGTATCGGTGATATAAATGCTCCAACAAGAACGAATAAACATAATTATGTCAGGCGTCAGAAGAAATCGTTCATATTTGCGTATAAATAAAAACAATAACGACAATTTATCGTGTAAAAACCTTGTGTTTGTTACGAATTATGTGGCAGTGCTGTTTATTGTTATTGGATTAAGCGACCTAACTTATTCACAAGGTAAGTTTCTCTCTGAACATATTGTAACTTTAAAAAAGTTAAGATTAATTTTAAATTAATATCTAAAACATGTTGCAACTTGTAACAGATGTACAAAATCTATTAAAATCAAACATCACTTTATAAGTAAATTATTGTTTTTAACGAAATTTCTACTTAAATATAGTTTATAGGTTATATATGTCTGTCTGTATGTCTATCAATTTGTTTGTTCTGCGTCTGTTTTGTTTTTAACAACGTTTTGATTTGGATGTACAGTTTAATTAAGTATATAGTTTGTCTAGATTGAATTATCCATTTTCAAAATTTTCGTCTATCTGTCCCGGATCAACTCAAAAACTATTGAACCGATTATGGAAGACCTTTCACAATACTTTTTTGGACACCTCCCTAAAAAATAACTGCTTTGTATGCCTGTCTAGCGGACATCCATTTAACATCAGTGCGTAAACTAAAATATAAATATGCGATCTAACCAATAAACTATGTATCAGCTGTCAATAGAAGTATATAAAAATGCAAAGTAGACGTAATTTTCTTAAACAACCAAATAGAATTAAAGTTAGTTAAAAATGTTGAAAACTGAATATTAAGTGGAAAAAAAATATATGGGTATATCTCGTGCGTAATTATATTAAAGCTCGCGTGACTGTTCAAACTCACTGGCGTTCGTTTTGCCAAAATATTACACATCGTCATAATACAATTAATTATGTACTAGATACAAAACATACTATTGTTACGCGTGAGGGGATAACATTAAGTTAACGTATATCACCGCGCTTTTAGATGATGATGATTGTAGATTATAGAGGCTCAACATCTAAGACCGCGTTTTTAATGCGGAGCATTGAGCAGTAGCCAAAAAAACGAACATTGACGCTTACGAAACCGCGGATAGAGGCTTTAGTTTTTTATATAGCTAGCCTCCACCTGTGGCTATGATTGCGTTATTGCCGGTTTTAACGGAAGCTTTCTCTTAATTCGAACCCACACGTATAAAAAGAAACATACCTATATATTGATTACCTATCAATTGAGTATTATCCCATTTTTCTCTAATTTTCGAAATAAATTAATAAAGAAAATATAATTTATCCGTATGTTTTCGTTTTTAAAAATATCGATAAATAAGGAAGTTATAGTTAAACAATTGACAATCCATCAAATAAAGCGTGACGTCATATCTGCAGACTACGTACAAGCAACAAACAGACCAAATAGGTACATGGCATTTACCTATCAAAGTGAATTCGTAACTAAACTACTGAATTTTTATAAATAAATATAAATATAATGATGACAAATACAGATTTGCATGGACAGAGAGGCGTAATGTATTATATGCAGCATCGCAGCCTTTTAACGCCAATTACGAAATTGGCGGGTTCTAAATCATTCAAATATTAGCACAGCTTTAACATGCTTTTCCGGCTTAAGTAATAAGTAAATTTATATAGATATTTTAATATTTAATAATAGAAATTTGTAATTAGAATTTCCATTTTTTAAATCATTTTTTATATAAAAAAAATCAAATACCTAATTGATAGTGCATAGTATCAAGCTTCATAAAATCGCTTCAGTCGTTCTCAGGCGATACCGCGGTATAAACACGAAATAGAAAATACCCACAAAAAAACCAGCAATAAATCCACAGTCCCTGTATTAGGATTTGAGGAATAGAGTTCCTTGATCGTCGTTGCTTAGATACGATTTACTTTCAGAATCAGGTCCTATATGTATTCGCTGATGATCTTAGATGTTAAGCGTCTATAATCTACAATCATCTTCCGGTCCTATAGGTTCTTATAGGTAGTATATTTGAAAATTAGGAAAATACTTATCAACTGAACTTTGACGCTAATAACTTCAGTTGTCGAGCATCTATAATCTACAATCTATTTTCTCTCTCTCTCTCTCTCTCTCTCTTGTTTTTCTCAAATGGACTTTCGGACTAGTATTAAAAATGGTAATAGAAAAAATGCCTAGGTAATCCGGGTATTATTTCTCAAGATTGTGTAAAAAAAATTTGCCATCAATCATTTTCTAGTAGGTAGCCACTGTTTCAGACTGTCAGTGTTCATTTGCTCCAATTAAAATCGCATAATAATAAAAAAAAAACAAAGAAAGGTGTTGATATCAAATGATATGCTTTTGTTTATATTTAAATGAATGAGAAAATTGTTGCAAACTGTGAGAAAATAAAACGCAGTTCTTATTAAATTTAAACAGAGCAATATGATAAAATTTTGTTTTCATGAAGCAATTACTTGCAGTATTGTTTTGTTTTACTTTTATATATTGAGAAAGTTATTATCCCCTGTTCTGAGAAATTATTTTACTGTCTAGATTTTGAAACTATAATGATATATTTAAGTCGTCTTTTTCTGTCAGTATGAAATCAAAGAATATTTTCATTCAAAATAAGATGCAAAAAAATAGTGTTATGGAAAAGCAGTCCATAAATCAATAAAAAAATTAAAAAGAGTCATTAGATCAACCCCGTACCTTACTGATTGTAATATATTTATTTACATTAGAGATGGGGAAAAAGGGTCTTTTTAGTGATCTGCATCTTTGCATTTGGATCCCGTATGTGAGCCGGCTCACTAAACCGGTTCAAAAAGAGCCGAGTTCTGAATATGTTACTGCAGTCTGCCACTGAGTTACCTAGTTCAGTCAATCATATCACGACCTGTATAGAATCAAGAATACATAACCAAACATGTGATGCATGAGTCATTTGAGCTGACAGATGCACCAAAGCAAGAACTGATACGTAAATGTAAAATGTGCTTCTGTGTGTTAAGTGTTTCACTGAGTTATGCGGATCCGTTGATCCGTCGGCTCAAAAAAAAGTGAGTCGGCTCTCACGGATCTTCTGTCGGAGTCGGCTCTTTGAACCGGTTCAGAACTGAGTTACCCAACTCTAATTTACATCCTAAATATAGGGTCTTTCAATAAGGATGTCTTTTTTTTAACATGAATTACACAAAAAAGAATCTTATTTTTTATGCCGAAGTACATTTAACAAAAAATTAACGGCACTATAAAATGCAAACGCATATATTGCAATACAGAATAGTACCATACCGATGTTTCAGAGCACATAAATGTTAAATTCAAACGCAGTTAGAGTGCTTCGATCAATCTGAGCGCAAAACCGAACTTACCTTGAGTATCGCACCTGAAATAGATCCTGCATAGATACATTATTGTAATCGTGATAATATACCACAAATGAAAATTAAACCACATTTATTATTGACCACTGCTTGCTCTATTAACTCCTGCATGTGCAATCTTGAAAGTCGGCAATACATGACTGACAGGTATTTTTCTTTTTTGCTCTTATAAATGACAACACTTTTTTCTTATTACTGCATTTAAATATGAAACGTATTCGTCTGTTCTGATAAAAAAAAATTTAAAAACTTAATTCTTGCCGAAATAAATAAAATAGTACAGCAGCCTCGATAAAGTTGAATTTCAAGGAAAACGTCAAAAGGAATTTCGACTTATCGAGGGAAGGTACTATCTACCAGCAAACATTCGAGATGGATTGAAGATTATATAGACGCTCAACATCTGAGATCATCAGTATCGCAAACATTTGACTTTTACAGGGTTTTCAGTACAGTGACTTTTATTTCACCCCCAAAAATGAAGATGAAAAGATTAAAATAGAATAGAGTGGTCTCTTGGCTCAAATGGACCACACCCTGAAAGGATTTTTGTGCTTCCCCTTTTTACTGAATCTACTCAACAAATAATCTAGATCTTCTTATGAGCTCCAGAAGATTGGCTATTAGATTATCCTGTGGAACTATTTCATCTTCATCAATGTAGCCAAAGATAGTTGTCCTCACGTAAGTTAGAGCCTCACATTCGAACACGATATGGGTGGGTATTTCATTCTCCATTTCGCAAAATCTACATTGTATTGATTCCTGCTGTATCCCCAGCACATGTAGATGTTTTCTCAGGAAAACATGACCGGTTACAAAAACCCAATCACCTTTCTGAGTGTTGGCCTGTTGGGTCCAATTAAGTTCTCAGTTAGCCTGCAACCATTTTCTTCCCATGTTTGTTACCTGAAACCAGGTCCGAATCTGAGAGATGTTGCTTGCACATATCCCGAGACATAACTCTGGAAGAACTATTTTGAGTTATCGAGACTACGATGATATATAATTTCGAATTATAGAGACTACAAATCTCGCCTGGAGCGTCTAAAATTATCTTACTCGGAGCGTCAAATTTGCTTAAGTCGACCCACGATGGAACCATAAAATCTTCGCATCATTGTAAACAATGTTATACTTTTTTAGATACACTACTTTGTCGTCAGGGCTGGGCACTGCGACCAGTTTTTTTTTCTTTTTTTTTTGTTGTCAATGACCAACTTTACAATACACACAATCACAAATCTTTCCTCTGCCTATAAAAAACAATAATATAATGCAGCCTTCATTGATGTGTTAAAATAAACACTTCTTATTAAATCAGGACGCATGCGTATGCAGAATCTCCCAAGAACATTTTTTGTTACGGAAAACATGCAAATAACTAGATATAAATAATTCAACATTTTTTACACACAGATTTATTTTTTACGATACGCAATTTAAAGAAATTAATAACCTTTAGGTGTAATATAATTAAATAAGACTTTATTTCTTTTTTGTCCTTGGTAATTAATATAAAAATGATTTTTCGGGAAAAAAAAATAAATTTATTTACAGTTATTAAAGCGAAACGTCGCTGAAAATAAAATATTAAGTGTTTTACTTATAAATAAAGTCCTTTTTCCCGAAAAATAATTTTTATATAATTAAATAAGTTTCGTCGACACTCCCATGAAATAGTGTACCGTACTATAATGATGTACGAATGTAAATTTTTACCGCAGATGTGATCTGGTGTTATAATTATAGATTTGTCACCTGCGGAGGTTGAAGCGAGAGGTCGACTTGAGGTCGTCAATGTTTCGATTTTTAAGTTTTTTAAAGGCCATGACCAAGAAAACTTTCCCACGCTCGAACCCTTAAAATAAATTACTCTTATAGTAATTTTGAGATACTCTTCGTCAAATCGTTATCTGTGTTCTACAGCAAAATACAATCAAATAGAGAGTCCACTGAAATTCGGATAGTGTCAGCTGTCAAGCGATATCTGAAAATGTACAAAGCATATTTTAAGCAATTTTTACCAGGCGACATTACAGCTCCTATAAGAAACGTAACGAAGAGGCGACGATAACTAAAAATTTTTTTTAATTAAAAAAAAAGAATATCCAATTGTATATGTAGAGCATATGCACATATACCAGAGAATACCCTTAGTGGCATGACCTCTTAATACTTGGCCAGTAAAATCGTAAACATATAGCTGAATCAACATATCGAACACACGACAGTTCAGTCAATTTACAAATTGCCATATTAAAATATAAGAAAATGTTTAACCTACAGTATTTAAACGAATCTTATTCAGTGTGTTATATTGTTCTATGAATTGTGTAACGCTTTATGTTATGTAAACTGCCTATACTGATATTGTGGATGCAGGGACAGTCTGTGTTGAGACAGGGTGTAGTTCACGTCGGTTGTATTGCTGAATTGAGACATATTTTATTAATAACTGCATTCTTTTTTTATTTGTTGGTTTCGTTAATTTATTTCTAACATGAAGCATAAATTTTATTATATAAAACGTCTCCCAGAAAACTGCTCAGCGTAAGTATCTTTCTGGCAAAATATTACTAAAATTTTTCAAATGATAAATTATTTCGAAAAATGATTTTGAAATATGAAAGTCATGTATCTTCTTTAGCATATACACGAAGTAAAATATCAAGGTTTAGATTTAAAATATTTAAAGTTTCTTTAAAATGTTAAAAGTTGATAAATAAAGTATGTTTTTATCGATAATGCTTATTAATAAAACGGCAAAAAGGTCACCTAAGGTAAATGAGTTCTAAAGACACGGTCGTTAAAAACGTTATAAATTTGCCTGCACATAAAATCGGTGATATTAAAATTCAAATGCTTTTTTTGCTGATTGCAGATGTGATCATCGTATAAGTATTGAAAAAGTGTTAATTTATACAAGATTACCGGTAGGAAATATTTTTCAAAAATTTAATATTTATTGGTGATTAATGTCGTGATAGCTATGGACGTCAAAGCTTTTTTAGAGCTAGAATATGTAAGAGTCACGTCGTATCCATTAAATTTTTCAGTAACTCATGTTTATTAAAAAAATGCTCGAATACACGGGTTTGCTTATTTTTAATGCAGAGTTAGTATGTTGGCTTCAATGCATCTCACGTGAACGATATGTATAAGATATAAACATTTTGTCAAAGAGCTCTACATCCTGTTTTGAACCCCGAATGTCAAAACAGAGGTTGACAAACTGTTTACAAATTGGTCGCAAACTGTTTCCGAACACAGGTTCACAACAAAAATACCTCTGTTCGAAGTTGGAACTAGAGATGGGAAAAACGGGTCTTTTTAGTGATCTGCATCTTTGCATCTGGATCCCGTATGTGAGCCGGCTCACTGAACCGATTCAAAAAGAGCCGAGTTGTGAATATGTTACTGCAGTCTGCCACTGAGTTACCTAGTTCAGTCAATCATATCACGACCTGTATAGAATCAAGAATGCATAGCCAAACATGTGATGCATGAGTCATTTGAGCTGACAGATGCATCAAAGCGAGAACTGGTACGTAAGTGTAAAGTGTGCATCTGTGTGTTAAGTGTCTCACTGAGCTATGCGGATCCGTTGATCCATCGGCTCAAAAAAAGTGAGTCGGCTCTCACGGATCTTCTGTCGGAGTCGGCTCTTTGAACCGGTTCAGATCTGAGTTACCCAACTCTAGTTGGAACAATTCTCGTGGGTTTAAGAAATCCTCCAGGATTCTCGTTTTCTTCAAAGTATATGTTACCAAACAGTGAAGATGTTTTAGCAGTTTGTACTGCCCTCTTATTTTTGAAGATGATATCTAAACGTTTTAGCTCCCACAAATTTGAAAATCAGAAATAAATGTAAATTTATTTGGATAATGTGGACACGAACACCGTACAACAACAAAATGACGTTTAGACCAAAAACAGTTCGCAAACTGCTCTCGACTCAACCGAACTTGTAAAATTTCGTGACCTATTCGCGATATTGTTCTAAACGCGACTGGGTCTAAAATTCGAAAAATCGAAAAATTCTATCTTAGTGAGTGTTTACGAAGGAACTTAGTGTTCAAATGCCAAAATAGTTTCAGCAGTTTTATCTGCGGGTTTGATGAATCAGTCAAAAACTCATTCATATAGGTTCCTACATTTATTTTTATTATCTATATACCAGCCGCTCCGCACGCGATTGAGATTGAAACAATGTTTTATAGCCCGCTCGGCATCTACAAGAGAAGTGGAGCCTTCGGCAGCGACAATACTGTAAGAATAAGATTTTTTGGAGGTCAGAAACCTTCGCAGGCGTCCGCACAACAATTCACCAAAGTTTAATGGCAATTGGATGAATAGTATAGACACGCATAGGAAGTAAACAAACAAACAAACATTTTTATATATGAGGATAATAATATGATTTGAAACTGGAAAAATGCATTCCTGGTACAATTACGATTTAGAGTTGATAAATAAACACGAAAACAAACCTTACCTCTTTGTAATATAGTATCTATAGATAGATAATACCGTAAAAAAATATTTTTCAATAATTATCAGTTTGACAGATACGTTTTTATCACAAATGAATATAGGAAATAATATTCATACTCGATTCATTATCTTTAAAATTAATCAAATGATTTAATTGTGCAGTGCTTTATTTGTACTTATAGATTGGGTGGAGTTGTTTACCTCGAAATCTACTATAAATATCATTTCATTTTATATACAGGATGTCTTAAGCGAAATTTGTGCTGTTTCCTTATTCTAAAAAAAAATGCGTGTATAATAAATTATGCATGACTTCGGTCAACCCCAAGGTCCCGCAACCCATGCCCCCCCCCCATCACTGCGTCAAAACTATAATCTTGTTTTAAGTTTACTCAGGACAAACAAACTGACAGACGGACACAGAAAAAACCCTCTTTATATGTCGTTACTTACGGCTGAAGTGAATGCTTCTTACACAATTAAAAACGAAATTTATTGCAGTTCTCAGGTATTCGGTTAAGTTTATTTATTTAATACTATACAAAATTCTTGTACAAAGTTTCGTCGGGTGTTACCGATTTTATCGAGTACTAAAATAACTTGTTAGGTAATTAGCGGTGAAACTTCTTAATTATCGGTGCAACTTTTTAACTAATTTGAGTACTTGATACAGTCAGCAACGTCCGATGAAGAGTTTTACAATACCTGAAAATGGCTACTTCGATTCAGGTATCCTATAAACTTCTAAATTTAAGTCGAAATTTCATCAAAAAACTTAAAATTAGAAAAAGTCGTTATTTTAGTTATTTGTAGATATTGATTTCATAAGTCCAGTGATCTGTGAATAGTACCGTATTATATGCAATTGTTATTGTAAAAACCTATCATGGATATTGAGATTACAGTCAAGGTTAACAATGAAATCAGCTGTTTATTTCACTTGCTCTAAGCAAAGCGGCAACAATAACCCGACTTTACTATTGCCGTAGTATAAAGAAACATGCAGTATTCTATATTGCTATTGGTCACTCAAATAAAATAGGTAAAATTTATTTGTATGTTTGTTTGTTTGTGAGAGAATTACTGAACCGATACTAAAAATTCTTTCACTAATACAAAACTTCTCCATTCGTAACTAATATAGGCTATATTTTATTGTCATAAAAATATGATTCAAAAATTTGCACACGTATTAAGGACCAATGACAATACAACAATTTCATAACTTTGTCTTAATGTCCTGACCAAGATCATTAGGATAAAAAAATAAGTCTAAAAAATAATAATAGTTTAGCTTTAATAGCAAACCGGCATAAAAAGTAAAAAATAATTTTTGATTATTAATATTTTGTTTAACAGCGACAGAAAATTCACTCATTCAACACAGTTATGGACTTTCTATCGCTGTTAAACAAAATCTTAGTAATTAAAAATTATTTTTTACTTTTTAGGTCGGTTTGCTATATTAAAGCGCGTTTTTTTAGCTTTTTTGAACTATTATTTTAATATTTTTATCGATATTTCGTGTCCAGTGTTCAAAAGGATGAATTTGGTTACCAGACAGTCAATCAGGAAGCCTCGCAAGCATATCGTTTTAACAGCATATAGAAATTGTTTTCATCACGCCATCAAAATCTAGTATCAATTATAATTTTACCAGTAATAATTAACTAGCCGCGTAAAAGTGATTTTCAACAAGTCAATAGCCGTCAGTATTATAGCAAAATTAAAACAACCGTCACGAGATTGTCAATTTGTTCTGCGACAATCTCACGTTTTCACTTTCCTGTGCAATCGACTGCAGTTCGTTTATTTTATTCGTTCATCTGTTTATTGATTTCGACGTTTGTAATAATTTCATGTTGCTGTTTAATCTATACGGTAGCGCATCAAATGCCACTTTCATTTTTGTTTTTGCATACTTAATTGTATTAAATATCTTATTTGCGTGTTCAAGTACCTTAAAATTTTCTCTAATGATACTTTTTTAGAGTTACGAAAAAACCGTTTGTTTTAAATATGGCGGTAGTATAATGAACGTAAGGTGGAGTATATACATAAAACAACTTTTTTTGAGAAAGTCCTAAGTATTTGGGAATTAAAATTTTCAACACACTACCTGATGAAATAAAAAATTGTATGAAAACAGAACATTTTAAAAATAAATTAAAAAAATATTATTGTAACACCGTGCCTTGTGATTTGAAAGATCTTTTTTAAATTATTATGTATTTGACGTTTGTATCCGCATTTGTGGCATTTCAATAAATTCTATTCTATTCTACCTATTCTTTTAATGAAAGTTTTTTAAGGGGGTGCAAAATGCTTATGTCTTAAAATGTAACCATGCCACAGGCCACTACAGACGATTTTTTTTTCAAATTTAAGGTCACTGTGATTCTTTTCTTTTCTCACTTCTGATTTTTCTATTTTTCTCTTTTACGTCTCTAAGCCAGGAGGTTCTACTCACATTTTACGGATCTCCAATGACAATAAAATATTTTAAAATAGCTTCTTCTCCTCTTACTCAGTGCTCCCGTTAGACACCATCTTTTTAGCTGGTTTTCATGCCTATATAACGATCATAAAATGACTCATTTCGCACTAGTGCGTAAATTAAAACAAACGTTGTTGTACTACCATTTCCATAGTAAAAGTATAAAATACAACGGAGCCTACAAACTAACGTGAACTGACAACAATTTTTGAAAAATTATATGTGAATATCAGCTATTTATAGGAAGCACGAAAAAATACTTTATGTATCTCGTGCGTGATTATATTATGACTCATGTGACTCTTAAATCTCCCTGGCGCCATATAAGATGCCATCACGCACTAGAGACATAAACTACTATATAGTTTACGAATGAGGAATAATGCAATTCTAAATTATAAAATTTTGATACGTGGGACAAGCCTATAATAAGAATATATAAATTTCGATAATATATCGTGCGAAAGAATATTATTATAGTGAAATCAGACGTTCAGAAAAAAGTGCCAATAAAAACTGCACGATAGATAATATTTATGGTATGATGGTCTCCACTAACACTATATGACATAACAGGTTAATACAATACAAAAATGGAAATTTGCCTTTTACATAATGTAGAAAATTACCAATATGTTCATTTAAATGTTCATGAATGCATAATTAATTGTACATTTAAAATTAGCAAATCTTCAATTTATCGACTTGCTGTAGGAAGACTGATAAATTATTAGAAAATATTATTTTTAATAACATTGCAATACCGGAATGTTATCTCTGCATCGTTGTAAACAATAGGGTCGTCCCGCCTATCAAAATTTGATAATGTTGAACAGAACTATTCCTTTACATAAACAAATAATATAAACCAGTGTAAGAAAATGTTTAACGTACAGTATTTATTCAGTGTGTTATATTCAGCGCTGAATTTACACTAGGAACCAGTGCTCAGGACGGCCAATTTCCAGGGGTGGCAAAATTTGGAACAAAATTTTACACACATTTTAGAAAAGAGTATCTTGTTATTCCCAATTTTTGAGAGTTTTTGGCTTGATCACAATTTATTTGATATTGTTGGGTCTCCTAATGACAACATTAATACTCTGCATTGTCGACCACAAGATTGTTTTGTTTGAAGTTTCTATTAGCAACGCTTGAGAAACAAATAAGATATAATTTTCAATCTCATTGTGATCAGACGCACTTAGACTTCGTCTTGATTAAATCAAATTTTATTGTGTTTTATTTATTTATTTTTTATTTGATATAATGATCAAAATGATCATTATAATATGATTATTATTTTACTTTGAATTGCGCGATTCAAAATGCACAAATTGTCCATTTTTTTAAAAATGTAGGTACAATATCTCGCGCAACTTAGAGCAATCGGTTTGTTTGTTAATTTATGATATTTAATACGAAAAAGAATGTGCTTTGTGTAATTATCTCGTTTATAATAAAAAGATTTTCAACTATAAATGAATTATTTCATTTATTCGAAAATTGTATACCGCTTTTGGTAATGGGGCGGCATTCTTCACGGTGCTCCAGGGCGACAATTATGATAAACCCAGACCAGGACCTTCAGGATAAAAAACTTGAAAAATTACAGCAAGTAAGCTAACCCGCTCTACAGTGATGTACGTTGCGTTGCCTACCCCATAGTCAAACGCAATATTGTTTTTTAGTCTTATGATTAAAATTAGAGTTTAAAAAAACTAAAACACGCTTTTGTGAAGTAAAAAATACAAAATAATTTGAAAACAAAATTAGCTTTACAGTAAAAAGCGTGTCGGTAAAAAAATTATTAGCTAATTGTAAACGGAGAGCTATTATGAAAATTTAAGGTAGTTGTCGTGGTACAATATTGTCAAAAAGTTATAGATTATACGCCCCACAAAAGTATACTAGCTTGTAGCTAAGTGATCCATAATTTGTACGCAAGACTGTACCCGTGGAAACGTAATCCATACAGTATTTATATGCATGTATACTTTTCTATAAATTGTTGAACTTTAAACCGTTATTTATAAATAATTAGACGGTCAAAAAAAAGTTCTTATTTTTTTTTAAACTCATAACAAATGCAATGTCAATTTTCGGAAAGTTTCTGACAGTTAGTTCTTTTTTTATAAATAAGAAACTGGGTCAGAACTGCAGAGATCGTATACAATCAATGTTAATTATCCAATTTTTAATTGAATTTATCTCGGATTATTAGGTATATACGGTCGGTCGACTTCAAATTTTCAGGGTAATTGTATTATCATGTCCTTAATAAGTATACAAAAATTAAGAATTTTCTGACGGTGTGCCTTAACCACGACAACTACCTTAAGTAGATAGCACCCCACGTTTTTGACAGTAAAGCTAATTTTGTTGTCAAATTATTTTGCATTTTTTAGTTCATAAAAGCGTGTTATTTTAGTTTTTTTGAACTCGAATTTTATTTATTAGTAATGCAGAATCCAATCCTAAACAAAAACGTGGGACGAGCCCATTGCAGTTTATATGAACAATTGTGCGTTTCATTGATCAGAATGAAACAGTTGACAGTGCGCGGATGATTGCAAATGGCGTGCAGCCGTTATCAATGCCACCTGAATGTTATTCGTTTTGTTGGAGAAAGTGTGTAGAGAAAGGTTAAGATACGATAATCATTTAATATTATGTTGTTTTCCATTTTACATACCAACATGGCTTTAAGCGTCGATTAAAGTAATTTTAAGTACTTTTCAGGGATGTGCAAAACCTGTTCTAAATCTGTGTTTATAAGTAATTTTACTCTTTTACTCAGAACTGATGAAAAAACAATATAAGAGGGAGCGGAATTGCTCGATATTTTCTTTAAGGGGGTATTCTTATGTGAACGCATAAATTTTACCTCTTTTTAGGGAATTTTTTTTTAGACGACAACATTCAATCATTTTAATTTTTTTATATGTTTTTGTTTGTATCTTAAACTGTATAAAAAAATTTTTTTTCTCTTATTTTACATTTTTTTTACATATTTTTTTTTAATTAAATTAGACACTAAAAAAAAGCAGGTCACTGGTCATGGTAAAATGTAAATGGATCATTGTTCAGTAGGGATGTCGCTATCGTCCCTACTAAAATTAATCAATTTCATTAAAAACAAAAAAAAAATGGCGGACTGTAGAAAAAAAGTTTGTGTTTTTTGTTAATTTTTTTGTTAAAAATCGTTTAAAAAAATAAGAAAATATTTTCGAAAATAAGCAATTTTAGTACGGACGATAACCATTAATGAGTAGAAGAACATATATAAATTTCAAAGCAATCGGTTGAATACTTTTTTTTTAGGTCCATGACAGTTTTAGAAAATAATGTTTCCAGATAAATGCGTTTAAAGTTTCAAGAGCCAACAAGTCGGCTCGTCAGCGGCTGTGAGTTGTAATTTATTTAAAACTAGGAATTTCGGTCTCTATTTTTCGCAGCATATTTTCGATAGGTTTTACTATTGAAATATGAAAAAAAAAAAAGATTTTTCGAAGTGGTCACATAAGAATACCCCCTTAATATCTTTTAAACTAAAAAGAATATAAAAGAAGTTATAAATTTCTATATCTCATAACGAACCCTTTCATTTGATGTATCAAATCTAATCCCCCCCTCAGTTAACCCCCTAGGATAACTCCAAAAATAGTATTTCGTTTATTTACGCTATTGGGTCATCTAACTTTATATATGTACCAAATTTCACCTTTTTTTGTCCAGTAGATTCGGAGAAAATAAGCTGTAACAGACAGACAGACATGAGAGTAATCCTACATATGGTTCGTTTTTTGTACGGAACCCTAATTATAATTAACTAAACGTATGAGTTGGATCTAAGACATTTTCAGGTAAACTTGTTTGTACATTATTTACCCATCCTTATTAAACCTGTTGCAGATACAAGAATCACTCGTGGTCTCACTGCTTTAACATTGTTTGACATTGATGATGACGTTCATTTGTTTTCTTTGAAACACGCGCTCGATTGTTTGACATTTATCATTTGTTAATTATTTTATTATATGCGTACAATTAAAATACGTGCCCTCGTTCCTTTTTTGTTTTTTGTATTTCTGCGGCAAATGTACCGTTGTTAGAGGAGTAAAACCTTTTTCTGTAGGTAATATAAAATATTAAATTTTTATATCTTCAGATATAAACAAACAAATAAATTAAATAAATAGTTCAAAGGATTTTTTGTTATTAAAAATAAGGAGCTGAACTTTCTATAATAAACAAATAAATAATAATAATTTACCCATATACCTCGCTATACGACTGCTCTTTGTACAACCTTTTTTTAATTGATGCTTATTCAATTTTCGGCCCACAATGTTTCATTATAACGGCCAAAAAAAGGGTCACGAAGATTAAACTCAGTCGTTTCCTGTTACTGCAAAAAGAAACAGAAAGCATAGTGAAGCAGACAACGTTATACGACTTTTCGTTTTAGGCCAACTTTTCCGGAACGTATCTAGGCCGCAAAACGATGTATGGATGAATTCCAACAAACAATACATCGCATAATTTACAATATATTTTTGACAAGGCCAGTGCTAGAGTAGACTGTTCTTTTTGCATTTGTTTTTTTTATACCTACATCCATTTTTTGGTATAAATTTGTATGGTTTTTGAAAAGATTTTTGAAATGTTCATAAAAATGTATGCGTCTGATATCTTCAACTACTAACAGACCCGGATCTCGATCAGAATTTCAAGATTTCACCACATTTCAAGTTATCGGTGATATATAAATTAAACATTATAATAATGCAAAATGGCACCTCAAACATCGTTTTATCTTTATTTTGACAATTAAATCGATTTTGCCTCTTTCATAAAAATTGCTATTATGTATAGATCAACATGAGTACATTTTTTGTCACTCCCTAACAAATTTAAGATCACATAAGAAAAAGTGAAACGGAAATTTAACAATTATCATACAGAATAGTACCATAGGTCCGCGTGAGCATAGGCGTGGTTTAAGTTCCTAAAAATATATCTTTGTTATAGAAGAAACATAAACGAATTACTATAAAATATAAATAATGCATCAGAAACAAAAGGGAAGCCATTTATTTATAAACAGTCTAGGATTAAACAAGTCACGTACTCCTATAGAGACCTAACCCTTTAAGAAATGACTAACTTTCACGTTGCACAATGAATCTATAAAACTGCACGTTTCGATTTTTGCAGCGAAACCGTATCAATTCTAACAGACTATCATAATACTTATCTTGTGTATCGAACACATACATATAACCTTCGACTATACACTAGTGGATTGCCAAAGCCGTGCCGCATAACAACTACTTCAATCGAGTATCATACAATAGAAAATTTTGTGGCGAATTTATGGAACTTACCAGGCCCGTAACCAGAGGGAGCTGGGGGCCGCAGCCCCCCCTTCCCGAAACTTCTTGGCTTCACACTAGATAGAATTGAACTTAACAGACTTGCGACCTTTTTGAAAAAACATTTTCAATGGATCATTTTGTTTTCGTACTGAAATGCAAGGAATTTTTTTAGGAGCACACCAGAAAACAGAAGAGTTAGACTCTAGAATTGTTTTTAGTGTATTTTTTAATATTTTAGTATATTGTATACAATAATAATAATAAATTAATAAAAGAAGCTAAAAACAATGAAGGAAAAGTTAAAAAAACGAAAACCGGACTACGTAAAAGAAGAAAACAAGGTTCCGGTATGAAAAACAATTAAAAAGATGTTAGTTTTAGTGTCATCTTACTACGTTAACATAATAAAACATTGGTGTTATATTTTTATCGGACTGCATTCCAATATATTAGAATTTTTGCTTTTACGGAGTCGAGTTTTATTTTTAATTTTGGCGAAAAAAAATTCTACAGAAACTAATCGTTATAGAAGCATGCTTTGTCAGACTTGCATTTCTCGCAATTTTTTAAGAGAATAATAAAACAATTAAATTAAATCTCCACACGCGATACCAGCGTTCTCTCGTAGAACAATATACAATTAAAATGGCCAATATGTTAATTTAAAATCCATGTTAACTTTGAACTTGCTTGTGTGATTTTTTCAGTGATGTTTGTTTCAAATATTTCGCATAGAGAAATCAAACAAATGAACAATTAATTAACGAGCCAAATCACGAACAATGACACACAATAATTACAAAGAGGATGCAGGCTTTTGTTTGCTCAAAATAGTTGCAGTCAGTATAATTAATTTATGCGAATTAATTAGTCATATTATTTATTTCGCGACTGGCAAATTAAATAGAATCGAAAGTGTTTTTTTTTTTATATGTAAACACCTAAGCTTATACGACAGTTTAATCTCAAAAAATTGATGTGACGAAAAACCGAACGGATATACGTCATGCATTCCATTTAACTGTATGTATATTATAACGTTTACACATACTATGATAGTACTAACCGAGCACATATATTTTGATCTCAAAATAATCGTTGCTATCTATTTATTACTATTTTAATTAATTGAAAGTCCAAGACACTATAAGAACTGGAGTCTTGCGATAAACGAATCCATCGATATCGACTAATCTATAGGTGGGGTTTTTTCCAAAAATAATAATAATATACTACCTACTACAGGAAATGAGGAATGTTATATATAAATAAAATCATAATTCAGTATTGAAAAACTAATGGCACGATTTGGTGAGAACGTCGTTGTTATTATTATTTTTAAACTTCTGTGCTAAACAATAGCAAAGATGAAATACTTACGTCTAATTAAAAATAATAAATAAAACATATTTTGATTATTTTTGGTAAGTACTACCTACTAGGGCACGGCAAAAAATACACTCGTCCATGTCTAGGTGTGTTTGGTGTCATGCTCCAGTGTAAAAAGTATTACCACTTTTGACACTAATACGCTTGTTATGCACTGACCTGTTTGGTATTCCCATGTCGGACTAAAATTGTAAACACTAGCAGGGAAACGTAATATAGTGTAGATCACGTGATAGGTGTACATTTTTGATAAACCTAACGTACACTTTTCAGTGTAAATACTGCGTTATCTACATTACACTAATATAGCAACCATATCTACTGTTACCACCAATTCATTACAGTGTTTCTGTCTTTGTCTAATGAAAATATTGTCTGACTTATTTTCCTGTGACACGCGAAAAAAATTTAATGTTGTTACAAAACTGATCTGATAAAAAGTCAGCCTGTTGATAAAAAACATTAAAGGTTTCCACCCACTAAATTGGGTCGCATCAACTCGGTGTATACGCGCAATGGATGTTGCGGAGTCGATCCGAGTTGACTAGTGCGTGGGAACTCATTTAACTTCATGTGTTCCAAAACTGCTGCTCTAGCTGAGTCGATCCGATCCGATTCAGTGGGTGTGGACCTTTATTATGATTTAGTTTGTAAAATCCTTTAAAATGTTTTGTTTATTTTATTATATTATAATAGAGTCAGCTGTTATATTATTTGGATTATTATTGTTATATTATTTGGATTACTAGCGGGATTACCCCGAATTATTGTACAGGCCGAAGTCAAGGAGCTATGAGCTCGGAGTCAATATCTATTGTGTAAAAAATTCAAATATTAAGATAAATAATAATAATAATAATAATAATGCGTTTAACGTCCATTTCTCGACTTTGTGTCATATAACAGACGCCATTCGCACCATTACTATTTTCCATCTACCATACATCCCGTTATTTTTTTACAGTTTTAAAACTTCAACTTATGTAATAGCAATGGGCGAATGAAGGAATTATAGGAAATTAGGATAAGGTAGCTAATTTTTCAACTAGCAGTTTGATAGGTAATCGGCCATGGCCTCAAATAAGGAACCATCTCGATATTTATCTGGAATTAATTGAGGGAAACCATGGAAAACCTCAATTAAGATGGCCGGTACAGGAATTACAGTTTCTCGGTGAAAGGCAGTAGGAAAAAGTCCCAGCCACATCTGCCCCCGCCGGGATTCGAACCCGGACCTCCCGAATGCGAGTCTAGTGCTGTCACCACTACTCTACCCAGCTCGGTACTCTACCCAGCTCGATGAAATATTAAGATAGAGTTTCCATAACAAAGCGATTTCGTACTTTTGTCCTAAAAACTTTTTTTCATATAATCAAGTTCGTAGGCACCAATTTTATAAACGCTCTGTAGCGAGTCGAGTTTTACATAATTTATCAACTCCTGCTAATAGGTACCTAATATCGAATCTGCAACATCACTGAGAAAAAACGGTTTGAGGCAAACAAATATTTGCTTATGCCTATTGGATCGTATAATTTATTGGGATCAAACATTTGCTTCAAACAATTTTTGTTTGGTTCAAATAAATTACACGATCCAATAGGCACAAGCAAATGTTTGGTTAACTCGCCCCCAAAAAACATTTCTTAGTGTGTATTCGCGAATTACAATAATGCAGTTAAATGGGGTGATATTATAGATAATGATGGCAAATAATAGCGATACGTTAAAAAAAGCAAATCATTAGTTTATAGTATTTGATTAGGTACAGAATCGCTACTCTAGCTGCATAAAAAGTGTATCACTTCGACAAAAAAATATCGAAAGTGAATTGAACTTTCAGTTAAAGAGTTTTTATTAATTAGCTGTCGTGAAGGGGGCCGCATTTTGCTTTCAACGGAAAAAAAATGGGCGGACGCATGTATAATAGACAGCTGGTGATTTTATTTAGAAAACTTAAAACAGATCAGTTTTGTGTAGCCTGTCATTAATGAAAAACTTTCTTTTCGAAATTAATAATTTCATGTTAACACAGCGCATGCGTAAGGAAATATAGCCACTAATCTATTGACAAAAAATGTGATAGATTATATATAATTACTTTTTTATATACGACTCGATGAATTAAGTTCGTGAAAGTAAAATCTTATTGAAAATATTATATCAAACAAGTGAACGTTCTTATTATATATATAATCATATATGACCTTGATCGTTGTATTAAACATTTCTATTTCTATTATAATATCCATTATATGTAGATCATCGTCTTCGAAAAAAGACGTTTTCAGAAATACGGAAAAAACTGTCTTTTGTTTTAACAATAGAAACGCCTACGTTTCCTTGTCGTAGATTTTGTTTAAACAATTAAAAGAAGAGTGTATTGTTTAAAATATTGTTACTTTTTTACAATTAACCAACGTTGCGAAAAGTAGAATTTGCTACTAAAAACTGTTTTTTTTTTAGAAACGGTATTCATTTCATTATATAAAAAATTATACAAAATTGCGCAAATGGTTAAAAAACAAGAGTTTTTTATTCTCAACATATGGCTTCCGGGATTACCCATTATTCCCTAAAATACAAATTCATAAAAACTAGAACACGATAGATGGATTAAAGGACTTGAAAATGAGAGAGTCTTAAATGCGGGCCTGACACAAACACGATGGTCTTTCAAATCTAAGAGTGTCTCTAGAATTTTAAACACTTTTAATTTTTCTAATAATGTATTTTTATGTTTGTATGTATTTTTCTAACTTTGTGTGTATTTTGTTTACTATGTAAACAAAATAAATATATTATTATATTATTAAATATTATAGAACAACGCTAAAAAAGTTAATCGGAAAATAAAACGACGGTTGGGTTCGTGTCTTGCTTGAGTGTTGAAATCTCCTGTTCAATATAACGTCATCGTAATACACGTGGGAATCAGAATCTTCGGATTAGTGTCTTTATCGAGCGTCAAAGTCTCTAGTGGAAGAAAGATTTGCGAGCAGACATTTTTTAGATCGCAAGACGTGTGAATGGAATTAAGTGACGAATCATTTTTTAATTTGTTAAGCGAAAGGCGTTGATGCATTCTAAAATATTTTCAGAAAGTGTTCCTTTCATTTTGAGTCATTCAGCAGTCTCAAATATAACACAAAAACATCGTTCATTTACTTACCTGCTCACGACTTTTTTGTTCATTTGACTCGAGTATCTACTTACTCGAGTCAAATGAACAAAAAATAGCAATAAATAGGCATCTACGCACATAATCTTATAAATTATATGCGTAGATGCCTATTTATTGCTATTTTAAGATAACTTATTTGCATTTTCTGAGAACATTTACCGCAATAATGTATATTTTTTTTCATACCATCAGAAAGTAGAGATTTCAAGGAACAAAAAGCCCACCGATTTTTTTAAAAAAGCGGATATTTTGACGTGAGAATTTTCGATTGAAAATTGGGGTGCTTTTTCGATATTAAGTCAAAATAAGGTGAAAAAATGAATATTTTAAATCAAAAAAATTACTGTGTTTTCGTGAAAAAATTAATTTTTTTGCAAAAGATAAAAATAAAAAACCAAAAAGTTGGTTATTTGAATTTTTCACATAAATTTTGAGATTATGTGAAAAAAGTGTAAAAACAAAAGTTGTAGATATTTTTATTACCAACAACTTTGCGGTTTAACTTTTTTTCATAGGACTTGTAGTTTTGCCGGAAATCAAGATAAACCGTTTTTTACCCTTAAAAACTCACCCCCTACCCCTTCCCGGCCTCAGATCAACAGTAATTTATTTTTCCTTTTATTTTTGTTATATTCTCTACCTTTTCCAATGGGTTTCATCCTGCTATAATTTTTTTTGGTCTCAAAAATTATCGACCCTGGTCTAATAGTTAACAGAAAAATATGTGTCCTTGCGACTGTAGTTCAAAAGCGTCAAACAACAAAAATGGAAACGAGCAAGCATTCCGCCTTTTCCATAACTCTGTATGGACGCAGTAGAACTAATATAACACGAACTGACATACGCTTGGCTCGACAATGAGTTGATTCGATTCGGTGTTACTTTATTGAGGATGTTACCTCATCCGCTCCACTTCCACGTTAACAATAACTAGATTCCATTGTTTCTAAATATAGAGACGTTTTTAACATTTATAATGCGATTCAAGTTTAAAAAAATGCGTTACTACATTTTGATTAATCGGGACATCGTTTAGATCAGGAATGTCAAACATGCGGCTTGCGGGTCACTTGAGGCCAGCGTTGCCAGATTTTTTTTTGCCAAGTCAGGATTTTGTAACTTTTTGAGTGAAAAAAGCGGGATTCTTTCGTCGAAAGCGGGACATAGTAAAAAAACGTATATAATCAGAAGTTTTTAAATATTTATCTTTTTATTGCCTCACGTAATTTATGGACGCCCCTTAAAAATACAGACGCAACTTCTACTAATGTGGTGGTAGGCTAATAACGTCCTGGCCCGACTGCATCCCTGCTTAAATAATAAAAGAAATAGTTATTTGCTACAAATAAATACAATATATAGCGATGCTTTGGTATGCAGATCAAGTGTAGGCAGTTTTACGCAGGTGTGGCGAAATACTTGTTCATCGTTCATATTTCGATATTTCGTTATATTCACCTAACTATAAGAAGTTGTATAAGCATACAATTATTCATATCAAGCATACTGCACGAATGTTGTTTCACAATGTTATAGAGTAACTGAGGAAGTATCAAAATACTCGCAAAACACCGACAGTACTAAATTATTGTGGTCGATCTTTTAACAGATAACTACCTAGTCTGCGTCAGGCGGCCTCGCTCACATTAATGTCGGCTTTAACAGAAACACTTATTTTATACTGATCGTAACGAAGACATCTAGCAGACGGGCTTTAAAGGAGTAGAATTGTAATATCAACTAGCGGTTTGCCCGCGATTTCATCCAGCCGTTTGAAGATTAGCCGGAACAAACAAACAGACAGAGAGCCCGAACAGACAAAACAAACTGACTGAAAACTGAAATTTCGCTCTAGGAACCTTTAAAACTGTACAATTATAGACTACGTTACAATTTTATTTATTTGTATTAATTGAACTAACTTCTGTAAAATTCATTTAAAAAAGCAACTCTCGCAGTATGTGGACTTTGTAATCCATTGGCTATATATACAAACATATCTAGAGTATCGGTAGACTACTCGGCGCCAAGTCCACGTTCACTCTTTCCGTCTTTCCCTCTCACGCGCGTGTTTACCGACTATTATATACAGGAAAAATATCGTGTGATCAATCATTACTTCTGTAAAAAGTGCTGTATTGTACATAGTTTGGAATTGTCGATTTTATTTATATACGTATAGATATTTAAACGTTCATATATCTCTGAGATATATGACAACCACTAACTAAAGTAGGTCCTGCATTAATACTTCAGCTAATGGCTGCTAGATTTCAGGGATAATTTTCACATGATTTAAACCTAACCAGATAAACAGGAGGTATAGGCAAAGTAGTATCGTTTAACACGTTCAGTGCGCATGACGCATATGGTGCGTCTGCGCTGTAGTTATTCCTGTGCGCACGGCGCACATGGTGCGTCCGGGGAAGTTTAGTCTTCAATGAAGAATAGTATTATTCTACTTATGAAGAATAGTACTATTCTTCATTGAAGACTAAACTTCCCTGGACGCACCATGTGCGTCGTGCGCACAGGAGTAACTACAACGCAGACCATATGCGTCATGCGCACTGAACGTGTTAAAGAAGATAGTAGCGTCATTTCTGCACACAAACTAGTTTCGAGTCGGAAGGGATTTTTGTTTTCTAACGAGAGGTGGCTCTGTGAATATGGTCATTTAGTTGTTCGTCACTAGTTGAGTCTCGCCAGTGACAGTGCCACACAAATACCGCCTATGATTGCTTCTGAATTTACTAATTACACAGCCACTAATCGGTTTTCCCACTCTTCTTACTTTGCCGATTCCTCACCTTTCTACTATCTTCTTTAAACTATACTACTCTACTTCCTATCTTCAGTTGGATACCGGTAGATAGTACTTATACCAAGTTTTATCAAAAACGGTTCAGTCGTTCTCGAGAAAACATATGAGAAACTGCCTGTTAAAGATAAAAAAATTGTAACAAATACGAAAAAATTTAAAGAAGCATTATTAAATTACTTAATTGATGTAACACCTTACAAATAGGAGAAATTTTGTAAAAATATTATTTGTTTGACTTTTTTGTATCCCAGGTAGGCTAAACAAATAAGTATATAATATATTATTATTATTATAACGTGTTTTTCTTTCTAAAAAAAACTTTAAGAAAACGATTTTACAAACAAAACTTCCGTTACAAATAATTTTTTTTTGTAGGTACTGACAGTTGCCTTTATATAAACCTTGAAGTTTAGGTGCTTGCCGGGGAATTACCTACGTGCGTCTACCCAGCCCAGATTCCAAACAATTTAGATGACATTTCACATTATTTTTGTTTAATTAATAGACTAAGCAATTTTAAAATATAAAGTAAAAACAATTCAAGGTTGAAAAGAACATAAAACTTATTACTTGTAATAATGCTTGTGTCAAATTGTCAAGTGCAACTAAAAGCGATTGTTTTTTTAACCCTTCAGTGGTCTGTATAGACCTTTCGGTGGTCCATGTTTGTCCAAAATAATAACGATAATCAATATTTATTGTACAGAACGTACAAAAGGCACGCGTTATATTATAAATAAATAACTGCGGTGGGGGAAAACTTGCCAAGTAAAAGCTTGGCACCCATTTAGATCACAATTCTTTTTTCGGCGAAGCTGTTCTGTCTATGTACCGTACTTAGCCCCTTTTTTCACATTTATTATTTGTTGGGATATACTCGTATTATACTTCAAAGATTTTCTTATCTACTGTTGCGCTCGTAGCGCTTTCATAACAATCGTGTGGTGGGAAGGTACACTGAAAACATGTCACAGTGTTTTTTCTTCACACCCTGTCGAAAGTACGTACTTTTGGCTTCGATTTTAAGGCTTAACATTTATGCCCTGCTGGAATTACTCGCATGCCGTCTGTAACGGTGGGCCGAAACAGTTTTCTCGTGTACACTGATACGAAAATACGTACTTTCAACCGGACATGAAGAAAAATAGTATACACCGTACGGCTAGAATTTTTAAATTCCTGCACTGCTCTGCAAGGGCGTACCCAGGATCAAAACTAGGGGGGGGGATGCCATGGTCATTAAGGTTGTAACATTTTATCACGGAAAAGGTGAATGAAACCAAAATATTAAGAAAATTATGTATAATTATAGCAGTGCTTTATCAACTAAGTTATTACAATTATTTGCTTGAAAAAAAAATTATTCTAGTTACATGTCTTATACTAGTATCATTTTTCTTGGATTGTAGAAGTAAAGTTATTTCAAGAATTGTAAAAATTCCAGCAACAAAATTTAATAACGACTTATTTTTTGCTTCCAGGGGGGGGCAGTTGCCCCCCTCTGCCCCTCGCTGGGTACGCCCTTGCTACTCTGTACTGAATTGTGACTAAAAATGAACAAATGCATTATTTATTTCCTCAATGTAAGGTTAATAATAGAATAATTACATTTGATATTTAAGTAATACGAACTGGTGAAGTGGTTTAAAAAGACGTCTCAACTGTACCGTATCCGTAACAGCCATGCCATTCGTGTATACGGCGCTGTATAAAGCAAGCAAGATCACCTTGAAAAAGTGTTTTCAACTATGCAAACATTTAAAAGATAGAAGTTACGATTAATATAAGTGAGCGGGTCATTGCTGTAACGACAAGATTTCTTTTTATTATTACAGTTGTTGACAGATCTATTCGTTTGCTTTAGTGTTTTTTTTAGGGTTCCGTACATCCGATGAAAAAAACGGAACCCTTATAAATATACCTAAGTATATGTCACATATTGTTTATATGTAAAAATGTAAGATGGTTAAGTAGAACAGCCATTGGCTGGACTTCGCCAAAATAAAGAATTTTTCTATTCTATTCTATTCTATCACTCTCAGGTCTGTGGGTCCGTCTGTTACAGCTTATTTTCTCCGAATTTGTTGGACGAAAAAAGTTTCAATTTGGTACATATATATAGTTAGATGACCCAATCACGGACATAAAGCAAATTCCGGGTTTTGGAGGTTAATTTTGGAAACAAAATTAGAAAATTAAGAGAATATATTTTTCAAGTGCATCATGTGACGTATCAAGTGAAAAGGTTCGTTATGAGAAATACAAATATATTTTTTTTTTATAATTTTAAAATGCAAAGCACAAAAGGTATGAAAAAAATATACGAACATCGAGCATTTCCCCCTTATCTCCGAAACTACTGAGTCTAAAATTTGAAAAAAATAGAGAATATAGTGCCTCACTTATAGTTTACAGGAAAACCTAAACAAAAATCCTGTCTTAAATTTCTCACGGAACACTGAATGATACAGAACTCTCTCGACGCGAGTTCGACTTGCACTTGACTAGTTTTTTTTTTTATTATAGGGTCTAACTTAGACATAGCGCTGAGTCCTAAATTCTTTTATAAAAAATTTCAATTATAAAAAAATGATAATTTCTATACAAAATGTTAGAAGCGCAATGGGCGTATAAATAGATAGTAGTGGTGGGCGTTCATTCAACGAACTGTTAATCGCCGCTCAACGAATCAACTGTTCCTGTATTTAGATTTAACTAGTTGACGACCAACTACTTCATCATTAATAAAACGCAAAAAAAATTTCAACCACTGTTTGTTTAATTGCTTGTATTTCGAGAACTAGTACTTAGTTTTCGAAGAAACTATCTATCGTTAATATAGTTTAAAGCGTAATTTAAAATTTATCAAAATAACAACCCACGAAAAGTGCAGAGTTTGTGTCTTATTATTATTTTTAATTTTTCTGTTTCCCTGTGACGAGTCGTCATTGATACAAATGTATATTAGTCTAAAATACCACCATAAATGCGCAGGCGGTATATAATATGTGATCACATCGGAACACCATTTTAAAAGGTCAATATAATGTCATATATATTGTTAATTTTTTAATGGTACTTTTTATCGCATTTATAGGAGATTCGTAGCGTGCTGTCAACACATAGATATATAAAATTAAAATAATATTTGCTACATTTATATGTAACTTTGTGTGACATAGACTATATAAACGTGGGCTAATATACCGTAAGAATACAGGCGTGACCCCTCCGCCCTTCTTTCTGTAATGTAACAACCAAGATGATTATCCACCTTATGATCTTTAGTTTAATATGGAATGCTAACAAGTTTGTTATAATATACAAACGACCGATTGTCGAAAACTTTGGGTTGCTGTTTTGATTCATCGTTGACATCTCGTGTTTTAATACAATGGGAGAAGAATATTGGTTTCTATATTTGAATGACTCGTCAGTAAAAAATAAAAATTGAATTACTTATTAGACCGATGTATTGACCGCTAATGACCTCATTTGTTAAGCGTTTATAATCTACGATGACTGACGTGATCGATCATAAAATCTTTTGACTTTTTTAATAAAAATAATACGAGGTTGACTCTAATTAAAAGAAATTAATTAGAGTGGTTGTGATCCTTGATGAATATTGGATATAAATCCGTGACGCAGGATCAATAAAACAGCAATACTGAATTTAAAATTGCATTTTCGGTACGCTTTGCACCATTTTCAGAGTTCAAATTCTGTCAAACCATATGATTTGACAGCATTTTAACAGCTTTTTACAGTAAAGCTAATTTTGTTGTCAAATTATTTTGCATTTTTTAGTTCATAAAAGCGTGTCATTTTAGTTTTTTTAAACACTAATTTTTTTCATCATAACAAGGGGTGAAACAATGAACGACCGAACGACGCATGGTAAACACGGCTAGATTACCTTATAAATAAGTTTTGTACATTTCGTAACCAGATTCTATACGCTACTTTATGGTTATAATAACAATGTTACAATAATTCATAACTTGCATGCTTGTGCATTTAACACCAATGAATCTGTTATTTCATTGTAACATAACTTAACACACATTCCATGTGCGTCTTTCACAATTACTACTACACATTATTTAATTGTTTGACAATTCGAGGCAGTGTTTTAATTAATTATATTGTTGTAATTATTATTGTACCAAAGTTACGTCTTGTTATTAATAATTGTGTCGCCTTTCGTGTTTCTATTATTTATTATTAAGTAATACGCAGGAATTTGAGGAAATGATAATCCATTTAACTGATTATTTATTTGTTTTTTAATTATTTGTCTAGTGGTTAGGAATTTCAGCGTTTTCTAAAAAATATGGTGACACGCAGATTTGATGTTTAAGCAATAACTGCACGTTAAAAATATACAGATTTTTGAAATAGATAATTTTATAAATGACTTTCGTTACCCATCTATACGAAAAGAGAAGGGAAATTATGAAAGGAGATGGGCACTGTCAAGCTTTACTACTAGCGGCGCTAGCTATATAATGACCTCTGTGAATAGTTCATAGCAGTGTGTGCAGAATAAGTTTATTTCAAATAAAAAATATTGACAATGCCGGTGTACTGTGTTGACTAATTTTCAAATTATACAGGTTTTGTATTTCTAAAGGATCCGACACTTTTATATTTATATAGGTACATTAATATTATTTTTTAATATGAAACTGTAGCAAATCGCTTTGTAAAACACTCACTGTTGCAAATAAATGCGATATTAGAATTAGAAAAATTATTACAATTCAAACAATATCACTCTCGGGATACGAACCCGAATCTTTCACTATCGCGGCGGCTGAATTACCAATTATTGTACGTGACACATTCCTAAACAATCAACACCTCTCTAATGAAGCGTGTTTGCAACACTATTTCATATCCTCCAAGGCTCCAAGAGCTAATTTTACATTAGACACTGTTAGAATATGAACCATCACTCGACCGAGAGTTAAGTGTAATTGTGAATCAAAAAGTGATTTTCCCTCTTATTATTTTCGGTAACTAAAGTCTAGAAGGTAAGTGATAATGTGATACATATGGTAACTGACCCGACTGGTTTAGTTCCTAAACTATGGCAATGCAGTCATTTAATTTACCAATCGAACCAAACTCTGTAGAAATCCCTGTTCCCGCAATTGTAACATCGAAATGACATCATAAAAACGTTACGCAATTACGTAATACATTATTTACCTGTCACCGTTATTAATAATTACAGGTGGTACCAATTGTATAGGCGTGTTGCCGATAATACAGATACCTCTGTTGTTGTCTGCACAGCTATTGTGTGCAAGTGTGTTTTGTTTTATATCGCTCACTTCATAAACAATAGACGTACTATTAAACAATTGCTATACCATAAACAGATCAAATTTCATTCGTCAAATAAAGCACAGATTCTTTCATAACAAAATTACGCTAGCTTAATTATTAATAATTTTTTATTGCGGCCGCTAACTGCCAAGGTTATCTAGGCCTAGTATATGAATTCATATGTTGAGTTTTATTTTTTTAATAGTTGAATTGATACATTTTCCAGTTTTCAGATTAGAACCTATATGCGCGAACTGGTAATAAAAGAGTCATATATATCAACGACAACGTTACGAGATTTTTATATAGAGCATTATACAAGAGAATATCACTTGAGGATTCGGCTCTATATTTTGGCCACTAATATTAAATATCAAAACTGCGGGTCAAATAAATCAACATCACAAAACATTCATGAGCAGAGGCGGGATTCGAACCCACGACAGTCCAGTCAAGAAGTCAATACGCTAACCGCTGGACCACACTGCCCTCTACGAGATTATTGAATTCGTCAAAAAATTGTGTACCCACTACAAAATAGAGTTCAATTCCCACTCCAAAAAATGAAAGAAAGATATGTTTACAAATCATTTACAACAAAATAATCCACCCTATACGGACATTGTTTAAGAAGAGCAGTTTTCAACTGTTTTTTAAATTTCGAAATTTTTAGATTTCTGAAACTATGTGGCAATTTATTAAACAATTTCAAGGCGTGATATTCGGCGCTCTTGTTAAACAACGTCAGTGTAGACTTCGGCAAAATCACATTCGAATTATTCCTTGTGTCATGTCCATGGATAGCCTGAAACGTATCATAATTATGAATACATCGTTTAATAAAACATATAGTAAAATAAACATATACAGACGGCACAGTTAAAATACGTTTTTCTATAAATGTTTGTCTACAATTGGCACGAAAATTAAGATTAAAAATTATGCGGATTGCTTTTTTCTGAAGTACAAATACCTTTTGCATATCTGCACAAGAACCCTAACAAACAATTCCATATTTAACAAGCTGGTAAAAATAAGCATAAGATGCAGACAAAGAAACTGAAATATCAATGCAACTATTTTTTATGACACGGAGAGCAAAGATACTTTTAGATAATTTAAATTCATATGAGCGACAGAAAACTAAAGTAGACTTTGTCTTCGTAAACAATTCAAATTTCCAATATGACTGAACTTTCAGATATACATATGTATACATAAGTCAGATATACGGAGTGAAAATCAGGTATTTTATAGAAGGTGCAAAAAATGGAGAATGTATCTTGTTCGTATTTCGTAATGATATTATGAGTCGGGTAACTTAAAACTTGCTGGTTGCTCGTTTGAAAATAGATTGAATATTTAAAATTTATTTTCACCTGCAAAGTGGACATTCTACGGTAGTTGAAAGTCATTGAGAATCTCATAGGTATGTCATCATGCGTATAAACAATACAGCAGCGATAATAATATGGGAACTGTGCCATGCACGTTTATAAACATTTTCCATTTTATTCGAAAGAAAATAAATAATTTTGCATAAATGTATATAAGTAGGTACATAAATCAAATTCACTCATTGTTTTGTTATATTGTTCATTACATTACGTAACGATTTAATCAGACGCAGATTTACCGTTAAAAACAAAAATAAAAACGTCTAATTTAAAAGCGAAATGTTCAAAATTAAACACCGCTAAACTATTGAAGATAATTCTTTTCTTACAAAAAGTTTGGTGTGAGCGATTTACTCAGAGCATAGTTCTTTTTGGCGCAGTAATAAAGCGATCACGAAGTCTAATTGAAAGCGTGATTGCAACGTTTTTGGCGCAGTAATCAAGCGCTTCGTAAATTCGTTCATATTACGAAACTGTCACTGCAATAATCCAGTTTGTATAGCTTTTTTGATTTAATAACAAAACTTTCCATTTTAATCACATTAATACGCCAGTGTAAAGAGAAATCCACTAATTTTTATAAATTATTCAGCAAAGTAATTCTTCAATGCAAGCAGCAATTCAGCAATTTGTGGTAGCTTTTCTAACAAGCTATGATTACTTTGTCACAAATTGCATAAGCGGTAATCCAGTGATTTGCTGTATGTAGTTTTTTGACGCAGTAATAAAGCGCTCACTGAATTGCATACATATTACAATCAATGATATAAAAATAAATCTTGAAAACAGAAGGTGTATGTATACCAAGTTCCTATTTTAGGTAATTTAATACATATCTAATCTTAAACTTGTTTTTAACATATTTCGCTTTTTTACACTCGATTATTATATAGTCGGTTATAGCATTATGCATTATTAAATATGCAAATTCAATATCTATGTTTTCCGTTCAAATATTAAAAATAGAAATCGATTTGAAATATCGTTTTATACATAATTTTTATACTTTTTTGTGAACTGCGGTCTACGATAAATAAATAGTGAAAGTTTATATGGTATAAATAAATTAATTTTAGTGTAGATCTAAATATTAACAAAAAAACTCTGCCTACAATTCTGGAGCCACATTTTGAGAAAAAACTTAATGACGTTTTAATAATCCAGCTCGTTTTTTTATAATTCACTTTTTATTTTTTCTTGACAGTCAAAAATAACCGTGCTCGTATTGTGATGCCAGGAACTAAAATCGGTGTTATCAGCGGTTCCTAAACTAGGGTCCACGGACTCATCTCTGATAAAAACTGAACTGGTTTAACTACAAATTTACGGTTTTTTGATGTTTTCCTTTACTTGAACTATAAGACATTGCTTCTTGCCAAATTTCATGATTCTAGGACATTGGGAAGTACCCTATAGGTTTTGATTCCCTTGCGAGTATCAAAATATGCGGCATAAACGTCCGTGTCTTTTGATTGCGTTGACTTCGAAGTTTGATTTTTTCACAGCTCCAAAGGATTGCAGACCTCAGTATTTGGTATTTATTTCAACTTGATATCTCCACGCGTTCCTGAGAAAAAGGGTCTTAACAGATAGACGGACGGGCAACGAAGTGATCCTATAAGGGTTCCTTATTCCTTTTGTGATATGGAACCTAAAAAAGGTTGAAAACCGGGATACAAGATGTTTGTTACGTCCACAGAAATAAAGTTAATATAAAGGTGTTAAAAATAAAATAAATTAATAACTTTGTTTTATTAATTCTGATGGATCTGTAGACAAAAAAGTTCAGGAAACACTGGTCTATATGCATCGAATAACAATAGACATATTATTATGATGGATCAATCAACGTATGCACTAATTATTATGCACATATATGCTCCTTACTATTTACCTGTCATTTATTCGCTTTCTTCATATTTTGTGTACAAATAATAAGCAGTTCATAAAACAAGGTGTTTGTGCTTTTTCCGGGTACAAAATATGATTTGTCGTCTCGAATATGTAACAGTTTTTTTTTTATACTATTGGACTTTACATAACAAATGCATGTTAATATAAAGAAATTGTTTGTTAATCAGGGCTCAACAATATTATTTTAACTAGTGGTAACCCGCTGGTGGATAAGATACACAAATTAGCTCTCGCAAGATTTGATAAAGCAGTTACAAATATGCTTTAAGGTAGTTGTCGTGATTAAGGCACACCGTCAGAAAATTCTTAATTTTTGTATACTTATTAAGGACATGATAATACAGTTACCCTGAAAATTTGAAGTCGATCGACCGTATATAATTCGAGATAAATTTAATTAAAAATTGAATAATTAACATTGATTGTATACGATCTCTGTAGTTCTGAACCAGTTTCTTATTTATAAAAAAAGGACTAACTGTCAGAAACTTTCCAAAAACTGACAGTCTTTCATTGCATTTGTTATGAGTTTAAAAAAAAATAAGAAAACATTTTTGACCGTCTAATTATCTATAAATAACGGTTTAAAGTTCAACAATTTATAGAAAAGTATACATGCATATGAATACTGTATGGGTTGTTTCTACGGGTACAGTCTTGCGTACAAACTATGGATCACTTGGCTACAAGATAGTATACTTTTGTGGCGCGTATAATCTATAACTTTTTGACAATATTACACTTGAAAAAATCAAAAATTAGTTTTGTTTTTCTAACTGCAGTAAGTTTGCATTGGTATCGATATAACAAAATAAAATATGCCATCCCTAGATGTTACATATAGGTACTAGTATACTGAAACCTTTCTTTGTCAATTTCCGAATGTTATAAAAAAAGAGAACGGGTGGACACATTTCTAAACTAATTAATAAAATAATTGATTAGAAATTATTAAAAAAAACCGGCAAATCTTTTCCGTAGTTTCATTTTTAAAACATTAATAATCATCGGTCTGATTTTATTTAATACCGATTTATAATAATTAAGCATAATTTCTCCAAACTTAGAAACGAATCAAACTTTTACATTGAACTTCTTTGGTAGAAAAAAGAAGTAGAAATATATAGCCAGTCTAACAATAAATGAGGACCCATTATTAACGACTTTTATATATCTCGCGAAATATTCGCCTAAGGAAAAAAGTTCCTTAAGAACTCTTATTGCATTTTTAAAGACCTATCTAACAATATCTCACACAATAGGGTGCGCAAAAACAAAAATGTTTATCCCTCAGTTCTGTGTATGGAAAACTACCCCTATTATTTTTTTTTTGTAATTTCATTACACAATTGTATGTTAACTCACATGGAAAACTTGCCTGCAAAATTTCATCAGAATCAACGAAAAGATGACGGTGTTATAAGACTGTGACATACTAACAACGGACGGATATGACGAAATTATAAGGGTTTTCAGCCGTTTGTCTACGGAACCTAAAAAAAATCTTATGCAGATAATATGTATTTTCTACAATTTTCTACATATCATAAAACAAACGAATTTTTATTTTGTACATGAAAATGTACCTAACCTCGATTTTGTTTTAATATTTAATATTTGCTTTAACATTTAACCGTTGCCAGAATGAAAATGAATTTTATATTTTAACATCGAGTTAGCAAACCGTCAATAATTAGGATGACAGCATACAACCTACTCATTGAAAAAGAAAAAAGCATTCCGAATTACTGAAGGTCCGGATTATCGATGCTTTGCTGTATTGTCAAACAACCGGCGAAAATTATTTTGTGGAACTATTAAAACAGTAGAAATGATATATTATTAATTTTGAGTAGTTCCGTTATTTTAAATAATATGATCTACTATCGATTGTTTGACCTCTGTTGACTTTTATTTCTTTTGTCAACTGTTCAACCAAGGAATAACTGTATTCCGGATTTTATCCAATCAGGTCGCGTGTGCGTTTCTAACAGTGCAACGATATTGTTTCCAGCACACATCATTGTCAGATAAATGACATCTATAGACTGTCACTTGTCCACGTGCTTAAGCTACCGTACGATTCGCTCTGGTATTGTTTTTTCCTCAACTTACTAGGGCTTTGTTAGAAAACAACAGAAGTTGACTTTCCAAACTATAAACGCTTAAAGTTTCCTGAAAATAACTAGAAAATATCCACAGTTCTAAAATCGGAAGTGTTCGTTTGCTTATCGATTGTTAAAATCTCCGTATTGAGGTTCGGTGCATATACGATCGCTACTTGAGGTAGTACAGATTTGTCGAGAACTGAAGGATCGATTCCGGTTACATTTGGCCAAAAATTTAACCCTCGATTTCTGCCAAAGTCAGGCCGATGATTTTGACGAAGAAAAATTTTGAATTTACCGAATATTAGCTAATAACAAAATTTATTGTGCATTTATTCTTTTTTTCAATCTTTAAAACTGTTGCCATAGTTTTGGGTAGATTTCACCCTACTATTTTCTTTAATTTGAATCCAATGTAATTCAAATGTGAGTTAGCGTAATTCACATCTTCATTTGAATTACGTTGAATTCAAATTAAAGAAAATAGTAGGCTGAAATATATTTCGCGTCACCAATTTTTGTGACCCAAAAAAGTATCACATTGTTCTTTTTTTTGACAAATTTCGTTTCATCTCGCCAGCTCTGTCCAGTCGTCGAGGCAGGACCACCTAAGAAATTTTCCTTCAACTTTAACGCAATTGCTTTTAACTTACGACATAATACTTTCGGCTTCGGTTTCAATCGAAGAATGTGACAAAAAACCTGAAGTTTGATTTCGAGTAAAAAGTGACCTCCGGTTGAACTCCACATTTAATGTACTAAGTAAAAAATCAGTTCAACTAATAATAGCGTTTTTAACCGACCCTGGACAGTGGACACTATGACTGGGTGTGCCCTTACAACGGGAGACTCGACCGTTACCGGACTATGAACGGACATCACGACGTACAGACAGTGTAGACGTTTTCATTGTATATAGATGTACCGATATATGGCCTGACGATCCTGTCACGTAGGTACCTTATCAACGTGTTGTGCCGAGATGTAGGACAAACTAGTAATATTTCGTGATTTCAGAATCCATACCTACATTTTAAATGCTCAGTAATTGCAGAGATTGAAAAATAAAACACCAAATATTCTACAAAAAAATTTTTTTTTTTTTTTATAAATTTTTTGGCTTTCACACTATAATTCGTATATTCAGCCACTAACTAAAAACCATAAAATAAAATAAAATACAAAATTTACATGCACATATAAAAACGGGGACACAAGAAGGATGGACCATCAGGATATAGGAAACAGGACAACGGAAGTGCTTCGGACCCAACTCGGCGGGTAGAACTAACAAGAGGTCAGGAATACTAAAAATTGAGAGCATTTTCTCATTAAAGATCAAATATAATATAAAAATGATTTGTCGGGAAAAAAGACTTTTTAAGTAAACACTTATTTGTTATTTATAGCGACGTTTCGTCCCTTGCTTGGGACTTTTTCAAGCTTTATAACTATTAAATGTTTTGATCAAGTAGATATAAAAGTTAAAATACACATGTAAATATAAATTTAGTTAAACAATTGTTCATTAAAAAGTTTATAATAATTCCGTTTTTAAAAAATATTTTTTTACGGTTGATGTTCAAACTATTTTATTTTTCCCGACAAATCATTTTTATATTAATTACCAAGGACAAAAAAGAAAAAAAGTTAATAGATCAAATATAATATTTCGATTGACTGATAAAATTTTACTTATCCATTGTAAATAATAGACCAACGACAACTAAGATTCTAAGCGTCGAAAATGTATGTTGCTGCAGTACCGAGAAATAGAATTCAGTCTTTATTTATTCTTCTCTAAATCCGGCCCTGAGTGGAACCATCCAAAGGTAATTTTTAAATGTGTCTGTTTGCCAGCTGTTCAATGTGCCCCCTTTTTCACCCGCATATTGCTCTATCGTTCAAGCAATTGGATGTTTGTGTGCTCACGCGTCGGAAATTTCTAATTTTTAGGATATGTCTTATTCAATCTTTGATGTTAATGTTTCAAAATAAACTAGAAATATGTACCATTCTTCCTATATGACTTTCAGTCAATTTTTTACAGTTAATTTGATCAAAATAAACCATTTAAAATTAGATGAAAACGAGCGTTTTACACAAATTTCTGTACAGAAAAAATTTAATTTGAAAAATATTATTGATCATGCTAAATTATAAATGTTTTAACATGTTTGTAGAGAAATAGCTTCAAAATATTAATTTTCCTTTACGCAATTTGAAATCTCGTGGCGTGCTGTAAAGAAATATTGACGAATATCACATTTTTATTAAATTTTTAAGGCAAAAAAATATGTTTAAGCCGCAAGTCAAATTTTGTGAAACTTAATGCTTAATCACAGCTAATAAAAACAGAAATAAAGTGAATTTTGCGACCACAATTTCCCGAGAGCATATTTTTCAATCTGTGCGAGTCATCTTAAGAATGTTTATTGATTCGTCAACGTTTTTGCAGCAAACTGCACTGAATAAGAAATATGACTAATCAACGAAAAAATACTGATTTATGCATATAGGTAGCTATACGTAGGCAGTCATATTCTGCGCGAAAACCCGTTAGAATTCTTCATGGTTGATCTACATTTTAGATGAACACACATAAACACGTAAAATTACCATGTACCATACTTAAACACAGTGGCTTACCGTTACGGGATAGTCGCCGCATTCACATTGTATAAATGCTTGGTTTATAGAAATAATTTGAAGACAATATGTAATTTTCACTGATTTTTTAGTCGGCACTTGGTAGAACATGATTAATAACAACAAATAAATAAAAACCCGGATCGCAGTGCCAAAACCCTGCCGACATTATAGTGTATTTGCTTGTATAGGGCCGTGTGGTTTTATACTTTTATTATGTGAAATTAAGTTTGTTTTTGGGCAAAATAAAAAATTTAACCCCTTAATACACCCCTTAAAATAACATTTTTTTCTTAATTGTAATATTATTATTAATCTAACGTCTACACCGAATTAAATACACCCTTCAATAAATAAGTCACTATCTGCAAACTAGTGTTTTCATAAAATTTGTAAATCCGGTCCTTTTGGGCCGATTTTATTAAAATTGTGGGGAAACTTTTTAATCACTACCAAAGGGTTAAATTTCAATTTTGAAACGATTTGGAGAATTTTTTCGGTATTTTGGGGCCCAAAAACATTTTTCAACCCCTAAAAACTACCCTTAAAATAGCCCGATTAGGCCCAATTTAAATAGGCTTCTTGCGGTGATGGATTTCAACACGTGGCCCAAATTTCGTTAAAATCAATTAACTCTTTCGAAAGTTATCGCGCGTACACACACATATATATATATATATATATATATATATATATATACATATATATATAAACATTTTTAAAAATGGTGCCAAAGTGTTTAGGAGGTTACGAAACGTCGAGAAATTTTGGTCCGACCCCTAGGTCCCGCCATCCGACCGACGCCAATAGTGTATGTTGCCATATGGCAAATACACTAATAAAAACACTTGAAAATTCTATTAAAATTATTATTTAATCATTTCTCGACGATCGTTTCGGTCAATAAGTCCATCCTCAGGAATATAAAACATATATACTTACTCTATATATATGTTTTATATTGTCCGAAACGATCGTCGAGATATAATTTGATAATAATTTTTGTAGAATTTTCTACTGTTTTCATTCATTTGTTAAAACAATATTTTATCTAATAATTTGAAATTTGAGTGTGGTTCGGAAATAACGCACAATGGATCGGTATTAGAGTACAGTTCGAGCGGCGAAACAATGAAATTGTGGCAAACACTCGTTTCAGAGTTAACAACTTATTTTATATTGTATATATATCCTAGAGGGGCTAAGGGAATGCTGGGAAAAATGATCTAACGGGGAGAATATATTCTCTATATTATATCTTCTTAAGGCTGTCGGAACGCTCTGAATTTTGTTTGTGCTGAGACCCAGCGGTAAGGGGCGAGGTAGGCAAAAGACATATTGTAAGAGTGATCTTCTTTAGCTCTGTCTCGCTCAAATCATCCGCACGTTTCAATTTTTAGCTGGTGTCAGCTACGAGGCTAAAAAATGTTGTTGCAAGGGTGCCGCTGTCAATTTATTACTCTAAGTTTGGGAAATATTTTGAAGATTTAAAAAACTTTTCCGAAACAGGAAGAGTCACTTTAGGTTTGTGATGGAACAGTTTTGTGAAATAAGTACGAATAAGGCCGTAGTGTGACATTGAAAACGTGTGTTTTTTTGGCACAATTAATGCCAAATTTTTTCTAGTAAATCGTACAGAAATTACAAAAGTAGTCCATTAGAGACCTAGATTTGCCCTTTATCTTCCTTATAGAGAAAGAATTTTTGCAGAATGTTGACGAATAAGTCTACAATCAGTTGACAGCTGAAACTCTATTTTTGGCTTAAATTCAGAGCGTTCCGACAGCCTTAACTCACGAGGTGCTATCCACAACCGCCTTGGGGTTTGATACTTGGGAAAATAAGTATTTGGTTACCATGGTGATGTAACAGGACAATCACAATTGGACTAGGCGTCTTCTCATAAAGGCCCAGGATTGTTTAAAACCTGGTTTGAATGTCGAGGATGCCACAATGGGTCCTTGTAAGCGTGAGTGGGGCAGGAATTTCTCTTGCTTCCTATTTCGTGTATGTATTATTTTGTAGTCTAAAGGACCAAACCAAAACTGCAGAAGTTAAAGACACCTAACAATCAATGCCCCAAAAGGCACAAGTACGAGATACTTTACGAATAGATAGACAAAATATTTCGGAAGGTTTAAGACTAACGAAATAGTAAATATCTATACGGCTGTAGTCCTAATACTGCATGTGTAATACCCATGTTAACCAAGATCTGTATTCCAAGTTTGTCTGAGATCCTAATACAAAAAATCCTAATGCAACAAATTACTTACAAAAAATCTGTGAATTGAAGATGTGTTTTTTTTAATTTAATTACAACTATATTGAAGTATAAAAGATAATATCAATGACCTTCAGTCAATAGGTAATAAAAACATCTCACAGATATCACTAATTATACAATTTACAGCTTCACGTTTCTGTTATTTTGACCTTGCAATTTCTATGTGAACTATCTATTTGGTACTTAGCGTAGTAACTGTACTTGTATAGTAATACTGGATTTGGGGAATTCGGTAATTTTTTGTCAAACTTTACAATTTCTTAACTAAATTGATGTAATAATAAAGACATTAATGATCTACGTTGACGAGCTTCTATAATCTATAATAAAAAAAAAAATTATGTATGTAAACAAATGTTTGACGTATAGTATTTAAACCGTCTTATAAATTGTGTAATGGTTTATGTTATGTAAGCTGCGTATATTGATATTCTAAAAATTGTAAGTGGATGCAGTAGCAATCTGTGTTGAGACAGGATGGAGTTCACATTGATCGTATTGCTGAACTGAATATACTTTATTTAATAATTGAATACTTGTTTTATTGATTTCATCATTTTATATCCTACATGAACTACACTGGAAGGGACGAATTTAAAGTTATCACACACTATAATAGACTTTTAAAAAATGATACCACCTTTTTTGGAAGGAGGAGTTTATGTAATTTCGAAACGTATAGGTGTATCATAAATAAAAGATTTTAAAAAATAATCTGAACCATATCCAACAAACAATTTATTTTTAAATTTTAATTTTTGGCAGAATTCTGTTATCGTAAAAATAGGTTACCATTTTAAAAATCAAATGCATATTGCAGTTAAGTGCAAGCTATCTAATTAATTTAATTAGAAACTGTTTAATTCATTATTCATGCACATGTTACGACACTGAGTTACGACCCGCGGTAGTCATTTACTGTCAAAGAACTTTATATGGTTCAAACAAAAACACGCTTTGAAATTTTGCATTTTATGTGCGTTCTGTCAATATCCGCAAATGCGATAAATGCTAGTCATGGAACATGAAGAAATTATTATAAATGGCTGTTAGTGTTTTGCTATACTTCTTTTCCTGTAATTAAATTTTACGTTTTCAAGACAACATTTATGAAAATCAAATAAAAGTTCGGGGAAGAAGTTATGTCTGTGAGGAGGAAGGTTCCTCATTTGACATATTTTGTATTTTTGTGAGGAATTCATCTAATGTTTGCTTTTTTCTGTTTCGTTCAGCAAGCTATTGTCGATAGCAAGATATTGCATCAATGACACTTCGTCTTGCCTTTGAACTTCTATCAACATTTGATTCAAAACTGATCCATAATTTACGATATAGTGGCTAAACTTTTTTTAGAAGCAGCGTAATGATGCAACCGCGGTAAGCGGAACAGCGTTAAGCGAGGTCTTACTGTATGTGCCAATTTTCATGATGATCGGTTAAACCGTGACGAAGTCTATGATATATACCAACATCCATTTTTATATATATAGATATTCAGGGCTATTCTACTAATGATAATCACGGTGATTACCAAGTGCTTAGCAACATATACACTCTGGGCAACAACTTTTATTTGTTTCTTTCTGCTAAGCAAAGTGTTTGCCACAAGTGGTTAAAATGATCATGTGCCGTGTTTATAAGAGTGGATAAATTGTAACTTGTAAATGGGTGTTGTTAAGCTGACACTTTGAGTGTTTATTAATTAAAATGGACGCCAAAATATTTCACTTACTTATTTTGGAGTTAATTGAGAATGAAAACAGGTTAATAATAGAATTATATTAACGTACACGCGTTATACATTTTTTTATTATTCTTTTACGTTTTTTATTAATCCAAAATTCGAATTGGAATTCAGTATAAGGGCTAATTTTTCCCATTGTTTATCCACAATTGTGGATTCGGTTGATGAAAGTTTTCCACTCAACATATTTTTATTAGCGTCAATAAAATCAACCATCAATTTGTATTGACTAGATGATACTTTTTTTTGTCGTCTTTTTGTAATTTTATTATCCATAATAATAATAATTATTATTAATAATTAATTATTTTCAGGACTTGACAACTAACACAAATTTAAAAGTATATAACCGTGGTAACCGCACAAAAATAGACTTCTAATTAAATTCAGACAACTCTTTATAAATTTTGTAATCACTGTGGTTACGTAAGAAGAGTGATTAGAACAAAAATAGTAGAATACGGCTAATTAGCCTACTAGGCAAATAATTTCGCCTTTTATCCTCAGATTTTCTATCAATTTTAACAAAAAAATATTGGCCACACTTCTGTATAGGTCAAACTAAATGTAAAAAGCATATACGCAATTAGTATTCAATTAGTGGACGTTATAAACACATGTTTGAAGAGTACTGTTTTGTTTTATTTATGTTAAAACGGTTCATTTTGTAGACAAAAAGAATGCTAATCAATAATTATTACCTTATTTCATGAGAAACTGTACAATGATTTGCTTTAAAGGATTTTACCTAACCTCACCTCACTTATAACTAGCAACTTAAATATCACACAAACGTTCAAAATAACTAAATGCATGTATTAGCAAATACACTATTTTATCAGCAAGATTCTGCGCTGCGACCAGTGTTTTTGACGACAAAAAACGTGTGACTTTTTAAGCAACAAAAATTAGTGGTACGAAAATAAAAAGTAAATAATAGTTTAAAAAAACTAAAAACAACACGCTTTAATAGCAAACCGAACTAAAAAGTAAAAAATATTTTTTTATTGTAAGAAAGCGTGGGGTGCTTATTACTATTTTTATACTAACTCTACTTTTACAAATAGCTATCAATGAAATATGTATTTATACCAGTTAATATCAAGCACCCCACGCTTTTTTACATTAAAAAATTATTTTCTACTTTTTAGTTTGGTTTGTTATTAAAGAGCGTTTTTTTAGTTTTTTTTCTTAAATGTATTTCCTACTATTTCACAAATTCAACTCTGAACGAATAAAGAATCTATAGAACTTCTGTGCTATGTGCACTTATTTTAAATAAATAATTGTTTAATTTATACCGCAGAATTATCCAGAAAAAAATTAACGATCAGATAAGTGAAATGAAAGTGTTTTGTCTCAGGTTTTCAGTTGTTCAAAACAATAGAAAGACGTATCTACTCTACTTTTAACATTGAAACAAATGAAAACAAAAACAAGAACGTCGCACGCAATAATTATGCTGATTCATTATAATAATACTTTCAAATTGTGCGGAGCATCTTATTGAAATCAATTATCTCTTAGTTGACCCTGCAACAGTAACGTGATATAAGCAACCATTTCTTGTAGAACCCGACCGAAGAATGTGATTTTTTAACTTTTTTTTAGTCTGTATGTCTATTCAGAATACTTTTTACACTATAATTCCTGACAGACCTGTAGAACTCACGACCCTCTCTCGTAAAGTAGTATCTTTTAGAGATGATAGTAGCGTCATTTCAGCATACAAACGAATTTTGGGTCGGACAGGTCTATAATTTCTAACAAAGCATGGTCATTTAGTTGTTCGTCGCTAGTCGAACGCACCATTAACATCGCCTATGATTGCTCCTAAAATTACAACCAAACTGATCGCTTCTCCAACTCTTCTTACTACACAGATTCGCCACCTAGCTACCATCTTCTCAAAGCGATACTACCCACATGTTGCAAAAAAACGAGAGAAAAGGTTGAGTCCTATTTAGTTCGTTAGGTGTCAGATTAATTCCACGAAAGAAACTAAATTCGTGATTCACGCGTCAACTCAAGGGTTAAATAAAAAATATCCCAGAGAGTCAGAGAGAAAATGAATAAATTAAATTAAAATGCAAGTAGCTTACAACGTCGAATCTTTTACAATACAGAAATTTGTTTTAAAGAAACCTGACATTTTCACACATTTAAATTGTCATTTCGTTTTTTTGTGTCTTTTATTTAAATAAATAATTATTGTATTTTTAACAAACAACAATGCATCTCAATGCAATAATTATTTCGAGTTCCCAGGAGTTAAACAATGGACTGTTTAAGAGTTATTATCTATTTATTATGCATTACTTACATATGGCGACTTGATTAGAGGTTTATCTTTATAATATCTTCATTATAATATGGTTGCTGATTGTTACCGGCGTCGCCCTGAACTTGAAGACATCACCTTGACACATTGTTGACGGTGTGTGGCCGCCTTTAGATCATAGTTCATTGCATAATGCTTTTATTGATGTCCTAATTATCTATCTGTACAAGGACGCACGCAGAACTTTGTTCAGGGGAGGAAAAAGGCATCATGACATAAGAAAAACGTAGACATCCGGTTTTCATACTACAATTAGGCCGTAAACGATAATCCAAACGTTCTCAAGGTCCACACCCACTGAATCGGATCGGACCGACACGGCAATGTATACGCACAGTTGATGTTGTCGAGTCGATCCGAGTCGACTAGTGCGTGGGAACTCATTCTACTTCATGTATCCCAAAACTGTCGATTGTACCGAACCGATCTGATCCGATTCAGTGAGAACGGACCTTAAGGCTGTCGGAACGCTTTGAATTTAAAACCAAAAATAGAGTTTCGGCTGTCAACTGATTGTAGACTTATTTGTCAACATTCTGCAAAAATTCTTTCTCTATAAGGAAGATAAAGGACAAATCTAGGTCTCTAATGGACTACTTTTGTAATTTATGTACGATTTACTAGAAAAAATTTGGCATTAATTGTACTAAAAAAGCACACGTTTTCAATGTCACACTATGACCTTATTTGTACTTATTTCACAAAACTGTTCCATCACAAACCTAAAGTGACTCTTCCTTTTTCGGAAAAGTTTTTTAAATCTTCAAAATATTTCCAAAAATTAGAGTAATCAATTGACAGCGGCACCCTTGCAATAAATTTTTTTAGCCTCGTAGTTGGCAACAGCCAAAAATTGAAACTTGCGGATGATTTGAGCGAGACAGAGCTAATGAAGGTCACACCCACAATATGTCTTTTGCCTGCCTCGCCCCTTACCGCTGGATCTCAACACAAACTAAATTTAGAGCGTTCCGACAGCCTTAAGTGTTAGTCAGGGAATTTTCAGATGGCTAAGTTGAATATTTATACCTACTTAAAAAATAAAAGAAAATTGAACTTTCTTCAAAAAGCCACTAAAAAGAGGTTGACACGAATTTAATAATAATTTTTTTAAGTTTCAATTGTACGTTAATATTAACCGACTTCTTTTTTATGAAAGTGCATAAAAAATAACTAGTCCGCCATTCTGTACAGTCCACCATTTTGGATTTAGAATGTCGGCTTTTAGCTAACCCTGCATTGTCATCCAATCTAAACGTGTATTTCAGCTTAATCGGTTGAGGATAACTGCTTTAAAACTCACTTGCAAGATTTGACCCGAACGAACATACAAATATTGCAAGTTAAATGTAAAAAAAAACCGGGTCGTAGTGCCAAAACCCTGTCGACAATATAGTGTATTTGCTTATACAGGCAGTGTGTCTTCATTATGCGAACTTTAGTTGGTTTCTGGGCAAAATAAAAAATTAGACTCCTTAATACACCCCTTAAATAACATTTTTTTTTTCTTGATTACAATATTATTATCAATCGAATCTCTATACTAAATTATATACACCTTTCAGTAAATAATTCATAATCTGCAAACTAGTTTTTTCATAAAATTTGTAAATCCGGTCCTGTCGGGCCGATTTTATCAAAATTTTAGGGACACTTTTTAATTACTACCAGAGGGTTAAATTTCAATTTTGAAACGATTCGGAGAATTTTTTCGGTATTTTGGGGCCCAAAAACATTTTTCAACCCCTAAAAACTACCCTTAAAATAGCCCGATTAAGCCCATTTTAAATAGGCTTCTTGCGGTGATAGATTTCAACACGTGGGCCAAATTTCGTTAATATCAATTAACTCCTTCGAAAGTTATTGCCCGCACATATATATATATATATATATATATATATATATATATACGTATATATATATATATATATACGTATATATATATATATATATATACGTATATATATATATAAATATATATATATATACAAACATTTTTAAAAATGTTGCCAAAGTGTTTAGGAGGTTATGAAACGTCGAGAAATTTTAGTCCGACCCCTAGGTCCCGCCATCCGACTGACGCCAATAGTGTATGTTGCCATATGGCAAATACACTAAAAATGTAAAAATGCATATAGATTTTACAGATCGTTTTCTTTGTTTCCAGATGCGGCAACGACGAAATGCGGCGAACCCGCTGTACCATTAAACGCACGTGTCAAAGTAAGTGCGGAAAATTTAACACCGGGAACAATAGCGTCATATACTTGCGATGACGGTTACGAATTATTCGGCGGCGATACTTTGACGTGTTCGTCGCAGGGAAGATGGACCGGCGAATTACCGTTCTGTGGCACGAACGTCGCGCTCAGGAAACCGGCAAATCAGTCAACGACAGTCAGAGGGGGCGGACCGTTGAACGGAAACGATGGCGACAAAGCGACGGTGCACGACGGGCGCCGATGCACCGAAACCCAAAAGGAAACGTCGCCTTGGTGGAGTGTTGATCTGTTAAGACCGTATGCCGTCAAGGTCGTCAGAGTTACGACGCGGGGATGTTGTGGTGAGTTGCGACATTATTTGATCTTGTAAAATTGGGATTCGTAACGTGTGGAATAACGGAATAACGGAAATGCAAAGGGGTACGTCCGGGGTTGCTACATGGCCAGGATTTCCAGGGATGTCTTGGAACTCGTTGGTTTATCTCGTGTCTCGCAATTAAGTCTTCTGTCCCGGAAATCACAAGTTACGCGAAATTCGAAGCTTCGCGATCGCAAGAAACATTAAAGATTCACTCGAAATGATGTTCTTTAGTTTTCGCAATAACTTTTCCCCGCTTAAATAAACTGTCTAGGTACCAAGATTTTAATATAAGATTTACCTAAAATTCTTTAGTAAGTAATCCATTTTTCAACCACCGTTTTAGAAATGTCCAGGAAATCTTGGATTCTGATAAAAGAGCGGAAAAAGCACGAGAAAGCACGAAAAATTAGCGTATTTTTCGCTCGTTTTCAAACCTTCAAATTTAGAACCAGTTTTTATGTCAAATGAGTAGTTAAAATATGTCCTTGATTGCTAAAAACACGTGATTTTGAGTGTTAAACTCTTCGATGATAATAATAATAATGATCAACCATTTTGTTAATATTTATAAATTTATGTGTTGAAACAGGAACTTTATAACGGCTATTTCGACAATTAGAATTAAACGTGCAATTTTAGCATTCAGGTCATAAAGATATCACAGAAAGACGCCTTTGTATAAATTTTGTGCAAAAAGATTTAAGATAAAATGTTATGCTTAACTGCGTTGGGTATATTTTCACGGTTCGTGGATAAAGTTTATTATTCTATTCTTAACTTTTTCCAGCCATTTTATAACACAGATTAAATCGAAATTTAGTGTTGGTTTTATCTTTTCGTAGTGCTGATGGCCAAACAAATTTAATTTCATCCGTAACTTAAAGGATACAATTTTTTTCTATAAGTTGCTTCTTTTTTTGTAGGACATCAACCTCTTCAAGACTTGGAAATCAGAGTCGGTAACAGCAGTTCAGATTTACAGCGCAATCCGTTGTGCGCATGGTTCCCAGGAACTATAGGTGAGTCAAAAGTCCAAGAAACAGTCGTACTGAATTTTTAATACCACAAGATCTAAAATGATAATTTTGCTATATATTACTTTCTTACCTTCATAGATTTACCTACATAAATAATTGAAACAAAACAACTTAGCGTATTTTTTTCGACATTTTTGAAGTCAATATTTAATGATATTTCTGAAAAAAACGACCTTGACTCTTAAAAACTTCAAAATGAGCGTCCATCTCTTGACTTGTTGGTCGAAAAGTCACCTAGCAATTAAATCAAACCGGTCATGCGAAGAATGGTCTGCCGGACACCTAGAGAGAGGGAGAGAGAGAGAGAGGCTGTAATAAATAATTAGTCTTTCCCGCCAACTAATATAATATTCTCTATATTCTTAGACAATGATAGATAATCTACGTTATTATTGATTTGACTAATGGAGGATTTATTTACATATCAATAATCTATTCTTGACCAAGAATATAGCGACCTGTTGGCAATGCCGGATTAAGCCAGCGCGGGGCCTGTAGCAAATTCTGTCAAGGGGCCCTTGGTTTGCTTTAGGTTCTCAAGTTTAGGGTATTAAATAAAACAAAACTGTTACAAATAAACTTTTCTGGATTTAATATGGGCAAATTTAGAGATAACACTTTCATTATCAACTTGTTTAAGCAAATCATGCTCTATATTCAACAAAGCGAGATGATAAAGACGTTCTTGGCCCATCGTGCTCCTTAATTCATTTTTAATACGTTTTAATGTTGAAAAAAACCGTTCGCCACTGCAGTTAGTGATCATGAGAGGCAAGTAAATACGCAAGGCAATTTCTAAGTTTGGGAAACACGATTCTAAAGAATTATTTAATAAAAGTTTATAAAATTGCTGTTCCAGAGGCTCCTGTTTCTTGCAGTCAATAACAGTAGCCACATCTGTTTTCAGCATCTATACCACTGGTATAGATGCTATATATCGATTATAATTAAACATTAGAGCATTAACGTTAAAAAGTTCGTAAAATACCTACTTATTTTTACGATTTAACGTGACGAAATCGAGTTTCAGATTTTCAAGTGGAAGTGAGGCATAGCTTAAGCGCTTCGCGTTTAAAGCATGCAAGATATTTTACGCTCCTAAATTAATATTTTTTTATTACGGTCAGACAGGCGTTGGAGCGCGGGGCCCCCAAATTCGCGAAGCCCGTAGCATTTGCTACTCTTGCTACGTGGCTAATCCGGCACTGCCTGTTGGTGGGAAAGAGTTGTTTGATTGAAAATATTATCGTAAAAACAGGAAATGCATAAACAAGCGATTTTAATTCAACTTAGTAGCACCTATTGCCAATAAATCAGTCATCTCGGTAGGCGTACGTTGACCTCTTATTTACCGGATCACTTATCAATACGTAGATATATATCTAGGATGTTGTCATTTATAAATGGATAGACAATGGAGAGACGTGTGCAGAGCGCGTACTGTGCCTAATTGTCGCGTTACACCGTCATCATTGCAATATCATGCCAATTAGCGTCGCTCGATCTGTACCAATTCAGTAACGCTTCCTTAATTTAGTGCATTCAACTATGAGATTGTTGCAAGCGAACGGTGAAAGCCAAAAACGTTGAGTTTTGTGCCGACCAATTCAAAATAATAAATAATGTGTTTAAGGTAGTTGTCGTGGTACAATATTGTCAAAAAGTTCTAGATTATACGCGCCATAAAAGTATACCAGCTTGTAGCTAAGTGATCCATAATTTGTACGCGAGACTGTACCCGTGGAAACGTAACCCATACAGTATTCATATGCATGTATATTTTTCTATAAATTGTTGAACTTTAAACCATTATTTATAAATAATTAGACGGTCAAAAAAAATTTCTTATTTTTTTTAAACTCATAACAAATGCATTGAAAGACTGTCAGTTTTTGAAAAGTTTCTGACAGTTAGTTCTTTTTTTATAAATAAGAAACTGGTTCAGAACTACAGAGATCGTATACAATCCATGTTAATTATCCAATTTTTAATTGAATTTATCTAGGATTATATACGGTCGATCGACTTCAAATTTTCAGGGTAATTGTATTATCATGTCCTTAATAAGTATACAAAAATTAAGAATTTTCTGACGGTGTGCCTTAACTACGACAACTACCTTAACGTCCGTTTGTCGACATTGTGTCATAACAGACGCCATTCCCACCATTACTATTTTCATCTATCACACTTTCCGTTATTTTGCTAAGTTCTTAAACTTCAACTTAATTAGGAACAATGGGCAATAGAAAATCACGATAAAGTCGACTACTATGGGAGCATATAGGACTTTGACAGGTAATCGGCCATGGCCTCGAATACGGAACCATCACGATATTTATCTGGTAAAAATTAAATTGACGAAAACCATGGAGAACCTAAACATGATGGCCGGTGAAGGAATTACCGTTTCTCGTCGAGAGACAGTAGGAAAAATGTCCTAGCCACATCTGCCTTCGCTAGAATTCGATCCCAGTACCTCCCGAACGCTATTCTACACCACTCGGTCGACAAATTTAAAATATCTTTGTATCAAACTAGCTTTTAGTCCGCGACAGCATTCGCGTAGATGTCGATTCCTTGCGTATATTAGATTTTTACGGAAACCCATAAAAACGATAAATTAACATTGCCAAAATCTTCTTACTGCCAACAAAGCAAGAGCTAGAGCAACAAAGACAGTGAATGTTTGCGCATGCGCAGTATCGTATCCAAGGAACGACATCATCATGTGCGACGTATTCAGATCTCTAGTCTTCTTGACCACACCAAAAGCTAAGAAATTCCGACTCAAGGGGGATTTTAATGTCATCAATTTAATTTCAGAAGAAGGAATGACGAAGACGTTTACGTGCGCCCGTCCGTTGGTCGGCCAATTCGTGTTCCTTCAACTGGTCGGAGTCGAAGGATCTTTGTCACTTTGCGAGGTCGAAGTATTTACTACAGATGGTAAGTATCTATGAAACTTATTTCAAATCAAAATCTACTCCCGTAGGTCATCCAATATGGGCTGGTTCATAAAATACGTTTGCAAACAGGGGGGCTGAGTGATAGTACTTAGCGTCACTAGTTGTGTCAAGGGGGAGGGGGGTCTAAGGAAACGTAACGTTTGCAGTTAATCGATTTTATTTGACACGACATCAAAACTAACGGTGCCATGCATGCAGTCGGTGCCTCTGTAGATCCAATATGAAAAAATAACGTACTCTTATAAGGAATGGGGCTAATTTTTGTGATGGAATATTTGTTAAGAAGGTTGCAGAGAAGAAGATGACACAACGTAACAAAGGGGGAGGATGTCAAAAATGGGTGAATTTCGTATAAGTATTTTATGGATGGCTCCTAATCCATTTTAGGGATCCGTCCCTAAGTTTCTACTATAATGCTTATTCCCGAATGCTGTCATGATGGAAGATAGGTTGATAACTCATCAAAAATCCGGTTTGACAGAAAATAACCATTCCCGTTTTTTTTTCAGAATTCTCGACGGACGGTTGTGCGTCGATGACCGACAACTCACAGGTATCCGCGTTCGCACGAACCTGTTACGAATTTATTGTGAACAAGGGCGGGTCGTTCGAAGAGGCGCGCAATCAGTGTCGTGCGCACGGCGGCGATTTGGCGCATGGACTCGCCGGAGCCGTCAAAACTTTCATCTCGGCCGAATTGGAAAGACGCAAACCGAATCTCAAGACACAACTAGTTTGGATTGGCGCTCAAAAAGAACCGGGAGTCACGGCAAGAACATGGAAATGGGTTGACGGTATGTACTATACTGATTTATTATTAAACTGTAAAGGCCGCTGTACACTAGGCTAGTTTTGCCGCTGGATTTGCTGCTGGGACTTGTGCTGGCTGCGAGGATGGAAATGAAGTCATTGCGGGCTCTATTGTTGGTAACCAGCTGGAGTTCAAAATTAGAACCGGAACGATTTTTCGTGCTTGATTCTCTGCTGGCTTTCAGCAAGAATCAATCAGAAAACATTATCTTGTCACGTGGGCAAACGTCATAAACAAACCTGGCGTCATGTAGTGTGTGTTCTATTTAAATAACCGTCTACTTTTATTGGCATTTCAACTGTTTTACGCGCGCACCAAAACCATCTACAAATCCAGCTTCAAAACACGCATCGTATTATGCTAACGCGTACAAACCATCACAAAAGCCAACGCCACAGCACGTTTGGAACCTAGCAGCGAATCCAGCAGCAAAACCAGCCTCGTGTGCAGCGGCTTTAAGCCCTTTTATTCCAGTATAGCTCCTGAGAATATCTTACGGAAGATTTACTAGACACCCTGAATATAAAATATAATTTTTTTTTCTTTACAATTTAATTCTAATTTATGCATATAATGATTTTTCCCACTTATGACAAGTAATGATGTCCAGTTATTTATAATTAATAAAATCCGGTTTTTAAAGCGAACTTAATTAAATGTTTTAAATACATTATGCATTTATTCGTCATTGCACTGAAAAATGACGTAAGACGGTCTGATTATGAATTGTTTTTTCCGTAAAAATTAACAATTCAGTTATGAAACGTTATATTGTTTTGCTATATTAATAAATTTACACCTAATTAATTGTTTTACATCCATTAATTTTGTAATTTATAAATTTTAGACAAGTAATAAATTAGAAATTTTTGTTGTTTCTGTAATGTTTATATTATTTTCGTGGGAATTTGACAGATAATTAGGAAATATCAATATCGGATTTACCTAAAGACCTAGAACGACATATTTTAGAGGGCGGTAGATTTGCCCCGCAGTTGTTTAGTATTGTGAGATGAAGGGCGTAGCCAGGATTAAAAAAAAATATTCTTGGGGATTGTATATGTACTTGGAGATTTGGCTTCCACCATAAGGTATTTTGGCCAGTAAGCTAGGTCAAATAAATCGACATCACAAAACATCCATGAGCAGCGACGGGATTCGAACCCACGACAGTCCGGTCAAGAATCCACTCTGTGGAGAGGATCAAAACGTTAAATTTAGTTGCTTATATTGAATATGACATATTACATTGTTTAGTGCCAAAGTACCGGCTTACAAAAATAATAGTCATATGTATTAGAATGAAAAAAATCATGGTGCGGATGACCCCCACTGCATGTAATTTGAGCGCCAACCTCTCTACAGGGTAGGCAATCTCAACTTTGCGTATTAGAACGAGTCGACTCTGCTTTGAAAAAATAAAACACGACTATGCAGTAATAATCATGATTATGTCAAGAAATTGAAAACAAATTAAACTTTAATAATGGAATAATTTTCCAATTAAGTAATCTGTAATTACCTTTATTAAAATCAATTTACAATTTAACATTTTTTCGACATAAATATTTTGTAACTTTAAATATTAATACAGAGTGTCCACAAAACTATAGGCGCTAATGTCCCTAGTTGTCCTGCGTCTAGTAGTCTACAATATATATTTTTTTATATAATTTTAAAATACATTTTTCAAAACATATTAAGGGGTTATACTACTCAGGCGCGTCGAAAAAATAGGCTTTTTTTGTCCGATTGATTTGAATATTTAACAGCAATTTCTCAGATAGTTTTTCCATAGAAGTACACACGATTTTTATGATTGAAAAATTATTACGCTTGCAGTTAACAATTTAAGCTCGAGTCTTTGCTAAGAAATGAAAAAAAAACTTTAAACTCATACAAATTTGTGAATTTTCAAACAAAATTAAAAATCGTCTGTACTTCTATGGAAAAACTATTTAAAAAGTTGCAGTTAAAATTTCTAGTCAATCGGACAAAAACTGAACGAGATACGGTGTCCGCCGGTTTTCTCAAAAAAAAAATGTTTTTCTGTTTTTTATACTGCCACGTCGCCATTTTGTTATATATATTTATATAAATAAAAAATATTTTTGAAAAGTTTGATATATGTATAATAAAGCCCTAAATTATTTTTTTGATCCACCACCTAGAACTCGAGAAAAAAATTGCGACGCGCCTGAGTAGTGTAACCCCTTAAAGAAAATATACGAAAATTGAGCATCACCCTCACCTTATTTCCGAAACTGTTGAAGCTAATATTTTGAAAAAAATAGGGAATATAAGGGCCTCACTCATAGTTTACAGGCAAATCTAAACGAAAATCCTAACTCTTAAAGTTCTCGTGAAAAACTGATGGTGTCCACGCTAGTTCAGCTCGCACTTGACCGGTTATTGTTACTTATTGCTGGTTTCGTGACGCGTCTGTATTTATGCTTACGTTTTGCAACTGTTTTAACGCTCACCGACTCTCTTGATTTGTGATCAACGGTTGTGCTCGAACAGCTGACAGGCGTCGGAGTTCGAAACAGATAAAGATCGGATTAGTTATTTCATTGTTGTATAGTCATTACTCATTATTGTAGCGATGCATACAACAATAAATAGGCTAGTTAACCCTTTCGGGACCGGTATATATGCCAAATGTATTTTAAAGTAAACGTACCTGCCTTTAATTTGAACGTTACGAGCAAATATATATTCGTTACATTCAGTGCATAAGATCCATTTCTTGTCTATTTTTCCATCATATCAAAAAATATATGTATATATCCAAACGTATAATAAAAATACATTTTATATACTCATGCTCAACTGCAGTTTAAAGGTTGGATCCACACAGCTAGTGTCAATATAATGTTAAAATATATGAAAAATATTGAGGGGTAATTTATGCTGCTTTTTGTCGATTTCTTATAAAAAATTATTGTATAGATACCAAATAAACTAAGAAATGAACATTAAAAACTTTAAATAATAATAGAATGCGTATTATTAGAAACACTCATTGTTACAATGTTAAATTAGAAAAATGTAATTTTTTATCCACTGTCACCGTCGGGACTCAAACCCGAATCTTACCACTTTCGCGGCGGAATGAGTTATTTAATGTTACAATTGCTTTATTAGGATGAATTAACTGTTAAGCTAGCGCACCGTAGAGTAATTGATAACTCATTCCGCCGCGAAAGTGGAAAGATTCGGGTTTGAGTACCGACGATGACAGTGGATAAAAAATTAAATTTTTCTAATTTAGCATTGTAACAATGAAAGTTTCTAATATTTGTCATTAGGCATCTACAACTTATGTAGAGATCTTACGTACTATAAACGTAGGACATATATTTATCAATATTAGAATGACTTTCAAATGACATCGTTGATCTCAGTTGTTGACCGTCTATAATCTACAATCTATTTATCTTTTTTTATATTTTACAAAGTTGAATAGCGATTTTGGCTGTCAGAAAAAAGCTTTACTTGAGTCAGTCAAAACAGGTGTTATTTGTGCACTGTAGGGTTAAGAACCTCGATTGTCTGTTGTTAATTCCATAAACGCAATCGATAATTGGAGTGAAAAAAAACACAAACACTTTCTCTGAACGACTCGCTTGGATTATAATTATTGATTTATAAAGCATTTCCAAATATGTCGGAGAAACATTTCAATAAAAATACAGATATGTTAGTTTTGAATCGATTAACGACACCTGTATCGGCTACTATTAAGTAAACTTGGGTTTGGGTAGCTCCAGGAACTGTGTTCTCTGTCGGACAAGAGTCCTATCTTTTCTTAGAACACTTTTTAGCTTAACAAATAAGTAAAACACTTGAAAATTCTACAAAAAATATTATTAAATTATTTCTCGGCGATCGTTTCGGACAATAAGTTCATCCTCAGGAATATAAAACATATATGTTTTATATTGCTGAGGATAGTCTTCTTGTCCGAAACGATCGTCGAGAAATAATTAAATAATGATTTTTGTAGATTTTCAAGAGTTTTTATTTATATGTTACTAGCGGCCCGGTCCGGCTTCGCTCGGATAGCACCCATTATCTGTAGCTATAAAAGACGAGCATCATTATCATGAAATTCTCAAAACACCCGGTATAATTTTAAAACACCCGTTATAATCTAAAAACACCCGGTATAATCTAAAAACACCTGATAGAATCTAAAAACACCCGGTATAATCCAAAAACACCCGGTATAATCTAAAAACATCCAATATTTTCTAGCAATAAATATAGCCTATGTTACTAAGGGTGAATGTAGCTATCTAATGGTGAAAGAATTTTTTAAATCGGCACAGTAGTTTTTGAGTTTATTCATTACATACATACAAATCTTTCCTCTTTATAATATTAGTGTAGATTAATTATTAATCATGTTCTACCAAGTGCCCAGTGAAAAATTAGTGCAAACTTTTTAGCTTGTCCAATGTTCATGTATTTCCGATTTCATCATGAAATCTAACCAACCAACGGGCTTACCAACAACGATGACTATTCGTTCGTTATCGAGAGAGATTATGCATATAAACTGCATCACATGACTGCCGCGTTCGGTTAAATTCGGAACTTCACAGTTGACGAACAAAAAATTAAGAAAAACTTAATTTCTTTCTTTACTTCAACGCAAATGTGAACGTGAAGCAGTGGCATTGGAAACGAATATAAGACAAGCAAACTTTTCCGGCAGATTTAGAAATATGATTAAACGTGGCAGGTGATTTAATATAATTAGTTCCAGTTCAATTTTAATCGCAAAATGTCGCAGTTGCAAATACCATCTGTCAATAGAAAAAGTAATAATTTTTGTTTTAAAATTATATAGTGTCTGCCCATAACAGTCTATCGGTCAGTGATTAATATTTAATAGTTCTTTCATATTTGTTTAACTTTCATTGTAACCAAACAATTATTGCTTAAGACCACAATACGAGTATATTGTTGCATAAAATGTCAGATAAAATATAAAATCGTGAATAAATTATTGCCAGTCATGTTACTACATAAACGATTAGGTTATTTTTTTTAACAAGTGAACCTCGCGCTGATTGTTGATTGGTTGCTTGCTGATATTTATAAGTAGGTATACCTACTCAACTTTTTTTTAGTTTTTTGTTTACTGAAAAATTCATAAAGTCTATAGACAGGGACGGATCTACATAGAAACTATTAGGGCTTAAGCCCTAGGCTCCCTAGTGTCAAGGGTCCACAAAAATTGAATCATTATCATAAATCAATATGTTTTCATTAAGAATTATCGACTGTCGTGTCCATGCTGAATATCAAATTTTAATATCACGGGAACTTAAATAAAGACGAAACGTCACCAAATAGAAAAAAAGTGGACAAGTGCAAGTAGACCTCGCGAGGAGAGGGTTCCATACGATGCAAGTTTTCCTCTAATCTATAAGTAAAGAACTATTTTCTGTATTTTTTCAAAATTTTAGACGGAATAGTTTCAGACATAAGGATAGGGGATGGTCAATTTTCACATATTTTCTTTAAAAATATTTATTTTAAAATTATAAAAATAATATATTTGAAACCCTCACTACAAGCCCTTTCATTTGATACGTCACCCGGTACAGTTTACAAAACTTTTTTTTTAATTTCCTAATTTGCCCCTCCAAAATTACCCTCATGTTCAAAATTCATTTGTTTATGTATGCATCCGTGTTTGGGTCTCATAAGTTGATATGTATAACAAATTGGAACTTAATCGATCCGGCAGATGCGAACAAATTGGCTGTGACGCAGACGGACACACGAGTAATCCTATAAGGGTTCGGTTTTTTTGTCGGACGTACGGGACTCTAAAAAACAGAGTTTTGTTTCATTTCAGCTAGTCCAATTATCCGTGATATTAAAATTTGGTTTTCATTAATAATTATGAACACTTACCGTATAGTAAAAAATAGTTTATATTAATGATTAATTATCATTGTTATGGATAAATTTTACAATTATCAAAATTCATCTAAAAAATTGTTAATGTTTAGATGAATTTTGATAATTTTTCTTGTGATCTTTAAAATTTTCTTAGGTGAATTTATAAAATTATTTTCTTAATCAGGTCACCACGTTTCAACTCTGATTTTGATATTTTTAAAAAATGAATTTAAACCCCAATTTAAAGATTCTTAATCTAACATAAATAAATGGCAGCCCATTAGACTTCAACAAGACCGCGAAAAAAAAAGAATCGCCCCTGACTGTAGAAATCGAAGCACAATCGAGAGAGCGAGATAGATAGTAGATTATAGATGATCAATAGCTGAGGTAATTAGCGTCGAAGTATAATCGATCGAACTGAGTCGATTATTTCATTGCACCTGTCGAGATTAAACATTTCTAAAGTGCATTTATCTAGTATTACAAGCAGATTTTTTATATACTTAATCGCTCTGTACATAAATTATTATCTAGTACATATAAATACGTTAAAGGCTTTTGTTGTGGGAGTCAGCAGTGAATTTATTTCATTATTATTATTTATAGTTTACTTTCAAAATATCTGGCGGCTAAATACTAAAGCTAGGGACACATTTCTCTCTTGTGTTGTTTTGCGTTCTGTTATGGCGCTCCGTGAACACTCTAATGTCACAAGAATAAATAAATAACTAGAAGTATAACTCTCATTACAAGCTTTACTTATTCTTGTGACTTCAGTGCTCGGTTAACCTAAGATTCTATCCTGAAACGGCCAGTGCTGTACCGTTTCGAGTGTTGAAAGATTTACAACGAATTGTTTCTAACGAGCTGGATTGAATAAGACATTTTATTTAGTTACTGCTTTCAAACATTTGAGATTATTTTTTGTAAATATTATTCTTAAATCAGTGTTGTAATTTGCTTTATTATGAAAGATTAACTGCTGAATTTCCGCCGCGAAAGTGGAAAGATTCGGGTGACAGTCGTTTGAAAATATTTTTCTCTAATATAGCATTGTAACAATGGATGTTTCTTAACAATTATAGCAAACGATAGCGATTATCCTGATCATTCTTAAATTTTTTGAAGATTTTATTTCAATAAATTATTTGCATGTAGTACGGATATTAAAAATTAATTTTTAATCACGACGAAGAAATATAACATCAAACGTATGTACATAAAAACACGAACCCTTATTTTTATTATTCAGTTTTTATTTTTACCTTTATTCATTAAAACTAACGTAAATTAGTGTGTTGATTCTCATCCATGTTTATTTATATTGATAAGTTAATTGGGAACTTGGATATAAATAAATTGATGCTAAATTTTCAAAATTGCAACGTTTCGTTGGTTTATTTTCAACTTCTTCAGGCAAGCTACAAGAAATACAATTAATACAATTAATTACATTGATAATTGTGTAACAGAATGCATATTTTGTAAAATTAGAATTACTTTTTTTTTTATTTCAACAATTAAATAAAATTGTAATATAACGAAGATGCTAACCTCAAAAGTAAATATTACAATTTTATTTAATTGTTAAAAAAAATTAATTCTAATTTTACAAAATATGTCTTCTGTTACACAATTATCAATGTAATTAATTGTATTAATTGTATTTCTTGTAGCTTGCCTGAAGAAGTTGAAAATAAACCAACGAAACGTTGCAATTTTGAAAATTTAGCATCAATTTATTTATATCCAAGTTCCCAATTAACTTATCAATACTAACGTAAATATAAGACGTGTTTATATATATAAATCAAAGATTGCTTATGTGTAATCTGACGATGTGTAAACTCACAACTTTTGATTGTACATTGTAACGTAGCATACATAGATATTGTAGGAACGTGAAAGTGGGACAGCTTACATGAAACTGACAGTAAATGATGTAAAACTCATGCATAGGTAAAGATTCTTCCAAAACGTACAAATAACAGTGTATCATGAGAAAAAAAAAACACGCACGCAACAATAACATATACGAAGAACGAAACAGATGACCGTCAATTAACTCAATTCACCTAATTTTTAACCCACTTCAAAAAAAAGGAAGAGGTTCTATATTCGTCTCTGTTTTTTTTTCATGTGTGCTCGCCGATTTGAAAAATTTCAGCGTCATTTTGTTCAGAACGCTACCGAATTCGTACCATATAGTTTTTTTTAAATAGGCTCAACTGTTTTTAAATGACATAAAAAAAACATATTTTTTTTATGTGTGCTACCTCATATCGCCAGCATTGATTGTGAACAGATTTTGATGATGATTCTTTTCTTCTATTATAGAGCATATCTTCAGGATGATCCCAAAATTTTATTTAAATCGGTTCAGGAGTTTAAAAAGTGTTCTGCACCTTAATAATATAATCTAGGTACATGGCAGTGCACCCGCCAAGTCGAGTGATTCGGCGCATTTTTAGGGTTCCGTACCCAAAGGGTAAAACGGGACCCTATTGCTAAGACTCCGCTGTCCGTCCGTCTGTCACCAGGCTGTATCTCATGAACCGTGATAGAAATTTTCACAGATGATGTATTTCTGTTGCCGCTGTAACAACAAATACTAAAACAGAATAAAAAATATTTAAGGGAGCTCCCATACAACAGAAATGATTTTTTTGCCGTGTTTATAGATAATGGTACGGAACTCTTCGTGCGCGAGTCCGACTCGCGTTCGGCCGGTTTTTGAGAGAGTCGATAATATTAATAATAAAAGAATGAATATTATAAATAGAAGATGCCTTGATATTTCATCTAAATGGACAGCTATAGCTAAAGGTCGTCCGTGTCTTCATTTTGATAGCGTAATAATGGTTTTGATATAAATTTAATGCGAATTTAGCTGTTTGTTAACGGCTTATTCACTGTAACATACAGACAGTAAAAACTGACGTATTTTAAAGGTCGAAATATGCTAATTTTATGTTTATTCACTTTTTGCATTTCCTTTATATTACAGTATCAATTAAAAAGATCTAATTAAGTAGACAGGTTGTTTTAGTTTTGATTAGTGGCCGATTAAAATATCCAGCTACATTACGTATGGGCCCCAAATAATTCTTAGATAAAAGGACTCATTTCGGCTTGAACTTAAAGCATTCTGTTTTATGACCTTGGGTTAGCTCTGGAAACTAGCCAACCTTACTACTCAAGTGTGATATTCTTGTAAAAAGAACACGATTTAAACTATAACATTTAATTCTTTATTCAATGAATGACAGGTTTCAGTTGATCTAAATTACAGTAAAGTATAATACTGAAATAATTGATTACATAATCAAATCACATCATTACTTAATGCCTATGAGCTCAAGTCAAAACTGTAACCAAGGTTATTAAATACATAGGTGACTTCGTTCCGGGGAATGACGTCATCCAGTTGACTGTCAATTGATATTGCGTGGTTGATACGAATTATTGAACGATCTCCCACCTGACGTCATTCGTCAACAATAAAATTTAAAAAGACCGCTGATTGTAATATCGAAATAAGTATTAACGTTGAGCTGGAATGATTGACCCCCTGCCTTACTTCAGAAAAATGTTACGCTCCCCAGTTTTCACATGTTTGATTTAAAATATAAAGTGAATGTATTTTGTTTTTTAACAATTTAAATACAATTCTTGCCTAGAAACCAGTTTACTTTCGCGTTGTTTGAATACCAAGGACTGTTAAGACCTACCACAACATTTCAACCCCCGTTCTCTTTTACTAAATTAGTCCGGACGTCACTGATTCAAACATAGATCATAAATTATAATTAAGAACAAATACCTGCATGCTTTTTTTATTTCATATAATATAATTTATTACAGTGATGTTGAAATTAATAATTCTGTATTACTTTATAAACAGCAGTTTTCAAACAACGTGATCTTTTGTCAAAATGATTCTGTTATTAAATATGCTTAACGATAAAGCGGATCAAATTGACTAAAATATTTTTCACCCCCCTCACTCCATAAAATAGTCGCTTTTCATACCAGTGTAGACGTAGTAATATGACCCATTTAAAATGACACATAAAGTAAAACTAAACTACCTGACCAATTCAACAGTAATTTTCATAAATTATATACTTATGAGAAGTGACGTTGATTTTAACTTTGGACCGGCAGAAATGTTTTAAATACACTGAAAATGAAGTGAAAAGCAGCTATTTTATAGGAGGTACGTGCAGAAAATATAGTAGGTTTAAAGAAAATGTGAATATCAATAGGGATGTTGACTGTATTCAAATAAAAACATAATTTTAACGAAAAGTAGTAGTTTCTATGATAGAAATACTAAAAAACACTATATTTTTCCTTATTTTTAGGGAATTTAATTAATATTTAATAAATAAAACCTAATAAAATCACGTGACAACAGACACCAATCAGAGCGCATGACGTCATATGTTCAGCCGCTGTCATTACATGTAACTATAGCAACGACTACGAAACAACTTTTCATCACCTCAGTTTACTAACGTTTGTGAGCACAGAATACGCATCTATAGGATGGTAGCTCCCGTGTAAACTTTTGAGCCTCCTTTGGTATGAACAGGTGACGTCACGCGACTAGTATTGGCGTTTTGGACCGAAATTTGAAACGGGATTTAAAATACATGATTTTTGAGTTGTATTTAAATAAAAATAATAAATATTTGTGGCAATATTAGGTACTTATGCACGATTTAAAACACTTTCAACATCCGTATTATCGCGATCACACCAAAAAGTATAAAATAAAAAAACTTCTCTTTTTTTACTATCGCGGAATGCGCAGGAATCACCGTTTGACATCTGCCTGCAATTGTAGTCATCAGAATCTTCCATTTGACTGTGAAAAATCTATGAAAAGCAAACCGTTGCAAATCTCAAAATTATTGCGTCAAGTGGTTTTGTGCAATAGCGCTTGATTATTTGGCACGACATGGAATTTATTATACTGTTTTTTTTTATAATACTAATTTTTAAGGCGTGTTTAATAAGTTTACAAGTAGGTATTTAAGTATTGATTTTGGCTGTCTTCGATGAGTGACAAAAAAATTATTCCAAGGGCGTGTTTATTTGAAGCATATCTAATACAAACAAAAATATCGTGTCTAATTTTTACCTATAAATTTGAAAAAAATGGTATTTAGAGCCTCCTTCAGAAAAATTATGTACAATAAATTTAAATCGTATTATAATATTTAGTGAGTACAACCCGTAGTTATTTTACCGATGAGGTTCATGTTCTAATAGTGCATTGATGTCTCCGTAAACGCACCTTTGAGTTTCGTTATTTTTTAACAGTTAAAGGCATTTCTTTATGCTGTTTGTGATACAAAATTGAAAAGGTTTTTTCCAAAATAATTACAGTGACTTGCAACACAAAAATGATGTATTTTTTTGTCAAATTATTTCGCAACAAAGAACGTTTTTTGACAGCGCGTTAGAGAAAGTAGCTTTTATTGTTTTCTAGGTTTCATTAGTAATTTTATTATAATTTTTACTATGAAAAACGCTTGAAAGTTAGGTATAGATGTTGTCTAGTGTCTATATTATACAATCATTCATTTGCAGGCTAGTTGCCTCTCTTATTTCCCCCCCACCCTTATTATATTTTAATGTCACCAGTAGCGATGTTTCCTATGACGTAGTAGTACCGATTTGACGTCACAAAATATCGTTTTAGACAACCATTTTTTAGTATACATTAAAAAAAATATTAGTCAATTTCAACAACAAACTACAGTTCATTCGCACGATACACGGAAAAAATCCGACCTGTGTTTACCTCTGAATAAATTTACACATACGAGATACGGCCCCAATTATCTAGGTCTGCAATTCTACAATAAATTGTCGCCGGAGACAAAAGCGCTACTCATTCAGAAATTTAAAAAACACATTAAAGCGTATCTTGGCAAAGAATGTTTTTATGATTATCAACTTTTTTTAAATATTGGCGAACGAATATAGATTTTCTAGATATTTTATCCATCTATTTTGACTTATATTTGACCGTTTTAAGGTGTAAGTAATACAAATAAATTTTATTATTATTATTATTATACAACTGAACCTCGATAAGTTCAAGCTCAAGGGGAACGCTAAAAAGTTTAAGTTACAGAGTTATAGAGGGTTTAACTTAATTAATCGTAAAGAACCAAAATGAAATATAAAACATCTGACAAACCGCACTAACGCGATTCTTTTTGCAGAATTCTAATTTCGGAATAAGTAATAGTAATTACGCAACTGTGTCAGTTTCTACAAGAATGATAAATTAATCTTTTTATATTACATTTAATCCAAAATTAATTGATTGTGTAAGTTCTGTAAAAGAAAATAACTAACTGTTAAATATAAACACTTATTGCAAAAATATGAAATCGTAAATAGTTAATTGCTTCTCTAGTTAAAACAGTAATCTGTAATGCCAACATACGATGTATATATTTAATATATGTTTGCTATTTATTACGCATATGCAATTATTTATTTAAATGTTAAGGTCAAACGGTCAAAAAAAAAGTCGTTCGCTTATATGTAACATCCGTGCTTCAGGCGACGTGTGAAAAATTCTCACTATACTTTATATTTTAATTCATTTCTATCATACTTTTTTATTAAACATCCAACATCATGTTGAAATAATTTCCCGCAACTATATATAATAAATTACCGCAGATATTTAACCGGAAAATAACCGGTAATTTATTCTTTTACATCACTATTATAATGTATTAAAACGCCATGAAAAATAAAATCTTTTACTAAGCTTGTGATTGTATGTGTGTGGAAAGAGATACAAACTGGCCGTCATACGTTCCATCCCTCTCACTCTTGTCGACCACTTTTCGATAAGGCGTACCCAATTTAGAAGAACAATTTTTCATTCACGTGATTGAGCGCGAGTTATATGCACGTGGTTTCGAGTAGTTTTAAATAATTAAACACTTTTTAATTGATTTCAAAAATCTTTATTTTTATTAGTTGAACATAGATAATAATCTTGATCTTAGCTCACTGATTACCATCTGTTCCCTCACAGGCAGAAGTCAGTCCTATTTATCACATTAACATGCTTGCCACTGTGACCACTTTCCCATGGGAAGTCATGAGGTTGCAAAAAGATAGTCACGTATGTAAGAATGCTTAATATGAGGATCCCACATAATATATATGGTGGATCATAGGATGGTTACGTAACTTCCCCCTCCTTAGGTCAGAAAGTTATCATGGAATGATAATCTTTTAAACAATAGAGAAAAAAAAAAATTATTATCATTTCATTTCATTTTTTTTTTTTTTTTTTTTTTACTTAGTTATGTCTGTGGTAACGAACAATTCTTACTTTCTTGTGCAAAATTTGTTTCTAAGAGTTGTTCGTTTTACATGTATAATTACAATACAAGTTCCAATAATTATTAGGTACTACATAAAGTGGGAATGATGAATATTTAAAATAATGCCACCGAAAGTGGAAACTTCATATACATATATATATACTTACTTTTTTTTTTTTTTTTTTTTTTTTTTATTTGAATGGACTTATATTTAAGTAGTAAGGACATAGTTGTCAGGAATTTGTATATTCGGGATTAAAACAGGAATTTTGTTTATTTCTTTTTTTTTCATTTTCATTGTTTAAATGATACATTTGGTTGATTTTTATATATCAGCCTTGTGGTAACGTTAAAAGATTTTATCCTTTTATTAATAAATTGTCTTCACAATTTGAAAAGAATTTATAAATATTTGATGTTAAAATTTTGTAATCAGTCTGATCTATTGATTCCTTTGGTATATCTATTTCCTCGAAAGGTAATATTTTATACATAGAAAACTATGAAGAAAGTGCAATCACTTTTTATGTATGATAAAACAGATATTATGTCATAATATGAATGTTGTTTTCAATTTTATCTTCTAGGTTAATTTAGTTTCTTTTTGTAAGTGCAGTGATAGTTTTTCCATTTTTATGAGTTAATTCTTTATAAATGTAAAAAATGTGTATTTGAACTTATCATTTATTAATTATTTTTATGAATTTTATGATACAATTTCTCATAAAGTAATGAGAATTTGTTTTTCATTTCATCTACATAGTTCTGTAAAAAGTGTTTATTGATATTAATACATTCAAAAATTTCATTGTTTTGGGGGAAGTGTAATTCATATGGTGTATGACCTGTACTAGAGTGTATTGATGAATTGTATGCTATAATCGCAAAATCGATTTTATCGTTGTAGAGCTCTGGGTGTGAGGCTGGAAACGTGTCTTGTAAAATACGACAATGTTCTATTAATGTCGAATGAAACCTTTCAATTGTGGAGTTTGATTCATGGTGTTTTGGTGTAGTTAAATGATGAGCAATATTAAAAAAGTCAAGAAATTCTTTAAAAAGTGTATTGGTGAACTCAGCTGCGTTATCTGATTTTATAACTTGAGGTATTCCATGGTGTGTGAAAAAATGAAGTAATTTTTCATTTATTACGATAGTAGAATTAGATGGAACTGGTAAAGCGTGTCCGTATTTTGTAAATTCGTCTATGAATGTAAGGTATTTTTTTCCTAAAATATGAAAAATATCTATGGCAATGACCTCCATAGGCCTTTTTGGTGTAGGTGTTAATTCTAAATACGGTTTTGGCGGTGTTCTGTCGTATTTATTTGTTTGACAATGATCGCAATTATTAATTACACGTGTTACAGTGTCTTTCATTTTCGGCCAAAAATATTTTTTTTGTAAATGCAAAATTGTTTCATTGATCCCTCTATGATTTGTTTTCCCGAGGTGATAAGTGTTGACGAGATTTTCGTGTGTTTCTAAGTCTTGTATGTCTTTTAAAATTTGATTACATATACGGATATTGTAAGCCTTGTAGCTAAAATGCTTTTGTAAAGTGTTTACAATTACCGGTATGTTATCATGAGATGTGTAAATTGCTGTAAGTTGCGTGGGTTTTATGTGCTGATTAAACAGTTTGACTAGGTCATGTTCATAATGTTGTTTTGCAATGAAGAATTTTAATCGACGTTTTTTCTTTTGATGCAGGTATTCTTCTTTATGGCTAGTTTTTAGGATATTCTTTGTTATAATTTCTACTTGATTGCAATAATAATTTAGTGGTTGTTCCGAATAGGGAATTTCTAAAATTGGGGATTCTGTATCAGAATGCACGGTTTCGTCCGAATCTAGACTTTTATTATGTTCAGGTAAATTAAGGTTTTGAGTAGAAGTACTCGGTTGTGGTTCTAAAAAATTTTCGGATATTTTTTCGTGGGGTGATTTAAGAATATCTAGGAGTTCTTGGTCGGACATGGTAGGTGAATCGTTGATATTCGGAAGGATAGAAACGTTGTCTTCCTCGATTTCATTTTCATCATCAGTGGTTGCGACATTTAAAGATGGAATGCGTGATAATGCATCGACATTACTGTTACGTTTACCCTTTTTGTAAATTATTTCACAATCGCTATAATCCATTAATTTTAGTCGCCATCTTGTAAGTCGAGAATTAGTATTTGGTTCTTTTAAGTTTTTTAAGTATGTAATTGGCTGATGGTCGGTAACAATTTTAAACGGTTTTCCGTAAATATATGGTCTAAATTTAGAAAGAGCCCAAATAATAGCCAGTAATTCTTTTTCTATTGTGGCATAGTTCTTTTCATGGTCATTCAGCGTTCTGCTAATATAAGCAATAGGTTTATCTTGACCAATTATGCCCTGTGAAAGTACTGCGCCAATAGCTGTATTACTAGCATCGGTAGTTACTATAAATGGTTTTTCGAAATTCGGAAAAGTTAAAATTGGTTCATTAATTAATAATTTTTTACATGTTTCAAATGATTCTATAAATTTTTCTGAATGGACGACTTTCGCATTTTTCTTTAAACAAGACGTTAAGGGGTGAGTCAATTTTGCCAGATTGGGTATAAAACGGCGGTAATAGCCTAACAGACCAAGAAATGATTTAATTTCCTTTTGCATTTTGGGGATCGGATAATTTAAAATTGCGGAAATTTTTTCAGGATTGGGCTTAATGCCTTCAGGTGTAATAACATGTCCAAGGAAATTTACTGTCTTTCTTAAAAATTCAGTTTTGTCTAGTTGAATTTTTAAGTTTGCTTGCCTTAACCTTGTGAATAATTTACTAAGATGTACAATGTGTTCTTCTAGACTTGCCGAAAACACAATAATATCATCCATGTAAACTAGACAAAAGTGGTTTTGAATGCCTCTCAGTATGTTATCCATCACTCTTTGAAAAGTTGATGGAGCATTTTTGAGTCCAAATGGCATTCTTAAAAACTCGTAGTGGCCATTGTCTGTTACAAATGCTGTTTTTTGTATGTCATTCGGGTCCATTTCAATTTGATGGAACCCTGATGCAAGATCTATTGTCGTAAAGTATTGTGCACGTCCTAGTTTGTCTAGGATGTCTTCGATGTTGGGAAGTGGATATTTATCTGGTATTGTTTTGTCATTGAGTTTACGGTAGTCAATTACGAGTCTCATTTTTGTTAGACCAGAAGCGTCTTGTTTTTTTGGAACAAGAAGGACGGGACTTGACCATGGTGAGTAGCTAGGTCGGATAATGTTTTGATTGAGGAGTTTGGATATTTCATTTTGAACATCTATTTTATTTGCGTGTGGAATACGATAAGGTTTTTGATATATTGGAGATTCGTCGCTTGTTCTTATTTGATGTTTGACATTATTAGTGAAAGTGAGAGGACTATTACCGATATAAAACACATCCTTGAATTTGGTGCATAATTTTGTTATCATTTGTTTTTCATGAGACTGCAGGTGTTGTGTTCGGATGAGTTGTGCTATATCAATGTCATAAGAAGCGTGCTTCTTATTTGCCATGTGTATGCTGTAATTCTGTTTCAGTGGGATTGATTTCAAACGTGATGTTAATTGTACAAGATACGGAGTATTCCCATGATTAGTGAATTCAACTGACGCCAATCCATTCTCAACAGATGTTAACATAGGCGTTGTTTTCATAGTGCCATTGTATTGACTATCTATAAATATGTCTCCGTTTTCATGTTCTACAGGAATTTTTACAACTTTTGAACTATTGGCTTGAACAATCGTTTCGAAAATAATTTGTTGCTTTTGTCTTTGAAAATGAATTATTGTTTCTGAATTGGTTGTTTTTAGAATATTTTTATTGTAATCAATTTGAGCATTAAGGTCACGCAGGGGTTGTGTACCAATTATTGCATCAAACTTGTTGAATTTTGGTATTATTAAAAAATTTATATTAGTGTTTGGTGAATTGAATTCAGGAAAACAGGGTATCGTTATTTGACCTTTGGCTGTTATTTTTCCTCCTGCTGTATCAATTGTGTTATTTGAGGGGGTTATATAATTTCGGAAAAAAGATTGTGCAGCCTTTTCTGTTATATATGAGGTAGATGCACCTGAATCTATTAGAATTTTTAAAGGGGGTTCATTTATTAATATATAAGGAAGCGAATGGGGATCGTGAGAGTTTTTTGAGTTGGTCTGTATAAAATTTAATCTAGTTGTAGGAAGTTCGACAAATTGGCACTGTTGTTCACTTCCGTTGTTTTGTCTAAAAAAATCAATTTGAGTATAGTCAGCGTTTGTAAATGAATCGTTATTGTCTATTGTTTCAAAGTTTGGTTCAAAATTTTCGTGAATGTTTTCAGATTCAATCTCACTGTTAAGAATAGAATAGAGTTCATCGTGTATCATTGCTTTCAATGTTCGCATAGTTGGTGTTTTAGGATATTGATATGAAATTTGAGTCGACATAGGTGTGGGGTTTGCTCTATATATAGGGGGCGGATGTTTTGGGGCAAATACGTTTCGTTTGTTATTTAGAATTGATACGCCTTGAGGCCTAATTTGATTTTGAAATTTTTCATAATTTTGTTTTGGTTGCCTAAAATGTTGAGGGTTCTGATTTTGTGTAGGTTGAAACGTGTTTGGAAGCTTAGTGTAATTAATTCTTGAAAATTTTGGTGGATATTCGCCTATTGCTCTACTTTCCTCAATTATGAGAGTTTTTGCTTCAGCCATTGTTGTTGGTCGTCTGAATCTTAGCATAGTGCCCATAGGCTCTAAGGTATACATTATTAGGTTATGTAAAGCTGTTTCAAGAGCAGATTTGTTTTTAAAAGCTTGTTCCTCATTGACGGCAATTTTAAAACTATAAATACTAACTATTGCGACAAGATTTTCGTAATATTTTATGTATTTTTCTGTGTGTTTGGGACGTAATTGTTGAATTTCCGCTTTAAGTTGTAGTTCGGTTCGAGGGTCAGAAAATGTTTCTTGTAAAATTTTTTTAATGGAGATCCAGTCGTTTGCTAAATGTGCACGAATAGAATGTTTGGCATCTCCGTGTATTTTTGATAATATGCCATATAATAACTGTACGTTATTGTAAATTTCATCGGGTGTATTTTGCCCGGTGGCAGGTCTAGGAATTGCATGTTTTGCGACAATATAATCGATTAAATTTATGAATTCGTTGAGATCATCAGCGTTGGATCCATCTATTGATGGAACGAATTGGAAAGTGTCTTTACTAATTTGTGTGATTGACATTTTGATTTAGTTGATGGATAGGTTTTCAATTGTAAGGATTGAAGCTATATTATTTTCTGTGTCCAAGGTGGAAGTTAGGCCAGGATCGTCTTTTGCTGTTTAGCATTATTTCTGATTCTAATTCGTAGTTTTCTGAACTAATTAGTGATTTTATTGTCTGACAGACATGAAAACCAAAGACAAATCTTATAATCTAACTTACATTAAAATAATTGTAGTCTTCATGCTTCAATAAAATGTTTGTGAATGTTGATTTTGAAGGTGAGCTAGGTTTGTTGGCTGCTTGGCTTTCTTCTTTTTTGATTCTAGCTGCACGAGAGGGCTTACCGGCCTCTTTGGAACAGCAGTTTTTCTTTGTTTTTTAAAGATGATACAATATGTAGTATATTTATTTTAAATTAAATACGATATTTGCTGTATTTTATTTTACGATAGATATATTTATTATCTATTATAATATTCAATTTTTTGTTTAATGAGTGTAGGTTGCAACTTGAAGATTACTTTTTAAAAAAATTTTCACTTGTTTTTAAAAAGTTGTCTTGATAGCTTTTTATTATTAACAATTTTTGCTTGATTAATAATTTTGCTTCTTCAAGCCGGAAGACTGCGCCAGTTATATGCACGTGGTTTCGAGTAGTTTTAAATAATTAAACACTTTTTAATTGATTTCAAAAATCTTTATTTTTATTAGTTGAACATAGATAATAATCTTGATCTTAGCTCACTGATTACCATCTGTTCCCTCACAGGCAGAAGTCAGTCCTATTTATCACATTAACATGCTTGCCACTGTGACCACTTTCCCATGGGAAGTCATGAGGTTGCAAAAAGATAGTCACGTATGTAAGAATGCTTAATATGAGGATCCCACATAATATATATGGTGGATCATAGGATGGTTACGTAACTCGCGAACAAAGGCACATGAACTCGAAGAGGTTCCTCCAAGATAGCGAATGTTCTAAATCATCCATGTTCTAAATTACAATGCTCTTTTATCACTCTGGTACCATCAGATATTTTTCAAGAACAATAAAAAAAATCTATCACTTTAGTTTAGCTTAAACAGTCCTGGATCTAGGGGGCAAACCGGGGCACCTGCCCCGGGCGACAGTTTCAGCGGGCGCCAAAATCATAATATAATAAATAATAATATTGACTCTACCAACAGTAATATACTATTAAATAAAACGAAACTACTTGCGTTTACTAAACGCAAGTAGTTTCGTTTTATTTAATTTCATAATATAATAGTTAATAAAGAGTGCAAATTTATTAAAGGGTTCTTATTCACCCCTCCTGGTTACAAAAAATACCACCCGTGACCCATTATATATTTTTGAGTTTTTTTAAACAATTTATCCCAAACGCTAGAGAGAAACTATCAAGTTTTTGCCCCTGTTCGAAAAATTCGTAGATCCGGGACAGGTCAAAAATGTGCGAAATCTCCAATTGGCCGTATATTTTCTCTCAATGCTAATCCCCATTTTGCGTAAGCGCAATAATATACAGTGAGCACATTAAGTCTTACATTATTATTTTTTTTATTTTACAAAAATCCTATATATTGCACATTATATCATACAGCAAAAAAATATACAAGGATACTTCCCGTCACTAGAGCGAGCTCTGTGTATGGAATTTAAATTTTTTCTGAAATTGAAATGATTTTTATACAGGGTCAGTGGTAGGAAGACCGGCTTGGGGAAAAGATCAGCCTAACAATTACAACGGGGAACAAAACTGTGTTGTCCTAGACGGTGGTCGAGGATGGCTTTGGAACGACGTCGGCTGCAACTTGGACTACCTTCACTGGATATGTCAACACAGTAAGTCAAATAATCGCTCATATAAAAATTCAAAATAATAATCTATTTGTCATAAACGTCTAACTTTTTTTTAGCTCCGTCGTCATGCGGAAGTCCAGACAAACTTTTGAACACAACAATCGTCGGCAACAATTACAAAGTAGGATCAATAATCCAATATAAATGTCCCACCGGTCACATGCTAGTCGGAAGCGCAAACAGGACGTGCGGAGACGACGGATTCTGGACTGGATCGCCTCCATCTTGCAAATGTAAGTGTTGTTTTTCAATCAACTTCGAGAATAAGATATTTGGCACTATAAAGAATAAATGACAATTTATCGAATGAGAAGTTGATTTCATATTTGAATTATAAAATTGCAATTTTTTGGCACTGTCCGCCATGATGGTTTTAAGTGCTACGTCAGACTTGTAGTAAACACATGTATACCTATGTAAACACACAGACACGTGACGAATCACTAGTCGAGCCTCGTGTAGACGATACCGAGTCTTATTTACACTTGTTTGTTTACTACAAGAATGACGTTACAAACATGGCGACTCGTGTTTTCGCGCCAACTTATTCAGAATGTTATTTTGTTCTATGAAACGATTACATTTGGGCGAAATTAGAATTCCTATAGACTACTACTCTACGCTGTTTATTATATAGCATATACAGAAATAAAGTGCTTTATCTCTCTATACCAGTGGCTCCCAACCTATAGAAGTTTGTGGGCCTCTCAGCCTGAAATAAAATCAGTACGGACCCCCCACGCTATATCCCTTACCAGTTGTAATCAGATTCAAAGGTGTTTAAGTAGTAAAACAGTTTTTAAAGCACGGATACATTCATCCCATTTCGTTCGACGCATATCTCTTGTAAAATTCCCATTTAATGGCAACTTTTTTATATATGCCGCCGGGCCCTTCCGCGGACCAGCTTCCGAGGCTCTCATGGACCACTTGCGGTCCGCGAACCATTGATTGGGAACCACTGGTCTATACTAACATTTTAAGACAGTTTAAAAATAAGAGATGTCAAAGAGCCTATTTTTGAATCAACATTCTTTGACGTTTTGTATTTATTCAGATGTGGACTGCGGACCAGTGACGTCACCAGATCATGGTTCAGTTCAGCTAAGCGACAAACGCACAACTCATGGCGCGGCAGTTCGGTACTCATGCGCCGACAATTACACGCTTGTCGGCAATGAACGTCGAACATGCGGCGACTCCGGTATATGGAGCGGCGCCAGACCACAGTGCCTCCTAGATTGGTGCGGCGAACCTCCTGAAGGACCGGGCGTTATCGTACAAACAATGGGCAGACGCAATGGCGCTTCGGCTGTTTACTCGTGCAAGTCCGGATTTATATTGTTCGGCCAATCGGTAAGATCCTTTGAAAATACTGTCTGTGTCTCCCCGTATAAAGTGAAACTTCTTTTTCGTACGGTAGAGCAAATTGAATCCATACTGAGACGTCACACATCACAGAACAATGAATTACTTCTATGAACTGAACTCTTACTTTGTTAGGGTTCCGTACCTCAAAAGGAAAAAACGGAACCCTTATCGCGTGTCTGTCACCGCCAATTTGTATCGAAACTACTGGACCAATTGAGTTGAAATTTGGTACACATATGTAAGTCGGTGACCCAAAGACGGACGTGAAGCGTAAATAAATGAATTTTAAACATGAGGTTGTGGGGGGGGGCAATTAGGAAATTAAAAAAAAAGTTTTACAAACTGTAGGTACCGTGTGACATAACAAATGAAAGGGCATGTAGTATGGGTCTCAAATAGATATATTTTTTTTTATAATTTTAAAGTAAGTAATTTTAAAACTATTTAAGAAAATGGATGAAAATTAGCCATTCCCTTACCTGCGAAAGTACTGAGCCTAAAATTTTGAAAAAAATAGAGAATATCGGATCTCACCTATAGTTTGCAGGAAAACCTAAACGAAAATCTTGTCTTAAAGTACTCACGGAAAATGGAACAGTACGAAACCCTCTTCTCACGAGTTCGACTCGCATTTGACCGGTTTTTCTCTGCTTTTTCAATCTCAAAATAATATTCTCAATTTTGAGTGAAGATTCATATTCTAATAATGCCTAATGTAAAATTAGCTCTCGGAAGATATGAAATACTGTTGCAAATATGCTTTCTTATGGGAAAGTTGATTGTTTAGATGTGTCGCTGTAGAGTAAAAGATAACTCAGCCGCCGCAATAGTGAAAGATTCGGTTTCGAGTTCCGACATTGACGTGAATAATAAATTTTTCTAATATTGCATTGTAACGTCAGCAACAGGTGTTCCATTATATAACAGCAAACTATAGCTATCGGTGTGCAATTAATAATCTCAACGTCTTAATTGTGTTTAGGTATTGACGTGTGAACTTGGAGGCAAGTGGTCCGGCGGGGGCAAAGCCCCTACGTGCAAATATGTGGATTGCGGTGCTCCAGCCAATACGGATAACGGACGTTACGAACTGTTGAACGGCACCACAACCTACGGAAGCATAGTTCGATATTCGTGCGACGACGACTATTGGCTCGATGGAGAACGCGTCCAGACGTGCACCCGCGAAGGGAAATGGTCACATGATACTCCGTCCTGCGAACGTAAGTGGAAGCATCGTATTTTTATTTATTGGACATTATTGACCAGAAGCGTAGCGTGCCTTGGCGTGGCCCCGTATAAAAATTAGTTTGGGGGCCCTACCCTCGTTGAAGTAAATGACTTAAACGGGGAAATCCCGCAGCCCGCGATAACCGATGTAGGGTGTTGCCAACTTTTGAACGCAAGCTTTACGCGGGAAAAAAAGAAATTGCTTTTTTTGACTTTTGTCATTTCTGAAATAAAAAAAAATTGGGAAGTTTTTATTAATTTTTGCTTACGCACGTTGGGGGCTCCCGTGGCCCGGGGGCCCCGTATATACGGCGGTAGCTACGCCCCTGGTATTGACCCTTGACAACTCATAAGCATTTAATAGGATATTTGACACTAAAAAATAAATGATTAGATTGTGACGTCAGACTTACATAAAACATACATATTATCTATGCCACGATATAAATCTGTAAGTTCTGTCTGTACATTTAATGTTTTTAAATGATGAATTTTTTATTTGGAGGTTATAGGATCATTAAATAAAAACACCAGGAAATTTAATTATTTCTTGCGACGTTTCGTGCATTATATTTGCACTTCATCAGGCAATCTACAGAACAAGAATACAATATAATTAACAGGATTCATTTAAAAACATTAAAAACATTATTACATGTAAGTAAACATTCATACCATAATACAAGTATCCTGGCATCGTCCACTTAATATTATATTTCTTGTCGTAATTCATAAGTACAGGTTGCGTCCACTTAATATTATATTTCTTGTCGTAATTCATAAGTACAGGTTGCGACCTGTACTTATGAATTACGACAAGAAATATAATATTAAGTGGACGATGCCAGGATACTTGTATTATGGTATGAATGTTTACTTACATGTAATAATGTTTTTAATGTTTTTAAATGAATCCTGTTAATTATATTGTATTCTTGTTCTGTAGATTGCCTGATGAAGTGCAAATATAATGCACGAAACGTCGCAAGAAATAATTAAATTTCCTGGTGTTTTTATTTAATGATCCTATAACCTCCAAATAAAAAATTCATCATTTATACATTCACAAGGATCCAAATAGATTATTATTTAATGTTTTTGTCAAATTTTGTGATAAATCCAAAAGTGATAATAGGAAAGTGGACAGGTACACAAATCAAACACCTTATTACGCTGAGTATAACGTTTCACTGGTTAATTCCAGCTTCTTCAGATACTTAGCTGTATGATGTTATTGTTGTTAAATATAGTATAACCTAACATTATGATAAACATGTGATAAATATTCGTTTTATGACTCACTGACGCCAATTCTACAATTTTTAAGAATTTTGTCTGTCCGTCTGCCTGTATCTCCTTTTATAAGTCAAGAACGGTTTGATCGATCTTGATGAAAATTGGTATACAGATTGTATCAAATGAAAGCTGTCCATAGGACGCTCTGTGTGTAAGACAGAGAACAATATACAAACAATAAGTAAGAGTGAGATAAATGATCGCTAATGGTTACCGTGGTTACTGTAAATAAATAATACTTGTAAATCTTTTTACCAGTTTACAAACTAAAACAACTAAACCATAATATTAATTCGTATTATTATTATTTCTGGTACAACAGTTTGAACAATAATTTTAATACTTAATTTATTAAGTGTTCGAAAAGACCTCCACGTTCTGTCAAACAATAACCTAATCGATTATAAATACTTTTCCTCACATTGGCTAACATCTCATGGTCAACGGACTGACATGGATTAGAAATTTGTATTTTTAGTTCGTTTAAATTATTAGAAGGAGTTGGCATAGATTAGATAGTTTTATAGATAGGCGACTTAACGTTCAAGGTCAAATTTTACATTTTAGTTCTGTCCCAGGTCACCACTGCAAGTGGCGCTGCTGATGCTATTTTACCGGTACCGCGAAATTCAAATTAATTTCTGTAGATTTTATAGGATAATGTTTATACGTAGGTATAGGAAGATTGAAATAGTGAGTTTTTTTGAAAACTTTAGTTTATTTATAGTAATTTCTTAATTCTATGTACAGTTCTATTTCTAATAGAGTATTTTTTAAATTTAGTTAATGCTAATTTTTTAATATTATCGTTAGCAAATCTTACATCTAATTCTCTTAATATATTATTTACATTACTTACATAAGTCCTTATGTAAAAATTAAAAAAAATAATATAAAAAATTGATCAAATTGTGTTTTAAACAAGTAAAATTGATTGGATGTCGGTCTACGTACTTGCAAAGTTGTGCTATCAGAATAACCCTCAGTTTATTTTGAATAACACAACTTTGTAAATGGTGCATTACTTCATTACACACCGAATAAACGCTTGTGCACTGAGTACCTGGTCGTATTAAGGCTTCTATCATAGATAATCATAAATAATCATAAACGCATAGAAGTTCTATGCGTTTATGATTATCTCCTGTACCTACTAAAGTCGATTTTTCTGGCGGTTTTTTTTTAGCATGCCTCTGGTGACTTTGTAATAATGGCGAGCCTTTGGTGATAAATCGACTATCCTTTTGGTGTCGCTTCCTTTCGAACTTTCTTCTAAAACCTAAATAAAAGAACGAACAACTTAGATAATCGATGGTTTGAAAGATAATCACATTTATTGTCTATATTTGATTGTTATATTTGTTTCAATATTCTCAATAACTCATTTAAGATTTATCTCATTTGCAAAATTAAAAAATTGCTATAATTTAAACTTTGTGGAGCTTATAATATAGTAGCTAAACAGTATGAATTTACTGGAATTTACGAAATACATTGAAAATGATTTTAGATCACAAGTGTAACTTACCTCGTGATTGTTTAGGACATGGAAAATAATCGTACTTTGAGATTTTTCACAGTTCGTCACAATAACGACCCATTCTTATATAAAATATTATTTTATAAATGATAAAACAATTTTTGAATGACAGTCTGTGAACTCTAGATTGATTACAATTTAAAATATAAACGTTTCCATGGCTGCAAAAAATGAAAATCGCTCGAAGCGTCTTGCCGTGACCTGGGAACGATTTAAAATACAAATTCTAATAGAAATATACTGAGTGAACACAGCCTGGGAGTTGGTCTGTTTTCAAAGGCAGCTACAAATAAATTTATTACGTCGGCGGTTAAATTACCACCATAAAACCATTTAATTATTTGGATTTTTTCATGAACAGTATAAATAGCCATTTTATCAATAATTTCGGTAGTGACTACAGACTGTCATTAATTAATAAAATGGCTATTTTTACTTAGAAAACAAAGACGTTTATTTAAATTTATTTTACAGTAACCACAGTAATTACTACCTATTAGCGATCATTTATCTCACTCTTACTTATCGGTTGTATATAGAGCTCTGTCTTACACACAGAGTCCCCTATGGACAGCTTTGAGTTGATACAATCTGTACATATAGTAAAGATAAAGTAATACTGTAGGTCCACTACTGTTGTTGATACCGAGTGTGCGCAGTCCCACGAGGTAGGATAGTAATACAATGGAACCGAAGGTTCTACCCTGTTGTCGCTGCCGAGTTCAACACGGTGAAGCCAAAGATTCCATTACTGTTGTTGATACCGAGTGGGGCTGCGCCCTACGAATTAAGTTCATTATACGGTGGAATCGAGGGCTCCACTACTATTGTCGCTGCCGAGTTTCATCTCAATCGTGTGCAGGGCCGCAAGTAGCGGCTAGTACAAGACACACACATGTGTGTAAACATTAAACAAATCTTATATAAATGATACTGAGCCTTATTTGCACGTGTTTGTATACTATAAGTATGACGTCAGACTAGGTAAACATGGCGGCTCGTGTTTTCGCGCCAAATAATCTGACAGACGACACACTATACTTTTGACGTAAATGGACGACTTCAGAACATGGCATACATAGAATCAACTGATTAAACGATTTTGAATTCTTTAAGGGGGTATTCTTATGTAACCACTTCGAAAAATCGATTTTTTTTTCATATTTCAATAGTAAAACCTATCGAAAATATGCTGTGAAAAATAGAGACCGAAATTCCTAGTTTTAAATAAATTACAACTCATATAGTGGCCGACGCGCCGTAAGCGACTTGTTGGCTTTTGAAACTTTAAACGCATTTATCTGGAAACATTATTTTCTAAAACTGTCATGGTTCTAAAAAAAAAGTATTCAATCGATTGCTTTGAAATTTATATATGTTCTTCTACTCATTAATGGTTATCGTCCGTACCAAAATTGCTTATTTTCGAAAATATTTTCTTATTTTTTTTAAACGATTTTTAACAAAAAAATTAACGAAAAACACAAACTTTTTTCTACAGTCCGCCATTTTTTTTTTTAATGAAATTGATTAATTTTGGTAGGGACGATAGCGACATCCCTACTGAACAATGATCCATTCGATTTTTTTATTTCAGACAACATGAACAGCCGCTATTACCATGACCAGTGACTTGCTTTTTTTTAGTGTGTAATTTAATTTAAAAAAATATATATATAAAAAATGTAAAATAAGAGAAAAACAAATTTTTTTATACAGTTAAAGATACAAACAAAAACATATAAAAAAATTAAAATGATTGAATGTTATTGTCGTCTAAAAAAAAATTCCCTAAAAAGAGATAAAATTTATGCGTTCACATAAGAATACCCCCTTAAGTAGTTAAAAAACGGCAGCTTAGTGTTTGCTGCGTAATTAATCGAACAGCGGATTAAAGAGAGATTATAGATATATGATCGTTATTAATAATCTATTTTTTGCGTAGTAATAACGTGCGACGAACCAGAGGTGCCATCAGGAAGTTACGTGGTCGGCTACGACTTCAACATCCATTCATCAATAGAATACCACTGTGAAGTCGGTCACATCTTGAGAGGCGAAGCTACCCATACATGTACTACTGAAGGGGAATGGTCTGGCGAGACTCCTAAATGTGAATGTAAGTTGGTTTAAATTCCTAAATAAAATTATTCCTTAGTAAAAGACCACGTCTGATTTTTGTACTAATGTTGCCCAGAATAAACATTGTCGTAAATAACAACTTTTTCTATTGCACAAAAATTATTTATCCTAGAGCAAAAATACCGCTGCATCAACATTGGTGTTGATCTATACTATTGTATAAAGAAGTAAAATTTGTATGTTTGTTTGTTTGTTAATCTCTGGAACTTCAGAACCGATTCAAAAAATTCTTTCATTAATAAAAACCTTCACTATACCTTAGTTACATAGGCTATATTTTATTTTGGTAAAAAATAAAAATCCCAAATTAACTTGGCTGAATTTCAGTACATGGTGGTAATTTTGCGGTGGAAGTACAGTAATTTTATGGTGGAAGTACAGTAATTTTATTGTGGAAGTACAGGTGTACAAAAAAATCTTTGTGCGCCTGCAATACGGTAGCTTCACTACTGTCTCTGCCTTGTCTTATCTCGCCGCGGGTAGCGACTAGTACATCAATAAAACTATTAAAATAATTATAGCTCAGCTATGGCTTATTACTATTATTGAAATGTGAAAATGAAACCCCGAGACAGATTTTTAAAATCCCATAATTTTAACGCGACAAACAACACAAAGCCCACAGCAATAGAATTAATTTGTGGTTAACCTCTAAGATTACTAAAATACTAGAAGGTTGGGCGTAAGAGGTTATAAACATGATCACGTCTGTGATTGGCTGAGTCGATTGCTTGCGTCACCGTTGCCCATGGCTTGGTTTTTTAGTTATTGTTGTCCCAACTGTTTGGAAAAATATTCCACAAGCCTACTTCCTCCGCCCTCTCTCTCGTCTCACCGAGTCACAGCTTCAACAATGCTAACGCCCAGCCTTAATTTCTAGTAATCTTAGGTAACATTCTCTAGTACAATGAGTCACGTTGTTTCAATAGGCGCTTGCATAGCTTAAATCGGACTATTCAGCTGCATCTATGGTTTATTAAATGTGGGTGTTTAATTTTTGCAGACGTCGATTGCGGTAGAGTTCCATCAATGTTGTATGGTACCGCTGAATACACGAACGGCACGACATACCTTGGCAGCGAAATCACCTACAGTTGCGTCAGGAACTATCGTCTCGCTGGAGTTTCAAAACGGTACTGCCTCGATAACGGACAATGGAGCGACGCCTCGCCTAAATGTGAAGGTAAAAATCCTGACATCTAAATATTGAATTAGTGTTTCTCAATTGGATTTCTGCAAATGAATAATTAGGCGCGAATGGGTTACATAATCTATACTAATATTACAAAGAGAAAGATTTGATTGTTTGTTCCGGGTAAACACAAAAACTACTGAACCGATTTTAGAAAATCTTTCACCAATAGAAAGCTCTACTATCAGCGAGTAGCATAGGCTATATTTTAGGATAGTTTTGTTGCCGCTGCCGAGTTTCGTTTCAATCGCGTACGAAGTCGCGGATGTAATAAATATTTGTAAAATTGCAGAGATTCGGTGTCCGGAGCCTACCCTGCCGGATCACAGTATCCTATCGGTGACCGGAAACGATCGCATGTACGGAAGAACACTAATCAGGACTGCAGAGTCGACGAACGTCGCTGGCACCACATACAAGATCGGCGCACTTGTCAAGTATCGATGCGAACGCGGTTACAAGGTCATCGGCGAACCTCTGTCCACGTGCGAGGATACTGGGGTGTGGAGCGGGGATGTACCGCAATGTGTCTGTGAGTGAAATTATTTTTTAGTTTTATATGCTATTTCCTAATATATGAGAAATGGAACATCAAACGAAATACAGAGCAATTTTGGATTTAAAAAAAATAAGGGATGCTGTCCCGTTAAATACTGTTTAGTGATTAAATACTTTTAAATTGTTCTGTCAAATTTAAATATAAATATATAACTTATCAGATCATCGTTTGTATAGGAGCCAAAATATTAATCTAATATTTTGAAAATTACAGATGTTGATTGTAAAGAACCGGAAGAAGTAGCCCACGGCAAATACACATTAGCTTCGAACGCTACGTATTATGGCGCCGCTGTTTTGTATGAATGCGACGCCAATTACGAATTGGATGGCGTTTCCAGAAGGTTATGTCTTGAGAATGGCACTTGGAGCTCAGAAACACCAAAATGCATAGGTAAATACGTTTCACGACAATGTTTCAACGCGTCGCAATTCGAATAGTTGGCCGCCATTTTGAAATAAAATGGTGGTCAACGATTAAGTCTAACGATTATTTCAGTTTGTGTTGACCTTCAGAACGTTGAATTTATATGCATATTTACAGAGCGGAAAATATAAACATTTTCTGATACTTGTAAACAAATTATGTATTGAACACTACGAAGTTGCAAGCAATTCATTTCGTTTAAAACCTTATCTCAAACGTTTTTAAATGCAGGCGTGAGTGTCCATTAGCAACTTCGCTGCCAACTGGGATGTAAGCGAGTCGTCAGAAAATCCGCTATTGATTTTCTTTAAAAACAATATTTAGGATGCTTCTACATGCTATATTATTAAATATTTTACCATTTTATAACATTTTTACTAGAAAAAAAAAATCTCTGCCCTTGCACGTGAATATCACCAAAACAAAATACGGTATCAAAAAATCACGATTCGTAAATAAAAGTCTACACATCCAAGCACAGCGTCAACCTACATACGTGTGCCCAAGCGCAGTGCCGGGCAGTACTAATTCATAGAATGTTAAAAGGCACTATTCCGCGTAAGTGCGGAGGTGGCATCCCGCGCTCTACCGTTCACTCCGCATATGTGCGGAGTTGGCAGCGAAGCTGTTCCTCACTCTCTGTGACAAATCGGTAGTTCACATAAAAAATGATGTTTTTAAAAGACCTATTCTGATAATTAAATGATCTTTGACAGAAATACAATGCAAGAGACCAGACACGATCGGGTTGGCAACGTTTGAAGTGAGCACATACAGTGTTGGCGGAGTCGCGCACTATTCTTGTCCAAGGGGACACACCATGGAAGGCAACACGACAAGAATTTGTCTCAAAAGAGGCTCTTGGAGTGGCAAACCGCCTGTATGCACGTGTAAGTTGTCATTTTAGTATTATTGTACTCAAACCCGAATCTACGATTTTTTCAAACTGGGGCAGAAACTTGATAGTGGTGCCCCCACTCTCCAGCGTTTAAGATAAAATGTTGCAAAAAACTCAGAAATACATAATAGGTGGCATTTTTTGTGATCGGGAGGGGAGAATAAGAACCCTTTACCCTTTAATAAATTTGCACTCTTTATTACCTATTATATAATGATTTTGGGGTCCTCTAAAACTGTCCTCCCCTAGATTCGGGGCTGATTGTGCTAATGAATAGGCAACAGACATTCAAATCTAAGAATGACGATTGCATAATATATTTTTTGTGTAGCTGTCAACTGTCAACATCCGGGTCCGATCGAAAATGGCCGCGTAATCGTAATGAACGGAACAAGTTACAACAGCGCTATTGAATACCATTGTGTGCCCCATTACGAACGCAAAGGTCCGTATTTACGGAAATGTATGGATGATGGCAGCTGGTCTGGAGAAGAACCTCGATGCGAACGTAACTATACAATTACACAAATTTGTTATTATTAAGAATTATTAGAAACTAAATTAACACGATGCTATTAATTTTTTTTACAGTTGCGACAGAAGAAATGCCAGAAGCTCAGAATCTTGGAATGAGTATTGGAATTGGGGCAGGCGTCGTTCTATTTTTACTCGTTTTGCTCGGAATCATTTACATGAGACTGTAAGTCCACGTAATTTTTTACCTGCTTTAAATTCGTAATTCGTAATGCTTTATAATACGCGCCACAGTTCTGAAGTTAGATGCAAATGGAGGCTTGCGCATGTATAGTCGGTTGAAAAACTTGCGCTATATTATTATTTTTAATTTTTCTTTAATCTAAAGGTCTAATTGCTTGCATAAAGTCATCCAAATTTTTCGTGCTTGTCTATGCAAAATTGTATTAGGCATCTTGATCAATTAACAATCAAAGAAACAACTTAACAATAGCGTACTGAACTGTACTTTACAGCAGGAAAGCGACAAATGACACGACAACCAGCGATAACCAATCACCGAGGAGCGCACGTTCTGTGCCAGTAGCTAGGAAGTGGTCTTCCTTTCCCTAAAACAACCAGAACGGCTCTAAAATATGCATTTGCGACGCTGTTTGTGACTAACTTCAGAACCTTTTAGAACCGTGGCGAGTACTATACCATTTACGATGATAAAAGCTCAAAGCAAACATTATGGTCACGGATTAAATCATCAATATTTGGGCTAATTATGCATTTTTTATGTTTTTTTCGCAGACGAAAAGCGCAACCGGTGAAAAACACAGAAAATATCGAGGGCGCCGAAAGAAAGGAGGATCAGAACGCAGCTGTAATGAGCTATGCTACTTTAAATGACGGTAACCGCGTATACGGCGTCGGTCATCTCAACGGACACCGAAACGGGTACGGTGCTACCAATATCTACGATCACGTGCATGAAGACAACATGTACGACGCGCCGTACGAAGAGACAAGTCGTGACAGCGGCACATACGAACCAGAACCTATCGGTAGGCCGAACGGTAATATGGTTACCATTAATGGTGTCGCCGTACGATAATACGACACATCGTGTCAACCTTTTATCAAATATAATAGTAGTAGTTGTATGTTATGAGCTTCCGCTGCCGAGTCTAGATGGCAGAAAGTGCGCGTGTAACTAAAATAATGAACTTTCGACGTTACACAGTAGATGGCAGTGTTGTCGCTTAACAAAACTAACGTATGAATACTCTTATTATATTTGCTGTTATTTATTTGTCTCGAAAACAAAAGCGTTCGATTAAAATTTTGATTAAAAATAAGAGCAAACGTACGAGTAGTGAATTTTGGTGGAAAAATATTGTAGTATATAATGTGCTTTTGCTTTTCGTTTTAATAGTGCAAAATTAAATTTAAAAAATGGTTTCCTTTAGAATGCAAAATCGGTGAAGAATTTTAGAAAAAATTAAAAATCGTGATAAATTGTGCAGGTATCGCCAAAACATCGATACGACAAAATTAAAAATAATGCCAAAAGACACGTAATTTTTTTAAGTACTCGGGTTATTTATATGGACAAATACTTTGTTCTAATTTTTGAGTATTTTTTACTCAAAAAAAAAAATATTTGAAACAATGATAAATCAAATTTGATTGTTTACAGTTTTAAATAAATATTTTCAACACCTATATTTCTGGACTTTGAGGTGTTAAAACATTTATAAACAACGAACATTGTTAATAATTATTGTTATTGTAATAAACAAGTGAAGTGGAAAAAAATTGAAAATTATTCGTAAATAAAATTCACAGCAATAAAACAGGAAATATAATCTCAGTGAAAATAAAAAACAGATAAACAAAATTTTGAAAAAATATTGTATGTTTAAAATGTGTGAATGTAAAATTTGTTGTAAATATTATAATTTGTAGTTATGTGTAATTATGAAAATAAATGTTTTTATTTTATTATTTATAAACGTGTTTTATTTATCGTTTCCATTATATTATAATAATAAACAACTCGTAAATATTTGCTTGACTTATTGTCATATTCAAAAATGTAGTAAAAAATTACGGTTTAAGTTTGTGGACTCATTCTAGCAGATGTTTAAATTCATTACATTTATACAAAACTAACAGCAAGAAGAAATTTTTCCAAATTCGGTATATTGACTAAATGGAAATCATTCTATCGGGATAGTTACCATGTCGGTAACGTTTAACGAACTGATTAAAATCTCAATAGTTTTCTATAGATTATTTAGGAAAGAAAACTTCTTCAAAGTAAATTTCATAAAAAATAAACGAATTACATACGTACAATGAAAAGAATAAATTTCCTAAAGCCGCGCCTGATTTGTTCAGTATATATTGCAATAAATAAACTTATACAATCATTGTTCATTTTCTCTCCTTATATGGCCATAACATTGGTAAACTTATGTACCTACTAAGGTAATGGCAGCCGCAGCATATGGTAAATTATTTAAATAGAATACGTTGATTTCTGTGGTATTTAGTCAAAATATCATTTTCCTAAAAAACAGAAAGCATCTCTGTTTATAAATAGTTTTTATTTTAAAATTTAATTAACTTATAATTTTTAATTTTGGCGTTAATCCAAATTAGATATTTATCGTCCCGCCACGACCTTATAGCTTTACAGATTTCTGTAAGTGGGGCGTGGTGGTAGACATCAGTCGGTGACTCAACAGCTAAAAAGACCTCAGTTCACGTAAACTAACTGTCAGGTGTACGGATATTCTTAATTTGATTGTGTTTGTTTTATAAAATTTAATAAGGTAAATATATTTTAGATTAATTTAACTATAAAAACGTTTAAATCTGCAACGTTTCTTAACATATGCAATCTTATTTAACCCTAAAATGGTATGGTTTTTTTGTGCTGACTTATCACAATTTCACTTTCTTGGTTTTGTGCATTCCACAGATGTTAGTCACAATAGGCTTTGTTGAATATTAATAGAAACGCATTCTTTAGATTTTTAACCGAAAAAATTCAACGGTTGTAAAATTTTCTGTGTGACCTCGTTTTAGTCTCCAAACATGTCTTCGCGTAAAACTGCAGGACGTCGTACCACGGCGAAAAAACGTGCCCAGAGGGCGACTTCCAATGTCTTCGCTATGTTCGATCAAGCTCAGATAGCTGAATTTAAAGAAGCATTTAATATGATCGACCAAAACCACGATGGCTTCGTCTGCAAAGAAGATTTGCACGACATGTTAGCTTCACTAGGTATGGTTATTATATTTTTTTTACCGTCAACTTTCGTACAAAATTCTAAATACTAACAGTGTACCATGTCTATGAGAACTCAATGAATTAGTTGTCAGAAAGTCCAGCTTCGTTCTAGAGTTCTATTCTAAAAATCGGAGTGATTTTTATTCATAATTAAAGTACAATTTAAAAATAGTATGTTTTTATCTTTACATTAAATCACCGAAAACATTTTATTGCTGAAAGTGGAATAATATTTGTATGTAAATTATTATGAAATGAGCACGTCGTAAATTGGATAGCCTCCAAAATAAGGCGCTATGTTAAAACAGCTGTGCCACCAGAAAATCAACTTTGGGGGATACGAATCTGTCTTTGTACTATTTGACAGGTCTTTTTTAGTCTAAGTTACTTAACATCGGGCATAGTTTACCGATTAAATATTTCATCGAACAAACAACAGATTAAAAGGTTGTCAATACAATTTAGGGGAGTGTAAATACTATCACTCAGAACTATGATTTATGAAAATGATACAGTCGAACCTGGATAAGCAAGGGTTCAAGGGACCGCGATCTCTGTCGCTTATGGAGGTTTTTTATCAACCTGAGTTTCTAGCTTATAGAGATACAGGCGTGGCCTTTCTCACTTATAAAGGTCTATAAAAATACAGCATATATGTAGGGTTGCCATCCGTCCGGGTTTCCCCGGATTTGTCCTAGTTTAGAGGGCATCTGGGGAGCGTCCGGGCGGGGCTTCATTTGTAGTCCGGGTTTAAAAATTTCAAGTCTTGGGCCGCCCGCGACACGCACTATGTGTTTTAAGAATAAAAAAATTCTGACTATTAAAACAATTTGTAACAAACTGAAATAAGATTCTGTTTTGTTAGGTACATTTAAAATGATGATAAAAGGTGACTAAATTTAATTTCAAGGTCTGAAAATAAATAAAAAGGTGATTTATGACATTTTCAACTGTTTTTTATTACACTGACAATGTTTAAAAGAAACCTGTTGACATGTGCGGGTTCTGGGCTCTAAAATCCGGGGTTTTCACGCGTCTTGTCCTGGTTGCCAAATTTTAGAGATGGCAACCCTACATATATGTAGTGATAAGCATGTATGCATTATTCGACAGAGATAATTTAACATAGATAATAATTCAACATAGATGCTAAAATATGAAAACAAAAAAGTTTACACCATTCGCCATTTGAATAGAATACGAAAACCAATGATACAAAAACAATGTTAGTTAGTTGAGCTGTTTATGACTCATTCTTAAATTTCGTGGAACCATTAATACGTTCCACTATCGCGTATAGAAGTACAGGCAAGTAGTAGTCTCAATTATAGAGGTCCATGAGTGAAAAATATCTTTCTCTTATAGAGGTTTCTGTTTCTCACTTATAAAGGTTTTAGGAGGTTACAAAGACGGTACATGACAACAGCCCCGGGGCAGAAACTTTATAGTGGCGCCTCTTCTCTTCAGCATTTGAGATAAATTGTTTAAAAAAATCTCAAAAATATATAACGGGTGGCATTTTTTTGTGATCAGGAGGGGAGAATAAGAACCCTTTAATCATTTTTTTTTAATAATTTGTTATTAATTTTCAAACATTATGATTTTGATGCCCCCTGAAATTGCCGCCCGGGTCAGGTGCCCCAGTTCCCCCTCCCTGGATCCCGGGCTGCGTGGCAATTACTCTCACAGAGTTTTCTCGCTCACTTAGATTTGACTGTATTTTTAGGTAAAAATCCGAACGAAGAATATTTAGAAGGAATGATGAACGAAGCTCCCGGTCCAATAAACTTCACCATGTTTCTAACGCTGTTCGGCGAGCGTTTACAAGGTACCGATCCTGAAGACGTCATAAAAAACGCTTTCGGATGTTTCGATGAAGAAAACAACGGACACCTGAACGAAGAACGTCTTCGAGAATTGTTGACGTCGATGGGTGATCGTTTTACCGACGAAGAAGTCGATGAAATGTACAGAGAAGCCCCGATTAAAGGAGGAATGTTCGATTATATTGAATTTACTCGTATACTGAAACACGGTGCTAAAGACAAAGATGAACAATAAAATTGTTCTGTCCTTTATTGCAGTGTTTCTTGACACGATTAAAATGACAAAAAAAATAATAATTTCAACATTTCTCACATTTTTGGGGTCGATAAGGTAGGGTTTACAATCTTGTGACGGGAACAGGACTGACGTTTGGTTGCCCAATAAATAACGCTTGCTTAATATTATTATTTTTTAACGAATTAATCCCGGTTTTCAAAATTGGATCGAAGCAAATAACTTCCTTTTTTGTTTGAAAATTGAATTGAAAAATATCTCTTCTGGGGATGCGCCGATTTTTCATATCAAACATCCTATCAAAATTTGGTTTTGATCCACTCAGGCGTTTGGCCTGTATGTGCTCTCAAACACAGACGAATAACACTTTTTTCAAAAAATATGTCTAGGGCTCGGAAGACCTCAAAACGAAAAGTTAGAAGAAAAAACGATTGTTTTTAATTAAAACGCCGGCAACTGCTGCAACTATAACAACACCTCTCGTGCCTTGTAAGATCTTACGAATTCACACCAACCTGAAATACAGTTTTGTTCTTACAACAAGGGGGTGTACACATTACTTCCGGAAAATTTTTCTTCCGTTTGTATATTCCTAGATGAAAATGTTTAAAAACATTGATTTCGTTTTCACAGTTTTTCTCCAAATTTTTTTTTTTTTCAACGTTATTCATTGAACAGTCTAACGCCGGTCCTGTTACTGCCACGAGCTCGGAAACCCTGCAAAAAACAGTATTTATTAATTAAAAATGTATATAATAATAGTTTTCGAATGTTGAGCATGATTATCTGAAAAGAATGTTATGCATGTTGTTTGGGTACCACTGTTTTTAATGCAAATCGAAAAAGACTGGAAATTGTCACCAGCCAAGCATTTTATCATTAATGGTCTAACTATATTTTGTATAATATTTTATATCGGATGAAACTTTGGTAAGTGTTTTTTTAATCTATATTGTTTGAGTGCAACTAAATTTTGCATTTAAAAATTGTGTTTTTTTTTGGTAACTTAAATTTTTTAATATGAATAGAGAATATCTGGTTATTTTAGAAAAAAGCAAACTGTAGCTTTTTTTTTCTTTTGAATATGAAAATAAATTTTCAAAAGTGGACGTTTTTATTTCCGTGATGTACTGACACCCACACCATTACCATTTTTTTCCTTTCAATGTTCATTTATTTCCCGTGGTTAAATAGTGCAAGTTAAGCTGTAGTAGCCTACGATTTTTTTGAACCGTGGCAGAAAATTGACTGGCGCCTCCTCTCTCCAGCGTTTGAAATAAATATATAATGGATGGCATTTTTTATGATCGGGAGGGGAGACTAAGAACCCTTCAATAGTTTTTTTTAAATAATTTGCGATCAATTTTCAAACATATTATGTTATGTTAACAAAGTAAAATTACTTGCAATACTGTTCAATTGATAAAATCAATTGAACAGTATTGCAAGTAATTTTATTTTGTTAATATATCTATTACTGTTGGTAGAGTCAATATTATTAATATTATATTATGATTTTGGTGCCCCTTGAAATTACCGCCAGGGGCAGTTGCCCCGGTTTACCCCCCCCCTCCCGATCCGGGGCTGAGCTATAGTTGCCCTTGCATTTGGCTAGATTTTACACACGTTTCTTGTTTACGTTTTTATGTTGTCATTTTTAGAACTATAGTGTAATATTTCAAGTTGAAATTGAAAATCGTGACTCTACTGTTTTTAATTGTTACATTGAATAAAATTCCAAGGGTATTCCAATTAACGCTTGATTATATCATCAAAAGGTAAGAATATAATATTTATAGCTGATTCAAATATTTAAATACAGTGTACCTTCTGGCGTAGGGAAACATCGTTCTAGGAAGGCCATACGTAATTCTAGTCTTAGAGACCATCTATAAATTACGTCACACTTTAAAAGGGGTGGTGGGAGACGACGAATTGTGACGAGGGACGGGGAGGTCATAAGCCTCGTGACGTCACATGTCAAAATCAGAAATATTAAAACACAAAACTTTAACTGTAAATGAAAAACTTAAAAAAATATTCTATTAGTCGAACACGAAGGAAGAGGGTGGTTCTGTACTACTGTTTTCCGTGAGTACTTTAAGACGCAAGATTTTCGTTTAGGTTTTCCTGTAAACTATGGGTGAGACCCGACATTCCCTATTTTTTTCAAAATTTTAGGCTCAGTAGTTTCGAAGGTAAGGGTGGGGAATGGTCAATTTTCATCTATTTTCTTAAATTAGCTTAAAACTATTTTAAAATTATGAAAAAAATATATGTGAGATTCTCACAACAAGCCCATTCATTTGATATGTCACACGATATAGTTTGCAATTTTTTTAATATTTTAATTTACCCCCCAAAAATGGCCCCCCTGTTTAAAATTCATTTATTTACGTTACACGTCCGTCCTTGGGTCACTGACTTACAAATGTGTACCAAATTTCAACTCAATCGTTCCAGTTTTGGAGCAAATTGGCTGTGACAGACAAACGCGAGTGATCCTATAAGAATTCCGTTTTTCCATTTGAAGTACGGAACCCTAAAAAAGAATCAACTTAAAAATCACTCTGTATGTGCATATTTTTATTATATTTCAGTTAAAATATTACGTAATAATTTAACCTTTAGTTTATATTTTATAAAATAAAGTACAGTGATGACATAAGAAACATCTGTGCAAAATACTTGAAGATCATTATTTGTAAAAATAAGTAGACGATAGTTGGCTTTAAGCCTAGCGCACATCAGAGCGGACCGCAGCAAGTGGATTGCATTATAAAAATCTGCACAGATAGTTTTCGTGTGTTTTATATGAACTATCGCATATTAGTGACGGAGCGGAGCGAAGCGCGTTGGCGCTTCGCCTCCAAGTGAGTGAGTGAAGCCGCGTTTCGAAGTTTAAAATAATAACGAATGTGACGTCATTTCGTTATAAATAAAACGCGCGCCCATTTAGTTGATTTCAATAAAATTTTGTCACGTATAAATTGTGTTAAATTGAAAGGTCAGACACTACTCTCAAAAGGTAAAGAAAAGTTATTTTCTGCAGGACTGATGTGGAATTTAGTGTTATAAAAGTATAAATTACCGGTTTAATAATCGCGCCTATTTATTATTATTATTCAAGGATGCGCAGAAAGTTTTGCGCATGAGTGTAATTTCCAGTCGAGATTTTAATTTTATTACCAATATCTACATAAATATAAATTTATTATTATACTGTTGAAAACTGCTCTACTGTCTTATTTTGTATCGTTCTGAGAAACAGAACCGGAAACTGTCATCTTGTTTTATAGATTGCCGATTAATTAACCGTCAACAATGGTTACTGTCATAAATTACCGGTAATTTTACGTCTCTTAGTGGAATTTAATTTCGTTCACAAATCAAAAATAACGTCTGCAAAAATGCATCGATTTGAACGATTTTTGTTAGAAAATGTCTTCGACGGCTATTAATTTTGGGACACTGATGGCCTCAGATGTTGAGCGTCTATAATCTACAATCTCTCTCTTTATAAATGTTGGTGCGAATCGAATCAGTGGTTTTCTAAACGTACTTACGAATGTTGTGTATATTTTAGACATCCATCCTTACCTACATGACTTTCTGGTAAATTCCACTAAAATTTTTCAGTTAAAAGTGACTCCTGTAATTCACAAATAACGTCTGCAAAAATGCACCGATTTGGACGATTTTTCTTAGAAAATGTCTCCGAAGGGCTATTAATTTTGGTGCAAATAGAATCAGTGGTTTTAGAAACATACTTTCAAATCTTGTGTATATTTTGGACAACTACTGTTACAAGACTTTCTGGTAAATTCCACTGAAATTTTTTATTTCAAAAGTGATTCCTGTAGCTCGAGACTCGTGTATATTTATCGACTGTAGGTACACATGTTTTTTTAATAGCTAATTGAAGAAATTATATTTCAATGAACGGTACTTTTTTGTCATATATATCAATCGTGTCAATATCAGTCTATTGATAAATGATAACAAATGTTTTTGGAAAATATCTATTAGTTATTGATTATCACCTGGAATTTTTAATAATACTTGTTTGACAATCTATTTTGCAAGTATTGTTAAAACTTGTGTAGTGATTTTATTGCAAAAAAATAATGAAATTAACGAACGGTTATGTTTGAAACGTGAGTAACATAATAGAGCGACAATTATGTTTAATTAAAGCCGTAACGCGCCAGTGAAATAATTTAACGCATTTGTTAATTTATTTAATGTGTTAGTTTTTTTGGATTAACAACTTAATTCGTCTCTAGAAAAAAAAATACGAATCCAGAACTATGCAGCAAAGGTATGTACTATTACTATTAACAAAAAAAATAATTAAAAACTTCATTAAATAATAGGTAACACAATTTAGTAAAGATTTCGTTAAAACAGTTTTCCTGTAAACCAGTTTTTTCGAAATTTAACTGTTTTGGCAATACAAGAAGAGAGTCAATTTTCGGGATACGTTTACATAGAAATTTCGAAAAGTATGTAAAAAAATGGTTTGGAGATCACGCACACTTATCCAGCACGGACCAGAAAAGCATGTTCGCGAAGGTATCCATGTTATTTAATGGAGTAGCACACATTATACCAGCAACGACCGTCAGTCGGTCGCCTGAGATTTCTGTCTAGTCGTGCTGGACCGATCTAGTGTGCTAGCGACGTGTCGTTTTCATTAATCAATTTTCATTGATATAGGGTGAACCCAAAACTTTTTTTTCTAACTCTTCCTTCTCTTCACACAACATCGTCAAAATAGAAAAATCTTGCACACTCACTACTTGAAAACTGCAAATGCCTGCCACCAGGGATGCAACAAAGGAGGGATCAGGGGGTCTAAACCCTCCATTATATTATGTAGATCCTTCATAAAATCAAAATTTTTCAAACCCATACGACACAAAGACGTCGACTCGGCGAATTGGGCTATCTACTTTTTTGTTGGAACCCCTCTATAGATTTGTGGTTGTTGCGGTCCTGTCTGCCTCACACGGAACCTGCACTAAAAGTTGCTGATTTGTGCTGATGTAGTGCGCGAAAGAAATTTGACAGTGACAGATATACGGATTGACAGTCAAACTAGGGTTTCCTTTTTGAGGTATGGAATTTTTTTTCGTAATAAAAACTTTTTCCATAGTTTTACGTCGGTGCTAGCTTTAATTGCGATTAACTTCAAGTAGGAAATAAAGGATTGGGGCGTCTCTGCCGCGATTTCCCTTGTTTTTGGAGCTGGGAGAGGCGTGCAGTGTGTATCCATCTATAAAATTTGAGTTCTTGAACAATTATTTCTGTGACTATAAATCTCGTACAATCAACGAAAATGTCCATAAAGCGGTTTCGATTGATTTTACGTAATTCAGAATTGCATATTTATCAATTGGGTTAATGCATCTGAAGTCTATTTTTGATTTTATTTGCTAACAGGACGTACTGCATAATGAATAAACTCTGCAGCATCCAAGTAATTTTTTATTAAGAGCTACTTCAGGGCTTGAAAAGCATTGCCAAGCATGTGGTAATGCCTTTGATTACATGGCGTATGGTTCCTCTTTAAAAAGCACCCAGTTCCGAAGCTCTTATCCGAGAATTGATAAAAATATCAATTGGATTTTCAATTTATTATTCAGAAATAACAATTAGTACTAGACCTAAATAATCCAAAGTGTTAGCGGCCTTAAAAAAGAAAAGAAATAACTGTTTCAAACATTTTTTGTACACTCTGATGCTGGGCTGCAGAAACAATTGTCATAAAAATTGATTTGACAATGACCTTAGATTGTGATCATTTGTTTAATGTCGTTGTGAAACTCTGTCATGCAGAATATAAGATTTTACTCACGCAAAAACAAATGGTTGGTCTACATAGAAAAAGATCGTTTTTTGCTAAAAATGCTCAGAAAAAAATAGTTTCGATGTAAATACATCTATACACAGTTTAAAAGAAACATCGTTTCAATCGATTAATTATTTTTCGAACAGGGTCGATTTAAAATTCTACAATGCTTTCTTAAAGAGAAATATAGTGTGGTCACAATGTACACTCATCGTCAAATCAAATTTTCTGATAATACTTTCTGAGAGAGTGTGCCAAAGTGCACTGCTTTTTGCGGAGCATGCGGATTCTGCTCTTGATTTGCCCACAGGAAAACTTCAATTTTTTATATCCTGTTTTCAACTGATAATTACTGTTTACGATCTCAAGAAACAGACCATTTTTTAACGATTTTCCACTAGGTGGCCAAACGAAAGATACCCCCCCCCCTTCCGTACATCTAATCGTAAATCTAATTTGCATGTGCGATTATTACGTAAGCGATTGATTTGAATAATCGCGCTCTTAATGCGTGGGAATGAATCATCTAATTTATGTTTATGCGAGATCCGGAAATTGTGAAAGTGTTCTCGGTTCGTTTTGTTTTTAATTATTATTTTATGATTAAATTAATCTATAAAGGAATTGTTACTGCTAAATGACCGTGGGTCATCACAATATTAACGTTAAACATTTTTTGAATATAAATCTCAGTCGATTTTTGAATAACCTTTGTGGCCAGATCGTGGTTACTACGTGGCCACGGCAGATTACTACGTGGCCATTTGTCAATAGTTTTCATATAGCTTCTATCCATGGTGGAAATAAAATATATCCATCAAGCTATGAACACATCGTTATAATATTTCGTCTTTGATTTTTGTAGTTAATTACTTTTAATGTTCATAAGAACATTTAGTAGTCACTGGCAATGTCAAATTTGATAATTCAAGGCCTATGGGCACAAAAGCTTAGGGGGCTCCCATCTAAGAAAATCAAGATTGGATGAATTTTAAAACACATGATGCAGTTTGGTGTTTTATTCATTAATAAAAACAATAAACCTTAAAGCAATATTGTAAAATTAGATATACTGACAAGATATTTAAATTAAATAAAGCATTTTCTGACTTTTTTATCAACAAAGGTGTTAATTAAATCGTTGATATTTATTACACGCAATATATCGCATTCTGTATTCATTATTGTTAGACTATTCAAACGTTCTTGTGTAATCGAAGCTCGTGAATCAGAAATTGAATTTTGTGGTGGCCCCTGACCCTGGGCTCCAAGTGCACTTATGGACTGGTCACTGCCATGTAACTAAAAATAGCCTGCCAGCACCTAACGACTCGGGTCTCAGCAAAAATTGGAAATTCTCAAGAACTTACAAGTTGGACATAAGTTGATTCTTTAAATCTTGTTATATATTAATTTTCCATTTCACGAGGAAACATTTCGCGGAAACGTGATCTGTTAAAAGTATAAGAACATTTCTCGTCTGAGCTTTGAACTAGAAATAACTGATTTAGTTCTTAATATACTCGAATATTTTTTCAATAAATTTACATAACATTTACATTAAGTGTAGGTATCTGTTTCATTGTTACTTAGATTAAATAAATCAATTTTTAAAGATAACAAATAAGTATCAGTCAAAAAATTAAAACGATTAATCATATTCAGGTGTTTTTATATATCAGTGTCGTTGAGAAACATTAAACACGTTTTGAATTTGTCTATTCGAGTAGTTTTTTTTTGTGAATTATTTTTTTCTGTAAGGTTGAATTCTGTTTGTTCTTAAAATCAAATTTGACTACTGCGACCAGCTTAAAACGAGAAGGATGTCGGTGATGTTCTTAGTTTGAGTGTATATCTACTAATATTTTTTTGTCTATTTTTCTCCTCACGTATTATTATTGATATTACTATTAATTAATATTACTATTAATACGTAATATTTTTCTTCCATTTCTCTTAAGGATGCGGAAGTGCGGTGGTCCATATCAGAGACAAGGTTAGATTCTGATTGTTCTATCTTCAAAATGTAATAAAATGTGATTTTCCTCATGACAGATGTGAGTTTGTGTGTTTTATACCTGCGTGTTTGTGAAATTTTGTTTCATTTACAATAACTTCTGCAAAAATGCCCTGATATGAATGATTGTTTTTAGAATGTTTCAGACCCGAACCTATAGCGTTGACAAAGATACAGCTCTAATCAGTAGCGTTGATTGATATCGAGACTCGAACCCATAGCATTCAACGAGATTCAGACTCTAACCGATAGCGTTGACTGAGATTGAGATTCGAACCTATAGCGTTCACAGAGATTCAGACTCGATACAATAGCGTTTCACATATTCAGATTCTGACCAATAGCGCTCACCAAGATTCAGACCCGAACCAGTAGCGTTGATACCGATTCAGACCCGCACTAATAGCATCAGACTCTAACCAATGGCATTGACTGATATTGAGACTCGAACCAATAGCGTTCACAGAAATTTAGACCTGAACCAATAGTGTTGACACAGATTCAAACTCTACCCAATAGCGTTGACTGAGATTGAGATTCGAACCAATAGCGTTCACCGAGATTCAGACTGGAACCCATAGCGTTATTAGAAATTAAACAGCCACTTTATCATATTAACACAATAGTGGACGGTTTCAACACTTTGCTCAGTTTATTCTTATTAATGAATGGTCATAGCAGTGCAGTTACCGTATAGCGCAGCTGCAAATATCGGTTATGAATGATGTTTTGAATCATTCTGTATTAATAGGCTGTGATAATAATATGACTTAACAGTATGTGATAAATGATAATGCATTGTAATAATATTAATGTGTAATATTGTATCGACTCTAATGACGTGTTTTAGAAGTCTACTGAATAACAATAAAATATCGTTTTATTATTAATAAAATAATAACAATTTATTGTTTTATAAATTAATTATTTTATTGATTTCGATGGACTTTTATGATTGTCTGCAAAAAAAGTGCATAATGATTTGTTTTCTATATTTTGTAAGTACAAATAATCTTTTATTAGGCACCTATTAATTTTCGGTAATTAAAGATTTCATCATAAGGTGACATTTTACCAGCTGTTCAATGTGCCCTCTTTTTCACCCGCAATAGCAATTGGATGTGTGCGTGTGTGCATGTAAAATGCACTTACTGACGTTTTGGAAATCTCTAGTTTCTATGAAAAGCTTATTCAATCTTCCCATATGAGTTTAGTCAAGTTTTTACAGGTTATTTGATCTAAATAAACGACTTAAAATAAAAAGTTGCGAAAACGAATGTTAATGCTGAAAAGTTGCGAATCTTTCGCACATATTGCGAATGCGGTTTTTCGTTACAATCCTACACTTATACCAAGCTAAAATAGCGCTGTCTTTTTGACACGCTTTTATTAGCTTCACCTACTTGTTTGTGACGGAATCTTTCAACGTAATTTTCACCGACTTCAAGACGTCCGATTGATTTAAAAATTTGCACACGTATTAAGGACCGATGACAATACAATAATTTGATAACTTTGTCCTAATGTCGTGACTAAGATCATCAGGATAAAAAAATAAGGACTAAAAATAATAATAATAATAAAATTATTGCACAAACAATATATGGTACGTATGTGACGTCACAATTGGTTCAATTTAATATTGCAAATTAAAAATTGCGGCTTAAAAATTCAGATGTATCATAAAAGCAATGACCGCAATTAGGAGTATTTTAACAGATTTTTTTAACTGCTTCAGGGGCTGCTTTTTTATAGCGTCAGGCAATTTGTTAAAGAATTTGAAACTTAAATAATTTAAACTTTTTTGAGTAGCACTTTATTTAAGCAATGTTAAATATAGGGACTCTTTATTTCTTGTGTCACGCGAATTCCCGCCAGAATGTTTATGAATCTTATCGGCCTTTTCTTTGGCATATGTAGTAGGTAGTTTAATTGCACAGGTATTAAGGACCGATGAGTGACGATGACAATCTAATAATTTGACAACTTTGTCCTATTCTCCTGACCAGGATCATCAGGATAGAAAAATAAGACTAAAAATTTAAAAAAAATGTAGTTTAAAAAAACTTAAAAAAACACGCTTTAATAGCAAACCGAACTAAAAAGTAACAAATACTTTTTTAATGTAAAAAAGCGTGGGGTGTCTATTACTATTTTTATACTAATTAGTGTATTTGCCATATGGCAACATACACTATTGGCGTCGGTCGGATGGCGGGACCTAGGGGTCGGACCAAAATTTCTCGACGTTTCATAACCTCCTAAACAATTTGGCACCATTTTTAAAAATGTTTATATATATACGTATATATATATGTATATATATATATATATATATATATATATATATATATATATATATATATATATATATATATATATGTGTACGCGCGATAACTTTCGAAAGAGTTAATTGATTTCAACGAAATTTGGGCCACGTGTTTAAATCCATCACCGCAAGAAGCCTATTTAAAATGGGCCTAATCGGGCCATGTTTTTAGGGGTTGAAAACTGTTTTTGGGCCCCAAAATACCGAAAAAATTCTCCGAATCGTTTCAAAATTGAAATTTGACCCTTTGGTAGTGATTAAAAAGTGTCCCCACAATTTTAATAAAATCGCCGCGACAGGACCGGATTTACAAATTTTATGAAAACACTAGTTTGCAGATAGTGACTTATTTATTGAAGGGTGTATTTAATTCGGTGTAGACGTTAGATTGATAATAATATTACAATTAAGAAAAAAATGTTATTTTAAGGGGTGTATTAAGGGGTTAAATTTTTTATTTTGTCCAAAAACAAACTTAATTTCACATAATAAAAGTATAAAACCACACGGCCCTATATACAAGCAAATACACTATATTGTCGGCAGGGTTTTGGCACTGCGACCCGGGTTTTTCTACTTTTACAAATAGCTACTAATGAAATATTTATAGCAGTTAATATAAAGCACAACACGCTTTTTTAAGATAATTTTTTTTTTACTTTTTAGTTCGGTTTGCTATTAAAGCGTGTTTTCTTAATTTTTTTTAAACTATATTATTAAATTCTTTGACAGTGATTTAAATTCTATACACACTGATTAAAAATAACCCATCCTATTACGTTACATTATTACTCATGGATAAGATATTGGTTTTCGTTCAAATTTTACTTATATGAAATTACCTAGAAATAGATAAATAGAACACAGAAAAAATATCATATATAAAATTAGTAAAGCATGTTTTGAGGTAAAAATACAAACTGATAAAACTATTAACTATCTTATAATACATAATAATTTAGCCAACCAAATGATCAATCATTTGTTTTGAAATTGTTTTTTTTTTTTATAAATCAGTGTCGATTATGAGATAAAGGTGGTAAATTGTCATTTCAAGTAATTGATCAATTCATTAAAAAGTTTACATTTCGACGAAATCGATCCAATTGTTAAATTCAAATCGATTTGTTTGATCAGTATAGGTACAGAAAAACCGTAAATGTCAGATGATGAGCAGTGGTGTAGCTTCTAATTTTCTTTCACATCAAAAATTTGACCCAGAATCCCTCAAATATTTATGTTTATAAAAGAAACTGAAGTGTATTTTTTATTGAGTAATACAAAATACAATACTCGCAAAAATCTCTAAGAAAATATGCCCTTATCCCTGCCTTCGCTTACGTTAACGTCACTTCTTTAGAACTAAAAATGACCGATGTTTTGCTGAACAGTAATGTAGTTACAAATTCCCCCTTGTTCATCAAAATATGATCCAAAACTTTGAAATTTAAGTCTATAAAAAATTCAAAATACATATGATACGAAATATCGGAAATTACGCAAGAAAATGAGTCTTGATAGTTTTATTAACATACTAATTGGCCGCCTCGGCTTCGCCCGGATACAAATCAGATTATTTCTAAGTTGAATTGAAACCAGCTTTATGTCTATTTCAGTTCAAAAACATCATAGCTGTCTGTCCCAGATTCATCCCGGGAAACCTGTGATAATCTTGACGAACCAAGAAATACGTTGGTGAAAGTTTTAATCAAATTGGTCTAGTAATTTTGGAGATTAGACTCTGTATACAAAACTCACCTCTTTATGATATTATAATGACCGAGTGTTTGCAAATATAATGCATAGGCTATTAGTACAGTAACCATGGAAACGAAAAAAATGCAATTTTTTATCAAAAAGCTATTATAAATAAACCGTAAAGTAGTTCAAGTTTCATAATCAATGGCACTAAGACTAGATATTATTGATTATCTCCTGGGTACATTTGTATTAATAAAACAGATACTTATTGCACTTTTCATTGTTGTATTATGAGTTGATTTTCCTTATTGTTCCATTAATTAAATCTTTCTGATTAATTTTTGCATCATTTTATCTGCTTGATACAATCACGACACTTTAGTAGAATATTTGCAGTTTAATACGTGACAACTATAATAAAAACTTTAATTTAGTGTGATTGTTGAAGAAATGTACTTATTTTTATCGAGTTTTAAAAATAAACCATTTCTGTCTGGTCAATGTAAATGTAAGTAATTTGAAAAAATAATAAAACTGCGTTTAACGTCATAACAAACGCCATTCACACAATTTGCTGTAATCAATTTGCCACGTTCTCGTTAGTTTCCACATATTTCAGCTTGTGCGAGCGGGGAATTCCAAGAATCTGTATACATGTATATAAAAATCGATGTGTATGTATGTTCCCTATGGACTCCAAAAAGGCTGAACCGATTTTGGCGAAATTTTCAAGTAATCTTCAAATTAGTTCAGCGGATGATCCGGTGAAGTTTGGTAGCGATCTGATCAACCGATTTTTTTTTGTTCTTTGGCAATTTTGATTTATCTTTGATTTTTGAACTTTCACAATTAAAAGCGATTGAATTCGCGCAAATTCAATGCACGTTGTGAATTTTATGATAATGATACTCGTTTTTTATGGCTCTAGATAATTAGATAATCAGTGCTACCCGTGCGAAGCCGCACCAGGCCGCTAGTTTTGAATAAAATAGACAGTTGTAGAATTTGACAAGCAATTGACCATGGCTTTATATAAGAGTTTAACAGTGTTGGATCACTTTCACACAGTTTGTGCTGAGGCCCAGCGGTAAGAAGCGAGGTAGGCAAAAGACCTTATTTAGCTCTGTCTCGCTCAAATCGTTCGTAGGTTACAGTTTTTGGCTGGTGCCACACTACGAGGCTAAAAGATGTTATTGGAAGGGTGCCGCTGTCAATTGATTACTCTAATTTTTGGAAATATTTTGAAGATTTAAAAAACTTTTCCGAAAACGGAGGAGTCACTTTAGGTTTATGATGGAACAATTTTGTGAAATAAGTACGAATAAGGTCGTAGTGTGACATTGAAAACGTGTGTTTTTTTGGCACAATTAATGTCAACGTTTTTCTAGTAAATCGTACATAAATTACAAAAGTAGTCCATTAGAGACCTAGATTTGTCTTTTACCTTCCTTATAGAGAAAGAATTTTTGCAGAATGTTGACGAATAAGTCTACAATCAGTTGACAGCCGAAGCTCTATTTTTAGTTTAAATTCAGAGCGTTCCAACAGTCTTAAGGATCCACATTCTTAGTACTTATCTACCAATATGATTTTGGTCTTGCATATGCGGTCTTGGTCTTATACTTTCGGTCTTAGTCTTGCTAGTATAAGTATGGCCTTGATTTTGCAGAACCGCAAGATCAAGACCAAAACTACAAAACCAAGATCAATTTTGCTCATCACTATACAACTATTATTAGAACGCTCAAGTTCCTAAAAATGTTCAATTCTACCCTATTTACAAGTTTTATCAGCATGGGATTTCCAAATTTCTCCAGTTCATTCGCTATACCAATTTTAACTGATGCAGCGATTTGCGTGCGGCGTCGCGGTGCTATAAATAGACCACGCGAACACTTGATCCCCGCGTCTGCCGATAATAAGTACACCGTCGTCTATTTTTATACACTGGATAATTATTCAACATCGTAAATAACAAATTATAACCCTCCTGTAACACACTTAATTCTTGTAAACGTGTTTTATATGCGTCAATGAGCCGTATTCATGCGCGAGGTTACACCCCTTAAAAATGTCTGTTTGTATGTTTGTTTGCTTTTAACTCAAGCACTACTAAATCAATTTTAATAAAATTGTTATTAATCGTCAGCTTAAAGTCCAACTTAAAATTTAAGGTAGAAATCATTACGTCAAATCATCAGGAAGCAGAAGAATGCCATTATGTACGACCGAATAAGTCGCGGGTGCAGCTAGTATTAAATATAAAAAGAGATTTGCCTTAGGGTCGTCCCACATTTTTTTTTGTTGGAAAACGTTTTTTGTAGAATTTTGCTTTTGCATAAAAAAAGTTGTGTGCGGCAGAAGTTATACTTCATTGTAACAGAGAAATGAGACGTGCCATCAATGAATACAAAGTAAAACAACACTCCAAACTGACGTATCAAACATTAATTTCGTTACAGTATTAACATTAAGGGGGATATTTCATGCCAACAAAAAACACCTTTGAGAAATAATGTACACCGATAAGTCACAATTAGAATATGAACCTTCACTCGACCGAGAGTCAATTAGTGTAATTGTCGTTTATGTATGAGTAGGGTTGCCATCCGTCCGGGTTTCCCCGGATTTGTCCTAGTTTAGAGGGCATCCGGGGAGCGTCCGGACGGGGTTTCATTTGTAGTCCGGGTTTAAAAATTTAAAGTCTTGAGCCGCCCGCAACCAGTGCCGGATCTAGGATCCAGGTCTGGGGGGGGGGCTCGAGAGTTAAAACCTCGAAAGTCCAGTTTAGTTGATTCATTGCAACTACTCATTGAAAGTTTTCAGTGCAAAAACACAGTAATATTTAAATTGATATAATCGACGTATATTTTGTTTAAATATGAAATAGGCACATCAGTTCTTCGAAATTACGGAAAAATGTGCCTTTGAGACTGGAAAACTCCTTTCGGGGATAAAGTATTCTTGTCTTGTTTGGGGAAAAATTTATCCTGGGATTTCTAGAAATGGATTTTTTTTACTGTGGCTCTGGGGGGGCTTTAGCCTTCATAGCCCCCCCCCTGGATCCGCCACTGCCCGCAACACATGCACTGTGCCCGCACGCCGCGATCAACTTTTAAGATTTTTATTTAAAAATTTAATTGAATTTTGTTGGGTTTAATATTTTAATAAGGTTTTGTTTTCATAACAGAGTATATTAATAATTTGTGTTTTATTTTAAGAATAAAAAAATTCTAACTGATTATTAAAACAATTTGTAACAAACTGTAATTAGATTGTGTTTTGTTAGGTACATTTAAAATGATGATAAAAGATGACTAAATTTAATTTTAAGGTCTGGAAATAAATAAAAAGGTGATTTATGACATTTTCAAATGTTTTTTATCACACTGACTATATTTAAAAAAACCTGTTGACATGTCCGGATTCTGGGCTCTAAAATCCGGGGTTTTCACGCGTCTTCTCCTAGTTGCCAAATTTTAAAGATGGCAACCCTATGTATAAGGAAGAATATGCACAGCAGCGTTGCCAGATTTTTTTTTGCCAAGTCGGGATTTTGGAACTTTTTGATTGCAAAAAGCGGGATTCTTTCGTCGAAAGCGTGACATAGTAAAAAAACGTATATAATCAGAAGTTTTTAAATATTTATCTTTTTATTTGAGTTCAAATTACGTTTACGTGGCAATAGACAGCAAAAATAGCCATAGAAAATGTATTTTAACAAAAATATGATATTTTAAATCAGATTTACCCTATCGTTAAATAGTTGAGTATTATTCGTCTTCTGAATAAAAAAATAAAAAAAAAAAACAGAAATCAAAATCAAACAAGTTTTATTCATTAGAAAAATATGGCGTCTGAGGAGTGAGTGTTACAAATTGCAACTTACAATAAAAGAATAATTATTTACGCACGCTCGAGTTATCTCCGAAAAGCGGGACATTTAATTTTGATTTAAAAATCGGGACGTCCCGCCAAAATCGGGACGTCTGGCAACGCTGATGCACAGACACAGTTATCAATTTTTGATATACGGAGGACGACCCCATTGCTATTCGTTCAATTTCCATACAATTTACCCAAACAATAACTCACTATTGTATTTGAAACCCTTGTCTCCTCTTGACTGAATACAGTCAAGTTCATTTCCCATATGCGAACGTTCATTTACAAGCAGGTACTTAAGAATGGCTTTTGACCTTTTTGCAGAATGAGCAGAACATCGACTGAAACACAGCTATACAGAATGTTCAGTTCATGTTTGTGATTGACACGGAAATATGTACGGCGGTATTGAAAATGGCTCCGTCAAGGGCCTCAACAACACGTTCCCAAAAAATGGCAGTATCGGTCCGATTGGCGGTGTTGAGCTGTTGGCGCAAAAAGCACGCAACAGTCTCAATTCGGTGCGCAGATTTAGTATCTCATCGACGGCCTCGTCGTCTCCAAGGTCAACTTATAGTCACAGCATCGACGATCGACACTGGAGCTGGAAGTATTTAAGGGTAAGAAAAAAACATGATATTTTTTAAAATCGAAGCTTGAATAGCGAAGTTCATGGATGATAGAGAGAAAGGGCATTAATCTTCGTGCATTCCAAAAAGTGAGGAAAATAAGGCTTCCTATTCCGGCGGTAGAAGCTATAAGATCCCACGTAGAGTGAGTCGCTAAAAGATTTGAATGTTGTTTTTATAAAATCAGAAATAAACAGAATTAAAACAATATTTTTCATTTGAAATGATAGTAAACAATTCCACGATGCTGGTGCATTTATTTCTATGTACACGATTTTTTTTAAGTGAACATTTCTTTAGCACCATTGTGATTTGAAACTCGATGAAACGAAAAAGCGACACTAAAAAGAGATAAACATATACATCTGTAGGGTATAGCCTGCGAGAGAATGAGATAGGATACAGATATACAGCGTTTTTTGTACAGTAGGTATATAGGTAATAGAATATAAAAACTAACTGATATACCTTGAAAATTGGCAATTCCACTAGGATCTATGGAGTAATCGATAAAGCGTATGCTTAGTGTGGTCAAGGTCCGGGGTTCGATCCCAGTCCCGTTTTCATAATTTTTTTTACATCCATTCCATATGCCGAGCCGAAGGTTTCACTTCTACCGCGTGTGAACTGCACACATTTTTTTTACATTAATCTCCATCATATTACGGCCGCTATATTACGGTACTGCTATCTTAGTAAACCAAGGCTTAATACACAAAAAATTTCGAAACTTTCCGAGCGGCTTAACTCGTCTTTCGTTACGAGTTAAGACGAATTTCGTTTTTTAAGACTCACAACAAATTTGTCGACAAGCGCCTGCGGGCAAATTAAGTTACATGACTGCCTATTTCCATATCATTCACTACTTATGAATATTTACGATGTATGTGGGGCCAAGGTTAGTAGATTACAGAGACTGCCTCATTCCATTGAATAGTAGTGCGGTGACGTCATCCGGCGGATCTCCGTCAACTGATTATATGGCAACTGCTGTTGTTTGTAGACTTTAATGGAAATATTTAACAATTAATGTGAAAGAAATCAAAGAGAGAATATTGATATAAATTTAATTTTTAAAGTAAGATTTTTACATAGTCCAATAGTTGTTATAGGTTGATAAAAATATGAATAGTTCGCCATCTGACGTAATTCCCGCCCTTAAGCTGATTGTCAGACGAACGCGGCAACCTCTGTAATCATAGTAACTTTGCCCGATACCAGCTTTACGCATGTTGTACACACAGTTTATATGACGGTACAGTTTTATCGTACACTCGATAGATATCGTATCCAGCAGACATGTACTTACTCTGCCCGTTAAGTATATTTGTGGCACAAAATCAAAATCACTCATGTCAATTTTTTATGATGACGACTCCTGCTGGTATACTTGCTCTTTTAGAGAAGTTGCTGATTAAAATTTCGCATAATTTTTGTCCTTCAATTGCCCCAATGACTCATCCAATCTCTTCCTTCAGCTCAGGAATTGGTTGATTGGCATAGACGGAAGACTTCACAAAACCCCAAAGGGAGAAGTTGCATGACTTTAGATCGCTTCATGAAATCTCTCATGCAAATGAATTAATTAATTTCTTATTAATATACACTGTTCGTTCCTATAGAGTTTTATGATTGATAATCACGATGCATCTACGTGAATATTGTATATCCGCTCATTGGAATGTAATTTGCATTCCTTTTTTTTTGGAATTAGCGCTCCCAGGAACCCGAGTTCGTACCAGTCGGTTTGTTGCGCTTACACACATAGACGGTGATGGCCTCAGCTGTTGAGCGTCTATAATCTACAATCTATCTTGGCAGTTATCAAATTCTTAAAGCAGTTCTCTTGATTAAAATAAAATACCGCGAAATGCAATCTTGCTGTCGTTTTGCAACAATCGTTATGTGTCACGGTGACAGTAGTTTTTCGTCAGATGATTTCAGTAGGTAAAGAAGTTTTACTTCAAAAAATATTTATCACAAACGTTAAACGATCCGAACTCGTATAAGCAGTCACAGTCCAAAAAAAAACCGGTCAAATGCGAGTCGAAATCGTGAGAAAAGGGTTTCGTACTATTCCTTTTTTCGTGACTACTTTAAGACTTAAGATTTTCGTTTAGCTTTTCCTGTAAACTATGGGTGAGACCTGACATTCCTTATGTTTTTCAAAATTTTAGACTCAGTAGTTTTGAAGTTAAGGGGAAATGGTCAATTTTCATCTATTTTCTTAAATAAGTTTAAAACTATTTTAAAATTATGAAAAAAATATATGTAAGATTCTCACAACAAGCCCATTCATTTGATATGTCACACGATATAGTTTGCATTTTTTTTTAATATTCTAATTTACCCCCCAAAAGTGGCCCCCCTGTTTAAAATTCATTTATTTACGTTACACGTCCGTCTTTGGGTTACCGACTTACATATGTGTACCAAATTTCGACATAATCGCTCTAGTAATTTCGGAGCGAATTGGCTGTGACAGACAGATGGACAGGCACGCGAGTGATCCTGTAAGGGTTCCGTTTTTTCCTTTTGAGGTACGGAACCCTAATTATCACAAAGCCATGAGCAGTTTTGTTTTTTGGGCATAGATATGTATAGTATTGTATACAGACAAATCGATAACTCATGTCAGCCGCGAGTTTCTCATCTGTTTTTCCGTGCGTTCGGCTGTTGTCGGTGACAGTTTGTTGTCCGGTCTCATCTCGACACCGGCACCGGAGCCTTACGCACGTGAAAGACAACTGATTAATCACACGCGCCTCATTAACACATCAGTTCAATCACCTATTTAGGTTATCTATATTAATAAAAAAAGAAACATGTGGCAAAATGAATTAATAAATTGACAAGATTATAGTTTAAACGTTTTGATTCAATGTTTTGGTGTTCAGTTAATATTATTTTTAAAATGGAAACAGTTGTTTTCCAAACTACAGGTATGTGCTGATTTTTATATTTATCGATTGGATTTTTCATTTCATACACAAATTATTGCTGGCAGATGTTTTGCACGCATCTGTTAATATGTTAAGAACTAAACGCTGTTGAACCCAGAACTAGCGGAAACTTTTTATCACGCTGAGAACTTTTATATAATGCAATGTTTTGTTTTTTCCAATTGTTATTTCTCATAACAATCGAGCAGAGTTTCGTAAAATTGTTTCGTTAAATTATTTTTATTTTTCATATAACACACTGTAGGTAGTGTCCTGTTTTTTTCAACTGTCAGTTCTAAAAACAAGCGAGCAATGTTTTACTAAATTGTTTATTAATTAAAAAAAAAGAAACTTAATCCAGATACTTAACAAATAGTGGCGTTCTAAAAACAGACGAGCCATTTTTAAATCATTTGTTATCAAGAAAAAATTCATGCAACAAACCGTGGTATCTTGGAATGTTTTTAATTAATTTTAAACTATATTTTAATTAATTCTTAATTGATATTTTATCTCTAAATAAAGCGTGTACATAAAAAAAACATTTTTTAGTTTACTTATAATAGCATTAAAATTAAATCCAGTCGGATTAAATGAATTACAAGATTAAATTATTGTTACGTGTTGGATTTTGGTTTAAAGTCGATACCACCAAATGAATAGTACATAAGCAATCTTGTTTCCTCATACATGTCGTTTAAAGCTCGATTCATTTAATCATTTTAATATCCATAGGTACTAATATTATAAATGCGAAAGTCTGTCTGTCTGTCTGTTACATTTTCACGCCTAAACCGCTGAACAGATTTCGATAAAATTTGACAAGGAGATAGATCGCATTCTGAGAAATGACACAGACTACCTTTTTTCTAAAACAAAAAAAAAAAAAACTTAAAGGGGGTGAAATAAGAGATGAGAGTCCAATTATTATCATTCTGTCTCGATATCTCCGGAAATATTGGACCTAGAGACTCAAATTTTGGCAGGCATATTTCTTTTGTTGAGTAGAGAACCGCTAAGAACGAGTTTTGCTGAAATCGACTCCAAAGTGGGTGTTGCAGGGCATTATAGATATAAAATTCACTTTTTTGAACTATAACTTCTACAGACCTGAAGTTTGGTAGGAATGCTTATAGACTTTCACTAAAAATGGATGTTCCTAAAATCGTTTTTTCAGAAGTGGAAAGAGGTACAGGGGTGTCAATAATTAACACATTCTAATTATTAAGCTGCAGTTCCTATAGACTTGAAATTTAGGTGTTATATTTTTATGCTTTTTAAATCTTGCCGAGGGGGGCGTAGTCCTGCGAAACAAGATAGTAACACGGTAGAGCCGAAGGCTCCACTACTTTTGTTCCTGCCGTGTTTCACCTCAATCGCGTGCGTAGCCGCGGGTGCCAGCTAGTTAATAGTAACATTCCAGAAAAAAATTAATATTTCGCTAAATTTTATTTTTTCTTAAATCAGTTTGAATTAGATTTTAACATAACTTTTCCAACTTATCAGATTATATTTCATGATTACCATTTCCCAGTGTATCAATTAATCCCGAACTCTATTATATAAGTTATAATTCTCAGTGGTTTAATTAAAGGAGGACCGAGTGGACCCAGAGTACACCGTACATGGTTCCTCGTAGAAAAAAAAAATTTTCAGTGTAATCTCAACAAAAATTGATCAAACAGGCAAGCTAGAATCCGACCTTCCCCAGTTTCAAATCCGATAGTGACAATGGCAATTCTTACGAAATTAAAAAAAAACATATCCTCAAAATCCTCGGCGTTATATCGAGGACATTCTGTATATGAAAATTAAAAAGCTGTCGAGGTACATTTACCTCTTCATTTCTGATAGGCCATCCTTGTGGTGCTGTTATATTATTATATCTGTTTTGAAGTATTTAATAACTAAACCATGTACATGCGTAGATAAAATTAGGCCATAATAATTTATTATTATTTTTTTGATATTTTCACTAATCATCGTTTATATATACATATATGAATATGCACGATTGTGGGTAATATATCTGATAAAAATATAATCAACCCTAAATTTCGATAATGTTACTTATGTGATGAATAATAAAAAGTATTTAATAATCAGGCCTGGTTTATTTTTATAAAAAAAACTCAATAATTCTGAACATCTTCACTTTGCAGAGCTTAGTCTAAAATCTAAATAATTATATTTTTTATAATTTATTGAGGAATTCCACGCATGCGTGCGTATATAAACGCATGCACATTCAAGGACCCAGGCCATTTTTTAAAGATTTTCCACTAGGTGGCCAAACGAAAGATACCCCCCCCCCTTCCGTACATAATTGAGTTGAAAACAAGTTATTTTTACAACAATATATACGTGTAAATCAGGAAAATTAATTTTTTAATGTTATTACAAGTTAGCACTTGAGACAGTTGAAAAACAATGTTTTCGTAGCAATTATATGCATTCAAAAAAGTGCTTTAATTTCTCTTCTATGAAGTGTTCTCGGTTCGTTTTGTTTTTAATTATTATTTTATTATTGAATTAATCTATAAAGGAATTGTTACTGCTAAATGACTGTGGGTCATCACAATATTAACGTTAAAAATTTTTTGAACATAAATCTCAGTCGATTTTTGAACATACATTTTAGAATAACTTTTGTGGTCAGATCGTGGTTACTACGTGGCCACAGCAGATCACTACGTGGCCATTTGGCCACCTATGTACTTGCTTAAAAAATGGCCTGCAAGGACCCGTCTTTATACACGTATATATACATACGTGGTTGTAATGAATCGCGTTTCTAGAAGTATCACTTCTGTAATGTGTAATGTTAACTGCACATTTATTTTTCAAGTCTACAATTTTCACTCTCGAACTTTTAATAATAAACATCAGTCGAGATAGAGTGTAAATTATGAACGCTTGACAACTGAGATACTCAGTCGACCGGAACATAAACATTTCAGGTTTCATTATTAAATTCTTCCTGGAACCGTTTTTCAAGACTTCGTTAAAAACTGAACTGTCTAAAAAATTTTCTCGAGGGCTGGGAAAATAATGTTATTATTTTGTAGCTTATAGATTTATGTTACGTCATACCTACTTTTTGCACATGCGCGCCATATTAAACCCCCATTCAAAGGCCGGCCCTATCATAGGGCGAACAGAGCGGCTGCCAAGTCTCAGGGTGCACATCAGTGGTAAAGAAAAAAAACCCGGGTCGCAGTGCCAAAACCCTGCCGATAATATAGTGTATTTGCTAACAAAGGCAGTGTGGCTTTATTATGCGAACTTAAGTTGGTTTTTGGGCAAAATAAAAAATTTGACTCCTTAATACACCCCTTAAAATAACGTTTTTTTTTCTTAATTGAAATATTATTATCAGTCGAACCTCTATACCAAATTGTATACACCTTTCAGTAAATAATTCACTATTTGTAAACTAACGTTTTCATAAAATTTGTAAATCCGGTCCTGTGTGGCCGATTTTTTTTAAATTTTAAGGACACTTTTTAATTAATATCAGAGGGTTAAATTTCAATTTTGAAACGATTCGGAGAATTTTTTCGATACTTTGGGGCCGAAAAACATTTTTCAACCCCTAAAAACTACCCTTAAAATGGCCTGATTAGGCCCATTTTAAATAGGCTTCTTGCGGTGATGGATTTCAACCCGTGGGCCAAATTTAGTTGAAATCAATTAACTCTTTCGAAAGTTATTGCCCGCACACACACATATATATATATATAAAATATATATTTAAAAATGGTGCCAAAGTGTTTAGGAGGTTATGAAACGTCGAGAAATTTTGGTCCGACCCCTAGGTCCCGTCATCCGACCGACACCAATAGTGTATGTTGCCATATGGCAAATACACTAATAAAAGAACAAATTTTTTTTCGCTTTTTGATATTTTGATTGTGGTACATGTTACGAGTAAGCAAGGATGGCGCCATAATTGGATCTCGTTCCATCCTAAAACTTGCCTCGGACCGACACTGCCCCCATCCTCTTATAGTCGCACCCATATCTGTGGAACGTCAGCAATGCACTTATTCGGCTTCACTAAAATACAGCAGTTATGCAAAAAAAATGTAAAAAAGTCTGCAACTTGTAGGTAAATAAACAGAGCCGGCCCTGTTAACATTAGGATACGAACTTAATTATATAAATATTAAACAACTCTAAAAAAAAGTAGAAACAATAAACTTTTTCATTAAAAATAACGTGAACAGTTATTGATAACATAAATGGAAAACTAACGAGGGGAATTACCCGTACTTTATTTATTTATTTTGTTTTGATAACGTTTTTATGATAATATTGCGTAATAAATTATTTATTTGAACACAGTTCGGCAAAATTCTTCGTACAACTGTTTCAGAGTACCATGGCTACTTACAAATACCTCTGCAGTTTTCATCTCAAAGTCTATCCCCTCGGCTAAAAACGGTTACCGCTCTCCTGACGCTATTTTTAAAAGCCTAAACTGTTCTAACAAACGCCAAATGAAGGACCAAGAATCACTATAGATCCTACAGGCGAATGTTTTGAAAAACATTTTTGACTATGTGTGAGACATTACGTAATTTCATGTTCATAATGAATGGAAATAATTTCATCTTTGATTCACTCATAACTCTCACTACTGTGAAGGTTCATGTCTAACACTACCTAAATACAAATTTACTCTCACATGAGGTGGAAAAACAGTTGCATATATTCTTTAAATATGCATGAGAAAAATTGACTGTTTTTTTTTTTTTATAGGAGTCCTAAGTATACAGGAATTGAAATATTCAACAAATTACCTAATGAAATAAAAACTATTAAGAAAGTAGAACATTATAAAAATAAATTTTAAAAACATTATTGTAACACCGTGTCTTCTCATTTGAAGGATCTTTTTTAAATTATTTATCTATTTGACGTTTGAACCTGCATTTGTAGCATTTCAATAAAATTCTATTCTATTCTATCTCACTGTTGAGTAATTGATAACTCATTCCATCGCGATAGTGGAAAGATTCGGGTTTGAGCCCAGACGGCGACAGTGTTTGAAAATAAGCACAGCTTAAAGAAATATATCAGCTGAATCACTCAAATCGACCGCCATGTTCTTAATAGGAACATAGATGACACTTTTTATAAAATACAAAAAGTGTCATCTATGTTCCTATTAAGAACATGGCGGTCGATCCGAGTGATTCAGCTAATATATTTCCTTAAGCTGTGCTTTATTTTTTATAAAATACAAAAAGTCTTCTTTATAATATGTTAGAATTTATGATATTTTCGTTTCAGGACCAATTTACTGTTCGTAACTTAGAAGACTTATACAGCCGCTACCTTCACAGACTTCGCAGGGCGTACTATTCAATCTTCGTTCTACTAAGTTTTATTCTTGGCTTAATCCACATTATTATGTTAATGCTGTCTATGGTAAGTAACGTAACTGTTTAAATAACTGTTTTACATGCATGTACAGTAATACCCCGCTTAACGTGGGAGATACGTTTCAATACGTTCCTTCGTTATACGAAACAGCGCTAAACGAAGTCATCTTAATACGTAGATTATAGGCATAAGTGAAACAGAACCGAAAATAAGAAAATTTGTTAGTGTTTTTTGTTTAATTTTTTAACATTTATTGTTGAATACTTTTTCAATATAGATTTATTAATCGCTAATATCGATTTTTCTTGATAAAACATTTATGAATATCAAATAAAAAATCAAGAGTAAGAAATTATGTTTGTGATGAGGAAAGTTCCCCATTTGATACATTTTGTTTTTTGTGAAGAAGTCATCTAATGTCGTTTGTCTTTTTGTGTTTCGTTCAGCAAACCATTGTCGATAGCAAGATATTATATCAATGACACTTCGTCTTGCCTTTGAACTTCTATCAGCATTTGAATCATTTTGTATAAACTGATCCACAATTTACGTTATAGTGGCTAAACTTTTTTTTAGAAACCGCGTAATACTGAAACAGCTTTAAGCGGAGCAGCGTTAAGCGAGGTCTTACTGTACGTGTAAAAAATGTAGCATGTATCTCGATGTACGATAAGTATGTAGACGAGAATCCTACAAAGAAAAAATCAGACATCGCTAAAGAGTTCGAAATTTCCGCAAGTACATTGGCCACAATTTTAAAGTTTAAAGATAAGTTTTCAGAAGAAAAACCTTGTTAAAACGAATCTTAGACCAACCTAACGTCTATATAACAAACTTCAATATAACGAACTACTTGATACATATAACGAATATTTTCTAAGTTCCTTTATATCGGGGTATTACCTATGATTTCTGTTGTTGAGCGTCTATAATTTACAATGTCTACGTATCGTAACTTACAGGACAAAATAGAAGAAATAGTGGCCGACATCATCGCCTACAGTTCGATCGGGATTTTGCCACTGATTGCGCTGGCCTTCAGCAGCCGCATGACCCGAAGACGTCCCTGGCTGCCACTCGTGCTGTCCTGGTCGATCGTGCTTGCCCTGATAGCCTCGGATCTGATCGTACCGTTGGTCCATGCTCATTCGAATCCTCGTCTTCGGCCGGCCTACGCGACGCACACACTCCTCGCCTGCTATGTCTTCCTTCCTTTAGTTGAAAACATCCACGCCTTCTTGGTAGGCGTCGTCGTCACCGTCTGCCACCTGTTGGCGCTCTGGATGATCGTCTATGCCAATTCGTCGGACACTGTCAAAGTATGTTCTGTTTTTCTATATTTATAAAATATCCGTTACACATTTTTTTTAAGGTTCCTCAGTACCAACTGTTCAATATGCTCCCTTTTTCAACCGCATAGCTTTGTCTTATGAGCAGTTTGTTTATATATGTGCATGCAAAATGCCCTTAGGTATTCACATTTCGGAAATCTTTAATTTCTATGAAAAATCTTATCCAATCTTTGATGTTAATGCTTCAAAGTAAACTAGAAATATGTACCATTCTTCCCATATGACTTTTAGCCAAATTTTTACAATTTATTATATCTAAATGAACGATTACACAAATTTTGGTACAGAAAAAATTAAATATAAAAAAAATATTGAGCAAGCCAAATTTTTCAGTATTTTTAGTAAGTTTGTGAAGAAAAAACTTCAAAATGGTATTTTGTCTTCCCGTAATTCGAAATCTCGTGACGTGCTGTAAAGAAATATGAACGTTTTTTTATTCAATTTTTAGAGCAAAATATATGTTTTTTGAAAGTTTTAAGCAGCAAACCAAATTTTGTGAAGCCTAATGCTTAAACATATCGAATAAAACAGCAATAAAATGAATTTTGCGACCACAGTTCGAAATTTCCTACGAGCATATTTTGCAATCTGAGGGGTCAAGCACCTTAATTATGGTGTATCACAAAAACACACATCTACACTCATATTTCCGCCAAGATTGGAACTTTGAGGACCCAGGGCAGTAGCATAAAAAAGAATCCGAAATCTTAAAATTACTAAATTACTAAAATGAAACATGCGAATTTTATTGTGATATTATATGGTGGAAGTAAAGTTAATGTTATGGTGTGAGAGACGTGTCGACTTTTACGTTATTAAGCAATAACCGAATGTTATATAGTTTTTTTTTATTTATATCTTTGTAAATGTTATATAATAGTCGTTATTTTTAATCCTTAGTTAGCAGCAGACGCAGTTTATTTGATGGCTATCAATGGATTGGGTTTATACTTCAGATATATGAACGAAATCGTTATCAGGAGAACATTTCTTGACAGCAGGGCCTGTGTTGAATCTACTATGAAACTTCATTATGAAAAGGACCAAGAGGTCAGTAGTTTGTTTATTTTTAAAAAGAAAATATGAGGCTTGAAGCAAACTTGACAAAAAGTATTAACTAAAAGGAAGAATACAAGTCGGAAAATCCTTTTCATCACCTTATTCATATAATATACCTTATTCAGCACCTTATTCATTTTAATATCTTTACATATATAGAGCGGTTATTATGATATAAACGCATCGGGTGGGAACCTAAATGGTCTCTTTCTTTTGTTTATATTTGAATGAGTCCCCACCTGCCATTTCTGGAATCTGACTGACTGCATATAAAGGTTTTCCAACTCGTTTTCTTCCTTTCAGTTAATCATAACTGCTCTACAGACATCGAGAATGCTTTGATGTAAAATAACCCCTCATTTGTAACTTTTCAGGAAACGTTAATGTTAAGTATTTTGCCGGAACACATAGCCATTCGTGTAAAAGACGACATAAAGAAAACATATCAAGCATTGCAAGACAAAGGTCACAAAAAAGAGCGGCCATTCAGGTGATTATTATAAAAATGTTTTTACTTCTTATATTAAATTATGATAAAGTTGTTTGTTCATTCCAGTGATTTATACATAGAAAGACATTATAACGTCACCATTTTGTACGCCGATATTGTCAATTATACCAAAATGACTGCCTCACTTCCGGTCCGGAAACTCGTCGAAATTCTAAACGAACTGTTTGGAAGATTCGACGATGCGTCGTTTGTAAGTATTATTTAGTAGCTACTTTCTAATACTAATTAAAGTTGAGTTTCTCTAAGAATGATTCAAATTAACAAATTAAAGGTATAGTTTTTTTGATCATTTTTATAACAGGAGCACGATGTACTGAGAATAAAATTTTTGGGGGACTGTTATTATTGTATTTCCGGTATCCCAGATGCAAACAAAAACCACGCCAAAAATTGTGTCGATCTTGCTCTTGATATGATTTCTATAATTAGAGAAGTACGGTAAGTTCAGATTTTCTTCTTTTATTCATTCATGAATTTAGTAAAATACAAAATGCATTCCCGAATTTTCCATTTCTCCGGGCAAAATTTCCAATTTTCCTTTCCCTAAAATTCTTATTCGGACTATTACAAACATTTAAAAATTTAAATCAAATCGGTCCAGCCATTCTCAAGTAATGCGCTTACTAACGAACAACGTTTAATTTTTATTTATATAGACTGATAACAATATTAATTTTAATTAGTGATCACCATAATTTGGATATTGATATGCGCATTGGTGTCCACTCTGGCCGAACTTTCAGCGGTTTGGTGGGTTGGTGCAAATGGCAGTACGACATATGGTCGAAAGACGTCGATATTGCCAATAGAATGGAACAAACTGGAACAGCTGGGTAATTTCAATTATTTCACAGATTTTTCTCAAATAAGAAAAAACTAAATAGACCAATCACTTTATTTTGTTTTTTAGAAAAGTTCATTTGACAAAACAGACACTTGATCAGCTCAAAAATTGCGATTACAAAATCGAAAGAGCTTACGGTGAATTGAAAGATGAATTTTTAAAGAAAAATAAAATTGAAACTTATTTGATATCACCAGGAAGAGAACGGGTAATCATTTTTTACTTTTTATTCAGAGAAATATATAAACAAATATAGTCTACATGTTGGTAGGAAACACTATAGTAACATATCTGAGTAATTAAGCGTCTGTAGTTTGCTGTTTGTTTTAAAAATGTAGTAAATAATATTATGTTTGTATAGCTAGAACGGGACGAGAGCTATGGCGACTTAAAATCGATATACAGTCGAAGGAACAGCAATGCCCCAAACAAATTTGCGCAGAGACCGAAAAATTCCGTTCGAACTCAGAGAATATCTGAACTTGAGATTGTTCCGGTGTCGGGACGACGGGGGAACATCTTCATGGACAGCAACATCCAACAGTATCAAAGAATGTTGGCACAAGCTGATGCCAACATGGCGAAAGCAATAGAAGATATGCCACTGAAAAAATTTGAGTAAGTTTCTATGCATTCTTCTAGGCTATCTAAATATTCTCTCAATGGCAAAATTAAGGCATCATTAACGTTGAGTGAATGAATTGATTAATTAATAGGTGAATCTAGGATAGCCCCTTATCCTGAATATAGTCCTCCAATAATCTGGGTCTTCTCATGAGCTCCAGAAGATTGGCGACTAGATTATCCTGCGCAATTACTCCGTCCTCATCAATGTACCCAAAGATGGTTGTTCTCCTGTAACTCATTTAAACAAGAAATGGGTAGCCGTTCCGTCCTCCATTTCTCAAAATGTACACAGTTTCAATTCCTGACATATCTCTATCGTGTATGTTTCCTCCAGAGTGCATGATTGACCAAAAACCCAACCACTTTCCTAAGTTTTGGTCAACGGAGTTTGATTAAGACTATTTGAAGCATCCACAATAATCTTTTTCCCATGTGAGTTTCCTGGACTCAAGATCCACGCAGAGATTTGCTGGTCATTTAGTTTACTCTGTCGTATTTTTTGTACAGAAAGAGTTATTTGACTGGAAGTTTCAATGAAATCAGGTCAAGCTTGAAACTATCAGATGGTCGTGAACGAGTATGACAAAAATCTAGTGAAAGATTTGTTGCGTGCAATATTCCTGTAATGGAACTATTCGATGTGAGTCAAGAATGTTCTTGGACGACATTTGCTTTAGCACTTGGGATATTGCAGGCAACAAATTTTTCTTCTGGTATCCGCCATACTCTTTTGCTTTTAGGCTCATCAGCTACTTTAATCAGAAAACAAATCATGCTTTCCGTCCAATTACTGATTCAACACTAAAAACACAGCAAAAAACCGATTTAGATTGTCACTATAATGAACGAATAGCTTCTCTAACTTCTAAAGTTTCGACGGTATTTTCATCTACAATTAATCACTATTCTTTTCAGGCAATGGTTTAATAACAGCGACTGGATAAATCCGATTTTGCTGACATTCAATAGAAAACTAAAATGGGAATTGCCGTTTTTAGCTCAACCTGATCCGCTGTTTAAATTTTATGTAACATGCGCTCTAGCGGTCCTTATTTGCATGTGTGCTGTTGAATTCGTCACATTACCTCCGTAAGTAGAAGTAAACTTCAAACGTTTAATAATATTTATGTCGTTGGAATTAAAACTCTAATTAAAGAACATGTCTTTACAGACGTTTTGCTACAACTGAGGACGTAACGAAACTTGAAACGTGCCCGTCTTACTTTGCTGGCTGTTTACATGTCCTGTCTCACTTACACAGTGAATGGCAAATAGAAGCGTTTCACTTTTCGTTACGATCCTATTCACACTGTAGAAGTAAAACTCTTTCAATCACGCTCACTTACTACACTTACATCAAAACATCGATAGCCTCCGTGTTTGTTATTTTTCACCCGTTCCATCTCCGTCACTATGGAAACGCCTAATGGGGACATTTCTGTATAATTGTGATTTCAGTGCAACTAAAGAAGTTTTATCTCAATAAGTAGCTCTTTTTTTTGTTTTGATTTAAGCGAGCATAGAGTAGTATGGACCACATTCATCGCAGCCATTTGCATCCTGTTGTGTCTGGTCCCACTAACGTGGACCCACTATATATGGAAGTTTTGGACAGATGAGCCGAGTGACGGAAATACCCAACCAAAAAACTGTTTTGTGCGAACGCTTTTTCGAGTATCGAAGTTTATTATGATGAATACTTTGATACGAACTGCTCTCTACATTTTTATATGCGCTCTATTGGCTGCTTGTGCCATGATTGATCTGGTAATATTACTTTTTATTTTTCGTACGGAAGAAAAACATTTTTTTTACCTGGTTATTTCTTTTCAGGTAAAATGTAATAAAAATAATAATACAAATATTAGTAATAATGCTACTACATTTGAAACACAATATGACTTTTATTGTGTAAATCCATGGGTAAGTTGTCGAAAAAAACTATTTATTTTTTAAACATATTTAACTGTATATTGAATATTTAACTGAGTTGTTTATTCTTTTTTAGCACGCGACAGAATCGTGTTCGTTGGCCATTTTGATGTGTTTTTTGTTTTTGCGCATTCATTTTTTATTAAAACTGGTTTTCGGATCGTTGATTGTTTTTGCGTATTCATTTGTTATAATAAATTACAACGATTCGTTCACAGGCATCGAAAAATGGAATATGGTTTTGGATTCTAAAGCATCTCACATAATGCACATTGCTTTTTTGACGTTAACACTTCATTTTATTGATCGCCAGGTAATTTATTCTAAACACTATTTAATTAGATACAAAATAACCTCAGTGACGTAATTACGGTTAAAGTATTTTAACCAATGTGACGTCAGTGTGGTTAAAATAGTTTATCCGCAATTATTACGTTATGAATGAAAATGATCTCAGATCTATAATAATCTACAATCTAAGTCCGCAAGCACATATATACAAATATAATTTGATTATAAACTCAAAAATTTCCATTTCGCAAGAAAATATAACGCGATTTGGCAGTTTGCGCCATTTCAAAGTTTCGTCAATAAATTTTTAATTGTTGTTTTTAGTCAGAATATATGAGTCGATTAGATTTTCGATGGAAACGACAACTCGTCAAAGAGCAAGAAGAAGCGTCAACAACTCATGTCATAAACACCATGTTACTGAGAAATATTCTCCCCGTGCATGTCGGTAAGTGAAAATGAGCAATCCACGTTACAATTTAAAATGTACACCCTAAGAAACACCATATACTATTTAAATACTACATACATTTATTAGTTTCTCCACTGAAAAATAAAAATCGTGAAAAAAATTCAAGCAGTAATAAAGCGCTTTATTTGTATGCATAGTTATACTCGCTGGCGCAGTAATATAGCATTTCAGAACTTGCTGAGTTTACAAATCTAATATATTAAGGCTTCTTTGTGTTGATGGTAGATGGTCTTGTGACGTAGACAAGTGGCGACAATGTGTTATTAACATAAACTAATGTTTTGTGGCTGTCAACTTTTTGAAAATTGTGATGAATTTACTATTTTCATGAAATAAATCAAAATAGTTTGAAATATTAATTACAGCCGATATATTTCTCAACACAAAACGACCACGGAATGATTTGTACTATGAAGAATACGAAACTGTGGCAGTCATGTTTGCAACAATAACAGGGTACACAACTGAAATTGATGCAGATTCCGAAAACGCTGAGCTTGCTTTGCTTGGAGTTTTAAACGAAGTTATATGCAACTTTGATAAGGTAACTTTTAACATTTAATAACGTTTCGAATTCTTGATACTTTCATAATTGAATGTTCCTTACAGTTACTGTTAGAACCGACAGGACATCGAATAGAGAAAATCAAAATGGCAAGATGGACATATATGGCAGCCTGTGGACTAGATCCGGGGCGTAAGGATTCGGTTCAAGGTACAATGTGCCGAAGACGGTATAAAGATCATGTCGCCACTGCTTTAACAAGATTTGCGACACAGATGATGAGCAGCCTCAACGACATCAATCAACAAAAGAATACTAATTTCAAACTGCGAGTTGGTGAGTAATTTTAAGATTAACCAATGAGTGATGGGGGTTATTATAGTGCTTACCTTAATAAAACGAAATGAGACGAACGTCGTTCTTAATGGAAGCAGCGCCGGTTCTAACCTTTGGTCAGGGTAGTACCAGGGCCGTCTTTAACCTATTGGATGCCCTGGGCACTTTAGGATAATGGGGCCCCTGTGGCTATTACGGAAGACTAAGCAAATCAATAATTAACAAATACATTAATAAAAAATTTATCCATATATGATATTTGTCGGCAGTATCAGTTTAGAATGTTGATCTGGCAAGAATTACAGGGCCCCATCGATCGCGGGGCCCTGGGCACGTGCCTTGAGCGCCCAGTGGGAAAGATGGCCCTGGGTAGAGCGAGATTGTTTTTCAGCGCCCTTTGGTCAATGCTTTCACTTCACGTAAATTGCACTTTTTATGTTAAATAAATAATGAGTCCCAAATTTTCAAAAATCAACTTTTATTGCAAACATCAACACTTCTTGAATTTAAATTAAATTAAGTAGCTTTAATCATTATACTTCTGCTTCTTTAACACTAAGAAAGTTCCTACCACTATATAATTAAATTAGTATTTGGTGTTAATTTCAATCAGTTACTAAATAATAAAACCTTGTTTTTCGCATTTGGCTTTTTGGCGCCTCTTGCCACCTGGTGCCTAAAGCGGCCGCTCCTCTCGCTCTGGAAGTTGACTGTACCATGCTCACTAGCCAATTCATAACGAATTTTAATTTGGCTCGTTATTATTAATCGATTTATCGAATTTTTAGGCATTTCGCATGGTAAAATTTTCGCAGGAGTTGTGGGTGCTAAAAAGCCATTGTACGACATATGGGGCGATTCAGTTAATATGGCGTCGCGTATGGATTCAACGGGTGTTCCAGACAAAATTCAAATAACGGAGAATACTGCAATGACCTTATTCACTCAAGGCATACAATGCAAACGAAGGGGAAAGATCGCTGTCAAAGGAAGAGATGAATTAGTCACAACGTATTTTGTATCTCTTGATGAGAATATGCAATTAGTTAACAGAAGTGCAGATTCATATGAAGATACCAGGTTATAAATGGTTTATAATTGGTCTCTCGGTGTAGGTTGAGTCATTGGTTCATTTTTATACTAACAAACGTACCAAAAAAGCTAGGAGCTAGTCAAACAACTGAAAACCCTTGGGGTAATTGTCAACAAATTTTAGGTTACAAGGTTACAGAATAAAAAACAGTCTTCTGGAGTTCTGAACTGGCGTTTGATGTCTAATTTTTGTTTATTCAAAAGCGCGTGATAGCTAGCGCCACAGTGACTGAATCCAGAAGACAGTTTTGTTTTTAATTAAAAAAAAGCTAGTCAAAACAACTTTTATGATTTATTTGTGTATAGTACAAAGTATTATTGTCTATTTAAAAATATTGTTATGTAGTACTTTAGTTTTTAATAGTATTTTTTTTATAATTTTCCAAATTCAATTGTAACCAAAAAGTAGGAGATAAGATAAATGTTTTCCGATTTCGGAAAGTATTCTGTAAATATTAAGATAAGTAAATTAATGTCATAGTGAAGATTTATTTAATTTTTTATTCGTAACTGATAATTTATGAATAATTTAATAAACTCTAAAAAAATTCGAAAAGTAGCATTAAGAAGAATTGAAACAAAATTAGCAAAAGAAGGACCAAAAATTATTTTTAAATGTACATATTACCTTTATGGATTGTTTAATGTTATATTATCCATGTTTTTTAATGAAATTTTATTATATTTAAATAATTTATTGCGTCACATAAAATTTTTAATCACCGTGATATTTTACATTTTTGGCAAGGTTATTAGAAGAACACAGGTTACCTCGTTCCATGAATAACCTCAGCGGGCAGACCGTTCATATTTTTATCAACCATGCAATATCAAATGCCAGTCCGCTGAATGACGTCATCCCCTTACTATTATCCAACGGAATGAGGTCGCCTTTGTATCTAACAACTTTGGTTTTTGGTAAATAATTAATGAAAAATAAGCTAAGATAATTTTATAATAAAAGTCATTGAGGAGGCACAGGCCATTTTACGAAATAATTAATATACCTACAGTAGCGGAATTTATTTTAAAAAATATTTTTGTATAAAACAAACTATTTTTTATATTTATTATGTACACTAATATCTATAATTTTTTTTATGAAGTCTAGTTCACTTTATATTATAAGAATATATTATGTACCTTATATCTACAAATAAAAAATTAAATAAATGGGAACTTCATTCGAATTCATCATACGATTTCAGGAAATAAGGACAGCTACTATTATTCAAGATAATTAGAAACTAAGGTTGGGCGTCAGCATCGTTGAAGCTGTGTCAGGGCGAGACGCAAGAGAGGGCGGGGAAGTAAGCTTGTGACGTCACAGGAGGCTTCTTCCAAACAGTTGGGAAAAGTCTCACGTGAAAAAGCCATGGTCATCCGACATCCAGTGGCGTAAGCAACCGACTCAACCTATCACAAACATGACTATGTTTTTATAGCCTCTTACGCTCAACCTTCTAGTACGTATTTTCGTAATCTTGACTATTATTTATGTCAGTTAAGGATTCGTTTGTTTACACGAAACAAATGAATGCTCATAACACGCAAGATTATAAGTAACTAATGTTGGGCGTTAGCATTGTTGAAGCTGTGACATGGCGAGACGCGAGAGAGGGCGGGGGAAGTAGGCATGTGGAGTCTTTTTACAAACAATTGGGATAAACATACTTGAATAACCAAGCCATGGGCAACGGTGACGCAAGCAATCGACTCAACCAATCACAGACGTGACCATGTTTATAGCCTCTTACGCCCAACCTTTTAGTTATCTTGCATAACACGACTGATTTATGATAACAATTTACCGTTTACTGAAGAAAATATGATTCTGTAGTATTAGACGATAAACATACAATCTGAGGTGAAAATTGAATTAATACAATCAAATATGTTGCAACAGATCCCAAAATCTGAAAAAAATATACAAATAGAAATCAACAAATCAAAATTTAAAACGTAAGTATTCGTTTTTCATAAGAAAACAATTTTAATTTTGATAAGATTACATTATCTTAAGTAAATGTTGTGTTTATTTTACATAATAGCTAATAAATCGTGGAGTATTATTTTAAAATTTCATTGTTTACAGTTACCAATAGTTTGTGAGACACTGGTTGTATAACCAAATACCAACTTAATTATTTTCAAGTTGGCTTTAATATGTCATTAAAAATGTCAAAAATGTAAAGAAATATCGAAGAAATCCATTTATACTCAAATTACGTCAGATTATTTTTAAATTTAATTAACAAGGGAAAAAATCTATTTTACGAAATATTTAAAACTCAAATGGAATTAAGTTAACAAAACATTTTCACTTCGAATATCATTGACCTCACTCAAATATACTAACAGAATGATCAACAAGAAAAAGTGCGTAATTTTTCAATAAACAGGATGTATTTACGTATTTTGAGTACGCTGTTTTATCTTATACTAACAACATGTCAAGCCGAAAGGAACAACACAAGTACAGAAAACATTTTGGAATCGCCTTTATGCTGCAATGTGTCGGCGCCGTCTCAATTCGTGGACATCCAGTTCAGCTCACATGTTGTTCAAAACGAATACATCGTCACATTTAACGGATATTACAAAACGGCGACTCGGGCAAATTACATCAGCGCTGCTTTGAACAACTCAGATGTTCACAATTGGACAATTTTGGAAAGAAACAATCCAGCCAGTGACTTTCCGAGCGATTTCGACGTAGTCGTTCTGGAAGAAACTGATAAACTGAGTGGTTTGGACGCATTAAGTGAACATCCGTCAGTGAAAAGGGTGACACCGCAACGAATGGTGCATCGTGCCCTGAAATTGGTCAATCTAACCGATACCGATGGGCCTTCTGCCGATTGTATCGGTGCTGGATGCCACACATGGCGGTCGATACGAAGAGGCAGATCCAGCTTGGCTTACAATAACCAGATGTGGCAAGCGAATAATCGACACCAGAACAGACGACTTTTGAGGGCGATACCCAAGCAGATAACGTCTATTTTACAAGCGGACGTTTTATGGGGAATGGGAATCACGGGTGCCGATATCAAAGTTGCCGTGTTCGATACGGGTCTCGTAAAAACACATCCGCATTTTAAGAAAATTAAAGAACGGACTAATTGGACGAACGAAAAAACTTTGGACGATGGTTTGGGGCACGGAACGTTCGTGGCCGGGGTTATTGCATCGAGTAAAGATTGTCTCGGGTTCGCGCCGGACTCTGAACTGCATATATTTCGAGTGTTCACGAATAATCAAGTTTCGTACACGTCGTGGTTCTTAGACGCGTTCAATTATGCCATATTAAAGAAAATCGATATAGTAAATTTAAGTATCGGTGGTCCTGATTTTATGGATCATCCGTTCGTCGACAAAGTATGGGAATTGACAGCAAATAAAGTGATAATGGTTTCTGCTATTGGTAACGATGGACCGCTCTACGGAACCCTAAATAACCCAGCCGACCAGATGGACGTCATCGGAGTCGGAGGTATAAATTTTGAAGACCAAATCGCGAAGTTTTCTTCACGCGGAATGACAACTTGGGAATTACCGTACGGTTATGGTAGAGTTAAACCGGACATTGTGACGTACGGATCGGCTGTAAGAGGTTCTAGCATCAAGGGCAGCTGTCGATCTTTATCTGGTACGAGCGTGGCATCGCCGGTCGTTGCTGGAGCCGTAACACTTCTGGCCAGCGGTGTTCTTCATCGGAAAAACGTCATTAATCCTGCTAGTATGAAACAAGCTCTTATGGCATCTGCTAAACGATTGCCAGGTAAGTTTTTAAATTATTTTTTTATTTACGTGCGTTATTACTAGTGATGCAACGATTCCTGTTTTTATGATTACGCTTACCAAACCAATTATCGTACAATAACGACTATAGATGAATTAAAGATATACAGTACGACTTCGCTTAACGCTGTTTCAGTATTACGTGGTTTCTAAAAAAAGTTTAGCCACTATAACGTAAATTATGGATCAGTTTATATAAAATAATTCAAATGTTGAAAGGCAAGACGAAGTGTCATTAATGCAATATCTTGCTATCGACCAGAGCTTGGTAAATGAAACAAGAAAAAGGCAAATGACATTAGATGACTTCTTCACAAAAAACAAAATATGTCAAATGAGGAACCTTCCTCATCACAAACATAACTTCTTACTTGATTTCCATAAATGTTTTATGAACAAAAATCGATATTAGCAATTAATAAATCTATAATTATTGTGATAAAAAAGTATTTGACAATAAATGTTACAAAATTAAACAAAAAAAAATAACAAATTTTCTTATTCTCAGTTCTGTTTCACTTATGCCTATTATCTGCGTATTAAGATGACCTCGTTTAGTGATATTTTATATAGTGCAGGAACGTATTGGAACGTATCTCCCGCGATAAGCGGGGTCTTACTGTAATGATAAAATAATCTTTATCAGCTCATGCCTTCGCAAAATATTGTCAAATATCGCTAATTTCTCTCCTTCCAGTATGCGACATTTTTTCCAAAAAACGCTAATTCAACAAACAGATGAGCAATTAAAATAGTGTACTAAAACACCTGAACCGCATTTGTAACAAAGCAACGTAAAACCAAACAAGTCCCAACAAGTAACATACTAGTACCTATTCACAAACATACCCGTCAGCTGTAGTAGTACAAAGACGTGTCTGTTGCACCTTTGACAATGATCGTAAAATAATCATAGATTACGATTAATCCTACAATTGCAGTAATTGTGAATTAAACTTAAATGTTGCATCACCAGTTAATATTAAATTATATTCCTACCCAGCGGTCTCATATTGTAAGAACTTTGAAAAAATAAATAAATACGAACTGAATTATTGTAAAAACGATGGTCTACCTCTGTTTCAGGAATAAATATGTTTGAACAAGGACACGGAAAGTTGAATTTACTGAAAGCGTTTCAAATACTGAACAGTTACAAACCGCAGGCAAGCCTCAGCCCTAGCTACATAGATCTCAGCGAATGTCAATATATGTGGCCATATTGTACTCAACCGATTTATTTTGGGGCCATGCCGACAATCGTCAACGTAACTATTTTGAATGGACTTGGTGTTTCAGGCCATGTGGTAAACGCAAATTTTGATTATTGAAGTTATATTTCTTTTCTCTGTTACGGAAGTTGCGTACGAATATGTTGCAAAAGTTGTTTCTGATAACGTCAAAATAGTTATTTCATAAAATAACAAAGGTTATACTAGCGACATCGGACGGAACTTCTTAAAAGCTATTAGTTTATACTTTTTTTCGCTTTAGTCGCTTTTCATAGACATGTTCTGAATGAATAACAACTTTTGACAGTTAAATAACCTCAATACTTGTTTTTTTTTTTAATTATGGATTCAACAGTAGAAAACCATTTTATAGTATTTGTTAATGCTGACATTTTAATAACATATGATGCTGTAATTAAATCAGAATAATGATTCTACACTCGCCTATTAATTTCTGATTTAAGGTAGTTGTCGTGGTTAAGGCACACCGTCAGAAAATTCTTAATTTTTGTATACTTATTAAGGACATGCTAATACAATTACTCTGAAAATTTGAAGTCGATCGACCGTATATAATCTGAGATAAATTCAATTAAAAATTGGATAATTAACATTGATTGTATACGATCTCTGTAGTTCTGAACCAGTTTCTTATTTATAAAAAAAGAACTAACTGTCAGAAACTTTCCAAAAACTGACAGTCTTTCAATGCATTTGTTATGAGTTTAAAAAAAAATAAGAAAAAAATTTTGACCGTCTAATTATTTATAAATAACGGTTTAAAGTTCAACAATTTATAGAAAAGTATACATGCATATGAATACTGTATGGGTTACGTTTCCACGGGTACTGTCTTGCGTACAAATTATGGATCACTTAGCTACAAGCTAGTATACTTTTGTGGCGCGTATAATCTATAACTTTTTGACAATATTGTACCATGACAACTACCTTAAATGAAATAAACCAGCTATTGAAAAGAATGGATAAATTAATTTATTACGAATTATAAAATTAAAGATTTATCCTTGGATGTTATTTGAATGTATTATGACGTTTACTCACAGGTAGGCAAACCACAATGGCACCCTTACACTCCTCAATACGGACAGTATATAGACGTTGCCCTGACTTACTCGGAACTGATATGGCCGTGGTCTGGTTGGCTAGCGGTCAGTATTGCAGCAACAAGGGAAGCTGCCACTTGGGAAGGTATCGCCCAAGGTCACATAACACTTACGATCGAGTCCCCGCCAGAACAAGGCGAAACGGAACCGCGACAGTCAACTGTTCAGTTATCGATACGCGCTAAGATAATTCCGACACCTCCGAGGCATAAACGGGTGCTGTGGGATCAGTACCATAATTTACGCTATCCGCCTGGGTATTTTCCAAGGGATAATTTAAAGGTTAAGAACGATCCGCTCGACTGGAACGGTGATCATATACACACGAATTTTAGAGACATGTATCAAATGTTGAGGAATATGGGCTACTATATTGAAGTTCTAGGTAAGTTTCCATTAGTTGTCTTCCAATTTTCTTTTGCTTAATCTTTATCATGTACGTTAAACTCTGTGTTAGCTAAGTAGGAATAATTAGAAACGTGAATTTAAATTTAATGGGTGAAGGGTCCAACTTCAGTTTTATTTCTTTGCATGTTTTTGAAAAAACGAATTATGGATCGATATTGCTCTTTTTCCGTTTTGTCGAAAAATACTAAACACGAATGATTCAATTGGCTGTCAAAAATAACCTAACCTATGAATTTATCTACACCTCAGCACGAGGTCGTTTAAAAGTCTGCAGTACACGATGGTAAAGTAAATTTCACTCGTCAACGCCATCTGTCGTCAAACACGGGTACTTACTGATCAACCCTCATATTACGTAATCAGTTGTTGTTGGGATCAGACGTCGTAGGACAAGATCGCTGGGATCATATGACATGGAACCCAATTTAATTAGAAACATTGTTATTACGAACAGGTTCCCCATTTACATGTTTCGACGCATCACAGTACGGTACTTTATTATTGGTCGATGCCGAAGAAGAATATTTTCCCGAGGAAGTAGCAAAATTAAAACGTGACGTCGACAATGGCTTGTCGCTAGTCGTATTCGCCGATTGGTACAATGTCAGTGTTATGCGAAAAGTGAAATTTTATGACGAAAACACGCGACAATGGTGGATGCCAGATACAGGTGGCGCTAATGTACCGGCACTAAACGATTTGCTGTCATCGTGGGCGATCGCATTGGGCGATAGAGTATTCGAGGGTGATTACAAACTGGGTGATCACGATATGTACTATGCTTCAGGCACCAGTATTGCTCAGTTTCCGGAACACGGAATTATTATTACCAAAGAACTGAAAGATCAAGGGTTACAGGTAAATAATTTAGTTTTAATCCATGGTGGTAATATTACATGAGCCGCGTTCGTTGGCGTCCATTTTTATTTATTGCGCATGCGCAAAAGAACGGGAAATTGTGTTTATGTGCAAACTCATAAACAACTTGATAGATAACCAAAAAAATTAATATTAATTTTTTTTTTTTTTTTGTTATCTGAAAAGTTGTTTTTAAGTTTGCACATAAATAAACACAATTTCCCGTTTTTTGCGCATGCGCAATAAATAAAAATAGACGCAAACAATTCCAACGAACATGGCCATGGTGTGCTCATTATTTTTCTCTCTCTAAAAATCGCTCTCACTTGCACATTGCTGTAAAATACTCGAGTGTATAGTCCCTGTAGTTTTTGTGTTTTACCGCGAAAAATGTCGGAACGCCCCTAAACCGAATGACCTCCCCTGTATTCAGGAGTAAAAAAACCGAATTCCTTGTCTCTACTTCACGTGACCCTCCGAATATTCACAAATGGCCAATAACTACCCCTTTTTCATCCCGTTTGATATACAGACCAGACAGAATGGAGCAATCAAATTTGTTCATGGGTTTGAAGCTGCGCGTGATATGTACTATATCCAGATCTATAACAAGCCCCCCCCCACCCCCTTATTCACTCTCTTGTCCCACCAACCCCCGTATTTTACGTCTGTGGATTGATTCTCTGAGTGTTTGTGTGGATTGATTCTCTGAGTATTTGTGTGGATTTTTGGAAACTGATAATTTCACACCCTCTGGCGCATGCGTCTCTGAAACCCTCTCTGAATATTATTTGCACTTTAAACGATTTTTAGGTAGAGAAATCTGCCTAATTGGCACATACAACAAGATTTTAACCGTAAGATAACGTAGCTATAATAAACATTTGCAAATGCACATTACAATTAATTTTCGAGCTCTAAGAGAGAAATTGCACGTTAACGAATATTGAAAATTATAGGCGCTGGGAATAAAAACTGACTCGAATAAAAAATACGAGGTTCCGATATTGGGTCTGTTACAAAGCCAGGCGAACGATCGGAGCGGTCGTGTTGTTGTTTACGGCGATTCGAATTGTCTCGACAACAGTCACATGGAGATACCATGTTTCTGGATGCTCAGCGCCATTCTCACATACACGTCGACCGGACACTTACCGACCGTGTTCAAAGACAACAGCATCGATCCTACCGAAACGCTGCTGAAAACTGATTTACCGCAACGGATGGACGATAGCCGGCTATACAGATATTCGAAGGTTTTGGAAAATCATATAGGTTCGACACAGACAAGACCGTTACCCCAATGTCCGCATTTAGTTTGGGCACAGCCTGTACCCTTAAACGTGTCCGCGCCTAGCAATCTGTATAAATCTCAGAAACTTTTGGCGTTAATGGAAGAAACGCCTATTGTCAATAATAATAACGTCGATAATTCGATTCAAGGTGACTATCAAAATGTAACATTTCATTAGTTTAACTTCTTCGCTGAACACGTGATCCAGTTTCAATGGAAAAAAACAGCACTGCCAATCACATACGTTGAAGTCGGTTCATTTTTATGTAATAGGGATGTTGACCATTTTTGGGAAAGTTTTAAATCGTGCATAAGTACCTAATATAACCACACATATTTATTGTAATTTTTTAAATACTACTCACGCTTTAAAAATCATGTATTTTAAATTTCGCTCCAAAACACCAATAATTGTCACGTGACTGCCATGACGTTGCAGGCTCATAAACGCTGCTAAACTGATGAGGTGATAGGTTTTTTCATAATTGTTGTCATAGATATTTTCGAATAAATTACACACTAAATATTAACCAAACAATTAAGCCTTTTGACAGCGTGAACAGCGCCCTTCTCTATTACAGCGTCTGATAATGTTTAAGAGTTAGTGACGTCATGCACTCTGATTGATGTTCGATGTAACTTGAGTGTCATTTAATTACGTTTTACTTGTTAAATATTAATTAAATTCCGTAAAAATAAGAAAAAATATCATAGAATATTCACTACCACTTAACGTTAAAATTATGTTTTTGTTTGAATACAGTCAATATCCCTATTGAGGTTATGTATTGTTTGGCTTCTGTTTTGTGACGTGTTGCGCGTTTTTGTTTTGAAAATGATCTGTGTTATGGTGTGATAGAACAGATATTTATACTGTAGCAGGCATTTGAACTTGCAGATAAACCGCTTTGGAATTGGAGAAATAAGAAAGCTGAAGTGATTGACGATGACAGCTCGGAGGAGAGTTTAAATTTAGCAGCTTTGTTCTTGTTGTGCTTGTCGGTGATTGTTGTTTATTTGTCGGTACGATGGTATAAACAGCGTACTAGACCGAAACGGAAAAAAAGAATATCGAAACGAATATTAAGTGCAATGAACACTGGAAAACTGATGCCCGTAGTTTAGTTTTTCATTTCGATGGGAAAATTAGATTCCCACTGTAAATATTTTTGAATTTTGAACGGTTCAAACTGATTCGTATAATTTGTAGAATTTTGTATTATAAGACAGTTGTGTGTTAAATAGCCGCCATTTTCAGAACAGTTTATATTTACACTTTTGTTTTCTTTCATTTAATTGAGGAAAGAAATCAAATTGTTTCAACGATTTTTTAGTACATTTGCAGAATTGCAGAAGTTAAATAACTGTCATAATTCGTAACGCTATTTTTTTATTTTCTCAAAACTACAAAATGGCGCTGAACAGTCAGCTGTCTATTATATGTACCCAAATGTGCAGTTTAATACAGTAAGACCCCATTTAACGCGGGAGATACAGCGCTAAACGAAGTCATCTTAAATACGTAGGTAATAGACATAAGTGAAACAGAACCGAGAATAAGAAAAATTGTTAATTTTTCTTTTGTTTAATTTTGTAACATTTATTGTTACTTTTTTATCATATTAATTATAAATTTATTAATTGATATCGAATTTTGTTCATAAAACATTTATGAAAATCAAATACAAGTTCGAATAAGCAGTTATGTTTGTGATGAGAAAGGTTCCTCATTTGACATATTTTGTTTTTTGTGAAGAAGTCATCTAATGTCATTTGCCTTTTTCTATTTCATCAATTATATTGCATCAGCGGCACTTCGTCTTGCCTTTGAACTTCTATCAACATTTAAATAATTTTATATAAACTGATCCATAATTTACGTTACAGTGGCTAAACTTTTTTATTAGAAACTGCGTAATACTGAAACAGCGTTAAGCAGAGCAACGTTAAGCGAGGTCTTACTGTACTATAGTCTAGTTTGGAAATCCAAGTCAGAGGTAAAAACTATGCCGCTTACATTACATTGTAATTTATAAGTGTATTAGTCACCATCTATTATTTCTGAACTGAACTGTAGTTGTATCCAAGTGTGTAGGCTTTCACGGCCGGCGTTGATGTAAAACTTCTTGGCTTCTGGGCTTGTAAAAGCCAATTCAGACTAGCCGTTCTCGGTTACGATTCACCGGTCCGGTTGGAAGCTCGACCAATCAGGGCGCTCGAACCGAACCGCACTCGGGAACGACTACGCCCTGATTGGTCGAGCTCCCAACCGGACCGGTGAATCGTAACCGAGAACGGCTAGTCTGAATTGGCTTTAAGCCATAGTCCATTATCAAAGGCGATGTGGTGGTGGGCGACGTGTCCTTCTAGGCTGCTCACAGGTAACTGTGTAACTGTGAGCACCCTAGAAGGACACATTGCCTTTGATAATGTCTACTGCAGTTGAAATACCAATTGATCACGGCACACAAACCTAGAGGCCAAGAAGTTTTAGAACTGTAGTTGTATTTGTTTGTTGTGAATGTCGAAAAATTTCTTTTCAATATGAAATTGAAATAATTAGAATTTGCATTATGTTAATTCAAAAATAACGATGCATTCTTTTAGTAATTCTAAAATGTGGTATCCATTTTTAAAAAGTGCCAAAATTGCTAATTTTTATAAAATTTCGTTTCATTTGGCCCGTTTCTGTTGATATTTTACATATTATGAATTATAATAGTTAATATAAAAACAAATTAGTATTTTTGGACATCGTTCAGAATTTGATCTCGCTACAAATTTTGTAGAAAGAAAATGTGTAAATCAATTTTTAATTATTGACGCACGAAAATAAAAACGATTAATTTTACAGCGACAGTAAAGATTTTATAAAAATCAAACTAAAAACATACGTTCGTTGTTTTTAGTTTAAGATAAAACAAAGTATCCACAGCTTGTATATATGAACGTGATTTTGTTTAATTTACGCCACTAAATGACTACCAGAACTCGTGAGAGCGTCGTGAATGGCGCCATATTGGCGGCCATTTTATGTGGGGACGCTCGTCTTAGGTATGTTGTGCATATTGAGTTTATACGTGAATGAATAAAAAACAAAACACTCCCCACTAAAAATGGCGTCTCAACTAACCGCCAGTTTTATATTCGGTAGTAACAGCAGCTATGTTTAGGTAAAATGGTGCAATGCAATTAAACCGATTATTGGTTTTTAATGATTGATAGATTTTCAAAAATAAGTGGTGTTATTGTTAATTATTTATTATGTGAACTTTAAGAAATTATTTTTGTAAATAATATATCTTAAATAAAATTTATGAACTTACAGCAGTTAAGAGCCCCTTATTGATGATGAAGTATCCAGCAGCTGAGACTTGAACGGGGCGTGCAATTATTTGACTGACCCACATTTGAATCTGATAATGAGTACATGTTTAGATAAATTATTATTATATTTGTGTTTCAGATCCAGTATAATTATATTGATAAGAAGTTAAGAGGATAGTGGATCAGTTAAATGCTATTAAGCAATATCCAATAGGGATGTTGACTATTTTTGGGAAAGTGTTTTAAATCGTGCATAAGTACCTAATATAGTCACAAATATTTATTATTTGTATTTAAATACGACTCAAGCTTTAAAAATCATGTATTTTAAATTCCGTTTCAAATTTCGATCCAAAACGCCAATATTTGTCACGTGACTGCCGTGACGTCATAAAGTCATAAACGCTGGCAAACTAATAGTTGTTGCTATAGTTATATGTAATTTGACGTTTAATAAATAATAATAAATTACATACTCTAAACATTAACCAAACAATGAAGCCTATTGACAGCGTCTGATAATGTTTATGACTGAGTGACGTCATGCACTCTGATTGGTGTTCGTTGTCACGTGACTTAAGAGTGATTTAATTACGTTTTATTTATTAAATATTAATTAAATTCCTTCAAAATAAGGAAAAATATTGGGTTTTTTAGTGTTTCTATCATAGAAACTACCACTTAACGTTAAAACTGTGTTTTTATTTGAATACAGTCAACATCCCTATTGCAACGTTTCGTTTTACTTTTAAAACTTCGTCTGGTTCTGAGAAAATAATTTAGCATAAGTCTTGATAATGTTCATTGCGATAATAAATTATTTTTTACCATTTTTTGGAGACAAACTTTGTTATTTAAAACGAAGATAAAATTTGAAATCAAAAATAATATAAAAATATTTTCTAAGAGCCTGAGGAAGTTTTAAAAGTAAAACGAAACATTGCAATTGGATATCTTAACTTATTATCAATATAACTTATTATTATTATTATAACAGAAGAAAGACAGTAAAACAACTGCTTTCTGACGGAAGACTGCACTCGACTAACATTTAAACTCTAATAGAGACGATAAATAGCATTTTACGATATACCTATAATTTTTAAAACAAATTATATTCGTATAATCAAAAAAGGTTTAATCAAAGACGCTTATAAGATTTTCTTCCAGAAATATTTTTGAAGACGAACCTGATTTTAGATAAATTAACTTTGCATAACGCAATCTAGTAATGTCACATACACGTATTATGCATATTATATACATAATTTATATGTATATTTCATATGACAGATGCGGTTATGTATCTTTTTCAAATTTCAAGGCCACCGACTTATCATATCTTTATCGCTTGATGATAAAACCGTCGATGAATATATATATATATATATATAACTCACTGATAAAACAAACTAATGATTTACCTCAGTTCTACTTTTAATGCTCGCTTTTGAAATTGGAAGAACTCTTAAAATGTCCAGTATATTATGAGCCTGCAATTAAAATAAAAAAGATATTTTTTCCATTTAAAATTCATTATTATGTTAATTATTGATAAGTTTTTTAATGTAAAACTTATCTAATGAATTTAAGTGGAACATCTGGCACTTGTTTCACATTATTTTATAATGTATTTTTTATCTTACTAAATAGATATCCGCGGAAATTGTTTATATTCTGTGTAAATTAACCCGGTGTGAATGAGATGTTACACCAGCTATGAGGCAGGTACGAAATACCTGAAACTTTGATGTTCAATTAATGATACTATGATTGTGTAATTAGCATTTTTTAATTGAGATATATTATTAATAGTATCCATTCAACAAGATCAGTAAATAAAATACCAGCATTAAGTACAAAAAGCGGTATTTTTTTTTAAATAACAAAGTATTTAAATTTTCTTTGAAAAAATACAAGTTTAGGTAGTTTAACTTCTTTTCGCATAAAAGTCTAACAAAATTTCAACTTCTGTGGTAAATCAATATAACAAGAGTATCTTCTAATTATTATAACTAAAAAAGGAACTGAACAAAAATAACACCGAGTACGAGGTTGGGTGTGATATACCTCGCCTCGCGCACCCTTTAGCTACTGCAATGACAGGACTCGCATGGCAACAGCAACATTAAACAATCTGCGTTTGAAAACTTCTCGGGTATGACATACCCGACCTCACTCACGCTGGGTAAGGGATTTTGAAATGATTAATGATTGACCATGTCGATGTTTACAAATGTATTTTTGAAAATTTGAAACTTACTTCATCAACCATTCGATCGGTAAGGTGAAATCCGATAGCCATATATATAAAGTAGAAGAGTGTCATGTCCAAAAACCATACATTGACACCTTTAAACACGATAAAAAATAAATATAAATTAATTACTGTTTCGACCGTTAAAAACAAAACATTGAAGTTGTGATGAGAGCCATAACACTTAGTCAGTACGTTGATAATATTGCACAATTCGTTGAATTTTTTACGTTGATATATTATTATTTCTTCTTCGATCGAATCGCTTTTTATTTCTTTGATGTTTTCAATTTTTTTTAAACCTTTGTTTATATTACGAAAACTGGCCATCAACGTGATACAGAAAAATCCGTACATCCCTCTCGGTAGCAACCGATTAAAATTAACGAAAACCGTTAAAATGATCGGTAGCCAGCAACTGTCTATATCGGTCGAACAATGGGAAGCATACGTCAACGCAGACAAAATCATTATCAGCGTTGTACCGGTCAACAACGGCGCCCAAGGAGGCATCGTAATCGATCCCTTACAAATGTCTTCCAGGTTTTCGTAATAGTTTTCCATTTGTCTCATTAACTCAGGTATAAATTTTGCGTATCTATACACGATTATAAACTGGATCACATTTCTAGCTTCGGCGAGATATTTTAACATTGTCATAAACATTTGATATTCATCCATTGCATTTTTTGTATCTAGTTTCAATTCAGTGTAAATACTGAACTTTTCGTAAGTATATATAATTATGCATAGTGTCACAATATCCCAAACGAAAATGAAACTTTTTCTTGAATATTTTAAATTTCTTCCATCTCTTGTGTGAGCGTTTTGTAACGGAAAAGTTCCGACGAATTTGCTCAACAATGCGAACGGTCGAAGGGACTCGTATAGCGTTTCATGAACGTTGCTCACAGACATCTCTAATAAATTGTGTGGCGCATTGATGGATTGTTGTACTTTCTGTTAAATAATCAGATAAGATAAATTTTACAAAGTGATTGCGTAACACATTGTTTTTTAATGTTGATATTTACTAATTGCTTGCTTTGTAGTATGAAATTATTATTTAGCGTCTAAAATTTCCTGAGAGTAATGCACGCCTTCTGTTTTTTAGCATAAAACGCATTTATATTTCTTGTTAACACGCTTTTATTAGCTTCATCTGTATGTTAGTTTGAAACGGAAAATTTGAACGTGAAATTCACCCACTTTAAAACGTTAAACTGAAACTTTGCACACTTATCAAGAACCGATGACAATACAATAATTTAATAAGTTTGTCCCATTATCCTGACCAGGATCATCAGAATAAAAAAATAAAACTAAAAAATAATAGTCTAAAAAACGAAAAAAACACGCTTTAATAGCAAACCGAACAAAAATGCTTTAAATATTTTTTAAATGTAAAAAAGCGTGGGGTGCTTATTACTATTTTTATACTAACTCCACTTTTAGATAGGTACCAATCAAATATTTATACCAGTTGGTATCAAGCACCCCTCGCTTTTTTACAATGAAAAATCATTTTTTACTTTTTAGTTTGGTTTGCTATTAAAGCGTGTTTTTTTCAGTTTTTTTAAAGTATTATTTTTTTGTAGTATGTTTATTATAGTAGTTGCGTGAAGTAAATTTTATCTGCGACAATACGCAAATCTAAAAAAATTCTTTTGTATTGTTTGTGGCATTGATGCATTTTCATCAAATTATAGTAATTTAATTTACAATGAGTAGTTACACCACAATCACTAATTTTTCCTACATGCTGAAGCATTATCTAGAAGCTATCCTACAAACAGGATTGAAGAGTAAAGAACTGTTGACTACATTTTTATTTTTAACAATAATCTCTTCTTTGTTTTTGATAAAAAAAATCATTTTCAATCAGGTCACAGACAGGGAGGTGTTTATGCATATTAGGGGAATCCCTGAAGTCTTTAATTTATAAATCTAGATTTTTTATTTTCCGCGGTCGTCGACATGCTTTACGGAGGATAGATAATATTGGTAAAGATTATTTTTTTAATAAAAGCTGGACAACCCTTGTGTACTGACGTCTCCCAATTCAAGGTAATTTGAGGTAATCCTTTCGATCGTGTGTCTCTTTTTAGAATACACGAATGAATAATGTTCTTTCTCTTGAAAGAATTGGAATTTTCTGTTGAAAATAGGACGAAATTATCCTTATACGCTTTTTTGTTATAATAATTAGAGTTTATTGTTGAGTGCAGTCAGCTATATTACATTTTAAACATTAATATCATCGTAAAATTAAGTTTGTAAGTATATGTTTATTTTTAAGATGATTCATCGTATAATCCTATCGGTTTGACGTTTGATGTACCTTTATTAGTTTATCTGTTTTTGACATTTCCGTCTTTTACATATGTTTCGTTTGTTATAATTAGTTTAAAAATATCTTAAGTAACAGTTTGTGAAATTCCTTAGTAGTGTTATTAACTGTTGAAAGAATCCCATTTTGACATAAAATTGTTCTCAAATTGTTTTCGATATTTTCAAGCATTTTGTGTTCGTTTTTAGTATAGATACTTCTAAATTTCAAAATGGACAGTGGAAGTTACGGCGGAGGCTTTTCATCCTACCACAACGGGGGAGTAGCTCGCGAGCAGGATTTCCATAAACTTGCTCAGACGATTGGAACCAGCATACAAAAAATATCTCAGAATGGTAATAATAATACAAATAGTTGATTTTTATTATATTGTGTGTTATAAAATGTAAATACTTTTAGTGTCATCAATGCAAAGAATGGTTAACCAACTGGGTATGCCTCAAGACTCGCAAGAGCTTCGAAGTCAGTTGTAAGTTATAATTTTCTATACCGTTTAAAATTAATATTATAGCATATTTATTTATGGAGATTTCTTTTTGTTTTTTGAGGCATCAAATTCAACACTACACTCAGCAGCTAGTCAAAGATACAAGTTCAAATTTAAAGGACTTAAACAATATACCTCCTGCGCCAACACCATCCGAACAACGACAGTGTAAAATGCAAAAAGAGAGACTAACGGAAGAATTCACGGCATCGTTAAACGTATTTCAGAGTACACAGAGATTGGCTGCCCAAAAAGAGAAAGAACAGATGCAGAAAACGAAAGCTAGTGTTATCGGGGATCCATTTGCAGGTATAACTGGAAATCAATATTCCTATGGGCTAATAGTCCGAAATCCGGTATTGGAAATATATATCCTCATCTGTTATTTGACGATGACAAAGATCATATGCTAGATAAATTGCAATTGAGTTGCCTAGCTAAATTGCGTACTGGTGCTGTTAAATAATATAAATTCTAATTAATTTTTTTTATCAGCTTCCCCGATTTGTTATTCATAAAAATCGAGCAATCACGGATGTGACAAACTTTTGTTGGCAACCTATTACTGTTGGATAGGGAATAAAATAACTTTTCATTAAAAAAATCCATTAAATAACTGACGAGGGTATATTAATGCTTGCTCACCTGTTTATACCTGGCAACTTCATAGTTGTACTCAGTAGAAACTAGACAACCTATATTTTTCCAATTCCTTGTGTCATATTCTTTCAACTAATGCTCGATTTTTATGAATAACAAATCAGAGAGGTCGATCAAAAAAAGTTAATTACACCTTATATTAATAATATTGACTCTACCAACAGTAATAGATATATTAACAAATAAAATTACTTGCAATACTGTTCAATTGATTTTTATTTATATAAAAGACGTATCAACCAACAGTTCTGGTCCTTTTCAATTTTCAAATATAAAATTAAATTCATTTTAATTTTATATTTGAAAATTGAAAAGGACCAAAACTGTTGGTTGAAACGTCTTTCATATAAATAAAAATCAATTGAACAGTATTGCAAGTAATTTTATTTGTTAATACAACTTATATTATTTAACAGCACCGGTACGCAGTTTAGTTGGGCAATCCATTTGCGATTTATCAATGTATATATTTCTATCATATAATCTTTGTCATCGTCAAATAACAGATGAGGGTATATATTTCTAACACCGGATCTTAGACTATAATTTATTATTACACTAACGGTTATTTTCTCGGTTATGTTTAGCTTTGAAGCGACCTAACGAGCAGCTAATCGAATTACAAGATAGCGGTGCCAAAAGACAAATGCAAATGCAAGAAGAAGCTGATCTAAGAATGCTTGAACAACAGGCTCAGTCGATTCGTCAACTCGAGGTATTTTTAACCTAACTCTTCAAAAAATAATATTAGGTCCATCTTTTGCAAAACTTCGTACATATTCTCGTCTCCAGATCTGTATTATGCACAATTGTTTTGATTTTCTAGAGCGATATCAACGATGTGAATCAAATTTTCAAAGAACTCGGTGCACTAGTTCACGAACAAGGAGAAATTGTCGATAGTATTGAAGCGAGCGTAGAACGTACGGAAGTGTTTGTTTCTGAAGCGACGCAGCAGCTGCGCCAGGCGAGCGGCTATCAGAACAAATTACGTAAAAAGAAATTTATTATGTATCTCGTTATAGCCATCATAGTTTCTTTATTAGTAGGTTTTATCATTTACTCATTTTCTCATTAATTTTTTCTCTGAGTTTGATATTATTTGATTCGTTAGGGATTATCACAACTTCTACACAGTAAGTATGTGCTTGAATTTTAGCATAATAAGCAACCTTAGTGAATGCTATTAAATGAATTTCTATTTCATACAGAACAGAAAAAGACAAAATGTATGATAAATTTGTCCAGTAGTGTTAATATGTATAATTGACCCAGAAAAAATTAAGTGTGGTGCCTATGGATCTAGTAATTATAGGGATGGTGTATGCAGCCATGGGGAGGAACCCATTGAAGTACAAGGCATTAGTAGAAAGGAAGAATGGTGCCGATTTTTGATTAACCGACGCATTGTGCAGCATACAAAAGAAATTTTCTTTTTACACCATACTACCAACATGCCACTAGACATGCATAGTGCGCCGACCAATAACAAGCAGACACCACTCAATTGGCTTTACCTCCCCTCATCTAAAACCCTAGTACATGCTCTTGTCTCTATATTCCTATGTCCATGGTGGTGCCTAAGTTGTAAAAGAAAGCTATAGTTTTTTTTGTCGTCTTATCACTTCGAGGAAATAAGAAATATGTTGAAAATACTGTGATAAACCCTAATTTTTTCTGCCGTTGGGATCATTCCAAGTTTTTGAAATGTTTTGAGGTTAAAAAAGTTATATATAATTTTTTTGCAATAGTATTAACTTCGCGACAGATCAGAGAAATCAATCAAAACAACGCGGTTGATAGAAAAAACGTCTTTGGTCCGTCGTGAATATGTACTGCTCAAAATTGCGATTTTTTTTTCTGTACCTATTCAGTTGAAAATCGATGCGACCAAAATAAAAAGCCTATTTTAGTTATTTAACAATATTTATAGAAATCAAAAATATATAATTTAAATAAAACAGTGAAAAATATTTACAAAGCTTTTATCTATACAATTTTTTATGCATTTTAGTTTCAAGCTGCGATTTTGTTCATAATGTAATATTTATAGCACCACATACTGTAAGATGTTCAGTGCTGTCAACTGTACTTCAATTAACTATACTCAATGGTTTTGGCTCCCCGAAATTCGATTTTAAATTTCTTTATGCAAAACATTTTAACTACTAATATTTTTCGATTACGTTACGATATTTTAGTTAGACAAGTTGGCATTTACTGAATAGACTGTAGTTTGTTATTTACAGCGCAGATAATATTGATTTTCGGAATTTAAGAATTTTTGTTTATTGATTCTTAAAATTATTACGCATTAATGTTGTTTTTATTTATTATTCTATATTAAAATACGTAGCCTAATTTTATTTAGGTATTAACAGAATTGTATTTTTATTAGTTAACATATTTGAACACTAAAGCTTGCACTTGACATTCAGTCTGCTTGGAAAGTAAAATAATTAATTGGAATTTTCGACGGATAGTCGAACTTTTCGATCCTATTGTTTTGGTGCCAACCTGTGTTTATTATCACTGTTTTAAATATCTTTAATTAATAGTTTGATATATTTAGATGCTTTAAATTCTTAATATAATGACCGTTGTAACCCACAAGCAAGATTGATTTTATCTTTGAAAATTGTATACAAGATCTTACGCATTTTATTTTATCCATTTGTCCATTTTACTGATTGGTTAATATAACTGCGTTTGATTAATAAATTATAAAATAAAACAATAGCAAAGTGTTTATTTTTTTAATGTTGCGGTTAATAGTACGGGATTAGATAAAATAAACATAATCCTACATATAAAGTCTTACTTTTAAAATCTATTATTTGTGTATATCTTTGTTATATTATATTAATAAGGTGTTTAAAACTTTGTTTTGAATGTCGCAGTTATTTATTTTAATAAAATAAAATAAAGATTTTTTCTTGTTGCTTTTATTAAGTATTCATACACTATTCTCTTTTTTTTATTTTCGCCTTTGATTCTACGACGGGAGTAATTTAATAAACATTGAACAATAATGACCTTGGTTGTCGAGCGTCGTTAATCTACAATCTTTACAATAAACAAAGGACAATTGTTCATAATAAAAAGATTAAATTATAAAAATAGAACTGAAATCCAATTTGTTTTGTTAAAATCTTATTAAACGATTCTCTGCAATATTGGTCGGCCCTGCAACATGCTGGCTGGCAGCACTTGACAACTCAATTCGGAAGCAACTTCACGCCTGTTAATTGTTACGGGGCTCATCTGAGATGTGTCAAAACATTCACTCTATTTGTAATTGCTCAATTAAGTGTGAATTAAAGATAAAACAATAAATTTGTTTAATGAAAGTTAGTTATTAATCGCATATATGGATTGAAATTAACATGTCATCCCGTGTTTTGAGAAAATTACAAGCTGACAAGGATATTACGGATGAAATAATATCAGATCCAGAGACCGAATATTTACCCGTGTCGGGAGGCGCAAGGCGGAAGCAGCTGAATATTAACAGATATGATTTGGTAAAGTGATTTATCAATATTTTTTTCTATTATTCAATATATTTATCGTATTGTGTAACTTGACTCATTGAATTGAAATTATATTTCTTTTGTAGTTAAATCAGCAGTCCCATTCTGAAAGCGAAGTAAAGGAAGACGACAACGAGACAGAGGCTACAAACGCCCGCGATGGAACTGAAAATCATGAGGCTACTAAACGTAAAAAGAAGAAGAAAAAGAAGAAGTCCGGGAAATCTATGAGTGCTCGGAGAAGCAGTGAAGATAATGTTGAGGTAAGTCGGAAAAAAATTCAATTTTAATTTCGTTTTTAACCCCCGACGCAAAAAGAAGGATGTTATAAGTTTGACCGCTGTGTGTGCGTGTGTCTGTCTGGCACCGTAGCTCTTAAATGGGTGAACCGATTTGGATGCGGGTTTTTTTTATTTGAAAGCAGGTTTTCTAGCGGTGGTTCTTAGACATGTTTTATCAAAATCGGTTCAGCTGTTTCAAGATCATCAGCTCTTTTCTTAGCTGCGGTAGGGATCTTAGATGAATAACGGGTATTTATTAATTTTTTATAGGTTTTTTTGTGCCGGGCTTCTTTTAAATTTTTAATTTAATATTCATATTTACTCTCTTACGGTCCCCAAGTTGGGCGCCATATTCTGTATGAATTATGTTTTTGAATAATTAATTTGTTGTGTAGGTAGATGAAGTCGAACGTTCTGTTCGTGAGGTGAATAAAATACTAGGTGAATCCGAAGCACCCGGTACAAGTACAGTTGCGGATAAAGGAAGCAATGCCGTTCATAAAAACATATTAAACGTACAGCATCGTAACCTCAATCCCAACAATGAACTGAAGCGCATTTTTGGCTCAAAAGTATTTCAAGCGGAACAAAGGTTGACAAAAATATAATATATTCTATGAAATCTTGCCGTAAGTAGCAGTTATAACGACTTTATATTTTCTAGTAAAAAACGTGGAAGAGGCCGTAGTCATTTGAAGTCAACTTGGCTCGTATCGGCTAAAGATAATTGGCTACAAGTCGGAAAGCCTGGTTTAACGATGAGTCTTGTCGAAAACAAAAATGGAATCATGCAGTTTACGTACGAACATAATAAAGACTATCAGCAAATACAAATGAAGTTCCTCGAAGCCGTTGAAAGTCTAAATCCGGATAATATCGTGGCCATCATTAACGATCATCCTTACCACGTCGATGCGTTAATTCAGTTATCGGATTTATGCAAACTGAGTGAAGACTTAGCTATGGCAGCTGAACTTATCGAAAGGGCTTTATTTTGTTTAGAATATGCATTTCATCCTTTGTTTAACATTGCCCAAGGCAATTGTAGACTTGATTATAGACGACAAGAAAATAGGTAAATCTAAGAACTAGTAAATCAATGCCCCATTGTTAAATAATACAGTAAGACCTCGCTTAACGTTGCTTCGCTTAACACTGTTTCAGTATTACGCGGTTTAAAAAAAAAAAAGTTTAGCCACTATAACGTAAATTATGGATCAATTTATACAAAATGCAAAGGCAAGACGAAGTGTCATTGATGCAATTTCGTGCTGTCGACAGCAGCTTGCTGAAAGAAACAGAAAAAGGCAAACGACATTAGATGACTTCTTCATAAAAAACAAAATATGTCAAATGAGGAACCTTCCTCATCACAAACTTAACTTCTTACTTGAACTTTTATTAGCAATTAATAAACCTATAATTAATGTGGTAAAAAAGTATTTGACAATAACTGTTGCAAAGTTAAACAAGAAAAAAAAGTAACAAATTTCCTTATTCTCGGTTCTGTTTCACTTATGCCCATTATCTACGTATTGAGATGGCATCATTTAGCGCTGTTTCATATAACGCAGGAACTTATTGAAACGTATCTCCCGCGTTAAGCGGTGTCTTACTGTATTCAACTGCACATTCGTGTACATAATATAATAGACAGCTGGCTGTTCAGCGCCATTTTGTAGTTTTGAGTAAACAAAAAAATAGCGTTTCAAATGATGACAGTTATATAACTTCGGCAATTTTGCAAATCTATTAAAAAGTCTGTAGTCTAGGAAAATGTAAAAAAAATCCTGCTTATGGTTATTTCAGTGTTCATTTGTTTTCCAGAGCATTATTCATAACAATTTTCAAACATCTGATATTCGTCGGCGATCGTGCATGCTATCGTACAGCGCTCGAATTCTGCAAGCTGCTGTTATCGTTAGATCCGGACGAAGATCCATTAGGAGTGGTGCTAGCGATAGATTTCTATGCTCTTCGCTCTCAAGAATATTTATGGCTCATTCAGTTCTTCGAAGAATGGGAACCAAAAAAGAACTTATCTCAATTGCCGAACTTTGCATTTTCAATAGCCATAGCTCATTACTACTTGACTTCAAATAGTGACTCATCGGCTGCTGATAAATTGCTTCAAGATGCTATAATCATGTTTCCGAGCATTTTAATACCATTGCTCGATAAATGTTCTGTTCAGCCAGATTCAAAAGTTAGCTCCCATTCGTATTTCGGCTCTGAGGCTCAATCAAGGTAATTTAAACTGCATTTAATATTTTAAGTATCAATGCTAAGGGTAAATAACCAGCTAATTAGCCGGTTATACATATATCTGTGACTATTTATTTTATATTTTTAAACAAGCAATTCTTGTATATAAATTTATTTATTTATTTCACGTATCTCGGAAACTGAAATTTTGTATTTACATAAGGTTTTGCTTTTTAAGTTTACCTACATACAGTACGCGATTGATAATCTGCTGTTCGTTAATCCAACACGTCCAGTAATCCGCTGTTTTTAAGTGTGTAAAGGTCTAGAAAAATCGCTCTATAACCCGGCATTTTAACGATATTGCGCTCTGTAATCCGACACACGTGTTTACTTGACAAATATTTCATTATACTTCGACGTTTCGTGGAGTCGTTCGCTCTGTAGTCTGACAATAGACATTTGAAGGAGAAGACGTCACATTGTTTGTGTTATAAAAGTTCGAAATTAAAATTTATTTTATTGTTAAAACTTTCAATAATGCATTATATAAAGTCGTTATTAACTTTAAGAACAAAAAAAAAGTTAAAATAACTCTTTTTTAATAGTTAAAGATTTAGTCCGTGGTTACATCCAGTAATCCGACATTTCCACTAATCCGACATTCGCGAAAAATTCTGTTGTCGGATTAGTGAACGTGTCCTATATATATGTTTATTTATTTGTTCAGTCAAACTCCAGCCTTGAGGCAACTGATTCAGCTGTACATTCATCGTAACCATCATATATGGCGCGAGGGCGATTTGATTTCGTGGCTCGAACGTAATGTGAATGTAGTTATAGAACGAATAAATGACAACAAAGATTCGTATGTACAAGAGTGCTCTGCTAGAAGATCGAAACGATACGTCGGAACTCCGCGCAACATATCGAGGCACATTTTACTGTCCGATTTCAAGGAAGTCACTGCAGTATTAAGTCCGGTGAGTCATTACGATGGTACGGAACGCCCGTACTACCTAGGAATTAATGTTTATTAGAGACCATCCATTAATTACGTCACACGTTAAGACGGTGAGGGGGTGTCGTAAACCTCGTGACGTCATATGTCAAAATCAAAAGTATTCAAACACAAAACTTTAAAGGAAAAACTTAAAAAAAATTTCTATCTTTAAGTTAATTTTCTAGAATGTTTAATTTGATGTTAATTTTATTAAAAAAATAATAATTTTGGAACTGCTATTTTCATTTACTCAGTTCTAGGTGTAAAATTGCAAACTAGGGTAAACTCCTAGTCATTTGATATTACTAGTCATTGGACAGAACACATTTTCATTAGCTATAATAAGAATAAGAACGATACTAAAGCAGATTTGAATGACTCATTTTATGAGACATTCAAATCTGCTTGAGGTAGTTGTCGTGGTACAATATTGTCAAAAAGTTATGTATTATACGCGTCACAAAAGTATACTAGCTTGTAGCTGAGTGATCCATAATTTGTACGCAAAACTGTACCTGTGGAAACGTAACCCATACAGTATTCATATGCATGTATATTTTTCTATAAATTGTTGAACTTTAAACCGTTATTTATAAATAATTAGACCGTCAAAATTTTTTTCTTATTTTTTTTTAAACTCATAACAAATGCATTGAAAGACTGTCAGTTTTTGGAAAGTTTCTGACAGTTAGTTCTTTTTTTATAAATAAGAAACTGGTTCAGAACAACAGAGATCGTATACAACCAATGTTAATTATCTAATTTTCAATTGAATTTATCTCGGATTATATACGGTCGATCGACTTCAAATTTTCAGGGTAATTGTATTATCATGTCCTTAATAAGTATACAAAAATTAAGAATTTTCTGACGGTGCGCCTTAACCACGACAACTACCTTAAGAAACGTTCTTATTATTATTATAGCTAATGAAAATGTGTTCTGTCCAATGACTAGTAATGTCCAATGACTAGGAGTTTACCCTATGTGACTTCACACCAACGAGGAGAGAGGTCCTACAAATGTGATTACTTGCGACAATGACGGGAAGGGGTAAAAAAATCATGATTTTCGTGTGACATAATTTATGGATGACCCCTTACTAAATTTTGAATTAATTACAGGATTCGCAGAATCCCGTTTTAAGTTTCGATCCTCTCCCACCGCTGGATTCAATCAATCTGTACACTAGACCAAAAGGGCCGAGACTATACGCCAACTCAAACGCAATGGCTATGTTTTTCCAATCACTTCTTCCTAATTTTAATGTCAATGCACCCGCCGCACAACAACCTGGACAAGCAGCACAGGGGTGTGTTTTATTATTATCTTTATACTTTAGATCAGTGGTTCCCAACCAGTGGTCCGTGCAAGCCTCGTAAGTGGTCCGCGGGAGGTCCCGGCAGTACATACAAAAGTTGCCAGTAAATGGTAATTTTGAAAGCGATATTCATTGAACAAGATGAAGTGAATAATATATCCTTGCCTATGATTTATGACTACAGTCAAAGCCCTCTAAGTGCACGCTCTCTAAATGCACACGCTCTCTTACTGCACACGAACTCGCCCTCTAAGTGCACGTTCCCCAGCCCCCACTTCGAATAATAACCAATCACGTGCGACCGTAAGCGCGCTATTTTCAAACTTTCCATTTCCATCATATTCATAGAGTTTTAGAGATATTGTTTATAGCATCTGATTGAATAAAGATAGCTATAGGAGTTAGAAGAGTGGGGATGAAAAAGATCGTAGGGGAAGTGTGCACTTAAAGGATGGGCTCGGTTCCGAGCTGTGCACTTAGAGGGCTTTGACTGTATCAATAAATGTGTTTTAAAAGCGGTATTACTTAAACACCTTTGAATTTGGTTGAAGGGGGGGGATATGACATGGGATGTCCGTACTGATTCAGTTTAAGGCTCAGTGGTCCGCAAACTTCTACAGGCTGGGAGCCACTGCTTTAGATGAACGGTTTCATACACTAACATTAGATGTCACCACATGTACTATTTTAAAACAAAGGAAACTACTAGGTCACTTTTGGATGTGATTACAATGTATTCAACACCAACAAATACATAATTTTGTTTTAAACGGTACATCCTGCGCCATCTGTTGTTAATGAATGAAGCTATACTAGAAACATGTGTATACAGTAAGACCTCGCGTAACGCTGCTTCGTTTAGTTCTGTTTCAGTATTGCGCAGGTTTTTAAAAATAATTTTTAGCCACTATAACGTAAATTATGGATCAGTTTATACTAAATGATTCAAATGTTGATAGAAGTTCAAAGGCAAGACGAAGTGTTATTGATGCTATTGACAACAGCTTGCTGAATGAAATAGAAAAAGACAAATGACATTAGATGACTTCTTCACCAAAAACAAAATATGTCAAACGAGAAACCTTTCTCATCACAAACATAACTTCTTATTCGAACTTTTATTTGATTTCCATTAATGTTTTATGAACAAAAATCGATATTAGCAATTAAAAAAAACTCTAATTAATGTGATAAAAAAGTATTTAACAACAAATGTTACAAAATTTAACAAAAAAAAAACCTAACAAATTTTTTTATTCTCAGTTTTGTTTCACTTATGCCTATTATCTACATATTCAGATGACCTCGTTTAGCGCTGTTTCATATAGCGCAGGAACTTATTGGAACGTATCTCCTGCGTTAAGCGGGGTCTTACTGTACTATAATACATACGAAAACGGTAATTTCAAAAACGCGATCGTTTCGGTTTAGTTACGATTCATTTTTTTTTTATAGCGAGGGACAAGAAGACAGAGCTCAAGGTGCCGTCGGCGGCTTAGTTCCCGGTGGCGGTGATGCGGAAGGCGCGACCGGAGTCGACTTGAGGCGAAGCGTGACGTCTTTATTAGACGCGATGCATGATTTACTAAGTAATATTCGTTTACCCGACGTGCCCAACGAAGCAGATGTGGACGATTCGGATGACTCAGAGACTGACGACGAACAAAATAATTATCTTACTTAATTTGTTCTTGTAAAAAATTCGTTTACACATCTTTGACAATTAAGTAAAACTTACAGCGCTAAACTACATATCCCATTTTCAGCTCCCATACAGGTTATATAATATAATTTTTGAAGTTATACTTCTTTTGGTGGTGCACTGAGGGTAAAATTTTCTGTGTTATAGAAGTTGCGTGCAACGAATATGTTGCGGAAGTTGTTTCTGATAACGTCAAAATAGTTATTTCATACAACAACAAAGTAGGTTATAGTAGCGACATAAGACGGAACTTCTTAAAAGCTCTTTTGACAGTTAAATAACCTCAATAGTTGTGTTTTCCTATTTTATTTTATCAATGTGATTATCAATTATCGCGATCACGCCAAAGAGGTATAACTTCTGCCGCGCGTACATTAGTACACGCACCACTTTTTTTCATTACACTTTTGACTTTCGAGTTTTTATCTAGATCGACACATTTTTTATGTACTCTCTCTATTAGAACTTGGTAAAGTTAACTTTACTGTTTATATGGGACATCTGCATTTCAATTATAGGACTACACGTGATTCCAATTGTTTTATTTATTGTTGCCGGACGGTTATTCAATTGTTCTAATTATTGCCGGAATTAAAATACACATAATGTTTACGTAATATACTTCAGTGTTTCTCTTATTGTGGGTTTTTCAAATAGATGAGTATTTTTTATTAATTGTCAGACGTCAAACCGAAACGATTTCGCAAATATAATTTTGGACTGTCGTTTGTTTCTGTTTAAAATTGTTTCTTAGCAAAAATGAAGCTGTTATCCTTGTTAAATTTGCATTTTGTATAAACATTTTATATTTTACCCAACATACCAAGTTTTGTTTCACAATTCACCTTATTTCTGGTTTTGTGAAAATACTTTTTGTAAAATAAATATGTAACGTGCGGAAAAATAAATGTATAATGTGAATTGATAACGTTTTTTTCAGAATCTCGATGCATATAACACGATTGTAAAGATGTAATTTTCTCTTTTTATGAAATTGTAAGTCATCTTTAATGCTTACCTTTCGATTTTTTTAGCATACGATTTTTAAAATAAGTTTTTATTTTCTAGTAGAGTACATATAGTCGAAGGTTTGTATTTCTTCATCCGCCCTTGGAGGTATGCGTCCGTGTTGATTATGCAATATACTGTACTCCTAAATTAATTTGCATATGAATAAATACCAACATAAAAAACGTACGTGATTTGTTTTAGTAAAAATGAAATGAAAAATGTAATTATCGATTAATGATTTGTTCAAGGGAGTTATATGTTAATTTTATTAGTTGTATTAAGCATGTAGTTGTATCGTTACCTGAATAGTCGTTATTTAAATTTCTTTTTTAAAAAATAAGTGAAAATGTGATGTTACGACATTCATTTGTTACGAAATGTCAAAAACTGTTATGACATTTATCCCGTTTTCTAATATTGGTTTTGTTTGAATGTGTTTCATTTATTCCGTTCAGTGTTAATATTTAATAAAAATGAGTAATATATTTCGTGTGCGTTTAATGTAAATACATTAAAGTAAAACAAGGTAAGTTTTTGATTCGTTTTTGTTTTACGAGTGTAGAAGCTCACGCGTTTATTGTTTTGTTTCAGGTAGATAAGCATGTCTTAATAACATTTTATTGTGTAAAACGAAGGTGTCGATGCGATGGAGTCACCTCCGTCGTGTTCGACGTGGTCGGAGGCCTTTTTATTAAGCGACGATAGCGGCTTGTTGATGACAAGTGGCTCTATTTCTAGCGGAAGTATGAGCGGGGAAAGTCGAAGTGGACGAAAATTTACCACAGAGGTACGCCTAATTCAGTTTCTTTTTCTTATGTTACGTTTTATTTTTTTGCCAGCGACAGTTCTGTAGGTAGTAAATAACCTGTACGCAATTTTATTTTCGTCATTAGTTTAAAATAGTATTGTACAGTCTCCGCAAATGACTAAACAAACGAAGTTTAGAATATCAGTTGTTTCTTACTATTTCGATTTTTTAATTTTATTTTAAATGTACCTCAGTGGATTAACTTGGTTGCTTCATCCATAATCATCGTTTAAATAAAAACTGGATTAGTATTGTAACCCACATACCTGTTTGTTAATTGAAATTTAAAGCTCTTTGTCGAACATCTGTAATCGATAACCTAGCAAATCAAACTAATTGTTAAAATGTGTTTCAGTTGCTAGAGAGCGACGGTGAGGATAAATCGTTATCGCAAGCGGATTCATTAGATGGAATGTCGGACGGCGGAATGTGTGGAGAGAACTTTAACACGCTAAAGAAAGGTCCAAATTGGTGTGATTTATCTGATCCAAAACAATTAATTTCAATAGACCCTCCACCGGAGTTTCAGGACAGTCCTCTTTTGCCACCGAGGAATTTTAATGTCCAGTATCCTTTGCAGAAATGGCTAGATAAGTTTTCTTCAAGACTGACGGCAACCATCTTGGACGACGCGCTCTGCGCGTGTTGTAAAATGACATGGTCGATACCTTGTTCCCGGGACTGTCATGCCGTCGTGTCGTCGATCGTACGACCGCGCACCGAACGTACTCTGAAGCCGCGCTTATGCTGGACCCCCGAACTGTTGCCCGTTAGTCCGTGTCACATTGTCTCTAACCGTCCGAACTCGCGCAGTTCACTGTCCTCTTCCCGATTGTCTAGTTCACACAATTCCCTCAGCATTCCGGCGGCGCTGAAAGTCGACGATTCGAGTTTCATAACGCAAGCCGTATCGCACGACGCACTGGCCGCCGGACAGATCTGCGACATATACAACGTGCCGTTCGACAGCGATATCTACGCGGTTCCGGTCGATACGGTTCGACCTCCGAGAACGCCTCCGAGAAGGAACAAACAGCAGCGGTGCCAGCGAAAGAGGAGACGCAACGTTTCGGCCGGGTCGCAGTCCGAGCTAGCGAGGCATATCGCGCAAGCGAGGCAGCTGACGAGCAAACCGAGAGCCGTGTCTCACGTTATCAAGTCGCAAGCTTTCTTGTCGGACGTGTGCAACACGACGACCGGAAAGAGACACAGCGTTCCGGGGAGCTCGCTGCCGCAACCGGAAGCAGAACCGATACACATGACGTTGCAAGAAGTACGACAGTACCTTCAGACGTTGTATTCGAGCTCGAGCGATTCGTCAGACAACAAAAACAAACCCGATCCTCCGAGACACGAAACGATAAAAGTAATCGGTGGATCGAATACGGACGTGATTTCTAATTATGAGACGAAAGTGTCACGCAATAGTCATCGTAAACATAAGAAAAGTTCGTTCGTAATTAATATTAAAAATAAAAAAGTTAAAGATTCGTCGGAATCGAATAAAGATTGCTATGCGTCCGAAACAGTGAAAACCGCCGAGAAAAGAAGAAAGTCGCCGGTGAGAACTTTTTCTTTAAATTTAAAACAGACTTTGTGTAATTTGTTCAGGTTTCGTAAAGTTTCGTCGCCCGGTCACGTAACGACTAAACGCGAGGTGGTCGTGAAAGTTAAAGAAGTGCTAGAAGAAGAAGACGAGTCGTATGTCGATAATGATGGGCAGAAAGTGCCGGTACAAAAGAGGGCTCTGCCCCCGTTACCCGCCGATGAAAATCCGTGCAAGAGCGAATATAATAGCGATCAAGCGGACGGGAAGAAAATGGTCGAAGAAGATGTTGGAGGTGAACTTAGCATGGATTTTGCGTCAAGTATCGAAAAAGTTAAAGATGTAAGTGTTTTATTTTTTTATGTTGTAAAATACGTTTTCCAATGACCAAAAATAATTTTGGAAACGATTCCGAGCTTAGAAATCGACTGTTTTTGAATACAGTAGACCCCCGGTAATCCGACAAACATTTTGCAGGGCAGTGTCGAACTATCGAATTTGTCGGATTATAGAGTACTGCCTAAGACCCCCTATAGTCTGGAATTTTTTACAAAAGAGTACCTTGTAATCCGACAAATTACAGATCCAATGATAAGATTCTATATGTTATATATATGTACTCTGAACTTGTTCAATCGTGCATTAGCGAAGATTGTCAAAAAAATATTCAATAATAAATAATAGACCATGTCGGATTACAGGGGATGCCGGATTAGACGGGCCGGATTTCCGGGGGTCCACTGTATGTGAAATTCCGTATTTGATCATTTTTTTAACACATACAGTAAAACCCCAGTTAACGCGAGAAATACATTCCAATAAGTTCCTGCACTATATGAAACAGCGCTAAATGAGGTCATCTTAATACGTAAATAATAGGCATAAGTGAAACAGAACCAAGAAAAGAAAATTTGTTACTTTTTTTCTTGTTTAACTTTGCAACATTTATTGTCAAAAAATACTTTTTTATTACATTAATTATAAATTTATTAATCGCTAATCGATTTTTCTTTATAAAACATTTATTAATATCAAATAAAAAATCAAGAGTAAGAAGTTATGTTTGTGATGAGGAAGGTTCCTCATTTGACATATTTTGTTTTTTTGTGAAGAAGTTATCTAATGTCGTTTGCCTTTTTCTGTTTCGTTCAGCAAACTGTTGTCGATAGCAAGATATCGCATCAATGACACTTCGTCTTGCCTTTAAACTTCTATCAACATTTGAATCATTTTGTATAAATTAATCCATCATTTACCTTATAGTGGCTAAACTTTTTTTTTAGAAACCGCGTTATACTGAATCAATGGTAAACAGAGCAACGTTAAGTAAGATCTTACTGTAATTTCTGATTCATGTGATTAAGAATGTCCAAAAATTTAAATCTTCTGTTTTATGTTATACAATTGGGTGAAAAGCTTGAAGATAGTGATTTTATTTTTTAACTGAAATAGTAAGTTATTTTAACTTTGCAGTATGGCTGGTACTGGGGTCCGATCTCAGGAGAAGCAGCTGAAAAAATTTTATCTAACGAGCCGGATGGATCCTTCATTGTGCGAGACAGCAGCGATGACCATTACATATTTTCACTCACGTTTAAATTAAACGGATGCGTCAGACATGTTAGAATAGAGCACGATCAAGGTTTGTTACACTTTTCTTGAAAATTATACCGTAGAACCTCGATAAGTTAAAATCCAAGGGAAACGTTAAAAAATTTAAGTTATTGAGTTTTTTACTTATCGAGAGTTGAAGTTAGAGAGGTTGTCAAAGTTAAATTTTTAATTTACCGAGGTTTGTGGATTTTATAGAGGATGTATTTAGTTCAATAGAGGTGACATAAATTTTTTATCTATTTATTTATTCATTTAGAATAAATTATTTATTTATTTAAACAATCAATTATTTAAACAAAGAAATTACGAAAGTGATTTAGTGGAAGACAAAAGTGAAAATCAATTAAGCTCTTGGCAAAACCTATTGTTTGGATACTTTAACTTATGAAGGTCACCAAAATATTATTTTAAGTTATCGAGGGCAATGTTCAGAATATTTGTTTAAGTTACCGAGGTTTTGTGATTTAAGTAATGGAGGTTTTATGCTTTCAGGGGAAGGGAATTCAAAAAATGTTTAACTTACCGAGGTTTTTAACTTATCGAGGTTCTACTGTATTTAATATCAATCTCTTAATCTAGCAGATATAACTGTGTATTTGCACATTGTGACATTACACATTTGTTTCTATGAGATTATGCTTCGCTTATTCTCTGGCCCGACTTGTCAGCAAAACAATCGAAAGCAACAAATCTCTCTTATAGTGGTTTACTGTATCTCGAGTTATAGCCAGTGTACATCAATTTCAGAGCTGGACAAAGTACCGAACCTTGTGCTTAAAGCAGCGGTTCTCAACCAGTGGGTCGCGGGAGGGTTACAGGTGGGTCGCGACTCAATCCTAAAATTATCAGAAACCATGTAATAAACCATCAGAAAAGATAAGAAAAATCGAAACAAATCGGATTGTGTTTTGCTTGTTTTCTTGGTTCTTGATTTTTGGCTACAAAGTGCTTATATTTTGTCAACCATTTTCCAATCAGAACACAAATTGTTTATCAATGATCAATCTGTATCTTCAAAAGAGCATATAATATATATTTGCAATATTTGATGGTAAATTTTCTATACATAAGGAAGGGATATGATACAAAACTGGTTTTTTACTCCACCATGGACCAATGGACCGTGGAGGTATTTCGATAAGGAAAGGTGGGTCGCCAGCTGAAAAAGGTTGAGAACCACTGGCTTAAAGCATCGACTACTTACGAACGTGCTTAACCCTTTGAGTGCCACTCTCTAATTCCAAAAACAATAAACAATTAGCAAGAATGAACAAGTATGAAATAAAGATCGTATTAGTTCTTTCGGGAGCAAAAGCGCGATCGCGCTTTTTGGCACTCAAAGGGTTACAGCATCGATCACCATTTGACGTCTTTCAATGATTGTTATGTGTTTGTTTTCGTTTAGAAAAACTTCAGACTTTTGTTCACAGGTAATTTCAGTTTCGGCAGTTGTACGAAGTTCAAATCGCATACGATAGTCGAATTTATCGAGAACGCAGTGGAGCATTCTCGCAGCGGCCGCTATTTGTTCTTTTTGCATCGGAGGCCGGTTCTGGGACCGATGAGAGTTCAGCTACTGCATCCCGTTTCACGCTTCAAACAAGTGCAAAGTCTTCAACACATGTGCAGGTCTGTATTTTTTCATGCAATGCTATTTTGGGGGCCATCTATAAATTACGTCATGCGAATTTCATGATTTTTGCGCGGTGTTTATTTTAGTCTGGAAAATACGATCTAATAGAGAAAAATAGTGTTTGCCTTTTAAAATTTTAGAGTTGACCCCAACCCCTCGCGGGAGCACCCTTGAGAGGTGAAATTTTTGTCACCAAAATAAGTGTTCCTTGGAATTGAGAAACTTTTATTCGGAACATTTTCCATGAAAACACCATTCCTTTGAGGTATTTCAGCGTTTCTGGACTTTTTGAACAGCCTGTATGTCCGTCACCTTAGATTCGATCTTTTCTCAATGCCATCTGCAGATCAGATAGAACTATCAGAAGTATCGATATTGAAATAATCTATTTCTTTTTCCGTTTAGATTTGTTATTTTGAAGCTGGTACGACGAGATTTAATATCGCAGTTACCGTTACCCAGACGCGTAATTGATTACCTGAGCACGCCTCATTATTACTCGGAACAGTTCCTCGAATCGGAGGAGTCGTCCGATAGCGGAGCTGCGCCCGTGACTGAATCCAACGAAAATGGCAGCGATAGAAATTCTGCATCGCCCCGTCCCCACTCCTGAGACAAACAACAATTAGGTGAGTCTCGTATACAATTGCACAAATACACGGTTTTGGTTGCGATCATGGGGTGTGTTTGTTGATGCCGTTCTGAACAGTTTTTCTTTCTTTTTTTTATTGGTAGGTGATGGTCTGACTCTTATCTTTGGCTTGTAGCCAAATGTGTAAGTTCTGACGACTCTAAAGCTTTTACTGGCAAATAATAGTCCAGTTTGGATTGTCCAAAGAGTTCTAGAACTTTGCAACAAATACGCCTTTCAAACGTATCATCCACCGAGCGCTTTTTTTTTCTTCAAAATATCATTGTTATAATTCAGGTATTAATATAGCTGAAGAAAATATTTTGATAATTGATGGACAAAACTCAAGTGTAGAAACATAACCTCACAATTTCAAAACAGCAGCTACATCTAGACCACGGATCTAGTAATCATAAGGATGGAGTATACAGTTGCGGGGGGGAATCCTTTGAGGGACGGGTATAAAGTAAGAATGGTGTCGATTTTTGATTGGACGGCGCATTGTGCTGCATACAAAAGAAATTTTCTTTTTACACCATACTACCAACATAAATTTCATGCGTGGTGCGCAGGCCAATGACAAGCTTTACCCCCCTCGTCTAAAACCCTGGTACATGCTCTGTCTTTATATTCCTATGTCTATGAACTCAAGTGTAGAAACATAACCTCACAATCTCAAAACAGCAGCTACGTTTTAAACATTATAGACTTACGTTATGATAATGAGGTTATTAACAGTTAATTTTATTTATCCAAACAAGTCGCAAGTCGGTTGCATACCTATATCTGTGGATGATACGAAAATACAAAATTAAATGTCAGCCCAGCAATATTTTTTATTTTTATTTTTTCTAATAACGTGCAATCTGTAATTTTATCTTAACAGACCAAAGTTGAATGTGATTTAGATGATACATAGATTTCAGTGAAATGATAATCGTTAATTGTTTTCATAACAATTGTTTTTAAGTAAAAAAGGTTTTTTTTTGCAAAATAATATTTGCAGTGTTAGCGCAGTTTGAGGTTACATAATGCGTTTTAATCTCTTTAGGGCTCGTTCACACACAAGGATACCCATTAAAAAATCGGTTCCGACTAGGTGAACAATCTCTTATGTTGGGTTGCAGAAAGCTTCATCAAAAAATTGTATTTGACAATGCCTTAGATTGATCAAAATGCGTAGAGAAAAATTGTTTCAAACTATAAATTATACAAAAAAAAAAAAACGATGTTAAGTACATGTATACACAATTTAAGAGGAATATTGTTTCAAACGAACAATTATTTTTCAAGCAGGATCGATTTAAAATTTTACGATACTTTCCATGTGGAGAAATATGTACGTTCACAATCTAAGATCATTGTCAAATCCGATTCTTTGACAATGCTTTCTGCAAATGAGCATTAGTGTAGTGTTAAACTCTCCAAAAACTACATCCATAACATCTATCCCTACAATTTGACAAACGGAATTTCCATTTTATAAAATTGAATTATTTCTGTCACTAAAGAGGTTAAGACGTTATTTCGTATTATAATTTTACGTTCAGCCATTGCATTGTGGAGTTAGGTAATTGAACGCCATTTTTAACAATGAAAAGTACACAACAATGAAAAATACAATTGCAAACATAACCTAAAATGGACTATAAAATATTAAAAAGTCAAGTCAGCAGCACTTGTAATCAACTGCATTATGGCTGAACGCATAAATCGTCAAACTGATAATTTAATATTTGAATCTCTTCGTTTAGAGAGTTTTTTTTTTACATTGGCCGACATGATAACGATATGTCGTTTCCAATATCATTATGGAGACATTTGAAATTGTAAGTGCTATACGAAATGCTGATTTACTGACGTCGACATTGTATCGAAAGATACTTCTTAAGACGCTGTGATATCGGTATCAGCGGTGACATATTGTTATATCATATTGACCAATGAAAAACACTCATAGAAAAATGATCTTAAAAACAATATTTTTTTCAATTTTATGATTTTCAAAAACTGAAATATCTGTTTTTTAAAATTATAAGTAATTAGTAGTAGTTTAGGGTTCCTAAAAAGATGAATTATTTGTAATACAATATAAATACGTAACATTTTATGAAAGATGTATATTTTTTCTGTTAATCGTTTAAATAATTTATTATTGTTTATTTAAAAATTAATGTGCAATGTTTCACATCTTATTTATTTCTTTAATTATAGACATATTTTATTGATAATTATGAGTTAGCGTTGTTTGATGTGAAATGTTGAGCGGTTTTTTTTTTTTGTTTTTTGTTATTTATATTTATTCGCCCGAGAGTTTGTTAAAATCAAGTTTGGATATTCCATATAAAATAATAAATTACGTACAGCCATACATTACCCTTAGAATGCGCAAAAATTGAGAATATCTACACAAGAATAAATTAAAACTAGAAGCATAGCTCGGAGAAGTAAAAGATGAAATTTCATTGCTTTTCCAATTTATATATTTACGGCTTTGTTTTAAAAAAATATCTTTGTGGTACCTGCTTTAAACAAGAAACGACCTTGTGGAAAAATAAAAATAAAATGGTGAATAATAAAAGTGGGGTTGGTTAAAAATTAAAACCGTAACAGATATATTTTATAACTGTAAAGCTGTTCAAAAATATAGACCCGTAATGCGTAAATGATTTTTTGTTATCGTTTGGGGGTATCTCATGAGCATTTCATCAATTCTACGAAAATAGTTCCGTGAAGAAAGGTGTAGGGAGTTTAATGCTTCACAAAAAGGCGTACCTTACTTTTTTTGTCGTCGTAGCATCAACGGTTCGTGAAATATTTAGCATTGAACTTTTAGCAAAGATGGCGAATAAACTTTTAAGCCGCATCAAACTAGTGAAATACTACGCTTTTTTATTAAACTTGGTTTAAAATTTCGTAGTAAAATAGAAAATGGTGACATTTAAAAAGCAAAGACTGCTATAGAGTTTCAAATTATATCTGTAATGGCTATTTCTGTCCTCTTATAATACATTTAAATGGGTCTGATAGATTGAATGAAACTAAGCTCCGCCCTAATGCCACGCCTACTCTTGTTAGTGTCTATTGCGCATCTAGGTGACTTGTCCGGCTGTGCAGATCTGTAAAGGAGACGAATTGTTTTCACGATATTGTTTTGGAACGTTTTGTGTAATAAAAAAATTAATTAAATCAAGCCATATCATATTTAACAATAATAATTATAATAACAATAACTACTTATGTTTGACATTAAAAATTTTCTTATTAATGGTAATAATAATAAGGTAGAACATTTTATGTCAAAGTAAGTGGTGTTAAATGTATACAGTTTAAAAATAACTCGTAGTTTAGCTATTGGCTCAGGTAACAAATTACATTATGCATTATTGAGACTGTGGCTCACTCTATACACACTATTCTAAATTACTGACGTGACATTGTTTATCCTACTTCCATTGTTTTCTGGTATTGACGATAAAGAAACATAACCTTTTGCGTATTAAATACGCCATATATCCAATACTCCTATATTGCTAGTAGGGGTCCGGAGAGGGACGAAACCATTGCAGTGCAGACATATATGCGTCTGTGTTTCTCGTAACTATTTCGCGCATGACCTTCGAGGGAAGCGGGCTTGCCCCCCACACTTGTCAATTGCCACACCAGATTCGTTACGCTGGCGCACAGTGGGTCAAGTAGTCTAAGAGATAGAAGTAGTCGTTTGCTATCTCACTTACACCGTGACACTTCCACTTACGGGCGATAGCGATATTGGAGTCGTAGATATACGAAATACGCAGTGACTGCTACCTCTTACGTAACCCGCGTCCCTTACGCAAGAAGCTTGCATCAGTACTTAGTATATCATAAAAACAGCTATATATCAATTGACTACGATAGCAAGTTGCTATAGTGTCTGAGGTTGCTGGTTCGATTTGGTCGACACCACTATTTTTTTATTTATTTTTTTTTTTACTATTCCATATTCCACTCGCATGAATTTAGTTATATATTTTTCAGTTTTTTATATTGTTTTTATTTTTGTTATTATACAATCAAACACTTATGGCTTTGCCAAAGATGTGTTTTTACATGTGGTGAATTACTTGCGAGTAGCTGTTGATGCAATGACGTTTTTTTGCGAAGTGAAATGGGGGTGCAGAGGGAAGTTCCCCAATAAATATACGTCGTGTGTTGGTGCTCTTTAATTTTTTAACCTTCAATAAGATGTGTCTAGTCCTGCTGTTTAAGGAGCGCAAGTGGTGTAGGTAAAATCTCTTACGAAAGGAGTAACAGTCACAGCATATTAAATATTGCTGATTCATAAAAAAACGTAAAGATGGCACTTCTGTATTTATATCAAATGATGTCATTTGTTTTCAGTTCCTTTAACCTCACATTTCATGTACCCTGTAGTCTCTAGATTAGAAATGATAATATGCTAGTTTATAATTAAGGCTTTTCTTCACCTAGATATCTTTTAAGGTTATGTTTCTTCGTCATATATTGATTTGAAAATAAGCGTAGCGCGAACACTTTGATGATACAAATTTTGAATTATAAATTTATAGAAACAAAATTTAACGGCTTTACGTCAGTAATTGAGGATATGGCTTAGGTCCATTACACTTTAATTGTTACTATGTTACAGATATTTTTTACACATTCTGTTGTTGCTTGTAGTTTTGACACGTTTTGTTCTAATTATATGTGGTTTACATTATTTAAATCTTACATCGAAGTTTAAGGAGAGCGCATTTATTCTTTAAAGTATCTGAGGGAGAGAATGGCTTTATTTTATAACCGAACAAAACTTGAATTTGACTGTTTTTAAAATTTTCTCTCTATTTTGATTCGTTTTGTATTATTTAGTTTGTGAAAAAGTTTAATTTTACGATGAACGCATATTAATATTTATTATTCTGTGTACTAACATTTGTTCGATGTTATGAAACGTTTGTAGGTTTTCCTATAAACATATGGATACAGGATTTTTGATCGGATTTTATAATTTTCACATTGTGAAGAGCTTTTAAGGTGCAAATTATGTTCATAAACTGGGGACAAAACCGTTTAAAAAAAGTGCTAAACGCACATATATTTCGATAGCTTGTTCAACTTTTAGAAAATGTCAGCTAATATTTTTTTGCCGTATTGTTAGGTTAGAAAAAGATACAAAGATTCAAAAGAATTTACGAGCCTAGCCAATTTGACAAAATTTGAAACGGATTTAGCATTTAAATAATGTAAACTGTATTTTAGTCATTCGTATACATTTTTATTAATGTTGATTTTGTTATTAAATCGAAAGAAAAAAATGATTGGCTAATCATAACAAATTTTTTATGATGAAAATTAAAACTTTGGAGACTGCATTATTAATTATTAATTAAAAAGTAATTTGTGATATATAAAAACATTATATTATTATGATAAATTTTAATCACTAAATTAAGAGCTTATATATGTGCGGAATATATGTCCATCCCAGAGCGAATGTTTTAAAAGATGAAGTGCTGTCAACAAAAGCTCTCTCAAAGTGTTTTTATATTCAAAAGGCATTTTTTGACAAGTTGTCAGACCGAATATTTTGCTGAAACCAAATATTCAATTTACAGAACAATATTTAATAGCGAAATTGTATTTTTTTTTCAAATCGGTTATTTTGAATTAAATAAAGCAACCGTGATCTTGTTACATGTGTGACAACTGCAAAAAATAAAATACTTGTCAACTTCAACGCTATTACGTTTACCTTACAATAATAAAGTTTTCCCTTCGCCTGAAAGTAAGTCACGTTTGGTAAAAACTATCAATTTTCTTAAGGGAGTCGTTCCACATGTTAAATCTTAATAATTAATAGAGGACATTATACCTCATTCATCCTTAATATAGTCGTCCGCGCTTGCGCGTTGACATTGAAAATACACACTTTTGGGAAATTTTTAATTGCAAAAATAAACTTCCGAATTTTATTTAAAAATTGAGTCTTGGCCATGTACGTATTAATATGTACTACGGATGGGTACGAAAATCACAATCGCACGATTAGAGGGTGCAAACATATACAGATTGTATCAACTCAAAGCTGTCCATAGGGCACTCTGTGTGTAAAACAGAGCACTATGTACAAACGATAAGTAAGAGTGAGATAAATGATCGCTAATAGTTACCGTGGTTACTGTAAATAAATAATACTTGTAAATCTTTTTACCAGTTTACAAACTAAAACAACTAAACCGTAATATTAATTCGTATTATTATTATATCTGGTACAACAGTTTGAGCAATAATTTTAATAATTAATTTATTAAGTGTTCGAAAAGACCTCCACGTTCTGCCAAACAATAACCTAATCGATTATAAATACTTTTCCTCACATTGGCGAACATCTCATGGTCAACGGGCTGACATGCATTAGAAATTTGTATTTTTAGTTCGTTTAAATTATTAGAAGAAGTTGGTCTGTTTTCAAAGGCAGCTACAAATAAATTTATTACGTCGGCGGTTGAATTACCACCATAAAACCATTTAATTATTTGGATTTTTTCGTGAACAGTATAAATATCCATTTTATCAATAATTTCGGTAGTGACTACAGACTGTCATTAATTGATAAAATGGCTATTTTACTTAGAAAACAAAGACGTTTATTTAAATTTATTTTACAGTAACCACAGTAATTACTACCTATTAGCGATCATTTATCTCACTCTTACTTATCGTTTGTATATAGAGCTCTGTCTTACACACAGAGTCCCCTATGGACAGCTTTGAGTTGATACAATCTGTATATGTCTTTTTATTTGTGGTAACAGTTTGTTGATTCTGATTGGCTACTGTCATAGATAAAGACACCGAACTTTTGATAAAGAGAGATATACTCCATTCTATTATATTGTCGGAATAATCAGGGAATTATTTTGAAAAAAGAGACGGAGATATATTTTTTGCATGACTGGTTGCCTTCGCTCACCGCATACTGAGTAATTAAACAATACTTGATATAGTAATATTTATATATATACAGTAGAACCTCGATAATTTAAAATCCAAGGGAAACGTTAAAAAATTTAAGTTATCGAGTTTTTTACTTATCGAGAGTTGAAGTTAGAGAGGTTGTCAACGTAAAATTTTTAGCTTACCGAGGTTTGTGGATTTTATACAGGGTGAATTTAGTTCAATAGAGGATAATACTTCTAACTTATGGAGGCCACCAAAATATAATTTTAAGTTATCGAGGGCGATGTTTAGAATATTTGTTTAAGTTACCGAGGTTTTGTGATTTATGTAATGGAGGTTTAATGCTTTCAAGGGAAGGGAATTCAAAAAAATTTTGACTTACAGAGGTTTTTAACTTATTGAGGTGCTACTGTATATGGTCTCAGCTTATTTGTTGATTCTAACTGTTAAAAAAATTGTGGAATGGCCCAACTGTATTCATAGTTCGTAAACACTTATATTCCAGATTTTTTAGTAGGATTTTTGCGTCTGTTTCGGTCTGATAACTTATTCAGCAAATTAATAAAATAGCCTTTTTGGTGAACGTTCCAGAAATGGTTTCAATAATGGCAGCATTACCGTAAGTTGTGAATGTAGATTGGAATGAATGAACCGATGGTTGGGGTCAAAACGAATTTGATACGTTTATATTGATGTGTTTATAGTGAAGATTAACTGATAATCTGTAACTAACTGAAGAGTATTTATTACAAAATATACAAAAAGAAAAACGAAAGCACAAATTTAAAGTTTATTAATCATATTCTGTAAAATGAATTTTAAGTGATGTAATAAATCTAAGTATTGAAATGTAAAAAACGTCATTCATTTCTTTTTTTGTTTATTTTTATACTTACTGGCCCCATTTTTCCGCATGGGCTTGAACCCAGGAAGCCATAAGTTATGGTCCCCCTAATTCCTTTGACAAAATAAGAGGCATAAACAGAATCTTCCGATGATGGCTGACTGCAAACAAAGGCCAAAAAATCTATATTAAAAAAAAAAATGCAGTCTTGTTTGTGTTGAGGACCCAGATTCCTGTTAAAGGGGTTCCATTTATCTAGAGTGCCATGAGCTCCCGCTAAAGCTAGTTATTTGGGGTTTGTCAGGTTAGAGTTGATACCAGAGATAAGAAATACCTCGTTAGTTGGTAAATTAGCCACCACTGATAATTGATAAGGAAAGCGGAAATAGAATGTGGCCCTTTTTGAAAAATATTGGATGCTTAAATTCCAAAGTTAGTCTATAAAGCGGTACTTCATTTTTTCTTCAAACATGCATTATACTACGTACGGTAGACTAAATGCACCAAACGTAAACTCTTATTCGAGGAACTTGGAATATTTACTTAAAACAACGCATTGTGGATAACTCAGTGAGTTTCGCTACAAAAGGTTACAATTTCGTTCATATTGAACAATGAATGGCAAACATAAGAGAACACAGTTGAAATTTGATATAAAAAAGCATAATACTGGTCAACAGGTTAAACTTCTTTATTTAAGTCACATTTTGAAAATAACAATTTTATATCACCAAAACCCATAAATATAACACTTCTGTTATCGTCAAATGACACCACAGTAAAATAACGTCTTTCGTTTTTTAAACACATATAACTGATAGCGAAGTTGAAATTAATAACCGAAAACTAGTTTTGTTCAAAAATGTGTGAATTTGTTTTTTCATAAACAAGGTTTGATTGTTGCACTACATAACCTCAATTGGTATATTTAATTTCATTTGTTAGGTTCATTGAATTTTTAAAATACGTAGATAATTGTTAATACATATTTAAATCCTTATAATAAATTTTGTTTGTGTAGTAAATAACCTTGATGAAATTAAATTTTATATTTGAGGTTATGTATTGTTGTTTGTTTTTGGGGTGGTTTTGGAAGTTTTTTGTTTTGTATTGCATGATAAGTAATCAATTAAGATGAGAGAAAGTTTACAGTTCGATGAAGTAAAAATGAGATCAAATAAACAATGAACTAAATTGAACCTATCCTTAATAGTCCAGTCAACGACCACTTTTCCTCATAATTTTGCCAAGCAGCATAGATTTTCATAAAAATTTGGATTAAGGTTCTACTTACCCTCTACTTCAAAGCTGTCCCTGCGCCGGGGGGTGCTTTTACCCTGGGGGTGGATGCCACCCCTTCTCGAGGGTAAAAAATGTTTCATTGAAAATAAGTTCAGTAATGGATGGATTGACTATTTTTAAGCAACTTTTGTTCTATAAAGTTTTTTTTTCTGAAAGTCAATACTTTTTGACTTATTCGCGAGTAAAAGTGTTAATTTTTCAACAAATAAACACACGTTTTCAGACGGTTTTTCGCGAATAACTGAAAAAGTAGGTATTTTATTGAAAAAATCATTCTTAGTAAAAATGTAGCTTATAAAAAAAACAAAAACAAAAAGAATGATAGGTTTATGGTGTCTGCAGATTCAATACAAACGGAGTATTAGCTTGTTCAAGGTTGGTTCTTATTCATCAAATACCAAAATTGAAAGTTTCGACGTGAAGTTACCAAAAACAATGCATTTTTCGGGGGAAACTTATGGAATCTTTTTTGAAGTACTTAAAAAAACCTTTATTTTTGTTTGTTATAGAAGTCTCTGGCATCAAAACTAAGCGAGTTATGCGAAAATAATGTTGGTCCAAATTTTTGTGCAAATCGGTGCTGCTTGGCAGAATTCAGCAGTTTCGCCGTTTTTTTCTCTTCAATGACTGGACTATAATATTTAATAATCAAACAAAAAAACACCAATTCACTTCTCCACGTTTGTTTTAACAACAAAGATCTAAGATTGCTGCAGGAATGTTCTGTTTTCTAATTCTGTGTCATTTTTTTAACTGTTTTTCTTGCAAGGAGAAATAATAGATTTTTTAAAAATAAAACAGTTTAAATAATAAATTATAAAAAAAATTATATATCGACTGTCATTATCACTTGATTTGGCAATATCAAAGTATTAATTTAAATTTAAAAAAATTAAGTAGGAATTCCAAGCGTTCTCCTAACAATTTTTTCCGCGATTCTGTTAAATTCGTCGCGGTCTTCTCGCCACATTTTTGCTGCGTCTACATTTGCTCCACTTTCGTCGTTTGGTTCTGGAAACAAAACATTATCATTAACCAACATTGGGTGTGAAATTTTAATCTGCAAGCTTCTATGACTAGTTGACTTTCTTTCCGTGTTAATTATTTATTTTTCGTTATATTATTTACCTGCTAACATACTAACTACAGATAAAAGAATTTTCTCAACGCTTTGAACTGGTGACCATCTTTCAGCACTGGATTCATAACCCATCGGGTCATCCCCTGGTGCGTGTAAAATTGAAATACATACTCGACCATCTGCATAGACTGCAAATAAACAAACATTATCAAACAAAAAAATCAAATTTAATATTTTATCAATACTAATACATAAAAGAAATTTCCCATTCGCATCTATTTTTGCGCCTGCTAAAAACACGAGAACTACTGAACGAATTTGAATGAGTTTTTTACCATTCAATAGTAGCTTATTCCTTGAAGGAAGGTTTTGATCTATAACTATACAGCCCAGCTTCGCCCGGGTACAAATCGGACTGAAACTTATCCTGAACAAATTTGAATGATGTTTATACCTTTCTTAGCTTATTTTTTGGGATAAGTTTAGGAGTTTAACGAGTTAAGTGAATGAGATCCCGCAATTAAACAACTTATTTAAAAATAGTCTCGACATAACGAAATTTTATTTACGCAGGTAAAGCCGGATTGAGTCACTAGTATTAAAATAATGTAAACGTACTGTTTGGATGGAACATTTCACATGTAAATTGCATCTTGGGTGGACTTAATGGATAATCTGGTGGGAATATTAATTTGGCTGGAAAAACGCCGCCTTCGAAACACGTACCTTCAGGGCCACTGAAACAAAAATTGGATTGTCTGAGAGGTCTAAAAAGTTGAGAAATCGGCGTATGTCTTACGTGATAAGGGCTTCCCATTCGAAGAAGTTTTCTTCATTAATTGGGCCAGCTATTATTCCCTCTGGAGGATTCAATGTTAATTCTGAAACATCACAATTATTCAAATTTCTTAAGTAGGACAGTTCCGTGTTATTCGTGAAATATATCTAGAAAACAATTTTGTCGTTCGATTTTAATAACATTTCTTACGTTTATATTCGGCCATCAGTCGCCTTAACGCTGACCCTGCCATTATATATCTTTAATTCGATAATTTTTGGCAAAATAACCAAACAAATAATTTTATTTGCCTGTCACGTCAAATCTCAAATTTGTCCACAGAACTTGTCCAATAGAAAAATTTATGCGTCAGTCATTCGAAGAGTGTTTGTTATTTGTATGGCAACAATGCCTTCATGTAAATGGTCCGCTGTATTGTTTAAGCTATGTCGGTCCAATGCGTCTGATTGTACGTGTTTTGTGTCTATGGGTATTTGTGACTGCCATCAAGAATCTTTAGTACCTCTGATAAATACACATGGCGCGTCTCATAAATATAAGACCGGGTAGTGTTTAAATAGATGAATAACTCTAATTAAGTGGTGATATAGTGAGTGTTTCATAAATATATATATTAATCGAATTAAAAATGTTGATTCTTTTTGAAACTCCGGCCGGTTATGCTATTTTTAAGGTAAGTTTCTTTATTCTAACCAACAATATTTGACACGTGTTTTTATCAGATTTTAATATTAAATCTTAAATGATTTGGGTTAATTATTTGTACTGATATACAAGGAGCTAATGCTGTTTATTTGAAGTGGTTTTTAGTTTATGTTGTAGAGTTTATACAAAGGTAAATCGACACCGACTTGTTTTCTAATCAGGATTTTTTTTTCAGCTTTTGGACGAAAAGAAACTTTCCAAAACCGAAAATCTTTATAAAGATTTCGAATCACCAGAGGCTGCTAGTAGAGTGTAAGTAACGATATAAATATATTTCTTTTTCTTCTTTTACAATAAATCAAAATCAATTCAAGTTTATTATATATTGTTTGTATTATTTTAGTGTGAAACTTAAACATTTCGAGAAGTTTGGCGACACTACAGAAGCACTAGCAGCTACAACTGCAGCAGTTGAGGGAAAATTATCTAAATCATTAAAGAAACTTTTAAAGAAATATGTCAACAAGGAAGTCCAAGATCAACTGTTGGTCGCCGATGCCAAACTGGGCTCAGCGATTAAGGATAAGTTAAGCTTACAATGCGTATCGAACACGTCGGTCCAAGAATTGATGCGATGCATACGTTCTCAAATGGACAGTTTATTGGCCGGTTTCCCAAAAAAAGAAATGACCGCAATGGCGTTGGGTCTCGCCCATTCACTTTCTCGTTATAAGCTCAAATTTTCGCCCGACAAAGTCGATACTATGATAATTCAAGCCGTTTGTCTACTGGACGATCTCGACAAAGAACTAAACAATTACATAATGAGAACGAGGGAGTGGTACGGATGGCATTTCCCTGAATTAGGAAAAATCATCACGGACAACCTCGTTTTCGTCAAAACAATAAAAAAATTGGGAATGCGGGAAAATGCTGCCACTTCAGATTTGTCAGAAATTTTACCAGAAGACTTAGAAGAAAAAGTCAAAGAAGCGGCCGAAATTTCGATGGGTACCGAAATATCAGACGACGATATAATGAATATTTTTAATCTGTGTGATCAAGTTATTGATTTCACGAATTACAGAGCACAATTATATGATTACCTCACCAAACGAATGATTGTGATGGCACCGAATTTGACTACGCTTGTCGGTGAATTGGTCGGAGCGCGATTGATATCTCATGCTGGTTCGTTGATAAATTTAGCTAAACATCCGGCTTCCACTCTACAGATTCTAGGTGCCGAAAAGGCACTATTCAGAGCTTTGAAAACTAAAAAAGATACTCCAAAGTTCGGCTTGATTTATCATTCGCAATTAGTCGGTCAATCTAGTACCAAAAACAAAGGCAAAATGTCCAGAATGTTGGCGGCGAAAGCATCGTTGGCTACTCGATATGACGCTTTAGGAGAAGACGGCGGCGATTGCAATCTTGGAGCAGCACACAGAGCAACTTTGGAAGCAAGGTTACGAATTCTCGAAGAGGGTAATTTGAAGAGAATCAGCGGTACCGGCAAAGCAAAAGCCAAATTTGAAAAATATCACAGCAAAAGGTGAGCCACTGCTTTATACATAACAAATGAAATGCAAAATTATTACAAGGTTACTAAGGTAGGGCGTTGACATTGTTGGAGGCGTGACTAGTAGGTTTTTGACGTCACTTGGAGTTTTTTTCCAAACAGTTGGGATAACAATAATTGATAAACCAAGCCATGGATATCGGTGACATAATCGACTCAACCAATCACAGACATGACCGTGTTTATAGCCTTTTACGTCCAACCTTCTAGTATTTTTGAGATTATTAGTGTTTTTTGACAGATGTTCCTCACAATTATTGAAGTTCTTAACTGTGATTTAAATCTGTCATAGAATAATTTGTGAAAATCTTCACCCAAAATAAAACGAGACTTTTATTTTGGTTTTGCAAATTCACACAGCTGTTTACTTGACTTATTTAAAATCAAGTAATATTCTTACATAACACATATATATTAAAAAGAGAACTGTTTTTATGACTGTCTGTATTTTTAGTTTTTAATGATGTATGTTTTTTTTTTTATAGTGAAGTCGTCGAGTACCCAGCTGCTGCTGATTCAACGTTGCCATCGAAAAAGAGAAAATTCTCAGAAACGTTCTCTAGCGATGAAAATAAAGTTAAAATTGAAGAAATTGGAGAAAACAGTGGAATGTCGAAAAAGAAAAAGAAGAAAAACAAGCATGAAGGTGGTGAAAATTCTGAAATGGCTGTGGAAGTAAAAACAGAAGAAATAGATTCCGAATCTCCCAAAAAGAAAAAGAAGAAAAATGCGTTTGAAAACGTGCAAACCGATCCGGAAGAAACAATAACCGAAGAGCCGAATAGTGAAAAGAAGAAGAAGAAAAAGAAGAAGTTGTCCGAATCGATGGATACGTCGGAAATTAAAACCGAACCTGAAGAATCGTTTGTTCAGTCTCCAGAACAGTCCGGTGAAAAGAAGAAAAAGAAAAAGAAGAGACTGTCTGAATCGATGGATACATCGGAAATCAAAACTGAACCCGAAGAATCTTTTGTTCAGGGAGAACTTTCTAGTGAAAAGAAAAAGAAGAAAAAATCAAAAAAACATGATGAATAATTTTAAAGACATTTTTTTACAGTTTGCAGTTGTAGTGACGGTCCTTAAGAAAATTATCATAACTCAAGTTGCAAAATTGCGAAATGACCTCAGCGATTCCCTGTTAAAATTTAATACTGGGTTACACAAAACATCGTCAAAAATTTGGATTTGACAATGACCTTAGATTGTGGTAATATAATTACAGTTTTTATACAAATGAGAGCAGTCAAGTGTCATATTCAAACTCCCTGTCATGTACAACATTAGATTGTATTCAAAATGCTTGATCTACACAGAAAAAGGTAATTTTGATTAAAATGCGTAGAAAAATGTCGTCTCGAAGTAAAAATTATGCAAAAAAAAACTATATTAAATACACAGTTTAGAAAAAATGTCATTTCAATCGATCAATTATTTTTTGAACGTTTTCGAATTAAAATTCTACAATAATTTTCTCATGGAGAAAAATGTGTGTTGACAATCTAAGGTTATTGTCAAATCAAATTATTTGACAATCCTTTCTGCAACCCAGCATAATAGTTTCGATGTTAGTTTATCATATCACAGAACTATAAATAAAATGTAAAAAAAGCATAAATTGCGTCAATACTTTGTTTCTACATACGTATAACATGTTTAATAAAGAAAGACTTCTTCAAAAAATATATAAAAGAGTATATTTTATTTTAGTAAAAACATTTGTATATTAAAAATGTTATAAATTCCACTTCTGACTGAATTTGCGTAAGGAAAATATACCTATAGATTTAATATAGTGTTTATTTTTAACAATATTTACGGATCTTTTTTTTTGTTCTAAAACCAATCTTTGACTTCGGCGAAGCCTTAAGTTTGTTTCTTTTATTGACGGTGGCCGAATTGAATTGTTCGATTGGCTTCGATTAACAACATATGACCAGTTTATAAATAAGACGTATTTTTTACATTTGCTCTCTTGAAAATGTTTTGTTTTTTTTGAGATATGGTAATCTTCTTCAGAACAATAAATTATAGGCTTAAAAATATATTTTTATTTTATATTTGTAAACTGAATAATACATTACATTGTTTATGTACAGTTAAATAAAAAAACCATGAAACACATATGCAAAATAAAATTATCCAAAAATAAACCACCATATATATTCTAGCGAGCACGAATCTATACATCAAAAACTATTTATATGTAAACTCTCAGCTTTTATATGGTTTCAGACTTGCTAATGTATTTTATTACATTTTTTCAGTATTTCGTGCAACACTTATTTTTTCGTATTACTAAAACATACAGTGCATTTGATTTCAATGAACAAATAGTATTTACATGTTAGATATCTTCATTTGTTTTACTTGGATAGATGACACGTCTTATTTTTTTTCTGATAATGTCAAAATAGTTATTTTATAAAACAAAGCAGGTTATACTAGCGACATTGGACGGAACTTCCTAAAAGCTATAGTGTTAACTTTTGACGGTTAAATAACCTCAATGCTTGCAGTTTTTTTTAAAAATAATGGATTCAATTGTATTTTATATTATCAATGTACATCTTTAACGAAAATGTTAATATCAATTATCGCGGTCACGCCAAAGAAGTATAACTTCTGCAGCGCGTACATAAGTACCAGCTTTTGAGTAGATTTTACATGAATTGATTATAAATCACATGAAAACATTAAACACGTAAAAATAAAGTCAATGTCGATCAAAGTCAAATGCATTGCAAATTCTTTTGTATGGTGTTCGATGATTTTTTTTAACAATATGGCTGGTGTCGTATTAGATTCAAATAACCGTCATATAGTTGCCTTTGCAATATACTGAAACAAAAAAAAAATACAAATTTGCAGAACAACTTTTTACCGATGATACATATTACCTATAAATATTACCTATAAATTCGGAAACGGGATCGTTTTCACCGTCGACTCTCATCGTTCCGGTAATTTCTTCATTTTCAACTAATGGCATAAATAAACGCACAAACTCAGAACTATAAGGTGGCGCAACGACCTCTAATACTTCCGTTACAAAATATCTGATCAGGGAAACGTCCGTGTCGCCTTTTTGCCAACACTGTTTGATATATTTAACGACCGGTACGACATATCCAGAACAGAGCAGGTTAACCATACGATCCAGCACCATTTTTCTCATTTCCAGCTAAAAACAGACAAATGAAAATTTTACCGAAAATGCTAGACAGTTCGGTTTTTAATGTACTATTCCGTTTTCCGTGAGTACTTTAAGACTTAAGATTTTCGTTTAGGTTTTCCTTGGGTGAGACCCGGCATTCCCTATTTTTTTCAAAATTTTAGGCTCAGTAGTTTTGAAGATAAGGAGGGGAAATTGTCAAATTTCATCTATTTTCTTCAATAACTTTAAAATTATAAAAAAAAATATATTTGAGATCCTTACTACAATCCCTTTCATTTGATATGTCACACAGTATAGTTTGCAAAACTTTTTGTTTTATTTTCCTAACCCCCCCCCCCCCTGCCGCCAAAAGATCCCAATGTTCAAATTCATTTATTTACGTTGCACGTGTCTTTGGGTCACCGACTTACATATATGTATCAAATTTCAACTCAATCAGTCCAGTAGATTCTGAGCAAATTGACTGTGACAGACGGACAGACAGACACGCGAGCGATCCTATAAGGATTCCAAAGCGTGGAAATTCAAACAATCTGATGAGCAGACAGGCAACAAAGTGATTCTATAAGGACTCCGTTTTTTTTTTTTTTGTTTATGTTGAGGTATGATAATCTAAATTTACCTGAACGAGAATTTCCAGCTCGTCTTGTTTTGATTCAAACAGTCGAATTAGCAATACAAGCACTTTGTTATGAAGCAGGGGATGATTGCTAACAACTTCATCAAGCAAAGCTAAATGTATCGGACAATGTTCGGTCTGCAATTTGAAATAGCTCGGTTCTGTTACTGTGCATTCCACCCAACGGACTATTCCGACGGAGACTACAGGAAATCTGTCAAAAGCCATATAAGTATTATTAGTACAGATTTTAGATACACTTTTTTTATACAGGATGATTTTTAAGTTGATACTTCTTTTTTAACGGCGTGTAGAAATCAAATAGACGAACAAATATTTCAAGTAACTTTTTTATCAAAACTTGAAAATAAGAGAGAAACAGTTATTCAAAGTTTTATTAAATTTTGAGGTCGGTCCTGGCGTTATGTTATGTCACTATGGAAATATGTTATATCATTATCAAGTATTTACAGAAATTGTTGGAAGTTGTCTTCGTTTTGTTTCAAATAGACACCAAGATACTTGATAATCAGATATTTTCATAGTGACATCATAACGTCAGGACCGACCTCAAAATTAAATAAACTTTAAAAAACTTGTTTAAACTTTGAATGGTTGTTTCTCTCTTATTTTTGATAAAAAAAGTTACATGAAATATTTGGTACTCTATTTCTACAAGCTGTTAAAAAGGAACTATCAACTTAAAAATTATCTGTTTTTATAAATTTTCTTAAGTAATAAATTACTTAGGGATTTTATCCTGAATTTGGCAGCAGTGAAAAAATATACCTTATGCATTGATATATCGTCCCAAGATCAGCCATCAGTTCAGAGGAGCCTTTGTTGACATTACAGACAGAATGAACTGTTTCTATTGACTGTATCGTTTTCTTAAGCTCGTCTTTGTTTACCGTTTTCTTTGCCTGGCCTTTCTTTACAGAAGTTTCGCATACGCTAGCCGCATATGCCAATAAGTATATATACTTAGGTTTATGTTCCGGGTTTAACTTGACTCCAGCTCGAAATAATGAATCGACCAACAGTTCTACAAAAATAAATCAAATAAATAGCTGAAACATCCTGTCTTCATATGACCTCCCCCCCTCCTCTTTCAATTGAAATTTGTGTATTACCTAAAAACTGTGGAGTCCTGATTAAATCAATCGGTGGTGGGTCGTTTGCTGAATAATTTTTAAACAAAACCGTTATGTCTGCTGGATTAAGATTGTTCCTCGATAACATCGACGTTAAAGCTTGACATGCTTGTGGATATCCAGCTGCTCCGTTCAAGGCCATTGTTATTGGAGTGACATCGTGATGACTGTAATAGATTAATTCGAAATTAAATATTTTATCGATACGTGTTCACTCAACATCAAAATTCATTATGTACTTTTGTTGTGCGCATCGTGTTATTTCTTGAGATAAACGTTTCATGCTGCTGCCACCTTTTGGTTCTCTCGCCAAAACATGTATGAGCACTTGACTGTAAACGTATGTGTGTTGTCCATGGCAAACCATTTTCTGAAAAATTAAATTCAATTATTGACGTGTTTCTGTATTTTAAGACATAAAACTGGCACAATTTTAAAATCCTTTCTATAAAATGAATAAAAATAAAAGTATAGAAACTTCTTACCATAACAGTTTTATTAATGGATGTAAAATTAAAAGAATAGTTACTTCTTACCACAACAGATTTATTCAGTGGATGTACATTTCGAGAGCTAAGCTCCCATCTTCAGCAAAACACTAAAGATGGGAGCTTAGCTCTCGAAATGTACATCCACTGAATAAATCTGTTGTGGTAAGAAGTAACTATTCTTTTATTTTTATTGTTCCAACCACAGTGCTCTTAATATTTATATTAATGGATGTACATTACGAGAGCTAAGCTCCCAACTTCAGCAATACACTACACTAAAGATGGGAGCTTAGCTCTCGAAATGTACATCCATTAATAAAACTGTTGTGGTAAGAAGTTTCTGTACTTTTATTTTTGTTTCAACCACAGTGCTCTTAAAGACACTCACTGCGCATTCTTCTATACTTTTTTGCCAGTTCTCGGTATTTTGTAAGAACCCAGTTATGGCCGTCTTCAGCACTCTTGAAAACACTTCGATCTGTTGAGCTGCTGTCGATATACTCGTTATTTCACCTTGAAATCCTGCGTCAGAAATGAGCTGAAAACAAATTTCAATTTAATTTCTCCGCTGTAATTATTCGAATTGACTTTTATTTAAAAAAAAAGCAAAGAACCATCGCGGGACGCTTGGCAGATGTGAAACATTGAAACTATTTTTTTTATCATTTGCTCTATATATAAAATTAAAACAAGTAACAGTATATTCTGATATTTTCAGATTAATGAAAATAGTAAAAATATGATGTCACAGAAATGGTATGTCTTGTCTTTAACTGATCTTGGTTATATCCAGTTTCAACAATAACATATTTTGTCACCATTGTGATGATTGTTGGTGACTTGAATCACTCGATTGTGTCTCATAGTGTAAATTTACTCTCTTTGTTGTAAACTACCACTGTCACCTATATTTTACTGTTACAGTTATTACTTTCAAATAAAACACAAGCAACGTGTTCCAAAGTGAATAACAACACTGCCTACCCTATCAATATAATATGTGCTCAGCGGGAAGAGTCAGAGGGGAGGGGGGTCGCTGAGCCCAGTGGGAAGAGAGTCGCATTTGATGTTTAACATCGACAATTTTCAATTTGTTATCGCTTACTTTTATAGTAAAATTCAACATAAGACAATCGGGGTATTCCTCGGCCAGTCGATAAATTAACGATCGCCACGTTGGATGTTCAATCATCTCCGTTAACCACGCAGGAGTTTCTCCCTCTTCTGTAAAAATTGTATCGGCTTTTTTTGGATCAAAAGTTTTCAGTATCATATCTTTTAAATGATTTTCAACCATAGCTTGGACTTCTGTAACTTTCACACCTAAAAAAAGTAACTATTTAAGTTACAAGTTCAAAAATACTTGGCAGCTACACTTTATTATTGCAAATTATAGCGATCGAGCAATTTAAAAAATTACCTCCAAGAATTAACCATTCCGCTAGCATGTTTGCCAGCTGAGCTACCGCGCTGTAATTCTGAGAAAGCTGTTCGATTACTTGTTCTGGGTTTCCGCCGGCTTGAAAATATCTTTAAGAAAAATTTATAATTGCCATACAATCAAAATAACTGAATTAAAAGCAATAAATTACCTTTTTAGTTGAGTGAAAATACCGGGTTCCATAATATAGTCGGAAGTGGTAAATTTTTCGGTACATTCTTGCAAAATTTCTGCCGGATTTGTTTCTTCTGCTCCATCAGACTGAAATTAATATTAATAATGTTAAATTGAAACACGGCTTGAATATTCAAATATACGCGTGAAATGAAGAAAAAAAGTTAACCTCATCATCCACCACGTCTCCACTATTCCATCCTCTGTCTTCATAATCGTCATCCATTTCAATATTTTAAATTAACTGAAAAATATAATTTAACTACTTATATAAATATTCGCTGTTATATTTATTGTTGACGTACAATTTGACATTTATCATCAATTTTGTTTACATGCCAATTTTTACATATTGGTCTCCCTGATTAAAGACGTAGGAGGAAAGGGTTAAGTTTATTTAACATTTTATTTTCTTTGATTATCTTGTGTTTATAATAAAATATTTTATTAAACACAGAAATTTGTATTTAACATTCTGTAGAATTTTAAAAATAAGCGTTTTTTATAATAAATGAACAAAACATTTTTATTTGGAGCAGGAACCTTTGAGAGTTTTTGTTGTGGGTGTGGGAACAGTGCATTCTGGCATATAGGAATGAGCTGTCGAATGGCCGGTATTGTTAAAATTCTGTTTTGTTCAAGGTGTGGCAATTTTATTTAATGTGATTGCAGGTTAAAATATTTTATAGAGAAATTTTTAGTAACCCAGTGAATGTGATGTACTAGTCAAGTTTTTCTTTCTTTGATAAACAAAATTAGTTGAAAATGGCTGGAAGATTGCCTGCGTGTGTCATCGATGTTGGAACGGGGTATGTCTATTGAGTTTTTTGAAAATTGCATGAAAAATGTATGTTTTATGTTTTGTCGGCTGGATAATGCACATTGAAGGTCTGGAGCACCCACATTTTACTCCAGCAATAGAACTTAAAGATTCAGGGATTTCTAAAATCAAATTTGTGCATTTTTTATGATGAAAGTACGAAATCCCATTAATGACTCGTAACATTCCGTGTACTATATTTGACATGAATAATTTTCAGTTATACAAAGCTGGGTTTTGCTGCAAATAAAGAGCCCCAGTTTATTATCCCATCTGCTATAGCAATAAAAGAAACTGCCAAAGTAGGAGATCAGTCTAGTCGTCGTTTAACAAAAGGTGTCGAAGATTTGGATTTTTTTATCGGCGATGAAGCTTTTGATGCCACGGGATATGCAATCAAAGTACGTTTCTTTTTTCGCATCAAGAGATAAAAAAACACAAATACTGACAGTTGTTTTTTAGTACCCAGTACGACATGGCCTCGTAGAAGATTGGGATCTCATGGAAAGATTTCTAGAACAATGTATATTTAAGTATCTTCGTGCCGAGCCCGAAGACCATTACTTCCTGTTAACCGAGCCACCTCTAAACACTCCAGAGAATAGAGAATACACTGCCGAAATAATGTTTGAATCGTTCAATGTACCTGGCTTGTACATTGCCGTGCAAGCCGTACTCGCTCTAGCTGCCAGCTGGGCATCGAGGCCTATCAACGAACGAACACTTACTGGAATTGTCGTCGATAGCGGAGACGGCGTTACCCACGTCATTCCTGTGGTACGTAATTACGCGTACTCAGAACCTCAGAGCGTTCCATGCAAAGCACAGTTTGTTTCAACAACAATTATTACGAATTCGCAATAATCGTTATTGTTATAATAGAAAGCGCAACGATCCAATAAGTTTCTGTAGGTAGTTCGAGTACCCCTCTTCAACTTTTTCCTTTGACATTATTCTTTGCCGTTAGACCGGAGCGCCCTAGAGCGCTTTGTAATGGACATCTGTATGGATATTCAACACTATTGGTCGCGGTGTCTGAAAATGTTTTTTTTTTTAGCAGTTGGGATGCTTAAAAGTCATTGAAAACACATTGTCTGACAAATTCCAGCGAGCAAGAACTTTTCCGAAATAATAAAAAAAATTCACAAAAAGTTCTTGGTCGGCGAAATTTGTCGGAAAATGTGTTTTCTATAATTTTTAGGTCCCCTAATTGCTAAAAAAAAACATTTTCAGACATCGCGACCAGTAGTGTTGAATATCAATATGAATTTCCATTACAAAGCGCTCTGGCGCGCTCCGGCCTGATGGTAGAGAATAATGTAGGAGAAAAAAATTGGAGAGGGGAACTCGAACTACCTACAGACGCTTCTTGGATCGTCGCGTTCACACGACCATTTTTTGTCGCGGACTCTCTAACTATAAAAGAGTTCCATTTTATTTTGATAGTAAATAATGTCATAATGAAGATAACATTGTGCATAAATACATACAAATTGACTCTTAAAGATCGTTTGTGTGCAATAGGGATGTTGACTATTTTTGGGAAAGTTTTAAATCGACCATAAGTACCTAATACAACCACGAATATTTATTATAATTTTTTAAAAACGACTCACGTTTTTAAAATCATGTATTTTAAATTCCGTTTCAAATTTCGCTCCGAAACATCAACACTTGTCATGTGACTGCCTTGACAATTATCGTGTTCGGCTTGCCAAACCTGCCCTGGGCCAGGGCTGTCGAATAGTTACGAAACTTATTATGACAACTTATTGACAGTTCTCGGCTATCTTCGGTTTTCTTTTCAACCAATGTCGACTATATTCTTTGATCTGCCCCGGGACAGGTTTTACAAGCCGAATACGACAATTATAGGCTCATAAACGCTGCTAAACTGATGAGGCGATAGGTTGTTTCGTAATTGTCATAGAAATTTTCAAGTAAATCGTACACTCTAAATATTAACCAAACAATGAAGCCTTTTGACAACGTGAATAACGTCCTCTATGACAGCGTCTGATGATGTTGATGAGCCAGTGACGTCATACACTTTGATTGGTAATACGTTTTACTTATTAAATATCAATTAAATTCCTTAAAAATAAGGAAAAATATTATTTTTTAGTGTTTCTAACGTTAAAATTATGCTTTTATTTAAATACAGTCAACGTCCCTATTAGACAATGTTGTAAACTCACAGTATTGATTACCATTTCCAATGAATTGTTGTAGGCTGAAGGTTATGTGATTGGAAGCTGTATAAAACACATTCCGATCGCCGGACGAAACATTACATACTTTATTCAGTCGTTGTTACGAGAACGCGAAATCGGTATTCCACCAGAACAGTCTCTTGAGACGGCAAAAGCTATCAAGGAACGCTACTGTTACATATGTCCGAATATAGCCAAAGAGTTTGCCAGGTACGATTCAGATTCTTCGAAATGGATGAAAAAATACGAAGGCATCAACGCGATAACCAAAAATCCATTCACTGTCGACGTTGGGTACGAACGATTTCTTGGACCGGAAATTTTTTTCCATCCTGAATTCTCCAATCCAGATTTTACAACACCGTTGTCCGAAATCGTCGACACTGTGATTCAAAATTGCCCAATCGATGTCAGAAGGCCTTTGTACAATAATATAGTATTGTCGGGAGGATCGACAATGTTCCGAGATTTTGGGCGAAGGCTCCAACGCGACATAAAGCGAACCGTCGATGCTCGGTTAAGATTGAGCGAAAATCTTAGCGGTGGAAGAATAACGGTAAGAAACTCATTACTTTTCCGTACCTCAAAAGGAAAAAAGGAACCCTTATAGAATCGTTTCATTGTCCGTCTGTTTGTCAAGGCCATTTTTCTCAAGAACACACGGAGGTATCGAGTTGAAATACTCAGGTCTGCAATCCCTTGGAGCTGTAAAAAATTCAAACTTCCAATGCAACGCAATCAAAAGATACGGCCGTTTATGCCTCATATTTTGACACTCGTAAGGGAGTCAAAACCTATAGGGTACTTCCCATTGATCTAAATCATAAAATTTGGCACGAAGCGTCTTACAACACAAATAAAAGGAAAAATCCGAAAACCGTAATTACAAAGAAAATATTTTTTTTGTCTATAAACGTCAAAATATGCATACTAGCGGCATCAGAAGCAATCTCTTAAAACGTATTAGTTCAGACATTTCTGCGTCTTAGTGTGTATTACTACGGCCGCTTTAACAACAAACAATAAAACTTAAAAAATTTACTTAATAAATATTGTACGGTGGTGCGGAACCCTTCGTGTGCGAGTCCAACTCGCACTTGGCCACTTTTTTGTACCCAGTTGGTAAATAAAGTTGCGCATGCGTTATTACTGTCAAAGCGTAGTTTCAAATAGCAACCAAGGCAAATGTTTTTAAAATAATTTTAGAGGTTTCTAGAAGATCTGAATTCCTCTCTACACGTTAATAGTGATTTGAATTATAGTTATTTCCTGTGATTTTTAGCCAAAACCAATCGATGTCCAAGTAATATCACATCATATGCAACGCTACGCCGTTTGGTTTGGCGGCAGCATGTTGGCATCGACAGTAAGTTGAATTTGTTTTAATAAAATGTAAAACAAGACTTCAAAGAACGCTGTGATTTAATGTTAAATTTATTTCCAGCCGGAGTTCTACCAAGTATGTCATACAAAAGCGGCGTACGAAGAATACGGACCAAGCATATGTAGACATAATCCGGTGTTTGGAACTATGACATGATCAGCATGACATAGTAAAATTTTGCATTTGCATTCGATACACACATTTGTTTTGAGTTTTTAAAATATATTTGTCGATTTATAAATTTTATTATACTTTTTTATTAATTTTATATTTTCTTTCATTTTCATTATTTCAAATAATGTTCTTATTTCATTTATATTAATGCTTACAATATTTTTACGATAATTTTATATTCTATGTAAATTTATGTAAAGATGTATTATACAACCATTAAAGACAAATAGATTCGAAAAATTAAAACTTAAATTTTTTTAACACGCTTTTATTAGCTTTTCATATGTTTGTAACGGAATATTTGAACGTGAAATTCACCCATTTCAAAACGTCAGATTAAACTGAAACTTTGCACACTTATCAAAGACCGATGACAATACAATAATTTAATAAGCTTGTCCCATTATCCTAACCAGGATCATCAGAATAAAAAAATAAGACTAAAAAATAAATCATTGTTTCAATAAACAAAAAACACGCTTTAATGGCAAACAACTAAAAATTAAAAAATAATTTTTATTTGTAAAAAAGCCTGGAGTGCTTTTTATTTTTATATTAACTCTACTTTTACAAATAGCTACCAATGAAATATTTAGTCAGGCGTTATTCGTTAGGCCACGGGCCATCTAAACTCTAAAGGCTCCCACGGAAGATAATGTGATCCCGGTCTTAGAATATCCCGCTTTGTAATTTGATTCTGTGCTTGTGGTGGTGTATGAGAAACTGACGGACCAATAGAAAATAAGCGATTTTAACCTCACTTAAGTCACTAATGTTTGACGGATACGACTCAAGCTGTCCATGAGGTTACGAGTCGAAACTTTTAATGAACTGAAGAAAAATGGAACTATTTACAGCAGTCTCTAAATCGCTTCCAGACAAATACACTGCTAAAGTAATCGAATCATTCGATGAAAATGAAATATTCACTGATGTAAGTTTTGTAACCTCAAACCATAATAAATGTGTAGCATTAGAGAGCCGGTTATACGTTTGACTTACGTATTTTTAAAATATTTTCTTGCAGGACACTTCTTTACAGTCTATAATTAATCTTATAGACGATCAATTGGCTTCTTCTAAAACGAGACATGCCGGTCTTTTATTTTTAAATCATTTATTGAACCAATGCAATAGAGAAGCTCTTAGTAAGCATATTTTAACGTGGATAGGACAGTGCTTCAAAGCTTTGGAAGAAAAGAATTCATCCACTCAACAAGTATCTTTTGAAGTAATCAGTAAGTAACTTTGCAAATTATGTCTAATATCCATACACAGCTTCCCGTTACAGATGCTCGAGAACTCAGCATACTATCGACAGTTCAGCTCTTGCGTATTATGATGTACTCTCTCTGCTCATAACCTGCTACGACTAGTAAATATACATTCGACTAGCAGTAACCCGCGGCTTCGCCCGCAATTGAGATAAAACAATGTTTATAACCTGCTCGGCAGCTACAACGGTAGTGGAGCCTTGAACTCTATCATTATTTGTTAGTGTTTGTATTGGATGTATACTTCTCTATTTGAATCGAAATTTGTTCACAAGTTCATGAGTTTTATTTTTTTTTGCGCGGAACCCTGATTATTTTTCTAAAATAAAAGTCGCCTCAGTTACTCCTTATAGCATCATCCATCTGTCAGTGAAAGTCCCGTTAAAATCGGTCCAGCCGTTTCGTAGATTAGCCAGAACAGACAAAAAATTTTAAATTTGTTTTTTTTTTTATATAAGTACCGTATATACTTTAATATGCATTTAGTAAAAAGCTGTTATTTTGACATAACGGACACTTCAATTGTATTTATATGTATGTATAGATTCAGAATTAAATTGGACCTAGAAAGGAAGACATTTTGAAAAATAAATATTTACGTCTTCTGCAGATCGGCTCTAGCCCTTGATCAGGATTGAGCGAGATTGTCTTTCAGCGCCCTTTGGTCGACGCTTCCAGTTCACGTAAATTGCACTTCGGTTTTATGTTAAATAAATAATACGTCCCAAATTTTCAAAAATCAACTTTTATTGCAAACATCAACATTATAATATAAGTAAATTAGTATTTGGTGTTAATTTCAATCAGTCGCTAAATAATATAATCTAGTTTTTCGCATTTGGCTTTTTGGCGCCCCTTGCCACCTGGCGCTTAGAGCGACTGCTCCACTCGCTCTACCCCAGGGCCGACGCCGTCTGCAGAGTCGTAGACTCGTATTTAATGAAAGTATATTTACGAAAATATTAAATCCTAATCGTTATGTTACAGATGTATTATTAGAAGCATATAGTTCATTGCAAGACAAATCGAAAAATGATATTTCAAATATTACAAATAAAATTATTCAACAAATCACAGCGCAGAATGTTGATTCTGCTACAGCATTGTCAGCACTCACTTGTTTAGAAACTTTACTCAAATGTTTTAATGGGCCTTGTGGAGCATTCAAACCACAACTGGAAGAATATTTGTTGAAGTATATTGACTGTTTGAACGAACAAAATGTAAGAAAAGCGGGGAAATGCTTGCATTTTTTACAGCAGGTTAGTTTCTATAATATTCACAGAAATTATTTATTTATTACTTGGTAAGACCTGAGTAGAGCGTAAACTCGACACTCTACTTTTAATTCCCGTCCGCAGTCGATAAACGGCGACGAATAAAGGGGCATCCAGAAACCACATAGCTCAATCAAGAGGACGGGGGGATCAGTTCGAAAGCTACTCTAAGCTACGTGAGGGGAGGGGGAGTTGGAGTCTAACTATGTAATTTTTTTCATGTATTTTATTTGGCACAGTGAAAATAATTTTCAGAATAAGTTGAATATTTATTTTCAAACATTGGTTACTTTTATGTTAATATCACATATAATGAATATCAGTCTTGTTCATTTTAAGCCAATTTTTTTTAACAGAAAACAAAATGTCTTCTGGGGGGGGGTCGATATTTCGATATATCGATATTTCAATATATCGATATTTTTTATTTGATATATCGATATTTTTGGGCGATATTTAATATTTCGATATATCGATACAAAATTCCCAGTATCGAAAACCGATATTTTTTCGATATGTTTGAAATAATAAACAGTCAAAATAGCTATTCACGTAATATTTAATTTCACTTCTACAACATCTAGAATATTTTTAATTATTGCGATTTACACCTCAATTCATGCTGTACCAACAATTTTCTGTCGAATGTCACCTCTGACACGCATGCCATAGGTTCGCCATCCCTGGCTTTATTAATTTTTCGATTATTCTCTAAAATTATCTGCTCCTAAATGTATAAAAAATAAAATCTTATCGTTGATTTTGATTTTAGATAATTATTTATTACTTGATTTATTAGAAATAATGTCCGTTAATTGCTATTTGAGATTATATTAAGCTAGCCAATATGTATACTAAATTTCTTCGAGTGCCAATGTTCTTTTTAAAATTGTACTGATATATCGATATTTTTCAAAAATATATCGATACCGATATCGATACTTGAAAAAAATTCCAATACAATATATATCGATACTTTTTGAAATCCCTAAATCATAGGATAGGCTACATGAAAGGAGGGAGGGGTCCCAGAGAGGCTTCAATAGGGCTCCGTGGTTTATGGATGCTCCCTAATTGACAACAGATGTTTATATCACCGCACTACACTAGTTGAGAAGTAACCTTATGTAACATTTAGCTAAAACAAGTTCGTAACGCGAGACACTTTCCGTAATAGATCGATATTCACCGAGTGAACACATGCTTATCTAATATACTGAGTAAAATTATTTGGTAATGAGTAGCCATCAAAATTTTTAGAAACAAATAAAAGTAAGTTTTAAGAACCTCAGTTCTTAAAATGGTAACAATAACGCGATGGAAATAGTTTTTGTATTATGCGAATGATTCGATAAATGTACCCAAAGTGTACCGTGATAAGAAATCTTCATTGTTTCAGGTAAGCGGAGGTGGTTTTCAAGGTATCGGATATAAAATGATGTGGCAAAAACAGCATTTAAGTTTGTGTGCAACGCTTCATTCCTTACTCGACGAGCTGTACAAAAATGCAAATGAAATCCATGAAGTTCCGATTATCAACGAAGACAAGCTACGGATGCCTAAGTTGCTGACAAGCAACGATATTGTACTGTCTTCTTACCAATTCGCTACAAGATTTTGTAATGTCGTTACGTTCCTACAGGAAATGCTAATGTACGTTAGAGAAAAAAATTGAGTTTAAAAAAACTAAAACAACACACTTTTATGAACTAAAAAATGCAAAATAATTTGACAACTAAATTAGCTTTACTGTAAAAAGCGTGAAGTGCTATCTACTTAAATTTTCATAATAGCAATACGTTTAAAATTAGCTAGTAAATGAAAGATTTATTACCAATATTAAGCACTCCACGCTTTTTACAGTGAATCTAATTTTGTTGTCAAATTATTTTGCATTTTTTTGTTCATAAAAACGTGTTTTAGTTTTTTTAAACTATAATTTTAATTGTGACTAAAATACAATATTGTCTTTTGGACTATGGAGTAGGTAACGCAACTATAACGTGTTAGCTTGCTCGCTGTATTTTTTATCCTGAAAGCCCTGGTCAGGATAATGAGACAAACTTATCAAATTATTGTATTGTCATCGGTCCTTGATAAGTGTGCAAAGTTTCAGTTTAATCTGACGTTTTGAAGTGGATGAATTTCACGTTTAAAGATTCCATTACAAACAAACAAACATACAGCTGAAGCTAATAAAAAGCGTGTTAAAAAAACATCCCGTGTATGTTTGTAAGAGTTTTTCAGTTTTTTTTTATTGTTTAGATGTGAGTTCCCCGCTGCTAAAACAATTGAAATCGAGACTGTTTTAAAAGTGATTTGTCGAGCTTCAGCTGTCACGTGTAAGATTGCCAGCAATAATAAAACGTTGGACACTTTATCACTAGCAGCAGTATTGCCAACTGTTCATAAAAGTATATTGGAATTGCTGTATGCGTTAATCATTGGGTGAGTTTAAAAGAAAACATTTATTATATTATAATGGATAAGATTAGGGCGGAGGAGTATTTTACTAACGGAACAGTAAGGCCAGTCATATGCAGATTGCTTGAGCAGTTAATCGTCAAACAACATGTGAACCGTTCAACCAGCACTGATTCTCATTACCTATGCTGTCAACTGCTCAAAAAACAATGTTAAAAGTTATGATATAAATTTTGAACATGAACAATATTTATAATTTATAGAAAGTTTCGACTTAAAATCAAGAAATTGGTCTTAATCATCAAATAAAATAAGAATTATAAAAGCTACACGAAATATGTTCTATTAAACTTTGAAAGAGCTTAGTAAGCATTGAAGGTGCTTATTAAGCATTAAAAACGCATTCCTAATGCTTAAAAACATTGACAAACTGTTTTACAAAATGCTTTAAGTATTATAACCAGTCCTGAATTTATATTGGGGACACTTGGGGTTAGTGCCCAGAGCGGCAAAATTCAGAGGTTGAGAAAAGAAATTTTCTTTGCGTTATCGAAATTGCTTTAAAAAGTGTAATGGGGCGGCATTTTTTTACAGTGTCCAGGGTCGCGCTAATGTTAAATGCGGCCCTGATTATAAGTGCTTAAAGCATTAATACAAACACTTAGTTCTCAGCAGTGTCCAACTGTGAACGTATTGGCACTGTTACATAAACTATGGTTTGCGGATTGCAGCAGTGGCGGATTTACAAATTTGCCGCCAGTAGGCTATTAAATTTTTGCCGTCCCTACTGACCTCTGAAATTCGATACCCTAGTTCGCATTCATATTAATTATAAAAACGACTACGCAAATACGTATACAAAAAAAATTGAATAATTGTATAAGTGGACCTAGTAAGATTTAGGTATATGGAGAAAAAAAAAATAGTAATGAATAATGATTAATAAAAAAAAATGAGTAAAAATTACTAAATTTAAATTGTAGTATTGAAACGCTATTGGAATATCGTAAAAATTCATGGTCATAAAAGTATATTTTACAGAGCGTTTAGAAATTTTTCATATACAGACGTTAAAGTGTTCAATATACTGAAGTACAGTACTAAAATATTAAAATTTTTGTTAAATTTTCGAAACTCGTTTTCTCTATGTATATAATAATGTTTTTTTTCTGTAAGACAAAAATTTTTGGGCCAAATTTGCGGCCCCCTAAAATCTGCCGAGGCTTCAACCTACTCAGCCTGCTGGTAAATCCGCCACTGGATTGCAGTAGACAATTTCTCGATTTTTTCATAGTTCAAAATGTTATTTTAAGTTCAAATTAACATCAGAATATTTGTTTTAGCTTTGAATCTCTGCTGATACCTTATGCTACACTCATTTGTCACATAATTTTACAAACATTGGTATGGACAAATGAATCAAAACTACAAATGAAAAATCCTTACAAGTAAGTTTTGTTTTGTTTTTACCTGACTGCCGTATTGTGTTTAACAGTCTTATGTGCGTCCAGATTTAAACAAATGAGGTATCGTTAGAATAATCTTAACTGTCGAAACATCCTACGATATGTGACGTCACGAATTTTCCAATATGGCAGCCAAGAATCGTCGTATTTATTGTACAATGAAAAAAATTCAAAAAATCCCATTGAGATGGGTATCAAATTAAAGGTTTTAACGAGTAGATTTCAAAAACTATATGTTAAATAAATACATACTAAATTGAAGAAAAAATTAATCAAAAAATTAAAATACGTAACATGAAAAATGTATGTATTAAGCGAGCAAACGTATAAAAGCTTCCAAAATTAAAAATATTCGCTAAAAAGATAAGATGTTTTAGTGTGCTAGTATGATACTAAAACTAACATCTTTTTACGCGACTACTTTTCATATTAGAAAGTTGTTTTGTGCTTTTGTGTTAGACGTAGTCGGGTTTTTTGTTCTTTTAACATTTACTTTTACTAGAAATCAGGATCACGGGTAATTGGAATATGTGGTCAAATCAATTTAAACACTCATTATTTATATATCTGGAATTAAACTTTGAAGATGAATTTACTTTTACATTGAATCAAAATGTTCCACTAAAGTTTGATGTATTTTTCTGTTCAGCAATCTTAGAATTCAAGCGTACAGAACATTGAGTTGTTGGGCAACAAAAACAAAAGCAGCTAGCAACATTGATATGATAAGTAAAAAATTGATACCGATAATAATAAGCGACATCACGTTTCAACAAAAGGAAGATGTTATTTCGGTGAAAGGAACACAACATATGTCGAAGAAGGAGCGAAAAAAGCTGCAAAAAGGACAAATTCAAAACCATTCCGTGAAAACCCGACCTAGCTTCAGGTTAGTATAATCAGTATGTCTGGACAGTACTGAAAATTCAACATTCATAATCATATTGATTATATTAATAACGATGATTGTAAATTATTATGTTACATTGATATCAATTAAAAACTTATTTCATTACATAATTATGAAAATCTTCGGTGGAAATTTTTTTTGTTATTGACGTATGGATGATTGGTGTCGGTATACTTCCAAACTGCAGAGATGCTGCTGTGGTCTGAATCAGACTTTTTTCTTTTTTATTGCAGAAATGAACTTCGATTGAAAGAGAAGAAAATTGACATCTGTGTAGAAGCGCTCCAAGCCCTCCAAAACGTGTTATATTCGGTGGGAACCTTTTTAGAACAAGACATACATAAGGTACTTTGAGTTTTAATTTTGATTCAAGAAAGATAAGAATCAAAGTGTACACTATATTTCAAAAAGTTGAAATTTTATTTTTTTTTGCTATTTTCTATTATTAATTTTTATAATTATTATATGTAATTGAATTATTAATTTTCAAAAGTCCTTATCGTTAAAAGCTAGAACAAATGTTAAACCCGACTAAATTTCTAAAAACGAAACCAAAACTCGAACGTTGTTAGTCTATTTGCTATATTTGGCAACATACACTATTGGTATCGGTCGGATGGCGGGACCTAGGGGTCGGACCAAGATTTCTTGACGTTTCATAGCCTCCTAAACACTTTGGCACCATTTTTGAAAATGTTTGTATATATATATATATATATGTACAGTAAACATCGATAAGTTAAAAACCTCTGTAAGTTAAAGATTGTTTGAATTCCCTTTCCCTGACAGCATAAAACCTCCATTACTTAAATCACAAAACCTCGTTAACTTAAACAAATATTCTGAACATCGCCCTCCAAACAAAAGGTTTTGCCAAGAACTTAATTGATTTTCACTTTAGTTTTCCACTAAATCGCCTTACTGATTTCTTTGTTTAAATAATTGATTGTTTAAGTAAATAAATAATTGATTCTAACTGAATAGATAAAAAATGTATGTCAACTCTAGAGAACTAAATACATCCTCTATAAAATCCATAAACCTCGGTAAGTTAAAAATTTTACTCTGACAACCTGTCGAAATATTTTGTTTCTAAGTTGGTTAACTTATTTCAACACTCGTTTAAAATTTGAGCGGGATACGTTAATTATTGTGTGATTGGCAGCCATTGGTTTACTTTGCTAAAAATTTGTCTGCCGATTTTTACTATGGACAAAAAAAGAGAACGAGTTTGCTTAAAATTTTCCATCACCGCAAGAAGCCTACTTAAAACGGACCTAATTGGCCCATTTTAAGGGTAGTTTTTAGGGGTTGAAAAATATTTTTGAGGCCAAAAATACCGAAAAAATTATCAGAATCGTTTCAAAATTGAAATTTAACACTTTAGTAGCAATTAAAAAGTGCCCCTAAAATTTTAATAAAATCACTAATCAGCCAACCAGGATCGAACTTACAAATTTTTTGAAAACACTAATTTGCAGGTAGTGACTTATTTACTGAAGGCTGTATTTAATTCGGTGTTAACGTTGGATTGATATTAATATTGCAATTAAAAAAAGAAAAACATTATTTTATGTGGTGTATTAAGGGGTTATATTTTTCATTTTGCTTGAAAACACACTTAAGCTTACAATAAAACCACACAGCATGTATTAGCAAATACACTATATTGTCGGCAGGTTTTGGCGCTGCGACCGGGTTTTTTTTTATTTGGTTTTAGTCTATGATTTTAGCATTTAAAATTATGTTACAGGAACTCCAAGAGTTGCTACATCAACTTCTGAATTTGAATTCCGGGCAATCAAATCTGTTTTCTGAAAATAGTAAATGTCTTGAAGAACTCTATACGACGTTGATATCGCTGGTATTGAATACGTGTTCTTCGTTCCCACCTCCGACTCAGTGTGCAGTGGAACTACTTTCGGTGGGACAAAACAGTAGCGATCTAAACGTAAGTCGCGTATGCGTTAGAGGTCTGGCAGTTATGAGAACTATAATACATCCGTCCGGGCCTACTTTAAACTTGCCGATTGAAAACGAATATGTCGATAAATTGTTAAGAAACAAAGAGTCGAAACAAATTCTTCCAGACGATGTTATTATGGATATCGACGACGATGACAGGAGCGATCCGGAAATAATTGAGTCCGAGATCGATGAAAGAAGTGATCCAGAAGTGGTAGTATCCGAGTTGGGTTCTGATAATCACAGAAGTGAAAATGGCGTCGAAAACGATGCTAATTTAGTTCTTATAAATTCAAGCGATTCGGAAAATGATGTTATTTCAGTGAATGAAGAGGTTGCCGTTAAAGAACCAGTAGAAATTAATTGTGTTCAAGAAATTTCGTCTGACATTCAGAGTCACGAAAATGATGACGGTCTTTCATCTCCTATTGTTTTAATCGATTTATTCGATGAAAATAAAGACGCCGGTTTTAATTCAGAAGTGGAACATTCTAATCATAAGTTTTCCAGTGTAGTAAAAGATGAAAAACCGAGAAAAGAAATTAATGTGGAGACAATTGGATTAGATATTGGTGAAAAACAAAGTAATACGAAAGGCGACGACTCGAAAGAATCATCTACAAATATCGATGAAATTAATATGTGTGATGATAAAATAAAAGAGACAGTTGATGACAAAATCGATACTTGTTTGGAAAATAATACATCTGAAAATGGTGATAAACGACGGTTGATTTGTGATGATGAAGAAGGAGCCGTAGTAAAAAAACTTAAAGTAAGCGAAAATAATGAAAAAACAAATGAAGATACGGACAAAGAAAATGCAATTAATGATAAAGAAAATGATATAAAAGAGACAAACGTAAATAATAAGGAAATTGTAGTAATTACGGATAATGCAAAAACAAACCATGAAAATAAAAATGGCAGCGATTTCGATGAAGATGAATTGATGAGTAGTTTAGAAGACGCGTTTAATCCGAAATTTTTAAAAAATTGCTAAACAGTTATTTTCTGTTAATTAATATTGGTAAAAAATTCTACATTTGGAAAATTAAATTTTTCCATTATAAAATTCTGTTTTTCATACCATGTTTAAATGTTACTAATGTTTAAGTTTTGAATAAATGAATCATGTTTATATATAAAGCTTATGTTCTAAAACGTCTTGGTCTTTTTTCAAATTCAATATACCTATCGAAAATGACGCCAAACTCACTAAACTGGACAGTGATAAAATGTCTACAAAAATGACGTAAATGTTATGTTTTTCGATTTTATATTAGTATAGTTCGTAACCAGACACAACACAGTTGAACAACGCCAATGCGGGCAAAATGTGAAGTAGGGACCGTAATATGGCAAGATTAAAGAATTTCCATTTATTTCTATGTGTCTACAGTCGAAGGATGTTGAGCGTCTCTAATCTACAATTGATCTATCTACAAATAAAGGAAAAAGTTGAAAGCATATAAATTCGGCAACTGTTCAAAGACAAGTCAAGCCATTAAGAATTATTTAAAAAAAAAATCAATCTATAGTCGAAGGTTTTTAGTATACTCCTTATAAAAATGTATTTTGGTTGTTTTAAGGTAAACGGTTTTATTCGCAAGTATAGTATTGAAACTAGTAGAGCTATTTCGACAATAAATTTGAAATTGAAATAAATTTTACAACTGGTCACTTGTGTCATGCTATGCTTTACTTGATATTTTTTACTAATTTGCTACATTATTGTAAAACGTGTGACGGGAATTTACTTTAGTAATTTCTTAAACTTTTAACGCGATTTTACTTTTTATAATTGCTAAAAGATTATTTTAATTAATTAAAGATGAGTGATTCAAAAGGGATGAAATCGTTTGCTCCATTAAGAATACCCAAAGAAGCTTCTCCTCTAGATGATTTATTTCCACATATGAACAGACCTAGGACAACGGCAAGAATTCGTCCTTTGAGGAACGAAGGTAAATATTGCATTTCAGGAAACACAAGAGATGTACTTTACTGGAATTATTTATCACAGAATTATTGTACTTGTTATTTTTGAACGAAAAGATTGCCATTTTGTGACGATCCGATCTGTATTACGTAAATTCAGAAGTTGAACGGTGCCAACTGAGTTGGTACTTGTTTGAAAAGTAAAGAAACTTGTTGCATCAACATGGATAATAAAGATATATTAATTCTTTAATTTTATATTAAAAATTATTACATGATTCCTCACGAAATCTATTAATACTTCGTCTTGTTTTTGTTGAGTCGTTATTTTGTGGCATAAATAGCTAGTTCACCACCATACGGTAAAAAAACATTGCATGTAGTTTCTCACTGACGGCTTCTACCGAGAAAACCGCATCCATTTATTTCTATGCACACGTTTTTTTGTGACGGCATTCAGTCATGTTGCGATAGCTATACTCAGCGTCGGCCCTAGCCCTTGATCAAGGTAGAGTGAGATTGTCTTTCAGCGTTCTTTGGTCGACGCTTTCACTTCACGTAAATTGAACTCGGTTATTATGTTAATAAATAAATAATAAGCCCCAAATTTACAAAAATCAACTTTGATTGCAAACATCAACACTTGTCGAATTGAAATTAAATTAAGTAGCTTTAATTATTATTATACTTCTGCTTCTTTAACATTAAGAAAGTTCCTACCGCTGTATAATTAAATTAGTATTTGGTGTTAGTTTCAGTCAGTCACGAAATAATAGAATCTTCTTTTTCGCATTTGACTTTTTGGCGTCCCTTGCCAACCTGGCGCCTAGAGCGACCGCTTCACATGCTCTACCCCAGGGCCGGCGCTGGCTATATTATGGTACCACTGTCCTGGAAAACCCGGGCTTAATAATTTTGAGTTGCAAATGTGTTTTAATTATTGGCAAGCAACCATAAACTCTCTATCAGTGCGTTTAAACAAATTCTTCCCCAAAAGACCCCATGCAAATGCATCTTCGGGTCTTTGTTGTATTCGTATTCAAGCATCTGGTGACTTCAAATCTTAGCCTGATTTCATCAGAAAACAAAATGTACTTATAATCCAAAATTAAAAATAATCCTGGCAGTGGCGTAATTATACCGTTTGAGGCCCGTGGTAACTTATCGGATGGGACCCTCTCTCAATGTAAAGAAGTTCAATGAACATTATATCTTTCTCTGACAAATACGTTCCAATCTTGATACATTTTTTTTTGTTTAATTTGTCTATGTACTTCAGTAGGTAACTTAAAATAATTAATTTTACTAAATGTAGTAATAATAAATGCTAGAATCATCCTGTGCTCACGACTCTGGGGCCGGGGGCCTCCTCAGGCGGGAGCCCATGACATTTTGCCCATGCTGCTACCCTATTGTTACGGCACTGGATGTTATTTAAAATTTATATTATTTAAAACTCCTGGACAAAAAAAAAACGGACACTTGAAAATGTTGCTTTTTTGCGTATTTCTTTTAATATTACTAAGTAAATGTTGATACACGCAGTGGTGTTGTGCTAATTTTTTTTTTACCGGAACGCGTATATATAATTATATAGACAGGGCCGATCCTGGGTAGGCGGCCCCTCTGTGCGGTTTCATGTCCCAAATTTAACGACGGTGGGTGATTTTCCATGATAATCCTGACGGCGTTTTTTTTTTTTTAGGTCTCATGTCCCAAATTTGACGACGGGGGGGGAGATTTCCCCCAATTTTCGCCCGTCGCCAGAATCGGCCCTGTATATAGCATAAAAAGGAAAGGAAACGAAAATCATTACGAAATTTTATATTTTCTTCTTCTAATGTTTATTATAAATAAAGTTAAATTCCCGTTGAACCGGTTCAAAAACCGGTTCACGTATTTGTTTCGGTTCGGTTCTAGTTCCGGTTCAGCAGAAAAAAAACGTTCCGGACTCCGGTTCACGGTTCGGAAAAACAAGCCGGTTCGTTCCGGTTTTTGTTCCGGTTCGGGTTCGGTTCAAACCCTTGTTAATAATAATACATATAAAAATTCGTCAAAAATAAAAAAAAAAAATCAGCAATTCTTTTTAATTTTTTTTTTCAATACGTCAGCCAATTCTCGTTATCAGAAATCATCTTTAGTTCCGGAACGCGTTCCTGTCCAAAAAGGAAGTACCGGAACGACGTTCCGGAGCGTTCCGGCTCGACAACACCACTGGATACACGTGCCTCGTTTCATTAAAATATGCATATTTGTGTATGGAATAATGGAACTTGATTGGTTATGAGGGAATTATGAGCGATATACGAAACAACAAGAAAGTAGATAAATAGACATAAGACAGTCGACTCTCGATAATTTGACACTCAAGGAACCAGAGAAAAATTTCAAATTACCAAGAATCCAAAATAACAGGAGCTTAATTAAGCAAGAGGGAGGGAGGAAAAAAAACATGTAAACAAAAGTTCGATCAAAATTCGTGATTTATTATTTTAAACATTTGTACAATTATTCACTTATTCATTTTGAAAAGAAATCCGTAATTTTCTGTTGAGTGAGCGACTTCAGTCTACCATTGTCCAATGAATTTTCGATAGTGGTGAGAGCTGCGAAGAAATCGTCACTTGTGTCGGTTCTGAGGGCGCAGAAGCGTAGGGTAGTAAGAAAGCTCCTGGCCTCGCTCATTTATGTAAACAAACGACAGGTCTGTGCATGATAAACGCTTCAAATTATAGAGAGTAGGGAAGCTCGGACTTGAAATTGTTGAATGCTGGCAGACAAGATACTATTCCTTCAACTTCAAATTACCGAGGGGACCAATTAATAATGCTTTTATTCAATTTATCGAGTATTTTTCAAGGGACCGGGAAAATTTTTCAAATTATCGAGAGTCGACTGTATTCTGTTTTTCGGAGTGTTCAGCGTATGTAGTATACACAAATGGATAGTGTATTGTGACAATAAATACTGTCTAGTATCTAGTGTTGCATTCTCGAACTTCAATTACAGCTTGCAACCTCCGCGGCGTGCCTCTTTATGAGATTAAAAACCCGGGTCGCAGTGCCAAAACCCTGCCGACAATATAGTGTATTTGCTAATATAGGCAGTGTGGCTTTGTTATGCGAACTTAAGTTGGTTTTGTGGGCAAAATAAAAATTTGGCTCCTTAATACACCCCTTAAAAGAACATTTTTTTCTCAGTTGCAATATTATTATCAATCGAACCTCTATACCAAATTATATACAACTTTCAGAAAATAATTCACTATCTGTAAACTAGTATTTTCATAAAATTTGTAAGTCCGGTCCTGTCGGCCCGATTTTATTAAAATTTTAGGAACACTTTTTAATTACTACTAAAGGGTTAAATATCAATTTTGAAACGATTCTGAGAATTTTTTCGGTATTTTGGGGCCCAAAAACATTTTTCAACCCCTAAAAACTACCCTTAAAATGGCCCGATTACGCCCATTTTAAATAGGCTTCTTGCGGTGATGGATTTCAACACGTGGGCCAAATTTCGTTAAAATCAATTAACTCTTTCGAAAGTTATTGCCCGCACACATATATATATACGTATATATATATATACATATATATATAAACATTTTTAAAAATGGTGCCAAAGTGTTTAGGAGCTTATGAAACGTCGAGAAAATTTGGTCCGACCCCTAGGTCCCGCCATCCGACCGACGCCAATAGTGTATGTTGCCATATGGCAAATACACTAATAATCACATTTCGATCAATTTGTTCCTATTCGTCCAGAATTGCTAGTCATAGCTCTTCAGTTGTTTCTGGAACATGTTGCCTTTTCAGACAGTCCCACATAATATGTTCTTTAATATAATTTAATAATAAATCTCAGGTCTTTGGATTAATAATACAAAACAATCGTGTTATTGTTAATCTTGCTACGTTTCGACTACTTTATTTATTTGTTTTGTATTATTAATCCAAATACCTGAGATTTATTATTGAAGTATAGTAATAATTTTGGATGCGATATAATGTCTAATGTTCTTTAATATTTATCGTAATTAGCGAATAAGAATATTAAGGTAATCTGAGATTGCGAAAAAGAGTACATAGATATTTTACTTTACTTTTAATACGAATATAATAGACATTTAGTTTTGTGCTGAATGCCTATTTGAATCTTGAAAATGCTCTTTAAATAGAAACTTGTTTTTCGTTTACTGAGCATACATTTGCGTGATTTGTAAAATTCTGAGTCAACAATCCACAAAAAATATCCTTAAAGCTTTCACTGAATATTTGCATGTTAGTCCGGAAACTTATAATTTTATAATTTTGTTAATAAACTAATGTAAAAATTAATATTAAATAATTATCAACTTTATTTGTTTTTGCAGAGTTCTTTTGCACACCAAAGAAAAAAAGTGCTTGCAAGAAATTAGGATTTGATAGACCATCCTCTTATAATAATAGGCCAACTGTAAGAACGGTACGTAATCATTATAATTAAAATTTTAACATGCAGCTGGGAAGTTTTTGCAATTTTGATTAAAGGCTCTTTTAATTTTCTTCAGTAATCTATACTAATATAGTATGATTTTTAAGTTGATTCTTTTTTTTACAAGTAACAGACAGCTAAAGTTTAATTTAATTGGTCCTGGCGTTATGTTATATTACTATGGAAATACATTATGGCATTATCAAGTATTAAATTTACAGAAATTGTTCGAAGTTGTCCCCGTTTTGTTTTTGCTTGATAATGATACATTTCCATAGCGACATAACATAACGCCAGGACCAACCTCAAAATTAAATAAAATTTAATTAAACTTTGAGTTTCTCTCTTATTTTTGATTTCTACACGCTTTTAAAAAAGAAGAATCAATTTAAAAACCATTCTTTTTTAAAAATTTCTCGTCAACGTTATCTCCCGAGCGAATCAACCGATCAAATCCAATTTTTTGACAATGTTTTGTGCAACCCAGCACAAGTCTAGATTTAACACAAAGCTGGATACAAGTGAATTATTAAATTTTATATTACACCAGGTACCATTTTGGTTACAGATTTTTTCATGTGCACATCTCTTTTCAGAAACCGAAACTTTCACTTGATGCAAGTCAGCGGAAGACCGCAAGTTTTACAAGAACATCAACGGCGATGCCCCCTCCAAAGTCAAAATATGTTTCGGATCTATCAAATATTTCAGAAGGCATAGCTGAATTAGATATAACACAAACTTCATTTAATAAACCCGAACGTAAAACTAATACACGCTCATCATCAGTGAATAAATTTATGATGAAGAAATCTTCAGCTTCTTGTACTGTCATTAAACAAGATATGTCAACACAATATGACATTTCTGGAAACATAACACGGCTGGTTGATGCTAGCACACAATCCGATTTATCAGAAATTGGCATTTCTGATAAATTGGATTGTGGTTCATCTCATTGCTGCCAAACTGTTCAATCAGAACAAGTTGATTGTGGCGTTCTAGAAAATTTTGAAAATCACATTCAATCATACGTTGTCCACAAACCAGTTGTAAAAGACGCGGTTTTACAAGAATTAAATATACGTGAAAATGACGAAGTGCAAAACTTGAAGAACATTAATGATAGTACTTCTGCGGTAAACAGCCCTAACGAAGAAGCTCAAAACTTGTCGTTTTTGCATTGGGAGAAAACGTATGCCAATGGCGATACACCTACCTCAAAGGATTTACGAGAGATGATGAATGAAATGCAGTGTTTATTTACAGAAATGCATAAGAAATTTGGTGTTATGATGCAAAAGCTGGAAAAAATCGAAAATACTGAAAAAAATAAGGAAAACATAAATAATGCTAGTTACCGGCCAAATGTCTCGAAGACTCCTAAAGATAAAAATGATATGCGAAGAGTTTTATTGTTGAATAAGTTAAATGCAACACCACACACTCAATTAAAGTCGGCCAAGAAATGGGATAGATCATTGAAAATGTACGACAGTATGAAACACGAATTCTTATCACTGCAAACACCGGTTGTTGATAAATCTCAATCTAAAATTACATTTCCTAAAGAAAATGCGGATATGTCATGCAAGGTTCTGAATCAACTAGGGCTTCTTGCAAAAACACCGGAGGATGGAGAATAACTTTTTGAAATTGTGAATGGAAATGAAATATGTTTAGTCGATTTCTTTATTAGCGACTTTTATGATGACTTTAATATGTTTTGAGTTAATTTCTTTTTTTAATTCGTCGCGACAATTGATACCTATATGTTATAAAATGATTCAGACAATATTTTAATTAAACATTTCAAATTAATTTTCCTTGTTTATTTAGTGTTTTGATAAAAATTTTGTATTTAATTAGTGTGTATTTTTATCACCCATACAAACTGAAAAAAGTTTAAAAATTTGTTTAGTGCTGCCAATTATTTAAGTTAACAATTTGGGGTGCAGTACATTCGTGAATGACTTATGCCAGAGTTTCCCAAACTTTTTTAACTGCGGCTCGGAACAAGGTTTTAAAATTTTTCGTAACCTCACCTTATAAAAAAAACATTTATTTACAAAATAAATTTTATTTTTTAATAGAAATCAAGTTTTTGTTTGCTTATTTCATACACAAAAATTTACAATTTTTTTTCGTGACCGGCAAAGTTATTCTATGACCTGGTACTAGGTCGCGACCCATACGATTATAGTGCACCTTAACGACGAAATTTTCGAAAAATACGAACTGTAATACAAGTCTTTTCATTGATATGGTGTAATAATGTAAAAGACGACATAAAACCAACATTTAAATCAGGGTTGCTCAAACGGTAGATCAGGATCAACTGGTCGATCACGAGAGCTGTGGGAGTTAATCGCGGAAAAGTATCTACAATCCACACTTCCTTGAAAGGCTACAAAATAATCACCAATAAAAGTATACAGGGTGTACCACTGAATACCGAACATAAGGGAAACTCCATTATGCAAAGTAGTTAGGATCAACGATTACTTTGGCCACATATGAGAATGTAACCATTGCAACGCTGACTAACCATTATTTAATAACAATAGCTAATAATGAATAATTAGAAAAATCAGTTAAAATAAATTCTTCTGTATTAAATGAATTTATTTTTATTAAGAAAATATTTTTTTAATTAATTAAACGAGACAAACAGTTAAAATAAAAAATTAAAGCAAATGTTCAACTAAACCTCCACTTTAAATTAAGCAGTGACTTAATCGGTTATAAAAAGTATGTCTAACATTACATGAGTCACATTGAAACATACTTCAGCGATGTTGTCTTTAAGTTCATCCAGATTTTTATTTGTAACTGTCAAATGAACAGCAATATGCATTTGTTACTGTATACGTACGCCATGGATTTAAAAGGTTCGGAAGCTGGATGCAAATGGAGGCTTGCGCAGGTATAGTCGGTTGAAAAACTACAAACTTGTGCTATATTAATATTTTAAATTTTTTAATTTTTCTTTAATCTAAAGGTCTAATTCCTTGCATAAAATCATCCAAAAAATTATTTTTCGTGCTTATCTAACCAAAACTGTATTGGGCATCTTGATCAATTAACAATCAAAGAAACAACTTAACAATAGCGTACTGGACTGTACTTTATAGCAGGAAAGCGACAATTGACAAGACAACCAGCGATAACCAACCACCGACGAGCGCGCGTACTGTGTCGGTATCTGGGAGGTGGTAGGAGTCTTCCTTTTCCACAAAACAACCCGGACGGCTCTAAAAGATGCATTTGCGACGCTGTTTGTGACCAACTTCAGAACCTTTTAGAACCGTGGCGAGTATTACAACGGCCTCTGAATAGAGGGCAAAAATCTCTAATCTTAACCAATTTGTACTGTGTACTTTTCCCTATGTTCGGTGTCCTGTGATACAACCTGTATTCTGATGCATTTTTTTCTTTCGTAAATATGTTGTGTCTAGTGAGTAGGTAAGGGTAAGTCAACTTCTCAATAGATCTGAAATAGCGGGAAGTTCCAGGGATGGCCTGCAGGGTTAACCGTTTTTCAGATTTTTTTAATTTGTTTTCATTTATATAAAATACAATCATATGTGGGAAATGAAATACTCCTCCTTCTTTCAAGAAGCCAGATACTGAATTAAGATTCGGTCTAGATTCAGAGTTGCAGAAGATACTCGCAAAAATATCTAGATACAAGATAATAAACAATCAATAACCCAAAGGATAAAACAATACAAGAAACTTTGTGTGAATGTATTTAATTAAAATATATTACTTTCAGATATTACTTACTCAATGATAGGATTTTCTCAAGCGTAAGTTTTTGTGAGTTCACTAAGGGCACTATACTGAAGGCTGAACATAAAAACCGCAGTCTGGCAGCTGAGACCGGGGACAATATGTGGGTGGACGCAAAGATGTTAAACTGGAGGTGTCACTAAATATATTTCCTCATGTTTGAAATCTTCTGAGCGATAAGTTCAGGTGCCCTTGAGCATAAAAACGACACGTGCTTGTATATCTGACAGGCCGACGAAAGTGTTATGAAACGAAAAGTGTATGGTAAATGTCAAAATTGTCTACCACCAAAATCATGGTAACGTTTTTGCCAGATGAGGGTTGTCCCGGGTACGAAATACCAGACTTGAGTTTCGAAGATAGAGCTATTCAAAAGATTTGTGTAAATTTAAAACATCTAGATTCTAGGGCTACCGTCGCAAACTTGACTTATTTTTGAATTTAAAATGTTAGTCTGTATTAGTCTAAAACCGTTGAAATCACAAAAACGATTTTTTGGGTTTTGTCGAAAATTCACTTTTTTCCCATAGCCTTGGTTTTTTTTTGGATAAAATTGGAAAACCTCTCGTATCCTCTTCAAATTCAATATGCATGTAGAAAATGAGTCCATCTATTGCGCTTGTATTAATTACCGTTTCAAAGTTAGACCTCTCCGAACTTTTTTTCTGGAAATTGGAATATGTATATCTGATACTTTTTAATTTTAGTATACTGACGGAAAACGACATTCTAAATTTAATAAGCGCTCCTGAAGGTTTATATCTATTACTGTTTGGGAAATGAGCCATTAAAAAAAGTAACTAACCTACAAAACAGCAACAGTATATTACCTAGCTCTGCTGACGTTGTTGAGCATCTATAATTACAATCAATCTGAACCAGCTCTTCTGGATAATATACCATGTTACTTTTTCAAAAAAATATTCTTTTTAATAATTGAGTACAAATAAAGTTGCAAAAATAATCATTTTCTTGTTAAATTTAATTGTAACCAAATAAAATTTCTAATCTTTTTATAGTACGTTTTACCATTAAAAATTGTATAAATAAAATCATAAACAATGTAAAATTCACTAAAAATAGTTAACAAATAAAATTAGTAAAATTATTAATTGTTGATAAACTGCACTGCTGATGGATCAAATGAAGTCCCTTGAAAAGGTGATCCTTTTGCATCCCACGCCCTTCGTAGCATGTCTTCATTTTTTATTTGATGGCTAGTCGGTAAACCCAATCGTTTTCTTTCTTGATTCCATTGTAGTTCTTCGATTTTAGCTTGTGCGTCATCTGGCAAATCGTGAAACGGAATAGAGCAATCCATCTCTTGTAAATTTAATCTTGGTTCATGCGTAAATAGACAATCCCACCAACAATCTTTACTTTTCTCCAGATGAATTTGTAAAATTTTGTTATTGATCGACCACAAACATTCTCCGGGTTTTATTTTATGCCGCAACTTACCTTCTAATATCAGTGTATCACTTTTTATAAGATTCACGTCTAACGAGTCTGGCTGGATGTTTACACGCAATTGTTTTGCAGTCAGTTCGTCCGATATTTTTATCTGTATGTCCACATCACTTATATTTTGTGACCAAGAATAATTATCATACACTGCACCGTTATAACAATCCGACTTTTCAGCGGACTCAAATTTAACTGAATCTTTATCTTTACTAACGCTAATTTGATCGATATTTTCTTCTGTATGAGGACTTTCACTTACAGACGTTTCAACTTCTATATCATTTTCAACTGCAGTTGGAAAATCTTGCAATTTATCGGAATCTGACTTGTATTTTTTAAAAGCATCGTAAACTATCTTTTCAGCCCATCCTTCTGGTACACCAACAGGTTCATCGGGTGATTTACTAACGTAATAAAAATCTGTTCTGAAAGTTAACCTAATTGTTCAGACTTTTAAAAGTACTAAATACTTAAAGAAAACGTATGTATAGAAATTACCTTCTACTTAAAAATCCAAAAATGGCATCAAAAAAATTGATTAATGTTTTCTCTTCTTGTAAAATTTCAAAAAAAACGTTATCGTGCTTGTCGTTCGACATAATTGTAAATATTTTAAACACAAAACATTAAGCAGCAACACTCATGTGCAAATGCAGCAAAACTATTCCGTGTTCGATTTTGATTTTTGAAGCGTTTGACTTGCGTCTGACAGTTGAATTCTGTTAATAAACAGCCTCCTTGGATCCAATTATCCACCAATTGTAATTTGCCAACCGATGGTCATTATTGTGTTGACAGTTCGCAATTTTGGTTAGGTATCTATTGTCATTCGGATTTCGTTTATTAGTCGAGTATTTATCTATTTGTAACTTGTAAGTCATCATAATATAGACTTACGTGTAGCTAACAATTTCTTGTTTTAAAATATAAATCAAAATGAAGGTTATGTTCGTAAATGGATGTGCGTTTTTATATTTCATTAGTTTTGTGGTATGTTTTTAAATAATACGATTTGTCGATTTTGCTTGTCATCTTTAAATTTGTACTCTCGATTTTAGGGGGTCGCATTATCAGAATTCACTGCCGATGACTGTTGGCAATTAGGATTCAATAAAGCAAATTTGTTGTGTTCATCTTGTGATCGTTTGAAGGATTTCGATTTGCAGAGCCTCAAGTAAAATTTCACATTGTTTTATATAGGTTATAATCCGGATTGACTCCAAGTTAGATTCCAATCGAACGTATCGATTTTGAAATTTATTGTCAACATTATGTTTACATTGATGTCAGATTTTATTCGTAATTTTTAACATAAGATAACATCAGTCAGGCAACGTGTCTATTTACAAATTAAAAAAAAAAAGGTATACGTCAGGGAACGGCTAGCTGGTATAGACTAAAATCATACCAGACAACGAACGTGTAAATAAAAAAATACATGTAAATTAGATCAATGGTTCTTGAGTAATAACGGACAAATATATGTCGCGTTTTATAAATTATTAGGGGCTCGGTACGGCTTCGCACGGTTAGCACTAATTATCTATAGCCATAAAAGATGAGGATCATTATCATAAAATTCTCAGCGTGTATTGAATTCGCGCGAATTCAATCGCTTTTAATTGTGAACATTTAAAAAACGAAGAAAAATCGAAATTGCCAAAAAACCATTAAAAAAAAGACTCCGTTGATCCGATCGCTACCAAACTGCACAGGATCACCCGCTGGGCTAATCTAAAGATTGCCTGAAAATTTCATCAAAATCGGTCCAGCCGTTTTGGAGTCCGTAGATAACATACATACATATAATACTCGCCACGGATTTAAAAGGTTCTTTAGAGCCAGCCTGGTTGTTTTGTGGGAAAGGAAAATTCCCACCACCTCCCAGTTACCGGCACAGAACGTGCACTCGTCGGTGATTGGTTATCGCTCGTTGACTTGTCACTTGTTGCTTTCCTGCTATAAAGTACAGTTCAGTACGCTGTTATTAAGTTGTTTCTTTGATTGTTAATTGACCAAGATGCCTAATACAGTTTTGCATAGACAAACACGAAAAATATTTTTTTGTATAGCCTGATGCAAGGAATTAGACCTTTAGATTAACGAAAAATTAAAAATAATAATCTAGCGCGCGTTTGTAGTTTTTCAACCGACTGTACCTGCGCAAGCCTCCATTTGCATCTAACTTCCGAGTCTTTTAGATTCATGGCGCGTACTGTGCATCGCCTTTTATAGATAGATATAGATGTGATAATTTGGGTAAAAAATGATAATATATTTTTCAGTGAACATTGTAAAGAATGTTGCCACCACGATGAAGACATTAATGCAGCAAAACGTTATCCGAAAGCCATATTAGAAGTTTGCACTTGCAAATTTGGAGCGTATCCACAGATTCAAGCATTTATTAAAAGTGACAGACCGGCTCAATTCCCTAATTTACAAATTAAGTACGTTCGAGGTCTCGATCCAATTATTAAACTGATGAATGAAAATGGGGAGGTTCAAGAAACACTGGCCATAGACAAGTGGAACACCGATTCTGTTGAAGAATTCTTAAAGACTCATTTAATTGATATAGAAAGTGATGATTATTTAAGGACAAATAGAGTTTAAATAGTGTATTCATAATTAAATAAAGACATTCAATTTTTTAATATGTGCATTTGTTCAATGTACTTCAGTTTATGGGTGTTGCAGACATCTGTACATAGTTTTTGACATCCGCATTAGTCGCTGTGGAACTTCTGCGAATGTGATGCAAGTCATGATATGATTATCAAGGGTGGACCCGGCAATTGAGTTTTTTGACTACTTTGGGAGCATCCATAAACCACGTAGCTCGATCAAAAATGGGGGGGCATTAGTTCAAAAGCTACGCTGAGCTACATGAGGAGAGGGGGGAGTTGGAGTGAAGCTATGTAATTTTTTTTCATGTATTTTATTTGGCACAATGAAAATAATTGCCGAATAAGTTAAATATTTATTTTCAAACATTGGTTACTTTTATGTTAATATCACATATAACGAATAACCAGTCTTGCTCATTTTAAACCAAATTTTTTTGATGCGCGTCAAGTTGCATGGACCAACTTACATTTTTTTAACTTTTTCAACGCCAATCGTTTGTTCTGCGTTTGTACCTGACGCCTACAAAATTTCAGCGTTTGTACTGAAAAAATAAAAAAGTTATTAGCAAGTCACTAATAAATGTACACTACTGGCCAAAAGTAAAGAAACTAGTTTATTAGTCAAATTGTACGGACAAATTACTTTTGGCCAGTAGTGTACATTTATTAGTGACTTTTGCTAATAACTTTTTTATTTTTTCGGTACAAACGCTGAAATTTTGTAGGCGTCAGGTACAAACGATTGGCGTTGAAAAAGTTGAAAAAAAGTGGTTATTAGGACGTGGTCCATACAACTTGACGTCAAGTTGGCTGGCCACCTATTATTGCTAATAACTTTTTTATTTTTTCGGTACAAACGCTGAAATTTTGCAGGCGTCAGGTACAAACGTAGAACAAACGATTGGCGTTGAAAAAGTTAAAAAAATGTAAGTTGGTCCATGCAACTTGACGCGCATATTTTTTTGATAGTTAACAGAAAACACTAAATGTCTTCTGGACTTGATAATCAAAAACTATGTTCCATTCTGGGGGTGGGTGGTGGTCATAGGAAAGGCTACATAAAGGGAGGGAGGGGTTCCAGAGAAGCTGAAATAGGGTCACATAGTTTATGGAGGCTCTTGGCCAACAGGAATTAGTATAAAAGTAATGAAAATAGCTTTCTTAGTAAAAATAATAATACAATCTCCTTAACTTAGTTTAACGAACATTTAATGTTTACCAATCAATAGTCACATTTATTATTAAAAATATTAATATTTCCACATCCGCAGATGTAAACGTCAAAAAATCCGCATCTGCAGATGTCAATAATACCCACATCTCACATCTGTAATATAGAAATTAAAACTAATGTTTCACGATTATACTGAAACTCAAGGTTATTAGATCCAGAGATGGCCTCGTTCCGTTGGATAGTAGTGGGGGGATGACGTCATCTAGTGGACTGTCAATTGATATTACGTGGTTGATAAAACTAATGAAGTGTAGTTCTGTGATTAGAAAACCACAATTTTCCTATGCAGAAAACTATATCTGCAGACAAATGCATAATGCGCTCTCTTAGTAACAATAATATCGTATTGTCTTCAGATAAAAATAATAGTTTAAAAAAATTAAAAAAACACGCTTTAATACCAAACCGAACTAAAAAGTAACAAATATTTTTTTTATTGTAAAAAAGCGCTGGGTGCTTGATATCAACTGGTAGAAACATATCATTGGTATTTGTAAAAGTAGAGTTGGTATAAAAATAGTAATAAGCACCCCACGCTTTTTAACAATAAAAAAAATATTTTTTACTTTTTAGTTCGGCTTGCTATTAAAGCGCGCTTTTTTAAAATTATTATTTATTTTTTAGTCGTCTTTTTTTATCCTGATAATCCTGGTTAGGATAATGAGACAAACTTATTAAATTATTGTATTGTCATTGGTCCTTGATAAGTGTGCAAAGTTTCAGTTTAATCTGACGTTTTGAAGTTGGTGAATTTCACGTTCAAAGATTCCGTTACTAACATACAAGTGAAGCTAATAAAAGCGTGTTAAAAATAGAACATAATATATCCCCGTCACAAATTGTTGGTTAGAAATTCACTGTATAGTGTTGTCAAATAGTAATGAGTCATCTACAAACTTTATAGATATGAGACACTAACACTTAATGATTATTTTATTCTTTATGGCGTACACGGCGTTTCTTTCTGCGGTCTACAGGTGGAGGAACTGCTGCAACTGGTACTTCGCTTTCTGGTGACCTAAAAAAGGAAAAAAAAAGTCTGAGTAGCACGTCACACTCTAAGAATGCATCTGCAGTTTCGATGTAATTGCGCATACCTTGACCTTGAAGGTGCAACGTCAGCATAATCTTCTTCCACAAATATTTGATTCCGGTAAGCAGATCTCTGAGGTATCATTGTCGTTCGACGTTTAAGAACTGTCACATTTTGTTGTCTTGCATTGCTATCTGATGATATCAGTGAATTTGTATTTCCCATTTCCATTTCGTCTTTGGATCTACTATTTCCTCTGAGCAAGACTTCTGTTTCAGTTTCAGCTAAAAAAAAAAAAGAAAATAATAGACCGTGTAGTGTCGCGTGAGTCATTACAAACGTGAATACTGGGTTCCGAAACAAGCATGGTAGGGACCTAATCATGTCACCACTAGCAGGTATCAACTAGAGTTGGCTAACTCAGATCTGAACCGGTTCAAAGAGCCGACTCCGACAGAAGATCCGTGAGAGCCGATGGATCAACGGATCCGCATAACTCAGTGAAACACTTAACACACAGAAGCACATTTTACACTTACGTATCAGTTCTTGCTTTGATGCATCTGTCAGCTCAAATGACTCATGCATCACGTGTTTGACTATGCATTTTTGATTCTATACAGGCCATGATATGATTGACTGAACTAGGTAACTCAGTGGCAGACTGCAGTAACATATTCAGAACTTGGCTCTTTTTGAACCGGGTCAGTGAGCCGGCTCACATACGGGATCCAGATGCAAAGATGCAGATAACTAAAAAGACCCGTTTTTCCCATCTCTAGTATCAACAGTACAGAAAAATAGTGATGCAACGTTTCGTTACACATTCAGTTACATTAGTCCAAGGTCATTAGATACACAGACTACCTCTTAAATGAACGACGTCAGCCGGGAGACTTCAATATTTTTATCAAGCATGCAATATCAATTGACAATTTACTAGATGACGTCATCCATGTACTACTTTACAACGGAACGAGGTCACCTCTGTTTCTAATAACTTGCAACAATGCATCAAAAATTGACTAAGCTACGATCTAATACTTACTCAAACGAGATTCAAAGTAATCAGCTAATGGATCTATCCCAAAAAATACAGCTACAGAATCGGGATATAATATGTCAAAAATGAATACAACTGTACCGATCGCCACGCACAGTAAACCTGTAAAATAAAAAGTCAGTTGTAATGAGAAAAGTTTAAAGGGTACTATAATTTACATTATTTAACTAAATGTATGGAGTTTTGAAATGAAATTGACCGTGCAAAATTGAGTGTCGTTAGCAGGGGCAGATTTGAAATTTTACAACCGCTTTTTTTAGACGTATCAATAATATAATAACTTCAACATCATATTGAGCTTTTCGAATGTTTGTTTAAGGATTTTTTCTATTACCTTTATATTCAATATTCTTTCTTTTTTAGTACAATTTAATAAAAGCTTGTTTTTAAAAAGTTTTTTTACTAATATTTTTTTCAAACATACCTGACGCTAGAGTAATCCAGAAACTAGGACCGAAACTTGGTTTTAAATATACAGTTTTCTCGTCATATTCGAACGGTATTACGAGCGAGTTTGGATTTCTTACGACGCCCCATACGAGACAAGCGGACAATTGCAATACTCCAGTTATACCGACCAATATAGCTCCGTATTGTACAACGTTTAAGAACATTAAATTGGCTAGTAGCCAACAAGAAAATGCTGTCCACAATAGAATATGGCTGTACCAGCCAGCTGTTCGATAAAAACGTCCAAAACGTAGTCCCTCTCCGTCAACTACCAAATAATCGACTATCCATAAAATTGGTAATGGTGTACCTTTATGTTGGGCTTCTCGAAACTCTTGTTGCAGATGGCCAGCTATAAAAAAAATGGTGCGTGTACTTATGTAGGGCAGAAGTTATACTTCATTGTAACGGAGAAATGAGACGTGTCATCAATGAATACAAAAAAACCCGGGTCGCAGTGCCAAAACCCTGCCGACAATATAGTGTATTTGCTTATACAGGCAGTATGGCTTTATTATGCGAACTTAAGTTGGTTTTTGGGCAAAATTAAAAATGTGACTCCTTAATACACTCCTTAAAATAACATTTTTTTTCTTAATTGCAATATTATTATCAATCTAACGTCTACACCGACTTAAATACACCCTTCAATAAATAAGTCACTATCTACAAATTAGTGTTTTCAAAAAATGTGCAAGTCCGGTCCTGTTGGGCCAATTTTATTAAAATTTTAGGGACACTTTTTAATTGCTACTAACGGGTTAAATGTCAATTTTGAAACGATTCTGAGAATTTTTTCGGTGTTTTGGGGCCCAAAAACATTTTTCAACCCCTAAAAACTATCCTCTTTCGAAAGTTATTGCCCGTACACATATATATATATATATATATATATATATATATATATATATATATATATATATATATATATATATATATATATATATATATATATATATATATATATATATATATATATATATATATATATATATATATATATATATATATATAGGTATATATATAAACATTTTTAAAAATGGTGCCAAAGTGTTTAGGAGGTTATGAAACGTCGAGAAATTTTGGTCCGACCCCTAGGTTCCGCCATCCGACCAACGCCAATAGTGTATGTTGCCATATGGCAAATACACTAATAAAACAGTATCCTCCTACGAATTACAAGTAACTTGTACTTAGGTTGGATTAATAATAAGATTGGAAAATTTCACATATTTCATTCATACTCTCACTACTGAGAGGAATCGTGTCTAGCGGTACCTAGCTAAAAAATCGACTCTCGCATGTAGTGAATTTAATGTTACAACTGCTTTATTAGGATGAATTAACTGTTAAGCTAGCGCACCGTAGAGTAATTGATAACTCATTCCGCCGCGCAAGTGGAAAGATTCGGGATTGAGTCCCGACGGTGACAGTGGATAAAAATTATTTTTTTCTAATTTAGCATTGTAACAATGAATGTTTTCTAACAATTATCATTAGGCATCTACACCTTATGTAAAGATCTAACGTACTATAAACGTAGAAAATATATTTATCTAAACTATACTGTATCGAAGTCAGCTTTATCAACGATTTCAACCTTGTGAGTAGTACTTATTTACTTTGGATAATACGTGGACATTATAACAAAGAAATGAGACGTGTGATCTATAAATATAAAGTAAAACGATGTCAGTTTTATCGACGATTTCAACCTTACTGATACACGTAGTACATTCATATTAAATTAACAACTAACTTCATGGTGTCTCATGTGTCATTTGATATATTATGTATGTTACACGGTACAGTTCGAAAAACTTTTTTTTAATTTACTAATTTGCCTATGTTCAAAATTCATTTACTTTACGTTAAGGCTGTCGGAATGCTCTGAATTTTGTTTGTGCTGAGACCCAGCTGTAAGGGGCGAGGTAGGCAAAAGACATATTGTGGATGTGACCTTCTTTAGCTCTGTCTCGCTCAAATCATCCGCACGTTTCAATTTTTGGCTGGTGCCAACTACGAGGATAAAAGATGGTATTGCAAGAGTGCCGCTGTCAGTTGATTACTCTAATTTTTGGAAATATTTTGAAAATTTAAAAAACTTTTCCGAAAAAGGTAGAGTCACTTTAGGTTTGTGATGGAACAGTTTTGTGAAATAAGTACGAATAAGGTCGTAGTGTGACATTGAAACGTGTGTTTTTTTTAGCACAATTAATGCCAACTTTTTCTAGCAAATCGTACATAAATTACAAAAGTAGTCCATTGGAGACCTAGATTTGTCCTTTATCTTCCTTATAGAGAAAGAATTTTTGCAGAATGTTGACGAATAAGTCTACAATCAGTTGATAGCCGAAGCTCTATATTGGCTTTAAATTCAGAGCGTTTCGACAGCCTTAAGCGTTTATGTTTAGGTCACAGAAATTCATATGTGTACCAAATTTCATCTTAATCGGTCCACTAGATTCTAAACAAATTGGTTGTGACAGATGGACAGACAGACACACGAGTAATCCTATAAGAGTTCCATTTTTTCGGATGTACGGAATCCTAAAAAGGTAATTTTTTTGACAAAAAAGCAAAGCTTTTATTTATAATAAATAATTTTATAAAATCGAATGAGTCAATCGAATTATTTTTCTACTTACAGTATGGTCCAAATCCAAACTGGCCTTGATCCCAAGTCCACGAAAATCTTTCGTTGTAATCTATTTCCTCAGACTTCAGTTCAGGCGGAAGTGGTCCACTATTTTTTAGAGTTACATTGACTGACCGTAGCCCGACTTTTATTCCGATAATCGCGTTAATTTCAGCCGCAACACCGGCTCGATATGGTGTCGACACTTTGATGTGCGCTGTCTCCCATTCTTGACCAATATTTCCAACTATTTGTAACATAAACGCCGTTCTGATTAATACTGTTCGAGAGCATCGACTTTTATCAACATCAAATCATTTTTAATTTATAATTCTTAAGATCAAAGCTGTGAGTTGCCACAAATGCGATCTTTCATTTTATTACCCGTACTGATTTCGATTTGAAATTTTAAGCAGCCGTGTCTTATGCGTACAATTCGTTTTTAACACGCTTTTATTAGTTTCATCTGAATGTTTGTTTGTTTGTAAGGGAATCTTTGAACGTGAAATTTACCCACTTCAAAACGTCAGATTAAACTGAAACTTTGCACACTTATCAAGGATCGATGACTATAATGATTTAATAAGTTTGTTCCATTATCCTGACCAGGACCTTCAGGATAAAGACTTGAAAAATTACAGCAAGCAAACTAACAAGCTATACAGTGACGTACGTTGTGTTGCCTACCCCATAGTCAAATGCAAAAATTGTTTTTGTCTTATAATTAAAATTAGAGTTTAAAAAAACTAATACAACATGCTTTTATGAACTAAAAAATGCTAAATAATTTGACAACAAATTTAGCTTTACTGTAAAAAGCGTGGAGTGCTATCGGTAATATATTTTTCATTTACTATTTAATTGTAAACGTAGAGCTATTAAGAAAAATTAGGTAGATAGCACCCCACGCTTTTTACAGTAAAGCTAATTTGGTTGTGAAATTATTTTGCGTGTTTAGTTTTTTTAAACTTTAATTTTAATTTGATTCAATTTTTTGAGGCAAAATATATGTTTTTTGGAATTTTTAAGCCACGAGCCAAATTTTGTGCAGCTTAATGCTTAATCATAGCTAATAAAAACAGTATTGCATGATTTTTGCGACCACAGTTAATGTTGTTTGTTTTATAATCACTATCTCAGTCGCCCGGTTTGCTCATCCTACTCTCAATATCGATTCTGAGTTTTTCAGTTATAAAAAATATTAATTGGTAATACTATACTCAAAATAATTAGGTAGAAAGCTGGTTCAACTATGTGCGATCTGACAGCTTTGACTAAATTTGTAAATTTAGTAAAAATAAATTTTGAATATACTTACGCATTAATAATAATCCTATTAAAAGATTAACAATTACTTTAACAAACAAGTAAAATTTCTGAAAAAAAAACAAAAAAAAATTAATTTTCAAAAATACATCAGAAATTGTATAGCTCGAACTTCAAGAGAAATACTAAAAAAATCGAGATACAGAGTTAAAACAGTTAAAATTTCGACTTACAGAAGTCGATTATTATTATTTTACGATTATAAAAAAAATCGATTTATAGTTCTACTACTATGCAAATACATATCTACAGATTGTGTAAACAAGACAAATAACCGTTATTAGTGTATTTGCCATAAGGCAACATACACTATTGGCGTCGGTCGGATGGCGGGACCTAGTATATGTGTGCGGGCAATAACTTTCGAAAGAGTCAATTGATTTTAACGAAATTTGGCCCACGTGTTGAAATCCATCACCGCAAGAAGCCTATTTAAAATGGGCCTAATCGGGCCATTTTAAGGGTAGTTTTTAGGGGTTGAAAAATGTTTTTGGGCCATAAAATACCGAAAAAATTCTCAGAATCGTTTCAAAATTGAAATTTAACCCTCTGGTAATAATTAAAAAGTGTCCCTGAAATTTTAATAAAATCTGCCCGACAGGACCGGACTTACAAATTTTATGAAAACACTAGTTTGCAGATAGTGAATTATTTACTGAAAGTTGTATATAATTTGGTATAGGGGTTCGATTGATAATAAAATTGCAATTAAGAAAAAAAATGTTTTTTAAGGGGTGTATTAAGGAGTTACATTTATTATTTTGCCCAAAAACCAACTTAAGTTTGCATAATAAAGCCACACTGCCTGTATAAGCAAATACACTATATTGTCGGCAGGGTTTTGGCACTGCGACCCGGTTTTTTTTTTATTATTTCGAGTTACGAAATCTAACGGATAATAAACTTTGACTTACAGAGGTTGTAAAGTATGCAGGTTGCTTACTTTGAAATAATTCACGAGACTAGAACTTCGAGTTTATACAGTTTAAATCATTTGAGTTGAGTCTTTTGGATTTCAACGGAAAGGGAATGGCTAATTTTTTTAGATTTACAGAGATTGGAGTTAGTTTTTGCTATACTTATTTTAAGGTATTTCTAGGGTGGTACAATAAAGTGAAATCACTTTTCGACAGATTTTGCTCATTTTTTTCATATGCTCAAAATAACGTTTTCTAATAAATCCCGAAGTTTCAGAATTTTCGATCGTTTATAACGCGAGATAATTAATAACAAATAGAAAACAGTATCACGGGTAATTGGAATAATGAAAATAAATCAATTTAAATACTCATTGAATGCAACGTTTCGTCTTTTTTTTATTAAGACTTTTTCAAGCTCTCAATACGCTTAAACGATAGTTAAACTATGATATAATATACAATTTGGCATTACAAAAACAATTATTAAAAATTGTAGAAAATAATTATTAATAATTATTTTCTACAATTTTCAATTTTTAATAATTGTTTTCTACAATTTTCAATTTTTAATAATTGTTTTTGTAATGCCAAATTGTATATTATATCATAGTTTAACTATCGTTTAAGCGTATTGAGAGCTTGAAAAAGTCTTAATAAAAAAAAAGACGAAACGTTGCATTCAATGTGTGTTTAAATTGATTTATTTTCATTTTTCCAATTACCCGTGATACTGTTTTCTATTATAACATATATCTGGAATTGAACTTTAAAGATGAATTAATAACAAAGTACGCAATTTTCACGGTTAGCATTTGAAAATTGCGAACTTTATTATTATCTTTCTGTTTTAAGCGGTCAAAAATTCTGAAACTTCGGGATTTATTAGAAAACGTTATTTTGAGCCTATGGAAAAAATGAGCAAAATCTGTCGAAAAGTAATTTCACTTTATTATACCACGCTAGAACGACCTTAAGAAATTTATTATTATTCAAATATACTTACAGATTTTCCATAGCTTCCAAATATAACGATACTAAACGAAACTGCTAAAATAACAAAAGCTAGAATAAATCCAGCTTCCAAAACGTCGGCGGTAACTGGACTTCTTATTTCACTATATTGTGTCGGAAAACCCCCTTCACGACCGTAACCAAACCAAGCCATATTTATAGGTCAAAAATATTCGAGAATTGTAAATTTGCAAAAACCTATATCCTGCACTTATTGCAAAAACACGAGATTTTAAATATCACATAAAGAGTATATCATTTTATATAATATTAAGTAATTTAGATATCCTGATTTGTTTTATTTTTAAAATAACTTAAAAAAACGCGTTAATCAAACAACAACCTTCAACTGTTTAACGTTGAACAAATGAATGTATAAAATGTGATACAATTATAGGATTTACCCGACCAGAGAAATGTTAAGATAACAGAAATAACGGGACAGGCGTGTCCTGTCTAAAAAAAGTGTACTGATTACAGTTGAATCATAAAAATGATAAGATACAGGAAATTACAATATTTACGTACCGACTTGTAAATTTTATATCACGAAAATGATTAAACACAAACTTTACTAAATTCCTCAGCTTTTCCTTGTTTTGTTTTTTTACATAGAAAAACATTTCGACGTATCTGTGGTAAGTTGTTAAAATCGGATTTTTGGCAATTATTTATTTTTATACCTTCTGAAATTGGGTATTTCTATGATGGCGTTGTAAAAAACCCGTTTTATTTGCATAAAATTGCATTTCAAAAAAGCTTATTAAACCGTCGTCATACTTAACAAAAATTTAACTAGAATAGTCTCAAATTTATTGGATCGACCTTCAAAAAATATTTTTCCTAGTCACCGCTGTCTACTTACAGAACAGAGAATGGCGGACATTGTTTGAATCTATAGAGCTGCGGGAGGGAATGCATTGAGGGACGGGTACAAAGTAAGAATGGTGTCGATTTTTGATTGGCCGCCACAAAGTGATGCATACAAAAGAAATTTTCTTTTTACACCACACTCAATGTAATGTTTCTCGATTTCATATTAGCATATTTCGTAGTAAAACACAACACAGTTGAGCAACGCCATAACCATTCATGCGGTCAAATGCTGAAGTAGGAACCATAATACTGCCAAAATTAATTTCATTGTACTTACAGCTGATTTTTTAAAATTAAATGGTCAACATTAAAGAAAAATAAAATAAATGTTACACAATTTATCAACATTATTTAAATAATTCTGTTTTTTTATTGTTTGCACAAATAAGGCAAATTGACAAAAGAATAACACTGCACTATGAAACAACCAACATTGTAATCCGTCGTTTTTTAGTTCAAGGTAAAGTTGCACGATTCTCTTCTGCCGAAAGAAACACAATGTCGTCGGGCTATGTCTTTAAACGTACGTTTAGTTATTGTTACAAAATCTGGAGTATTTACCATGTATATGTCGCAGCTTAATTAGCCGCTCAATTAACAGCCTAGTCTTTTTACTAAACGGCGTCGTTTAACTAGCGGCCTGAATGATATTCAGTCATTCAATCAACAGCTAGGCAGATGACTTGGTTCGATAACATTTAACTACTTGTCTAGCCTAGTCATTTAAATTTAGTTCCACTTTCTGTCACTTGGCGCTGAAATCCACACACTGTCAACATGGCGTCGGCAATTCATTCAGACCGCTAGTTGAACGGCGCCGTTTAGTAAAAAGGCTAGGCTGTTAATTGAGTGGCTAATTAAACTAGTTGGCTACGACATATATATTGTAATCCATCACTTCCACTAATCCAACACGAATTTGGTATTCGTGGGAGCGGATTAAGGAGAGAGTACTGTACTACAAAAATTTAAAAAGTTGTTACAAGGATAATCTTTCTATTTTTCAAAAATCTGTACTGTGTGTTTCACAATCATTGGTTTGGCTGTATTCGTTAGTTCCTTCTATTTGATGATTTTCATTAAAATGATGGGCGCGCATGCGCGCAGTTCATTTCTAGACTGCGCATGCGGCTCTACCTTCATTAAAGAGAAGAGATCAACGAGCACAGCCATTGTCCGACATTTTTCAGAGGTAATTACAAAACTTGTAAACAAAATGAGTAGGTTATAAAAAAAATGATATGTTTTAGTGTCAAACAGAGCATAATAAGATACCGATTTTCGAGTACAGTATGCTCTATCAGAACCAAATTATGTGTTGTTTTTGTCAACTGAATATTGGCCTGTCGCGCCGGTCTCATTCGTTGGCAGACTTATCCCCACTTGCTGTTCCGGTTGATCAACAATTACCTGCACCAATAAAAAAAACTCCTGAAATCACATTTCTCAACTACCAAGGTCATAATAAAGACCTTGCCGAAATAGAGATGTTGACTGTATTCAAATAAAAACATAATTTTAACGTTAAGTGGTAGTTTTTATGATAGAAATACTAAAAAACACTATATTTTTCCTTTTTTTAAGGAATTTAATTAATATGTATAAATAAAACGTAACTAAATCACTCTCAAGTCACGTGACAACGAATACCAGAGTGCATGACGTCACTAACTCATAAACATTATCAGACGCTGTCAGAGAGAAGGACGCTGTTCACGCTGTCAAAAGGCTTCATTGTTTGGTTAATATTTAGAGTGTGTAATTTATTATTTTTATTTATAGGAAACGTCAAATTACATATAACTATAGCAGCAATTACGAAAAAACCTTTCACACCTCATTAGTTCACCAGCACCAAGAGTACGAGTATGACGTGTCACGGCAGTCACGTGACAAGTATTGGCGTTTTGGAGCGAAATTTGAAACGGAATTTAAAATACCTGACTTTTAAAGCTTGAGTCGTATTTAAATAAAAATAATAAATATTTGCGACTATATTAGGTACTTATACACGATTTAAAATACTTTCCCAAAAATAGTCAACATCCCTATTGAGTGGTAGATCTTGAATGCGCTATGCGATAGTGCGCATTCATTCGTTTTCAGTTGGCAATGTTTACCGTTACCATGAAATCACTGAGCAGTTTTTTTTTACGAGTACAAACATGGACTCTACACAAGAAGTACGAACTTCATGTATATAAGAAATTTCCTAAAAAAAGAGGTCGCCAGTGTTCTGTATTCTTCGAAACCATGGATGTCTCTGATTAAAACACTGGAGGCGTTCATGCACTTCATATATGAATCAAACGAGACACTAATTAATAGAATTTTCACAGGGAATTGTTAATTATATTGATTTACTGAGTCAAAGTTCAATTAAAATATTAAAATTAATTGTTAAATTATAATCAATCACTTATTAATATAAAATTCTTATAATCCAATGAATATTTTGACAGTTTACTTATCTAATATTTGCTTGCTTACTTCATAGGTATTTATGATACCTAAATTCACGTCAAACAATTGGGAAATTAGCTACGCTAGTGGTAAAAAAAGAAAACACTAATATGTACAATTTTCAGACGTATGGATTCTGTCAATTTCTCCCATATGAGTTCGTAATCCTTGTGTAGAACCTATGGCGTTGACCTTGAATGCGCTATGAAATAATTGCGCATTCATTTGTTTTCGGTTGGCAATATTTACCATTACTATGGAAACTCTCGAAGCTACTCACGAAATCACTGAGTAATTTTTTTTACGAATACAAAGTTGGGGAAAACCGCGCCTAAGTTAAAGATTACTTCTGTAAATATAAGTAAAGTCTACCTGTAAGTTTTTGATTTCTTTGACTTCAGTAGATAATGTAGCACCCTGTAAAAAGGCCATACTGCCTTCAGATGACGTAAGCGAAACAGACAGAGGTGGCGACGAGTGCGGGCTGAAACAATGGGCCCCGACAATATCTCGACCGCTGCTCTGGCTATCCGGCGACCTGACAGGGTGACGGATTTGATATTCCAACCTGTCAATGCGAATATACAATTCGAGGATGTGTTCTTCCAAACGTTTTATCACAGCACGTTGAGTTTTGTATTTGGATTCCATTGCCTGTCAAAAATACCGAAAGATGGCAGACATTACAACCATGATTGTAGGTTACGTTATGTCAATATTTAACTTGTTGGGTATGGCGACATTTTTCGTCATGGAAATTCAACTGCAAATCAATTCTTTGCATGTTGAAAATATTTGATTTATAATATTAAATATTAAAGTATTTTGTCGGAATAAATGAAATCAATAAATACGAAAGATTCTTTTTTATTATTTGAGATATGATGATATTATTTATCACTGCGGAAAAAAACCCCCATTGTGAAACGAGTTGGCCAAGTTTATTCCCCGGTTTGTTAACTGGGGAATAAGTGTATTTTTTTTAAAATGAATAAAAAATGATGAGAGGACCGCGACAGTAAAAAAAAAGTGAGCCGTTGTAGGATGCTTGACAGATGTGAAATATTACACAGATATTCACGAGTAAAATGCCGACACACGTAAAGTAGCGTGTGTAGTAGAGAAGGAAGCGCTCAGTATAGGTATTGAGAGAGGAGCGCTAAGTCGAGAAGAGTCGACGAGACGCGAGACTGGCCGAATGAGATGTCGCAACGTGCAATTTGAACGTTTCCACTCTCATCCCAGCGCATCATTAGAAGGTTCACATCAAAACCGCTGTTCCATTGAAAACGTGATGTATGTTCAGTCTACATAAGAACACATTTTCCGCGCCGAGAAAAATTCAAAAAAACAAACGCACATCAATAGCGAGAGCATACTTACGTTAAGTTGCTCTTGGTATTCTTCCTTTACTATTTTAAGCAAGCGTTTCTGTTCCACACACATTTCATCGTGCTTCGATACGGAATTTTCCAAATCCGCTAGTCGAGCTTTACACGATTCCATCGTAGAATTTTTGCTTTCGAGAAGCTGATTTAATACTGAAACACGAAACAATATAAACAAGTTAAAAAACCCGGCTCGCAGTGCCAAAACCCTGCCGACAATATAGTGTATTTACACTGGTTGGTTTAGAGTCATTAAGTAATCATAGATTAAATAGATTATAGTCAGGTTTTCACCTCTTACTCCCCCACTTTTAAAAAGTGCCATTTCTTTCTTCAATATCTTATCATAATCCTTCTAAAAGCCAATTCAGACTAGCCGTTCTCGGTTACGATTCACCGGTCCGGTTCGGTTTTTGATTAATCTAGGCTGCTCACACTATCCCGATTCGGTTCTACGATTATTCTCGGTGCGCATGCGCAATTTCGAAATATGATTTGACGTTTGATGTGTAGTTAAACGTCAACAAAAACAAGTGGCTAGTCACGTGACTCCAGCAAGTGTTCTCATTGGTTGCGGTTGCGAACGGTCCGGTTGAAATTAGAGCTGAAGCTAAACGCTCGAACCGAACCACAATCGGGAACGACTACGCCCTGATTGGTCGAGCTCCCAACCGGACCGGTGAATCGTAACCGAGAACGGCTAGTCTGAATTGGCTTTAAGACCCAGTAAATTACTTCTTTTTAGCTGATTGCGGATCCGCACCGCTGGATCCAGCAAGGCCAAAAGTGTGTGGGAACCAGCTGGATTGCAATCCCTAATATAGAACAACCTACCTTTCAATTCCTCAGCATACGATTCCGTGATGGTAGCAATTTCATCATCGCGACTCTTCAGCAACGGTAGTTGTGAAAACCTTTCCTGGTATTTATGCTGCACTTCGCCACACAGCAACAACTCCCTCTGTAAAAGCTCTACTTCGACTTTCAGCTGTTCACCGGCCAAAGCTTGACTCATCGCTAACTGCATTTCATTCCGCAGTTCCAGCAGAGCGCCTTCGGACCGTTGATAATTACTGTTCAGTGCATCGTTTCTTGCAGCGAGCTCTTTCATTTCGATTTCGATAGCTTCGTTCTTCAGCAACAGCTTTTTCTTTTCTTCTTGAAGTTTCGTACACTTAAAAAGAAATATTTTTTTAACATATTTGAACACGGAGACTTATAATTATATATTTCTTTTAAAATAGTTAATTACCAGGTTCTTCCAATAATCTATAATTTTTTGTTGTTCATTTTCTCTAGTTACACTATCTGATTTTCTTATTTCTAATTGTTCATTTAAGTTTTCAATATCTCTTTGAAGCAAAATTAGTTGATCGCGCTGTAAAAAAAAAACAAAGTTGTTAAAAAAAATAATGGTATATTACACCGCAAGGTCAGATAGTTGAAATTCCTGCAGTGCATCATGTGTCGCGCAGTGCAGGAATTTCAGCTTTCTAGCCATGTGGTGTATACTATTTTTCTTTATATCCAGTCGAAAGTATGTCCTTTCGTATCAGTGTTTTGGCTCACTGTTACAGATGGCATTCGAATAATTCCAGTAGTGCATAAATGTTATGCTTTTGAAGCTGAAAGTATGTACAGTAAAACCTCGATATAATGGACTAATTGGGGTCGAAAGTCCGTTATATAAAAATAGTTCAAACTTTTTTTTTTGAAAATATATATGTACATGCGGCGACACTTGAATTTAAACATGTATAATATTAACAGGACGTTTTTAATTTTTTTACATTTGACCGGATTTTTTGTCTATTATATCCGAAGTTAATTAAATAGAGGTCTGTTATATCAAGATTTTACTGTACTTTCGACCGGGTATGAAGACAAATCAATTATGAATTTCACAAATTTATACTCACCAAAGCCGAATTGTGTTCTTCGAGTGCTCTGTTACTTTTCGCTTTACCCATAAGTCTTCGATTTCTTTCGGAATGAACTTCTCTCCGATGTCTTTCGAACAAAAGTTGTAAATGTACTAAGTCGAGTTGTTCTTTAAGAGCTTTGACATCCGAATCGTGTCCTTGCACTCTGCCCCTTCGCAGTTCTCGATCACAGCTTTGCACGGCCACCTCGATATACCTGTCGAGCATTTCGTGCGGCGAAAACCGTACCGATTTCTCGATCGGCGCAGGACTCGAAGTCGGACTCGATTTCGTTTCGATGACGGTTTCGACGCTCGGAAACAATCCCAGAAAGAGGTGTTCGTAAGGCATCGGCCACGATTCGACCGTTTGCACGCAAGTAGTACTATACTCCTTGTTTTTATCGATTCGACTGTTCATTTCTTCATCTTCATTTGTTTCGTTTCGACCGTTGGTAATATGTTTGCCGTTGTTAATTTCTTCACCTGTCAGTTCATCGCTTTCTATCAAGTTTTTGTCTAATGGTTCAACCTGAGGAAGCGTATTATTTTTTTTCATTTCCGGACACGAATTCGCACGCCTGACTTTCACATTGTCGGGGAACACAGATCTGTCGCCGGGACTACTACCCGTTGAAAATTCTAAAATTGTTTAAAACAAAACAATTGAATATTTGAATTTAAAAAAAACTACTAAATTTTTTTATTTTTTAAATAATATATCGTAAATAATATTGAAGAACGCAAAGAAAAAAAAATTAAGCCATAGGTAATTAATAACAAATTAATTAAAATGTATAAAACTTCATAAGATATCACTTGATTACAAAACGTACCAGGAATGTTTGTGACGTCAAAATGACAAAAGTTGTGTATTTGTGTATGGCTTTATAATACATACTATCAAAGTAACCATGGCAACCAGGACCATAAAAACATTTTGACGTCACAGAGGTTTTTGGCGCGTTATCGGATCTTTTTCATTATGAAATTAAACAAAATAATAAAAGTAGTTTCGCTATAAAACTTGTATGTGATCTTTCCATTTATGTAAAAAAAAAATTCATTCAAAAACCCAATTATGTGTACTTCAGTAACACGCAACACAATAAATAAAAATATATACAGTGTAAACTCTATGTAATGTCACTCGATTTAACGTCAAACTCCCTAAAACGTCAAAATTACTCGATTTTGGTTGGTTTGCCTTGTTGTCCATACAAATGATACACTCTAAGTAGCATTACACCGATTCTAAATAACGACCATATGTCATTATAAAGCAAGTAATTTCGGAAACTTATAAAGCGCCTACTGTTTTGTAGGTACTTTCTAAGTTGCCGAAATTGATAAGAACTATAACCAAGCTGATCCCACAGTATCCCAAGATTTGAATAAAATACAGTACAATCGCAATAATATGAATATGCACTCTTGTGAACGACTCAGTAATATGAAAATAATTTTTGTAAAGAATTTAACGCTCTACAAAAAAAAAGTTTAAACTTTATCCTCGGAAAACTTTCGAACCAGTAAACTTAGCGAAAAATCACAAGATACCTTTTTTGCAAAGCGTTAAATTCTCTACAAAAATATGTATGTCTCATTTTTGTAGATTCATTTGTCCCCAAGTTTTAAAATTTGGAAGAACAAAAGGAGTTTTCCACATGTTATTTTCCATAAGAAACTTTGGTTGGAATGAGGACTATCTTAGAGTTAATATTAAGAGCTCAAATTTTTAGAGATTTTTTTTATCAATTTGGAAACGTTTGACCCCCTGGTAGCATAGAAATTTGACAACCCTGATGTACATGTTTCTTGCGAACCTCGATAATCTAAACATACCGCTAGTATGAACTCCTCAGGATTTTTTGTGTCATGTTACCGAGATTGTACTGTACTGGCATAACAAAAAACATCAGACGGAGATAACAGATTTTACGCAATAAACGTTGTTATTTGTGTTAATAATAATGTTTGTAAATTATATGCGTTATTATTAATAATACTATACTAGTAAAACAACATTGATTTCTCTCCATATAACGACAACTCTTATAACGCCAGAAAATGTGCAGTCTCTTCAGCGACGCTATATAGAGATTACACTGTATTTAAAAAAAAACTATTTTATATTAATCCACCAAAAAGTAGAAATAGTATATTACACCGTAAGGGCAGGAATTTCAACTTTCTGGCCGCGTGGTGTATAATATTTTGTTTCATACCCGGTCGAAAGTACATATTTTCGTATCAGTGTACATGAGAAAACTGTTTCAGCCCGCCGTTACAGACGACACGCAAGTAATTCCAGCAGTGCATAAATGTCAGGCTTTCTGCTTTAAAATCGAAGCCAAAAGTACGTATTTTCAACAGGGCATGAAGAAAATTCGGTTGCAAGATTTTTAAGCTTGTGGTTCTCACCGGAGCATTTGTTGTTTGTGGAATCTGGTTGACATTGGCTATAGTACCGATAGCGGTGCACGCGTTTAGCGAAGTCTCGCATCGATTGTGAATTAGGCATGTGCAGTCCTCCCGAAGTGCAAGGCGACCCATGCTGCTGTTCGCATTCTTGTTCATAATCTTCTTCGTGTGGAGGATGGAATTCCTAGACAATATTTGTTCGACAATTGCAGACAATACAATAAAAGAAAATAATTCTAAACAATCTTAAGTTTACAATGATTGTTAGAAACATTCATTGTTACAATGCTATATTAGAACATTTTTATTTTTGAACAACTTGGCTGCATAATTATCCTTATGGATGCTATACATACTACTTCCCTCATTTTTGAACAACTGTCACCGTCGGGACTCAAACCCGAATCTTTCCACTTTCGCGGCAGAATGAGTTTTCAGTTACTCTACGGTGCGATATCTCATCAGTCAATCCTTCATAATAAAGCAATTGTAACATTGAATTCACATCATGCGAGAGCAGATTTTACTCCGTAACGCTAGACATGAACCCTCTCATTAGCGAGAGTTACGAATAAATCAGATAAAAATTTCCATTTATCTAATAATTAATCCGTCCTAAGTTTCATCTGATTGATTCGTAGTTCTCACTAATGAGAGGGTTCATGTCTAGCGTTACGGAGTAAAATCTGCTCTTGCATGATGTGAATTCAATGTTACAATTGCTTTATTATGAAGGATTGACTGATGAGATATCGCACCGTACAGTAACTGAAAACTCATTCCGCCGCGAAAGTGGAAAGATTCGGGTTTGAGTCCTGACGGTGATAGTTGTTCAAAAATAAAATCTTTCTAATATAGCATTGTAACAATGAATGTTTCTAACAATCATTGTAAAAATCAGCAACTACTGGCTCATGTAGAAAAGTCTTACGGACTATAAGCGAATGAAAAAAAACCCAGCAATCTTAAGTTTGTAAAATTTCTTGGCTTCCGGACTTGTATGCCGGGGTCCATTGGTATTTCTACCTGGCGTTTCGTCTACAACTGAGGTAGACATTATCAAAGGTGGGCTTAGTTTCCTTCTAGGCTGCTCACAGGTAAGTGTGTGAGCAGCCTAGAAGCAGGACCGTCTTTAACCTATTGGAGTCCCTGGGCATTTTAGGACAATGGGGCCCCTATGACTATTACGGAAGACTATTTTTTCTTAAAAAAAAAGATTAATTACTAAGTAAATTAATAATTAACAAATACATTATTAAAAATTGTATCGATATATGATTATTGTCGGCAGTATCAGTTATAGAATGTTGATCTGGCAAGAACTAGGAGGCCTCATCGATCGTGGGGCCCTGGGTTTCACTATTTATTTTACAAAACGACGACAATTCTTCATTCGCCGGTGGATATAACGTCAATGGCCAATACGGTGTTAATTTTACTTTTACGTTTTTTGTTTTGATTTATTAATACAGAAAATATATTGCTCTCTTGCTTGTGTAATTATTTTTAATGTGGATAAATAACAATGGGCTAAGGCTTCGCCACGTTACAAATCACCGCGGAGAGATGTAATTGATAGAAATTACTATAAATTTAATGTTAACACTTCGAAGATTAAAATAGAACTCTGGCTAATAATGAATTTTTCAACAAATTATAAACGCAATTTTGACAAAAGACGACGCATTGGCCAATGATAAATAAAAGTTACTTATTTAACTTTATTATATAATTAAGAAATTTCAAGTTGTATTCTTGAACTATTACTATTAATTCTTAAATATGATATGATTTTATTGGATAATATAATCAAAAATTGTAAGTTAAAAATCGTGACATACGTTAGTTATGTTACAATATGTTGAAAAAAAGTCACCTGTAATACACTGTCGCAATTTTGTACACCCGAACGTTGAATGGTTTCATCAGTACCGCGCAGCTGTTCCCCTTGACGGACAATTTCCAAGACCTCCTGATCTTCCTGGGAGCTGTCCTGGGTAACGGGCGACTCATACCGAAATCCGTTTTTCTCAGGTTTCGGTCTGGCCACGCCTCTGGGCGGCCCGGTTTTTTCTATCGGTATCGGACTATTAGGGACACTGGACTCGCTCGAAATGGCCCTTAGAGGACTCGTCGGATGCACGACAGGCGTTTTGGATCGCAAGTTTGTTGTGTTTGCGCGATCGATTGTAGAACTATCATTTAACTGAAATATATATTTGTCCAAATTAGGATCTATACAAAAGAAAGAAATTCATCCAAGAAGAGTGATGGAACCTTTGGTGTGAAAATACGAAATAAAAATATATACCCACAAAACACCAAACCGTATCGAAAACTCTCGACGTACGTTTCGCCAACCAAGTTGGCATCATCAGGAGATGATTAAATCTAAATACTAAAAACTAGCTTCCTACTTTATATAATGGTTAAAAATTACCTGAACTATAACTAAAGGAACAAAATTGACCATAGAGAAAGAAAGTTTAAACTTACTAGGAAATAAAATGACCTGAATAAAGCGGACTACCTGGAATAGGACCTAAGTCGTTGTTCATACATAAAAACATAAAAACAATAGTATGAACAACGACTTAGGTCCTATTCCAGGTAGTCCGCTTTATTCAGGTCATTTTATTTCCTAGTAAGTTTAAACTTTCTTTCTCTATGGTCAATTTTGTTCCTTTAGTTACAGTTCAGGTAATTTTTAACCATTATATAAAGTAGGAAGCTAGTTTTTAGTATTTAGATTTAATCATCTCCTGATGATGCCAACTTGGTTGGCGAAACGTACGTCGAGAGTTTTCGATACGGTTTGGTGTTTTGTGGGTATATATTTTTATTTCGAAAGAAATTCATGGTGATGTACAAAATACTAACGTTTTTGACATTTCACCTTTTGGAAAAAAAAAATTAAAAAAAGGAAAAAACAAACAAACAGCAAATTAGGTTATGAAAATGTATTTTATTATGCCAATATGAAAGCAAAGATGAAGCATAATCCACACAAAAAAGCCCACACTTTTGAATAAATCAAGTTATAACAGATCAGTCAGTGACTTTGTATAAGTGAACTGTGATCCGGTTTAAAATTTCGATTTTTTATTGAATACTTTTTTTTCATTTATATTTCACTAATTTACCTATTGTGCTGATAGATTCATAAAAAAATAAATTAAATAAATCAACCGAAACAAAAAAATGAACAGAATAGACAGAGAAATAAAATATAAAAAATAAAATTATTTACCAAACTCCTATCATACACTAATCGATTAATTCTTTGGTTGACTACTGATTCTCTACGCTGTTCAAATGAGAAATAATCTCTATTGGGTCGTTCAAAAGCAGACGTAAAACTTCCCGCATCGGAAGGAAATTTAAATGGCGACATTTCCTTTTTCATCGGCGATGAAGGTTGTGAATGAGTGGGCGTAGATGTAGATGATGTTGCGTTCACCCATTTTGTTGCTGTGAATGTATTCAATGCTCGAACTACGCTCGAATTAGTCGGAGCAGGTCGCCCGCTCGACAATAAACGCAAATCCTAAATCATATGCACATTGTTTCTACACTTTTATAGCACTTTAAACAAAATATAATACGCACAAAATAGATCTAAAGTGGGTCTAGTGATGAATGTTGCATTCGAAACGGTTTCTTTATTGTCCAGAAATTACGCAATGTGTATTTTGTTTATATGATCATTGATTGTTTATAACTTATTTTAAACTCTCCAAAATGAATAAGATAGGGTTAACTAGTAGTCATTGGACATTACTAGTCATTGGACAGAACACATTTTCATTAACTATAATAAGAATAAGAACGATACTAAAGCATGAATGACGCATTTTGTGAGTCATTCAAATTTGCTTTAGTATCGTTCTTATTCTTATTATAGTTAATGAAAATGTGTTCTGTCCAATGACTAGTAATGTCCAACGACTAGTAGTTTACCCTATTATTCCCAAAAGTCAAATACTCAAAAAGAAAAACCATAGTTATACAGAGCTGGATTTCTCAAACTGGATTCGGTGTGACTCATTACTCCAATTGTAAAATATGTTCTCGGGAAATTTCGAACTGAGGTAGCAAAAAATTTAGTTTTTTACTGTTTTCATTAGCTGTGATTAAGCATTAAGTTTCACAAAATTTGGCTTGCTGCTTGAAAATTTCAAAAAGCACATTTTTGCCCTAAAAATTGAATTAAAAAAACGTGATATTCATCAATATTTCATTACAGCACGTCGCGAGATTTCGAATAACGGGAAAGCAAATTAACATCTTGAAGTTTTTTCTTTACAAACGTTTAAAACTACTGACTTTGGCTTGCTCAGTAATTTTTTTCAAATTTAATTCTGTCTGTACAAAAAATGTGTGTAAAACTTGTTTGTCTCGTTTTTATCTGATTTTAAATTGTTTATTTTGATTAAATAAATTGTAAAAACTTGGTTAAAAATCATATGGGAAAAATGGTATACATTTCTAGTTTATTTTGAAGCTTTAGCAGTGTTGGATCACTTTCACACAGTTTGTGCTGAGACCCAGCGGTAAGAGGCGAGGTAGGCAAAAGACATAATGTGGGTGTGACCTTCTTTAGCTCTGTCTCCCTCTAATCAACCGCACGTTTCAATTTTTGGCTAGTGCCCACTACGAGGCTAAAAAATGCTATTGCAAGGGTGCCGCTGTCAATTTCTTACTCTAATTTTTGGAAATATTTTGAAGATTTAAAAAACTTTTCCGAAAAAAGAAGAGACACTTTAGGTTTGTGATGGAACAGTTTTGTGAAATAAGTACGAATAAGGTCGTAGTGTGACATCGAAAACGTGTGTTTTTTGGCACAATTAATGCCAGAAGCGTAGCGTGCCTTGGCGGGGCCCCCTATAAAAGTTTGTTTGGGGGCCCTACCCCCGTTGAAGTAAATGACTTAAACGGGGAAATCCCGCAGCCCGCGATAACCGATGTAGGGTGTTGCCAACGCACGCTTTATGCAGGAATAGAAGAAATTGCTTTTTTGACTTTTGTCATTTCTGAAATAAAAAAAAAATGGGAAGTTTTTATTAATTTTTGCTTACGCACGTTGGGGGCCCCCGTGGCCCAGGGGCCCCGTATAATTGATACGGCATATACGGCGGTAGCTACGCCCCTGATTAATGCCAACTTTTTTTTAGTAAATCGTACATAAATTACAAAAGTAGTCCATTAGAGACTTAGATTTGTCCTTTATCTTCCTTACAGAGAAAGATTTTTTGCAGAATGTTGACGAATAAGTCTACTATCAGTTCACAGCCGAAGCTCTATTTCTGGCGTAAATTCAGAGCGATCCGACAGCCTTAACATTAAAGATTGGTTCACATAAGTCTACATAAAAATTAGAAATTTCCGAAACGTGATTAAGCGCATTTTACATATACACACATCCAAAGGTAAAACAGAGCTATACGGGTTAAAAAGGGGACACATTGAACAACTGGTAAACGGTCACCTTAAGAGAGACGTCATTGTAGATTGTAGACAACTGAGGTATTATTAATTAACGTTTGTATTCGAAGTATTTGACTTTTGGAACATAATCAATGCATAAAGCAAAATGTTTAAACAATTATCGAAACAAAAATTACGCCACAAATCTTAAAGCTGTGTGTAAAATCACAAACTTAAAAACTCAACACAAAATAAATCCCAAAAAGCGTTACTGACAGTTAAATAAAACAGAACAGACCTTGACGGGCGTAGTTTCAGGCGTGGCTTCGATGGCAGCTTCCGGAGGCGATGTTCCTTCCTGGCTGGCAAATACGGATGTTATCGCAAACCCCTGACCGCTCACATTCTGCACAAAACACAACAAGCAAACGTCTTAAATAAGCCAAGCAATTTTCACGGGCAGTATACTGCAGTCTTCCAGACAGAAGTATATGCTATACTGCAATGTGCATATGAAAACAATAGGAGGAAATATAAAAATAACGGATCCATATTGCGTCAGACAGCCAAGCAGTGGCGGATTTACCAGCAGGCTGAGTAGGCTGAAGCCTAGGGCGGCAGATTTTAGGGGGCGGCAAATGTGACCCAAAAATGTTCGTCTTTTTTTATTAATCATTATTCATTACTATAATTTTTTTCTCCACGTAGGTTAAACAACTAGTCATTGGACATTACTAGTCATTGGACAAAACACATTTTCATTAGCTATAATAAGAATAAGAACGAGACTAAAGCAGATTTGATTGACTTATAAAATGAGTCATTCAAATCTGCTTTAGTATCGTTCTTATTATTATTATAGCTAATGAAAATGTGCTCTGTCTAATGACTAGTAATGTCCCATGACTAGTCATTTACCCTACCTAAATGTTAGTAGGTCCACTCATACAATTGAATCAACGTGTAATATGTTTCAACATTTAAATATTTTTTTTGTACAACGTCGTTTTTGTAATTAATATGATTGCGAAGTAGGGTATTGAATTTCAGAGGTTAGTAGAAGCGGCAAAAATTTAATAGCCTACTGGCGGCAAATTTGTAAATCCGCCACTGCAGCCAAGCGTCACTAAAGGCTATTTCTAGCTCAAAAGTGACATCGAAGCTGGTATGGGAATGCATAAAAGAACTAAAGGTTCTGGCAGAACACAATAAAGTAACTTTTTTGTGGGTGCCGGGACACTCAGGAATCAAAGGCAATGAAGAAGCTGATGAGTTGGCAAGAAAAGGATCGTCAACTCCATAAATTGGCCTAGAACCTGCCCTAGGAGTGTCTAAAAGTACAGTATGGGGTCAAATAAGGGAATGAGTCATAAATCAGCATAAAACACACTGGAATCAGATTTCCGGGCAGCAACATGGAAAAATCTTTATCAAAGGGCCATCAAGAAAAAGGATTGAAGAACTACTACAATTTAGTAGGAACAATCTTTGACTAGTGGTGGGTCTCTTAACAGGACATTGCGCCCTGAAAAAATCGGACTGTTTAACAGGGACTTAAGATGCAGACAGTGCAATAAGGAAAAAGAAACAGCATACCATATTCTGTGCGAATGCGAGGCTCTGGATCGCAGAAGACAGATAATTTATGGACAATCAGTAATGGGTCCAGAACACTATATCAACCATCCAGTCCATGGACTATGCAAGTTAGTACAAGGAACGAGGATACTGGACCGGGTGATATAAAGAAATTGGGAGATAGCACAATAAGCCCTAGAGGCTGCAGTGCTCTCGGCAATAGATCAGCTCCAATGACAAAAAAAAAACAGTTTTCACTCGACAACAGATTTTCAAAATTTGATGAGTTTAAATGGAACATACCTGTGCATTGGGTGTCTGTGGAACAGACGCCGGAGTACTGTAATCTTGGTGAGTGGGGGACGCCGATTGCTGGAAAAACATCGTCGGACTAAAGAAATCTTTTTCTGTGAAATTTGCTAGTGTGCCCTTCATCAGTTGTAGCTGGTAAGTCGATGACGAATCTGTCACAACAAGTAAAATCTCAATATTAAGTCTTGCAGAAATGAAGTTCTCATTGCGCGACGGAGATACTGCAAGATGACAAAACCGAATGTCGTAGCTGAATAAATAGTCGCACTGGATAAAGATACGAGGTTGACTCTAATTAACTGTTGACTCTAATCTCAATAAAACAGCAATACTGAGATTAAAATTGCATAGTATAAATCCGTGGCGCAGGATCAATATCCTGCGCCACGGATTTTATCTAAACTTATCCAATACTGGATAAAAATCTCAAAATGTGATCTTTATTTTTGGTAGATATAGAGAATTTCTTCTTCTTTTAAAAAGCCAGATACCAGATCTGACTCCTACAAAATGGCAAGATACTGGATCAAGATTCGATTTCTATCTCTAGCGGAGAAATTATTCATTCAAAGTTGAATACCACATACAAATTTTGTGCCGGATACTGGATCCAACCCTGATTCCGACGAAATAATTAGTTTGAATTTTAGTTTCTGGCTTTTGGGAAAATACGTACCGAACATGCTCGAAGTTCCGGATCTAGACCGAAACGAAGTTGTAAGATTTGTATAGGAGTCTTCGCGGCACCTTTCCGCCGAATCGAGAGAATATTTTGCACACTCTACTATAACATCGTGGTGACCCATTTTCTTCCATCTGAAATCATTAGAAAGATTTTCAACTATTTAGTTTATAACCATAACGAACTGTTACGATTTCGAGTTTATTAACAAAAAAAAAAAGTTACCTTGTAGTGTCGATCTCACTATCTTTATTAGCTAGTATTAATTGTGGGTGCATTTTAACAGTACTTAGCATCGGCTGTAAAGAAAAAAGAAAAAAACAAATGAAAGCCAACAATTCGACAAATTGTTTGAGACATTTTTTTCCAAAGTTTAAAGCAGTGGTTCTTAACCTTTTAGTGATGAGGGACCATTTGACAACATTTCTGTCTTGCCAGGGACCAGCAACTGGTTGGAAGTAATATACAGTAAATATAAAAAAAACCCCGGGTCGCAGTGCCAAAACCCTGCCGACAATATAGTGTATTTGCTTGTATAGGGCCGTGTGGTTTTTATACTTTTATTATGTGAAATTAAGTTTGTTTTTGGGCAAAATAAAAAATTTAACCCCTTAATACACCCCTTAAAATAACATTTTTTTCTTAATTGTATTATTATTATCAAGCTAACGTCTACACCGAATTAAATACACCCTTCAATAAATAAGTCACTATCTGCAAACTAGTGTTTTCATAAAATTTGTAAATCCGGTCCTGTCAGGCCGATTTTATTAAAATTGTGGGGACACTTTTTAATCACTACCTGAGGGTTAAATTTCAATTTTGAAACGATTCGGAGAATTTTTTCGGTATTTTGGGGCCCAAAAACAGTTTTCAACCCCTAAAAACTACCCTTAAAATAGCCCGATTAAGCCCATTTTAAATAGGCTTCTTGCGGTGATGGGTTTCAACACGTGGCCCAAATTTCGTTGAAATCAATTAACTCTTTCGAAAGTTATCGCGCGTACACATATATATATATATATATATATATATATATACGTATATAAATATATATATATATATATATATATATACATATATATATAAACATTTTTAAAAATAGTGCCAAAGTGTTTAGGAGGTTATGAAACGTCGAGAAATTTTGGTCCGACCCCTAGGTCCCGCCATCCGACCGACGCCAATAGTGTATGTTGCCATATGGCAAATACACTAATGAATAAAGGATTGTTCTATTTATAAAAAAACCGAGTCGAACTCGCGAGAAGAGGGTTCTGTACTATTCCGTTTTCCGTGAGTACTTTAAGACGGATTTTCGTTAGATTTTCCTGTAAACTATGGGTGACACCCGATATTCCCTATTTTTTTCGACATTGTAGGCTCAGTACTTTCGGGGACAAGCCCCCCGCCCCTACAACCCTGAAAGTATGGGAAAGTAGGAAATGGTCAATTGTCCATCTATTTTCTTAAACAACTTTAAAAATATTTATTTTAAAATTATAAAAAAAATATATTTGAAACCCTTACTATAAGCCCTTTCATTTGATATGTCACACGGTACAGTTTGCCAAACTTTTTTTTTAATTTTCTAATTTACCCCCAAAAAATGACCCCCATGTTCAAAATTGATTTATTTACGTTACACGTCCGTCCTATGGTCACCGACTTATATGTGTACCATATTTCAACTCAATCGGTCCAGTAGTTCGGCGCAAATTGGCTATGACAATGGGACGGACAGACATACGAGTGATCCTATAAGGGTTCCGTTTTTTCCTTTTGAGGTACGGAGCCCTAAAAAGAACTAAACGAACTAAAAGAGTGTCCGGTGGTAAACCATTCCGAAGACTACTTCTGTTTCACTATTTTATTCTTCTCTTTCTCTTCTTTCTTCGAACCGGAAGCACCTTAACAGCAAACTAACGAACTATAAGAACAAACTAGTTCGCCGGAAATGGATAAACTAAACTGAGTGCTCTTTTTGGTGAACTAAAATGTCCAAATCTAGTTAAGAACCAGTGGTTCAAAGCATCTTTACCTTAATAGTATGAGTGAATATAGTCATGTGGTCAGGCAGCCCATATTCCTTGCGTAAATAGGATACAAAATTGCAAGGATACATGCCATACAATCGCAGGAACAGGGCGTACATTCCCATTTGCAGGTGTACCAACTGATCCTCGCCAAACTTGCCCGGATTATTACAGTTCCATGCAGCCAATCGGCTAGAACAGTCATACAAACACAATGAACACAAATATTACGAAATTCACATCTGGTTTATACCAAAGCTGTCAATAACGTCGATTGAAATCTATCGATCGATCAAGCCCTACCAATCAGTTATTTATGATAGTGACGGGTTATTTATGATAGTGACCACTTTGAAAGATAATTAATTAACTGGCTATCTATAAAACGAATGACAGAAGTTATATTTCTTTGGCGTGATTGCAATAATTGATATTCACATTTTCGTTAAAGATGTACATTGATAAAATAAAATACTGTTGAATCCATAATTTAAAAAAACGGTCAAGTGCGAGTCAGACTCGCACACGAAGGGTTCCGTACCATTATCTATAAAAATGGCAAAAAAATCATGCCTGTTGTATGGGAGCCCCCTTGAATATTTATTTCATTCTGTTTTTTTTTAGTATTTGTTGTTATAGCGGCAACAGAAATATATCATCTGTGAAAATTTCAACTGTATAACTATCACGTTTATGAGATACAGCCTGGTGACAGACGGACGGACAGCGGAGTCTTAGTAATAGGGTCCCGTTTTATCCTTTGCGTACGGAACCCTAAAAAGGTACTGAGGTCATTTAACTGTCAAAAGTTGTTAACACTATAGCTTTTAAGAAGTTCAGTTCGATGTCGCTAGTATAACCTACTTTGTTGTTTTATGAAATAACTATTTTGACATTATCAGAAAAAAAAATGGGACGTGTCATCTTTGAATACAAAGTAAAACTATACTGTATTGAAGGTCAACTTTATCGACGATTTCAAAATTGCACGTAGTACATGGCGTTTCATGTTTGATGCCGTAACAGATCATTATACTGCGTGCGAAGCTTCCGTAACAGAGAAAATTTTATCCTCATTGCGCCAAAAGAAGTATAACTTCAAAAACAAAACATTAGAGCAGTTTTCACAGTAGAATCCAAATAATTAATAAAATAATGTATTTATATTATTTTATGTACATACTGGTTACAAAATTACATTTAAAATATTGATCAGAAGTTATAATCATGCGCCAAAGTTTCTGCGCAGGCTTGAATAATGGTAATGAATAGCCGCGGCTATTTAAAATAAATTACCGTGGTCATTTAAGCAGTTAATTAACCGACAATTTATTCTTTTATATTACTATTACCAATCGATTGCAACCTATCGATCGGTCTGATCTAACGGTTGACCGCATAATGATTGTTAGTTGATAAATATACCGGGTGTCTCAGAAATCGCGCACCCAATTGTTAGGATCGAAAGAGAAAAATATTGTGAGCCCAAAAATCCATGTTTGGAATTTTTTGATAACGTAGTTAATTAGTAATTAATTAATGAAAGTGACCAAACAGGAGCGCGCTACAGAAGAGAGTGTCGTCAGCTGATTTATTTTGGTTAATTAATAAAATAATAATAATTATGATTACAATAAAAAAATAATGGACTCAAACAAACCGAGAGCGTGTCGTCGGCTGATTTATTTTTTTAAACTACACTAATAATTTTTAATGAATAAACTTAATTAACGCTCGCCAGTGATTTCCACTTTTCGCATCTGTCTTGTCAAGGCCCTCTGGCGTCTCACTCTCGCGTCCCCTACTGCCTCCCCACTCACTTTTTATTCTTCTGTAGCGCGCTCCTGATTGGTCACTTTCATTAATTAATTACTAATTAACCACGTTATCAAAAAATTCAAAACATGGATTTTTGGGCTCAGAATATTTTTCTCTTTCGATCCCAACAAATGGGTGCGCGATTTCTGAGACACCCAGTATTGTTACTTACCTAAAAATTTCAAAAATATCACCAAGGAACGGTCCCACAAGTGCGGGTATCATTGGTAGAAGAACAATAAGAACTAACAAAGCACTCATTAATGGTAAAATTTCTGTTTCAGTCTAAAACAAAATAACAAAAGAATTTTATATTTGTAGTAGCCTTGACGATTGGTGACCTTGAATATATAACAGAACAAAAGTGTAAGGAATCATAAATAATGATTATTGACCTTCAATAGTTTCAGAAGGCTCCGCATCAGGGCATGTTGAGTTATTTTGTACAGCCACGGGGGTTGACGGCGCACTACGTGTCCCAGCAGTGTCAATGTTTGGATTTTGTTCACTTGTTTCAGACCTTCATCGATCCTATAGAATTTAGAAACAGACAACTATTACTTTAAAATCTCTCGAGTAATCGTTACTTTAGAATCCTTAAGGTAGTTGTCATGGTACAATATTGTCAAAAAGTTATAGATTATATGCGCCACAAAAGTAGGTATACTAGCTTGTAGCTAAGTAATCCATAATTTGTACGCAAGACTGTACCCATGGAAACGTAACCCATACAGTATTCATATGTATGTATACTTTTTTATAAATTGTTGAACTTTAAACCGTTATTTATAAATAATTAGACGGTCAAAAAATTTTTCTTATTTTTTTTTTAAACTCATAACAAATGCATTGAAAGACTGTCAGTTTTCTGAAAGTTTTTGACAGTTCTTTTTTTATAAATAAGAAACTGGTTCAGAGCTACAGAGATCGTATACAATCAATGTTAATTATCCAATTTTTAATTGAATTTATCTCGGATTATATATAGTCGATCGACTTCAAATTTTCTGGGTAATTGTATCATTATGTCCTTAATAAGTATACAAAAATTTAGAATTTTCTGACGGTGTGCTTTAACCACGACAACTGCCTTAATGTAATTGCTACTTTTGTAATAGGTGTGTTACTATTTGCCAGAGTACAGTTTACACTTTTTAACACAACACAATTCATTAATAATAAACAGTTTATTATTTAAATTTTAATTAAAACTTACCGATCAAACAAGTATTTATCGTGCGGTTCTCTGACACTCACAAGAATTTCAACCGAGCGAATTGAACTTGTTTGTACAAAATAATCGTACATTCCATTCACAAATGTTGAGTCCCTGGCTACAATAAAAAAATCCTTATTTTAATAAATTGTAAACCCTAAAAGCTGCGCTCAGAATGCTCTAAGATTACACATTAAAATTCACCGAATATACATTGGTTTAGGGAGCATTCATAAATCATGTAGCCCTATTTCAGCCCCTCTGGAACCCCTCTCTTCCTTCATGTAACCTATCCCCACCTTCTGGATGAAACATAGTTTTTTTATTATCAAGTCCAGAAGACATTTTGTGTTTTCTGTTAATAAACTATTAAAAAAATTTGCTGTAAAATGAACAAGATTGATATTAATTGTTATATGTATATTTTTTATGGTTATAAATATTCTGACTCAAAATTATTTTCATTGTGCCGAATAATATAAATGAAAAAAATTACGTAGCTTGACTTCAACTCCCCCTCCCCTCACGTAGATCAGCGTAGCTTTCGAACTGATCCCCCCTCCCTCTTGATCGAACTACATGGTTTATGGACGCTCCCTTATAAAGGCCCCAGTACACAGTGGTCTGTAGTAGGCCATTGTAGACCATCGCCATTGTGTACAGGGGGTAATGGTCTGTAGTGGCGGACAATTGTGAATCGTGGTGCGCAATCCATTTGTTGTCGGTTTTTTTGACACACTTCAAAGGACTCGTGGTGTAGCGTGGCCTGTGGTGTTCACACAGTGGCCCATTGTCCGGGACAGGTACCTATTTTTTTTGTTGCGTGCTATACTATTTAAATTTTTAATCGCCCAAAATATCAGTATCCTGGAGCAATGAAGAGACTTTAGGTTTATAATACTATAATACTTGTAAACAGTATATAAATAAATAGCCGCGGCCGTAATTACTTCCACGTCCATCGCCAGGCAGAAATGAGCCATGGGCCATTGTGTGAACACCAAGTGATAGTATGGCCCACTACAGACCACTGTGTACTGAGCATTAACAAATTCGGACATATCCAAAGAACTAAAAACGAAGTGACATTTACTTACTGGCATTAAAAATTTCATGAAATCTTTTCTTGATGTCTTCCACCCTTTGAGGCTGGTTGGACTCGAGAAGGTTGAATAATTCGGCAATATCCATTATCGACAAATGTCAATTCACTGAGGGGTACGCAGTAATACGATTTAATAATATAATATAGCGTAGTCATTAAGGTAAATGCTACACTACAGATATTACTTTTTAAATGGGTCTGTGAGTTGTGTAGTTTGTTATTTTATTAATTGATCTTATTATAGAATTCGCAACATAAAATTGGGGTATTTTATAAAGTTCTGGCCCATCGTTACATTTGTTGTAACCTGAAAAGAAGAAGATAATGTTTAATATTTTATATTCGAATGACAGTTTGTTAAATTAGGCCAATTATCACAAATTATGCTTTCAAAAAACATGACACCTCTAACAAACTATTTGTATACGTCAAAAAATTATTCAGTTGAATAGTCATTTCAAAACTGAATGATAATAATTATTATTACTAACAATTTTCAATGATTGTATTTTATAGAAAATACAGCATTAATATCAAACAATTGTAAGGAAAAATAAGACCATTTCGTCTTGAAAAAGGTTGGGTTAGGTTATTCAATATTTGTCTTAATTTATATATATGAAAACGCATTTTTGATATTTAAATTAATGCAATTCTTAATTTATTTCATTATTTTCCGACTGCATTACACATTTGCAAAATAATGATATGGAAAAAAAAGATTTTTGTTCACTGTTCGTTCTTCACATTAAAAAACATATTATCTTTAGAATAATACAATATTTTTATGTAATCAAGCTTAAAAAAGCTTTCAGAAGAATATAATTTTCTGTTTCTACTCACCCTGAGCATTAAAGCCCGCCTGACCACTAAATATTACACCAAATATTTAGACATTTGTCTCAAATTCTCACTACCTCCCAGACACCTCCACCACTGGTTATTTATTCAACTTCACTTGGATAATTTTCATCTACAAGTTCCCCTATTCTACGCTTTATGTTTCCACCTTGTTTTCATTGGCGCTCAATTTAAAACAATCAGAAATTATATTATTTTTTATACCTAACATTTTAGCTCGATAACTTATTATATTTCAGCGTCAGCGATTTAACTTTTCATTAATTATATTTAAAAATGTTATTTCAAACAAGGATTTAACTTGTAAACAATTTATTTATATAGAAAAAAACGTATTAATCAAGAAGGCTTTATTTGAAAATACAATTTTTACTACTTTGTTTTATCCTTTTTAATTTTTACACATTTGTCAAAAAGTTTTTTATTTGAAATAATAAGTTAATTTTTCTTTAATATTAAATCACAGTGCTTCCAGCTGGTTAAAAATTATTTTATGTTTTATAACTGGTATGTTAAGAATGTTTTGTTTTTCATTTTTGAAATTGAATAATTTTTACAATATCATACACAGATATATGATTTTTGAACTACGTGGAATTTTCAAATTTAGTAAACAAAACTAAATATAAACTTATTTAACTTAATAATATGGATTTAGATCTGTGGCGCAAGTGGTCATAATTTCGTGTTTGTTACGCATACTTTTTCGGAGCGGATATACTTACATTTGAAAAACCATATCGACAACTTAAAAGTCAACAAAAATATATTTACTTCATATTTTTTTATAATTGTTTGGCATTATTTGTACAATGATGACATTAATATGCCAAGTTACTGGTCCAATTTTACACTAATTGTTGAAGAGAAAACTGATAATTTCGCTTATTCCCGGTATAATCCTCAAATACATCGTAATTTTCCGAGGATAACCAAAGCTGTCCGACCATTCTGCCACCTATTTCTTGTAATTTCACAACGGGTGATAGTCCTCAGCTCTGTAAAGTTTTCGCTTTCCTTTTTTAAATAAACACTATTTTCAGGAAACTGCAGTAAATTGCTGTAATAATGGCTGATCCAGTGGCTGAAGATGCACCTGCTGAAGGAGAAGAACCTCAGGGAGACGTACTATTCAATATTATAATTTATTAATCTCTATTTAAATCGAATTAAAATTAATATTATTTCATATTTTAGGATGAGGCTATGAAGGAAGTTGAGGATATGGTAGAAGATGCCGCCAACGAAATAAAAGCTGTTATTGACGATAATCCTGATTTAAAAGAAACGCTTGAAAAGTCGCTTGCCGATATAAAAGATGCAATTAAGGTATTAAAATTAAAAAAAATAATCAAGTTCGGTGCATAGACGCAGATTATTGGGTGGCCGAAATCTAATAGTAGGTAATTCTATTATTCTATAATTAGTAACAAGTTATCATAAATTTGTAGAAAAAAGGCTCAAAACTAGAAGATTTAGTTAATGAAGGAGCAATGGTTCCATCAAGAGGTCCTGCGGCTGGAGGAGACGTTATGCCATTTTCTCCGAGTACCGAATCAAGAGTTATAAAGGAACTTGCTGAAGCCGAACGACAAGCTCAACAAACGGCAAAAATAATAAATGAACTTAAAGAACGGGTCAATGCTTTACTCAACGTAAGTACGATTGTAATTTACAATGAGATAAAATTATGATTTCCATTCACGGATACTGTCGCTTTATTTATATAGAAGAAGAAATTAATTCATAGTTTATCAAAATTTTGAACGTTTTCTCTTTGTCTTCTGTCAGTTCTCTACAATAAGGGAGCGCTCATAAACCACGTGGCCCTATTTCAGCCTCTCTGGAACCCCTCGCACCCTTCATGTAGCCTAACGCAGCCTTTCCTATGGTTTCAAGTCGCACATACATACGGCATTGTAAGAATATAGCGTTTTTAAGATACAAAAGTAACCAATGTTTGAAAATAAATATTCAAATTATTCTGCAAATTATTTTCATTGCGCCAAATAAAATACATGAAAAAATTATGTAACTTAACTTCAACTCCCCCCTCCCCTCACGCAGCTTTCGAGCTACGTGATTTATGGACGCTCCCTAAAGGAAATTAAAACATTTTACTGTAATTCCGAAAAGTTCGTTCATATACAATCTGTTACTTATTATGAGGGCGTAATTTCCTCGGAATTCTTCAGACACCTTGAGAATTCCTTGGAAGTTTCAAGAATTCTTGTGTACACGTTTTTCTCGGGAAAGTAATGCGTAGACTTATAATTTATCAGTTCAGCATTGTCATGTTATTGAAATTTTCAGACACCACATATGACAGAAGCTGAAAGTAAAGAATTGGAGGAAAAAAATGAACTTTTGGCGAAACATCTTCAAGACTTTGAGAATCGAACCAAACAAGTACAGTATTTAGTTGGACTGGCCGATGGCAAAATTATGAACAGTATGAAAGATGCAAAAGGTATAAAAGGTGGACACGAAGAAAGTATGTTACCAAAAGTGATTATTTGCGGAATGACGGAGGACAACATGCCAAAAATTATTATCTGCGATGGCGACAAGAAAAGGAAAAAATCCAAATCACCAACCGTTAGTTACTATTAATACTTATACAAAATAGTAATGGAACCTTTATATAATATTAGTTGTTCGGTCCGGCTTCGCTCGGGCAGAGCTAACTTAAATAAATCGGGAAACGAACGACGTAATAACTTCAGTTTTATTCCGACGAAATAATATCTTAGAGTTTTGCATCAACTAAAATAATTGTAGATTATAGACGCTCAACAATTGAGGTCATCAGCGGGTCTTGAACGTACATCTTGTAGGGTATAGTTGGAGAAATTAAATTAACACAACCGAGACTTACATGAATTACAAATAGCAATATTTTAAGCGTAGTAAATAAAGATTGTTTGTTTTGATCTTTTCTCGTTCCGTAAGATATAAATGAAAAAAAATTAAAAATGTGTCCATTTAAAAATTATAATCATGAAATATTTTGTAGGGAATTGCAAAACGATTATCCGAAAGTTACAACATGCAAGAAAAACTAGCAAATGAAAATGCCGATTTGGAAGGAAAGAGGTAACTAGACCTGAAACATTAAAAACAAAACAAACTGTTTACAAAATGTGAGCATCAATATCCCATTTTAGTTACAAATTTTGTCATACTTTAAGATCTAACGGGTTTTTTTTAACAATGGTGTAGTGCAAACTGTTTAGTAATTGTCAAAGTTCGGTTATTGGTTATTCGTTTTTAAAATAGGTACTCATTATCAAAAGAATTGATCAACAAGGATCAGACAGTTGAAGTTTTACAAAGGAAACTTGACAGTGTACAAGCAGAACTGAAATTAGTTGTCAAAGAAAATTCAATTTTAAACGAAAAATTGGAACAATTCACAGTAAGTACGAGTATACATTTTACTTTTTGCAGTAGATAAATGTTTATTTTGGATGACAGTTTTTGCTGAATTTTACTCTTTGTTGTTAGCCAATAAAATGATTATTATAATTATATAAAAAAAAAGTTTTGTGTCGATACGAGATTACAAACTAAAAAAATACTGTAGAACGTAGAATTAAGGTCAGCGGCCGTTTTTGGAGTGACTAAATAAAATTAATGTAAAAAATTTGATTCAAATCGATGAATATAATTTTTAAAACTAAAATCTTTAAGTTAACCAAATCCGCGGGTCAATGTTTTGTAATATCCATCACAACCACACCCAATGGTATGCCCAAACTTAAGTGCTTCCAAATGTGAGTGGTTGATATTCACTTTCGAAATCAGCAGTCCTATACACGAATTAAAACTTATATAATCCACTAGCGGCCCAGTCCGGCTTCGCCCGGGTGTAAATGTAATATATAGGATATAAAAGATGAGAATCATTGTCATTAAATTCTCAACGTGTATTGAATTGCGCGAATTCAATCGCTTTTATTTGTGAATGTTCAAAAATCGAAGAAAAATCTTATTTCCCAAAAAGAAATTTAAAAAATTCTGTTGATCCGATCGCTACCAAACTTCAGAAGATCATCCGCTGGGCTAATCTAAAGATTGTCTGAAAATTTTATCAAAAATGGTCTACATGTTTGGAGTCCATAGATTACATATACATCGTCTTTTATCTATATAGATTATTAAAATGTAAAAAGTGGTTATTGTGACAACGATAATAGTCGGACATATAGTATCGCGAAGTTTTTGTAGTTATTGATATGTTCTTTAATATTGTAGAACATACTTTTGTATCATCAATAGTTTCCGCAGCGCATGCGACGAAAGACGTTTTATGGCATTTTTTTTACACCTTGGGTTACGTTACTAAAGTTTTAGTAAGGATCCTTAATATTTTCTAGCAATAAATATAACCTATGTTACTCAGGGTGAATGTAGCTTTCTAATGGTGAAATAATTTTTTAAATCGGCACAGTAGTTTTTGAGTTTATTCATTACAAACATACACACAAAAATACAAATCTTTCCTCTTTATAATATTAGTAGATTAGTAGATAAGTTAAAACTTAGGCAACAGTTCCTTTTCAATTAAACAAATTTGTCTATTGTTCAACAGGGCGGTAGAATGGCATGTGGTCAATGTCCCGGAACGGGCATCAGGACAGTTTGTCCAGCAGATGTCGAGCTGAGGTTACAAAACTATAGCAACACAACGACCGTACTCGTAAGTATCGATTTTGTAATACTAAAAAGTTAACAGAATCTCTTGGAATCATGTGTCCTTGCTATGAATATGAAAATTTACCACCAGGAATAATTTTGTTTATAGGAAAAGCAACTAGGTCAAATGGAAACTGAAGTCCGACACATGCAAAGCGAACTGCAATCTGTACAACGAGAAAGACAGATGCTAGAGCAAAAGAAGAAGACAGCCTGTCGAGCTCCTTGCTCTTTGGGTGGAGGAGGAGGAGTAAGTGAAAGAAATTATTTATTTCGGCGAATCATTGATATAAAATTATTGTCCCATCGCCATTTTGTCAGCTAGGTGGTGCACCGGATACGCAAACGCGCGAATTACGGGAACAATACCAAAGACTGCAGGACGATTTCAAAGCCAAAGTTTCGGAAGTTGCGCAACTGAAAGCCTACAACGAGGAACTGAAGCGGGCGGCTCACGATGCAGAGCGTGAAAGAGACGACGCGAAGCGCAAGTTGCAGGACCTTGAAAGTAAACGAGACGCCCCGGGCGGCGGTAGAAGATCGGTAGCACAAACTTGCGGACCGGATTTGGAACAGCAAGTTACAACCGCTAAACAACGGGCACGTGAAGCTTTGGACGAACTGGAGGAAGTGAGGCAACTGTTACAGGAACAGGCTACACAGCTGGAGGATTATCGCTACAAAGTATATATTGCTTGTTGAAACTGTCAGGTCGTTTTCACACAACACGATTAACAGTCGCGATATCGCTTAATGCGTGTTTTTAAATCATTTTACTTCACTGAGTTTTAACGTGGTTACTTAACGTTCTATGTGAACAACTAAATTCCTAGTTAAAATTAACGCACCCCTGGGTTTTTTCAACATGTTTTTAGTGTTTAAGAAATACAACTGGAAGCACGTTTTGTTTTCTGACAAAACCAGAGTCAGTTTGAAACCTGGAGAAAGATTCGCTGCCTGCAATATCTCTGCAGCTCTGAGTGTTAAGGCCAGAACATCAAAAATGGTTTCCTTGCAAATATACTATTGGTAGAAAATCATTTTCAGATCTTCGTCATACTCATTTACGACCATCTTGTGATTTCAAAGCTTACCCTGATATTATCAGAAAACAAAATGTACTTCCAGTTCAATGATAATATTGAAAATATAACAGAAAAACTGATCGGTGTGTCCAGTTTTGACTAGGAGTATATTTACCATTTATCGTCCGCGATATATCGCTTTGTGTGATAACGGCTTTATTATACTCAATTGATGGTCTTAAAAATGCGTTGCATACTTTATCCAATTCAAAAGGTGTACGTGCACAGGACAAAAGGTCACTTATGTGTAGTATGTCCGCATATTAATAATAACAATTTTCAGTATTTGACGGCACAACAACAAGTGGAAGAACAGCGACGACAGATTGATATGATGGAGTTGGACAATTCCCGGGTTAACGAACAGGTATCAGTTGAAATTACAAGAATCAAGAATCAATTCCAGGAGAAACTTGCCGAACTGTCGCCGTTACCCGATATCCTTAAGGAAACCCAAAAGAAGTTCCACGAGGCCCAACAGCTCGCCATGATGCATGAACGGAACAATGACAAAGTTACCAGGGAATTGCAATATTACAAGGAAAAATTGAACTCGGTTATGGCCCAAGTAAAGAAAGCTGAAAGTAATCACACTAATGGAAATAGCGAAAAAGAAATGTTGGAAAAGAAGGTTGCAAGCGCCGAAGGCAAATATAACGATCTGAAGAAAGATTTCGATAGACTCAAGTACGTCGCTCAAAAAGCTACTTTGGGACCGTTCATAAAATATGTTCGCAAACAGGGAGGGAGGCAGGGGTATTGCTTAGCGTGACAAGATGTGACAATGGAGGGGAGTCAAAGGAAACGTGACGTTCACAGACCATGAATTTTATTTTAATTTTTTTCTTTTTGTCTCATGTTTGACACGACATTGAAACTAACAGTGTGATGCATCGCAATTGGTGCATCTGTAGATTCATTATTGAAAAAAAAATAGCGCACCCACATATTCTTACGGGAGGACTGATTTTTGTGACGTCATATTTGTTAGGGAGGTTGCAGAAAATGTCACACAGCGTGACGAGGGAGTGGGGATCAAAAATGAGTGAATTTCGCGTGACGTGTTTTATGGATGACCCCCTTTATATCTCGTTTGACGAAACACAAAAACAAACCAAACGCTCCCTATTTGTACTCATATTTACTCAACGCAAAAATTACAAATTATAGCAATTTAATGTTCGATTGTGTTAAGGTAGTTCCAGCGTGGTATAATAAAGAAAAATCACTTTTCAACGGACTTTGCACATTTTTTTTTCATATGCTCAAAATAACGTTTTCTAATACATGCCAAAGTTTCAAAAGTTTTGACCATTTAGAACGCGAGATAATTAATAACAAAGCTCGCAATTTTCACGGTCGGAATGTGAAAATTGCGAACTTTGTTATTAATTATCTCGCGTTCTAAATGGTCAAAACTTTTGAAACTTTGGCATTTATTGGAAAACGTTATTTTGAGCATATGAAAAAAAATGAGCAAAATCTGCCGAAAAGCGATTTTTCTTTATTATACCACAAACTACCCTAATTTCATTTCTTCAGCTTCAACTGTACGTGTGGGTGATTGGTCTTTTCTCGTCGAAACAGACAGTTTCGCGGCTTCTGATATTTTTACATGTCGAAATGAAATTTCAACGATTGATTATTTTTTTAGACAAGATTCGGCTAGAAATGAGGAAACGATTAAACAGTACGAAAAACGGTTGGATGAAAAGATGTTCGAAGTCAGCCAGATCAACAGTCAACTGGAAATGGTTCGAGAAGAGTCGGCACGGCAAGTTTCCAGAGCTAAAGAGCGCAACGAGACTATTCGCCGTTCACTGATGAACCAAATCGCCGATTTGGAACGGCAGTTGGCGCAGAGCAGAGCACTGGCCAAGTCGGCTCAGAAAGAGAGAGATGACGTACGTACAGACGAACAGACTTTTTTTTTCAATTCTAAGAATCTCCAATCTGCCGTGTTATTTCGAAAAGAACGTATTTGCATAAAAAAGTAGACTTCGTTTTTCTCAAAGGCAATTTTTGTGCACATGCCTCCTTTAGAAATAACACGGCAGAAGCAGAACTAGGCAAATCACCAAACCTAAGTGCTTGAGCCATTGAGCACTTACTAAAGTGCTTAAAGTATAAAATAACCAGCACTTTCTTTTTGAAAAACACTTAAAGGGACATTACACCTTTCTGGGTTGAAAAATCGGAATTTTTTTTTCACGGAAAATTATTCTTTGACGTCGTAAGAATGTCCCCTGAAAATTTTACGTCGATCCGACCACCCCTTTCCCCTCCAAAACGGACTCTATCCATGCGCTCACGAACATCTCGGTTTAGTTCCCGAAACTTTAATCGCGTTTTTCTCAAATATACATTTTTCGTTACTTTGTCTAGCATAACTCGGACTCTAATTGTCCGATTGCCTTCAAATTTGCACACAATGTTCATAAGGCATGTCCGTTCAATATGTATGAAAGGCATTTTTTATAACTTTTGATCCGACTTTGTTAATTAAAAAAACCTCCGCCAAAAGCCGAATTATTTTTTTTTCGATATTAAAAAAATGGTCCATCCATACACCTCCAGCCTGACAAAAAGAAATTGTAACGCCTAACGGGAACCGCACTAGCGGTCGCCATTTTGTAAAAATTTGTTTTTTAAAAAGTCATTCAATTATAAAACCCTTAAGTAAACACCCCTCAAAATTTAAAACAAATCGTTCAATTCCTTCCCTCCCTTTGCGCCTTCCAAACATTCGTCAATTTTTTTCCTCGAAAGGTGTAATATCCCCTTAAAAGCATGGAACATTTATTAAAGTGGTTCAAAATATCAATCATTAATTTTAAAAACAAACAAGGAATACTTGTAAATGATAGACAAAATATGTTTGAGTGCTTATTAAGCATTCCTAATGCTTAATAAGTTTGTTGAATGCTTATTAAGCAATTTGTAAAGCTTCGCAAGTATATACAAGTGCTCTAAGCGTCGAGAATCTGTTTTACAAAATGTTTTAAGCAAAGTGCCTCAAGCATTTAATTAAGTACTTAAAGCATTACTACAAGCACTAAGTTCTCAGCAGTGCCCAGCTCTGAGCAAAAGTAGAGAAAGTATTGAAAAATTAAAAGTATTTTTTGACCTAAATTAGTACTATTTCCCACTCGCGGAGTTCAAATGTTAAAATAAGTATTTAAATATATATACAACGAAACATTGATTTTTTTTTGTGTGGGATCGATAAATTATATTAAACGCACGACAACAAAGGTTATTAGCGTTTATTGCCAAGAATGTTATGAAGATGCGCTTATTTTCCTATTTGTGCTGGGGTCCATTGAACTCCAGTGTGTTCCAGGATTAAAATTAATAATACCTGGGAGACCGAGCTTTGCTCGGAGATTCCTAATTAATATTTCTCCTTTTTTATTAAAATAATTTACGTTTTACTTAGTACCTATAACTTATTCACTGTCTGTATTTTTTACACAATTGTACATTTGTAATTGCAAAGCTTACTTACAATTACAGTATTTTGAACCTCAAAAAATAAATTTTTAAAATGATTAAGTCTGTGGGAAAACGAACTTTTCCGACGAGAATAAAACTTAGCTAGATTGATTTTTTGTCCTCCAATACTCCTTTTCAGTGAATTCCATCCAAATCGTTGGAGCTGTTTGAGAACGCGAAATTTATAAATTTATATACAACAATTGCTCATTTAAGATTATTCTTGTTTTCAGATCCGACAACGAATGCAGTCTCAAATAAGCAGCCTGAACGAAAACTTCGAGCAGGCGCAGTTGCGAATACGAAGTTTACAAGGACACGTCAACTTCCTAAAATCATCGTACACAAATGTTGTCAGCTCGCCACTAGGGGACATAGCGGATGAATGTGACTGTGGTTCAATGTTTCCACCGGGCGGTGCCGAACTCAAACCAAAGGCCGACGACGGCTGTGATTGTGGACAGGACTACTAAATTAGCAAAGTTTAACGACAAACGATATTTTAAAATCTTTTTTTATATTTACCAGCTCTAATTAAGTTATGTGATTTCATAAAAAATTGTATTGTGCTGTATTGGGATTTTTTTATAGAAAATATAAAATTTAAAAAAAAATGAAAATTAACACAAATTCGGTTTGTTTTATTTTAACGATGGTTTTCGATTTGATTGAAAAGTCGATACTTTTATCGAATCTCAGACATATTTGTTTGAAATATAAAAGTAAAATAAAAAATCGATTACAGAACACTCGAGATCGAATGCAGTTGTTTATATGGCGTTTCCATAGCTTTGTTTATTCAAAAAGAACAAACTAAAAATACAAATTGATAGCCAGTTAACCTTAAAATAAAATTAAAGTTTAAAAAAACTAAAACAACACGCTTTATGAACTAAAAAATGCAAAATAATTTGCCAACGAAATTAGCTTTACCGTAAAAAGCGTGGGGTGCTACCTACTTAAATTTTCATAATAGCTATACATTTACAATTAGCTAATAAATGAAAAATTTATTACCAATATTAAGCACTCTACTCTTTTTACAACAAAGCTAATTTTGTTGTCAAATTATTTAGCGTTTTTTAGTTCATAAAAGCGTGTTGTTTTAGTTTTTTTAAACTCTAATTTTAATTATCCGACTAAAAAAACAATACTGCATTTGACTATGGGGCAGGCAACGCAACGTACATCACTGTACCGCGTGTTAAAAAAGTTGACGATCTCGTGGAGGAATTTTGAACTTCGTATTCATCTTGTTTCTCTTTTGAATCTGATATAGAAAGGAATACCCAACAGATAAAAATCGTTCGATTTACTTGAAGGAAATACTTTATTATATCAGTGAAAAATTGCCATATATGATAACATTAATGAAAAAAAATCGCACGTGTGGTTTAAATACTACAAATTATCAATACTCTCTAAAACAGAAGACTCACAGCCATTATGTACTTAATAACTAATTTGATGACGTCACTCTCTGCTATGTGTTCTTAAAATAATTTTCTAAAATATCAGTTTTTTTTTTAATTTCTTCCGCATATCCAACGATAGTTTGTATTTTTTCAGCCTATAATTAAGAGCGTTGTATTAGGTATAAAAATATAGCATATTGCCTACAACGAGCAGAAAAGATCAAAATAGAATCTTTTCTTTGAGACTCAGCGCTGGTCCTAGCCCTTGATTAGGGTAGAGCGAAATTGTCTTTAAGCGTCCTTAGGTCGATGCTTTCACTAAACGTAAATTGTATTTCGGTTTTATATTAAATAAATAAGTGCCAAAATTTCAAAAATCAACTTTAGTTGCAAACATCAACACTTGTTGAATTTAAATTAAATTAAGTAGTTTAAATTAATATACTTCTGCTTCTTCAACATTAACAAAGTTCCTACCGCTATATAATTAAATTAGTATTTGGTGTTAATTTCAATCAGTCACTAAATAATAAAATCTTGTTTTTCGCATTTGGCTTTTTGGCGCCCTTTGCCACCTGGCGCCTAGAGCGACCGCTCCTCTCATTCTACCCTAGGACCGGCGCTGCTCTGAGTAATCGAGTCGTTTATGTACTAACTTTGTTTACATTTTGATCTCTCGCCGCAACAACAACACATACCTTTGTATTTAGTGAATGCATTTCAACAGACTCCCCAGAAGGTGTTTCGATTGAAGATGATTCTTTTTTATTTCGCCTAATTCGTCTGTTTTTCTTCACATCTCTCTGTGCAAAGTCACCATCGAATGTTTGTTTCCTATTTGTATTGGCAACTGGCTGTACCAATTGAGTCTTCAATGGTGTCAGTTTGATACTACAGTGTTGGTTATAATTTTTTATTTGAATTTTCAAATCAGGACTTTCGAAAACGATTTTTGGCGTTGTTGATTTCTCCATCGGTAGCAAACATTCTCTTTCAGACATTGAAATATTAAATTTATTTGACATGCAACTGGTAAATAATTTTTTTAACGCCTGACGGACACGTTTACCATTATTACGACGGTTCAGTATTTTACTCATTTTTGTCGACGTATGGCTTTTAGATTTTACTGGAGGTTTAAAAAGAGGCGAACACAGACTGTTGTACGATGTGGAAGTTGTTCTGAACGTTAGAATTTTTTTGTTTTCGTTTACTTTCAGATTTGGAATGCAGTCTTCTGAGCAAATCGACTCTTCGAACGATATCAAACTTAACTGATCGGTACCTGTAGTTGGAGAACAATCTCCTACGCTATCAGAACTGGTTTTGCTTACGATGCCCGTCAGATCTAAAGGTGGTACGCTATTACCATCTTGGTTCAAAGACGTATCCCAACATTCGCAAGAATCGACATTTAATTCCGTTACGTAATCTGAATCTATCTGCATTTCTGTTTTTTTGTTTCTTGTTTTTGGAGTCCAATCGTTTATTGTTTCATCAATTTGTCCTTCAAATCGTTTGCTAAGCACTTTTGGAGTGACACACAATTTTGGAGCAACACATAATTTGTTTCTCGGTGTCAGGAAAATAATCTTTCTGTTAAGACGATGTTCGGCTTGAAGAATTTTTATACGTAATTTTTCGATTGTCATTTGATCTGCAATGTGTTTATCAGTTACATCTTGTTTTTGTTCTAATAAACTTTCGATCATTGCATCTTTAATCGCCAATTCATTTTCTAAAAATTTTATTCTATTTTCATATTCAGTCGTTTTCGAATCCATTCTTATGTCACAAGTCTTTACATTGGCCTGACTGCGATTTGTGCGTTTATATTTTTTCATTTCTTTGACATATTGTTTTACTTTGCTTTCAATATGATCGTATTTATGATTTCGAGACGTGGAACCGTTTATCGATTGAGCTATTCCTGAATCATTGGATTTTGAAAATCTATAATCAGTGTTATTCAGAAGCAATCCACTATCATATTTTTGTATATGACTTGAACTAGACAAATCAAACATGGATAACGAAGAAGTCTTTGAAGGGGTGGTATTATAACTTTCCGGTAAAGAACGTATGCCATATAATATCTCCGCAATTGAATCATCGGAAGTACATAATAATTTATTGGACTTTTCTCTATCTATCGAACTGGGTTCCATTTCATCTAAATACGAAGGTTTTTCAACATCGTCAATACATTCATTGGAAAAAGAATCCATTAAATAACAGTGTGCATAATTTTTTTACAGAAAAAGATTTGTTTAAAAACACAATAAAAACTATTTAGCAGGCAATTAAAAAAATCACTTTGTAAATTAAAATCTTTTAGCTTTTGAAAAAAAAATTTTTTTTAAAAACGTCACTTAACTTTAATAAACACTCTATACACTTAATTCTGATTTTTTTATTAAAACTTTTGTGAAAAAAAACTTCAGTAATAAAAATCTTTTAGTAAAAAATGTGGGTTATACATTTTAAGAATTTTGACATTTGAAATTGCGTAAGTAGTGACATCAGAGTTAACCGATATTAATTTCGTAAAGCTTCTAGTTCTAAATCAACAGTATTCAGAGGTTTGTATATATAATATGTTATTGCTGTCCTCAAGCGGAATTTTGTCAAAGCTTTAGCTTTAGTAATTTAGCACTATAACTCTATTGCTGAGATAAAGGTTGAAAGCTGAAATATTACTAGACGTAAATAATTTTAACAAGAATAACAAATTATTACTGATAATATATTAATTATAAAGTCTTCTTTTCTTAAAAGAAAACCCAAACGTAGCAATGTTATATTTTGTTATAATTAATAGCAATTAAATTTCTCTATACAAAATTTACGAATCATTTTATTAGCTCATCAACTCAACGCATATTAAAATCTTTAATTAAGTTTTATGTAAAGTCCACTAGAAATTGTTAGTGTTTAAATTTGTATTGTCGTTGAAATGACATTTTAGAATGATTGATTCTGGGAAATAATGGGTTGACGTTTAATTTGGGGGTACCGCGCAGTGTCAAAGTTTCATCTAACTCTGAAGCAGCCGTATACAAATAGCGCTTATCTAAAGTACCCTAAAATACCACAGGAATAAAGACGAGACTCTTCTCTGTTGTCTTTTATTGTATACAGACTGTTTCAAAAAACTATTATGGCCGTTAATGACTTTACTATACCCTTGCAAACTGGTTACTACTATTTGTATACACTTTTGGTTTTGCAAAGATTTTTGTTTGGCGCAGTAATACAGCGCTTTGAAAAACTGTAAAATTTAAAAGCCTTAGAATAGAAATATTTGAATACCAATCGTCGTTGCCAGTCATTTTAAATGTGTTTATATTAAGCTGTTTTTTTAATTGTAACAGAATACTCGTATAACATCCATTAAATTTGCAATTTTTGATTGAAATGACAAGAATATGACAAACGCAATTGGTCGAATGTTTTTATTTTAAGCGTTTAAAGTTTAAACTTCGCAACTTTTTGAAGGGCTGTATTAGCATATAAAAAGTGCATTACTGTATTGTATAAAAAAAAACAATTCAATTGCATTTCTTTCATTGAATTTTTGATGTAAATACTTTTTAGCGATATATTTTTTTGTAACAATATGTAAATAATCTGTATCTGTGTCATTATGTATCTGTGCTTTGAGTCTATGGAACTGAGTATACTTAAACATTTTGTCAGTAAGTATACAGGCAGTGAATTAGTCTTCCAAGCTATGCTGCAAGTTCGAAGTATGCATAGTTCTTATGAAGTTCTATAGTCGAGACACAGAAGACTTCAGCTTGATTTGAAATACAGCTACTGTCGTGTTATTAAATCATATGAATCAACTTATAATTATGTAAAGAAGTTAATAGAAAACACATAATTATAAATTCTAAAAAAAATAAACGTTAATATAGGGAGTACAGTGGTACCTTGAGATACGAATTTAATGCGTTCCGGGATCATCGTCGTATGTCAAAACAATCGTATCTCAAAGCAATTTTTCCCATTTAAAACAATGTAATGTATATTAATGCGTTCTAGCGATATGAAATTTGTACTCTCAATAACTTCGAAGCAACGCTTGAAAGATGCTTCGTAAAAAGTTTTTTAAAATTGGAAATAACCTGCTGGTCCATGGGCTGAATGATAGACGTTGTATTGGGTGGCAGATAGACAACTTTAATAAAGTTGAATTCGTCTAAAAGGTTATCCTCAAGGCCAGGAGGGTGAGCAGGAGCATTATCTAACAGAAGGACACACTTAAGTGGCAGATCATTATCGTTTAAATATTTTCTAACAGAAGGCCCAAAAACTATATTAACCCACACAATAAAAAGCTGACGGGTCACCCATGCCTTGCTGTTTGCACGCCTTTGGAAGGTTGTAGCTTCTTTATCGCTTCTTTCTGCTTGATGATCGTGGATATTGTGGACGCATTGCGGCCATACTCTTTTGCTAAGTCGCCGATACGAATGCCACACTCATGCTTCGCAATAATTTCATGTTTGGCTTCCATTGAAATCGTTTTCTTAGAACTAAATTAGCACGAAAAACAGGCACAACACAACGAATAACACAGCTACGTGTGAACAAGGAACGATGCGGCGACGGTGTCAACAACCAAACAGAGCGAACGCTCTGCCATCTAGCGATCATCTATAAAATTATCGCGCATTAAAATTCGTATCTCAAATTTTTCGTCGTATGTCGAGGTAGAAATTTTCGAATATTATTCGTCGTATCTCAAAAAATTCGTATGTCAGGGCATTCGTATCTCAAGGTACCACTGTATATGTTTTCTGACAGCTTCTTTCAATTGTATTGCTTTAGTTTATATATATATTTTATTAAAAAAATTACCCGGGGCAGAGACAGGGAAAACGAAGTCGAAAAGCTTGAAACGAGTAGATAAATAAAGTACTACAGCGCCCGCTTTAGGAGCAGGCAGCCCGGACATTTGTCGGGTGCGTCAAAATTCGGGAGCGGCATTTTGGCTGTGAATGTGAAAAAAATATTGATGTGTTAAATACCCAATTAATACAAAATTTCACATATCGATTTTTTTTGTTCGCGACTCTAACTATCCACTTGTTCCTTATTGTACAAGAAAGTTTTGCCTATGATTGTAAATTCCGACTGAGATTTTCATTTTCATTTTATAACCAACATCTCTCTACATATATATAAATGCATTATTTAATTAATTCTTTCGATTCTACTGTTAAAAACTGCTCTAATGTTTTGTTGTTTGTTGCTCTGAGAAATAGAAACCGGAAACCCAGCGTCTTGTTATATAGAGATCCAGTTAATCAATCCAGTTAAAATGGTTACAATAAAAAATAACCGATTTTACCCCACTAATAGACAGTCCACTAGTGTTGGGTAACTCAGATCTGAATCGGTTCAAAGAGCCGACTCCGACAGAAGATCCGTGAGAGCCGACTCACTTTTTTTTGAGCCGACGGATCAACAGATCCGCATAACTCAGTGAAACACTTAACATACAGAAGCACATTTTACATTTACGTATCAGTTCTTGCTTTGATGCATCTGTCAGCTCAAATAACTCATGCATCACATGTTTGGCTATGCATTCTTGATTCTATACAGGTCGTGATATGATTGACTGAACTAGGTAACTCAGTGGCAGTAACATATTCAGAACTCGGCTCTTTTTGAATCGGTTGAGTGAGCCGGCTCACATACGGGATCCAGATGCAAAGATGCAGATCACTAAAAAGACCCGTTTTTCCCATCTCTATACAGTCCACCATGACGACATCATCATCATCATCATCCCTTCCCTTACTTTCCATGTTTCTTTCTAAATGTATGCTTTTATTAAAATTTAAATAAAATGATATGATTTTTATTGAAAATAAACAAATATGGCAATTTGCCTTGAGCGAGCGCTGAGTACAATATCGGAAATATACGACGACACCATATAAATTTTAAATAATAATACATATTCATATCTTTATTAGGTACTTTACTAGCGGAGAGGTTGTTATAATTATATTCGATCGTGGATAGTTTCGAGCCAGTTAAATTCTTTAATATGAAACCCACTCCCTCTCTGTTCGAGTGGTTTGTTCAAAAGACCGTCGAACATGAATTTCTTTATTCCTATTTCCTTCATGAAGATTTTCACCTGTGCTTTCACCCCTTGAGATTCGAATGTAAACAATTTGTTGAACACCAAAGTCTTCGATTTTAACAAAGAATACGTGAGTCAAATTTCGTTTTTCTGACTCAAGTAGTTTCGGAAAAAGACTATTTTTATAACTTCCTGATAAAAAAGCATCGAATGTGTTTCTGCTTATTTTTAAATGTATATTGAATTCATTACCTTAACGATTCGGAGGAGATATGAACATTTTGTCAAAAAACTCTACATCTTCTTTTGAATCCCTTGGGAGTGAACTTTCGAAAAATCTCCTCTTACTGTGTGCTTACGTCACAAAAGAAACCTACTATCCAAAGCTCAAGTTTCTAGTTTCAGCAGTTTGTCCTGAGCGTTGATGAGCCAGTCAATAATAATAATAATAATAATAATAATAAAAACCCGGGTCGCAGTGCCAAAACCCTGCCGACAATATAGTGTATTTGCTTGTATAGGGCCGTGTGGTTTTATACTTTTATTATGTGAAATTAAGTTTGTTTTTGGGCAAAATAAAAAATTTAACCCCTTAATACACCCCTTAAAATAACATTTTTTTTCTTAATTGTAATATTATTATCAATCTAACGTCTACACCGAATTAAATACACCCTTCAATAAATAAGTCACTATCTGCAAACTAGTGTTTTCATAAAATTTGTAAATCCGGTCCTGTCGGGCCGATTTTATTAAAATTTTGGGGACAATTTTTAATTACTACCAGAGGGTTAAATTTCAATTTTGAAACGATTCGGAGAATTTTTTCGGTATTTTGAGGCCCAAAAACATTTTTCAACCCCTAAAAACTACCCTTAAAATAGCCCGATTAGGCCCATTTTAAATAGGCTTCTTGCGTTGATGGATTTCAACACGTGGGCCAAATTTTTCGTTGAAATCAATTAACTCTTTCGAAAGTTATTGCGCGTACACATATATATATATATATATATATATATACGTATATAAATATATATATATATATATATATATATATATATATATACATATATATATAAACATTTTTAAAAATGGTGCCAAAGTGTTTAGGAGGTTATGAAACGGCGAGAAATTTTGGTCCGACCCCTAGGTCCCGCCATCCGACCAACGCCAATAGTGTATGTTGCCATATGGCAAATACACTAATAATAATAATAATAGTTTTTATTTGTGGTGCCATAGTGGATACAAATTGTCAATTCTGAGTCCATCAAGAACATTAGTAGGTTCATCAAGAACACAGTCGTTCATGACCCAACAGAAATTCATCTAAATTATAAAAAGCGCTTACTATCAAAAATTCTTTCAAGTATTTTTCAAATTTTGATAATTCGCCACAATTTTAATCTTCCAGGACTTCTCTTTTTATTATAGTGATGCAAAAAAAACTTAAAAAAAATATTAACCTCCTTCAAAAAAATCACTAAAAAGATGAAAATAATGAAATTTTGAGGTCGGAGCTAATTTCATTACAAAAACTTTTAATTACATATCTACTTTTATTAAATAGGCTCCGACCTCAAAATTTCATTATTTTCATCGTTTTAGTGATTTTTTTGTAATTAAATTAGCTCCGACCTCAAAATTTCATTATTTTCATCTTTTTAGTGATTTTTTTGAAGGAGGTTAATATTTTTTTACTTTTTAGTGGTGGATTTGATTTCGCACATTTTTGAAGATTTCCGTCGATTTCTCCAGGGTTCTATCATCAGATCCTGATTTGATGACCATGGGACTACCTGGGATTTATACCCTTTCAAACAAAAAAAGAATTTTCCAAATCGGTTCAGGCGTCTTCGAGTAATACATAAAAAATAAAAAAAAAATTCCGACGAATTGAGAACCTCCTCCTTTTTTTTGAAGTCGGTTAAAAATGCAGGTAATTTATGATAGTAACCATTTGGCCGAATAGTTTCCCGGATAATTAACCGGATATTTACAAAACAGCATGGCGTTTTTCGGTTTCTGTTTCTCTGAACAACAAAAAACAAAACAATAGAGCAGTTTTCAATAGTAGAATGGAAATAATTAATTAAAAAATATATTTACATTTATGTAGAAATTAGTTATACCATTAAAATCTCGACCGGAAATTGCAATGCATGCGCAAAACTTTCTGCACAGCCTTGTATAATAATAATAAATAACCGCGGCCATTTATAATAAGTTACCGCGGATATTTAAACGGTTATATATAACCGGTAGTTTTATTCTTTTGCATCACTAATCTTATTTTGTCATCGCAACTGACTACACTTTGCTAACAAATGAGTGACCGGGATGAAGACGTTTTTATCTACTCGTCAGTTTTCAGTTTGTTTTCTGAAATTATAAAACAATATTTTGAGTAGATTTAAAATACTTTTAACAAAAAATGCGTTTGTTGATTCCTTGTGCAATATTTGTCGATAAAACATTTTGTTTACTGCTCTAAGTTTTCTTGATATTCTCTGGAGCTCATCTGAAGGCTGTATACATCCCACTTGCTTACTTGTGTAAAGTGCAAATCCATTAAGAGGTTAATTCGCATTCAGAGCATATTTACGTCAAATCTCTCTTCTTCTTTGCGCCAGGATTATATCCATCTTACTCTCTTTTCATACGTTAATGTCCTGTCGTCTCACTTTTCCGCCATTGCAAAGCTCGTGCTTAAAATGTCTCCCGTTCATTTGTTGTGTGTATGAAAGTCATCATCGCTCCCCCCTTCAAGAAACTCTGCTTCATCTAGTCACATATATCTATTTCCAATTAATGAATTAGTCCCCACACCAGATAATAGATATACTGCTTGCAAAATAAACGGTCAAATTTTGTTTGCGATAAAAAACAAAAGGGATACGGTTCAAAGAAAAACATAGAATGATTGGTCTCACAAAAAACAAATTGCAGTTTGCAATTTCTGTCGAAAAAGCTATTTGAGACACGCGATTTTTAGATCGTTTTATAAATGTTAGGTCACTTCTCGGACATTATATATTTAAGCTAGAGCAGCTAAACAGGCACGTGTTTTTTAGGGTTGGCCGGACGTTGCGTACTACACAGTTCAATTTGGAATAAGTTCAATAGAACCGCATTGTTTCTAGAGTCTAGTCTAGACTTTGAAGAATTCCAAGACTGGAAAAAAGTACATTATTAAAATCCTTGAAAGTTCAAGCATATAGTTAATGTATTGCAGTGTACTAACCCAATATATAACGTTCTGTCACTTTTATGTTTCATTTTTATTTTATAGTTATCGTTGTTATTGTTGTTGATCATCTAATTAAGGATTATTGTTACGACCTGACTTTACAGAGGTATAAAAGCTTGTTATTATTTTTGAGAGAAATGTTATGCTTTGTGGTTATTCTCTTAAAAAAATATTATTATTTTGAAATTTTGTATACGTTTTACAACTACTTAATGCTTAATTCACGCATATTACCGTCGTGTGGGTTTCTCATTGGCCGAGATTAGAATTACCTATAGTCATGTATAATACGCGCCACGGTTCTAAAAGGTTCTGAAGTTAGTCACAAACAGCGTCGCAAATGCATATTTTAGAGCCGTCCCGGTTGTTTTGTGGGAAAGGAAGACGCCCACCGCATCCAGTTACCGGCACAGAACGTGTGCTCGTCGGTGATTGGTCAATGACTGGTTGTCTTGTCAATTGTCGCTTTCCTGCTATAAAGTACAGTCCAGTACGCTATTGTTAAGTTGTTTCTTTGATTGTTAATTGATCAAGATGCCTAATACAGTTTTGCATAGACAAGCACGAAAAATAATTTTTTGGATGACTTTATGCAAGGAATTAGACCTTTAGATTAAAGAAAAATTAAAAAATAATAATATAGCGCAAGTTTGCAGTTTTTCAACCGACTGTACCTGCGCAAGCCTCCATTTGCATCTAACTTCCGAGCCTTTTAGATCCATGGCACGTACTATATACCAAAATTTAAGGAGCTAGTCATCATTATAGTGCGGTTCATTTAATGGAGCGGCAAAGCAACGAACCCCATGCAAAACCGACCCTGCACTTAGCGACGTTATTTTTTTGTTGGGAATTTATCGGTTCTTTTTCAAGCGCTCTTTTTATAGAGACCTGTTCTTCTCCAGACCACCCATTCGATTGATTTTAAATATAGATCGATGATTTGAACACATTAAACATGACATCATCACTTTCTATAATATAGGAAATATTTGCGAGCGGATCGAAGGGTGCGGTAGTCAAGGTAACAAACCATTTAGTTCTGATCTGTGCTCCAGATATGACTGATGATACTGCATATCTGCAATCTCGATGCAATATGAATCTAGAATATACAGACTGGTTCATTATTCCGAATCAACTGCAATGCGTAAATTGAAGGTGGCACCTAAAACACCATGTCTCGGAACTCGGAATCTTATAATAGGATATGTCTCTTTGTGAATTTTGAACAGTGCATTGTTATTCCTCATACTTAAAAAAACAATCTAAACCAACTTTTTCCGTCGAATTGGAAATAAATAAATACTTCATATGGAGCGGTGTAGAGTAGTGGTGAATTACTAGACTCGCATTCGGGAGGTACGGGTTCGAATCCCGGCGGGGGCAGATAGGACTACTGTCTATTGTCGAGAACCGATCATCTTGTTGAGGTTTTCCTCAATTAATTTCAGATAAATATCGAGATGGCTCCTTATTTGAGGCCATGGCCGATTACCTACCAAACTCCTAGTTCAAAAATTGCCTACCTTATCCTAATTTCTTATAATTCCTTCATTCTTCATTCTATACAAAAATTTGCGTAAAACCTATATGCTAATTTTCTCGTTTTTATCTGATTTTAAATTGTTTATTTAGATTAAATAACCTGTAAAAACTTGACGAAAAGTCAGGCAAGAAGAATGGCACATGTTAATTTATTTGGAAGATATAACATCACATAATGAATTAGATTTTTCATAGAAACTAGATATTTCCGAAAAGTGAGTGCTAGAGATGTCGACAAAATATCGATATATCGATATTTTTTATTTGATATATTGATATTTTTGGGCGATATTTATATTTGGATATATCGATAGAAAATTCCGAGTATTGAAAACCGATATTTTTTTCCACTAGCAACACTTGTATGCACTACCGCGACTGACTATAGTCGTTTAATTATTCCGAAAATATCGAAAACTTCACTGAAAAAGAAATATGTGTTTTTACATATTATGTTTTTGAAACACACTTTTAAACATGTTCCAAAAACAACAACAGTGAATAAAGCACAGTCAAACACATTTCTTTTTCACCGGATTTTTCGATATTTTCGGAATAATAAATAGTCAAAATAGCTATTGATGCAATATTTCATTTCATTTCTACAAGATCCAGAATATTTTTAATTATTTCGATTTATACCTCAATTCATGCTGTACCAACAATTTTCTGTCGAATGTCACCTTTGGCAGGCATGCCATAGGTGCGCCATTCCTGGCTTTATTAATTGTTCGATTAATCTCTAAAACTATCTGCTCCTAAATGTATTAGACATTTGATTAATAAACAAAAAAAAATCTTATCGTTGTTTTTGATTTCAGATAATTATTTATTACTTGATTTATTAGAAATATTGTCCGTTAATTGCTATTTGAGATTATATTAAACTAGCCAATATGTATACTAAATTTATTCGAGTGCCAATGTTCACTTTAAAATTGTACCGATATATCGACATTTTTTAAAAAATATATCGGTACCGATATCTATACTTGAAAAAAATATCGATACGATATATATCGATACTTTTTGGCACTTCCGACATCCATAGCTCGTAAGATAGATCTATGCGTGTAGAAAAGGAGGCCTATTGAACAGCTGATAAACAGTCATCTTATGTCGATAGATTATGTTAGCGTCTGCCCTGGCTCTTGGAGTTTTGAGCATCTCCATGAATCACTTTGTATAATTTGAGAATATAATAGCTGCATATTATTACAATAATTCTGTTACGTATGCGCGCACTGCATTCCCGCAACTCTGTTAGCTGCATCGAATCTTAGTTATGATTAAAATACGCGGTGAATTGTTCTGTTGTCTATGTATATAATCAAATCTTGCTAAAGTCGTCTTATTGCAATATTTATCTGATGTAGATTAAAATTATATAATTTATGCATGAATCAACTAAAAACGGACAAATTGGCTATAGTCAATAGGTTAATTTTTTATTCTTCACTTTCTTGCAACCGCAAAATGTATTGCATTTGTTTTGAGAAACAAATTTTTATCAATCAAGCAAGGTCAGGGTAACAAATTATCCCGCGTATGGCTGGACGTTCCGTTTCAAACGGGTGTGCGGGACGTTATTGTCCCGGTTATTCGAATATATGAGATCGAGAAAATAACACAAAGGAGCAGTTCGATTTTTTTAGAAAATAATTATTTGGTAAAAGTACTATCTTTGCATTACATACGGAATCTATACTATTACCAGCGTTGCCAGATGTCCCGATTTTTAAATCAAAATTAAATGTCCCGCGCGGGACAGGCTCAGTCCCGCTTTTCGGGGATAACTCGACCGTGCGTAAATAATTATTCTCTTATTGTAAGTTGCAATTTGTAACACTCACTCCTCAGAATATTGTTTGAAACGCCATATTTTTCTAATGAATAAAACTTTTTTGATTTTGATTTCTGCTCTTTTTTTTTTTTTTTATTCAGAAGACGAATAAGACTCAACTATTTAACGATAGGGTAAATCTGATTTAAAATATATTTTTATTAAAATACATTTTCTATGGCTATTTTTGCTATCTATTGTCACGTAAACGTAATTTGAACTCAAATAAAAAGATAAATATTTAAAAACTTCTGATTATATACGTTTTTTTTACTACGTCCCGCTATCGACGAAAGAATCCCGCTTTTTTCACTCAAAAAGTTTTAAACGCTGACTATTACATAGAGGATTGATCAATAAGTATCCGTGTTTGACGAGAGATAGCGTTGACGAGTGAAATTGACTTTACCATCGTGTACTGCAGACTTTTAAACGACCTCATGCTGAGTTGTAGATAAATTCATAGGTTAGATTATTTTTGACAGCCAGTTGTATCATTCGTGTTTTGTATTTTTCGAGAAAATGGAAAAAGAGCTATATCGACCCGTAATTCGTTTTTTATACGAGTATATCACCGTAGTCATAGATGGTGAAGGGCCTCCATAGACCGCATCCAACTTCAGTTTTATTTCTTCACATGTTTTTTAAAAAACGAATTACGGATCGATATTGCTCTTTTACATTTTCTCGAAAAATACAAAGCATGAATGATACAACTGGCTGTCAAAAATAATCTAACCTATGAATTTGTCTATAACTCAGCACGAGGTCGTTTGAAAGTCTGCAGTACACGATGGTAAAATCAATTTTACTCGTCAACGCCATCTGTCATCAAACACGGATCAACCCTCTATGTAATAGTATAGATTCTGTATTCTGTATTGATCAATCTCGTAACATTTTGCGTTTTTTGAACATTTTGTAAAAACGCGGGTTTTGATTTCATTCAAATTATGTCCAATCCTAAGAACAAATATGAAACCTTCGTAAATATATTAAGCGCGTCTATGGTTCATCGTATAATACGTAAAAGTAAGTATTTAGAGAGCGAGGGCACGTCACATTCACCATTTATCACCTTGCCATAAACGGACTCACAGCTTGAATAAATCGACCGGCAAATACAACTACCAAAATGTGTACCGAAACTATAGCATTTTTTTTCTTTTATTTGCTTTATGAACTGTTATAACTAAGTATGGGAAATTGCAACCAATATTGTACGTAAAAGATGATTGTGCAATCTACAGAATGACTTATTCGAGATGGATATCTATGATCGTAAACGTATTTACTGTTTGCGTATTTAATAGGAGGCACTATTGCCTCCGAACAATCAAGATTTTGTAGTGCAACATTTAGTAGAAGGCACTATTGTCTCCAAACTAGCACGGTTTTGTACAAAGCGAGTTGAACTAACTATAGGGATGTCGGAAGTGCCAAAAAGTATCGATATATATCGTATCGATATTTTTTTCAAGTATCGATATCGGTATCTATATATTTTTAAAAAAATATCGATATATCGGTACAATTTTAAAGAGAACATTGGCACTCGAAGTAATTTAGTATACATATTGGCTAGCTTAATATAATCTCAAATAGCAATTATTTCTAATAAATCTAAAACATTATTTCTAATAAATAATTATCTGAAATCAAAAACTACGATAAGAATTTTTTTTTGTTTATTAATCAAACGTCTAATACATTTAGAAGCAGAGAATTTTAGAGATTAATCGAACAATTAATAAAGCCTGGGATGGCGAACCTATGGCATGCGTGCCAGAGGTGACATTCGACAGAAAATTGTTGGTACAGCTTGTATTGAGGCGTAAATCGAAATAATTAAAAATATTCTAGATGTTGTAGAAATGAAATGAAGTATTGCATGAATAGCTATTTTGACTATGTTTATTATTCCGAAAATATCGAAAAATCCGGTGAAAAAGAAACGTGTTTGACTGTGCTTTATTCACTGTTTTTGGAACGTATTTAAAAGTATGTTTCAAAAACATAATATGTAAAAACATATGTTTCTTTTTCAGTGGAGTTTCGACATTTTCGGAATAATTAAACGACTATAGTCAGTCGCGGTAATACATACAAATGTTGCTACTGGAAAAAAATATCGATTTTCAATACTCGGAATTTTATATCGATATATCGAAATATTAAATGTCGCCCAAAAATATCGATATATCAAATAAAAAATATCATTATATCGATATTTTTTCGACATCCCTAGAACTAACGTCAGTCGTCCTCGAATCGCGCTGCACGGAAGTGCACCGTGTTTATTTTGAGACGGTCAATTTATTGAGATGTAGAATAAAAACATTTTTTAAAATAACATCTACGATTCTACTTTATTGAGACACAATTTAATATCATTATTTTCAACCGACTTCAAAAAAGGAGGGGGTTCTATGTTCGTCTGTATTTTTTTTTATGTATGTTCACTGATATTTTCGTCAATTGTGACCCAATTTTAAAAAATCCACTATATTCCAGAGGTGGTCCCATTTTCACCAAGATAGCATCTGGCGATGGAATCTCAGGGAAATCGAGGGAAATCCTCAAAAATTATAGTTTAGTTTAGTTTTATTAGCATCTCTCATGTTGTAGAATATACGAATGAGAATTGTCAATACATAAATACGTATTAAATTACACAAAATCACTTAGATCATATAAGCATTTTAAAATTAAAAACGATTTCAGATGTTTCTTAAATCTCGTAAAATTTCTCTCCTCTCTCAGAGTCACTGGTAGCCTGTTAAAAAAATAGCCCCAGAACACTGTGGAGTATATTTGAAAAAGTTGCATCGATGTTTATCTATGCGGAGCATCGAGGTTTCGCGCGTATTATAGTTGTGAATGTCGGAGTTCACTGTGTATCTGTGGCTATTTTTCTTAACATCTACCAGTAACTTATATAAGTACACTCCTGGTACCGTTAAAATGTTATTATCTATAAAAAAATTTCTACACGATTGTCTGAAATCTAAATTAAAAATTAGTCTAATAATTAGGCACGTATAATGTGTTTATTAATGTATATATATTTTATAAACAAAGCAACTACTGTAATTCTAGAGGCAACTACTAAAACACTGTTTGCTTGGAGGCAACAATACGCAAATATAGAATTACGCAGTCTCTAAACAAGAGCGGATATGAACCCTTGTGAAGACGGACACAAATTAATAGTTCACTCGATGTATGTTCTGGTTCATTAAGGTACAAAGAACACCTTTGCCCCATAGGACAAAAAATTACCGTTCTCAATTACATTTTAATTCACTGGTTGATTATATTTCAATATCAATTATTTGATGATTATTTTATACCTTTTATATGCAAAAAAATATTAAATTACCTCAAGTTTATTTTATAGTAAAATCCGTTTATCAATTCGCGCACGTCAAGTTACTATTAAAAATGTAGCAAAAAAACAAAAACCGCGTTCTATCCACCTGTTGATCTGTTATTAAATTTAATAGGGCAATTATAATTACCAACTTAACAAATAAATTTAATCTTTACAAATTATGTTTGTTTATTTCGGTTTAAAAACAATAGTTGTTTAAATTATTACAAACCGGATATTTAAACATTTATGCTACACAAAAAATTGATGAGAAATTATGTAATATATTTTGGATATAAAAAACATTTTTGTGGTTAAAATACAACGGTACAAAAAATTAATAATTTTCATACGATTTTTGTAAAATTTATGGACGTGACTAATTATGTAGTTAAGCGCGAAGCCAATGATCATGTATAAAAAAAAATATTCATTATTTTTAAATCTTCTCAAAGACTAAACAGAAATTTTTTACGTAGAACACCGTTTATGTTCTCGGGTATAGGCCACTTGCTTCCACTTACTCATGTAACACTGTTTATGAAACAGGCAGAAACGCTATAACTTTGTAAAAAATAAAAATACCTTTAGCTGAGTTTGTAGCGCACCATTTTAAAATCAAAGAAATCCGTGTCAACTATGTATTATTTAATTTTTAATGTGTGTTAAGTTTATTTATTATATACATTTTGCTCACCAGACATAACGTAAAAGTTCCTATTTATGATACATTTCATAAAAAAATACACAACTACACTGTTAAGAAATATAATAAATACATTATTTTATCAATTTTGAAAGCAATTTACTAGATTTACTGTTGATTCTATCATACCATTTTTTTTTAATTATAAAAATGCGGGGTTATGTCGATTGTCTATCGGTTCTGACTTAAATATGAATTTCAGAATTTTATTTTAAAATTTATTTGTAGCAGATAAGTATATCTTTCATAATACACAATGCTATATTGAACGAAATGATATTTATTTGGCTTAACCAAATCTTTTGTAACAACTGTTGAAAGATTAATTTATAAGAACTTAACTAAATAAAGACAATAGTTTTAGGTTAAAAACATGCAGTAAGTTAATGTAATATTTATATAATAATCTATATTGTATTTTTTATTGACGGCGTTATGTTTGATACCTGCCCAGAGCACAACGCGTTGAACTATGACCTACCTTTGTTAATAGACATCACGATTTTAAAAACGAAACCAAATAATGAAATATATTGGTCAGCAGTTTATTGTTATGACATGATTATTTTATTCTGTTAAAAGGAGAATTCCGAACAATGATGTAACAAAAGCAATGACTTGTTTACAATGGTTGTCAATTAAACAATGAGCCTATAAACGACTTTTATTAATTAAATCACCGGAATGAGCTCCGCCTAACTTAATGCCGTTGAATTGTTTTGTCTACCACTTGAAATGGCTTCATAGTACATTTTTTTGAAGTTGGTTAAAATAGATCATATCTCTATTTTTTCTGATGACTGACGTCACCAGCTTCGAATATCACGATCTGCTACTACAGCCCATGTATTTAATACATATGTCCAATATTTATGATTGAAAGCGACGCGACGCGACGGCACGATCAATCTACAGTTAAATTAAGTTAAAATCGTTAGAGTTGATTGGCGAACAGGGGGGATCTGCATAGCGACTAATAGAGTTTAAGCCCTGCGTCCCCAAGTGTCAAAGGCCCACAAAAATTGAATCATTGTCGTACATTTTTAATACTTTTTAACTAACAATGAGCACTCTTATAGCAATTTATTCATTATCATGGGTGAATTTTGACATTTTTTGGGTGAATTTTAGCATATTCTTCAGTGAAATTTGATAACTTTTTTGGTGAATTTTGACAGTTTTTTGGGAGAATTTTAACATAATCTTCAGTGAAATTTGTCAATTTTTTAGGTGAATTTAGATATTTTTTTCGGTGAATTTTAACAATTTTTTAGGTAAAGTTATAGTATTGTTTGTTCGATCAGGTCACCAAATTTTAACACTAGTTTTGATGTGATTAAAGATTAATTTTAAACCCCAATTTAAAGATTCTTAATCTAACAAAAAATGAGGATCCGTTGGACTTCAATAAGCTCTAGGCCCCGAAAAACCTACATCCGCCCCATTGGCGAAAAAAAGCTATTAGCCAGTAATTATTGGTTCGTGGAAAAGTGGACATATTACTATGAGTGACGTTTCGTATAAAATTTAAAACTTACAAAATAAAAAAAAAAACAAACATAAGTCATTATTAAGTCGTTATTAAAATGTATTATACAATTTTAAGCATTAAAATTATTCAATTAATTAATTAACCAATTTATTTTTGTAAATTTTAAAGCTTAAAAAAATATACATTTCATATGAAGCGTTGCTCAATACGTATTACGTAGTGTTTATTAACCATAAGTCCAAATGGTTTGTCAGAAGCCCACTTCTCTTACATTTGACATTTTACTAATTCTGTCATGTTCGTTGATGAGTTCTTCAATATTTTTAATTGTTTAACTTGGTTAATTCATAGATGGCGTTCTAAAAACTGGTCATATAGGTCAATATTCCGGAAAAATTGCTTTTTTTGCAAAAAAATCCACTACTCCATCATTTTGCAATATTAACAGCTAAAACTTCGGGATGGTCTGGTAAATATATACCACTATCACAAAAAAATAACAGTATCCGCCGATTATTCAAAAAGTATATTTATTTTGCATAATTACTTGAGGGAAAAATGAAACAAATTACAAATCATCTCACACTTGTCTGCCACCGGCAGATGTCGTTTGTTGTCTTGATTAAAGAGGTTTAAGACTTCTAATTCCACTTTTTCTAAGCCTGGGGTAACTAGTCACCCCGTGTGGCCGTTAAGGGTTAAATAAGCAAGCAAAATTTCTCCAAATTGATCTAGTAGTTTGAGAACAGTCAGGCAACAGACATACATTTTTTTTTAAATATTTTGTTTTGGGTTCAGCTGTCCAAGGAACTGATTTGAACTTTTGTAAGATCACAAGACTTTTCGTGTATGGAAAAGTAAAAGTTAACAGCCCTGGCAGATCGACTGGTCATCTTCAAAACAATAATTTTACTCTCGATTGACTACGATGATCAGTTTAACAAAAACAGCTGGATACCAAAACGAGAGAAATACATTAAACGTTATTTATGACATTTCCGGAAAAAAATATATTATTAAACTATTAACATTCAGAAGACGACATACAATCAGAGCTGAGCAATGCTTGTAATAATGCTTTAAGCGCTCATAATGCTTAAAGCACTTTGCTTATAAAGCGTTTTGTAAGACACATGTTCGATGCTTTTGCTTAGAGCATTTGCATAAAGAGTTGCTACTTATTAAGCACGCAAAGCATTCAAGAAGCTTATTAAGCATTAGGAATGCTTAATAACCACTTTTAATGCTTAATTAGCACTTTCAAAGCTTAATACAACATATTTCGTCTATCTTTTATAATACTTATTACGTTTGATGTTAAAAATCAAATTCTTGTTTAAGTCTAAATTTCCCCATCAATTAGAAATATTGTTCATGTTCAAAATTCATATCGTAACTTGATGATGGAAGTTTAAGAAGAAAATGCTTATTGCTTGATGTTTTAAAGCATTTTAGTAAGTACTCGATGCTTTTAAGCATTTTTCCAAATTAACTTTAAGTAAGAATATCATTATATGAGAAAAAACAACGTTATAGCATATATTTCTTTTGCGCATGCGCCGATTTTTCCCGAGAACAACACAGCTCTTCATATTTGCATACCAAACATGCCCCAAAAATTTGATTTCAATCCGTTCATCCGTTTGACCTGTATCGTGCTCACAGACTAACACACTAACAGACAAACAGACGTAAATAGTTTTTCCAAAAATATATTTTTTGAGTTCAGGGGACCTCAAAACCAAAAAAATTGTAAAATTTTGACCTAAATTAGTACCATTCCCTACTAGTGGGTTGGAATGGTAAAAAACTAACAAATTTTCTTTTAAGCGGGCTGTTACTGTATTATATTTCGCACTGCGACCTGAGTTTTTTTTATTATATTTATAACAATAATAATAATATAATAGAAATGCAGTTATAGAACAATTGTTCACTGCACAGCAGGTTAAAGTATTTAGTTACTAAATGATTACTGCATAATACCTGTTGTTTTTAGCCAAAGGCAATATAATAATATGTCGATCAGTGTTTATGTCGTAATTTTTATGAATGCATAATTGATTTCGATGATAATTATTGACCACTGACATGACGCTTGAAATTCAACAACTTAATTTCCGACCTTTATTTAGCAAGACATCTTTTAGCCAGGGGGTCCATTAAAAATTATTACAGTATTACAAAAATCAGACGCGTGAAATCAACATTGCAGACAAGAAAATAAAAAATAATAATTATAAAAAAATGTAATTTAAATTATGGTGATTTCTATGTTAAAACTTGCTGTATGAAATTACTAGCTGTTATCTACGGCATCACACGCGTTAACAGAGACTTAATTTTACAAGCTTTTATTTAGTTTCACCTCTTCCGATGTCTGTCTGTCTGTAATCGAATCTTGCAAGTAAAATTTGACCCACTTCCCGGTTTCCGATTGAGCTGAAATTTTGCACACACTTTGGATTTTGAAGACAATACAATATAGTATATTGAATATTATGATAGATTCAATATGGCCACCACTACAAAATGGCGAATTACATTCTTCTTTACAACCCCTTTCACATGGGTATCAAATGAAAGGGTATAACAAGTAGAATCCAATCAGCAGTGTGACATCATTTCAAACCCAAAATGGCGACCGACACAAAATGACGGATCATATATTTCTTTACAACCCCCTTAATATGGATATCAAATGAGAGGGTAGAATACCGTAAACTATGTGACGTTATTTAAAGTACAATATGGCGGCCAAAAGGCACAACGAAAAATTTGAAAATAAAATATTAGATAAACAACTTTCATAAAGACCAGCTTTTATTGCAGTGTACTAAAAAGGATAAAAATTATTTATGGTAATTTAAGTTCATAAATTATTATAAAAGCGTGAGTTGTAAGCTCTATGATAGTCACGGCCTACGCTTTTATAATTATGAACTTAAATTATTACAAATTATTTTTATCCTTTTTAGTACACTGCAATAAAAGCTTGTCTTCATAAAAGTTTGTATCTAATATTTTATTTATTTGTTATAACATGTCAACAAGTGCGCAATCGAATATAAAATAGGATATCGTTTAAGCAATGCTGTTGGTTTAAGTCTATGAACCCTATATGTGTGTAATTAAAATCGGTCAAGCCATTTTAAAATTTTGCCAGTAGAAATAAAAAGACAAAAAAATCTGGAAGCATGTTCTTCCAACCATTAACAATAGTTTTAATTGCGCTAGAAAACAGACAAAAAACTGTAGAAATTTGGGTGCCATATTATTAAGTCATAATTTCACACCTTAATCGCTATAACAATCTTAATTGATCTCGTTAGAGAAAATCGAGTATTCATTTAATAAATCAGTGATACCTTATCTTTTATTTTAAAAAAAAAACTAGGCCCAAAAATGCTGAAAAAATTTACAGAATAGTTTCAACCCTTTAGCAACAGATTAAAAGGTATCAACTGCTAAGATTTTAAGAAAGGACTGGACTTACAATTTTTATGAAAACATTATTGCGGATACTTTACCTAATGAAGAGTTTATTTAATTTGGTGATTCTTATCTAATTATTTTATCTAGGTACTTGTTTTAATTTTAAAATTGTGCTTGCTATGATAAAACACATTTTTTTAACAAAACTGTAAATATATAATTAGACAGTAAATAGTGGAATAACTATAGATCGCTATAATTGCTAAGAAACACCTATTGTAACAATGCTATTTTAGAAAAAAATATTTTCAAATATTATCACCATCGGGCATCGAGACTTAAACTCGAATCTTTCCACTTTCGAGACGGAATGACACATGTTTGAAAATACATTTTTCTAATATAGCATTGTAGCAATGGATGTTTTTTAACAATTGTAGCAAACTATAGTTATTTACTGCCGTTTATTAATTAAGTCTTACGAAGTATACCGTAGTGAACAATTTACTAATATAAATTAAATAGATACGCCTATAGAAAAGCAAAAAACAATCATTTTAAATTGATATCAAGGTTACGAATCCGTCGGTAGTTACATAAAAGGCATCACATGTGAGTTATACTTCTGACAAGAAACTAAGGTTGGGCGTTAGCATTGTTGAAGATGTGTCTAGACGAGACGCGTGAGAGGGCGGGGGAAGTAGGCTTGTGGAGTCCTTTTCCTAACAGTTGGGATAAACATGCTCGAAAAACCAAACCATGGGCATCGGTGACGTAAGCATTCGACTCAACCAATCACAGACGTGACCATGTTTATAGCCTCTTACGCCCAACCCAGTGTTTTAGTAATCTTGAGTGCTACCGACGAATTTGTGACCTTGGTGCAAAGTAAAAGATGAATGCATTATGTAAGTATGTACTTATATTGTTTGAGTACTGCTGTCATAGACGAAACAATGAACGTTCTATATTGCGTTATCGATTCACCTTGTGAGCCAATAACTCACTCATCTGATGTTTTACATTCTAAGGTGTTGTTAAAAAGGAACCACCCAAGACTCGACTATAGCGCACGACTCTCTTTCAGCAACCGCGGAGTTTCGATTGTTGCTTTCGTTTCGCACAAAATGTCGATCATAGTGAGATGATGCGATGATTACGCTTCGTTGGGGGAAGGGAGGATGGACAAGGTGATGAGTCGGTGTATAAAAACCCTCTTCGATTGCCGGAGGATCATCATTCAACGCTCAACAATTAATATCTTTTCATATTTACATATTTTATACAAGATTGTTTCATCTTTGTGACAACAATGAAAATTGTAAGTATACGTTCAATTTTTTTTTAATATTTTAATTGACAATTGAAGCTTAAACAAAATCGTATTTTGGGAATCAAAAGGACTAGAACTTTGAAATTTTTTTAACCAAATTGTTTCAAATTTGCATTTTTTTAAACAGTGTTTTTATTTTCAAATTTCTAAAAAAAAATTGTTCTGTACAATTTGACAGTTTGAATTGTATAAAATATTTTTGATTTTGTCGTAGTCGAAATAGATTCATGGTCAGTGAGGAGTATCAAATCTTGTCCCCCGGAATTTTGTTAATTAATTTTTTTGTAATTGTTTTTGGATATTGTTGTTTGTTATTGCGCAATTATGATATAATTAAAGCACTGCTTTTTCCCGCGTTTATCAGTTTTGGTAGCAATCTGAACTTAGCGCGATAAAAAGAACTTTACTCTTGAAGCTTGAGTACTAATTGACAATATATCAAATTTTATTAAAATCGGTACGACCGTTCTCGCTGTCTGTACAAACAGACAGACAGAGAGACATAAATTCTGGAAACATGGCTATAGATGCATTTGAAAATCCGTAAAAATCACCAAGAATTAATACAGTCAAATGTTCTCATACTATTTTATATATAGGTTTTCTAAGTAAATTTTCGTTCATGAATCAGACAAAATTTCATATACCTATTACTTTAGTGTATCTCGTATAGTCAGCCAGCGCAGGTAAACTTATTTAGCTCGCAACTCGCGTACGAGATCCTCGTTTTGCTTTACATTTTCGCTTACTACTCATCTCATTTTGTCTTCTCATAAATAACGTTTAAAGCGAATAAATTTTTCAAATCAATTCCGTAACTCTTGAAATTATTCGCAACTAACAAACAAATGTTCCTTCTTTTTCTCTGAATCTAATTATTTATATGAATCCATATATCTATTTTTTTATATTAATTTACAGTTAATATTCACCGCCATATTGGGGGTGGCCTTAAGCGCTCGTCTGGAAAATACTTACTTGCCACCGGCTGGCGCGGGAGGCGCTGGAGGAAGTGGTAACTTTATTTCTGCTCCGTCGTTTGGTGGTGGATCTTATTATGGAGGAGGAGGAGGAGGGGGAGGATCTTCCGGACCGCAAATTCCTATTATAAGATACGATAATAAAAACAACGGAGATGGATCTTATAGTTACAAGTAGGTCGATAAACTATTGCTAATTGTATTTTGCCTTGGTACAGGATACTGAACCTGTCCATGTCGAATTAATATAACTTTATCTCCTTTCATATTGAATTACGAGTTTATTTAAATTCTGTCTCTACCATTTTCGATATATTTCCGTTAAGTTTCAAGTGTAATAAGAAAGAAAATTACAGTTTAGTTTTTAGGGTTCTGTACATCTGATGAAAAAACGGAATTCTTATAGAATCACTCGTGTCTGGATCCGTCCGCTTGTCACAGCTTATTTTCTCTGAATGTACTGGACGAAAAAGTTTAAATTTGGTATATATAAAGAGTTAGATGACCCAATTACGGACGTATAGCGTAAATAAACAAATTCTTATTTTAGGAGTTAATTTTAGGGGCCTAATTAGAAAATAAAAGAAATGTGTTTTTAAGTGAACCTTGTGACATAACAAATGGAAGACTCGTTATGAGAAATACAACTATATTTTTTTGTAATTTTAAAATGCATAGTTTGAAAGATATTAAAGAAAATATATATTCTCCCTCCCTTATCTCCGAAATTAAGCAACTTATAATTTAAAAAAGTAGGGAATATAGAGTCGCACTTATAGTTTATAGGAAAACCTGAACGAAAATCCTAAGTTTAAGTTCTCAAAGAAAACGGGATAATACGGAACCCTCTCCACGCGAGTTTGGTTCGCACTTGACCGGTTTTTTGTTGATGAATTTATTTAAGTAATCGATCTTTTATATTTTAATTTTATCTTCTCGCGTACAGTTACGAAACTGGAAACGGAATCCGAGCCGAAGAGAGCGGAGCATTGAAGAACGCCGGCACAGCTGGAGAATCCGAAGCAGTTCACGGATCCTATTCGTACACGGGACCAGACGGTAAGCAGTACAGCATTCAGTACACAGCCGACGAGAACGGGTTCCGACCAGTCGGTGCTCATTTACCGACGCCGCCACCGATTCCAGAGGCGATTCTGAAATCGCTCCAACAAAACGCGGCCGAAGAGGCTCGCGGAGGATATAATCAAGGTTCTTATCAAGGAGGCGGCGGCGGCGGTGGTGGATACGGAGGTGGCTTCTCAGCTGGAGGCGGCGGATCCGGAGGCTACCACTATTAATCTTTCACATAAAGCCAGTGTTGTAATGTCAATTTCTCTTCAGTGTAAAGTTTGGATGGTGATGTTTCTTAAGCTCTCATTTTTTGTGGAAGATGAATGTATTTGCTGTAGATTATAGACGCTAGACAACTTCGGTTATTAGCGTCTTAATTCAAACATCATTGATTAAAACTAAACTATGTCTACGAACGCACCCAAGATAGCGTGATCCAAAAGCCAAAACATTGGTCATTACATCAAGCTCAAGATTACTAGAATACTAGAAGGTTGGGTGCAAGAGGCTATAAACATGGTCACGTCTGTGATTGGTTGAGTCGATTGCTTACGTCACCGAACCCCTTGACTTGGTTATTCAAGTATATTTATCCCAACTGTTTGGAAAAAGACTCCACAAGCTTACTTCTCCCGCCCTCTCACGCGTCTCGCCTGGTCACAGCTTCAACAATTCTAACGCCCAACTTTAGTTTCTAGTAATCTTGCATCAAGCTGTCATCGTGGAAGATGAAAGTTATTTTCATTGCACCAAAAGTGAGGTTAGGAACACCACTGTCCAGATGACCAAACTGAGAGAAATGTTTCTTACACTATTTCGTTGATATACCACAAGTATTATGATATTATTTAAATGTATTATAATTAATATGTATGATCAGAAATGGCATTAGAGCTTGTTTGCTAACGTGACATGTTTTGACTGATAAAGGTCGCTTCACATTATTACCTAATCATTATTACCTTACAATCATGTTTGAGGTTTTGTTTGTCAACGTGTTGTTTATAATATTGGTCTCTTCTGGATGATAGTAAACAAGCTTCTTATAACTTAACGGGATAATGTTAAACTCTTTTTTTGCTTTAGTGAACGTAAGTTGTATCGCGAAGATAAATGACGGATACCAGGCGGGCAAAAATTCTTATTCTTATTTTTTTTAAATTTTGTTTTGCTGATTTGAATTGAGAATATTTTTTTTTGAATGGATCTTTTTTTTTAATATGATTGGGTTGAATGTCGTTTTAAATAATGACTGAGTTAAAAAAAATGAGTTGATTAGATTTATTGACTTAAAACATTTTGATTATGAAATTCTGGCTACGAAAATAATTTAAACGGATTTTTTAACCGATTGATCATTTTTACACCAGCTGTCCCACTAGTGCCCATAGTTTCGTCTTTGTGAACATCGTACTGATCTCAACGAATGCCAATAATCTGTGATAATGGGAAACAAACATCCGTTCACAAAAAGTAATATGGTTTAATATTAATGGAATAATTTAATATTTCTTCGTTTTTAAGAAATTAATAAGTAATAATGCAAAAGAAAATATCATATAAACATTAATATAGCTAGTAGCTGATGTAAATATTATTTGTATAATTAAAAATAAATAAACAATGATATATAATAACTAATTTTTGATTTTATGAAACTACACTAACAAACAAAAAAAACATTCAAAGCTATGCTTTTGGGAGTTAATAATTCAGGAAATAACTTTTGGTTGTAAAAATTTCAAATAATTTTTCATTAATAGACAAACTAATAAATATTTTAAATTTTGAAATTTAAAAGCGATTTCCTGACATTTTAGTTTATCATTAAATTCAAAATTATTTTAAATTTATCATTTAACAAAAAATTAAAATTTTGAAAAATAAAGCGTTTTTTAGGAACACTACTTATTTTTACCTTTTTTCGTATTTGCTGACTGATATCTGAGCTGGAAAAGACTACTTTTTTTGGGAATTTGACCACTGTACAGGATTTTTTTACACTATATCAATCTCACGTTAACGAGTAAATAATTATCCTATATTATCATAATACATTCCATGACTGTTAATCATGATCTTAGCTGTCGAGCGTCTATAATTTACAAGCTATTTTATCTGTGCATCTGATAATTAAATGTTAATTGGATTTTCAATTAAAAATTTAAATATGAATTGGTACTAGGCCCAAATGACTCTACATGTTGGTGACTTAAAAAAAATAGTGGAGAATTATTTTCACGTTACTATGAGACTAGACAAGTTCAAAGGTCACTTTCAACCAAGGTTTTTAGATATAGAGGTGACGTCGTTCCACTAGACAGCAGGGGGGAGATGACTGTTAATTCATATTGCGTGATTGATAAAAATATTGAACGATTTTCTAGTTGACGTCATACATGAACGAGGTAACCTGTGTATCTAATGACCTTGACTTTCAACATCATAAATACAGACATGTTTTTGCATATTTGTTTTATTAGTAATAACTTTAGAATATCATCAACTTTCATTTGTTTTAGCGTAATTATGTCGTCAGTTCCAAATGCTACGGTTTATTTATCATTTATTTATTAAATAACAACAATGTTCATTTTTAATTTATCTTAATATCGGGAAATGCGGTTAAGTTGAACATTAATAATAATTAATTATTACATAATTATATTAAGTTTGATATACCATTTTCGTTTTTTTACTTATATTTAATAACACAATCGATATATAAAAAATATTTTTATTGGGAATGTGCTCACGGTAGCTGTTTTAATCTAAATTTCAGTTCCATTAGCCAGCCCCAAAAAAAAGGGGTATTATGTGTTTGGATCGTATGTTTATCTGTCTTAAATCTCCAATGGTGGGGTCGATTTGGATGCGATTTTCTTTTTTTTTTTGAAAGAACATTTTTGAGGTTATAGAAAGCAAAAAATGAAAGACAAAAAAAATTGAAATACTGATAACATTCTTAATATGAAATGAAAAATATGCGACTGTCACTTCATTTTCAAAAACCAAATGAGTGTGAGACCTAAATTCATTTCATTGTAGGATAAAATTATATAAAAGTAAAAAATAAAAATAACATACCTTCTAAGTCACTACGAACAACCTTTCAAAAATAAATTAAATTTCAAAGGCTTACCTGTAAACAAAAATAAACCAAAATTATTGCAAATTCTTAATCTTTAATACATTTTATAAAAATAATCAAAAGTTCTTTTAAAAATGCTTTTTTTAAATGTAGTTTCGGGTTATCAGAACATTTTTGTTGGTTTTTTCTTTTAACTCCTAGGTAGCTCCAATCATCCGACATCCAAGGATCATGCATGTCTCGCTACAATGGAAAGGTACTGCATTGCTGATAAATTAATGAGTTTTTAGTATATAAGAGTGCATTAAATTTTCAAAAACTATGCAGTCATTGGAAAGCGAATTTATTTAAATTTAAAATGTACGTTGAGGAAAAAATACCGTTCTCATTTATAACCAGCACTGCTGTCTCTTTCTGATTGAACACGGCCCATGTGTGACGTATCCACTAAACAATTGAAATGTAAACGTTTTATTTTTAGCACATAAACTGATATTAGCTAAATTCCAATAAGAATCAATTTTTAATAAACCTAGTAACATTCAAAGAATAACTTTTAAAAATACAGGCAGTTCCCGTTTTACAAATCCCGAGTTTATGAAGCTACGCTTCCTAGCACAGGCAATGAACGCAGATGGCAAAAAACGGAAAAAAACGAGCGAACGAATTGCCACGTAATTTGACGATACTTAGAATAACATCATATACATAAACAAAGCGCCTTATGTGGCCGAGCGGTTTAGTGCGCCTACCTTGCAAGTGCAAGATGATTAGTTCGACTCCCAACAATGACAGTATTGTTTTTTTCTTCGTTTTTTACTTATGACATTGTTTTACATTTCTTATTAATAAAATAATAACAAAATTATATTAAATAATTTTGTATAGTTTTCTGTATACGTAAATTTTAAACGTTAATATAAAACACATAAGGAGCGTAGCTTCGATTGAGTGTCCACGAACTGACGCACGTCTTTTTTTAATATCAACAAAATCTAAACAGAAAATTTTATAATGCAAGACAAATTATATACGTCAAATTGCACAAAACTAAAATTTGAGAAAAGTTGAATTATTTTTTGAAGTGAAATAATTTATTAAAGTTTATGTTACTTCACTTAAAAAATGCCTTGGTAAATTCGTGTGTTTGTCAGGATCACTTTAGTGACAGTATTGAAAAGTACATAACCAGTCATAAACAGTTCATAGTACAACAACTCTAATAAAATATTGCATTCAACGAATTTTATTTATTTATTAAATCCTATATATTGCACATCATATCATACAACAAAAAGAAAATATACAAGGATACTTCCCCTCACTAGAGCGAGCTCTGTGTCGAGGGGAAGGATACAGAATTTGTGTCTTTGTATTGTGTCTAACGTGTAAATGTGCATATGTTTGGGTTGTGTGAATGCGACGTGTAATGTATGTATGTGTTTGTGAGGAAAGTTCTGATTAAACTGACGTATATTTTCGTTCTACAATTTACATTACAAAAAAATTCCAAGAGACATGCACTAAATAATTTACTAGCCCGGCGTGAATGAACCAGGATTTTTAGCACCCATTAGTGTATAAAAACGCGTACACTTGTCACTATTAACGGTATCCTACCTCCTGCACCTCGATAGCTGCCATCTTGGAAATAATGCGTCGATTGTTGAATGCGAATCAGTGTTGCGCGTGACATCGCTAGTGATAGGAGAGTTCAAAGTGCACTTGGACATATTTTACCCGGGTTCATAGTTCGCGTGATAAACATTTTTAACGGCATTTTTATATTTTCTCTTATTTTTTTGGATTGTACGTAATAAGTAAGACTTGATTATTTTTATTTTGCTCGTGATGGAAGACGAAATAATAATACGCCATTTGGAAGAATATTCTTCGGGAGCTCACAGTCAAACTTAAAGTTTCTTCATAAATAAATAGTTATAATATTAAAAATGTTTTTATTATTACGTATATTACGATAATGTCCTATTAGGTAATTCATTTAGATAAGAAAAAAACTATTTCAAACGAAGTATATTGAATTAATAATATTGATTCTACCAACAGTAATAGATATATTAACAAAATAAAATTACTTGCAATATACTATTCTATTGATTTTTTATTTATATAAAGACGTTTTGACTAACAGTTTTAGTCCTTTTCAATTTTCAAAACTAAAATTAAATATATTGAAATCGATAACCGAGTAAAATTCACCCTGGTTCATTGACGATGTGATTTAAATGAGGTTCATTTACGCCGGGTTAATACGACATTTTAAACCACGAGCTAAGAAAAATCGTAAAATTGGGAGCTACCTGTAAATTTTAACTATTGTCTTCATGCATATTTTTTTGAAATGGATAAAATTTTAAAAATTAACAAAGTTAACATAATGTTTCCTATGTAATAATTTCGTATATAACCGTGTCAATTGATATGTTTAAAATGATTTGTCATTTTTTGAAAAATAAAATCATGATTTTGATAATTATAATATTAAAAAAATTACATCTATATTTTTGCTACAGTTATATTATAAATCGTTTTTTAGAAAGACATTTTTGATTTTCCTAAGACAAGGTCATGTACAGTTCAACACAAAGTATAATATATTTATATAGTATTATTATTTTATATATTAAATTACAAAACACTTATATATTTATTATTATTAATTTATTTCACACAATTATTTTAAAACTTGTATTGAACTGTACATATAATGATTTTACAGTCGAAGCTGTCAATTTACACATTGATCACAATTCATACGTAAGAGGCCTTACATAATTACATCAGTGCCCAGAGCTGCAGAAGATACCAGAAAATTATAAAAGATACCCACAAGATACTCGAAACATATACCTTTAAGTAAATGCATTTTAGAAGTAACAGATAAAAAGTATCTTAAGATATAAAACAGTATCGTAGATATTCCCTAGCTTTAGTTGGGAGTTGAGAGCCTGTGTTTTTTTAACTGACCGTAAGAAGAAGGAGATTGTAGATTATAGACGCACGATATCATAGGTCATTAGCGTTTACTATCAGAAGGGCAATTGTTTTGCAAAGTTTCACTTAGTATGTAATTTTATTTTATTTATTCAAAAATATAATATAAGCCAAACTGATTTTGAGGCATCTAGCTTAGACAGTTTTTAAAGTGGCAAGTATTTTTCTATCTTGTCAAAATTATGCTTCGGACCAATTATGGCAACATTTACAAGAAAAAGAATTCTTCTTCTCCCTTAGCATAAGTCACATCTTAAGGCTGTCGGAACGCTCTGAATTTAAGCCAAAAATAGAGCTTCGGCTGTCAACTGATTGTAGACTTATTCGTCAACATTCTGCACAAATTCTTTCTCTGTAAGGAAGATAAAGGACAAATCTATGTCTCTAATGGACTACTTTGTAATTTATGTACGATTTACTAGAAAAAAGTTGGCATTAATTGTGCTAAAAAAACATACGTTTTCAATGTCACACTACGACCTTATTGGTACTTATTTCACAAAACTGTTCCATCACAAACCTAAAGTGACTCTTCCTTTTTCGGAAAAGTTTTTTAAATCTTCAAAATATTTCCAAAAATTAGAGTAATCAATTGACAGTGGCACCTTTGCAATAAGATTTTTTAGCCTCGTAGTTGGCACCAGTCAAAAATTGAAACGTGCGGATGATTTGAGCGAGACAGAGCTAAAGAAGGTCACATTCACAATATGTCTTTTACCTACCTCGCCCCTTACCGCTGGGTCTCAGCACAAACAAAATTCAGAGCGTTCCGACAGCCTTAAGTACGGTTAACTTTGAAATATATGAAATATTGAACGATTATTGTGCCAGACAAAATATAACTATGTGAGTCCTCCACTTACTAACAGTAGTCATTTTTTATGTTTTTCCAAGGTCTGAGTCCTGTGTTTGTTTTGGGATCCTAATGCTGCGTGGACCTATGGCGAGAAAAGGTGTTGGCTCCTTTAATCTTTGTTTGTTGTTTAAGGCTGTCGGAACGCTCTGAATTTTGTTTGTGCTGAGACCCAGCGGTAAGGGGCGAGGTAGGTAAAAGACATATTGTGGATGTGACCTTCTTTAGCTCTGTCTCGCTCAAATCATCCGCACGTTTCAATTTTTGGCTGGTGCCAACTACGAGGCTAAAAAATCTTATTGCAAAGGTGCCGCTGTCAATTGATTACTCTAATTTTTGGAAATACTTTGAAGATTTAAAAAACTTTTCCGAAAAAGGAAGAGTCACTTTAGGTTTGTGATGGAACAGTTTTGTGAAATAAGTACCAATAAGGTCGTAGTGTGACATTGAAAACGTATGTTTTTATAGCACAATTAATGCCAACTTTTTTCTAGTAAATCGTACATAAATTACAAAAGTAGTCCATTAGAGACATAGATTTGTCCTTTATCTTCCTTACAGAGAAAGAATTTTTGCAGAATGTTGACGAATAAGTCTACAATCAGTTGACAGCCGAAGCTCTATTTTTGGCTTAAATTCAGAGCGTTCCGACAGCCTTAATCCTCATCACATTGTGTCTGGCACAAGGGAATAATTCTTGAAACCAAAGAGGGATTTAAAAAAAAAGTGGCAATAAACATTTTTTTAGGTACGTATCCAATAATAATCAATGAAACAAACTGTTTTCATTCATTTATTGCTCATATTTGTCACATGGTATGTATATTACCGCATTTGGGATTGAGAACAGACGAGGGTGTAGCAAAGTCGTTGTTTATGTGGTATTTCTGTGACTTCTCTATTACAAGCCCCCATTTTTCAGATTCATTCAAAATATAAACTGGCACTAGGTCCAAGTAACGTTAGTTGTTGGTGGCCTTATAAAATATTACACTTTTCAGTTCGAAGTACGATAGATATGTCCCCCTGTCTCCGGCCATGTGTGTATTGTGGCAGCTTCAACTGTAATATCGATTCCACTGTACAAACATGGTTGTCCAATTTCTACATTTATTAGTGTACAATAAGTAATTGTAATATTTCTATTAAATTGTATCACTTTACTGAGTTATTTGTCACATTTATCAGTAATTATATTATATTTAAATACAATGCACATTTTATTGTTATAAAAAAATTGTGAAAAATAATGTCAAATATAAAAATCAGTCTTTTATCATTTTAAAAATTAAATATTGGGCACATTTTATACAAATAAATGCATTGACGTTCGGCAAGAACAAAAAATATTTTAGTTATTCTCAAAGTCTCGTTTCACTCTCTAAAACTTTGGTGTAGCATTTACCTTGATGATTTTTAAATTTCCCGCCCTTATGCTATCTTTTACCGGCATTTGTTTCCTTGCGTCATACTGCACTGCCCGCATATCCGAGCGTATTCGATCGTTTATCGGACGTGGGAAATGACGTATCCATTGTCGAAAATGTTCCAATCGTTACCGATTTCTTACTGTGTTTCGGATGTTGTAACGTTTTACTCTTTGAACAATAAGAACTCGAACTATTGGAACTAGAACTTCCGATTTCGGATACGCCCAAAAATCCCTGATGGACAGTTGTTCCGACGCCACCGGGATGCGGTAAAGTTCCGTAACGCGTATTGAAATTGTCTGAGTACGCGAACGGAGTTTGGGGTAAATTATTTGATTTGGTACTTTTATTCACTATGATGGGCACAGTTTGACCGACAAAACTTTGATTTAAAGGGGAACCACTGCTCTGAAAAGGTCCCGTGAAATCCTGCTCAATAAGTCCCGGAATAACGACACTGGAAGTGACATGCAAACTGTCAACTTTTTCGGACGAATATCCGGACGTTTCGTTGTTCGACGTGCATATATCCGGCGTTGTTTTGTTTAACAGAAGAGGACCATCGCAGCCTTCTAGATCTGATTTGGCAGCATCGCTTGTTTTCGACGGTCTATTGTTGACGGTGCATATGCCGGCAGGTTGAAGATCGTATTGTTGACGGTACCCAGAACTGGTACAAGGGAACTTTGAACTACACTGTGGCATGGACGAGTGACTGGCGTGCCAGTCGCCGGACAGTTGCTGATGTTCGCGAAGTTTTCGTTCGGCTCCAGGCACCATTAGACGAACCTGAAGACAGGTATTTGTTTATTGGCATGCGTGATTTTCGTTGCATAAATCGAATAATTGATTAGGGACTCAGCAGTTGACCGCAGGTTAATTTTGAAGTAGTTGATCTTGATGTATGCTACAGTCATTGTTCGTTGAATAGTCACTAGTAAGCATTATTCCGCAAAAAAGTTAATGCATCGCCTGCATTTTTCTTCAAGTACAAGACGTAATGTTTTTGCAAACGTAAGTCCACAGAAAGTACAAGTCAGTAATTCACAGTAAGTCAGATATATATTATGTGAGCAGCCGACACTGTAGTTTTGACTCCTTACCAAGTCATTTAGAATTGAACTTCCGACTTCTTGTTGGGCTAATTTCCTGGTCATAGATCATTTTTACACGTCGTCGAGGAATTATTTTTAAATCAAGTAATTGAACGCGCACATATGATGTACACCCCGGAAAATGTTCATACAAGATGTCGGATGTTCTAATGTTCTGTTCCCACTCTGATCTTATCGACTAAATCTATAGATGCTTATTGCATATCTATTGTAGAACTGAATCTAATGGGTTTGTATCATTAACGGCTACATAATTAAATGCATTTAATTAATTAATTATCGGTCTATCCCAAATAGGTACCTAATTTTTAAATTAGTGTATTATCGCACCAGGTCTTTATTTAACGACTTTTTGCAATTGGTTAAAAATGTAGGCACATGAAAAAACAGCTGCCACTGTCATACTGGGTTGCAGAAAGAAGTGCCATAAAATTTGATTCGACAATGATCTTAGATTGTGTTCATATAATATTTCGGTACAATTTTTATACATACAGAAGTAGCCTAATGTCGTTGTGAAACTCTATTCTGTTGAATATTAGATTGTACTCACACAGAAACAAATGCTTGATCTACAAAGAAAAAGATCGCTTTTTAAGTTACATTTTAATCAATATGGGTAGAAAAATGTTGTTTAGAAGTAAAAAATATATAAAAAGCTATGTTAAATAGATATGTATACAGGTTACAAAAAAATTCGTCTCAATCGAACAATTATTTTTTGAGCAGGATCGATTTAATTCTGCAATGTTTTCTTACAGATAAATATGTGTGTGGTCACAAGGGCGTCGCCAGCCTTTGAGCCAGAGGGGGGCAGAAGGATGAGAACAAACCAAAAATTTCAGATTTTTGGGGGTTAAGATATTAAATATTAACACATTTATTTAATCCTTAAATTTGATTTTAGTTTCAGAGTGATTCTGCTGGACGCTACATTTTATTACTTACTTATTCTGTGACATTAGGCAAAAAAACTTATAACTTAAAAAAATCCCGAACCTCTAGGGAGGGGCAGCTGCCCCTACCTGCCCCCCCCCCCCCCTTGGCGACGCCCCTGTGTGGTCACAATCGAACGTCATTGTCAAATAAGATTTTCTGGTAATACTTTTTGCAACCCAAATTTCTCCAAATCTTACTATAGTCGCTCTACGCGCCGTAAGAAAGCAGCACCAATGAAGGGTTAAAATATAATAAGTAGATAGTTACCATATCCTCGACTGTTGGGAATCTTCGTAGATACGAAGACATGGTAAGAAATGCGGCAACTTCCGACATGATGAATGCAGCGACGGCGGCAAAAAACGACCAACCGTACCGATAGTCGAATGGAGGCGGTGGAGACGGCAGATGGGGTGGATGTGTTGATGAAGTGTGATGGCGGATGGGTTTTTCTTCTGATAGTACAGACGCAAAGACAACTAGTCCGCAGCCGAGTGACAAACCTGCAACAAATGACAAACGTTTAGTATTACTAGTTTAAAACCCGTCTTCGCCAGGTATAGTTAGGGATATTTGAAATACAGTGGAGACTATAAATTGAACTAAATCCGTCAAAGTCTCGAATTTGATTTATTCGTCGTTACAAGCGTCTTGTCTCTTAATCGTCGCTTGAAAGTAAAAATACAATGAAAGCCATAATACGTGCAATGTTTATATTAAATAATCTTGCAAGAAAAAATTATGTACCCAGCATCTTTATATTCCCTCTGTTGATATATGCACACCACAATAAATTTAATAGGGATGTTGACTATTTATGGGAAAGTGTTTTAAATCGTGTATAAGTACCTAATATAGCCATAAATATTTATTATTTTTATTTAAATACGACTCAAGCCTTAAAAATCATGTATTTTAAATTCCGTTTCAAATTTCGGTCACGTGACTGCCATGATGTCAGACGGTCACAAAGTATAGGAGGCTGTGCTCATAAACGCTGGTAAACTGAAGAGGTGATGAAAGGTTGTTTCGTAGTTCTTGCTATAGTTACATGTAATTTGACGTTTCCTATAAATAAATAATAATAAATTACACACTAAATATTAACCAAATAATGAAGCCTTTTTACAGTGTCTGATGCAGTTCATGATCCTCTGACGTCATGCGCTCTGATTGGTGTTCGTTGTCACGTGACTTGAGATAAATAAGGAAAAATATTGTGTTTTTTAGTATTTCTATCATAGAAACTACCAATTAACGTTAAAATTATGTTTTTATTTGAATACAATCAACATCCCTATTATCTTTTGGCAGAGAATGGCCATGACCATAATACTCGTTTTAAAAACTACATAAAATTATGGCAAGCATTTTTTTGTCCATCGAATTTTGCAGCAACTCTATATAATAGACCACCTGCTAGCCTTAAGACTGATGATATAAACCTTTTCAAGAAAAATATAAAAAGTTTTTTACTGGATAATGCATTTTATAGTGTAAAGGAATTTTAGATAAATTTTAGATACACACTTAATATTATAGTTATGTATCACACTTTATTATATCATATATACCATACTTCATTATATCACACGCCAGCATCGACTAGACGCGAATAGTCTTCGGAAGACCAGTTTATACGTTCGGGTCCATGCTCCCACAGCATCGACTAGTGAGTACTAAAAATAGTTATTTTTGAACACTTGTACTTTAGAAATTAATTCACTTAGACGTATGAAATTTGGAATACTGCTACTTTATGGTAACCTTCAATCCTTGAAAAATTTTAGTTCTGTAACGTAACTTGCCACGGCGCTAGATGGGGGGAATCGAAAAGGGCTTGAAATGGTTCGAGTAAATATTTTGCATAGTGCTTTGCGAGAACTTGGCCGTCGCATTTGTGACGTAATTATTCAAGAAGTGGCGAGTTAATAAGTGCATTGTTCAGGCCCTGTAAAAACCCACATCTGTACATTGTATAAACAAAGTAATTTATATTTTGTTAAAAGGGGTGACTTTTGTGGCGCAAGCATTGTCTGTAACCTTGGTTGAACATCCGTTTTATTTTGTGTCGCAGAATACGTTGCGGCGGTGAGGTGCAGTCCGAGGAGGGGAGGGGAGAACGTAGTATGTGTGTCTATATAGACGACCGCGAACTTCCCCGGTTTCCTGGTTGCTATCACCGTTACGGCTAGTTGACTTCCTTCGTGTTATTTTAGTTTTTGTTCGGTTGGTACGGGTGGTGCGGCTTGTAAAAGTCGCCAAAACAACAACGCGAAGTGCAAACCAAAACAATTCACACGTCACTGCAGTGTGAACTTAGACACATTAGCCCAAAATATAACGTAAAGTTTGAAATAATCGTTAAAATGTTTTTTTAGAATCTATAGTTTTACAACATTGGGATTAGAGAATTTTCACGATTTATCGAGGTTTCGACAGAATGTTCAGGAAATATTAAAACAACAAAATACGACTCGAGTAAAAGTCTAACGATTTTCGAGAGATTAATGCTGGGTTGCAGAAAGCATCGTCAACAAATTTGATTTGACAATAACCTTAGACTGTGATCATATAATTACAATTCTTATACATGTCGCGAAACTCACATAAGATTGTACTCACACGAAAACAAATGATTGATTAACATAGAAAAAGATCGATTTTCAAGCTAAATATTGATCAATAGATTATTCGTAGAAAAATGGTGTTTTCAAGTTGAAATTGTACAAAAAACTACGTTAATTACAAAAATGCACAGTTTAAAAAAACGTTTGATTGACTAATTATTTTTTTAGCAGGATCGATTAATTTTACAATGTTTTTCTTATGAAGAAATATGTGTGGTCACAATCTAAGGCCATTGTAAAAATCAAATTTTCTGACAATGTTTTCTATAGTTCAGCATTAAAATTTCTTAAAATTTTGAAAACGCTTGTTTCACGTTATAAAATTAAAATTTTAAATATTAGAAAAATTTCATACTATTGCAGTTTATATCGCAGTTATTTGCTGGTAACTTTCAGTTACTCCCTGTGTAACAATAAAAACAGGTAAAATTAAATTTTGTGTTTACCAAACATTAATAATTGCGATATTTTTTCTAAAAATAAATCATAGTTAATAATTATGAACCACTTATAAAAAAGTTTTAATGAGCGAAATTGCAATGGCGGTAAAATGAAAGATAGTAAGTACAGTGCTGAAACAGAATACATATAATAATATAAAACTCGTGTAAACTTTTATAATTAATTGTAGCGTCGAGCTAGATTTATTAAAACTTTTAAGGACGGGTTTGCGGTTCTACGATTCAAGCCTATTTGTTAAAATTATCTGTCTACGGCTATAATATGTACTATTTCATTCTTCAACTTGAATGCCCGACTACACCAAGTTCACAGATTCTTTCCAGAGCCGACTTCAGATATAGTTTATATGTTACAGACCGTATATTAAAGAACTAGTCCATATATAAACGGCCTGAAGATATTAGTCCGTTTCTATATTATGAGATACAGACATCGCAAAGTAGGTGCAGTTCTCGTTAAAAATTCAAGTTGATTCCAATATGGCCGGATATGAATTGTTAAATATCGGTATATATTATTTCTCAAAGGTGTTTTTGGTCGGTATAAAATATCTCCCTTAATACTGGATCAAAATTAATGTTTGATACGCTATCTTGGAGATTATTTTTCTCTCTAATGACGAAAAATAAGTTAATATCTTAAAATTATTGTTTTCATTAAAAAATTACAATTTAAAAACGTTAAAAATATCGCCATCTGGTGGCCATCGGTTTATTTAAAACTAGCGGCCCAGTCCGGCTTCGCCCGGGTGTAAATGTAATATATAGGATATAAAAGATGAGAAACATTATCATTAAATTTTCAACGTGTATTGAATTTGCGCGAATTCAATCGCTTTTATTTGTGAATGTTCAAAAATCGAAGAAAAATCTTATTTCCTAAAAAGAAATTTAAAAGATTCTGTTGATCCGATCGCTACAAAACTTCAGAAGATCATCCGCTGTGCTAATCTAAAGATTGTTGAAAATTTCATCAAAAATGGTCTACCCGTTTGGAGTCCATAGATTACATATACATCGTCTTTTATCTATATAGATTATTAAAATATAAAAAGTGGTTATTGTGACATAGCGATAATAGTAGGACATATAGTATCGCAAAGTTTTTTTTGTAGTTATTGATATGTTCTTTAATATTGTAGAACATACTTTTGTTCTATCATCAATAGTTTCCGCAGCGCAAACGACGAAAGATGTTTTATGGCATTTTTTTTACAGCTTGGGTTACGTTACTAAAGTTTTAGTAAGGATCCCTAATATTTTCTAGCAAAAAATATAGCCTATGTTACTCAGGGTGAATGTAGCTTTCTAATGGTGAAAGAATTTTTTAAATCGGCACAGTAGTTTTTGAGTTTATTCATTACAAACATACACACACACAAAAATACAAATCTTTCCTCTTTATAATATTAGTGTAGATAATATGAAGTCTCTGAATAGAATAGAATAAAATAAAACAAATGTTGCCATCTGGTAGCGATTTGTTTATTTTAACAATTCTCGGTAATATTAAGTGACGTAGTGGCGCTGAAGTCTCTGAATAGAATAAAATAAAATTTATTTCCACCTTCTTATATTATGCAACTGACCACTAACGGTGTAAAGCTTTCGCACGGATCCGCTAGTATTTTGTAGCTATTTTATAGCTACGTGCAAAAAATGTACTAATAGGTATGTATCTCGATTGTATTAATGTTCAAACAAGCTAATCGCTCGTTTTAATATAATGTCACAACTCCTACATAAAGTAATGCATTACAAACTAGATACATAAAGTCTACTATAATAATAATAATAATGCGTTTAACGTCCGTTTCTCGACTTTATGTCATAACAGACGCCATTCGCACCATTACTATTTTCCATCTACCACACTTCCCGTTATTTTTCTACATTTTTAAAACTTCAACTTATGTAATAGCAATGAGCGAATGAAGGAATTATAGGAAATTAGGATAAGGTAGGCAATTTTTGAACTAGGAGTTTGATAGGTAATCGGCCATGCCCTCAAATAAGGAACCATCTCGATATTTATCTGGAATTAATTGAGGGAAACCATGGAAAACCTCAATCAAGATGGCCGGTACAGGAATTACCGTTTCTCGGCGAGAGGCGATAGGAAAAAGTCCCAGCCACATCTGCCCCAGCCGGGATTCGAACCCGGACCTCCCGAATGCGAGTCTAGTGCTGTCACCACTACTCTACCCAGCTTGGTTATAAAGTCTACTATTACAACCTTTTCTTAAACAAATCGTTTCACTGCCAATTATAAAATCTGATCTGGCAACGCAGACTGATTTTTTGCGAAACGATGAAGTTGGCTTTGTTTATATGGAATCTGGTCAATTAATTAATTATTTATATAATTGGATGCAAGTATTCATTAGCCGTAATACATTTATAACTATGACACATGTGAAATATAAACAAACTGTTTTAAAAACATTGCAAATAGATGAAAAAATAATATAAATTAATTTGTAGGTACAAACACAGATGCCGACAGTTTACAAAACACTCATACGTCAATAAAATACTTCCGCATAAAATTAAATGTCGCTACTCGTTCATTTACTCACTAATTTCTTTTTAACACGCTTTTATTAGCTTCACCTGTATATTTGTGTTTGTTTGTTTGTTTGTTTGCTTTCTTGTTTGTTATGGAATCTTTGAACGTGAAATTCACCTACTTCAAAACATCAGATTAAACCCAAACTTTGCATACTTATCAAGGGCCGATGACAATACAATAATTGAATATTTTTGTCCCATTATCCTGATCAGGACCTTCAGAATAAAAAATTACAGCAAGCAAGCTAACACGCTGTACAGTGACGTAGTTACGTTGCCTACCCTATACTCCATAGTCAAATGCAGTAATGCTTCTTAGTCTTATAATTAAAATTAGTGTTTAAAAAAACAAAAGAACACGCTTTTGTGAACTAAAAAATGCAAAATAGTTTGACAACAAAATTAGCTTCGCTGTAAAAAGCGTGGGCTGCTTAATATCGGTAATAAATTTTTCGTTTACTAGTGAATTGTCAACGTAGAGCTATTATGAAAATTTAAGTAGATAGTACCCCACGCTTTTTACAGTAGAGCTATTTTCGTTGTCAAATTATTTTGCATTTTTTAGTGTATAAAAGCGTGTGGTTTTAGTTTTTTTTAATTCTATAAACAATTTTTTAGATATTTTTCCAAATATCCTCACTCCGTCGAATCAAGGGCAGTATGTTGTCAGTCATTTATTTCTTGACGAAAATCTGCAAGGGCATAAAACATTTGAACAATAAAAAAACAAGCGAGTCCAGTGCTGACTATATGGAAATGACCAGCTGTTTCATAGCGTTGTTGTTTCCATTCGGTTGGTACTTACTGGCGTGTCGTTGTGTTTATTATGTTTGTTGTTGCAGCCCGTTCACAGTCATCGAACACGTTGTTCTAGTTAACTGTGAAATTCAAACTTGCTTAATGCTTTTGTTTTACTGCATACTAGATCTTACAACAGCTGAAACAATTAGCGATCGCAATAATGAATGTCAACAATAAACTCAACACACTTTGTTCAAATTCAGTTTTAAACTCCGAGGGTCTTTGAACACAAACTATTCAATACCGCGCTACACTCTACAGAGTGTTGTAGCAATTGAGGCCGGTCGAAGCTTAGAGTTCGGGCACCTTCGGTCAAAATCAGGTGAAAGGTTTGTGGCCATTCATATATTACATCACACGTTAAGAGAGTGGAAGGAGTTGACGAAGTGTGACAAGGGGGGGGGGGTCATAAGCCTCGTGACGGCGAATGTTAAAATCTAAAGTATTAAAACACAAAACTTTTAACTGTAAACGAAAAACTAAAAAAAATACGTATAAGGTTTTTTGTACTGTATAATTTTGGAATTGATGTTTTTAGTTACTTAACTCAGTTCTATGTGACGTTACACCAGGAAAGAGGGGGGGGCCCACAAATGTGCCTACCTGTGACAAGGACGGGTGGGGGGTCAAAAATTTTGAAATTCGTGTAACGTAATTTATAGATGGCCCCTTTTGCCAAATCTATTATTTTATTATTATTTATTTAAATCACACATAACTCTGCAACAAAAAAATATTTAAAAAAATACGAAATGAATATCAATTCTCAACTTCAACGCAATCTAGTCAACGAAAAATTAAAAATATTGCAGCATTCATCTAAAAACGGCAGTTAAAATATTACTTTTAAAATTGGAAATTGTTGCGTCCATATTTTTTTCAAACATACACAATTAAGTTAGCAGGTAAGTGGACCAATGATGTAAATCAATAAACCAATTATTAATTTAGCGACGTTTCGGTCATTTATTTGATCTTCATCAGGCATCTATAAAGTACAGCACATGTTAAAATTAAGTACTTTTAAAAGTTCGCGCCCAAACTCCGTCACGTGATCTGATGTCATTGTATCGAATATTCATGTTTGATCACAAGCATAACCTATTATAGGCACTCGTTTTGTCGGTGTCGTGGCTATTCTGGGTGTAAAAAGTAAAAACATTAATGTTTCCATGGAAATAAATTACATGAACGTAGTAAAATATAGAAATTAGTTTCATGGGTAATTGGAATAAAAAATCAATTTAAACACTTATTGATTGCAACGTTTCGTCTTTATTAAATTAAGACTTTTTCAAGCTCTCAGTATGTTTAAATTATAATAAATTTAATAAAGACGAAACGTTGCAATCAATAAGTGTTTAAACTGATTTTTTATTCCAATTACCCATGAAACTAATTTCTATTATTACATATTTTGGAATTGAACTTTAAAGATGTAGTAAAATATGAAGCTGTCAAACAATTTCAATGGAGTGACGTCACGTTTCGCTGATTGATGTTTTAAATTACGTTCCATTTCTATTTTTTTTTTGCAGAAAAACGACATATTTTAATTAAACCTTTCAGTATTGCTATTTGCTATTTAAATATCAACATAATATCGATTTGTAAGTTTTATGTATATTATCTTTGCATTATCTCTATATACATGTCTTTTTCATTTTCGTTTTGGAAAAAAAATATACCTTATATTTTAAAACAAAATTGTTTAGGAAAATTTAATTTTCAATTTGCTTTCATCAAACAACATAGCATTCACAAAACTGAAATTGATTAAATTTTAATATAAAAAGGTATTGCTTTGAGCTCCATTTTACGTAATTATTGGTGTTTAAAGTACCTAATATAATTTGATTTCTCATACAAAAGCTACATTTTTGTTTACGCATGTGTTCAATTCATCTTTCAATGAGGTTTTATATCATGGAAGAGTGATATCACCAAAATTATTTAATGTCATTATTTAATAACAATTTAAATATAATTATGTATGACTAGTGACTGAACCTGTCTTCGGCAGGCACAATATCGAAGTTCAAAATTAGAAAATGTTTTTAAAATCTTCGAAGCAGAGTGTTTAAAATAAATGTTGAACTACCTACTGAAGAATTTCCTAGTGCACAATGTTTTTCGAAAATTCTCCATTAGGTAGAGTGACTATAGTAAGAGTGTGGCCAAGAGGTCGTACGTGATCTGTTCGGAACTCAGATTGGCAGCGCCATATTGAACCATTTTATACGCAGTGGTCAGCTGTCGGCTGCTTCTGAACGCTGTGTTCAGCTGTCGGCTGCTTCTGAACGCTGTGTTCAGCTGTCGGCTGCTTCTGAACGCAGTGTTCAGCTGTCGGCTGCTTCTGAACGCAGTGTTCAGCTGTCGGCTGCTTCTGAACGCAGTGTTCAGCTGTCGGCTGCTTCTGAACGCAGTGTTCAGCTGTCGGCTGCTTCTGAACGCAGTGTTCAGCTGTCGGCTGCTTCTGAACGCAGTGTTCAGCTGTCGGCTGCTTCTGAACGCAGTGTTCAGCTGTCGGCTGCTTCTGAACGCAGTGTTCAGCTGTCGGCTGCTTCTGAACGCAGTGTTCAGCTGTCGGCTGCTTCTGAACGCAGTGTTCAGCTGTCGGCTGCTTCTGAACGCAGTGTTCAGCTGTTGGCTGCTTCTGTACGCAGTGTTCAGCTGTCGGCTGCTTCTGTATAGAGTGACCGCGTTGGCGCTACATACGCAGTGTCCGCGACTCGCGGCTCAATATGACGGCGATCGGATGCATTGGCCACACTCTTACAATAGTCACTCTTCCGTTGGGTTCTTTCCTATGCCCTCTATTATTATAAGTATGCGAAGTTCAAACTTCCTAGATTAACGGGTGCTTTTTATTAGAAACAACCCCTGTTTCTGTCACCACAAAGAAAATAGTAAATTTCACTCCGTTATAGTCTGTCCCGTGTTTCATACTATTAGTGTTCACAGTTTCAACTTCCTAGGTGTACGAGAGCCTTCTGGAGGGCCTCGAACGACGTACAACCAGACATATATTCGAAAATTATATTTGTGTATTTACTGTGAATCTAAATGAATTTTGAGTAGATATATTATCTGTTTTGTCAACTAGAAATATTAAAGTGTTCAACACACTAATGATCTAAGATGCCGAGCGTCTATAATCTAAAAATAATTGAACATAATTTTGGGTGGTCAGCAGAGTTGCCAGACGTCCCGATTTTGGCGGGACGCCCCGATTTTTAAATCAAAATTAAATGTCCCGCGCGGGACAGACTCAGTCCCGCTTTTCGGGGATAACTCGAGCGTGCGTAAATAATTATTCTCTTATTGTAAGTTGCAATTTGTAACACTCACTCCTCAGACTATTGTTTGAAACGCCATATTTTTCTAATGAATAAAACTTTTTTGATTTTGATATCTGTTTTTTTTATTTTTTTTATTCAGAAGACCAATAAGACTCAACTATTTAACGATAGGGTAAATCTGATTTAAAATATCATATTTTAATTAAAATACATTTTCTATGGCTATTTTTGCTATCTATTGTCACGTAAACGTAATTTGAACTCAAATAATGAGATAAATATTTAAAAACTTCTGATTATAAACGTTTTTTTACTATGTCCCGCTTTCGACGAAAGAATCCCGCTTTTTTCACTCAAAAAGTTCCAAAATCCCGACTTGGCAAAAAAAAATCTGGCAACACTGGTGGTCCGAAACATGTGCCTTTACCCTATATCAGTGTTTCTCTTCTTTGCAAAGCACAACCTTTCAAATAACCGAAAATGATTTTTTTTCGTAACAAGATGGATGTCCCACTGAGCTACTGCGTACGCTGCAAAATAAATATAATTTTGTGTATCAATTCAATAACAGAATAGGGGAAACACTATAAACATGGTTAGGTTTGGTACCAACACAAAATCGATAAAATCCCTTGGGTGAGTTTTTATCGAGCTCTCAAGTTGAAAACGTTTTATTTTTAATAAAACGCCACACAACGTTAAAAAGCAGGACATAAAAACATGTGGATCTCATCAAATTGATTCCTGTTTCAGGCTATAGCTGGGGACGCTGGGGTAGAGGAAATGAATTGCGTTTCCACTAATTTTTTTCCTGTTATTTGTACATATTTCATTTGCACTGACGTCAATTTAGTTAACTAATAATTTAAGCGTATTTTTAAATAAAATTTTTTGAAGTTAAACTTCTTTTGGCGCACTGACGTAAAATTTTCTCTGTTACGGAAGTTGCGTACGCAGCATGCAACGAATATGTTGCGATATTTGTTTCTGATAACGTCAAAATAGTTATTTCATAAAACAACAAAGTAGGTTATACTAGCGACATCGAACGGAATTTCTAAAAAGCTATTCGTTTAATGTTCTGAATGAATAACAAGTTTTGACAGTTAAATAGCTTCAACACTTGTACATTGAGTATGTAATCCCTATTCAATACAATGACTTGTATTTTTTTCAAATTATAGACTCAACAGTACAAAACCCTTTAATATTTAAAAAGTTACTTTATGCAGGCACTAAAAATGTTACTTTTGAAAATGGAACAAAGGTAAAATGTATATAAATTATAAGACCACAAACATAACCCAACCTGTGTTTAAAAATGTTTTTCCAACTATATTTATCATCTCCCTAGACATATTATTTTATTTTATCAATGTACATCTTTAACGAAAATGTCAAGTAGTATAACTTCTGCCGCGCGTACATAAGTACATGCACCACTTTTTATTTTCAAAATCGAATAATCAATCTTTAGTTTTAAGTGATTTCTTGATTTTTGACTAAATAACAAGAACCTTTTTTAATATTCAATTAATTGTTCACACAGAACGAAAACACGCAAACCCCGGTATCTTTTCTGGGCTAGGAGCTATAAGATTTAGTTCACAAAAAATCTTAAAGTAACATATTATATAGAAAGATATATCTGATGTGTCCATATATTATGTGCTACTGGATTCAGCGCATTTTTTAGTAAGTTTAGTGAATATGTGTAGATCTGAACATTCGATATCTTTAAATCGATTCAATCGACGGACAGACGGACAACGAAGTGATCCTATAAGGGTTTCTTTTTCGGTACGGAACCCTAAAAAAGCTATAGGTGTCTACTTTTTTTTGTCAAAAAAAAAAATTTTTTTTTATAACTTTTTCGTAAATCGAATGTTCCAACATGACAGATCGCAATTCGATAATCAAACATAAAAAAATTCGTTTAGTTTCGGAAATGGCGACTTTAATAGTGAAGTTAAAATTATAAACATCGAAGTATAAAATGTATAAAAGACATTGATTAATTTAACATTTCCCCCGTTAAGTGGCGGTAGGTAGTGTGTAACAATTTATTATCCTTACACAAATTAATTGAAACCGTGGAAGTTGAAGGCTGTTGCACAGGCAACAGCAGCAGTTCTCAACTGAGCCTGACTGTCGCTTATGGACGCGTTCGGAGAATCATAGCCTTTACCAAAGCGCTTAACAGTGTTGGATCACTTTCACACAGTTTGTGCTGAGACCCAGCGGTAAGAGGCGAGGTAGGCAAAAGACATATTGTGGGTGTGACCTTCTTTAGCTCTGTCTCCCTCTAATCATCCGCACGTTTCAATTTTTGGCTGGTGTCCACTACGAGGCTAAAAGATGCTATTGCAAGGGTGCCGCTGCGAATTGATTACTCTAATTTTTGGAAATATTTTGAAGATTTAAAAAACTTTTCCGGAAAAGGAAGAGTCTCTTTAGGTTTGTGATGGAACAATTTTGTGAAATAAGTACGAATAAGGTCGTAGTGTGACATCAAAAACGTGTGTTTTTTTGGCACAATTAATGCCAACTTTTTTCTAGTAAATCGTACATAAATTACAAAAGTAGTCCATTAGAGACCTAGATTTGTCCTTTATCTTCCTTATAGAGAAAGAATTTTTGCAGAATGTTGACGAATAAGTTTACAATCAGTTGACAGCTGAAGCTCTATTTTTGGCTTAAATTCAGAGCGTTCTGACAGCCTTAAACCACCCGCTTCGGTCATCGCTCATTGGCGTAAGTTTGTCAGACTGCTAAAATATGCCAGGAGTTCTCAGCTTTAAGAAGGGATAGCTGTAGCAAAATGCAAGGATCCCCAATTTCAAGAAGACAGTAAGAGGTGAGCACGATATCAAAAGATTTTGAAGAGGTCAAACAATTAACATGTTTTATGACTTCAAATTTTGAGCGTCTATAATCTATAATCTCGCTCTCTCTCTAGATTACTCGGCTTGCGAACTGTTAAGAACCCTAGTCTCAAGAAAGGTTCTACGAGCAGTAAGAAAATTTGGGAATGATCAACGCATGTTATTTGTCTACATAATATGAGCATTTTCTTTGTTACAACGTAGGTCCCTTTATAATTCAACATAAGACCACAAGAATAAATAAATACATAACAAGAAGTATAATTCTCTGTTACGCGCTTTATTCCTTCCCGTAACCATGGTGCTCTGTTACCCTGAGTGTTTCGTCGAAGGACCAAATCCATGTAAATGGACAAAGGAATATTTTTATTTTTGGACAGAAAAGCAAACACAGTTTTTGACAAACTTAGAATAAATTTTATTAAAGACAAAGAAATAAAATTAAAACAAATTACATAATATAATAAAAAAAGAAATTACATAAAATAACAAAAAATAAGGCGGACTCAAGAAAAATATAAATTTAATACTAAACACTGAGATTCTATCCTAATACATTATGCTGTACCTACCGTCGCGAGTGTTGGAAGGTTTGCGAAGAATTGTTTCTTACGCGTCGGGTTTAAAAAGACTTTTTATCTAGTTAATTGTTAATTTTATTTTAGAATTGCGCTTGCTATGATATTAAATCATATATTTTTTAAACAAGACCATAAATATATAAATTAATTGGGTACGCCTATGGAAAAGCAATTAAATATCATCTTTCACTTAGAACCAAGGCTAGGAATTCGCCCGTAGCCATATTCTATTCTATAAAAGGCACCGCCTCCGAGTTATGGGCCTGGTTATTTATTTATTCTTTTGATAAAACCGTGACTCGCTGAATAAAAAAGTTATACTCAAGTTCGGCCAATTTACACTCAAACGCTGTTACAATTGCAGTTACATGTACATTTGATCGTCATGAGAAAAAAACGAGGGTTGTAGATTCGAGGTTGTGATTCTTACAGGAAACGCAGTATAGTTACGGAACCTTATGTCCTAAAGAAAATTTTGCTTCCATCCGAACAGTATTGAAATTTGCTCGTTTTTGTAGCTCCAACCCACTTTTCCTATGCCTCCTCGTCTAGCTTTCAACCACTCGCTTCCATCCTCACACCAGAAAGCATTTCTTCTTCTTCTTCCTCCTTCTAACAAACGCCTTGCATTTGCTCGACTGGTTTCACTGAACGCGCTTGGACGAACCTCTCCTTGCCTTACTTTAGTTATTTTTTAATGTTCAAGTTTTAAAACATAAATTTGTCAGTTTTAAAAGTTGCTTCATTAGTCAAAAACAAATGATGAGAAACACGAGTATTCAACTGCCACTTATTTATTCTTATGTCTCTTAAACTCGTAACTGTCATATCAATGGCGGCTATTCAGGTGAAGTGTATCCTCACTCTTCTTTTAAATCGTTTCCCAAATAAAAAACCCGGGTCGCAGTGCCAAAACCCTGCCGACAATATAGTGTATTTGCTAATACAGGCAGTGTGGCTTTATTACGCGAACATAAGTTGATTTTTGGGCAAACTAAAAAATTTGACCCCTTAATACACCCCTTAAAAACATTTTTTTTCTTAATTGCAATATTATTATTAATCGAACCTCTATACTAAATTATATACACACTTCAGTAAATACTATCACTGTCTGCAAACTAGTGTTTTCATAAAGTTTGTAAGTCCGGTCCTGTCGGGCCGATTTTATTAAAATTTTTGGGACACTTTTTAATTACTACCAGAGGGTTAAATTTCATTTTTGAAATGTTTCGGAGAATTTTTTCGGTATTTTGGGGTCCAAAAACATATTTCAACCCCTAAAAACTACCCTTAAAATGGCCCGATTAGGCCCATTTTAAATAGGCTTCTTGCGGTGACGGATTTCAACACGTGGGCCAAATTTAGTTGAAATCAATTAACTCTTTCGAAAGTTATTGCCCGCACACATATATATATATATATATATATATATATATATATATATATATATATATATATATATATACGTATATATATATATATATATATATATATATAATATATATATATATACATATATATATATAAACATTTTTAAAAATGGTGCCAAAGTGTTTAGGAGGTTATGAAACGTCGAGAAATTTTGGTCCGACCCCTAGGTCCCGCCATCCGACCGACGCCAATAGTGTATGTTGCCATATGGCAAATACACTAAAAAGGGGACAAGTGCGAGTTGACTTCGCGTGGAGAGGTAAAGATTTACCACGTTATGTTCAGACCATAGACTTCTTGTAGGTTTTCCTATAATCTATAAGTAAAGAACTATTTTCTGTAGTTTTTTCAAAATTTTAGGCTAAGCAGTTTCAGAAATAAGGGGGGGGAATGGTCAATTTTCATCTATTTTCTTAAATAACTAAAACTATTTTAAAATTATAAAAAAAATATATATTTGAAATCCTTACTACTTACAAGCCGTTTCATTTGATATGTCACAAGGTACAGTTTGCAAAACTTTTTTTTAATTCGCCCCCCAAAAAAAGGCCATTTCTGGGGGGAAATTAGGAAATTAAAAAAGACTGTTGCAAACTGTACCGTGTGACATATCAAATAAAAGAGCTTGTAGTAAGGGTCTCTAATATAGTTTTTTTTTAATTTGACCCCCACGTTCAAAACCAACTATTTCGTTGTTAAGTCATAATCTATCCGAGCGAGAACCAACACAAAAAAGTAAGCTCTGCATTGTCCACAACAGCACATGCAAGCAAAGTATCAAGGAGTTTGATGGCTCGTTAATATAATTGTTTTGCACAATAGCATTAATTATTTGTTCGTGTTATCCTATGGTTAGGTGAATTAATTTAATTGATACACAACTTGGTAACATTATCTCTTGTATGACCCCTCTTCCATCCTACAGAAGATAAGGCGCTAGGTCCATGCACACGGAGAACAGTATTCCTACTGGTTGTCAAGGGGGCGCAGGCCTATCCGCACACGGCCCATCATAAACAACAGGAAAACTATTATTATTCCAACCCACAAGTGGGGAATGGTCGGTACTAGTTTAGGTCATAATTCACTATTTAAAATTTTACAACATTTTTTCGTTTGAGGGCGCCCGAATCCAAAAAAACATATTTTTGGAAAAATTCTGTGAGCACGATATACAGATCAAATAGACGAACAGGGATTGAAAAATGTTTTTGGGCCCTAAAATACCGAAAAAATTGTCCGAATCGTTTCAAAATTGAAATTTAACCCTCTGGTAGTAATTAAAAAGTGTCCTTTAAATTTTAATAAAATCGGCCCTACAGGACCGGATATAAAAATTTTAAGAAAGACTATTTTGCAGATAGTGAATTATTTACTGAAAGGTGTATATAACTTGGTATAGAGGTTCGATTGATAATAATATTGCAATTAAGAAAAAAAAATGTTATTTTAAGGGTCTTATTAAGGAGTCAAATTTTTTGTTTTGCCCAAAAACCAACTTTAGTTCGCATAATAAAGCCACCCTGCCTGTATAAGCAAATACACTATATTACCACCAACAAATAATAAAAACCCGGGTCGCAGTGCCAAAACCCTGCCGACAATATAGTGTATATTGTCGGTAGGGTTTTGGCACTGCGATCCGGGTTTTTAGTGTATTTGCCATATGGCAACATACACTATTGGCGTTGGTCGGATGGCGGGACCTAGGGGTCGGACCAAAATTTCTCGACGTTTCATAACCTCCTAAACACTTTGGCAACATTTTTAAAAATGTTTATATATATATGTATATATATATTTATATATATATATATATGCGTATATATATATATATATATATATATATATATATATATATATATATATATATATATGTGTGCGGGCTATAACTTTCGAAAGAGTTAATTGATTTTAACGAAATTTGGCCCACGTGTTGAAATCCATCACCGCAAGAAGCCTATTTAAAATGGGCGTAATCGGACCATTTTAAGGGTAGTTTTTAGGGGTTGAAAAATGTTTTTGGGTCTCAAAATACCGAAAAAATTCTCAGAATCGTTTGAAAATTGAAATTTAACCCTTTAGTAGCAATTAAAAAGTGGTCCTAAAATTTCAATAAAATCGGCCCGACAGATAGTGAATTATTTACTGAAAGGTGTATTTAATTTGGTGTAGAGGTTTGATGATAGTAATGTTGCAATTAAAAACAAACTGTTAATTTAAGGGGTGTATTAAGGGGTTAAATTTTTGATTTTGACCAAAAACAAACTTAAGTTCATGTAATAAAACCAGACTGCCTGTATTAGCAAATACACTATATTGTCGGCAGGGTTTGGGCACTGCGACCCGGGTTTTTTATTATTTGTTGGTGGTAAAGACTATAGAGTTAATGTTGATGTCGGGGACGGTGCGTGTACACAGATATAGGTATGCGGGGTGTATAGTATGTACAAGTGTATACCTGTGGCCGCCAGCAAATAGAAGGCAACTAACTATACCTACTGCGGGAGTGAAGAGGAGACTTTGGAACACGTTCACACCGCCATCAATTCCAGCAGGAAGTTGGTTTCACGCAGACCCTTTTCTACAGAACACATTAACTACTGCAATCAGCGTTTAAAGGACCTTGCACAATTATGCCTCCTCTGTTCAATTTTGCATAATCGCCCGATTACATTGTATTATTACTTTATTGCTTAAGTTTTCCATCACTTTATTGGTTCAATTTGCCATCGTTTATATTCCAACCAAAAACAGTAATGCGAAAAGGGGCAAAAAAGAATTGAGATCTAAAACGGTATCAAGTTTTCACACACTAAACATGAAAACTTGGCAACGTTTTCGATTTCAATTCTTTTTTGTAGGTACCGAACTTGGTTCTTTTATTCAAATTTATGGTTTTCGTAGGAATTTATAGTTTTTTGTTCAGTAAATAGTCCCATCCTACTAGTTAGTAGATAGATAGATAGATAGATAGATATATATATTTATTTCGAAAATAGCGTAAAAGCTGTGAAATATGTCAATATACATTACATAAATAATAATTAAAATACAGATAAAATTAGAACTCGTCAATTATACAATAGAGACATTTTTCTATTAAATATTTTTTCAATTGTCTTTTAAAAGGTGATAGAGGTAGGTCTTTAATTTCACTCGGAACTTTATTAAAAATGTCAACTAAATTAAAATTTAGATTATTTCGATACATAGAGGATTTTGGCAGTGGAGTACGCAGGTTGCCAGCTCGTCTCGTGTTCTTATTGTGTATCGAAATATTTGTATTAAAATAATTTGAATGTGATTTCACAAACACAGACACTTCATAAACATACATTGAATAAAAAGTTAAAATTTTATAATTTTTAAAATAAGGTTTACATGAGGTTCGTGGACTGAGCATAAACAATGCTCTGATAGTCTTTTTTTGTAATATGAAAAGACCACTGCACTCACTTGCGGCTCCCCATAAAATTTATTTATTAGACTGTCTGTACTTCATACTTTCCAAAGCTGATGCCGCTATTTCGTGTTAGTATCCGATATGTTGCATTTTTTAGTGATTTTTGACTTTTCGTAATTATCACCTTAAGGCTGTCGGAACGCTCTGAATTTAAGCCAAAAATAGAGCTTCGGCTGTCAACTGATTGTAGACTTATTCGTCAATATTCAGCAAAAATTATTTCTTTATAAGGAAGATAAAGGACAAATCTATGTCTCTAATGAACTACTTTTGTAATTTATGTACGATTTACTATAGAAAAAAGTTGGCATTAATTGTGCTAAAAAACATACGTTTTCAATGTCACATTACTACCTTATTCGTACTTATTTCACAAAACTGTTCCATCACAAACCTAAAGTAACTCTTCCTTTTTCGGAAAAGTTTTTTAAATCTTCAAAATATTTTCAAAAATTAGAGTAATCAATTGACAGCGGCACCCTTGCAATAAGATTTTTTAGCCTCGTAGTTGGCACCAGCCGAAAATTCAAACGTGCGGATGATTCGAGCGAGACAGAGCTAAAGAAGGTCACACCCACAATATGTCTTTAGCATACCTCGCCCCTTACCGCTGGGTCTCAGCACAAACAAAATTCAGGGCGTTCCGACAGCCTTAAAAACTTTCTATGTTCCAAATTTCAAAGCTCTAGCTCGATGAAAAGTAGCTTAGATTTATGATTTATCAGTGAGTTAGTGAATGTCGAAAATGATAATTTTTGAACACGATGCCAGAACATAAGTTACGCGATTTCTTAAATACTTTAACGATCGAAATTTTTAACTGATTCACTTAAGAACATTTCTTGAATGTAGCTGAAAATGTCGGTACTTACCTGTTTTGTTGTATGTTGCGTAGAAAAAGAGTTATTAGGGTACAAGAATGTAGTGACACGTTTTTGAAGTTTTATAAAAAGATGAACAAAATGTCAAACGGTCGAATTACAAAACGCTCTTAGATTACACATTGTGTGTAATTTGACTCGTACATTAATTAGAGAATGCGGTGTGAGAGGAACTCACGGTTGTCAGTGAAAACGAGCAACAGAACTTTAAATTCAAACTTAGTTTGATAACTTTCGACATACTAAATAATGGCCGGGACGCCGGATAATATTTCCAATGTGTGTTTGAATGCTTTCAGATCCTCTGTAATATTACTTTGTGAATTATACTGCGAGAGATGACGAACCCGTCAGTGTTTTTTTGATTCGGGTACCCAAATCGAATACGTAGAGTCCAAACACACGTGTCACCGATCGACAACGGCAGTTGTTTTCGGTCTCCGCCTACTTGACATTTTAGTCCAAGAGCTATTAAGCCTTTTTGGGTAGGTATTTGAGGCACTGTGAAAATGTGTACAATAATTCTTTAGAAATATCCGAATACAAAAACACAGACCTTGTTAAGGGTAGCGGGGTTTAACCGATTTATCAAACATATTGATCGCCTGGCAGGTAAAACGTCCCACCGAAACGACCTGTCTTTTTAATATATCTATTTTTACTTACCCTGTTTAAATTTCAACGTGCCTCAAATATATTTTTTAAATCTTAAAAAATACAATTTTGCAAATACCTGGCTAAGTTTTAGATCCGATTAAAAAATCTGGCTTTTTTATTTTTTAACTAAATTTCAAGGTATTAAAATTTCAAAATACCTCAAGGATTTTTTATTGCACAAAAATTTAAAAAACCCGGGTCGCAGTGCCAAAACCCTGCCGACAATATAGTGTATTTGCTTGTATAGGGCCGTGTGGTTTTATACTTTTATTATGTGAAATTAAGTTTGTTTTTTGGAAAAATAAAAAATTTAACCCCTTAATACACCCCTTAAAATAACATTTTTTTCTTAATTGTAATATTATTATCAATCTAACGTCTACACCGAATTAAATACACCCTTCAATAAATAAGTCACTATCTGCAAACTAGTGTTTTCATAAAATTTGTAAATCCGGTCCTGTCGGGCCGATTTTATTAAAATTGTGGGGACACTTTTTAATCACTACCAAAGGGTTAAATTTCAATTTTGAAACGATTCGGAGAATTTTTTCGGTATTTTGGGGCCCAAAAACAGTTTTCAACCCCTAAAAACTACCCTTAAAATAGCCCGATTAGGCCCATTTTAAATAGGCTTCTTGCGGTGATGGATTTCAACACGTGGCCCAAATTTCGTTGAAATCAATTAACTCTTTCGAAAGTTATCGCGCGTACACATATATATATATATATATATAAATATATATATATAAATATATATATATAAATATATATATATATATATATATATATATATAAATATATATATACATATATATATAAACATTTTTAAAAATGGTGGCAAAGTGTTTAGGAGGTTATGAAACGTCGAGAAATTTTGGTCCGACCCCTAGGTCCCGCCATCCGACCGACGCCAATAGTGTATGTTGCCATATGGCAAATACACTAAAAATCGGTTAAGTCCAGCTACCCTTCAGCCAGGTCTGTGTTTTGTATTCGGATATTACTAAAGAGGTGTTGTACAAATTTTCACAGTGCCTCAAATACCTACCCAAAAATGCTTAATAGCCCTCCTACTAATCAGTGGTGTAGTGTGCTATATTTATAATAGGTTTGCGTGGTATATCAGAGTAGAGCAGATGGCTCAGTGAAATTTACTCTGAAAAGTCTCCGTTAGGTTTACCACATCTGTATACACTTATAACAAACGGGCTAGTAAAGAGTTAGAACATAAAAACAAGTTATTCTTATATTTTATATTTTTTGTTTGATTTTATATTGAACCTGATTCATCTGACACAAAAAAATGTAAATCACGGGTAATAAAAAATGTTCTTTGTCTAACAATTGTCAAATTCAGATATATGTCACGTGAGCTACTCTACTCTATGTACTCTTGCTCAAGAGTCAAGACTGCTAGTGTTTACTCCTGACGACTTAACGAGTAATTATACCAACTCAAAACTTTGTAAATTTAATACTTGCGGATACCCGGTTCTAATTGGGTACCAGGTCGTCATTCTAATTCCGTGGCAACGTCTTTATTTAAAACATTTTATCTCTCTTACGCTGTACCGACCACACATTATTAGTTCATGTTTTCGTTTATTTCACAGAATTATTGGTCCATCCACATAATTATTATCGAAGAAAGACTACACTGTACGTTAAAAATGGATTAACCAGCAGTGCTGCCAGATTTCCCGTTTTAATGGTAAATTTACCGTTTTTTAACCGACTTCAAAAAAAGGAAGTTATAAAATTCGATGCGTTTTTTTTAATATATGTTCCGCGATATGAACCGATCTGAAAAATTTCGATGCCACTTTGGTCAAAATGTTATCGGATTGATCTCATGTAGTTTTTATTAAAATCGGTTCAGTCGTTTTTTTAGTACCTATTTCTCCCATTCTATAGTTTTTTCTTGATTTACTGCGTTTTAAAATTTTTTGAAATACCGAAACTACATATTTGTGAATTTGTTTTTTTAATTTTCCATTGTAATTGTAGTATTTGTTTTCATGCATTTAAATATTATCGTTAAAATAAAATAATAATCTTGCGTGCTAAACAGTAAGACAACATAATTCAATTGTCAATTAATTTATACTAATATTCTTAGACATTTATACTGTTTTACTGTTTTAGTTCAAAAAACGTTATTTACTGAAATGACATCTCAGCAAAGTGATGAAGATTTTGGAAGTGAGCCTGAATCAGGTCCTGTCTATTCGGCCTAGCAATGGATTTAATCAAGCGTTAAAACTACTTTATATGCTTTTTGTAAACTTTTTGAATATACTGTTTTTTTTTTAATTTACCGCTTTATTTAGGAGGCGCTACCGCTTTTTAATTAGCTTACATTTCGTAATATATAATTACATCTCCCGAGCTTTGTAAATCAAATTTTGTTCTGCTAGTGTATAATTTAATAAAAAAATGGTGCGTATATTTATGTACCCGCGGCAGAAGTTATACTTCTTTGGCGTGATCGCGATAATTATTGATAATCACGTTTTTGATAAAAATATACATTGATAAAATAAAATAGGATGTCTAGGGAGATAAATAATAAACTCTATGGTGCTTTATTAGTGTATTTGCCATATGGCAACATACATTATTGGCGTCGGTCGGATGGCGGGACCTAGGGGTCGGACCAAAATTTCTCGACGTTTCATAACCTCCTAAACACTTTGGCACCATTTTTGAAAATGTTTATATATATATGTATATATATATTTATATATATATTTATATATATATTTATATATATATATTTATATATATATATATATATATATATATATATATATATATATATATATATATATATATATATATGTGTACGCGCGATAACTTTCGAAAGAGTTAATTGATTTCAACGAAATTTGGGCCACGTGTTGAAATCCACCACCGCAAGAAGCCTATTGAAAATGGGCCTAATCGGGCTATTTTAAGGGTAGTTTTTAGGGGTTGAAAACTGTTTTTGGGCCCCAAAATACCGAAAAAATTCTAAAAGTTAGCCTGTTCACTTCGAATAGTACTTATTTACTTTGGATAATAAGTGGACAACTCCATCAGAAATGAGACGTGTCATCTGTGAACACAAAGTAAAACTATACTGTATCGAATAATCGGCTTTAACGACGATTTCAACCTTGGCGATACACGTAGTACATTCATATTAAATTAATAACTAACTTCATGGTGTCGTTGCATGCTGCTTGCGTAGCTTCCGTACAGAGAAAATTTTACCCTTAATCCGCCAAAAGAAGGTTAACTTCAAAATTATAAAATTACAAAACGTAAATTAATAAATTTGGATATATGTATCAATTCAATAAAAACAATTATTTTGGATCCTTGAGTTAAGGAAGATTCACTTCGAAAATAAAATTAACATAATCAGGTTGACATCATATATTTACTTTGGGACTGTACTAGAAAATGTATTGTTAATGATCTAAAATAAGTTATCGATAATAATGTAATCTGTTATAAAACACGTCCACTAACTTTGTGGTATATAAAGGAACAAGTTTAATGTTAGAGAAATTAAAAACAATCGAAGTCTATTATGATCAAATCCTTACCGATTTACTTGGTACGATGGTCAGGATATACAACAAGCTTTGGTTCGGTTTGATTCTGTTTTGTGGTTATGTTCACACAGAAGTTTTAATAAGTTCTGATGAAACTTTTCTTGCGTAACATGAAGCAGTGTGCTAGGGATGTCTCATTCATAAAAATCTGTTTTTTGAAGTTATACTTCTTTTGCGACTATGGACGAGTTTAACGCGTAAGCGTTAAAATGCGTTAAACGATTTACCGTTGTACGGAATTGTCGATCAGCTGATCCATTAGCTCAGTTAGTTAGAGCGTCGCGCTAATAAACGTTCACACTCACAGAATCGGCTCAGATCGACTCCAGTCACCTATCAGCGTAGCTTTACTGTCAAAAGCGTGGGGTGCTATCTACTTAAATGTTCATAATTGCTCTACGTTTACAATTAGCTAGTAAATGAAAATTTTATTACCGATATTAAGCACTTCACGCTTTTTACAGTAAAGCTAATTTTGTTGTCAAATTATTTTGTATTTTTTAGTTCATCAAAGCATGTCGTTTTAGTTTTTCAAACTCTAATACAAAAACAATATTGGATTTGACTATGGGGTAGGCAACGCAACGTACGTTACTGTACAGCGTGTTAGTTTGCTTGTTGTAATTTTTCAAGTTTTGTTATCCTGAAAATCCTGGTCAGGATAATGGGACAAACTTATTAAATTATCGTATTGTCATCGGTTCTTGATAAGTGTGCCAAGTTTCAGTTAAATCTGACGTTTTGAAGTGGGCGAAGTTCATGTTCAAAGATTCCTTTACAAACAAACAAACAGTTGAAGCTAATAAAAGCGTGTTAAAAAGTTATCGTTTCTATTGATCAATTATTTTTTAGGCAGGATCGATTTAAAATGTCAGAATTATTTTCTTATGTCATCACAATGATACAATCTAAGATCATTGTCAGAACAGATTTCCCGACAATGCGTTCTGCAACTCTGTATTTCATGTTCCAAGCCCTGGTACAGTTACGAGATGAGAAAGCAGCAAAGTTAAAAGAGGAAAAGTGTTCAACTGTGAGAGAGTATAATAAAGGTTGGTGGGAAAAAGTTTATAGTCAGTATTACTGGAATTACGTACGGAGATGATTCAGTCTACTGTTTAGCCTCAATTTATCCTCTGTTAGTTTTGATCTACTTTCAACAACTGATGTTAACCAGTCGACTCTCTCTCTCTCTCTACGTGAGTTCAACTGTCGAACTGAGTAAGGGATCAGAAATCTGGGAATCCCACTTCTGCAAACGATCTACAAGCATCGCCTATGCTTTTCGGGATCCTGAGTCCAACCCTTGTGAATATAGAAGGTTGATGTTCGAAGAATATTAATATTCTATCCTCTGTTAGTTTTGATCTACTTCCAACAACTGATGTTAACCAGTCGATTCTTTCTCTCTCTCTACGAGGGTTCAACCGTCGAACTAAGTAGAGAAACAGAAGTTTGCGAATCCCACTTCTGCAACTGATCTACAAGCATCGCCTATGCTTTTCGGAACCCTGAGTTCAACCCTTGTGAATATAGAAGGTTGATGTTCGAAGAATATTAATATTCTATCCTCTGTTAGTTTTGATCTACTTCCAACAACTGATGTTAACCAGTCGATTCTTTCTCTCTCTCTACGAGAGTTCAACCGTCGAACTGAGTAGGGGAACAGAAATCTGCGAATCCCACTTCTGCAACTGATCTACAAGCATCGCCTATGTTTTTTGGTCCCTGAGTCAAACCCTTGGGACTATTAGTTAGAGAGCCAGCGGCAAAAAATGCTACTGTGAGCGCGACGATCCAAGAAGGGTCTGCAGGTAGTTCGAGTCCCCATCTCTAACTTTTTTCTCTCACATTATTCTCTGCTGTTAGACCGGAGCACGCTAGAGCGCTTTTTAATGGAGATCCGTATTGGTATTGAACCACTACTGGTCGCGATTTAAAAAAAAAAAAAAATTTAGAATTTGGGGGGGGACCTAAAAATCATAGAGAACACATTTTCTGACAAATTCCGCCGCGCAAGAACTTTTCCGAGATCATCAAAAAATCGAAAAAGAAAATTTACAAAAAGTGATTGCGATGGGTAAAATTGGGGTCGATCGATTTGTATCATAAAAATATAATTTTCTGACGAAATTAATGGCGTCAACGCTAGAATTTTTTTCTCCCGAGATAAGGTAAGACGGTTTACTTACTTTGTGGGTATAAAAATGTTATACATACCTGTAACAAATAAAAAAAATATTGTAATGAACTTGTTAATTAAGCGCAATAATTAAAAGAGTTTAATTTTTCATTGGTTGAATTACAATATGTCACAGGATGAATACTAATCCCAAATAATATTGGCAGTTGGCTGTTTCTAGTACATAAAAGAGCAGCGTATTTCAGTTTTTAACTTGTCAGTAAATACGATGCATGAAAATCTTTCATACAAATAATATGTCGTCATTCAAAGGAAGCGTTTACATTCATTCAGGTTCACCGTCCGTCACATGTTTTAAGCCTTTTGAATCACTGACTTTAGCTATTTCTTCAAATAACAAAAGTCCTCCGTTCGTTTGAATCAGCTGGCGCTCCTGCAATGCCGAGATCACATAAAGCTCCGGCATATTATATAGTGTTCAAAGTGCAACAGAAAATACGGGCTGTCCCAAATGAATGATTAGACGAGACACGTTCGGGATGATGATGATAATGATTAAGCTGATAATGGAGACGATTACTAAAATAGAATAGAGTGATACGATGAATGCTGATGACAGCGTCGGTCCTAGGGTAGAGCAAGAGGAACGGTCGCCCTAGGCGACAGGTGGCAAGGGGCGCCAAAAAGCCAAATGCGAAAAACAATTTCCAGCGCAACATAAAATTTTGATGGAACAAGTGTTGATATTTGCAATAAAAGTTGATTTTTGAAAATTTGGGACTTATTTATTTAACATAAAACCGAAGTACAATTTACGTGAAGTGAAAGCGTCGATCAAAGGGCGCTGAAAAACAATCTCGTTCTATATCCTGATCAAAGGCTGATGATATCTAAAAATATATGATGATAAATGATGACAAGAAAATAGAATAGAATGATATGATGTCAATGGCATGATGTTAAATGATAACAATTAGAATAGAATGATATTATGATGAAGAAGAATAAAAAATCCTACTGCACTGCCCTAAAAAGGATCCATCGTGCCACCTGAAAAGTAATTAAGATCCCGAAACAGTCTTTTGCCTTAACAAAAGCAATCAGATCAACCAGAAAACACGAAAGTTGTTTAATTCCCAAGAATGGATACTATAAATTCAGGAAACTGGACGAAAAAAGAAATGCTTATTAAAATCAGTATATTTTTATTTTAGTGACATTTCGGTCAATACTTTTTTGATTATATTTATGGGTTTGATTATATGTATTTATGGGTTGTAAGGTGCATTATAGTTTAATGTTTATTGTGGAATACTGATTATGATGAAGATCAAATAATTATTGATCGAAACGTCGCTAAAATAAAAATGTACTGAAGCTTATTTCGTCCACATTCCTGCGATTTTTGTTCTGAATTTGTATAAATCATGGATGCTAATTGTTAATATTAATTTGGATACCAAAAATATTTATATCTGAAGATCACTTGCAAACTGTGATACTAACTTAGCTCCAAACAAAATTAAAATAATACAAAATACAAAATGTGTCTCAATTGAATCATTCCGGAAGTATCTACTGAATAGGAATTCCGACACTATTATCCTCTTCTATTAGCCATTTTCAGTGGTGGTGCGTGAACATTTCAAATGGGTGTTCTGCAGGTCAATTAAAGATACCTTCAAACAAGTTAGAGCAGTATGATTAACTGCGCCTCCCCTCCCTGCGAAGGAATGACAGACGTCGGTACCGCAGGGAGGATACACGGAGTGGGATAGAGGAGGTTTTAGTGGGTATGGAGCTTGCCCGAGTTCCATACTACCCAGGCCTACTTCCTGGAGTGTGCGTAAATGCATTTCCTCCTCGGCAAAAAAAAACCTTCAAACAAAGGATTACATATTCAGCCAACACTTCTAGTTTATGAGAGTGGGTAGATGTTTATTGCGCTGACAATACAAACAGCTCTCAATGCAGCTAAATAACATGTTATAACATGTGGCTCAGGAGATGCATGGTGTACAGCGATGATGACGTTTCATGTGCTACAGCTCCTGAGCGCAAGAAGATCTGCCACTCAGAGCACACAGTTATTTTGTGGTCTGCCAGTGGCTGTTAAACTTCGGCTGCGAAAATACTTGTTACTGTTCATTGATTAAATATGGAATATATAATTAATTTTAAAATTATGAAGTATTTAAGATTTTGGTTGTTCATGCAGCGCTCATAGAGGAACCGCCACTGACCATTTTATATGGGACATACTGTATTTATAAGTTCAAAGTTCACCCGGGATCGCATTTCCTTCAACAGGAACAAACAGCTGCCCCATGTTACACAGAGATAAATGGAAATCTACAAGGCTCAGTGCTGTGGTCCGTGTTATTCCCAACCATGGAGGATATGAATAGTGGACTTATGAGGAGTTAGAATAATTTACCTCTAGTGTAGATATATGTTAAGTGAACCCGAAATGTTTTTTAATGGAATACGATAATCTGGATTCTGTATTGTCGGTGAGAATTTTACAAGCTTGGATTATAGACGTTCGATAACTATAGCTCGGTTTTCTAAAATAGTGGTACCGGAATATTGGGATGTAGAATCTGTTCGAAGGATTAATCACATTTACTTGAGTATGGCTGTAGTACAGTCCTAGACCTGTTAGATATTTTTAAGTAGGTATTTGAGACCTTGTGAAAATTTGTACAATACCTCAGTAGTAATATCCGCATACAAAAACACAGACCGAGCTGAAGGGAAGCGGGGCTTAACCGACCCTCAAACTTTTTAATCACCTGGCAGGTAGAATGTCCCATCGAAACGAGTTGTATTTTTGAATATATCTATTTTTAGTTACTAATATTATTCTGTTTAAATTTCAACGTGCCCCAAAATATTTTTTTAAAATAAAATATAATTTTTCAAACACCTGGCTAAGTTTTAGACTCGATTAAGAAATCAGGCTTTTATGTTTTTCAACTCCTTAAATACTAAATTTCCAAGTATTAAAATTTCAAAATGTCTAAAGGGCGAAAAATTTTTGCTATTTTAAAAATTTGGGGGTTGGTTAACTCCCATTACTCTTCAGCCAGGTCTGTGTTTTTGTGTTCGCATATTACTAAAGAGATAATGCCTCAAATACCTACCCAAAAATATCTAACAGCTCTCCTACTTAAATAATGTGGAGTCGTGCGTTATTCGAGAGGACCTATTGAAGAGCAGAAAACGATGTCCATCTAGTGGCCTATTCAAGTGTCAACACTGGGCGGCGTAAGGCGATTGAGTCTACTTCTCTCGAACAAGGCTACACTTATATTACACATTCAATAAAGCTACATGAAGCTAAGATCATTGACACCTATAGTTTGTCCACGGATGCAAATTCAGAGCAAATATATCACAGGCTGTCCAGGAAGACTTTAATACATGATTCATCTCAAGGTTACTTGAATACTAGAAGTTTGGACGTAAGAGGCTATTAACATGGTCACGTCTGTGATTGGTTGAATCAATTGCTTACATCACCGAAGCTCATGGCTTGGTTTTTCAATTGTTGTTATCCCAACTGTTTGGAAAAAGATTCCAGATTGTGGACAACAGGTCAAGTGACCTGGCCGGAACACGGAATGGCTGCGCCAAATTGAGCCATTTTATACTCAGTGTACAGCTGTCGGCCATTTCACTCGCAGCTCAATAGGCGGCGATCGGATGCAATGGTCACACTCTTACTATAGTCACTCTGGCTTGTGACTATTTTTGGAAAAATAAAATTCAATTAAAACTTTCTTTTTTTCAAGAAAATTTGATCCACTACATTAGATCGAGAGTTTGAGTGATTTGAAAGTTATTTTTAGAATGGAAGAAAACCGAGGAAAAGCCTTTACCGGTAGGTAACTCGTGTAGAGAAAAGTTTATTTGGTTGGTCAGTTCTTTATAAAGCTGCTAATGCCAGGATAAATTTAATTTATTATCGTATAAAGCTACGCTAATGCTATACAAATAGCCCGGAGAGCTTTTTCGTCACCTCGTACTATGTATGTACATTGTACATATTATGAATTCTATAATACCGTTGAATTTGTGGGGCGGCTTCAAGAGTCTAAAGCGCTGTATGCATAACATTACTTATGCATTATAACACTTTAATCAAAAGGCAAAAGCGTCCAAGTAATTTTTTTAAGTAACATTTCTTTTGACATGTATACTAAAATCGATTCATGTAATTAAAAGTGTAACGAATCGTGTACCGTATACTATAAAAATAGTAGTTTAACAAAAATTAAAAAACACGCTTAAACAGTGTTGGATCACTTTCACACAGTTTGTGCTGAGACCAAGCGGTAAGAGGCGAGGTAGGCAAAGACATATTGTGGCTGTGACCTTCTTTAGCTCTGTCTCGTTCTAATCATTCGCACGTTTCCATTTTTGACTGGTGTCAACTACGAGGCTAAAAAATGTTATTGCAGGGGTGCCGCTGTCAATTGATTACTCTAATATTTGGAAATATTTTTAAGATTTAAAAAAAAAATCCGAAAAAGGAAGAGTCACTTTAGGTTTGTGATGGAACAGTTTTGTGAAATAAGTACCAATAAGGTCTTAGTGTGACATTGAAAACGTGTATTTTTTTGGCACAATTAATGCCAACTTTTGTCTAGTAAATCGTACATAAATTACAAAAGTAGTCCATTAGAGACCTAGATTTGTCCTTTATCTTCCTTATAGAGAAAGAATTTTTGCAGAATGTTGACGAATAAGTCTACAATCAGTTGACAGCCGAAGCTCTATTTTTGGCTTAAATTCAGAGCGTTCCGAATTAGAAGTAGGTAAAAGATAATTTTCAATTATTAAGATTTTGTTTAACAGCGATAGAAAGTCCGTAATTGTATTGAGTGAGATGGACTTTCTATCGCTGTTAATAATTAAAAATTATTTTTTACTTTTTATGTGGTTTGCTATTAAAACTTGTGACGAAATAAAAATATAACCACAAAACACCAAACCGTATCGAAAACTCTCGACGTACGTTTCGCCAACCAAGTTGGCATCATCAGGAGATGATCCTGATGATGCCAACTTGGTTGGTGAAACGTACGTCGAGAGTTTTCGATACGGTTTGGTGTTTTGTGGTTATATTTTTATTTCGTATTTTCACACCAAAGGTTCCATCACTCTTCTTCTTGGATTAAAACTTGTTTTTTTAGTTTTTTAAACAATTAAAAATCGATCGAATCAAAGGATATCCGTATACCTAAGATGACCTTCGGATCGAGGGTGCAACTTCAGTGAGCACCGGATAGACAAAGGATGTCCGTACCTCAACCCGTCGGAAAAACGGAACCCTTATAGGATCACTCTCGTGTCTGCCTGTCACAGCCTATTTTCTCCGAATCTACTGGACGAAAAAAGTTGAAAGATGACCCAATCACAAACGTACAGCGTAAATAAACGAATTCCGATTTTAGGGGCCAAATAAATAAATAACTACGACATAACTTTCAGCTCAGAAAAATGAAAACTATAATAATAATAATTCGAATATTTTTCAAGTTCATCATCTAACATAAAATGAAGGACTCATTATGAAATACGAAAGTTTTTTTATCATAAACTCGACATACGCAGCTTTGACTCTTTGCTCGAGATATGAATACAGTATTGTTGAACTTGTGGTGCGCGTTCAAGAGTTTAAAGCGCTGTATGCCTAGCATTATTTATGCATTACATTACACTATTGTGTCGCACTTACTCATTAGTCATAACTCATAAGATAAACGAACAGTTAATCAAATAAAACTCGAAGTCGACAGTTCATCAATTTATTAATTTCTTATTTGTCTGTAGCAGTTACGTACAGTAAGACCTCGCTTAACGCTGTTTCACTATTACGCGGTTTCTAAAAATAAAGTTTAGCCACTATAACGTAGATTATGGATCAGTTTATACGAAATGATTTAAATGCTGATAGAAGTTCAAAGGCAAGACGAGGTGTCTTTGATGCAATATCTTGCTATCGACATCAGCTTGCTGAACGAAACAGAAAAAAGGCAAACGACATTAGATGACTTCTTCACAAAAAATAAAATATTTCAAATGAAGAACCTTTCTCATTTCAAACATAACTTCTTAAGGAAAGAAAAATTGCCCGAAAAAGTGGAAAATTCGGGAAAAAATGAAAGTGCTTTTTTCTGTGAGATTTATTCTTATTAAATCAATGTCAGAGTCCCGCGAGGCAAGACTGTAATATACTAGAGCCGACGGCTCTACTACTGTTGTCGCTGCAGAGTTCTTTCTCAACCGCATGAGGAGCAGCGGGTAGCGGCTAGTAATATAAATAAAGTAGGACCTCGCTTAACGCTGTTTCAGTATTACGTGGTTTCTACGAAAAAACTTTAGTTACTATAACGTAAATTATGGATCAATTTATACAAAATGATTCAAATGTTGATAGAAGTTCAAACAGCTTGCTGAACGAAACAGAGAAAGGCAAACGACATTAGATGACTTCTTTATACAAAACAAAATATGTCCAAAAAGGAATCTTCCTCATCACAAACATAACTTCTTACTCGAACTTTTATTTGATTTTCCTAAATGTTTAATGAACGATAATCGATATTAGCAATACATAAGTATATATAATTAAAATGATAGAAAAGTATTTGACAAAAAATATTACAAAAATGAACAAAATAAAAAAACATTCAAATTTTCTTATTCTCGATTGTGTCACGTATGTCTATTATCTACGTATTAGCGCTGTTTCATATAGCGCACAAACTTATTGGAACGTATCTCCCGCGTTACCCCGTTTTCTCCCAAATTTTGTATATCTGTTGTATATCTGTTGTATATCTGTTGTATAAATAGTATTTCATAAAAGTAATTTTTTAAATTAAGTGTGATTTTTCTGTTTAAAATAATGCGGGTTGGCAAATTTAGTGAACATTCCGACCAACATAATTACAATTTTTTTAAACACTTGTTCCAATTTGGGAACATTGGGATAAATGTACAGGGTTCCAATTTTGGAACACTTGGAAAAAAATGGGTTAAGCTCAGTCTTACTATATACTGTAACGGTCATCTAAAGTATTCGTCCGACTACATATATATTAGCAATAATATGGTGACTACACAACCTCAAGGACCCAACCATTTACTGGGTACATTGTATAATAGGTATGCAAATTGCACTACATCTACCCAAATGATCGCCTTGTCATATTCTCTCTTAACATCTACAGATAATTTATTCAAAATCTTTGTTTTCGACTACAATCATTAATGTCTTTTATAGAAGGACAAGATTAATAAATCTTAATATCATATATAGTCAATGACATATAATATAAGAAGCGCGTTTTAAGTGCGTTATTATTATTGACGACTTTAATTTAAAATTCTAGGTATGAGCTCTTTCATTGTAGATACAATGATTTAACGCTTTCCACTGAGACGTTATAACAAAAGAAAATGGCGCGTGTACTTCTGTACGCGCGGCAGAAGTTATATTTATTTGACTATTCTTTGGATATTCACATTTTCGTTAATTGATAAAATAAAACAGGATGTCTAGGGAAATGATAAATATAGTTGGAGAAACATTTTTAAACAAAGGTTAGGTTATGTTTGTGGTCTTATAATTTATATACATTTTACCTTCGTTCCATTTTTAAAAGTACCGTTTTTAGTGCCTGCACAAAGTAACTATTAAAGAGTTGTTTACTGCTGAATCCATAATTTAAAAAAATATAAGTATTGAGGTTACTTTACTGTTACAAGTTGTTAACAACACCTACAGATTTTAAGAATTTCCGTCCGATGTCGCTAATATAACCTACTTTTTGGGAATCGAACATATTCTCATCTCATTTTATTCTTAGTTGTGGTCTATCCACCTTAACTTCAAGTTGGTGTGTTTTGCATCAAACCCAAATTGTAACTATACTTTAGTAGTATAAAACTGTATCAAAATGGCCGGTTAAAAATATGATATTGTTTATTGCCATTGTTGTATTATCGTTTTTACGAAGGTTAATGAATTCCCACGCACATTAGTTGACTCAGATCGACTTTGCACATGCTGATACAGTGGGTGTGGATCTTTATTCGGTCAGAATCTGAAGGCCGGGTGTGTAAAAAGATTTTCTTCAACCGCAAAAAATATGAGCTCTTTGAGTGCGTTAAAAAAAAAGAGTGCGGACTTAGAATATAGTGACTTCAGTTACTGAAATGAAACAGGTTTTAATGGTTTCAGGTTCGTTCAGTGATTTTTAGCTTTTTAAATTTTTATCTGTTATCGCGGACATCGATAAATTTAAATCGTATCTCAAACTACTCGAGTAAATTATTTCGAATAATTGCTGTTAATTTATTTTTAATGAAAACAATGATTAAAACAAAAACACTGTGAAAGAGATATGTAATTAATGTATTAAGTGATTACAATTTATTACGTGCAGTTATTTGGGGGGAATCGTTAATTGAATGTAATTTGTGTCATCGCAATACAGAAACTAGGGATGAGAAAATCGAAACGTACCAGCATCAGACAAGCAAATGTGGAAATTTTAAACATTGATATAAAGAACATAGCTTCTGTTGTGTGCCCACTGTCGCACCTCTTTTCTGTCTCAATGTATCGTCTATAGGTATCATAAAAGAACAATCTGGAAAATTCCATCCTAATTTTTTTCTATAAAAAATTATCTTGAAACACGACTTAGGAACATGCAGAAGTCATATAACGATATTTAAAATAACAAATCTGGATTAATAAAAAATTTTCACTATACTAAGGTGACCAATCTTTCTCCTTTAGGGAGGACGGTCCTTCTTTTGTAGGTTCTGTTCTTCCTCAAAAAGTGTCCTCCTATCTGTCCTCCTTTTCGATATTTTAAAACTAATCTGTTAATCTGTTAATGTCGCGTCGAATTGTTACGCATTATGTGACGGTACAGTTCGGAAAGATCGTATATTGACAAAAAATATTCAGTCAATGGAAGAATATTCGTTTAATTAAATAATTAAAAGGGATGCAAGCATTAATGTATTTTTATTTGAATTAATAAAATGTTTCATTGTCGAAAAATTGGTCGCCTTACTTAGAAGTCTTAAATATCCCAAATAATCGAGACTTTACTATACTCCATGTGTGTATGGCGCAGAGAAAGCGGAAGTTTCGAGGCCGCTTAAATTGAAATTCACTTGTTATACAAGTTCACCTTTCCCCTTACTCCACCACCACTCTCCCCCGCAGATACATTAAGTTATGTATCAAGTTTTCCACAAGTATAAACAGATTCAAATTCAATTATAGATGGGCTATTCTAAATATATTTATGAAATATATTCGTTCAGGTGCCATTAATAGCCTCAGTAGAATAATTGACACTATAAAAAATAAATGATGAAATTATGTGAATATGATAATCTCCCAAAAAAGGACTCAGAAAATGACAAATATATTATATGCAATGACGCCATGTTTGTTTACGATGTTTTCCATGGTCCACGTGACAAGATGCTGTTTTCTGTTTGATTCTTGTTCAAAACCAGCAGAGAAATGAGCGCCTCAATTCTATAAGAAGATTTTTTACAATATAAATAATAAACGATTAAATAATAGGAATACGATTATTTATGGAATACGAGATCTGAAATTATCGGTTTGTATTCACAAAGCACAACGTAGATTTATTACAATTTTAAAATTGCCATTTTTTGACATGTCAGAAAACGCTGTCGCTACGATGATTTTATGACGTCAGACTTGTAGTAAACATATATAAACACACGACACACGCATGAGTAAACATCAAACAAGTCTCGTGTAAACGATATCGAACTTTATTTGAACGTGTTTATATACTACAAGAATGACGTCACAGTAGCTAACTATGGCGGCGCTTGTTTTCGTGTCAACTTACATATTTAAAATTTTGAATGCTGTTTTACCCTATAAAACGATTACATTTAAACGAAATAAAAATTCTTATGGAATAATACGACGATATGAACATTTTAAGACAATTTAAAAATAAAAGTCAAATCGCCTATTGCTACAACAAATTGATACTTTTGGTAAATCTAACGATCATTTTTCAGTGTAAAGAAAAGATTAAAATAGAATGGAGTGGTCTCTTGGTCCAAATGCACTACATCCTGAAAGGATTTTTGTGCTTCCCCTTTTACTAGATCTAATCTGGTTCTTCTTATGAACTCCAGAAATTGGCTATTAGATTGTTCTATGGAACTATTCCATCCTCATCAAAGATGACTGTCTCCTGTAAGCTAAAGTTTTACATTCGAACGCGATATGGGTGACTGTTTCAACCTCCATTTCGTAAAATCTACGTAGTGTCGATTCCTGCTGTATCCCCATCACATGTAGGTGTTTTCTCAGGAAAGCATGACCAGTTAAAAGCCCAATCATTTTTCTGAGTGGCGGCCTGGTGAGTTTAATTTGGTCCTCAGCTTTGAGGAAGGACCTAGTGTCATTTTCGTCCCATGATTGTTACTTGAAGCCAGGTCCCAATCTGAGAGATACTGCTCGCTGGTCCATCTCCTGACAGTTTGTTGGACATTTCTGTAGGAAATTCCGCAGGCTAGCTCAGGGACATTTCAGTGTAAATTACGAGTTATATACACTATACTAATATACCAAACGCGTCTATTATTTCGTTCTTGAAAAGAGTAAACTGTACTTGACCACAATGCATGTATTTATGTAGGTAGGTTTGTATTATATGTGTAGGTTGGCAAGACGTTGAAGTTGGTAAGAGCAACTATTCTACGTTTTGTCAACTGTACTTGGAATTTAGTTATTTTACAGTTGTTACAACTGTGTTGTTAACTTGTTAGTATTATTGAACAAACATTACATGGGAGGGTCATGTGTTGCATATTTCATTAAGATAAAGAGACTGTAAGGGCTGTTATATATATTGTAAAGTATAAACGCTCGATAACAGAGGTCATAAGGGTTGTTTATGCACGTAATTAAGATTAGCAAAAGCATAGTTTTGTGGTCCCTTGCGAAGATCTTTTACTATACAAAAATAGTAAACGTAAAACATTTTTAACTTTCGCTATGTTTTTGGTTTGGATTTTGGATATCGAGTTTTCATACATTTTCGTGGTTTTGGGGTCCTAGGAAGCTATTCTGACTATTTCTGGATGGACGTCTGTATGTGTGAATGTGTGTAAACAATTTTTTATCGTACGATGCCTTCAAAGCGGATTAACCGATTGAAATCGGGTTGCGGCATTCTAAAGGGTTTATTGAGATTTTGATCTGATTTTGGAGTCAATCGGTTTCAAAGTTGTTGAAAGAACAAAAATTAAAAATAAGATTTTTTCAAGTATTTGTCGCATAGCTTTCATGGTGGGTTGCAGAAAGTATTGTCAACAATTTTGATTTAACAATAACCTGAGATCGTAATCATATAATTGTAGTTTTTATACATGCAGGAGCAGTCTAATGTCGTTGTGAAACTATATCAAGAAGAATGTTAGACTACACACACAAAAATAACTGTTTAATCTACACAGGAAAAGATTGCTTTTCCAACTAAATTTTGATAAAAAAAATTCAATTTAAAAAAACTATCGCAACAATTGATCAATTATTTTTCGAGCAGGATCAATTTAAAATTCTACAATGCCTTTCTTATGTTCACCATTTAAGGTCGTTGTCAGAACAAATCTTCTGACAACGCCTTCTGCAACCGAGCACAAATCTATACTTGTTTATACGGTGATCAGAAAAGTTCGTTAAAACCTTAAAATCATTCGAAAAAATTGTTTGAAAAATGTGTGCATTTTTTAGATTGGAAAATATGAAATTTTCACGGAAATCCTAAATCAATAATAGGTTTCATATAGCGTTGATATAGTAGTCGGCGACGAGTTAAAAAACAGGTAGTGCATTTAATAAAACGCAGAAGAAAACTTTTAACATACATCTCTCGCGTTATGTTGTGAAAGAGCGGCGTGGTGGGGTGAGGGTGTGAAGCAGAAGAGCGAGAGGGAACGTTGGTAGTTGTTGACGATCCATGAGAAGCTCTGATACCGAATGTCGTTAAAATATGTTAGCGTTCGATCGACGACCAATATTTTAGCCGAAGCCGAAGTTTGGTTTGTTTCTTACCTTTCACCAAAGGCAGACTTCGGCTTTTTGATATGTAAACATTTATTTGACGGTACAGTAAAACCTCGCTTAACGTTGCTCCGCTAAATGCAGTTTCAGTATTACGCGGTTTCTAAAAAAAAGTTATTGCCACTTTAACGTAAGTTATGGATCAGTTTATACAAAATGATTCAAATGTTGATAGAAGTTCAAAGGCAAGACGAATTGTCATTGATGCAATATTTTGTTATCGATAACAACTTGTTGAACGAAACAGGAAACGGCAAACGACATCAAATTATTTCTTTCCAAAAAACTTAATATATCAAATGAGAAGCCTTCTTCATCACAAACATAACTTCTTACTCGAACTTTTATTTGATTTTCATAAATGTTTTATGAACAAAAATCGATATTAGCAATTAATAAATCTATATAACTAATGTGATAAAAAAGTATTGAACAATAAACGTTACAAAATTAAATACAAGAAAACTAACAAATTTTCTTATTTTCGGTTCTGTTTCATTTATGCTTATTATTTACGTATTAGGATGACCTCGTTTAGCATTGTTTCGTATAGCACAGAAACTAATTAGAACATATCTCCCGCGTTAAGCGGGATCTTACTGTGTGTAAAAAAGCACCACTAGTGTTGAATATCAATACGGATCTCCATTACAAAGCGCTCTAGAGCGTTCTGGCCTAACGGCAGAGAATAATATGAGAGGAAAAAGTTTGAGATGGGGACTCGAACTACCTACAGACGCTTACTGGATCGTCGCGCTCATACGACCATTTTTCGTCGCGGGCTCTCTAGCTAATAGTCCCAAGAGTTGGACTTAGGGACCCGAAGTTATGGGCGATGCTTGTAGGTCGGTTGCAGAAGTGGGATTCGCAGACTTTTGTTCCCCTACTCGGTTCGACGGTTGAACTCACGTAGTGAGTGAAAGTAGATCAAAACTAACAGAGGATAAATTGAGGCTAAACAGTAAACTGAATCATCTCCCAAAAAGCATGGGCGATGGTTGCAGATTGATTGCAGAAGTGGGACTTCTGTTCCCCTACTCGGTTCGACGGTTGAACTCACGTAAACAGAGGGAATATTGTTTGTTGCACCGAAAAGAAATTTGTGAACATTTAGTAAATAAATAACGCTTATAGCTTGAGGCATATAATCCGTATAGCTCTGACTGCAGGTTCAGGTTGCTCCGTGAAACCACTCCAACCGTTCCAACCATTTGATATCCGACTGATATTTCATATCTGTCGTTTCGCTCTCGGTCTCTCCCACACACACAGTCACTCTAGTTCCAGCACTCGCGTGACACTCACTCATTCAACCTACAGCTAAACGCCGTCACACAAACTTTTTGATTGCATTTTTACTCGGTTGGTATGCTTGCCGTTGCACGTTGATCTCCTCCTTTCATGTTAAAACTGCGATATTGCCGGCCTGTCTCACTGTAATCTATTGTTTATGATGTCACCGACCGATGTTCAGATTTTTTCTCAACACATTTTTGTTTCCCAAGTACAATATTATTTTGGTTTTTTTATACTTTAATGTGTCCAAACAAAAAATGACAGTAAAGAGATCGTCATTCCGTGCACTTGTTTGTCTGTTCGTATGTCTGCCAATGTCGAATAAAATTGGATCAGAGTTTCCCAATCTTTTTTGGACCACCACCCCCTTTTAAAAGTCGAACGCCACCGTAGTCCACAGTATAGTTAATTTTATTTGAAATATTAACATGTGTACCTAATTTATTTGTTAAAAATCATAAAGCCCCAATGGAAGGCTGTAGCGTCCACTGGGGAGCGGTACCGCCCCCTATGCTTTGGACCAAATAAATAGTCCAAGCGGCGACTGGAAAAAATAGTTTTATAGAGCATGAAAGTTTCAAAAATGATACTACATAATATAGTGATGTACACTTGCTGTTTTATAATATTATTTTTGTTTTTAATTTTACTTAGTTTTATGTTTATTATATAGACGCTGATGACCTCAGATATTGAGCGTATATCATCTACAATCTATCTATCTATCAATCACTTGCCTAGGCAACCTTTTAAGATTGTTGAACATTCATTGTTACAATGCTAAATCAGAAAAATTTATTTTTATCCACCAACACCGTCTGGACTCAAACCAGAATCTTTCCACTTTCGCGGCGGAATGAGTTATCAGTTACTCTACGGTGCGTTATCTAAACAATCATTTCTTCATAATAAAGCAAATTGTAACATTAAATTCACTACATACGAGAGCGGATTATTTTAACTAGGTACCGCTAGACATGAATCATCTCAATAGCGAAAGTTATGAATGTATAGGTAAATTTCCATTTTTTCATTATTAATCCAATCATAATAAGTAATTCAAAGGCAGATAAAGGGGCTGGTCAATCCTATGTATATCATATGGAAATTTTTATATACGAAAGACTTCCGTAAAGTTTTTAATATAAGATAAAGTTTTAATTTCTACAAGCTGCAGAACGGCTATTTAATTGTTAAACATTCATTGTTACAATGCTAAATCAGAAAAAAATATTTTTATCCACCAACACCGTCTGAACTCAAACCAGAATATTTCCACTTTCGCGGCGCAATGAGTTATCAGTTACTCTACGGTGCGATATCTAAACAATCATTTCTTCATAATATAGCAAATTGTAACATTAAATTCACTACATACGAATATAAGAACCTGACCCGACAGCGAAAACACCACTTTTATATAACACCTAATCTACTTGACTGATTAGTTTCAAAATTTAATGATCCGGAATTTTTATATAATGATTGTTCCACTCTAAACGCACGCACTGTATATTTTATAAAAAGTTTTATTTACTACATAAACAGTTTTGCCTTTCGGTCGGAGATATAGAAAATCAAATCACCATTTTATGGGCAGGTAGTGTCTGTTGTTTCGACATTTTATTTTTATGTAGCATATTATGCATGTATGCAAGTTGTCTCTCTATTTTTATCGCGATCATTTTCAGAGTTATGATGCAGTTTACGGCCATTTTGAATTATGCATAAGCAATCACATGTCCAGATAATATGTAACATATCGCCCCAACTAACCAAATTAAAACCTCGGAAAATACGCTAAGTATAAAAAATACATATGAATAATTATACAGTCAGCTATCCCTAAGAACGACATTTCATCATGGGATGATGGGATCACAATATTTTTAACGCAGGACTTAGTCTGTAGATTTTTTATGAAATAGGCACAGTCGCTATAACTTTGCAAAAAAAAAATGAAGTCAAACGATCCGCGTTCAATTATTTATATTTAAACATTTTAATGCATACAGACAGACGCAGACACTATTTTATATTATTTAGAGATTAGAGATAAACTAACAAATTGTCTTTATTAATCTTTAAATAATATAAAACAAAGTCGATATCCGCGTCTGTGTATTTATTTAGTTCTACTTCTAAACTACACAATGGATTTTAATGCGGTTTTTATCATTATTTCTTCCGCAAGGTTTATGCGTATGTATTTAAATTTAAAGAATAGAAAAGAAATCTCGATTTTTTTTTAATCAAGTCGTAAAAAGAATCTTTTAGGGCGCTTATGTGGCTTACGCTAACTAATAAGAGATACATCAAATTAATGAACTATACAGAATTGTGGGTCTTCTGGCGTCTGACTAAACCATACGTCAAATTAATGAACTATAGAATAGGGATGTTGACTGTATTCAAATAAAAACATAATTTTAACGAAAAGTAGTGGTTTCTATGATAGAAATACTAAAAAACACTATATTTTTCCTTATTTTTAAGGAATGTAATTAATATTTAATAAATAAAACCTAATAAAATCACTCTCAAGTCACATGACAACAGACACCAATCAGAGCGCATGACGTCATATGTTCAGCCGCTGTCAAAAAACTTCATTGTTTGGTTATAATTTAGCGTGTAATTTATTATTATTTGTTTATAGGAAACGTCAAATTACATGTATAGCAACGACTACGAAACAACTTTTCATCACCTCAGTTTACGCATCTATAGGATGGTAGCTCCCGTGTAAACTTTTGAGCCTCCTTTGGTATGACCAGGTGGCGTCACGCGACTAGTATTGGCGTTTTGGACCGAAATTTGAAACGGGATTTAAAATACATGATTTTTAAGGCTTGAGTTGTATTTAAATAAAAATAATAAATATTTGTGGCTATATTAGATACTTATGCACGATTTAAAACACTTTCCCAAAAATAGTCAACATCTCTATTGTACAAAAATGCCTATAGAACAGTTCAGGATATCGTATGTCTGTTTTCTAAAGATGATCCACAGTAACCGTTTTTATCTTTCAAAAATTTGATAAAAAATAATAAGTTATTTGCGAAGATCTTATCCAATGAAATATAGTTACCTTAGAAATTTAATTTAGATCAAAATTTAACTTTACATCACATAATTTAAATGATTACTTATTTTTGAAAGTTTTACATACTTAAAAATTACTCGCAACATAATAATTATGGTTCACTTGCATGGCGAGACTTGCGAAGCTATTTTGACAGACATTTTCTTTAATAAGCACCAAGCGAAGTCGGGCTACCTACTATAGTGCTATATTTAAAATCAAATTTTAAATTTTAAATTTTAATTGTTTTTGTGTTTAAAATTTTGTAATTCATTTTTTTTATTAATAGCGCTTTTTAAGTTTCATAATTAAAGCCATTATAAAAATACATTGATGAATATTTATTAAAAAATCAGACCACATATTCGTGGCTTACAAATATGTTGAAAAATATTAATTCTCGAAAGCTTTGTATGAAAAAAGTTTGTTGTGGACAATATTTTGCAACAGTTATTAAAAATGTTGATTGCGGAGAGCTGTTTTAATTTTAAACGTATTTGATTAAAAATATGGACATAACATATGTTTGCTGCTTTATTTTTGTCTGTTATACTTTACATAACAATAGTCGAAGAGATATACCGAATGTTTCCAAAACAATAATTTTACTTATTTCATATTATCGAGAATAACACTCCCGAACCTGAGGCAAAGGTACCGCTTTCCGACTAATTATCTATAGTCAGGCTTCAAAAATATGTTATCTAACATGCATTTAAAAAAATTTAAAATGCTGTTCAGTCATAGCTACTCGAGGATAACCGTTTTAAAAAATTTAGACGCCACTTTGTCAACAATGTAAACGGACTGGGCCCATATTTTTTTTTAAATTGGTTCAGTCGTTAACTGATAAAAACGAAGATTTTTTTATATATGTCTACATATCTTCAGCACTTGTGAACTGATTTTGATGATTCTTTTTCTACTTAAATATTAAAGAAGAATGTGGTTCCATGTTACTTCAATCGGTTTAGTTAATTTTCTTTAAGAGTAACTTCTTATAGTTAAGTTCGTGCCATTATAAATGTATATCTAGTGACGTAAGAGTAGTCACATGAGTCATAATATCATTGCACCCGAGATATTATATACATAGTGACGTCATTACGTTACACATCTTTTGAAAATATTGGGGAATCACTGTTTTTTAATGATCCAAGCACCGACCTGAGAGGAGGGTTGAACAGAACAAATAATAATTATTTGTTTTAACGTGAATCATATTTTGTGATTCACCGCGAGAGTTCATCCCTCTAATGTGTACGGTTTGTATTAATGCAAATGAGAACAGGATATTTAATGTTTGGCGTACGATTTTATTATGCGCTTTTTGTTTACTTTTTATTGAATATTTGTCTTTCATATTGTCCTCATAAAGATACAAACGTGATACGGGATAGACCAAAACCTATAAAGTTAATGTCCCAACAAATAGGCACAGTAGAACCTCGATAAGTTACAAACCTCTGTAAGTTAAAAATTCTTTTAATTCCCTTCCCCTGAAAGCATAAAAACCTCCATTACTTAAATTAAAAAACCTCGGTAACTTAAACAAATATTCTGAACATCGCCCTCGATAACTTAAAATAATATTTTGGTGACCTCCATAAGTTAAAGTATTATCCTCTATTGGACTAAATACATCCTCTATAAAATCCACAAACCTCGGTAAGTTAAAAATTTTACTCTGACAACCGCTCTAACTTCAACTCTCGATAAGTAAAAAACTCTATAACTTAAATTTTATAACGTTTCCCTTGGATTTTAACTTATCGAGGTTCTACTGTAAATGATTAAATTATGTGAATACAATTATCGAATAAGAAATCAGAAATTTAGTTTTTATTCACAAAAACACGAGTTTGATTTATTATTTCAATTTTAAAATCACAATTTTCGACATGTCAAAAAATACATCATGATGGTTTGAAGTGTGACGTCACAATTGTAGTAAACAAATATAGACCTATATAAACACACGATAGACATAAATTATAAGTGAATACGACTATCGAATTAAAGAAATCAGAAATTATCGGTTTGCACTTACAAAAACACGAGATTGGTTTATTATATTATCCTGTTTAAAATTCCATTTTTTTAACGTTAAAAAACGCTGGCCGTCATTATGGTTTAAAGTGTGACGTCAGACTTGCACTAAACACGCGTGAGTAAACACTTAAATGAGCCTTATTTGCACGTGTTTGTATACTACGAGAATGACGTCACAGTAGGTCAACATGGCGGCTCGTGTTTGATATCTAAAATTTTATCGCATAATATGAGTATATTTAAGTGAAATACAATTTCTTCAGACTAATACTACGATATGAATATTTTAAAACAATTTTAAAAATAAGAGTCAAATTTTAAAGAAATAATATGTGAACCTAGCTTGGCTACTGCCAAACAATGCTTTTATAGTGCTGGACGACATAGTTTAGACACATAATAATAATAATAATAAAGGAAGATAATATAATTTCAGTTGTATTTTCGCAAACTGTACAATATTTTGTTTGCAAATGACAAACATTTTACGGTAATAAAGACATTATCATTTTCATTGTCACTAAAACGGCACTGATTTATTTACAAACGTGACAATTAACTGCCGACTTCGAAACATTTTCGAAATGAACTTTTAGATACGGTTATCGTAATTCTAATAATATGTTTTTGTTTCAGAATGTGTTACCGTAAATATTAATTTCATGCAGCGCTGGCCTGGGGATTAAAAAATGACCGCGGGAAAGGAATCAAGCGAGTTTGCCTTATACGAATTTCGAGTACGTATTATGATTTTTTTAAGTAAAGCATCTTTAGCATCGTTGTACACCCGGCCGCTGGAGAGTAAAACGAGAAAAAATGTCACCGTTAACCTAGAAAAAACGTTACCGTCACTCTTAACCGAAAAAAAATGGCGCCGTTAACCAAGAAAAAAAATGTTACCGTCACCGTTAACCGAGGAAAAGCGTCATCGTCACTGTTAACCGAAAAACAGCGTTACCTTCACCGTTCACCGAAAAAAACGTCACCGTCACCGTTTACCTAGAAAAAGCGCCAGTCAACGTTAAACGAGAAAAAATATCACCGCCATCGTTCATCGAGAAAGCACGTTACCGTCACCGTTAGCTGATTAAGTTTTTATGCGAGTTCGGGCAGTTTAATGTTTGCGTTAATTAATTAAAGCTAACGGCGGCAACAAAAAACATATCATCTGTCAATTTATAACATTCATGCAATTTAACCTGCTACCTCGATGTCCATAGCTTTGTCCACTTACAGACGGGCGTCGCAGGATCACTGTCTACCGGACGGCGTTCGGTGTCGTATAACTTTGCCCATTCACAAACTGTCGGGCAGATTAAATGACATCTTTTATCAAAAATTATAAACATAAGTAAATCATACTAGAACGGGATACAGATTCATATAAAATAATTCATTCCCTAAATAACCTGTCTGTAGTTTATAATTTAAATTTGCGTGTATAGAAACCGTTTTCAACTCAATTTTGATGAAAAAGTTTTTCAATCAAACATCTCCGATGATGTATACGTAAGAAAGTTTTTAAGCTGGGAAGTTATTATGCCATTTAACTCAAGACATGTATAATAACGCTCTGAGATTACATACCCGAATTCGATTCGCTTTCTCTCACACTTCAAGCTACCCATAGCGCTTGTTCACTCGCACTCACATAAACATAATGATCGCCTGACAGGTAAAATGTTCCAGCGAAATGACCTGTCTTTTTGAATATACAGTCAAAACCGTTTACGACGACATCGTTTAGAACAACATACCGGTTATATTGACTAAAATCGTAGGTCTCGGCTGAATGCTATATGATCGCTTTATAAAAAACACTGCTTTTTACGACATTGCTTTATATGACATACCGCTATATCTTCGGAGAATTATATCTGTTAGAACGACCAGCTATATTGTAAACAAAATTCGTACGCACAAAAGTGTTCAAAACAGACTAAAATTACAGATTTTATGAACACAGAAAAATGATAATGTGAATATTATTCCAATTAATATCTATAGATTTATATGTACCTATACACATTCAATAATACTACATACTTAATAAAAAATTACTTTGTACCTCGAAAACATCACCGGTTGTTATGACTATCAGTTTTTACGACCAAATGTGTGTAGACCCTTCGATGTCGTTATAACAGATTTTGACTGTATTTATTTTTAGTTACTAATATTATTCTGTGTAAATTTTAACGTGCCTCAAATATATTTTTTGTCTTGTGTTTTTGTATTCGGATTATATTACTAAACAGTTATTGTACAAATTTTCACAGTGTTTCAAATACCTACCCAAACATGCTCCAGCTAGTATTATAATGTGTATTGTTTGGAAAGCGTACACCTTGTATTTATGATGTTGTTTCTGGTTGAAATGTTGGATATTTTATTTGATAACGTGAATTGTGTATAAAAAACGATGTTTTTTTTATTTGATATGTCAGCATTCATTGATTATATAATACAAAGTTAAGCCGATTGACTTTTGTTGCAAATGGATGATTTTATTCGTTGTGATAGTCTTCTGTCTTCCTGCCGCCTGATGTTCAGTTGTCCGTTGTTATTTTGTTTTCAGTTCATTGTGTATTTGATCCGTATTTCATATAGAATTCGAACAAGACTATTTTTTTTATTTTACGGGAATATGTACATTGAAAATATGTCACTGCTTATTCGAAAATATTCCTGATTTATGGAATACAAAAGCATAGCGGAAAGCCAATAACTCTAAAAAATATTTCGACAAAAAACTACTATATTTTTTATATTCAAATTATGTGCAAACAATATCATATCGTGTTGCATTATTTAAATATAATCTTTTAATATTGGCTTTGGAACGTTCGCGTTGTTGCTTCAATGGCTTTGTCATTAGCTTATTTACACATATAGATTGTATTAAGGTTGCCACCTCTCCCGATTTGATCGGAAGACTCTCGAAATCGTATTATTTTTAATTTTAAACTTCAGACTTTTGTAAAAAAATTTTTTTATAATAAAAATTTTATTTTCTCTATCAATCAATTGTGAACAGTAAAGATGTTTAATTTATGTTAATTTATTATTAATTTTGGTCTAAAATAAAATAAATAATTAATTTAATTAATAGTTAATTAATTCATTGTTTACTTAAATACATACACACATTCGGGAATTCGCATGCACTAACGAGGATAAGTAGCTATATATCCCGACTTCGTGATCTTTTGAGGTGGTAGCCCTAATTGTATATCTAATGACGAGCTGTGAAATTATGTTTAAAACGTGTAGCACTAGAGAGTTTAACTGTCACACAAGCAGTAACACCATTCCGCACTATAGGTAGATATATATATGTATGTATAAAACTAAAAAAATTAAAAAAAAAACAACATACTATGGGATAGCGAGACCAGTTTTGTTTTACTTTACCGCGCTAGTGCGTAATGGGTCACTTTACATGCCTGTATACATGGATGTGGAACAGCTATTTTGTAGTAGGTAATGCAAAATCTTCTAAGCTCTAATCTATAGCTAAGTTTCTGGTAAATCTAGATTTACGGCTAAAAGTCGTACCAGAGATCTAGCATAAAAATTGATAAAGTAGCTGTATTTTGAATTTTATAATTTGTTAAATCATTATTTTTCATTACGCAAAGCATCGCGTTTATTACGGAAAAAAATGGCCATAAATGTATCGATCTTGAACTATTATAACAAATTTCATTTACAAATTAAAAACTGTAAAGTTTCAAAAACTAATCCATTAAAAAGATTAAATTCTATTGAAATTTTCAAATGTAATAGTTTGGCATTTCTTGATATAGCCTGTGGAAAGTATTAAGTTCAATACAATATCTATTGTACCTACAGTAGACTCTCTCTGAACCAGCGCTGAAGTAACGTCCGATTTCTTATTTAAAAAAGTGACCAAGTGCGAGTTGAACTCGCACACAATGGGTCCGTACCACCGTACAATATTTATTAACTTAATTTAAATATACACACTAAGGCGCAGAAGTGCCTGAACTAATAGCTTTTAAGAAATTCCGGTCGATGTCGCTAGTATGCACTATTTTGACGTTTATAGAAAAAAACATTTTTTTGTAATGTAACTGCAAATTAACGTTTAAATAGTGCATACTAGTGACATCGTACGGAATCTCTTAAAAGCTATTAGTTCAGGCATTTCTGCGCCTTACTCATTTTTCATAGATATTTCCTGAATGAAATACATTGAACAATATTCCTAACAGCAATTATTATACAAAGTATATTATTTTTATTTTATTACTAAGGCTACGCTGTCTGTCTGTCCATCTGTCACAGGACTGTATCTTTTGAACCGCAATAGGTAGACACTTGAAATTTTCACAGAGTGCGTATTAATATGGCCGCTATAACAAAAAATAATAAAAATAAAATAAAGTTAATAAACCTTTAACGACTGAGGTGGATTTAATTTCACGTAAAATAATAGGAACAAAAATCAATTATAGCGAATTAGGCCCAGGAGAAATTTCAAAATTAATTTACTTACCGAAATTTCACGCGTTAACATGTGCCTAGCCGTTGACCATGCAGTCTCGGCGCAACTAAACTCGAAGGTACTAGAAGGTACGCGTGTGTCGTGCGCGAGTGACGGAAGTAATTCAAAAATTTTACGTTCTTAACGCGTCAGTAGTTAAAGGGATAAAATACTGAACCCTTCGTGTGCGAGGTCGATTCACATTTGGCCAGTTTTTTTTCCAAGACGAATAAAAAAGAGTTTACTGTAACACGTTTTCTGGTACACATATAGGAGAAAAATATAACTAACTCATTTTTTTTTGTTGCAAACTCAGTTCGATGTATACAGAGTTGAGCAGTAGCAATGGAAAAAGGACTGAAAGAAAAAAAAAAGGACACGAAAAAACAAAACTGAACTATACTAAACAACAGTAAGAAGGACTGTTCACAGAAAACAAAGTTATCTTCTTTCATATTATTGAATTTACTTGTAATAGAAAAACGAAATACTGGTTTCCACGTATGCATTCCCATATATATCTACGTCCACACGGCAAAGTGACGTATGTAAAATAATAATCATGGCGATGTAATTTTCCAGTGGACCGCGTACATTACAATAAATTATAATTTATCTTCAAAGTTCAGTTCCAGATATATAAATAATAGAAATCAGAATCATGGGTAATTGGAATAATGTGGTCAAATCAATTTAAACACTCATTGATTGGCAACGTTTCGTCTTTATTCTTAAGACTTAATCAAGTTCTCAACTATGTTTAAACGGTCGTCAAATTATAATATAGACATACACGATCTTGCATTAACATAACTTTCATTATTTTATCAATAGGTAAATTAAATAAAATCCAACGAAAGATTATAAAACTACAAAACAATTAGTAAAATTAAAACCTTGTAGAAAAATTTTATTTAATTTACCTATTGATAAAATAATGAAAGTTATGTTAATGCAAATCGTGTATGTCTATATTATAATTTGACGATCGTTTAAACATAGTTGAGAGCTTGATAAAGTCTTAAGAATAAAGACGAAACGTTGCCAATCAATGAGTGTTTAAATTGATTTGACTACATTATTCCAATTATCCGTGATCCTGATTTCTGTTATCTATAAATTATAATAAAATGTTCACTACGGTATAATTCGTAAGACAAAATTAATAAACAGTGGGATAGATATATAGTTTGCTACAAATGTTGAGAAGCACTCATTGTTATAATGCTATATTAGCAAAAAAACTGATCTAGTGCGAGTCGGACTCGCACACGAAGGATTCCGTACCCACCGAACAATATTTATTAGCTATTATTAACTATTTGTTGTTATAACGGCCATAGTAATACACACTAAGGCGCAGAAATTTCGGAACTAATAGTTTTTAAGATATTCCGTCCGATGTCGCCAATATGCACTATTTTGAGGTTTATAGAATAAAACATTCCTTTTGTAATGTTTGTGTTTATGGTATTTTGCATACTTCGCTCGATTTCAGCCGGGTGTAGTCAATGCGCTCATTCGCTTGAAGTTATAATTAATTAATATCCTACTCATATACGTTGAATTTGTAATTACTTAATTAATACGTTACTCACTCATTTATTATACATTGAAGCGAACAATCGAAGCGGGGTGAGTAATGTACTAATTAATTATGAATTCGAACGAATAAGCGAAGCGGGATGAGAAACGTACTAATTAATTATGAATTCGTGCGAACGAGCGAAGCGTGAATTTAACGCAGTAAATAATTATGAAATCTTACGAACGAGCGAAGCGGGGTGAGTAATGTATCAATTAGTTATTAATTCGAACGAACGAGCGAAGCGGGATGAGTAACGTATTAATTAATTATGAATTCATGCGAGCAAGCGAAGCGTGAATTTAACGAAGTAAATAATTATGAAATCTTACGAACGAGCGAAGCGAGGTGAGTAATGTAGTAATTAATTACGAATTCGAACGAACGAGCGAACCGGTATGAGTAACGTATTAATTAATTATGAATTCGTGCGAACGAGCGAAGCGTGAATTTAACGCAGTAAATAATTATGAAATCTTACGAACGAGCGAAGCGGGGTGAGTAATGTATCAATTAGTTATCAATTCGAACGAACGAGCGAAGCGGGATGAGTAACGTATTAATTAATTATGAATTCGTGCGAACGAGCGAAGCGTGAATTTAACGCAGTAAATAATTATGAAATCTTACGAACGAGCGAAGCGGGGTGAGTAATGTATCAATTAGTTATTAATTCGAACGCACGAGCGAAGCGGGATGAGTAACGTATTAATTAATTATAAATTCATGCGAGCGAGCGAAGCGTGAATTTAACGAAGTAAATAATTATGAAATCTTACGAACGAGCGAAGCGGGGTGAGTAATGTAGTAATTAATTACGAATTCGAACGAACAAGCGAAACGGGATGAGTAACGTACTAATTAATTATGAATTCGTGCGAGCAAGCGAAGCGTGAATTTAACGAAGTAAATAATTATGAATTCTTACGAACGAGCGAAGCGGGGTGAGTAATGTAGTAATTAATTACGAATTCGAACGAACAAGCGAAGCGGGATGAGTAACGTATTAATTAATTATAAATTCATGCGAACGAGCGAAGCGCAAATAGTAACGCAATAAATAATTATGAATTCTTACGAACGAGCGAAGCAGGGTGAGTAAATTAAATATAGTTACGTGCGAAACGAGTGCACCTGGGCGGGGCTTCCAGTAAAAGCACAACCTTCGATATTGGCCATTTTGTTTGGTGGATATTATTAGATATTGTGTAAGGCTTTGTCTGCGTCTCCATAATAAATATATCTCCCGTTTTTACCACATTCTATACACATTAAGTTTCTGAAATATAACATAATAATGATCGAAACCTACACAGCACAAATGTTGATGGACAACTTTGAAGATAAGTCACAATTGCTTTGTCATCAGTAAAATAAAAATTTTGCTAGAAACTGAACATACATATAACATTTTAAGGCTATTCGATGAATAGAGCAGTTTCCAGACGAAAATCTGATAACATGTTATTTATGAATGTGTCATATATTCAACTATTTTTTTTTTAATTTTGCACGTCTATTTTTCAATTTATTTATTGTAGCTTATAGATGCTCGACAACTCAGGTCATTAGCGTCTTTACATCAAATAACATAATACTGACTTAAACCTAAACGACATCACAAACCATTCATGAACAGAGGTAGTACAATCCAAATTAAGTTCATTAATAATTATTTAGTGCATAATATTATAATTAATCAAAGATAAATTATTAGTACCATGTTTTATTTATAATTTATGCGGTCTCAGAAGAATACATGGTAGGTATCTATTCTAATCATCATTGTTACGCATATTATAAGACGTAACAAAAATATTTTTGCAAATTTTCTTATAAAATAGTTGCTTTGCATGCCTGTATTGCGGTCGTGAAATGACACATTTAGCACTAGTGCTGTGAAGTTACAAGAAGACTCGATTAAAAAACGTTCCAGCATCCGGCTAGTGATATATTTTAATTATTTTGAGACACCCTGTATTTAAATTAAAATATTCCGGTGATGTACGATCCTTTTCAAATGAAAATACATATGTATATATTTAAAACCCCGCGTGGTTTTCGTTTTGAATATACAGGTCTACGTACCACCTTCGATTCTTGATACAAAGAAAACGCACATTTACATTCGTAAATCATTTGTAAATCAACTTGCCAACACTATATTTAAAAATTTCATATCGATACTTTAAAAACAAAAAAAGAGCCTGTTTATTTTACATTACAGGTTACAGAAATAAAACTGACACAAACACACACACACAGATCTTTGTTTCTTGTCAAAATGGAAAGAATAATATATGGTTATGACAAGTATATAATTACAATAGATAAAAACCCGGGTCGCAGTGCCAAAACCCTGCCGACAATATAGTGTATTTGCTTGTATAGGGCCGTGTGGTTTTATACTTTTATTATGTGAAATTAAGTTTGTTTTTGGGCAAAATAAAAAATTTAACCCCTTAATACACCCCTTAAAATAACATTTTTTTCTTAATTGTAATATTATTATCAATCTAACGTCTACACCAAATTAAATACACCCTTCAATAAATAAGTCACTATCTGCAAACTAGTGTTTTCATAAAATTTGTAAATCCGGTCCTGTCGGGCCGATTTTATTAAAATTGTGGGGAAACTTTTCAATCACTACCAAAGGGTTAAATTTCAATTTTGAAACGATTCGTAGAATTTTTTCGGTATTTTGGGGCCCAAAAACAGTTTTCAACCCCTAAAAACTACCCTTAAAATAGCCCGATTAGGCCCATTTTAAATAGGCTTCTTGCGGTGATGGATTTCAACATGTGGCCCGAATTTCGTTGAAATCAATTAACTCTTTCGAAAGTTATCGCGCGTACACATATATATATATATATATATATATATATATATATATATATATATATATACGTATATAAATATATATATATATATATATATATATAAATATATATATACATATATATATATAAACATTTTTAAAAATCGTGCCAAAGTGTTTAGGAGGTTATGAAACGTCGAGAAGTTTTGGTCCGACCCCTAGGTCCCGCCATCCGACCGACGCCAATAGTGTATGTTGCCATATGGAAAATACACTAAAAACAATGTTATAGCTCATCTCTTATGCGCGAGCGCCAATTTTCCCCAAAAACGACAGGGCTATTGATATTTATATGTCAAACATCTTACCAAAAATTGGTTTCGATCCGATCAGCCGTTTGGCCTGAATCGTGCTCACAGACAAACAGAAAAATAGACGAACAGACTTTTTCCGAAAATAAATGTATTATAAAAATGATTTTTCGGGAAAAAGGACTTTATTTATAAGTAAAACACTTAATATTTTATTTTCAGCGACGTTTCGTTCCTTGTTTGGAAGTTCCAAACAAGGAACGAAACGTCGCTGAAAATAAAATATTAAGTGTTTTACTTATAAATAAAGTCCTTTTTCCCGAAAAATCATTTTTATATTAATTACCAAGGACAAAAAAGAAATAAAGTCAATAAATGTATTATATTATTATATTTAATTTTATTATGGATGCCCTCAAAATAAGATCATTTATGCTATTCGAGTAAAGAATGTACAAACGGAACATCACAACTTCCATTACTACACACTAAATTTTAATTACCGCGCAATACATTTGTCTTGTTTGTGTTGTTAATTTTAAAATATGTTGTAATTTTGAATGGTTCCATAAGTATTTGTTGCATTAGTCCAACCACCTGTAATAAGTCTTTGTTAAATTCAGTATTATTATTATTTTTCGAAAATATGTTTTTGGACCCAGGTGACCACAAAATATTGTAAAATTTGGAACAGTGTATTTTGACCTAAATTAGTATTCTCCAGGTTTTGTAGAGTTGAAACGGTAAAACTGATAAGCGATCATATACATATATGGTGTCGATAAATAAACAACATCAGTGAGCTCTTATTTTAGGCAACTTTTTATATACATGGGATTTGTACTCCTGTATATAGTCTCCATGAGAACAGTCGTCGGCTGGACTTCGACAAAATACAGATTATATTATATTCTATCTTATATGGTGGAGGAGCGGGTATAATATGGCGGAGGAGCGGGGATATACAGTCGAACCTGATAAGTAAGAATTCAGGGGACCGCGATCTCTTTTTCGCTTATGGAGGTTTTTCACTAACCCGAGTTTCTACCTTGTAGATGTACAGTAGAGATCTTTCTCACTTATAGAGGTCTATAAAAATATAGCAAATATGTAGTGATAAACATGTATGTATTATTTGACATAGATGCTAAAAAAAGAAAATAAAAAATCTTACACTAATAATAAAAAAAACCCGGGTCGCAGTGCCAAAACCCTGCCGACAATATAGTGTATTTACTAATACAGGCAGTGTGGCTTTATTATGCAAACTTAAAAGTTGGTTTTTGGCAAAATAAAAAATTTGACTCCTTAATACACCCCTTAAAATAACATTTTTTTTCTTAATGGCAATACTATTATCAGTCGAACCTCTATACCAAATTATATACAACTTTCAGTAAACTATTCACTATCTGCAAACTAGTGTTTTCAAAAATTTTGTAAGTCCGGTCCTGTCGGCCAGATTTTATTAAAATTTTAGGAACACTTTTTAATTACTACTAAAGGGTTAAATATCAATTTTGAAACGATTCTGAGAATTTTTTCGGTATTTTGGGGCCCAAAAACATTTTTCAACCCCTAAAAACTACCCTTAAAATGGCCCGATTACGCCCATTTTAAATAGGCTTCTTGCGGTGATGAATTTCAACACGTGGGCCAAATTTCGTTAAAATCAATTAACTCTTTCGAAAGTTATTGCCCGCACACATATATATATACGTATATATATATATATATAAATATATATATACATATATATATAAACATTTTTAAAAATGGTGCCAAAGTATTTAGGAGGTTATGAAACGTCGAGAAATTTTGGTCCGACCCCTAGGTCCCGCCATCCGACCGACGCCAATAGTGTATGTTGCCATATGGCAAATACACTAATAATTACTTACAGAAATTCATTAATTGCTTCTGCGTTTCTGTCTTCACATTTTGTGTATATTTTTCTAGTTCACAAATTTGATCAAATATTGTTTTATCAACAAACTCGATGCAACCGCTGCTTTTAAATGTATTCACAATTCTTGAAATTTAGACCAATTGAAGACTAAAATACAAAATACATCAAGAGATATAACACCTCTTCAGTTAAGTAACGTTTTGAAGAATTTTCATACCCGTTTAGGGCATTGCTTGGCAGTGAATGGGGGAATTTTCAAAAATTTACTTTGATTAGTTAAAAAAAATCATAATACCATATGTATTTATTATTACTTGTACGCATTCCTATGTTCTATTTTAAAATAAACGCGTAATTACATTGCTGTCAGAAATGTTATTGTGTAACCATGTAAATGGAAATTTGTATGTTTCATCTTAAAATAAATTCACGGTATAAGTTGGGATTATGCATTTAAATGGTAAAATATTTTTTCGGATCCAATCATTAGTTTTTGAAATTAGTGTGGAAATCCAAATATCTACACATATTTTACATCTTTATAATATAGCGTAGATTAATTATTTATGTGTCTCTTAGTCCTGCGTATTTGACTTTTGCTCTTACAGCATTCAATCGTCGCTCTAGCACTAGTTGTATTTGTTTAAACTTTCTGCTCCGACCACCAGGCGGCTCTGTACTATTCAACAGATGTATAGGACAACTTGAACAAGTTTTAATGAACCAGGCACGAAGCATAGTCAAAGGCAATGTTAAAAAAGTGGCTCGGTCCACCAACTGGGTTTTTGAATTAAAAAAAAAAACTACTAATCATTTGTTTTTTTAATAATTTAGCAAAAATAATATTGAATATCGAAAAGGATTTTTTTAAAGCCATAGATAATTAATAACAAAGTAATTAAAATGTATAAAACCTCATAAAATATCACGTGACTACAAAACGCACCAGAAATGTCTGCGACGTCGCTATTTTAAAAGTTGTGTATTTGAAACATTATTACGGGCAAGTGGACAAAAATTAAACAGTTTTACAATAAACGAACTTCGTCACAAGCTTTTCGTAACGCCAACTCATCGAATAGCTCCTTCGCTAAATTCACAAAACGAATCTAAAGAAGTTTTACTTTGATCTTGATTGTTAAAGTACTAGTTTCTACATAGCTTATTTTTATCATATTTAATTTTTACGCTGTTTTTCTTTATTTACCTATAAAGTTGCAATTCAGTCGCGTGAGATTTGCATTGTACCGAGATTTATAAATATTTAGTTTTTTTAACAAAACGTGAATAATTTATTTAAGCGTCGACGCGTCGTTGAATTTATTCAAATAAATGTGATGACACACAATGAAAGGATTACAATTAAATTCAAAGCTCATTCTAAAATAAGCGTTTATTATGTTATGTATACAAATAAACATTGGAATACGAACCGTGTGAGTAAGTACTCTATTAGCTGCTTAAACAAACACTATTATAGATCAGGGTTTCCAAAAACTCTAAAGAACTAGGCTTGCGCAACACAGTTCCAAAGATGCGATACTCAAGGTTCATCCATATAGTGGTATTATTCAGGTCTATGTAAAATATAAATTAAATAATCAGTTTGATCAGACCAAAATTTGTTTTAATGTTGATTACACCTTCATTACATTACAACGTTTCATCGGCCATCCCGACTTCATCAGGTAATCTATAGAACACATACATAAAAAAATTTTTTTACAGTTAACATTTTAAATTAAATAATTGAAAATAATTAATTATATAAATCATCATACAATGAACATCAACATATTATTAATAAGTACATTGTTTTTGATTAAATGAAGACACTTGCTTCTTGTATAAATTTTAAACTTCAGGTATTATTGATAATTTGTTGATTACTTTCATTTAATGTATAATAATATTAGAAAAATTTAGACAATTAATTAATTGTATCGTCATTTTAATTAACTGTCTAAATTTTTCTAATATTATTATACATTAAATTAATGTAATCAACAAATTATCAATAATACCTGAAGTTTAAAATTTATACAAGAAGCAAGTGTCTTCATTTAATCAAATACAATGTACTTATATTAATAATATGTTGATATAATTTCATGGTATGATGATTTATATAATTAATTATTTTCAATTATTTAATTTAAAATGTTAACTGTAAAAAAATTATTTTATGTATGTGTTCTATAGATTACCTGATGAAGTCGGGATGGCCGATGAAACGTTGTAATGTAATGAAGGTGTAATCAACATTAAAACAAATTTTGGTCTGATCAAACTGAATATTTAATTTATACTCAAGGTTATTAGATACAGCGATGACCTCGTTCCATTGGATTATAGTAGAACTGTCAATTGAAAAAAATAATGCATGGTCTTTAATTAATGTGGTGACCTGTGTATCTTCTAATGATCTTGATAAATATTGAACGTTTCCTTTGATGAGCGGAACTAGTTCCACTATTTGCGTTGAAGAAAAGAAATTATTGAAATCTTTCCTAAAAATTCCTTATTAATTAAATGACATCAATATGTTTGCAAGTTATAAAGAAAATGAACGAACGCAAAGATGGTTTTGGCGGCAGATCTCGTGTTGAAATTGAAACTACATAAGCAGGCGAAGATTCGTTTTAGGTAAAGACTAGAAACGTCTCTGAAAGAGAACTTATTTTAGTCCAAAGACAAGCACGAACAATTATGAAGCATATCAACAATTGGGTTTTTGATTTTTTATTTTACATAAATGGAAAGATCACATACAAGTTTTATAGCGCAACTACTTTTATTATTTTGTTTAATTTCATAATGAAAGAGTTATATTTGTTTTAAAAATAATGTTTAAGCTAAGATCCGATAACGCGCCAAAAACCTCTGTGACGTCAAAATGTTTTTATGGTCCTGGTTGCCTAGGTTACTTTGATAGTATGTATTATAAAGCCATACACAAATACACAACTTTTATCATTTTGACGTCACAAACATTCCTGGTACGTTTTGTAATCACGTTATATCTTATGAAGTTTTATACATTTTAATTAATTTGTTATTAATTACCTATGGCTTAATTTTTTTTTCTTTTCGTTCTTCAATATTATTTACGATATATTATTTAAAAAATAAAAAAAAATTAGTTTTTTTTTTTAATTCAAATACTTAATTTAAACAGAAACACAAGTTGTTAAGGCTGTCGGAACGCTTTGAATTTAAGCCAAAAATAGAGCTTCTGAAAAAATTCTTTCTCTATAAGGAAGATAAAGGACAAATCTAGATCTCTAATGGACTACTTTTGTAATTTATGTACGATTTACTAGAAAAAAGTTGGCATTAATTATGCCAAAAAAACACAAGTTTTCAATGTCACACTACGACCTTATTCGTACCTATTTCACAAAATTGTTCCAACACAAATTTACAGTGACTCTTCCTTTATCGGAAAAGTTTTTTAAATCTTCAAAGTATTTCCAAAAATAAGATTAATCAATTGACAGCGGTACTCTTGCAATAGCATCTTTTAGTCTCGTAGTGTGGCACCAGCCAAAAATTGAAACATGCGGATGATTTGAGCGAGACAGAGCTAAAGAAGGTTACACCCACAATATGTCTTTTGCCTACCTCGCCTCTTACCGCTGGGCCTAAGCACAAACTGTGTGAAAGTGATCCAACACTGTTAAGAAGAAGAAAATATAACGGAATCTGTTGGTTGGACGTTGACTATTTCCCAATATATGAAAACATATTGCGCTTCGGTCCATCTGTGTCGTACGCGACTAAAGAAGGGTCAACATATTTTATGTGTTATCGAGCGAGGACAGTAAGTATTGATATATTATGTATACATAACAAAAGAGAACGTGGCAGGGCAGCGTTGATTCGCTGTGACTCTTTGAACAACTGAAGGTCTACTATAACACATGTAGGTACACATTAAATCTGCGGTTGAAAGGCATACAGGACTATGTCAGATTAAATTTTGAGTCTAAAACAACCCAGCGAACGCGTTGGTTAATTCGTTTTTTAAAGTGAATTTTTTTGAGTCGCGTTGACAGTACTTTAGTTCAATATCGGAACGGAAATGAGAAAAAACAATAATAGGAGTGGGGGAAATTAATTGCTGGCGTGGAATCGCAATCGACTGGCTGACGGGTAGTGCAGCTACAAATGCGTGGAAGGGGAAACTCGATCGGCACGCCCCTTTTTGTTTAGTGTTTTGTCCATGGAGTTTCCCTTCAAACGCGTGAGATTTACATACACGCAGTTTTTTGGTTGAAAGCGTTTGACAAGGATATTTCATTTTCACTTTATTTTTAACTGTCAGAGTAGACTCTCTAGGTTGGGGGTTTGTAATTAATGAACAATAGAAACTCACATTTTTAAACCCTAATACGACGCTGCAACCATATAAAGGTCTACTGAACAACACAACTAAAATTTTACAAACAATGTGATAGAAAATATCAAATTGGTGGCAGACTAAAATGTTATTTTTGTTCTCAGGATTTCGAATATGGCTCAGAATAACTTGATAAAATTTATATAGATTAATAGAAAAATAGCTATTTGTTATAGAAAACATTTGGTGTTGTTGAAAATTTCAAGAAAAAGAGTTTTTGTCGTAAATTCTATAGTTTGCCTGTAGTTGTAACTTAAAACAATAATATCAAAACTTTGAATTCCTTTCTCCATTATGTAAGTGAAATGTCCAATAGTATGTATCATCAAATCTAGATCTATACGATATAATGGGAAGGAAATAAAAAAGCATGTTGTGATGTAATCCAACCATTGCACTTGTCATATCCAATTTTACAATCGTCTTTCTATTTTTTGACGGAGCAATGGATTTTAATTTGTTTTTGCCGAAAAATGGTTTGGCCTACGCTAAATGCGTAAAAGGTATTATTATCTAATAATTAATAATATTGACTACCAACAGTAATAGAATATTAAACAAAACGAAACCACTTGCGATTACTGTTCAAACCAATTTTTTATTTACAAAACGTTTCGACCAAATTTTGGTCCTTTTCAATTTTTTAAAATATAAAATAAATTATAATTATTTATATAAAAACAAAACAAAATATTAAAAACAGTTACTAAAATTTTTTACAAAAATTATATAATCTATGGTAATGAAATGCCATATATTAAAACAATGAGTGACACAAAAAACCTAAAACAAAGAACAATTATTGTAATAATTTATGGATATAATCCTTAAATATCAATTTTAGATTCTTTGTATCACTCATCCTATTCACAGAATCATATTTTTCAATATATAACATTTCACTAACCAATCGTTTATAATAATTTTGTTCATTATCTAAAATTTTAATAGAATTATAGTTAAAATCAAAACAATGATTCAAATCGACAGTGTGTGAATATAAAGCAGATGTCATCTTGCCTTTATTAACATCATTAATATGTTCCTTTATTCTAGTACTAAGTGTTCTTCCTGATTGTAAATAAAAAATTGGTTTGAACAGTAATCGCAAGTGGTTTCGTTTTGTTTGGTATTATTATCTGTTTGCAATGAAGTTGACTTGATGCAGTGAACCTAATCTAACAAACTCAAAATTAAAATATCTAGTAGCATCATAGCGCAGTAAATTATTGCATTTTTTTACAGCAACAGTATTTTAATTTCGGTTTCAAATTAAACTTACGAAAACAAATTAAATCTGATAGTTCAAAAGTCTACTGGATAACGCTACGAAAATTTTGTTCATGAATTTAACAGATAATACGATGGAAAACATCAAATCGGTGGAAACTATGTCGATTTTTCTTTTTTATATTTTTTTGTTGTCAGTTACTCGAATAAGGCTCAACACTACTTGATGTAATTTATACAGATTATAGAGAAATATCAATTATTTATAATCATCATCTTCCTTGCAATCGTACTGAATATTTATGCAATTTCATTACTAAAACTTGAATAATAAATTAAAATTGTATTTTTCTGTATAAAAACCAATCGGCTTGGATTTATCAATGAATTATATTCACAACTGATTTCTGTTAAAACATCGTAGGTATTAAAAAAAACGGAGATATTAATTTTTGAATAAATAAAATTGACGACTTTATTGAAAATTTAATTGCAAACAACGTTGCTTGCAATTTAATTTTTAATAAACTATGTTAATATAGTCGTCAGTTTTATTAATCTATAGTCTATTCTAATAGGTATTATAAAACTGAAGAGTTTGTTTGGTTCAAAGCGTTAATCTCAGGAACTACTGGTTCGAATTGAAAATTTATTTTTGTGTTGGATAGTTCATTTATCGAGGAAGGCTATAGGTTATACTAGCTGATACCCGCGACTTCGTTTGCGTTGTTTATTATATTAAACACAGACAAAGTCGCGGGTATCAGCTATTATTCTATAAGAAAGATCACTGCAGCCTAATACGTCTTAATCCGGGCGAAGCCGAACCGGGCCGCTAGTTCTTAATAAATGCAGAGACGTTAACAAAGTACGAAATATTAATTTTTTGACATAAGAGTTTTTGGCTTGTGACTGAACATGTGTAGGTACATATAGCCAGAGTCACCTTAAAACGTAAGTCAAAGAGGCGATACGAACGTGATTTGAATGCATGATTGCTAAAACGTTCTCTATCCTCCGTATCACGCACACATATGCAAGGAGTATACTATAAGCATCTAGACAGGACCAGCAATGCGTTTTTGAGACGTTATGATAATTTATTAAGTTGAAAAATATTTCATCTAGTACTTATTTGATGTCATTTTTTTTTTATTTCTTAGACTAAATTACATAATAAACCATAAAAAAATGGTACGCGTGGCAGAAGTTATACTTCTTTGACGTCATCGCGATAATTGATATTCACATTTTCATTAAAGATGTATATATTGATAAAATAAAATAGGATGCCTAGGGAGATGATAAACGTAGTTGGAAAAACATTTTTAAACATAGGTTGGGTTATGTTTATGGTCTTATTATTTATATACATTTTATGTTTGATCCATTTTCAAAAGTAACATTTTTAGTGCCTGCATATTGTTGGATCTATAATTTAAAAAAAATACAAGTACTAAGGTTATATAACTGTCAAAAGTTTAAATTAATAACTTTTGACAGTTATATAACCTTAGTACTTGTATTTTTTTTCTATGAAAAACGACTAAAGCGCAAAAAAGGAAAAACTAATAGCTTTTAAGAAGTTCCGTCCGATGTCGCTAGTATAACCTACTTTGTTTTATGAAATAACTATTTTGACGTTATTAGAAACAAGTTCCACAACATAACTTCCTTAAAATTTCACTCTCAGTGCGCCAAAAGAAATATAGCTTCAAAAATGTTGTAATTGTCATAAATAAAATAAAATGCAAAATTTAAGCTGGGTTGCAGAAAGGATGATCTTAGATTGTGATAATATATTTACAGTTTTCATACATGCAAGAGCAGTCTAATATCGTATTCAAACTCCTTGTCATGTACAACATTAGATTGTATTCACACAAAAACAAATGCTTGATCTACGCAGAAAAAGTTCGTTTTTCAAGTCAAATTTTGATTAAAATGCGAAGAAAAATGTCGTTTCAAAGTAAAAATTATGGAAAAATCTATGTTAAATACACGTATACACAGTTTAGAAAAAATATAATTTCAATCGATCAATTATTGTTCGAACAAAATCGAAATAAAATTCTACACAAGAAAAATGTGTGTTCACAATCTAAGGTCATTGTCAAGTCAAATTATTTGATCATCCTTTCTGCAAGCCAGCATTAATATTTCGCTTCAACTGTTTGGCAATACACTACTGTAACTTTATAGTCGCGTCGGTTACAATTGCCCGTCTATAGTAAGAGTTAAGATTTGAAGTCACGTGCCCCCTATTTTATCCCACCCCCATTCCCTTTGCCACTATACATAACAATGTGTATGCATTTGTATGTATGATATTACTGCAATCGTATTTTTACGACTTGTGATTTAAATTTTTTTCTCTTGTGCAGCCACGTCCATTGCGGTGCACATAAGAAGGAGTTTATGACGTATGTTCAAATCGTTTTCAAACAATATATTTGAAGAAAACATTTGTTTCAGAATAGCCGTGAACGTCTGGATGTCATTATTTATATGATCCCTAGATCGATGGTTATTATCTGAGAGAAATAGTAAAATTATAACTTGGATTTTTAAAAATAATAAGGGCTTGTGAACAGCGGAGCGTGTACCGATGCCGCGGTTTATGCAGCGTTTCCATGACTTCTCTAATATACAAGCCCCCAGCTCACACGTTTTAATAGGAATACCGGTAAAAGTATCTAGTTCTGAGTGCACTGGAGTCGATGAGAAAAACGGTTGTCATGGAATAGAACAAAATAGTAAACATATCGCCACCTGAAGAGCAAGACAGCGAAACGTTCGTAATGCAAAAAAAGAAAGATATAATGAAATGGTCGCCATGCGAATGTGTAAAACAGCGAAGCGGTCGCCGTGTTTTAAAGAGTAAAATGGCAAAACGGTCGTCATGCAAAAGTGCAGGATAGTGACACAGTTGCCATGCAAATGAACAAAAGCAAGACATCGAAACGGTCGTAATGCAAAAAAGACAGTGAAACATGGGTTATGCTAAAGAGCAAAATAGCGAATCCGTCGCGATATTAAAAATAGTAAAATGGCAGTAATGCAAAAGTGAAATGGTCACCATGTTAATACGCCCGTAGCATAAGCGTACGCAGGATCCTGAAATTATAACAATAATAATCATAATGCCAGACAGACAGAATAAGCTATATACAGTGGAACTTCGTTAATTCGAAGTCGAATGGATCGGTCCAAAACTTCGAATTGACGAAGCTTCGAACAATCGAACGGCTGTCACTTCTGATTTTGTTCTCCCTTTCTTCACTTGTAGTCCAGTCCACGACCAGTTCCCTCATAATTTCGCCATATTTTCCCTTCAATGACTGGACTATTGGCGATTAATCCGCACCGAGTTTAATTGGGAGTATCGCGGCATCCCCAGTGCATTGATCGTTACTCTTTCTATATATTAAACGAACTGATCCTAGTGCTACGCCCCTGCGTCTGGACTACCGTATACATAAGACTCGAGGCGCATTAAAATAAATCTGAAATGCAGACATATATTCCGAGTACAGGTATCGAACATAGATATATCCAGACATAACGCCACTCACACATTTATTGCATTTTCACAGACTGTTTACGATTTGTGTACACGCTATTTTTGTCTGTTTTCCAAATGTAAAACGTGCTGAGATTCTAAACTGCACTTCAGAAAATCTTTTAAATTATGCATAACATTCGAATTTATTATACACGAAACTTTAATCTAAATATTTGTAATCGAAACAGAATATCTGTTGTATTTATGGGCGGTCGAAAAGTAAAATCTTCGACCATACCGTTCATGGATTGCTCGAGCTTAGCGCGACTGACAACCAATGGACCAGGAATTGGCTATGCGGTTATGTGCATGCTGAGAGCCCATGGTGGCGAAGAGCCGAACATTTTGACTTAAAATATTAACAGGTTATCTATGAAAAAGCGCGAAAGGGTCATTTAAATTGTATACAAATACAATTAAAACTTTCCCTCTTCTATAAGTAGTTTAGCAAAAATAGCTCCAGAGTTTCTATAGCTCAGAAAAGAATATTAAGATTAATTTTTAACATCAAACCAAGAGAAAGCTGCAAAGAAATATTCGCAAAAGAAAAAATATTAACTTTTTGGGGAATTTACATTTATGAACTTTTAACTTTTCTCTTTGCATCGAACTTATTATCTTTAAACAATACAAATACAAAAAATTATAATACAAGACACAACAAATTGGCGATGAAACATAGAACATCTTTTTATGAAAAATGTCCTATCTATAAAGGAAATAAACTTTATGAGAAATTGCCTCATCATTTAAAAGAAATAAAAAATATAAATGGTTTCAAATATGGCCTAAAATTTTTTTTGGTGGAAACTGTGCCATATAAAAATGACCTAATGTAATTAAATTTAAATATGTAATCTGTTTTTTTTTTCTCTTTGTAACCAAAAAACATGTAAAATTGGAGTAACAATAAATATTATTATTATTATTATTATTTGAAAGTAGCCATCATTGTCCAAACTTTGACCGTAAAATAGTCTACTGAACAACGCTACTAAAATTTTATATAAAATGATTAAACATATCATATCAGTGTTTTTTTTTTTTAATTTTTTTCTTGTCCGTATCTCGAACGCTACCAAGTCAACACTACTTGATAATTTTTTTTATATCGATTATATAGAAGTATATCAATTATTTCTTTTATAGACGCTGATGACCTCAGCTGTTGGGCGTCTATAATCTACAATTCTTTTTCATCAATTATTTACAGATTATCTTCTGCCTTGAAATTTTTTTTTTGCATATGTGGCAGATCTCTATACAAATGGATAGATTTTCTATAATGCAAAAAAAATTGTAAGGCAGACGTTGATAATTGTAAATAACTTCTCTGTAATCTGTATAAATTTCGTCAAGTAGTGTTGAACCGTATTCGAGTTATTGACAACACTGCCGCCGATATGATGTCTTTCATTTATTTGTCTGCTAAATTCAATAATAAAATTTTAACACTGTTGTCCAGTGCTATCAGATTTTTGTTATTTTCATAAGTTTTTTTGAAATAGACGTATTATAAAAAAATTCAATAATTTACAGCGCTGTCACGCTACTACATTATGTGCACACAGCGACTAGGCATATATATTTTAATTTAGAGTTTGTCAGGTTGGGTTCACTGCATCCAGTCAACTTCATTGCAAGCAGATAATAATATCGTTTGCGTATTTAGCGTAGGCCAGACCATGTCTCGGCAAAAGACGGAATAAAGACAAATTCAAATCCATTACTCCGTGAAAAATAGCAAGAGGATTGTAAAATTGGATATGACAAGTGCAATGGCTGGATTACATCACAACATGCTTTTTTATTCCCTTCCCATTGTATCGTATAGATCTAGATTTGATGATAAATACTATTGGACATTTTACGTTGTATTTTTAGAAGAAAGGAATTAAAACTTTTTATATTATTTTTTCAAGGTATTACATTACGAAAACTATAATTTTCGACATATTAAACGCATTTTCCTGAAATTTTCAACGGCAACAAATATTTTCCGTCACAAAGAATTTAAACCCTAAATGACAGTGAAAACTTTTCTGAAATCGGCGCAGAGTTAGATCTAGCGCTGATAGACAATTTTTAGTCGACCGACTAATTACAATTCATCCCAATGAACATGCGCTAATCTGAGACTGTTAAATCGGCCAATTAAATAGTCTGTGGATTTATTTTATTGGGTTTTTGTGCGTAGGTTGTCGATTGGCGCAATTAAAATTTGTCTGTCAGCATCAAACTAATTTGACAATTGTTCGAACTCTGCCGTTCTCAGTGAGACTGACGTCATGCGGCACAAATGTCATATTTATAGTAAGTAATAGTATAGCAATCCATGAAGGCAAAAGAGAATTAACAGTTGATTAGATGTGAAAATAAATATAATGTCAATTAGGTAATTTTGAAATATCTAAAATATATACTTTAGATTTATGACTTACTATATTATAACTTATCGGTTACTATAAGTATTAATATGACATATCGTGCCGCAGGACGTTATAATGGCGGTCTGGTCCGCCATTATGACGTCAATAAGACTCGTTTGCGACCCCGTGTACAAAAAATAACTCCGGTGAATTTAAAGATAGTGAAATAACTTTTTTCGGCATTTTTAAAGTTATTCTTATTATTATGAAATAAGTAGATATCAATATTAGTATTTTCGTCAAGTGGAAACTTCCTAATTAACTATAAAAAAAGAGAAGAAGAAAATATGAATTCTTTTTTATAAAAAATACTGTGGACGGTTCGTCTTTGATAAACATAATATTCAGTATAAAAGAACTGAAGTTCTTAAAAGGTTTTATTTTGCTTATAAAAAGAAATACGGATATTTGATTATCATTACTCTCGCGGGACTTTTAGACTTTTAGAACATAAAAAAAGATTTTTATGCGGGATTCCAATATGAAAAAGTCTCATAAAAATAATCAAATGCTTCGAATATCTTTACTTGTCGTAAAAGAAAGTATCCTAGTACTAATATAAATTACTTAATGCAGTAATATAAGTCAATTTAAATTATACATTTTTATTTAATAACGTTTTGAATAGGTACAGTCTGTTTGAAAATTTGATGGACAATTTTCACAGATGGTTTCGGAATTTCTTTTAAAAAAATACAATATGTATCTCGTGCGTTATGCTAATATGACTCATGTGACTGTTAAAACTCAACATCTCAAAATCTAAAGCTGGTATAACAGCTGGCACTTGTTTTTAACATTCGTTGCTATATGGAAATGCCTATCAAGATTACTGGAAACTAAGGTTGGGTGTTAGCATCGTTGAAGGTGTGTCTAGGCGAGACGCGAGAGAGGGCGGGGGAACTTGTGATGTCACATGGAGTCTTTTCCCAAACAGTTGAGATAGCAATAATTGAAAAACCAATCATGGGCATCGGTGACGTAAGCAATCGACTCAACTAATCACAGACGTCAACATGTTTATAGCCTTTTACGCTCAACATTCTAGTATTTTAGTAATCTTGATGCCTGTAAGTTCATCAAAAAATGCAGTAATAGGGATGTTCAAATAAAAACATAATTTTAACGTTAAGTGGTAGTTTCTATGATAGAACTACTAAGAAACACAATATGTTTCCTTTATTTAAGGAATTTAATTAATATTTAATAAATGAAACATAATTAAATCACTCTCAAGTCACGTGACATCGAACACCAATCAAAGTGCATGACGTCAATCACTCATAAGCATCATCAGACGCTATCATAGAGAAGTACGCTGTTCACGCTGTCAAGAGGCTTCATTGTTTGGTTAATATTTAGAGTGTGTCAAATTACATATAACTATAGCAACAAATACGAAAAAACTTTTCATCACTTTATCAGTTTACTAGCGTTTATGAGTGTATGACGTCACGGAATTTAAAATACATGGTTTTTAAAGCTTGAATCGTATTTAAATAAAACTAATAAATATTTGTGGTTATATTAAGTACTTATGTACGATTTAAAACACTTTCTCAAAAATAGTTAACATCCCTATTTACTGCGTTGTGACGTCACTAGACTCTGTGAACACAGCGAATACGGAAACAATAAGATAATAAAAAAGTAAAGCCGTACAATTAAAACGAAAACAAGATAATGCAATTGGCGTTATCAATATAAACAGCCGGCACAATACGCTTTTGAAAAACTCAGCTATAAAAATGTAAAATTAATCCTTGAATCTACAAAGAAAATAAGAATTAAAATGCGAAGAAAAGAAAAAAAGTGGACGATTATCGCTGTCACTACAAAGGAAAACATAATAGCATCGTTTTAAAGATAACACTTTTAGCAATCGGTCGAGTGACCCCATTCTTGCATAGAAATACAACGGTGTATAAAGAAGACGCGCTGCTGCCCCCGCTCTCCCCTGTTTGGAGTCGATTGCAGCGGCAAACAGCGGAAGAAGCAGGTACTTTTATATTCCTGCTGGTGTCATATCGGTACATTGCTATTACCAATATCTCTACAACTTCTTCCTTCCCGACATTGGCGTACGTTCCGTTGACAGGCGCCACTGCCAGCGGCGTACGTTTGAAATGCAAACTTGCACATCTATATCTTCAATAGATATTATAAATGCGAATGTGAGTTTGTCAGTTATCACGCAAAAACGGCTGAACGGATTTGGATGAAATTTGGCACACAGATAGTTTATTATCTGGATTAAATAATAGGGTTTATCCATTTTTTAAAGAAATCTTTAAATGCTTATATTCAATAAAATTAAAATAAATGTGACTTACCAATTTAAGAAACTAAAATTTATGATGTATTAGACATACCTGAAACAAAAAAAAATGTGTATTAATATTGAGGCTTCTTTCAAAATATATATTCATAAATACTTGATAGGTGGGTTCCGATACATTTTTACAGATATAAAAACTAAAAACTTTCATTCTAAAAGATGTAATGGCTAAACATTTTTTTTCCATTTTATACAATTACCTGTATTTTATACATTCAGTGTAATTAAATTGCTATGACTATAACAGAGAAATCATTTCGCCGTCTTCTAATTGATTCTAGGTAGAAAAGGTGATTGTAGAACGAACCTAATAACTGCTTTATCCCTTTCAACAGTCTGGTTACATTTTTGAAGTCGGTTTAAAATTTTTAAAATTAATTATTGCAAAACTATTTCATTTAGATATAGTGCGCTTACTGCAAAAACTTAGTAGCTATAAATTTGTATAAATGAATATAGTTTCCAAGTTTTTGTATTAGCTCAGTGACATTATAGTTTCAAGTCTAGACTGTAGAGGAATAAATAAACAACTGAACGCCTTCGCTAGAACAAAACAAATGCAAACGCACTCAACCAGTTGACACGGAGACGGGGTCAGATCCCTGTAAGTCTTTGTCAGAAAATATACGTTTATTTTTAGAATATATTTAAAATACAAGAACTTGAAAAGTTATTTGAACGAAATAAAAAGCACAATATTTTTATACGTTGGATAAAAATATTATAATTTATATTAAACTTGAAGGATCAATACATATTATTTACAAGGTTTTTTTTGTTGGGGATTTTTTAAATTTTTAATTTAATTAATATTTGAAGGTTAAGGTTTACTAAAACAAGTGATGGAATAACTAAGATGCCATCGCAATATGTGTATTTATTTTCAATCCACAGTGCATGTACGGGGTGTCTCCTTTTAAGGTTAGCAATAAAAAAATGAAAGAAATAAAAATAGATATACGATACATGTCCCACAAACGATCTCATTCCACTAGTTCTTTTGCGTTCAAGGAAAAAAATTGGTAAGTGTCTGCGGGATTGCGGACCGATCTAGTTCCTTTGTTCTATTGTCTAAAACGCCGAGTTTACCCGAACATGCTCGACATACTAGAGTAGTATCGCTTAAATGAGACAGTAGTGTAATTTCTGCGCACAAATAAGTTTCGAGTGGGAAGGGTCTATATTTCTGAATGTCATTTAGTTCTGGTCGACACGCACTGTTGACAGTACAGATACCGCCTATGATTGTCCTTGAAATTACAAGTCACGCCGCTATTGATCGCTTTTCCTACTCTTCTTACAACTCAGGTTCTCCGCCTTCTCTAAACGACGCACGGGGTAGAATCGACTTGTATAACACACACGTTTGGCTGTCTCAAGGTCAATGAAATCGCTGACTGAAGATCAAAGTGCCGATACTAGTGTGCATCTACTCTATGTATTCTATATACTCTGCTGATACCCAAGTTTAGTTCCTATACAGCACGTTAAAAAGACATTCGTTATATAATGCGCAGTGTACATTTGCGATGTCGAAATTGGTAGGCTGAAGAGCAAGTCACTCTCCGGAGTTCCACCACCAGGCATGCCATATCTAAATGGGATATCTCCCAGTGGACGTATATTCCTGCGGCTTCACTTTTACAACACCGCCGCCGCGGTGCCGGCTCAAGACCCGTTACCTACGCCATACAAACGTCACCTCCACCACTATCACGAATGAAAGAGATAATTTTACGATACATATTTGCCTCAATTCAACGCTTTATAACACTTATGTATTGAAAGCATATTGTCAGCATATTTAATTTCAGTTCTTGATATTCTAACTGAACGGTGTAGGGTTCACGTTTGGAAGAAACTGCGTTTGAATTCAGAATGAGATGTGCATATTTTAATCGTTTCGTTTCTTCAAATAGAAACACAGTAGAGTCTTCTTTAGTGTGGGGATTTTCGTTTATATGTTTCCAAATAAATAAAAAAAAATATATTCGTCATTTCAGGTACACATCTCAATTCGATTCTTTGTTCCAAAAACTGCGAATTTTCCCGTTTTAGCATTTTACGGATATTAATCGACGATCCTTTCCAAACCAAACAAATTTTACCTCTTGTAATTTTCTACGCAAGGTTATTGTTTAGGCATAAAAATTTAATGGAGTTTCGGGAAACCGATTTTGGACATTGGGGTTGAGGGAGGAATCGGATAAAAAAATGTTTCAGACAAATGATGCATTTTTATCGAAAAATCGTAATTTGTGATAAAAAATGTGTGTTCCTATTTAAAAATGTCAAAGTTACCCTTATCTCTGCACAGAGGTTGGGGGTGGAGGTGGTATTTGTCCCCCTTCAAACTAAACAATTTTTGTCTGAAACTTTTTCTCGAAATTGTTGCTCTGTCTCAAGAATTTCCCATATAAATTAGAATGGATCACCCTTGTATAATTAAAAAAAATTCAACACCACTTTGTTCAAAATGTTTACGGATTGGTACCATATAATTCTTTTAAGACCCAGTACTGCCGTTTTTAACTGACTTTAAAAAAGGAAGTTTTTTGTATACATGTCACGTCATAATCGCAGTATTTGCAAACCGATTTTGATGATTCATTTTCAGTTTAATAAGGCATACCTTTAGGGTGGTCTCCCATTAATTTTACTTCAATCGGTTCAGTAGCTTTTTTTCAAGTTTCCCGACTTTATGTCACAACAGACGCCATTCGCACCATTACTATTTTTTATTTTACACTTCCCGAAATTTTCTGCATTTTTCAAAAACTTCAACTTACGTAATAGTAATGGGCGAATGAAGGAATTAAATAGGAAATTAGTATAAAGTAGGTAATTTCTGAACTAGGAGTTTGATAGGTAATCGACCATGGTCTCAAATAAAGAACCATCTCCATATTTATCTGGAATTAATTGAGTAAAACCATGGAAAATCTCAATCAAGATGGCCGGTACAGGAATTACCGTTTCTCGGCGAGAGGAAAAAGTAGGAAAAAGTCCCAGCCACATCTGCCCCCGTCGGGATTCGAACCCGGTACCTCCCGAATGCGAGTGTAGTGCTGTCACCACTACTCTACCCAGCTCGGTAAGTCGAGTAATTAAAGGGGGAGATAGGTAAGGTTTGAGTTTTGAAAGACAGTCGGTATATACAGAGTCTGAAGTTGACAGCATATTCAGTGTTTAAACGACATCGTGTATGTAAGCCAGAATGAGGGATTCCAGCTTGTGTCAACAAGATTTAATGGAGATGGTGTGTCCAAGAATCTTGAAAGTTATTTAGAACCTTCTATATAATATACAGACTGTTTGCCAGATGTATTTCACAATATATGAACAGAAGATAAGTATCTGCCAGTTAAACAAATATTGTATGGCGCATTGCAAATCTTTAAACGATGTGAAAAAAGCAATTTCAAATGAACGTGCTAGAAACATACACATACCGGGTGTCGATTAAAATTTGGACATGGGAACAGACTGTCTGTCTTATAGCGTTATCAAGTACTCTTTGTTTTGTTTAATCTTGACTTAAAATTATTATATTAAGAATAAATGAAATATTTAATTTCGGCTCTGTTCGTTACCTAGTTATGTAAGTTTCTTTTATTTGCGTAATAGAGTCATCAATACCATTTTCATAAATAAGATACGATAAGAAGTCTTTATTTACAGACCAGGGGTTTCAGCTTTTTGCTATAACCCATTAGAAAAAAAGTAATAATTTTCGACTAATTTAGAACATAGAGATATTTTTTTAAACTGGAAAAAAAAAATAAAAAAAGAACCAATTATTTTTAATTAATAAATGTTGATCAATCAACTCCGAACCGAAAAGAAAAGACGATTTTTCACAATAAATAATAATTTCATAATAATATAATAATTTCATAATAAATAATAAATAATGATATAAAACTATTGCCTATAAGTTTGTAAATCTAGCGTCGTTAAAACTGTTCGAATTATTGAGCCCAGCACTTTTTGTCTTTCCTAGTTCCATTCCGAGGAGTTTCGGCTCAGTCTTTTATTTTTAAACTAGCGATAACCCGCGGCTTCGCCTGCAATTGAGTTGAAACACTTTTTTATAACCTGCTTGGCAACTACAATAGTAGTAGTGGAGCCTTGAATATAATAAGTAATAATTAATAAAAACCCGGGTCGCAGTGCTAAAACCCTGCCGACAATATAGTGTATTTGCTAATACAGGCAGTGTGGCTTTATTATACGATTTTAACTTGGTTTTTGGGCAAAATAAAAAATTTACTCCTTAATACTATTAATAATATTATTATCAATCGAAAGTCTATACCGAATTATATGCAACTTTCAGTAAATAATTCACTATCTGCTAAGTAGTGTTTTCATAAAATTTGTAAGTCCGGTCCTGTTGGACCGATTTTATTAAAATTTTAGGGACACTTTTAAATTACTATCAGAGGGTTAAATTTCAATTTTGAAACGATTCGGAGAATTTTTTCGGTATTTTGGGGCCCAAAAACTTTTTTCAACCCCTAAAAACTACCCTTAAAATAGCCAAATTGGGCCCATTTTAAATAGGCTTCTTGCGGTGATGGATTTCAACACGTGGACCAAATTTAGTTGAAATCAATTAACTCTTTCGAAAGTTATTGCCCGCACACATATATATATATACGTATATATATATATATATATATAAACATTTTTAAAAATGGTGCCAAAGTGATTAGGAGGTTATGAAACGTCGAGAAATTTTGGTCCGACCCCTAGGTCCCACCATCCGACCGATGCTAATAGTGTATGTTGCCATATGGCAAATACACTAATGATAAAGTCTCCAATACGGCTATATCGATTTTGACGGGACTTTCACCTGCAGATAGGTGATGTTATATACTTAGACTACTTTTATTTTAGAAAAATAATTAGGGTTCCGCGCGAAAAAATTAAAACCTATGAAATTGTGAACAAAATCCGGTTCAAATAGGGAAGTATACATCCAATATAATAAATAATAAATAATGATAGTGTTTATATTGGATGTATACTTCCCTATTTGAACCGGATTTTGTTCACAATTTCATGGGTTTTAATTTTTTCGCGCAGAACCCTAATTATTTTTCTAAAATAAAAGTAGTCTAAGCTGCCTCCTTATAACATCACCTGTATGCCGTTGAAAGTCCCGTCAAAATCGGTATAGCCGTATCGAAGATTAGCCGGAACAAATAGATGGACAGACAATTTTAAAAATTGTTTTTTTGATAAAACTACCGTACATACTTTCATATTCTGAAGTTTGAGATACAATTTTTTAGGTTAGGACGGCAGTATTGTACTTGAAAGTCGACGTACGACGGCGACAAGTGCAACCTGCAGAAAAGGACTGTGTAGGTTATTTTTATAGTGTTTTAAGGTATGATTCCGAATGCGACCGCAGACTGCAGACTGCAGCGGCAGACCGCAGGCGACAGTACTGGTATCCATATTTTTCTATTAAATGCATTCGGAGCGCGGCGACACTGTCGCCTGCCGTCGTAGCTTGCCGCGACTGCGGACCGCACCACTGCTCCTGAACCAGTAGTGTCGCCGACTGCATACGTGAAAAATGAGTTTTTCGGGCGCCGACGAGGAAAAACTGATTAATTTGGTGGCTTTTTTTTCGTCACTTAACAAATGTTTTTTAATGAACATTGAATAACTTCCTTCATCTGGTCTATTTCTGAATAAAGGCATCGTAAGCTTTCTTCTTTTTCTGATATACAGTAATAAAAAGTCATCGTCATCTTCCTCTTCCAACAAAAGCCTCAAAATAGTACCGGGAAGCAAATTTCCGTTCCCTGTACATACTGATGGCCGAAGTCACGAATTCGTATAGGAAACGAAAATTGTTGCGACGCTACAAAGCCTATAACGATAGGCTGGAAGATATTGAAACTCCATCACAATTATTAGCCTTTTTCGGATCTTACCTGGCGAGTAAACATGGTAATGGAAAAAAAAATTAAAGTGCAACCAACGACAATTGCACGAAGAAGAGGTAATTACAAGGGATCAACATCATTACAGGCTGGTCGCATAAAGAAAACAAGGAAAAAGAAGAGACAAAGGAAATTAATCGAGAATATCTTAGCAAATAAACCTATACGATTTCGTGACTTCGGTCACCAGTATGTATAGGGAATGGAAATTTGCTACCAGGAACGTCAAAATCGTCCGTCATCATTCACGGAACGCTTAAAAACCGACTGCCGCCGAAATCTGTCGCTGCATTCTACATTGGTCCAACCGCAGGCAACAGCACGTTTGCGGTTGCCGTCTGCAGCCTGCAGTTGCAGTCGGTTGCTGCAGCCGCCTTCGGAATCATACCTTTATAGATATTTACTGCGTCGCATAAACTTTCTTTTTTTACACTCAACGCCATTTCACAATAGAGAATTATTATATAAAGCCGCTTTTAACAGTGAAATATGATTTCTCCACTGCAAGTCTGTAAATATTATATGTTCAGAATTTCAACGGGATCTCACATCTGGGACTGCAGTATGCCTGCGGTCACAAAACAAAGTGGCGCATGTCGCGTTACATCACTTTCTACTTTCGTGGGACTTGAGAATAATCGGATAACCTTTGTAATATACAGTTGCAATGTCTTATCCGAGAACTGACAGAAGTATCAACGAACTTATAATCGACTTTTTTTAGATCAAAGGACTGAGCTCTGTCTAATTAGACAACACTAAATTCACTGCAGCTAAAATAGTTGGCACTCACATGAAGTGAATTTAGTGTTGTATTTGCTTTATTATAAAGGATTAAAATCTTGAATTGTGTGCGCCGTAAAGTAATTGATAACTCATTCCGCCGCGAAAGTGGAAAGATTCGGTTTTGAGCCCCGACGGTGACAGGAGTTTGAAAAATACTTTTTCTAATATAGCATTACAACAATGAATGTCTCTTAACAATTATAGCAGACGATAGCTATTATACTGTTAATGAATTTAGCTTGTACCTAGCTATAGCTACCAATATTTTTTAATGTTTGTTATGTCATAACTATTCGATGATTTAACCGATTTGAAAAATGTCATAATTTTTGTTAAAATCTGGTACCTAAGCTATTTTGAATCAACTTAAAAAATCTCCCGCAATAATTATGAACCGACTTTGATGATTCTTTTTCTGTTTAATAGAGTATACCATCTGGGTGATCTCATATTAATTTTACTTGAATCGGTTCAGCAGTTGTTTAGTAATAAAATATTAAAGAAATAGCGTAAGCAGTCATTAAAATTCAAAAACATGTGTTCTCTTCGTAAATACTTAACATATTGAAATATAATAAACGCTTTGGCAATGATTTTCATGAGGAAGTATGTATGTTGATTTATTTAACTTCGTTGAATTTCCAATTTATTATTAACTGACAATATAAAATTTGCTAGCAGATTCAAACCCTTATCGAAACAAAAAACAAAAAATCTCTCAAATAAATTGTAAATTTAAATTATATTTCTAAATGGCTTACTTATCTGATTGCAGATTTCTAAAACTAATTTCCAACAAAAACGTATAAAATAATAGATCATAGGAGCTTCAACATATAGGTGGAGTTCACTTTTAACTTGATAATAACTCCATAAACTGATTGAAAGTTCTTGCACTACTATATTTCATACGTTATAAGTTTGAGGAAGGTAAGATATAACATAGCTAAATTATTATCTTAGAAAGATACCAAATATGTTATAAATTTTGCAAATATTGTCTATATTTCAGTGTTTCAGACACATTAAGATGTTTCAGTATCAGCGGCGTAACTACAAATATTTTGCTCGTAACTATTTTCCTTATCGCGCATTTCGAGGATGGGAGCTACGCGAGAAAAAGTGTCCTACCGACAGTATTGCCATAGTACGTTATTGCACAGTAATTAGGTAGTAGAACAGAAAAGGTTACAGGTATACTTTGAAAATTGCCAGCGCTGTAGTTGACTGTGAAGTAACAGCTAAGACGTATGCTTAATGTAGTCAAGGTGCCGGGTTCGATCCCAGCCCTGACTTTAATTGTTTTACATGCCTTAGCGGTTACTCCACAGTCAAGTAAAGCGAGCTGGCAATTTTCATGACATACATGTTAGCTTTTCTATTCTACTACCTATATTTCGTAGTGTCCAATGACGTACTATAGCAAAAGTGTCGGTCGGAGTGTCGGACATTTTTTTCCATTAAAGCGCGATAAGGAACCTAGTTCCAAAAATCCGATGCCCCGTAGTCCACAATAGGGATGTCAGAAGTGCTAAAAAGTATCGATATATATCGTATCGATATTTTTTTCAAGTATCAAATATCGATATATCGGTACAGTTTTAAAGAGAACATTGGCACTCGAAGAAATTTAGAATACATATTGGCTAGCTTGATATAATCTCAAATAATAATTAACGGACATTGTTTCTAATAAATAAAATAATAAATAATTATCTGAAATCAAAAACAACTTTAAGAATTTCTTTTTGTTTATTAATCAAACGTCTAATATATTTAGGAGCAGATAATTTTAGAGATTAATCGAACAATTAATAAAGCCAGGGATGGCGAACCTATGGGATGCGTGTCAGAGGTGACATTCGACAGAAAATTGTTGGTACAGCATGAATTGAGGTGTAAATCGAAATAATTAAAAATATTCTAGATGTTGTAGAAATGAAATGAAATATTGTATGAATAGCTATTTTGAATGTTTATTATTCCGAACATATCGAAAAATCCGGTGAAAAGGAAACGTGTTTTACTGTTGTTGTTTTTGGAACGCACTTAAAAATATATTCCAAAAACATATGTAAAAACACATGTTTTCGATATTGTGTTGTTACTGGAAAAAAATATCGGTTTTCGATACTCGGAATTTTATATCGATATATCGAAATATTAAATATCGCCCAAAAATATCGATATATCAAATAAAAATATTTTTTCGACATCCCTAGTCCACAATAGTTAATTTAATTTGAAATATTATAATTTCGCATATTATCTGTACCTAATTTATCTGTTTGTTTAAATATTAAAAATCATAGAGCCCCCATGAAAGGCAGTAGCGCCCCTGTTGAGAATTTATGGTGTAATGTGTAATTTCTCTATTTTTAAACGAAATGTATATAATCGATCATGCACGCCACTGCACTGAGTCGGCATCATTTATACACCTACTTAAAGAGACGTTATCATAAATATCACAAAGACAAGATATAATATATGGCACAATATAAAAGTGGAAGAAACAAAACAGCTGAACTGAAACTATCATCGTTGTAATATGACGACAAACGAAAGAAGACTTTTCCGTGAATTGAGCGGAAATTTAATAACCTGCAGTAAAACAAAATGACGGACAAAGTACAATCAAATGTCATTTTCGATGTTTTCTATGTGTTTATTGCACGCCTGAAATTGCATTGTCGTGGTGAGGCGTTTGAGATCTCGCGATATATATAAGAGTAGTAGCGGCCCGGTCCGGCTGCGCCTGGATTACCTATTAAGGCTGTCGGAACGCTTTAAATTTTAACCAAAAATAGAGCTTCGGCTGTCAACTGATTGCAGACTTATTCGTCAACATTCTGCAAAAATTCTTTCTCTATAAGGAAGATAAAGGACAAATCTAGGTCTCTAATGGACTACTTTTGTAATTTATATACGATTCACTAGAGAAAAGTTGGCATTAATTGTGCCAAAAAAACACACGTTTTCAATGTCACACTACGACCTTATTCGTACTTATTTTACGAAACTGTTCCATCACAAACCTAAAGTGACTCTTCCTTTTTCGGAAAAGAGTTTTTTAAATCTTCAAAATATTTCCAGAAATAAGAGTAATCAATTGACAGCGGCACACTTGCAATAACATTTTTAAGCCTCGTAGTTGGCACCAGCCAAAAATTGAAACGTGTGGATGATTAGAGCGAGACAGAGCTAAAGAAGGTCACACCCACAATGTGTCTCTTCCCTACCTCGCCTCTTACCGCTGGGTCTCAGCACGAACTGTGTGAAAGTGATCCAACACTGTTAAAGGTAGACATATTATACTGCAGTGACTTTCTTATAGAATAATAGGCGAATTTACCCGGTGTTGCTTTCTATTTATTAAGGAATCATGGGCTGACGGGGTTTCCTCAATCTTCAACTGGTTGCCATTTTCTAAGTTCTCGCCCGATTTCTTTGATTTTATAGTCTCAAACGGTAGACTTGTTGCTCTGCGTAGGATTTGCCTGTTTTCGGTTTGAAATTTTTGGTTCGAGTTTTATCGCGATTTTTAGGTAGAGGCATATCAAATTTTTAGGTTCAAATGTTATTATTTTCTGTGAGTGCTTCTGGTACTCGAAATTAGTGTTATTAAAGAGATGTAGTTCTGAGAATCACAACGCACTTTGTATTTTCACGATCGGACTTATAGTTACCGAAGTATTTGAGTTTCAGTGAAGCAATTTAAAAATTTTCGGCCCAAATACACCCTCACGCAGACAAAGCCTAGAGGCGACTGAAGTCAGTTGTCAAATTTCTCAGTACTATCGGTAAAAGGGAGCCGAGTCACTCGATCATCTGACACCAGGTTTGCTGGGATTGGTTGAGCGATTCATGAGATGGTGGTATACCGAAACTACATTTGAAGCATAACGGTCGATTTTCGTGAATACTCGCCACGATTCTAAAAGGTTCTGAAGTTAGTCACAAACAGCGTCGCAAATGCATATTTTAGAGCCGTCCTGGTTGTTTTGTGGGAAAGGAAGACTCCCACCACCTCCCAGTTACCGGCACAGAACGTGCGCTCGTCGGTGATTGGTTATCCCTGGTTGTCGTGTTACTTGTCGCTTGTCTGCTATAAAGTACGCTATTGTTAAGTTGTTTCTTTGATTGTTAATTGATCAAGATGCCTAATACAGTTTTGCATAGACAAGCACGAAAAATACTTTTTTTGGATGACTTTATGCAAGGAATTAGACATTTAGATTAAAGAAAAATTAAAAAATTAAAAATAATAATGTAGCGCGAGTTTGTAGTTTTTCAACCAAGCGTGGCGCGTGTTATAAGACATTACGTGTCTATGAATTCTATGTCAAAATCGTAGTGTAATAATTTATTATGGAGCGTTCATAAACCACGTGGCCCTAATTCAGCCTCTCTGGAACCCTTCCCCTCCATCATGTAGCCTAACGTAGCCTTTCCTATGACCCCCCCCGGATGGAACATAGTTTTTTATTATTAAGTCCAGAAAACATTTTGTGTTTTCTGTTAACAATTTATTCTGTTAATTAGTTTCATTGTGCCAAGTAAAATACATATTAATTACGTAGCTTGACTCCCCCCTCCCTTCACGTAACTGATTCCCCATCCTCTTGAACAAGCTACGTGCTTTATGAACGATCCTTTATTGGAGATTGTATTATAAATTGTAACTTATTCGAACGATTTTATTATTCGAATAGTTCGATTATTTTTACTCGAAATATCCCATCTCTAGACTTATTATTCTGTGTCATTCAACAGCAATATGACTGGTGTTAAAACTTACAATGTTATGTTTTACAATAACAAAAGAAACGCATTAAAATTGTATCATATTTTCTCCACACACACTTTATTGTTTTACATATTGTATTATTGCTTTTTTTTAGAAACAAACCGTAAATGTTGAAAGAGTAAATGCGCACTAAAATGTCACATAAAACCGAGCTACAAGACAACAAACAAATGTTTGATTACGTTTTTTTTAATAACAGTTTTTCACAAAATGGAACATGAACGAGTTTGTTGAAAGCGCTTATGGTTAGATTCCAAAAAAAAAAAAAAAAAAGTCGGTATTATAGAAAACACGTCTTTTTTAGTAAAATTAAAACCTGATGATAAATACCAAAAAAATAGTGAGAAAACATTACAACTGATAAAATTTTATGTTTTTTCTCTCGAAATAACTGTGGTGCATCATGTTTTAAAATTTTACTAAATTTTTGAAGTTATACCTCTTTTGGCGTATTGGGGGGTAAATTTTTTTCTGCTACAGAAGTTGCGCACCATGAAGTTAGTTTTCTCTGTTACGGAAGTTGCCTAAGCATGAGACACCGTGAAGTTAGTTGTTAATTTACTATGAATGAATATGAATGTACTATGTATATCGGCAAGATTGAAATCGTCCATACATAGTTTTACTTTGTATCCACAGATGACACGCTTCATTTCTCTGTTACAATGTCCATCTTTTATTCAAAGTAAATAAGTACCTACTACTCGCAACGTTGAAATCGTCGAAAAAGTGAAATTTCTGTTCAATTGACGTTGTCGGTCTATAATGTACTTAGTGTGTGGTGGCATACCATACACACAGCTAACTTCAAGGCATACTTATATTATTATCTTTCTCTGGCATTAAACGTAAGTTTAATGTCCATCTCTGTTGTGAAGTACATATATAGTGGAGTCTATAAAGATAAGTTTAAGTGTTTAACAGTGACGTGGCTTTATTTCTTAACACGTTACCGCAAATGCAATTGTACATATTTTATCGGCACAACTCTTTTTGTTACACTCCAAACTGCACTTGAACAGAAATGCAGTTTTGCTTTGTACTTTTGTAGCTTATAAAATATTTCAGATAAACTGAAACTTTAAGCGTTCGCTTACTGTATTTTATCCGAGTGCTTTGTGTAATATGTTCATCAAATTTGTACAAATGGTTTATCGATAGACTAGTCATAGTCTCAGGAATGACACTGGGTGTATGGCGTCACGATAAATTAAATATGGCGGACGATAGACGTCATTAAAATTGATGGTAATGTTTGTGAGCAATCAAACGGCCGGAGAGATTTTCATAAATCAGGAATCGATAGACTTGTCATAATCTGAGAAGTGACACTGGGCGTATGATGGTACGCTAAATTCAATATGGCGGACACCAGACGCCATTAAAATTGATGACAATGTTTGTGAGCACTCAAACGGCTGGAGAGATTTTTTATAAATCAGGAATCGATAGACTCGTCATAATCTGAGAAGTTACACTAGGCGTATGACGTCACGAAAAATTTAATATGGCGGACACTAGACGCCATTAAAACTGATGATAATGTTTGTGAGCACTCAAACGGCCGGAGAGATTTTCATAAATCATAAATAGATTGACTCGTCATAATCTGAGAAGTGACACTGGGCGTATGACGTCACGCTAAATTCAATATGGCGGACGATAGACGCCATTAAAATTGGTGATAATGTTTGTGACCACTCAAACGGCTGGACAGATTTTCAAACATCAGGTATCGATAGACTCATCATAATCTGAGGAGTGACACTAGATGTATGACGTCACGAAAAATTCAATATGGCGGACACTAGATGCCATTAAATTGATGGGTGTTTGTAAGCACACAAATGCGTGGACAGCTTTTTACAAATCAGGTGTCGATAGATTCGTCATAATTTAAAGAGGATATGATGTCATGAAAAATTCAACATGGCGGAGCATATTGTCAAAACGCAAAAATCAAAATTCTGCACAACCACTTGTGTGAGGTATCAAATAAAAGGGGTTGACGAAAGGATTTCAAAAAATAAAAAAAACAATTTTAAAGAAATCAAAACGCCCGATTATGTTAAATGCGAATAAAAATGAAAATAATGAACACGTCTCCAATATAAGAGTAGTCGGGAAAAAAGATGTTTGTGTATTACTAAAATTGAAAAGTTATTTAGGGTTGTTTCGCACAGTTTATCTTTTTTTATTGTTGTCTTACGAAGTGCCACTGATCAAAGAGATGACAGTTTTAGATTGAGATTTATGTGAAAATTTAACGGATAAAATAACAGGACGATAAGACAAGGACTAAAAGCTTATGAAAGTCAGACGATGGCAACTTTATAATAGTCTTGACAAGGCGTGAGCATACGACAGCAAAATAATATTATATAAAGAATTGTCATCAAAATGCTTTAAACCAGTGCTTCCCAAATTGTGGTCAGCGTACCCCCTTCAGAATCTTTTAATGTGCTTTTGAATGGCTGCGAATTCTTTTTGAAATTTTTAATCGGCTATAGCTTTTCAGTCCAGTTTCTCGCGGGTAGTTTTTAGTTTCGCAATGAAATAAATCAAGAGGAATTAACAGTATGAATAATTTAAAACGAAACATACCCGATTACGATACTTAGTAATAGAACATAGGAGATGTTCCTAAAGCTATTTTCTCAAAGAGGTGATGGAACATAAATTAATGGAAAACTTCCTAATATAAATTTAGCTCGGAGTTTTATGACAAACTAAAAAATGAAAGTCCTTATTGTAGTCCTCAGAATGAATTTTTTGAAACTATGCTTCGTAACGCGGGGCTATGGACGCAAACTGAAAACTCAAGCTATAGGTGGGCAGGAAAAAACGGGCGAACAAATCGTCACGTCACGTTACGATTTTATTATTATTATTGTTATTTATTATTGATTAGACTTCTCTCAACGAAGCGCGTTATGTGACTGAGCGGTTTAGTGCGTATCTCTTGCAAAAATATTGTGGCTGGTCTGATATTTTAATAGATATAAAATAGTTAAGGAGTATAGTTTCCGTCGTGTGTTCGCGAACTGACGCACCTCTTTTTTTAATTTCAGTATTCGGTAACGTTATTAGACCGGTTGAATAGTAGAGGGGATGATGACTCCATCTAGTAATCTGTCAATTAATATTGCGTGGTTAATAAAAATACTGAGCGGTCTTCCTGCTGCCCCAATTCAATAACGAAGCAGCCTGACCTTGAGGTACTAAATCACATTCAAAATTACTTTTTCGGTCATTGATGTTTTTTATATACTTAGTAATAAAACGAATAAACAGATCAGCTACCGTTATAATTAATTATGAAACAATTGAATGTCGTATAATAATTTGAAGTCCAAACTGCTGAGATGAATAGTATTTGATATAAAATTAATTACACACGTAGATTCCGAACAAAAGACAGGTACATATAAGTTCAGTCATACAAATTATTCCTAACAATTTGCAATGCCGCAAGATACGTATAATTCCCAGCAAGGAAAATATGCAGCAGCTATAGTTGTGACTTGTGTGGTATATACAGAGTGTCTCTAAAATAAACCGCCATAGAAAAAATATTCCGAATAAAAAATGTCTAATGAACTAGTGTCCTATTTCCGCGGTGGTATGAATATTAATAAAGATTGAAGCCACAATACGAGGTTAAAAAATGCTGTTGCAAGGGTGCCGCTGTCAGTTGATTACTCTAATTTTTGGAAATATTTTGAAAATTCAAAAAACTTTTCCGAAAAAGGAAGTGTCACTTTGGGTTTGTGATGGAACAATTTTGTGAAATTAGTACGAATAAGGTCGGAGTGTGACATTGAAAACGTGTGTTTTTTGATATAATCAATGCCAACTTTTTTCTAGTAAATCGTACATAAATTACAAAAGTAGTTCATTAGAGACCCAGATTTGTCCTTTATCTTCCTTATAGAGAAATAATTTTTGCAAAATGTTGACGAATAAGTCTACAATCAGCTATCAGCCGAAGCCCTATTTTTGGCTTAAATTCGGAGCGTTCCGACAGCCTTAAGGTAGTTGTCGTGGTACAATATTGTCAAAAAGTTGTAGATTATACTCGCCACAAAAGTATACTAGCTTGTAGCTAAGTGATCCATAATTTGTACGCAAGACTGTACCTGTGGAAACGTAACCCATACAGTATTCATATGCATGTACACTTTTCTATAAATTATTGAACTTAAAGCCGTTATTTATAAATAATTAGACGGTCAAAAATTTTTTCTTATTTTTTTTTTAAACTCATAGCAAATGCATTGAAAGACTGTCAGTTTTTGGAAAGTTTCTGACAGTTAGTTCTTTTTTATAAATAAGAAACAGGTTCAGAACTACAGAGATCGTATACAATCAATGCGTTAATTATCCAATTTTTAATTGAATTTATCTCGGATTATATACGATCGATCGACTTCAAATTTTCAGGGTAATTATATTATCATGTCCTTAATAAGTATACAAAAATTAAGAATTTTCTGACGGTGTGCCTTAACCACGACAACTACCTAAACGTACGGTGGTGTACTTTTGGGACAGCCGGCGTAACAATTCACTATGTGACATTGCTAAAATTACATTAGTCTGTATGCTACACATAGGGAGAGAGAGAGAGAGAGCATTTAGAACAGTACGGTAGGTCGTAGATAGCTAGATGTAGTAGTGTAAGACAAGCAGCTTCAGGTATGCGTTTGTATATTCATGAAGTTAGACAGGTATTCGTGTCACAACTATATTAAGACAGATTCAATTAACAACTGGTTGTATTTGTAAAGATGGAAACATTGGTTCTATCCAACCAACTGACTCGATCCTTCATCTAGTTCACCGACAAAATCGTTCAGCATTTGTCTAATTTTTCAGAAAATCTTTCTTTAATTCTAAATTATAACCAAATTATAGCCCTGGAGTAGAACGAGAGGAGCGGCCGCTCTAGGCGCCAAGAGGCAAGGGGCCCCAAAAAGCCAAATGCGAAAAACAACTTCCAGCGCAAAATAAAATTTTGACTGAAATTAACACCAAATACTAATTTAATTATATAGCGGTAGGAACTTTCTTATTGTTAAAGAAGCAGAAGTATTATAATTAAAGCTACTTAATTTAATTTCAACAAGTGTTGATGTTTGTACCAAAGTTGATTTTTGAAAATTTGGGACTTATTATTTGTTTAACATAAAACCGAAGTACTATTTACGTGAAGTGAAAGCGTCGACCAAAGGGCGCTGAAAGACAATCTCGCTCTACCCTGATCAAGGACTAGGACCGGCGCTGTTCACATATATGGCCCGAGTTTAACCAAACTCGGTAGTCCCTATCTCTCTCTCTCTCTCTCTCTCTCTCTCTCTCTCTCTCTCTCTCTCTCTCGAGAGAGAGAGAGAGAGAACGAATACAATGATCGTTTCCTATCTTTCTCTAGAATGCATCTTATAGCTCGTTTACACAAGACAGATGCCGGAAAGATTTTTTTATTGGGTGTCCTTGCGTCTCATTAGTTTATATACATATAGGTCGATATGACGTAATTCCCACGCTTACGTTAATTTGTCAGACGAAACGAGGCAACCTCTGTAATCTAGTGACCTTGGTTAGCACCCACGAGTATTAGACAGCCTACAATTCCGAACTGAACTGTAGGAGCGTGTTTTAAGGAAGAGCTGACTGTACTTCAGTCTGTGCCACTGATTTGAAAATTACGGTGTCATGACCAATTTTCATGCAAATGAGAATTTTATTGGAAAATCTATGTTATTAAAGATATGCGATATGTTTTACGTTATAAAAGATATGAGAAAACAATATCGCGGAAATGCACATTTTATTGCTGTTTGTTTCTAGATTTTGATGTTCGATTCGATTCCGCTTTAATAATATGCAAATTCATAATATCAGAATACTGAATAAGTATTTTTATATATGATGACGTTTTTCTTTGAAATAGATTTGAATAAAAACGTTCTTCTTACAATTTAAGGTTATTCGCCTAGCACCGTATTAGTAGTAATTGCGTCTGTATTTATTTGTAATACCAAACTGTTGCATGACTTTGTAAATTATTATTTCTTATTTAAATATTATCCTAACTAATATTATAAATGCGAATGTGAGTTGGATTGTTTGTTACGCTTTCACGCCTAAATCGCTGAACAGATTTCGATAAAATTTGACAAGGAGATAGAGTGCATCCTAAAGAAGGACGTAGCCTATCTTTTGTCTCAAAATAAAAACTTAAAGGGAGTGAAATAGGGGATGAATGTCCTTGACAAGTCAACACGATATCTTCCGGAACTATTAGACGTCCAGACTTGAAATTTGGCAGACATATTCTTTTGTTGAGTAGAGACACTAAAATAGTTTTCTAAGGGGTGTCAATGTCTAATTTTTAAAATACAGTTTCTATGGACTGAAAATGTAGTTGTTAGATCTTGATGAACATTTCACTACTGTTGTTATTGCCGTGTATCATTACAGTATTCTATAAATCAAAGTTTATTTTTTTTAAATAATAATAAAACAGTAAACACAATTCGACTACAGTGTCATTTTAAGGGTATTTTTTATGGGTTGTAAAAAGTTTTTTGGTCTAAAAATACCGAAAATATTCTCAGAATCGTTTCAAAACTAAAATTTGACCTTTTAGTGAAGATTAAAATGTGCTGTTAAAATTTTAATAAATCGGTCCGACAGGACCGGACTTACAAATTTTATGAAAACGCTAGTTTGATGGGTATAAGGATTTACTTAATGAAAGGAGTATTTTATTTGGTTCAGATATTGAATTGATAACAATATGTTTTTTTTTCACGTAATTAAGCCACTCTGCCTATATTAGCAAATACACTATATTGTCGGCAGGGTTTTGGCACTGCGATCCGAAATTATATTTTTTTGTATTTATCATCATTTCAAAGATATTTTAAATTAATTAACAAAATGAAATTGCTTGCTATTCTGTTCAATGGTTTTTTTTTATATAAAATACAACGTTTCAACCAAACTCTTTGGTCGTTTTCAAGTTTCAAATTATTTATTATTGATATTTTAAATTCTGAGATAGGGTGTTAAACGTTGTTTTTCTTATGGTCCATTATAAATAGTAGAATGTCTATTTTAATCTGAATATAACAATCAAGTGTTTTTATCATCTATAGTCTTCACCATAAAATGTTCAGGATGCTTTAAGAAATAATCTTCTTATTCCTATAAGAGTATAATACATATTTTATGGGAAATTCTCTTGGGAGATTGTTTAGTGCACGCAGCCGTAACTAACAATTTTTAAACCCTTTATACGATACATCATTTCAGGGAAACTCTCAAGGGACTGTCTTTCTTACAAACAATATTCCTTATATGAATTTTCTATAGTTCCCTGAACAAAAGTTTGGTAAAAGTTTGAAAAAAATATTTCACAATCTTTTGAACATTTTAATATTATTTGCACTGAATTTTCACTTGGCACTAGGTAGAACATGATTACCTAATATTAACAGATAAATAAAAACAATTGAAAATTCCACAGAAAATTATTATTAAATTATTTCTCGACGATCGGTTCGGACAATATATTTAACGGTAATCGGAAAAAACAGCCCCGAAAAAAATAGACCGGAAAAAATAGAATTGGAAAAAATAGACCTGGAAAAAATAGATTTGGAAAAAATAGATTTGGAAAAAAATAGCCCCGGAAAAAATGGATGGGTGGGTGTTGGGCGCTTTTGGGTGGGTGGGTATTGGGTGCTTTTGGTTTATAATGCTAAATGCCCATATACTGTTTTTTATGTATTCTTAGTGCATATAAATCGGGTTGCCATTTCCAGATATAATTGTGATTCGGGTCTATTTTTTCCAGGGCTTTTTTTTCCGGGATTCATATTTAACATACTGTATTGTATAATTTCTGATTTGAAATGACGTTTTTTTACACATTTTGATCAAAATTTAGCTAAAAAGTGATTTTTTTCTATGTCATTTACTCATACGTTCTACATGACAAGAACATTAGACTTGCATATATAACAATTGTAAATATATTATCACAATTTAAAGTCACTGTCAAATCAAATTTTTTGACAATGCTTTCTGCAACGCAGCAATAGATGAGTCGAATTATCTGGTTTTATTCGGACGTCCTGGTTATTGCGAATAGCTTCACAATTATATGGTGGAGGTGCCGTGTTGAGTAGCTTTACTTCCACCACATACTTGGATGATATGTTATTTTGATTAAGTATGTTGTCTACGGACGAACCGGAATAAGGACACTAATAAGTGTAAAATTGAAATAATAAAAATATGAATTAACTGTATGTCTTTAAAAACGATAAAATGATGTTTCCCTTTGTTGTACGAACTCCTTCCTATCTTCCTATCTCGATGTAAATTTAAAATTTAGAATTTCAATTTTGTATTTGAATGTATGACTCTATGTGTATTTATTAGACCTCTATATTTAATAAATTTATTATTATTATTATTATTATTATTATTATTATTATTATAACGATTTGAGAATCATACTAGTAGATTGTTTCTTTTTAATATAACTAGCGATACCCGTGCGAATATTCGCACTAAAATTCGTTTCTAATTTCTCACACTCTTTATAACTTTCTTCTTTTTATTGTGTTACATTACGAAACTCAGTGACAGTTCAAGAAAATATAAAAATGATTTTTCGGGAAAAAGGACTTAAAAAAAGTCCTTTTTCCCGAAAAATCATTTTTATATTACCTAATTACCAAGGACAAAAAAGAAAAAAAACCCGGGTCGCAGTGCCAAAACCCTGCCGACAATATAGTGTATTTGCTTGTGTAGGGCCGTGTGGTTTTATACTTTTATTATGTGAAATTAAGTTTGTTTTTGGGCAAAATAAAAAATTTAACCCCTTAATACACCCCTTAAAATAACATTTTTTTCTTAATTGTAATATTATTATCAATCTAACGTCTACACCGAATTAAATACACCCTTCAATAAATAAGTCACTATCTGCAAACTAGTGTTTTCATAAAATTTGTAAATCCGGTCCTGTCGGGCCGATTTTATTAAAATTGTGGGGACACTTTTTAATCACTACCAAAGGGTTAAATTTCAATTTTGAAACGATTCGGAGAATTTTTTCGGTATTTTGGGGCCCAAAAACAGTTTTCAACCCCTAAAAACTACCCTTAAAATAGCCCGATTAGGCCCATTTTAAATAGGCTTCTTGCGGTGATGGATTTCAACACGTGGCCCAAATTTCGTTGAAATCAATTAACTCTTTCGAAAGTTATCGCGCGTACACATATATATATATATATATAAATATATATATATATATATATATATATATATATATATATATACATATATATATATATAAACATTTTTAAAAATGGTGCCAAAGTGTTTAGGAGGTTATGAAACGTCGAGAAATTTTGGTCCGACCCCTAGGTCCCGCCATCCGACCGACGCCAATAGTGTATGTTGCCATATGGCAAATACACTAATAAAGTCAAGTTCAAGAAAATATTTTTCTAAAAATGTTATATAGAGGCGCAAGTATCGAAAACGTTGAGCTGAATCGCCGCCATACGAAAAGTATTTATACGTAAATTTTGATTAAAAATTCAACAAAAAAAATTTACCGACCGTCAATCATGTTGACGTTGTTTCAAAGTTAGAACCATCAGATGGCAGCATTGCTGCATACTGAGTAAATGTATATCTATATATATAATTGTTATAATTAATTATTTTGTAAAACAAAAGCAATAATAGATTTTTAAATTGTTGATGCACATAGAGCAAGTAATTATATATAACAACTTTTCTCACTGTCAACAAAGGCTCCAGGAACATTATTATAAAAATATTTAATCATCTGCCTTTTTCAATTAAAAATCTGAACTTACAGAGGTTCAAAAATGAGCTCAAAGCTGTGTTGCTATACTATAACTTTTACAATATTGACGAATTTTTCTTGTGTAATCTAACCAAGAGAACATAAACTTTTATCTTTTACAAGTATCATAATATGTACCTATCTTGTATCGTGCAAATTGACGTTTTCTACACTGCACATGTAGTATTATGGAAATAAAGAAATTATTATTATTATTATTATAAAATGATATAAAATTTATGTGGAGTAATTGCGAGGTTTTTCCGAAAAATGGAGGCAAACATCTGAACCTTAGCGTAATATATGATTATGAAAAAGAATTAGTATTTATACAGTTTGTAAGATATTCAACGCAGAACTTATTTGAAAAAAAGAACGGAATTCTATTTCAAAAGAATTCGAATTTATCGTTTTCATATTTGGAAGTCGGAAAGGAAAATGCAGTATGATTTTAAAAAGGTTGTAAAAGGGAAGTTAGATGTGAAAAAACACCGGAAGGATGTAAAGAAAATATGTAGGTAAACGTTTTAGACGCTCCGTTGTCGTCGACCGCTCCGACGGACCTGGGCGTCTGTCCCGCATCAGTTCCACTATTAACAGATGCATTCATATTTTTCGTCTAGAAATCGTTATATTTAAAACACAAGGCGAGTTTTTCTCGACAGAACGCCATTCAGCCAATTAATTCTTCGAAGTTAAACGTCTTTTGGCACGGTAGGGTAAAATTCCTGAGATGGAACACATTTTCCATCTCAAGAATCAATTTTAACGTATATCATTTTGTAACAGAATAACAACGAATTCTTTTTCATATCTTTTTCGTACCTACATTTTTCAATACTTCATAATTTTGTCGTGGTTTTTCGTCTGTTATCAATTTAATTTCGAGCCGACAGAATTTGTCACATATCGTTTAATAGATATTGATGCCATTTTGAAATAATAAAACTTTTTCAAATTATAGTCAAAGCCCTCTAAGTGCACAGCTCGGAACCGAGCCCATCCTTTAAGTGCACACTTCCCCTACGATCTTTTTCATCCCCACTCTTCTAACTCCTATAGCTATCTTTATTCAATCAGATGCTATAAACAATATCTCTAAAACTCTATGAATATGATGGAAATGGAAAGTTTGAAAATAGCGCGCTTACGGTCGCACGTGATTGGTCGCAGATTATTCGAAGTGGGGGCTGGGGAACGTGCACTTAGAGGGCGAGTTCGTGTGCAGTAAGAGAGCGTGTGCATTTAGAGAGCGTGCACTTAGAGGGCTTTGACTGTAATTCTAACTGCAATTTACTTCATTATAAAAGTTTCGAGTAAGTTTTTAAACTTTTGATTTATAAAATAGTGCAGTGTAATTAAAATTTGTTAAGAATGGAGTTATTAGCCATAATTATTTTAAAAAAGTATAATAGAGTAAGAAAAAGAAATAAAAAAAGAGGTAGGTACGTAGAAAGAAAATTACGTGTTATACAAAATAATAATTTTCTCTTTTATATTTTTCATCTGTCACATGCAAATATTGTTTTAAAAAGTAATTAATTTCTATTTAAATTCTACTTCTCTTTTCATTTGTTGAAATTCTCATAGATATCTGGAAAGTTGAAGTCGAACTTTCGTAGGATCTACTTAAATTGGGACCAGGGATTTGCAGAAGTGGGTTTTACACAAGAATACTAGGAAACTAGAAGGTTGGGCGTAAGAGGTTATACACGTGGTCACGTCTGTGATTGGTTGAGTCGATTGCTTACGTCACCGATGCCCATGGATTGGTTTTTCAATTATTGTCATCCCAACTGTTTTGAAAAAGACTCCATGTCACGCCACAAGCCTACTTCCCCCGCCCTCTCTCGCGTCTCGCAAAGCCACATCTTTAACAATGCTAACGCCTAGTAGCCTTGGGTTACTGACATCTGTAGATGCGTATGCGAATTTTTTAATGTCCACGTCGGCAGAAAAGTAGTGTTTATTTTATTTCTTCAATTTTTCTCTATAAGATATATTACGACATTTATTAAACAATTTTGTTTTATATTTTTTTCATTTGAAAATTTTTATTACGTATCCTGTTAAATTATTTTACTTTTATTTTATAATTATTATAAAATAAAGTGTAAATAGAGTAAAATGTAGCGTTTTTATTTTAAATTATAATGTAAACTTTTAAGTTAATTTCAAATGAAAAGAGTTAAAGCGTGTAATTAACTTTTTTAAATTGTTGCAGCGAGAAGAGATCAAAGTGACGCACGTATGATTTTAATAAACTCTTTAGTAGCGACATGGAATATTTCTGTGTCGCGCCAATAACTAGCGATATGCACATTGAGCAACAGAGAATGAAAGGAGGAAAGAAGAAAGAAAGACATCATTAAAATCTTCGTGTCGCTTATAATACGTTTATATTACAGGGTGCAAATGTTAACTACATACAAATTTCAAGGTAGGTATATCATATAATAACTCTAAAATGGTCACTTCTACGAAAAAAATTGAAGGAACCTTTTTTGTGGACAATTTTCTTGACTACAAATTTCGTAATGACTGCTTTCATCGTAGAAATAATAAATTACAAGATTTTCGCGAAAAACTGTTTCTTTTTTCAACTTTGACCACTGTTACGATTTTTAGCAAGAGTCAAGGAACTTTTAACATATTTTTGTCTAATTTCCATTCTTCAACACAATTTTTTTATAATAATTGATTGAAAATCCAACTGACATTTTTATCAGCTCTAAGATTAAAACCTAGGAACTGGAAGCCATATATAAACAATGGCGCTTCTATACACGACCGACTATTCTAAAGTTCCCAACACCCTGTATATTAAAAAGTACATACATATATAGAATTGGCTAGCACGACGCTCTTTGCAGTCTCTGTTGTAATAATATAAGGGAACGGGGGGATAGGTAATGTGAGGTCGCATACGACTAGCCTGCCCTCTGATGATAATAATTACAAGTTACGTTCTTATGATCTCCTTTGTATTTATAGACTATGACGTATGCATGATGCAAAAACAAAACATCAACGCTTCTATGCTTCACCAGTTTTCTGCCTTTGTGACTTCGACATGTAAAGTTCATGGATATCATAACATAATCTAGAATTATTAAGTAGCGTGCGCGCATCCCTTTGAGTCGATTAATTCACTTGTTTTTTTTTTGTGTATCATGTCAACTGCACTCAAAACTGATCATTTTTTAAAATCACAAATAGTCAGAATTATTTGAATCTGGCATATAATAGATTTCTCTGTCAGTTAACAGTTAAATCCATATGAGTAATAGAGACCGCATAGTAGGCGTTGTCTTCGTAAACAATCCAAATCTTTCACTTATACTTATACACTTATTATGAAGTGAAAATAAGCTATTTTATAGAAGATCCGTGCAAAAAAATACTATCTCTATCTCGTGCGTGATTATTTTATAACTTGTGTGACTTGTTAGAACGCGCTAGGCACTCATTTTACCATAATGGAAAAATCGCGCTAAATCGATTCCGACCAGTCCCATCTCTGTATCTTTATTAGTTTAGAAGTTATGACGTTTTTAAATTTATCTAAGAAAATATATAAAAACGCTCATCTCTGAAAATAAATGAGATAGTTACCTACATGGTTGCGGATTAGGAAAAATGTACTACGTTCAACGATTGTCACGTGATCTACGCTACTCTAAGTACTCCTGCTCAAGAATAGGGACCAGGCTAGTGTATAGTCCTTTAGTCTGACACTGAGTTACCAAGTGCAACAGAGTAAAAGGTATTAACATTTTTTGAATTGGAGTATGACACCAAATACACTTATTTCTTTTCGGTTTTATTAATTGGTGATTGCTTTATTTATTCAGAGCTTTACTACATGTAATCTGAGAGTTTCGTCTGTACAAAAATTTGCATTTTTAAAACATAATTCACAGTCAAATACTGAACGCAATTGGAAAAAAAAGTTTGGTTAGAGGTTGTATGTTAAGTTGTGATTTATCATTAATGCTGCACAATATACAAAAGGACCGTTTCACAAAAAAAACTTAATAAACAAGTTCCATATTGAAGAATGAAGTAGGGCTGGGTGCAAATTCAAGATCGTTTATTTATAATAAATGAGTGAAATATCCAGCATTTCGAAAGGATTTTCAATACACTTAATCGATTGTCGTTTATTTTATTGGTATCTACATTTGATACTTGAAAACCACTTTTGTGAATCTTTTTAATATTTGTATAGATAACTATCTAGTACGTAAATTGGAAAGGATTAGGCGCCAATAATAATAACGCATTTAAAACGCGCATTAACGTCGTTCATTAATTCATGTTTTAATCACAGAAAAAAAAAATTTAAAGACAAATTTTTAAAGCAGTGTGGTAGTTAAAAGAAAAAAAAATATTTTTCTATAATTTTAATTTATAATTATAAAAGCGTGGGTAATATAGTTCATTAATCACGACCCACGCTTTTATAATTACGAACCTATTATTTAAAATTATTGTTACACTACAATAAAAGCTTGTCTTTAAAAAGTTTCTTTCTGTAATAATTTATTTTCAAATTTTTAGTAACGTCTTAATCTAGGTATTTTTCATAATAGAAGAAAAAGGTAATCCACCATCTTGGGGCGTCTGCCATATTAGGTTTATAACGACTTCACATAGTTTTACAAATTATCATATTCTGCATTTCTCCTCGTTAAACCCTTTCGTTTGATGTCCATGTCAAGAGAGTTGTAATGTAACAGATAATTCGCCATCTTGGATTATCCACCATATTGGATTTACAACGATATTAGATATTCTATATTGGATTGTGCTAAATTTCAAAAATCTAGTTTAAAATCTACAAAATCTATTAGACAATTAAGAATGTGGCTTGTCAGAAATATAAATTTTATAAAAAATGATTTGTCGGGAAAAAGGACTTTTTAAGTAAACACTTATTTGTTATTTATAGCGACGTTTACTTAAAAAGTCCTTTTTCCCGACTAATCATTTTTATATTAATTACCGAGGACAAAAAAAGAAAAAAGTTAATATAAATTTTATTTTCGCTAGAATTCCCGTTTTCAGACTAGAACCTGCATTTTAAATAGATAATCCCAACCCTAAAGAACAATTATTGCAAAAACATTTTACAAAAAAAAAAACGCATGCTGGTACTATTGTGTGCAAGTGTCAAAGCATATTATGTTAAAAATCTCCAACTGGAAGGAAAAAGTTAATCTCGTTGGTTTATGAAGTTAAAAATAAATTAACACAATTTTATAAAAGCTTATATATTATCATGTGTTTGTGTTTGCACTAAAGTCGACGACGGATACCTGAACGGAATCAGATACCCGTTTAACTCACTGATGAATGTATCAATGGATAGGTGAATGTATCTATGGATCAGCGTTGCCAGACGTCCCGATTTTTAAATCAAAATTAAATGTCCCGCGCGGGACAGGTCCAGGCTCGCTTTTCGGAGATAACTCGACCGTGCGTAAATAATTATTCTCTTATTGTAAGTTGCAATTTGTAACACTCACTCCTCAGACTATTGTTTGAAACCCCTAATATTTTTCAAATGAATAAAACTTTTTTGATTTTGATTTCGGTTTTTTTTATTCAGAAGACGAATAAGACTCAACTATTTAACGATAGGGTAAATCTGATTTAAAATAGCATATTTTTATTAAAATACATTTTCTATGGCTTTTTTGCTATCTATTGTCACGTAAACGTAATTTTAACTCAAATAAAAAGATAAATATTTTAAAACTTCTGATTATATACGTTTTTTTACTATGTCCCGCTTTCGACGAAAGAATCCCGCTTTTTTCAATCAAAAAGTTCCAAAATCTCGACTTGGCAAAAAAAAATCTGGCAACGCTGCTATGGATAGCCGATGGTATCAGAATGGGGGAAGAATCCGCGAACTTGCGGCATAGATTTCTTGGACTGAAATCTTCACAACGTACTGAAAGTGGTCACACATAGTGAGAGAGATAGAATGTTCATGTCTCCAATCCTCTATCCTTGTCAACCCTAACTACAGTAATGCGTCGAGAGAGATAGATACAGGCCGCACATTCACGCTACCTCTTTTTCGAAGCGAACACATTTTCTGGTCGATTGCCAAAATCTATGATGTGCGGCTTAAATATCTATCTCTCTCGACGCAGTATTGTAGTTAGGGTTGACAAGGATAGAGACTGACGGTATGCACGTTCTATCTCTTACTATGTGTGACAAATTTTAGCACGTTGTGAAGTTACGAATGGAAGTCCAGGGGTCTGTCGAAAAAAAATTGGGACGTCTGGCATCTTGTATGGGCCTCTTCTGAGGTACAATAGACACGAAATAATTCCTCAGCTCCGTGTAAATATGATTGGTTGTGCGCATGCGTTCAAGTTTATCGTGACGCAAACATACTTACGGCGCATGCTCGAGAAATGATCCTAACAAAATGTTGGACTCGCAGATAATCGATTTTAACAGCAGGTTTATAGAAAATAAATTCCGTTGACTTCTAATTGAATGCAGGTTAGGGAAGGTAATATGTAATTGCAAAATGATAAAACAAATGTTACCTTTTCAGAGACACTCTCTCACTCTTTTTAGAAATCGGTTCAATTAAAAAAAAACACAATTTTTATAATAATTTGTTTTTTAACATCATTAAATTCGGCAGTTCTGCAAAGTATTAATTTTTTTTTAAATATTGGATAACAATTCATATAACGGGTAAAAAAACCGGGTACCTGATTGCAAAACTTAACGGTTTTCGTTATTCCCTAGTTGACACGTTGCCAACTTAAACATACAGTGGTGTGTATGTAACTGTACGCTCGGGGAGCGTATGTAATGTAATTTTAAAGTTATGATGTAAAATTATCGGTTGTTTATGACAGTAACCATTTTGGCTGAATAATTTACCGGGTAATTAATCGGCTATCTATAAAACAAAATGACGTCTTCCAGTTTCTCTTTCTCAGAAAAACAAAATGCAAAACAATAGTACAGTTTCCAATAGTAGAATCAAAAAATTAATTAATGTTTTTTAAAAATGTGTGTGTGTGTGTGTGTGAGTATGTGTGTATAACGTTTTTTTTATGTTTGTTAAAAAAAAGATTAACATCGGTCAAGTAGAGCGGCTTAAAGTTCTCGGACAAAAAAACGCCTTGTGTTTATCCTCAAAACGGGGAATTCCCAACAGGCTGGCAACAGTGTTTCAGTAGGTAATGTCGTGTTCTGCACAGTGTGGACAAGTTGTATTATACATGTAGAAAACATAGTTTCACAGTATGTGGATGAAACTATGTTATGTAAGTCCAATCCTGCGGGAACAAACTTATGGTATGAATAATTTAATAATACTAAACTGACCATGTCACATTACTTTTGATTCTGCACCATCCGTGTACCTCTATCATAATAATATATTTACTGTGATATTCAATTACGTACGTTTTTTATTCCAGATAATAATTTACGTTTATCAAATTGTTAGAGATTTTTGTTTTTTTAGGGTAGAAAGAAAAAACGGAACCCTTATAGGATCGCTCGTTTGTTAGTCCATCCGTATCTCTGATACAGTCTGATTTTTCACGACAGCGACAACAAAAAACTTCACCGTATTACAGTTTTGACGAGCGGGGCGCACAAATTGTTTTTTATATACTCGCACATATTTAGCCAGTTTAAGGCTGTCGGAACGCTCCGAATTTTGTTTGTGCTGAGACCCAGCGGTAAGGGGCGAGGTAGGCAAAAGACCTATTGTGGGTGTGGCCTTCTTTAGCTCTGTCTCGCGCAAATCATCCGCACGTTTCAATTTTTGGCTGGTGCCAACTACGAGGCTAAAAAATTTTATTGCAAGGGTGCCGCTGTCAACTGATTATTCTAATTTTTGGAAATATTTTGAAGATTTAAAAAACTTTTCCGAAAAAGGAAGAGTCACTTTAGGTTTGTGATGGAACAGTTTTGTGAAATAAGTACGAATAAGGTCATAATGTGACACTGAAAATGTGTGTTTTTTTAGCACAATTAATGCCAAATTTTTTCTAGTAAATTGTACATAAATTACAAAAGTAGTTCATTAGAGACCTAGATTTGTCCTTTATCTTCCTTATAGAGAAAGAATTTTTGCAGAATGTTAATGAATAAGTCTACAATCAGTTGACAGCCGAAGCTCTATTTTTGGCTTAAATTCAAAGCGTTCCGACAGCCTTAAGAGTTTTATTTTGTATCAAAATTTAAATATAGCCTAATTTACTCAGGGTTACTGTAGCTTTTTATTAGTGAAATAATTTTTACAATCAGTTCAGTAGTTTCAGATATCACCCCCTACAAACAAAGAAACACAGTTTACCTCTTTATATAATATTGTAACAAAACTGTTCTTCGTGGTGGACGGTGATTTAAAACTGATTTATTTTCAACAAACGAAATAAATACAAAACAGATAAACTAAAACGCATTTCTCTAACAATAACGAAAAATTTAAACAATGAAAAACAAATGAATTCTAATAAATAATACAACAATGACTATATACACGATTATTTACAACACACCGAAAATGTAATTAAGCTATTTATGTAAACTGTCCGTCGTACCGACTGTGCGTCTTACCACTGACTGGACTATGCACTCAATCACTGTCTCTGACTGAATTCCTGTCGCGCCCCACATGCGCTGTATTTATAGGCGAGTACATCCGTTCTCGATCATTCCAGAAACTTCTGTCAGTTTGTTCGAGAAGCCTATGTCATTTCCAGTGGCGTAACAATTGGGGGCGCGCTACAATATTATAGCAACATACATCAAAATCCCTACAAGACTGACTGACTGATTCATCAACGCCCTAGCCCAACTGCTAAAAATATAAACTTGAAATTTGGGTACGTAGTAGGTTCTTTTTGCAGTGACGTAAGCATTCACAAAGAGGGTATTTTTTCGAAATTCGCCCCTCAAGAGGGTAGCATTTTTTGATAATATGTCCAAATCTCACAAATCGTTGAACTAAGAGGTATTAAATTCAATATACACGAATTCTTTATTAAAAATATGTAAATGTTTGTCGGTGTGTTTATACTAGTATTATTCGAGAATTCCTGAGCCGATTCTGATAAAATTTGTGATGGTTTTTATACGACCACGCTTAGGTTACGATACATTTTTTATCAAAATAGACATTACCGCTAACGAAGCCAGGGACCCTGACATCTAGCAACATATTTTACAGTATTTCAGTTGGCGGTTGTTCAATCTGGGCGATAATTCTGATTCTCGAATATTAATTCAGACATCGTCTGCTAAACATCATCGTTGCGATCAGGTTAAATAAAGTTTTTGTGAAAAATGGCGCGGGTAACGATTATTATTTAATAAATTACATTCATAATTAGTTTACCACTGAGATAACATTTTCACTGAAACAATTAGAGAGAGAAAGAGGTGAGGAAGAAAAGGGAGAAAGAGGGAGAGAGGTAGGAGGTGAAAAAGAGAGCGAGTTGAATTTTGTGATTGAAAAACAATGATAGTTATTTTCATTAAAAACTTCAATTCTTTTTCAATGAACTTAGTTACAAAAATTCCATTACGTACATTCATTCTGTTTTTAATGAAAAAATAAAAGAGAACGATTTCAATTAACGTAGTAAAACCGGATGTCTCTTGAAAAAGAAAATATAAAGGTATACAGTTAGTAATTAATTTTTCTTTCGAAACTAAAAACTATTTAAATATTTCATTCAACTAAAGTTTTGCATTTTTAATCTTTTAACAGATATTTTTATAATTATGAAATACAGCTCTAACTGTGGTATAGTAGGAATTGCCAGCTTGGTCTTTTTTTAAACCGTTTTGGATCATTATTTATACGAGTACTGCAGGACATTCGTGCTGCATAATATATGTTTTAGTATAGACTATAGGCGTCAGTTCTAAAGTACGCTGTGCTACGTAAACAGGTCAACTAGTTGGACACCACATAGTGTAGACTGTAGAGAGTGGACTTCAATATTTTATAATTAAATGATTCATTTGCATGATGTATCAAAATAATTATTTAATCATTCATAAATACAAAAAAACTATGTTAAGTATTTGAAAAAGTATTTGGAAAATCAACTAAAATACTAAAAAATTTGTATTTGAAATACAAATACAAATACTTTTATTGAAAAGTATTTAAAATACAAATACTAGAAAAGTATTTGCATTTGTATTTTGAAATACTTTTACTAAAATACTTCACAAGTCTGTGGGAAAGACTATAGTTCCTCCAAAAAAAAGGGTTTACAACCATCTTTATGTAGTTTAAAAGTTCCTTGCACGCATATGAACGTTCAAATATATAAAAATTAAATAACGTACGGTTCAAAGATCTGGTCTGTGTAATCTGACAATGAAGTAAACTTAGTTTTCACTATGAACTATCGGTAATATCGGACTCTGCGGCATCAAAACATTATCCTGAACTAGGTTCATGTAGATTTGTTGTGACATGCACACATGGGCGCATCCAATTGTTGTGTAGTGACTACAGCCGAGTATACAGCGAAGCCGGGACAATATCTGCAGGCTGCAGCTATAAAACAAAGTAGCTTATGTCGAATTTTTAGTATTTTTTGTGTCATTTCTCATGCTGCTTCTGAAGTCCGACGCATAAGAAACAATTCCCTGTTAACCTTCCAAAATTCGAGACAGTACAGCACTGGCTGTTTCAGAATAGAATTTTAGATAAACTGAGCACCGAGGTTAAGTATAGAAAATTATACTTCTGGTTATTTGCCATATGGCACATACACTATTGGCGTTAGTCGGGGTGTGTGTGTGCGTGTGTTAGCACGATAACTCTCGACAGACTAAATTGATTTAAACGAAATTTGGTTCACATGTTGGAAACCGTCATCGCACAAAGCCTATTTAATATGGGCCCATTCGCACCATTTTAAGAATGATTTTTAGGGGTTGAAAAACGTTTTTGGGTCAAAAAATACCGAAAAAATATCAGAACCGTTTCAAAATTGAAATTTGATCCTTCAGTATCAAATCAAAGATGCTCCTAAAATTTTACGACCTGAAAACACTAGTTTGCTTATACGAATTTATTTACTGAAGGATGTATTCAATTTGGTCCAGACGTTGGGTTGATAATAATATTTCAACTGAAAAAAAAAAATTCTGTTAAGGGGTGTATTAAGGGGTTACGTTATTTTATTTTATTCAAAAACATACTTCACGTAATAAGGTCACGATTTCTGTATTAGCAAATACACTATATTGTCAGCAGGGTTTTGGCACTGCGACCCGGTTTTTTTTTAATTTATCCTTGTAGTTACATCGTTAGTTACACTTAAAAAAATCGACATGACCGACTTTGCTTTGTGCCCGGTGATATATTTATGTGCCTTTGCCGAGTGCCGAGTCACACAACAGCAGCAGCGGCGGCGGTAAGCAGAAGCCGCCGCTGTTACCGCCATCGGCATTAACATATCAGCAGTCTTGCATTTACATTTTTATATTCCGGTTGTTGGAATAATAATGTTCACATTAGGCGGAGTAAATGTCGGTAGTGGCGGTGCTCGGTTAACGATATTGCATTAAGTACACACATACACATTTATTACACGAGTACCTTCACTGTTTATCCAGTGTTGCCAACCGTTCGGATCAATCGGAACTATTGATAGTTCTCCATCCTCATAGAACACAACTGTTTTAGGCGATGTTCAGTCAATGACTGTCAAAAACATTTGGAATTTTTACACAATATTTTACATATTTTCAATAAGGAAGTGTCTATTTATACGGCTACTGTATAAATAACATAACCACTATTTATACGGGTACTGGGTAAATAAAATAATCACTATTTATACGGGTACAATTATGTTTTGTTTTTTTTTAATTACGAAAATTATACAAACTAAACGCTAAAAATCGGAGTTATTTGAGAATAATAATAAGTAAAAATCTTATATATAACATTAATTAATCTTTTTTAATGAGAAATTAAAATAAAATTAGCAGTAAAATTGGTTTATTTTCCCTCTTTTTTTAAAGTTTATCTGAAATTCGTGTGTATTGTTACCACCCATACGACTTAAACAAACTTATAATTTGTTTAGTGCTGCCAACATAAATCAGCATTTAGTTCTACATTGGTCAAAATATTTTTTTGCAAAATAATTGAAATTGTACTGATTAATCTAACATAATTTTTTTTTACAATGAGTAAAAATTTAATTAATTAATTATATTTAATTTTAATATATATTTGTATACTATTTGTTTGGGTATAATTGTTTTCTAGTATCCGTATTAATAAATATAAAATTATTTGTCCCGTACCCGGACGAATAGGCGCAGCCTTTCAATAATACCTATGGTTCCAAAATGTTTGGTAATGACGTCACACGCATACTATATAATAGGTAAAAATATAAAAATCCGGGTCGCAGTGCCAAGACCCGCCGACAATATAGTGTATTTGCTATTACAGTCAGTGTGACTGTTATGTGAATTTGTTTGTTTTCGGGCAAAATAAAAAATTGAAGCTCTTAATACAATATTTTTTCTTAATTTCAATATTTTGTCTGTGCTTTATCAATTCATCATCTGCACAAAATTATATACCTACAGTCTTCAGTAAGTATAATTCTCTAACCGCAAGCGTTTTCATAAAATGTTTAACTTCGGTCCTGTCGTGCCGATTTTATTAAAATCTTCGGACCACCTTTTAATTGATACTAAAAGGTTAAATTTTGAATCAATTTCGAGAATATTTTCGGTGTTCTTTGGCTCCAAAACAGTTTTCAACCCCTAAATTCACCCCTTATGATGGTTCGATTTAGCTAATGTAATTACCTAATCAGATTTTCAAAACAATGCGGTCTGCAACTTTAAACTCAGTATGGCTGACGTATTAACATCACTCAACCACTAAGCCCCAGAAACATGATATTTGGAGAGTACAATCCTTTTATAACGTAGACACGCACTAAGAAAGAGTTTTCCAAAATTCCACCTCTAAAGCGTTTCACTTAGAATTCATAATTTCATTCATCCTAATCGTCTGAGGAATACGTAACTTGCAAACATATTTTCTTTTAAATATAATTAAATAGCAAACAGGATAATAGCTATAGTTCGCTATAATTGTGAAGAAACATTCATTGTTGCAATGCTATATCAGAACAATTTACTTCCAAACAACTGTCACAGTCGGGACTCAAGCCTGAATCTTTCCACTTTCGCGGCGAAATGAGTTATCAGTTACTACTCTACGGTGCACGCAATTCATCAGTTAATCCCTCATAATAAAGCAAATTGCAACACTAAATTCACATCATGCGAGAGCTAATTTTAGCTTCGGTAACGCTAGACATGAACCTTCACAACAGTGAGAGTTACGAATGAATTAAAGATGAGATTTTTTTTGGTCCTGTTTATTAATTTAGTCTTACGAACTATACAGTACTTAATATTTACTAATATTATTAAATAATGTATTCCAAAAGGTGTGAAAATGGTTTCTAGGTATCGTATTTCGAATCCATATTTTATATATATAAGAGGATGTTTTCATGTCAAAATTTTGGTTGGCAGCATTGTGTATACGTGGCAACAACATCGGTCGGTTGGTTCAGTTGTTTTATTCACTGCTCTGTAGTGGTATAGAGCTCTTCTTCTGTTTCCAGTAATAATACATCGTCTACTCGATCCACTGCCGGTGCTACCATGACCGACCGCCGCACGACATCCACCAGTCATGGTCTGCGATGATAAACAAAACACTGTCCGACATCGCATAATATGAAAGGGTTTTATGTTTACTGCAATGCGTAGACAATCGCTACAAACATTGTTTTAATGACTTAATACGTCAACTGAAATGAAAAAATACTCTCGACATTTTGTATCAGATCTCTTTTGGAATTGTTTGAGTATAAATGTTGCATTGTTTTCTTCCGCGAAATTATTATAATCAGAGCTAGTATACAGTTGAAACCAAACGTCTAATTTTAGAATAGTCTGAATACAACATTTTGTAATAGTCCGAGACCTATTAAGCATTTTTGGGTAGGTATTTGAGGCACTGTGAAAATTTGTACAATAACTCTTTAGTATAATATCCGAATACAAAAACACAGACCTGGCTGAAGGGTAACGGGGCTTAACTGACTTAATCGATTTTTATATTTATACGCAATAAAAAATTCTTGAGGCATTTTGAAATTTTAATACCTTGAAATTTAGTATTTAACGAGTTAAAAAATAAAAAACCCGGGTCACAGTGCCAAAACCCTGCCGACAATATAGTGTATTGCTACAGGCAGCGTGACTTTATTATATGAATTTGTTTGTTTTTGGAGAAAATAAAAAAATTGAAACCTTTAATACAACCCTTAAAATAATATTTTTTCTTAATTTCAATATTTCGTCTCTGTTTTATCAATTCATCATCTGCACAAAATTATATACCTACAGAGACTTCAGTAAGTATAATTTTCTAACCGCGAACGTTTTCATAAAATTTATAAGTTCGGTCCTGTCGGGCCGATTTTGTTAAAATTTTAAAAGCACCTGTTGATTATTACTACAAGGTTAAATTTCAATTTTGAATCAATTTCGAGAATACTTTCGGTGTTCTTGGGGCCCAAAACAATTTTCAACCCCTAAATACACCCCTTATAATGGTCCGATTAGGCCCATTTTAAATAAACTTTGTGCGATGATGGATTCCAGGATGTGGCCCAAATTTCGTTCAAATCGAATAAGACCTTCGAGAGTTATCGTGCTCACATACATATATATATATATATAATTTTTCCAAAAATGGTGCCAAAGTGTTTAGAAGGCTATGAAACGTCGAGAAATTTTGGTCCGACCCCTAGGTCTCACCATCCGACCGACGCCAATAGTGTATGTGCCATATATGGCAATACACTAAAAAGCCAAATTTTATAAACGAGTGTTTGCACGGACCCGCTAGTTTTGATAAACTAACAAAAAAAGAAAAATAATTCGCTGTATTCCAACGTCACAAGAATAAGTAAAACTTGTAGAAAGCAGAGAGTTATATTTCTGATTATTTATTTATTCTTGTGAGTGTGGCAGGGGTCTCCTAGTAAATTTTTATTCGTCGTTTAATTTGATATTGAAAACCCTGAAGAAGTTTCAAAAAGACACGTTGAAACGTCTTTAATATAAATGGAATTTAACACTAAAACAGAGGAGCCGATGTTTGACAACTTGAGTTCTTATTAATATTAAAGCAAACGGTCCAAAACGAAGAGCATGATTTTCTAGCCAACACCTCACAAAGATCAAGGTGTTGTTTATTGAATGAAACTGTTTTCATGCAGAATAACTGAAAAGTTTTCCTAACAATATTGTTTCAGTGATTTTACCCAAAAATAACATACTGAAAAACAACGCATCAATTTATGTTTGATGAAATTTATAGTGATGAATCTGTGACGAACTCAAAGAATCAATTAGTCATATTACAATTCCAACTCTACTAGTGGGGTATGATACAGTCGCCGAATATCGCCCCCTTTTGGTAATAAAGTTGTAGAAAAAAAAAAAACATTAAAGGTAAAACAAGAAATACAACTTGAGTCATTAGATACAACAGGTATTCCTTTATTCTTATAAATAGTCATTAAATCGTTAATTTTGTCACAAAATCAAAAAAATATAGCAGATCACAAGTATGTGAACTTAAATTGTGATCATTTAGGTCCTGTCGCCCAATTGGCTGGAATTTTTATTTATATATTTACTTATTTCAGATGTGTAAAAAAATGTATATATAATTTATGTATTATTATTTATCATTTCGGCCACAGATATGATTATTTTGAAACATGATTTACGATAGATTAGGTACATTATTACGTCAGAAAACCACTTACATAAAATACATGCACACTTTTATTGCAAGAAACCACTCCGTAATGCGATATAATAAATATTACAAAATCCATATGCTTTATGAAGATATATTTTATACGTAGTTTTGTGCATATATTATTATTATTATTATTCAAGAAAATTGTTTTGGCAAAGTTTATGCACATTAAAGAAAATTTACTGAGCTTTTTCAAATATGTTAACTACGACATTAAAATAATATAGTGACATAGCTCTACGGTTTTTTTAAAATACATATTTCTCAAGTATTTCAAACTGAAATTAATTCGTATGTCGGAGGACAGCTAGAAAATTCGATATAGTAATTTATATTAGAAAACTATATTAGAAAATTGATTGTTTACAGTATAGTTCGTAAGATTATATTAATAATTTTATGTAATTACAGTAGGATAGCTACAGTTTGCTACAATTCTTAAGATACAGCAATTGTTACAATGCTGTATTCGAATATTTTTTATTTTCAAACACCGTCTGGTTTTAAACTCAAAACTTTCCACTTTCGCGGCGAAATGAGTTATCTATCCTATTACAGTGACATATCTAAATAGTCGATCTTTCTCATATTTAAAGCATATTTATAACAGTTTATCGACATCATACGAGAGCCACTAGTAATTTTTAAGCCCGGTCCGGCGGTTTCGTCCAGATTTGCAGATTGCCTATTAAAGAAGGACATATTAGGTATTACGTTAAGTAAGATAAAGAAAGGTAAATTAGTTCGCTGGCCCCATTAATAATTATTGTTTTACTTAACGCAACTACAAGAAAAAGTACGATTACTTATATTATTATTAGTTAAAAATAAAAATGAATATATTTAACGGAATACCGATAGGTATGAAAATATAATTTGATAATGATTACAATAGATCACAAAAATAGTTCATAATAACAATTATCCACTAGAAAAGCAATATAATATTTTTACTTTATTTTAGAAAAAAACAAATAAATTAACCGAAGAAAATTGTAGGAAAGGGAACACCAAGCCGTCCAAATACTGACTGAGTAAATTGGTTTCAATTTTTGTAGAACGAATTTTGCAAAAATTAAAAATGAAACATTTTATGATTTTAACTTTCGTTTAAAAACAATGTTTTGTTTATAATACCGCAACAGATATTTCTATGAATTTATAAAAAAGATGATAAAAACATTATTTTTTATAATAACAAACAAAAGAAATATCAGTATTTGGAAATACGCTACATAGATTACCGCTAAAAATTACTTTAACTAATTAACTTTGAGATACAATAGCGAAATAAAACATATAGCCTAATAGTACTTTGGCGGAATTATAAGAAACATTACAAAAAAAGTTTCATTACAATTCGTCAAATAGTTTTTAGGTTAAAGTCGTACAAACATACGTATACAAATTTTTTTATATATTACTATTAGTAGGTATAACGATGTACCTAAAATAATTTAATACCCACTAGGCGCTGTTTTTACTTCCCATGAGATATTAAAATACATTTTTTTTAATTCATAACAACGCTATAATACCTTTGCCGAATGCATGAGATTAATGGAATGGCCGAACTATTTTTAAATAGAGAATGTTGGGTACCCTCCATGAAATGTTAAAATTCATTTTTTTTTTTAGTTTCATACGCTTAATACTTTTATACCTCAGCGAGGGCTATATGCAACAGGGTGGTCAAACTATGAATACTAGTGATGGCAATAGATTACAAATTTGAGAACCAATTTTTACCGATTACTTTGAAAAAAAATCGGTATTTTTAGGTTTTGTTATTTTTTAAAGAAAGAACTAAACATAGAACGTTTTTACTTGACCTGATAACAAACTAAAACTTTTTGAAGAAACGTGAGAAATAACCATACACACGCAGAAGAACGACAAAACTGAGTGAATAGTGTCAATAGTGTTGCCTGACGGCTGTAAACGATACGGTGATTCCCCTATCAGAGACAATATAAACGGGTCTACAATTGGTGTTCGCATTCACGAATAATGAAACACAGGTGTGTCCAAAAGTAATCGGTTTTAGTAAACAAAAACCGGTGTTTATCGGTTTTTACAAAACCCGTTTTTTTTTCTGTATAAGTACTTTCTGTGCAGTGGTGGATTTACCAATGGGTTGAGTAGGCAGATATGGACTAACCGCAAAGACATTTTATTCAGTTACTTTATTAAGTACCGGTTTTATTCCGTTTTAAAATTATACTTGCTAAGACAGTTTTTTTTTTAAATAAAACCATAAATATACTGTAAGAAAACTGTTCTTGATGGTAGTTTAAAACTGATTTATTTTCAACAAACGAAATAAATACAAAACAAATAAACTTAAACGTACTTCTCTAGTAATAATGAAAAAAATGAACTAATCGTATTTCTCTAATAATGAATAAATATAAACTACTTTAAACACGCGCCGAAATTTATGTACTACCGCACTACTATTTATTTTAACTGTGACGCATCCACTGAATATACTCTCACTGTAGCAAGTAATCAATTGAATGAATGAATGAATGTCGCGCCCCACACGCGCTGTATTTATAGGCGCGTACATTCCGTTCTCGATCATTCCAGAAACTTCTGTTCAAGTTCGAGAAGCCTCTGTCATTTCCAGTGGCGTAACAATTGGGGGCGTGCTACAATACTAATTAATTAAGCACGTCTCCGGAAAAGCAATAATATTTCATCTTTTACTTGGAACTAAGGTTACGAAACCGTCGATAGACATATCCAAGGCACCGCCTCGGAGTAGTATTTTAATTTGTTCTTGTGATCATAAAAGAGAATTGAGTTTCGTTGACACACTGTATAAATTTCAGCATTGGAATTGCGGGTTGAATCAAGAGATTTTATTTATAGTGGCGAAAATTTGCGAACAGTAAAATGTTTCAGTGCGCCCAGATTTAATAGAGCCGACAGATTTTAACTGCGAACATTTCAGAGAGCTCGCGGAATGCCGTCGCACCAAGCCGCAACAATAGCAACAATGTGAAGTAATTATACATTTTAAAACAATGTATTCAAACAACAATCTCTAGTTCGTACTATATGTGCCACTTAAAACGGCAATTAAGTTGTTCCACAAAACAACTTCGAAACCAAAACTATGTACTAAACATAATATATATAAAGTTACGAAATTCATTAAAAACACTAAGTGCCCCTTTTACGTATCTTTATATGACTAAATTAGGTAAGGTGATATTAAAACCGGAAACATTAAAATTTTACTACAATCCAGCAATTATTTCTACTATTACCTCTCGACGTGAGTAGAAGCGGCTCAAATGTCGAAGCCATAATACGACAAGTCGTTCGAATTATGTAAGATATACGTATAATAACCCGAGGCTATATTCTGCCGCCTTGATCTAAAAAGAAGTATCGCCATTGTTTTTCCATTTATAGCAAGGTTAGTTAGGACACAAATAATTATTGGGTGGTAGACAACGTTGCCAGACGTCCCGATTTTTACCCCAAAATCAAATGTCCCACGCGGGTCAAACTCTAATTATTGCTCGACGGTGCGGCCAGACAGTTGTTATTAGTATATGTAGTAAAGTAACGTATTTTCATTAAAATATATTTTCTGTGGCTATTTTAACTATTATCGTGCAAACTTAAAGTTAAGTATACAAAAACTACTGACTATATACTTTTTAGGGTTTCGTGCCTCTAAAGGAAAAAACGAAATCTTTATAGGATCACTCGTGTGTCTGTCCGTCCTACTGTTTTAGGCAATTTGCTCCGAACTACTGAACAGATTGAGTTGAAATTTGGTACACATATGTAAGTCGATGACTGAAAGACGGACGTGTAACGTAAATAAATGAATTTTGAATATGAGGGTCATTTTTTGGGGAAAAATTAGAAAATTAAAAAAAAAGTTTTGCAAATTGTACCGTGTGACATATCAAATGAAAGGGTTTGTAATAAGGGTCTCAAATATACATTTTTTTATAATTTAAAAATTAATAGTTTTAATGTATTTTTAGAAAATAGATGAAAATTGACCATTCCCCCCTCTTATCTCCTACTGGACCAATTGAGTTGAAATTACTACAAAGGTTTCAAAATCCCGCTTTGCCCGAAAAAAATCTGGCAACGCTGGTGGTAGAACGCAATGTCATTTGTCAGAACATTTACTTTCACGATGTGATCACATGTAAGTATTTCTCCTTGAGAAAAGCATAGTAGAATTTGAAATCGATCCTGATGCTTAAAATATAACTGATCGATTGAAACGATTTTTCCTAAACTGTGCTATACATGTATTTAACACAGCTTTCTTGTAAAATTTACACTTCGTAACAATTTTTTTCTACGCATTTTGAAAAGCGATTTTTTCATATGTAGATCAGTCACTTGTTTTCTGTGAGTAAAGTCTAATGTTCTGCATAACAAAGAGCTTGACAACGCTGGTGGTAGAACGCAATGTCATTTGTCATTTACTTTCACGATGCGATGTGATCACACGTAAGTATTTGTCCTTGAGAAAAGCATACTAGAATTTTAAATCGATCCTGATGCTTAAAAGATAACTGATCGATTGAAACGATTTTTCCTAAACTGTTTACATGTATTTAACACAGCTTTCTTGTAAAATTTACACTTCGGAACAATTTTTTTCTACGCATTTTGAAAAGCGATTTTTTCATATGTAGATCAGTCACTTGTTTTCTGTGAGTACAGTCTAATGTTCTGCATAACAAAGAGCTTGACAACGACATTATAGACTGTTCCTGCATATATTAAAAACTTGAAATAATATTGTCAAATCATATTTTCTGGAACACAGCATTAAAACACTAAATTAACAAAAAAACGTCTTATGTACAGTAGGTGCATCTGAGATGATCCTTTCATAATATTCTTGAAACTAACAATTTGGAGATACTGCCTTCTAAGTTATAACGGCAGTATTGTTATATCAAAGGCGTAAGCACACATACACAAATCGTATACAAAATATCAGGAGCACAGTAATAAAATCGCTTATGTTAAAATTTTGATATATTTAGTCTTTTTATATATGTCCAGACTGACAACGTTTACATACAAAAATGAAAATAGTCGTTTATACTTTCTATAGAACGTAAATGGAGTTATTATATGTACGAATTATGACAGTCACATGAGTCATAATAGCATTACGTCTGAGATACAAACCTACTATATTTTTTGCACGTACCTCCTATAAAATAGCACTCGCGTTATGCATATTATCGCTTTTTTAGCACGGTACGTTCTAGTGAACGACAGTTTTGGTTGGGAAGCGTAACTTAAAGTAAGTATAATACTCGCCACGGTTCTAAAAGGTTCTGACGTTAGTCACAAACAGCGTCGCAAATGCATATTTTAGAGCCGTCCTGGTTGTTTTGTGGAAAAGGAAGACTCCCACCACCTCCCAGTTACCGGCACAGAACGTGCGCTTGTCAGTGATTGGTTATCGCTGGTTGTCGTGTCACTTGTCGCTTTCCTGCTTTAAAGTACTGTCCAGTACGCTATTGTTAATTTGTTTCTCTGATTGTTGCCTAATACAGTTTTGCATAGACAAGCACGGAAAATAATTTTTTGGATGATTTTATGCAAGGAATTAGACCTTTAGATTAAAGAAAAATTAAAAATAATAATATAGCGCGAGTTTGTAGTTTTCCAACCGACTGTACCTGCGCAAGCCTCCATTTGCACCTAACTTTAGAACCTTTTAGAACCGTGGCGCGTATTATACGCTATATTTATATACGTTCATCAAAATTGATCCAGTATTTAAGGCTACACAAGTGAATAAACGGTGTAAAGTAATCCATATTAATTCTCCACATTCAGTCGAGTAAAAACTGTCTGGTATTTTACTTTTGCAAGATTTCACCTGAAATGTATCTATAGCATTTAATTTTCTACGGTTATAATTAAAGGAAAAGTGACTAAACGAATTAAAGAAAAATTAAATTTTACTAATGCAAACGCAATAACGCTGTACAATTAGTTAAAGTGTTCCTTAGTGCTACACTATCATCATGTCGACTGTTAGAGAGTACCAGGCGAACAGCAAAGCATCTAGCAAGATCTCCGCGTGGTGCTGTGAAACGGATAAACGTTGTTGCGTTCTGTTGGAGAAATTATCATTAAATGAGAGAAACTCCAAGGACGGGCCACTGCACTAGAATATTACCTACACAATGCGACAGACACGTCTTTTGAAAGAAAACTGAATATGCACATTAATTTACTAGATTTATTTCTGATATCCTGTTATCTCAAAAATGGGTTTCTGCAACGACGTGATGTTAGAACCGATTGGTGTTAATTAAAATAGAGATTGTCATATACCTGGGAGTTATCTGTCCCAAAAAGTGATTTTAAGGTTCTAGTCAGATTTTTTGTTCAAAACACTGCACACAGTATTTAGGGTTCCGTACCAAAAAAGTAAAAAACGAAATCCTTATAATGAATCTTTGTTGTCTGTCTGTGTATATTTTGTTGTCGATCTTCTCAAGAACTATATGTGTGTCCGCCTCTGGTCGAAGAATCGGATTCCCATAAAAAGGCTTTTTGTCATTTTTAATGGGCTAAAATTGAGCGTAATTTGTTTTTTATTTAAAAATGAAAGGGCACTTATTACAAATTCCATAACATTTTTCTTTTTTATTTTGGGTCGCGTAGTTTTCGACGTAAAACGAACATTTTTTATTGCGATTACACATATTTTAGATTTTTTTGTGCTCCTTCGAAACTTTCCGTAGACCGGCTACGGTCCTGAAAGAAAGATTTTCATTGTCGCAGAGAACATCAGAAATTAAAGGGTGGACACACATTTCTGCGGTACAGTCCAAGCTACGAGTGCGGAAACCAACAAGCGACAAGATCAAGATAAGTTCACCGTGCGAGAGAGAGAACTGTTCCAGCGATGGCCAGTGGAGAGGAACTGATTGTATGAGGTTAGAGCTGTAGCTGCTCTGCGCTACAAACTAACAACATCGCTACAAGATACCAGTGGCTCACTTGCAAGATGAAGCACTGCCGCAGTTATGGAGTGTATGTACTTTCACTGACTATATATGCAGATGTCCAAGACTTTTATCTCAAAAACTACTTAACATAAAATTCTAAAAAATATGTTTTAAGATACTTAAAAAGTTCTTTCAAATTATACCCCACCCGGCCGATTAGAATGTTTCTATTTGTGATTCGACTCTTGCCTTCTGATCACCTCTTAGTTGACCAATCCGTTACGGCGTGTCTCTCCTAATGCCTCTTAGGTTAGAGCCTTTGTAGGACATGGTTCTCCGACTGAAATGACTGAAGTGAATACTTCCAACACAAAACCAGAAAAAAGTGGTTGCGTATCCTTATGTATGCAGTTATACTTCTTTGGCGTGATAAAAACTATAACATTTAATTGGAATGTAAATAGTTTTTTGTAAAAAAATCTTCAGAAAGTCTAAGAATTATACTTATAACAAATATTTGAAAAATGAAAACACCTTCAAAATTTTATTATTTTTTTACTTTTTTCCGCTATATGACACTTAAAACGGTTGTAATCAAAGGTTAAAGTTTCCAGATGACAGAAAGTGGTTTCGTTCATCTGTCATTTCAGTATTATTGCCAACTTCATACTGTTGAATTTTCGTTACCACGGCCAACTTCATACTGTAGAATTTTCGTTAGTTTGCTAAAATATTATCTCAATGCGTCAAAAGTAGTATAACTTCAAAAAGAGCACAATTTGTCATGCGCGCCACTGGTGAACACCACAGCAATTTCGCACTGTATAGGTACTATGACGCTATACAATAAAAGCAATGTACAATATCTTATTCACTCAAGTATAAAGCGTGAGGATGAGTCAGATATAACGATATACTAAATGGCCATAATTAAATTGAATATCATTTAAATTTATTGTAACCTCTTAAGGGCTTACAAGTATTACCGAGCATGTACCGATTTTCTTAAGGTGTTTTTATTTCTACGTGTTTCTACTTTTTTTAATATTTTTTATTTGAGGAGTTGTGTATGTGATTTAAATAAAGAATATCGAATCGATTATTCAGTAAATTCAACGCTCGATTTCAGCAAATCATAGAGACAGGACTACATGCCAGCTTATATTTTGCACGAAATGATAAGTATTTTAAATTTATAGTTTAGATTATTATCAAATTTAATGACAACATGTAGCTCTAAATATCTATTTTATCAAGTGTTTTACAATCTAGTCAGACTAGGCTGTTATCTCTGATTATTTAAAATTAGCTATTACCGCATGATGTCGAGACGATTTTTTTATTTTCTGTTATTCATTTTTATTATTCATGTAAAAATAACAAAATTTGAAACTTTACCAATATTTTTGAACATTATTTAATTAATTTTAAATACAATGTGTGTTCAATATTATAAATTTTAAACATAAATCATTTGATTGATTATTTTATTTATTAGTTATGGTAATAATTTACAAATTTTTTTTATATATTTTTTACTGATTATAGTATAATTGAATTTGTATATATATATGTATTTTTCAGAGCCTGACGAAGACTAAATAAAGTAGTCGAAACGTAGCATTAACAATAACACGATTGTTTTGTATTATTAATCCAAATACCTGAGATTTATTATTGAATTATAGTAATAATTTTGGATGCGATATAATGTCTAGTTTTGCCGAAGGTTAATGTTTGTGGCCAAAGTAGAAGCCGAAACTTAGTTCGAATTATATTAGGGTCGTCCCATATTTTTTTAGGATTAAAATCTACATCACAAATAGAATATGAAACAAATGTTTTTGAGAATTTCTCGCAAGCTTTTGTACAATAAAAAATCACCAGAAGTGTGCATTTCTCAGGGTAATTTTAAAGACAGAAATATGTCGTTACAAAAATGACGTAGCATGCAGCCAGTCTGTGATTGATTGACTAGATCTACTGTGTCACACCCTCTGATTTGTCGAATTAAGAGCAAATCCCTATAGTCAGATACATCTCTTTCTATACATAAAATCATCGTATGGCAGTTTATGGTTATAGCGTCTAAAAACTATATATTTCTTGAATTCCTGTGAGCAATTCATTGGATTACATTATTTATTTATGTATATGAGGAATAACTTACACTGTTCATAATTAATCTTACAACATCAGCAGCTGTACTAATATCCGTGTGTCTTTTTTTAATCGCAACAAGCTGATCAATGGTCCAAATTATTTAGCACTTTATAATCAACATCCCATTATTGTAAGAAACTTGTCAATTAACCTTTATTCAAAAGAAATAAGGCGAAATTTATAAACGAACCACTATATTCATACAAAGACTTCGCGCAATCAATATTCACTTTGTAAATTAAATATACACCGTAAAATTTTACTTATCGCTGATTTTAATGAAATTCTTTTATTTGTAATTTTAATTGACAATCACATCTAATTGTAACATTAGCTCAAATTTTGATGCGTGGGACGACCCTTAGGTACTACAAATTTACTGACATCTGACGAGAAAACGTCGCAGTATATACGAGAGCCCACTTCTACACCACTATAGCGAATCTCTCCACTCGTAAATATTCACTATATTATGGTGGGTCGGACTTAACAACAGAGAAAGGCACTTTGTCCAGGTTAATGAGCAAAGAAAATAAAGTTTTGTATATTAAGAAAATAAACTATAATCCTATGTAAACTGTTTATTTTTCATAGGAAAAATGCGTGAATATATTAGAATATTATTGTATAGAATTAGTTCAAAATTAATGTGAGTATTTACCAGCTGTTCAATATGCCCCCTTTTTCACTCGCAGTTGGATGTGTGTGCATGTAAATTAAATGCACTTATAATATGCGCCACGGTCTCAAAAAGGATCTGAAGTTAGGTGCAAATGGAGGCTTGCGCAGGTAAAGTCGGTTGAAAAACTAAAAAACTCGCGCTATATTATTATTTTTAATTTTTCTTTAATCTAAAGGTCTAGTTCCTTGCATAAAATCATCCAAAAAATTATTTTCCGTGCTTGTCTATGCAAAACTGTATTCGGCATCTTGATCAATTAACAATCAAAGAAACAACTTAACAATAGCGTACTGGACTGTACTTTATATTAAAAAAGCGCCAAGTGACAAGAGCACCAGCGATAACCAATTACCGACAAGTGCACGTTCTGTGCCGGTAGCTGAGAGGTGGTGGGAGTCTTCCTTTCCCACAAAACAACCAGGACGGCTCTAAAATATGCATTTGCGACGCTGTTTGTGACTAACTTCAGAACCTTTTAGAACTGTGGCGACTATTATACCCACGTTTCGGAAATCTCTATATTTCACTGAAAAATCGTATTCAATCTTTAATATTGCTTCAAAATAAACTAAACATACATAATATGTACCATTGTTCCCATATGACTTTTAGCATGCTGATAGTTTATTTGATCTAAATAAACGATTTAAAATCAGATAAAAACGAGAAAACTTGCATAAGTTTTATACAGAAAAAAATATTGAGCAAGCCAAATTTATCGGCATACTTTTAACATAAGTTTGTAACGAAAAAACTTCAAAATGTTAATTTGTCTTTCCGTAATTCGAAATCTCGTGACGCGCTGTAAACAAATAGATCACGTTTTCTGATTAACTTTTAGAATAAAAATATGCCTTTTTTAATTGGTTCCGTGCCTCAGAATTGAAAAAGTGGAATCCTTATATGATCACTTTGTGTCCGTCTGTCTGTTCGGCAATACAGATATCAAGTTGAAATTAACGTCAAATACTAAGATCTGTAACACTGTACTTCTGTAGAAAATTAAAGATTCTGGTATTATAATAAGTTACTGAACCGATTTTGTTCAGATTTACACTGTTTATCCGTATTGCATTTTTAGTGGAGGAGGTAACAATAGTGTTAAAAACTACTATTAAAATATGTCTAGTGAAATTTGTTATTAATAAATAGTGTATCATAATATACATGTTTATTAACAGTCCAAATTACGCACAGTAACTAAATTATTCTCTAATTAAGACACTTGACTAATACACTAATTAAATATGATAATTAATGACTCCAGAAGACATTTCAACCGTTAAGGGTTTAATATAACTTAACAGCTTGTACTGTTTCATAATAACACCCCAAAATGAAAACAGAAGATTCGAAATTTTCGGTTGCTATTTAAATATAAGAACGAAGTGTTACGCAATTATGACGTCACAAGTCCTAGCAAGGTAGAGAAGTTACTCAACTTTTCTTTTTATTTTAAACTAGCCGCTACCCGCGGCTCCGCACGCGATTTAGATAAAACACGGCAGCAAAATAAAATTGTGGAACCTTTGGTCTCACAGTATTATAATTTTACCTCGAGGGGCTGCGTCATGCTCGACAGTAACAACAGTAGTAGAGCCGTCGGCTACAGCATATTACAGTTTTGGTATTGATTTAATAAGGAAAAATCCCATAGAAAAAGCACTTTCTGCAGTTTTTCCCGAATTTTCCACTTTTTCGAGGAATTTTTATAATTTTTCTTTCCATAAAAACCTTAGTCGGACTATTACGAATATTTAAAAAAAAGGTCAAATCGGTCCAGGCGTTCTCAAATGATGCGCTTACCAACGAACAGTATTTAATTTTATTTATATAAATAACAAATTCTAAATTTTGTAAGTACTTACGGCAGCACAAAAGTTACTTAATTTTCTCTTGAACTTATCAGGTAATAATTTTAAAACACAACTAAATATTGCACTTATGACGTCACAACTCCCCAAAAGGAAAAGATACGAATCAATATTTGTTTGTTGTTTTTTGTTAATTATGTGATATTAACATGAAATATTGAACTTTTGACGTCATAGATTATAAAAATGGACAGAAGGGGCATCAACACACGTGAACATAATACAAATGTTCTATCTGCTTTTTCATTGGCTGTCGTTGACGGTACCTCGGCAATTTTGTGAATCGTCCTGAACACAGAACAAATAACATATACCATAATATGTGTGTGAAATATATGCATATACCGACAGTAGCGGATACAGGATGTCTAATTTTTGTCTTTTTTCGTAACTGTTCAAACCAGGTAGCAGAATTGTTGTTTTTAAGTTAAGGAATTTTTCAACATGTCAAACGAACAATTTTGGTCACATTATCAGAGTTAAAATTTGGCCTAGGTTTAAAAAATGTCCCTGCAAAATTTAGTTCACAAATTTGGTTATAATCTTCGAATAAACACATACAAACAAATGGAACTAAATGATGAAACGTGGTATTCAATTAAAACATCGCAAAAAACAGATTAACTGGCAAAAATAGTAAACAGAATGACAAATCAAAAGAGGAATCTCACTTACTCGGGTAAAAAAATGTTGGAGAATAAATTCAATAATTTTTTCATTAAACAAAACAGAACAAATTAATTAAAAAATTGCTTTGTGTAGCTCACTAGCTTTCATTAGACACACCATTCGATGAACTTTTTTTCATTTTTTCCAAGCCCGTGGCTGTTTTTCACTTCATTTTCAATATATTAGTTCAATTCTTTTACGTTGCCTATGAAAATTACTGGTAGCATTGCGTACGTTTGTTTTTCATTACAGCACTAGTGCGTTATGGGTCGCTTTACAAGTCTGTGCACATGCATGCAAAGCAGCTGTTTTATACAGGGTGGTACAAAAAATTGTTATGTTTTTTAAAGTTGGTTAATTTTTTTTTGTGTTTGACTTTGGTGAAAGAAAAACGCTCGTGAAAAAAAGCCTATGGACCAACAGTAATTTTACACTCTGTATATTATATAAGTATGTGTTTTTAAATGTTAAAACAAACATTTAAAGTTAAATATTCACCGTTTACATTTCAATGTGGCCGCAATTCTAGCTTAAAAATGTTTTATGCAAATATTTTAACGGTCTCAAACATCACTTTTATTTTTTTTTTTGTGAAAAAGTTAAAATTAAACGTTGGATGATGTTATGAAAGTTGTAATAATCATCTGACCATTTAATTAATGTTGATTTCTATTATAATAACTAGAGGCTTCGCTTGCGTTAAAGTCGGTTTTTGATAAAAAAATTCTACTACAGTGACTCGATCAAATGCTGCGCAGAATTTCAGTGTTAGCTCTTTTGCATCATTGATCAGCTGTCAAAATTTGTTGAGGTTATGTATAGCGAATTAGTTATCGAATCTAAATGTTTAGAAAACTGGGAACTCATAGATGTTTTTGTCTACTGTTTAAAATCGTTTAACAAAAAACTAAACATTATGGACGTTCTAGCCAACATTCTATCTAAAAAATTCCTTGATAAGTTAGGCCTACAAGGGCCCATATTATACTTCCTCGACAACTAAGTCCCCAACATTTCTTCCTCTAGAAAAAGTATTCAGTCCACACGAATCAGACAAGTTTCTTGACTTAAATTCGCAAAGAAGAGCGATTGACTTATTTCATATACAACGTCGGAGAACCTCTATTCTTCGACTGGTCGGACGTGTCTCAACCGAACCGCCAGCCATACGTGTCGATTTTAAACGCATCGTATGATTCCGAAATACGTCGGTCGTATGCGTAATGCAACCGGCGTATTTCTATCCGTCATTCAACAGTTATGTTTTGCCTTAAAAGTTGGTACTAGGTACATATAATATTCACACGCGTGGACAAGTAAACAGAAGCCTGCATATTATTATTAAAGACAGAATGAATATGCCTAATATTATCCTGTTCCTTATGTCATTAAGCCAATTACTGCACTCATCATGAATTTAATTATATCTCTTGTATATGAGAGAAGATAGCTGTGCTACTACTGGTGGAGTAGGCCGTGAAGTTGCTAGCGAATGAAGGTAGGCATACATATATACTGTTACATCAGTGCTGCCAACGTTACGTCAAGCTCGACCGCAAGACCGGTCTCTCTTAATTGCATAACTTAACGAGATTATATTCCCTGTTCAAGTCCGCTTTACACCTAACTAAACTTTGTTCGTTGTTGATCTAATAATATTCACAAAACGCATTTTTTTTTGACCGATCTATAGTTTGATTGTAGTATCTTATTTTCATGGTTGATTGAGGATGAAAATAGTCATGGGGTTTAAAGCATGTATACATGGTGTTTCGTTAACATACTCATTGACAATAGACTTTTATTTGGCCCAAGACCAAGGAAGTATATGAGGAAACGCTCTGTTTTAATTCCAATCACGCTACCTTCTAGGTTAGGACATATTGAGCAAGAAAATGCAGTCATGAGGTTTAAAGCATGTATACGTGGTGTTTCGTTAGCATACTCTTTGACAGTACTTTTATTAGAGACTACAGGAGTATATGAGTAAACGCTCTAGTTTCATTCCTATTTGAACATATTCACGTGATCTTCTAGGTTAGGACGTATAAGACGATTCATAGCACGCAGAAGTGGGATTTGCAATAGTTGAAAGCAGTAAATGTTTGGAGGGGAAACAATGCCGTATCACTGACTCCATTCTTATTTCAAATTAAACCAAATTGTACACAGGATGGGTTGCAGAAGTGGGATTTATGAGAGTTGAAATCGCTAATAGTTCACGCTCTGAAGGCATACCACTACTAAAATGTTATTATTCCTAGATAATATGATTTTTTTAGATTATTTTTGTTGTCAGTATAAGGAATACGGTTCAATAATATTTGATGAAATTTATATAAACAGGAACGTATCAATTATATTCACAATTATCATCGTCTGTCTAGAATTTTTTTTAGTATACCTGGCAGCCCTCACTTGAACATTTATCTATTTGGAGAGACAATAATAATTTCTCTATATTTTGTGTTAATTTCATCAAGTAGTGTTGGTTTTTTTTTGTGTATAAATGTGAGATACAGAAGAACTCATGTATTTTAAACCTTTCGAGACAAGTCAACTCATGCATTTTCAACTTCTCCTTCATTCTCACTTTGTGGTAGTCATAGACCAATCAGTAAAAATCTTTGCCAATAGAAGGAAAGCGTTGTCTAACGAATTTTTTCATTGGCTGAGCAGCGTAGGAGGCATTGCGTAAGAAGTAAGGTCTAAAAATTTGAAAAACAGTGGAAAATAGATGGTATTGAAAATACATGAATTCGACTGTATATCGTATTTCATACATAAGTATAAAATGTACGAAACAATATTTCAAAATGCGAAGGTCTCAAGTTTCAGCATTTGATATGATCAAAAGTTCAAGCAGAATTGTAAATTTGTTTGTACCTATAAAAAAACCACTAACGGATATCTAAATTCTGAACGTTTTTTAGAATAAAACCGGCTTAAGGAAAATATATTTTACCGTAGAAGATTTAAACACAAGAATGAAAGATAAAATGTTATATTTGAGACCAAATAGCAAAACCGCTTATATGCAATTTTTTACGACACTCGTGGTAGAGGAATCTTTTTTTGCAACAAAAAAATCCACTGGAGGTTTAATAAACAGTTTTAAAGTCTAGTTTTAAATTAAAATTTAGATAGAGATTAAACGGTCGTAACTTTTTTCGTGATATTACATAAAGTAAAATTTAAAATATGTCTGTATATGTATACAGGCTGGCTTTTTAAAAACCGAACATCTTTCTTATTCCTTCAAATTGCATCCTATGACTGTTAACCCCTTTGGATGATCTTCAGTTCTGAAAGGGGGAAATTGATGCCGTATTTATTTTCACCTGCAGGTCAACTTTATTTTTTCAAATAGGGACCCCATTTTTACTTGCAGGTTCCAATTCCTCGTCAAAAAATAAACAAGTTTTGTACCAAAATTTTTTTTGTAAAATGCGAACATAAACCGCGAATCGCTAAAAATTATGGGACGCGCGACATAGCATTTGAACACGTCGAGTCGATTTCTCTTAGGCAATTTTATTATGTGGTGAGGCAAAAATCAACTCGACGCGTTCAAATGCTACGTCGCGCGACCCATAATTTTTAGCGATTCGCGGTTCATGTGCGCATCTTACAAAAAAATTTAGTACAAAAGTTGTTTATTTTTTGACGAGGAATCGGAACCTGCAAGAAAAAATGAGGTTCTTATTTGAAAAAATAAAGTTGATCTGCGTTGCCCTGCACCTGAACGCGGCTGGCGAAAAAAAATACGGCATCAATTTCCCCCTACCAGAAGTGAAGATCGTCCCGGGGGGTAAAAATTCATAGGATGCAATTTGAAGGAATAAGAAAGGTGTTCGGTTTTTAAAAAGCCACCCCATATATATATATTTAATAGGGTAGGTTAATGAGCTTGTTTAATGGATAAAAAGGTAAAAAATCGACATAATTATTTTTACCCTTTGGCCTCAAACATATAGAAAGATAATATAGATATTATGAATGATATGAATCTATATATTACGCACGTGTTTATACTACAGGTGAATATTAAGTTCAATCCCTTATCATAAACACATATATAGAGGTTTTGTTTTTATCACCTTATGGCACCACTAGTGCAGAAGCATTTGACTGTGACAGATATACGGACGAACGGACAACCGAGTGAACCTATAAGCTTTTCGTTTTTAGGGTTCTATACACCGGACGAGAAACGGAACCCTTATAGAATCACTCTCGTGTTTGTTTGTCTTTCCTTCTGTCACATCTTATTTTCTCCGAATCAAATGAAAGGGCTCATGAGAAATAAAAACATATTTTTTTTATATAATTTTAAAATGCGTAGATTAAAAAATATTCGAAAATCGAACAGCCCCCCCTCCGCTTATCTCCGAAACTACTGAGCTGAAGAAAATAGGGAATATACTGCCTCACTCATAATTTACAGGAGAACCTAAGCGAAATTCCTAAGTCTCACGTAAAACGGAATGTACGGAATGCACGCGAGTTCGGTTCTCACTTAATCGGTATTTTTTTCTTTCGAGAACCCTATAAAAATTGTAAAACTTCTTGGTTTCCGGGCTTGTACGCCATAGTTCACTGGTATTTCTACCTGACGTTTTGTCTACAGCTGCGGTAGACATTATTAAAGGCGATGTGGTAGCGGGCTGCTCACAGTCTAGAAGGACACTTCGCCCGCTACCACATCGCCTTTGATAATGTCTACTGCAGTTGTAGACAAAACGTCACGTAGAAATACCAATGGATCACGGCGTACACGCCCGGAAGGCAAGAAGTTTTACAACAACGTCGGCCGTGAAAGCCTGCACACCTATAAAAACTATTAAAGTCTCTTAATTTTAATATCTCGTAGGCACGAACACCCTGTATAATAAAGCTGTACGTCGTATGGGTTAGCTTTTTCCTTTTACCTATATACGATATTACGTGGTTAGTTTTCTGGTCACTTATTTTCTCGCGTGGATACATCTTCCTGCTCTTTTGCATCGAGCCTTTCGACGGCGATGTTTGCTTGTAGCGCTCTTTGAACATTATTAATTTTACCTTTATTAATTATCTATGGCTCCTATATAATATATACAGACACGCGTTCTGTCTTTTAAAAGATAAAGACAACATTGAATTTTGTGTCTTTATTCAATGACTAACTCAAGAAGTATATTTCAGTTCACTAATTGGAAAACTTATCCATCATGTTATCCGAGTTCATTGATTTGGAAATTGGAATATTGAAATTAATAAAATTGTAAACAGAAAATGTGCTGGTCTTAATCCATAGATGATTAATCTTCTACTGATTACTTTCATACATTTATGTAAATACAGTGGGATCGCATTAATCAGGTGTCTGGCTAGACGCCAAGGCTATTTGACTCTAAATTTAAATAAGAGTATTTTCTATATGGACACAAAATTTCATTTCAATTGGATGTATAGTTAATTAGTTAAAATGGAACAAAAGTAAAAACTTCTATATAGATTGATATTGCAACATAATTGTTCTTTGTGGTGGTTTAAAACTGATTTATGTACAACAAACGAAATAAATACAAAACATTTAAACTAAAAAGTATTTCTCTAATAATGAAACATAGATGTTCATCATATATGAGACTAGATACGCAACTCTCAATACTTGTAATGTATTAGAAGTGAAGCCTCAAGGTCAACTAGCGGCCATTTGTCAGAAAGGCAAAACTATAGTAAATTCATATGTTCATAGCACATTTATAGCATTCAAGCAGGAATTTCATATTAAAATCATTTTTATTCATTTAAATTTAATTTATTAAATAATCACAATAACAAAATAAACAACTAAAAACTACAAATAATCGTTTTATTGATTGGAAAATAATATTAATTTGTTCAATTTATGTCGTTTGCTCACAATTTTTTTGTTTAACATCATTGCTATACTGTGAAATCTAATTTTTAAATAATATTTACATATAAATACAATTAAATCAATTTTATGATTTTCTTGCAAAGACATCTCACACTCTAAATTTTGAAATACTGTTTTCTCTAAAGCAAAATGATTAACTACATAATTTAATATTTTTCTTTCAATTTTAACATGCGACACTGATTGTAAGTTGTTAGTTAAAATATTTATTTCTGTTTCTGTTACTTTGATAATTTTAAATACACTTTCAGATGGTGTAACCAATCCCCCTCGATTTTTCAAATTTGTCAACAAAGAAAATGTGTAAGAACGGGAGTAGCAATGCTCTGTTCTAAATAAGACTACGTGTTGTGCACAAGTCGGACAACTTATTTTTGATAATAATTTTCTTATAATGAACCCACCTATATAATAAAGTACATTTTCTTTTATACTACCGAATACACTGGTATCATTAGAAAAAAATCTGTCTGCGATAGACTCCAAATTATCTCTTTCATCTTCATCTTTCTCTGGTTGATTTTTCTTTGACCATTTAATATCAAAAATTCCTCCCACTGAATTAATATCAAGTGCTAAACAATTAGCTACAGTTGAAGGTTCTATGGTGTTTTTGAGAAGGATTTGTTTCATAGCTGTTTTAAATTGCTTAACATTTGGATTATTATTTGATCCAAATCTTTTTCGTATACGCGAAAACAAAAGTTCAATATGGTCTTGCGAAAACTTATAAGTTAATAAATATCGAAAATTTAAATTTGCGGAAAATAAGCTTTTAGAAATTTTAAAAATGGATGAAATCGATGTAGCAAATCCAATAATAAAAGTTTTCCTAGGCCCTAAGTATAAGAAATTACTATTTGTGTCTTTTAGCAAATATAAATATTTTACTAAAGGAACAATAGAATTTTCTAAAAATGCTAGCGAACTTTGAAATATTGGTTTTTTGTAACCTTTCCCGAAAGGGCTACGGCTATTTAAGAAATCAAAAATTCTATCTATACACCTTATAAACTTGATGGTTTCTTCACAATGTTGAAATTCTTTTAATCCTAAATTATTTAAAAATTCTAACGCATCGGCTGTTGATGAACTAAAAGTTTGGGCTGCTAGTTTTACTTTCATAATATTTTTCTGAAAATCAATATGAGCATTACTAATTTTATTCGCTAATTTTAAACCAACGTTCTCTTGAATTTTATTTAAATTTTCAATAAATCTCCATTCTATTAGCCCATTAGAACCTTGTAATATTTTGTAGGTACCAAGAGCATTACGAGCGAGCTTTAACATATGACAAGCGTCTGGAATGAAATAAATTTCTTGATCTCTAATGTTAGGGTGTTTGAAGCCACTTTTGATATCATCAAAATTTTTATTAAATGTACTGCAACCTAACTCTTGAAAAGTATTAAAATTTGTATAAGTGCCATCGCATGTCACTCCCCAAACTCTTAAACCCGATTCACTAGCTAAAGTTATTGCTGTTTTAATTAATTTAGCTTGTGCCATAGCAGTACTTTTATTTTGGAAGAAATAACCAATAGGCCATTTCCAACTTCCATTTAAGCTAACTAGCATAAATACTAGAGCCTCACTTGCCATACTTTCTTCATTTTCTAAAAATAAGTATTCTCCAAAATCACAATATCCTATAAACTTTCCTAATTTTGCATCCCAAAGTGTTTGTTTTCTTATTGCCATGGCATCCACAACAAGATTGCAATCCCGATCTTCTAATTTGAATGTTTGTAGGGTAGCAAATACTTCTTTTAGAAATCCGGGTTCTGCATTAACGGAAGATGTCCAGTTTGTTAATGCAGAGGTGTGTGGCAAACGGAGGATTTTTCTACAAAGCAAAATTACAAATTATAGTATAGAAGAGTACTCGCATACAAAATTAAACAACAAATAATTTATATAACCACAACCTACCTACAAAAATTATAAGCTTTTGGTGAATGGTAATGTAATGTTAGGGCAAATTGTTTGATTTCTTTACTATACCTACACCCCTTAGCATTTCTATTTAAATTCTTGCATTCATTCTTAAATATATCCAAAGTCGTACCTTGAAATTGATTCAAGAGAAACAGTTCTGTGTCCTGTTGTAAGAGACCCTTGCCTCGCAACACACTTAACAATTGTTTTAAATTATTTATAGTCTTATCTCGTCGCCTAACTTTTTGCTGTAAATTTCTTAACCTTTTTTTTAAATGTGAATTATAATCGGCATCTGTTTGAGTACTTTGATCTAATTTACATACATCCGAATAAGTTGAGTTTTCTTCGAGTGCTGGTATTTCATCAACTATTTGATCGGACACATTTGAATCTACTTCCATCTGCACAGACACATTATTCGAGATTTCTGATTTTCTAATTAAAATTCTTCTTTTGTTTTCCTTTTTCTTTAAATGTACAGGAAAAGCTGGAAATACTGAAGGAACTGCATCTGGTTTTAAATGTTTCACATATGTCCCAGGTCGCACTAAATAATCACTTTCTTTAAAATGAACACTACATATTCTGCTACTTTTCGTTGGTTTAAAATCAACTCTTCTTACAGCTATTACCCAAGCATCTAGCAACGCTTTCTTTTTCAAAGGAAATCTAGAATAATAAATTTCATGACATGAAATATGTACTTACTACACATATTATTATACTATACATATTATTACTGTAACTTACCCAAAGTATTGAATTTTTTCACCTAATTTAAATCTATTTTTACAACCAAATGCTGAACAAGACGCTGGCATTTTTTAAAATCACTATAATCTTAAAGCAAAACACGCGATTGAACAACAAACACTGCCTCGTGTTAACCTTCTTTGCCAATCCGACAAATGGCGGCCACTAATATGACAGGCTTCACTTCTGCGCACAAGTTAGTTATCTAGCTTTAACATAAACATCTATGTAATGAAATAAACTAAACAATGAAACAAACAAACTAATTCTTATAACTAATAATGCAACAATAACTATTTACACAATACATTACTTTACACACGCACCGAAATTTATGTAATAATGCTATTTATGTCTGCTGTCCTAATGAATGACTGTGCTCTGACTGTAGCACTATTTATAGGCGCGTAAATTCCGTTCTCGATCATTCCAGAAACTTCTGTTCAAGTTCGAGAAACCTCTGCCATTTCCAGTGGCGTAACAATTGGGGGCGCGCTATAATATAACAGTATTGATATGTGTGTTTACTACAAGGCTGACGTCACACTTCAAACCATCTTGGTGGGTAGTTTTTTTTGACATTCCAAAAAATTCAACTTTAAAATTGGGATAATAAATCAGCTTCGTGTCTTTGTGAATACAAACTGATAGTTTCTGATTTAGTTTTCGATAAATTATCGTATTCACATAACTTAAAAATTTATTTTATGGTATCAAATACCCTCTGACGAAGGTACAAATCCGACAAGGGCGGGAGAGAGATAATTTCGTTCCAGTTTTTGTTTTGAATATTTATATAGATTCAAATCATTTAAATTATTTCTTTTTAAAAACTAAAATGTTTTAAATAGTTGCACCTTCAAGAATAATTTTCGTATTTGCATAATAATAATTAATTAATGCAAATATTATATAAACTGAAACGTAATGTTTGAGTTGATATTGCATACCACTCAGTTCCCACATACGTTGCACATCCTATGCCTTACCCCTCAGTCCTCAGACCTCATCCGTGGAATCCGGACCGCAAACCAACCAGCGTTGCTTATTCAAATATACAAATGAATTTTGTTTTGCTTTAAATATAAAAAAAATCAGCTAGACACTTTTCTTATTAAGAAGATGAGTAATTGTTTTTCATTAAGGTGATATCACACGGTTCAGTCGGGTTAATGTTCATTTTTTTTTACACGGCTCAGACAGAATGAAATAGAAATGAAAGTTCATCTAGTCTTTTCGTCGAAGATGTCGTCGAATGAAGTTGTGCGCCTTGGAGTTCGTTCGATTTGTGATCATTTGATCGAAGAATTGACAAAAAAAGAAGCAAAAAAAAGTTTAAATATTAATTAGAGCTTTTATGGAATTTGTCCGTATTGTTCTGTCTTTATATTCCGTACCACCATATGATAATATTTATTAACTTTATTTTATTTTTATTATTTGTTGTTATAGTGCCCATAGTAATACACAATAAGGCGCAGAAATTCCTGAACTAATAGCTTTTAGGAGATTCCGTTCGATGTCGCTAGTATGCATTATTTTGACGTTTATAGAAAATGATGTAACTATGAACGTACGGTTTTTGGACTTTTCCATTTACTTGTGCTATAAAACATTGCTTCTTGCCAAATTTCATGATTCTAGGTCAACGGGAAGTGCCCTATAGATTTTGATTCCCTTGCGAGTGTCTATATATATGAATATAAACGGCCGTATCTTTTGATTGCGTTGACTTAGAAGTTTGACTTTTTCACAGCTACAATAAAATGCAGACCTGAGTATTTGATATTAGTTTCAACTTGATACCTCAACGCGTTCCTAAGAAAAAGGGTCTTGACAGACAGACAGATGGACAACGAAGTGATCCTAGAAGTGTTCTTTTCTTTTTTAGGTACGGAACCTTAAAAATGCAAAGAAAATGTAGAGCTACTAAACATTGCGCACGTAGCGAATAGAAAATCACCACTAGTTGGTATTGTTGCATCTAATAGCGTATGTGCAATTGTTAAAGCATCCTCTTTGTTACGACGCCCTTCTAGTAGAAGAAGTTTTCTTGATGCATCTTGCATTGTTATTATCCTATAAAAATACCTTCGACTCTGGTTTAGAACGACGCTGTACTGATATAAATCCGAAACATTACACTGCCATTATAATTTTGTTACTTAGGGTTCGAATTTCGACAGACACAACTTTCTTTTTAAATAAATTCTAACTACGTGATCCCATAAAAAATGTGTAGAATCTTTTTTTGTGGAAAATTTAATTATCTTTATTTTTGGTAATAAGTGTTTTTGTGGTAGGATTACAGAATAGAAAGATATTTCAAAGAAAAGTGGAAATTTTTGCAGATGTAAATCGAATACATTTTTTTTTTGTTAAACTTAATTTACAATTATAATTTTAAACAATGTTTTATGAGCGCGTTGAACTGATAAATACATTATTTAAAAGTTAAATATTTTATTCTTGTTTCTCGAACGCATAATTAACCCTGTATTTAACGCAGAGAGCACTTAATTTTTCAAATTACATTCCCTTTACACGAACATTGTGAATAACATGTCAAACCAATTTTAACAACTGTACGATTCATATATGTAGTTTTTTTCCGTTTTTATTGAAAATATACGTCAGCTAACAAATTTAGTTCGGCGTGTTATTTGTGATGCTCGTGTGTATACATTTATATTATTGAGTAAATAACGCACCAATTTTTAATTTCTAAGCAAAGAAAGCGTTGCTGGTGACATACCGATTACACGAAATTTACTTACGTTTTAAAAAATTTATACCAACGTTTTATTTATTTTTTTAGCATCAAAGTTAAAGACTTTATTGTGTTCGACGCGTTGTTTGCAATGCTCGTGTGCTAGTGAGTGAGTAAAACATCCACTAGAGGGTTAAGATTCGACGTGTGTAAAGTGAATGACATGGTTTACATATAAGATCAATAATGTACTCGAGTGAACCGTTTTAAAAGTGAATAAATGGGGGAACAATCGACTGACCTAACATGAAAATGTGTAAAGCGGTCATGCTTGTGTGAGTTGGTTTAGACTAGCGCTTTTAAAACTTTTGTGTATTATTTCGAATCGCAAAAATATTAGTTTTCACAGTACCAGAATGTTTGAGCGTACTAATTTTCATTCCGATTGAGCATGGTGAATGGAACACAGAATGTATTCACTGATAATTAACAAAGCTTTTTGTTAATATCTTTATGATTGTTAACAGGATTACAGAATATTATCACCGTCAGTTGTTGAACATTACCAATGTTTCATAGCAAAACAGTCTATTTTGATTGAGCATAATTTATAACAGGGTCTCAGAATGTTTCATCACATAGTCTTGAAGTCTTAGGATTATATCGATCATAAAAATTTGGACTCTGGTTTAGCATTACTGATAACAGGATCACAGAATATTTTTACTAATAATCGTAGGCCAAGTACCAAAGCTTTCCTATAAGAAAAATTTATATTTCGATTGAGCATCATTAATAACAGGATTATAGAATATTTCCACTAATAATGGTGGGACAATGTTAAAATTTTTCGACCGTAAAAAATTGATTTCAATTGATCATCATTACGCCACATAATATTTTCATGTATAGCAGGGTTGCAGAACCATTTAGTGTTCACTGTTTTGAAACAGTCCTAAATCTTTCGCGAATAAAATTTTGATATTGATCAATCAATTAAAACTAGGATCACAGAGTGTTGTCAATGACAACCGTGGAATAGACTCTGATGATCTTAGATGTTGAGCGTCTATAATCTACAATTGTGGACAGTACCAGAACTTTTGATTATAAAAATGGATTCCGACTGAGTATCATTAACAGGGTCACATCCCGATGTTGATCTGTTGATAACAGGACCACAGAATGTTTTCACTAACAATCATATCAGAACTTTTGATTAACAAAATTATTGGGCTCGATTGAGAATCGCTGATATCAGGGTCACAAAATGGAATAGAATGGATGCGGTTAAGTTGTGAGCACGAAGCAATACGAAAACGCATCATCCTTTTTGACTGAACATATAACAGGATGGCAGCGTCGTGAAAGGAAACAGCTTAACCTCTTGGCATAATGTACTTTTTGTCTTTTCATCTTTCAAAGCGGACACACGGTTCTATGTGTTGGATTATGGAAATTTCCTTGTCAAAATATTTATACATTTAATTGCATTACGATGTAGGCATTCACGCCTTTTCCGGTCTGTTCACTTTTTTATTGATATTGTTTTACAAATTAAATAGATCACAATCATGAGTAATTACTTTTGAACGTTTAGTTTTGTAAACGGATTCTTGTTACCTTGTAATCTATATTGGCATAAAAAGGCAAAGTTTGTTTGTTTATCCACGCTATTTTCGGACACCACTGAATCTATTTAAAAAAAATCTTTCACTGTTTAAAAACCCACTGCATCCCAAATGATACAGGTTATATATTTTTACGCTATAAACGGGTACCCAAATTATGCAATCATTTATTTTAATGAAAGTATATGAGTTTTTGATATTTTAAAGACTTAAAACATTTTATAAATAAGTCAGTTTTGGTGTCAAAACACTGAAATAAAAACTTCGAGGTGTGCAAGCTTTCACGGCCGGCATTGTTGTAAAACTTCTTGGCTTCCGGGCTTGTACGTCGTGGTCGATTGGTATTTCTACCTGACGTTTCGTCTACAACTGCGGTAGAAATTATTAAAGGCGTTGTGGTGGCGGGCGAAGTATCCTTCTAGGCTGCTCACAGGAAGCCATGAAGTTTTACAAAAATTTCAAAATCAAGATTGGTCTTGGGAAGAAAAAAAGTCAATAATAAAATAAATAAATGAATTATTATTTTGAGGGATACCTATGTACGTTTTTTTCAAATTTTGTAAATAATTTTTTGGCGCACTAATTTGTAACTGAAACTGGTCATTTCAAAAATACGATATAGGTTGTGCACAAAGTTTTCAGCCGGATTTTCTGTACAATTTATTCCGAAGTATCATATTATTTTCAAATCAATTTTCTATTTCTATTTCCAAAGGATCATATTATATTCAAATCGATTTTCTATTTTGAAATATATTTCTTTTCAATTTCAGTGCATTTCAGATTTACATTTGACGTGAACTACAAAGTGCCACACCTAAAACCTAGAGTTCCTACTGGATGCATAGATTGAATTGAACAAGATTTTCCACATAAAACTTTAAACCCGTTTTTCCTTTTGCTTTCTCAAAGACCTTTAACTCTGTGTCTAAGTTTACAGACGGTTCATTTCCGAAAGGAAGACTTTGAAATCATTTACGTTATTTTCGACTAAACAAACCTTTCATCTATAAAGAGAAATATTTATCATCAAATCAGGAAACGTATTTCAAATGAAATTTATAAATTTTACAATTTAATTGAAATAAAATGTATTGACAAGAAAATATAGTTCAGTTAGGTATTTTTGGTGTTTTATCAAGTGTCTATAATCTACCTCTCTCTGTCTACTTATTGTGTCAATTCATACCGAAATATAAATTAAAATTTATTTAGCATGACTGAAGATATTTTATTTCTACTAATAAATAATTAAGCTATATTATTTAGTATGATATTATTTATTAAAAATGTAAATTATTAAAAATATTTACTACAGTTTTATTTGAATATCCGTTGTAATAATAATTGTCTCGATTTTTTATTAAAGTATGACAAGGTCAAACTAAACAAAGAAGCACATTTATTTAATTTTCAAACTTATATAAGAGAAGTGTTTAGAGCAAATACACTTCAGTTTATATTTTGACTTTATTAATGAAATATAGAGTAAGAGCTGGTGAACATTTTCATACTAGAATTTCAATCGATTGAAATTTTTACTGCAAAAAATGGAAAACGCTGCTAATTTTCCAGCAGCCGTCTCAATAAGAAAACAAAAAAATAAATAAATAAGGTCAAAAATACCTGAAGCTTTGAGCATAGAGCTGGTGAACATTTTGAGATATGGGTTTCTACCGAATGAAATTTTGTAAAATAAAGCTAGTATTCTCGACCGTTGCGTCCATTCTAATGATTAAATTGTAAGTTGTAGCAGGAAAGTGGATCAAGGAAGTAGATCAAAATATCGATTATTACATTTGCAAATGTAATAATCCATATTTTGATCTACTTCCTTGATCCACTTTCGTACTACAACTTACAATTTAAAGCTAGTATTTTTTGAAAAAAAAAATGGACAACTTCGCTTATTTTCAACCAACAGATACCCAGTTTCCACTTCCTCAGGTAAAAAAAAAAACAAACTATAAAAACTCAGGAAGAGGGTACCCAATGTGAAAGCGACGCTATAGGATAGAATTTCGGGACCCAAGGGTTCGGGCTCTGGCGAACTTTTTAATGACGTCTACGCCACTGTCTACATTTCTACTGTATTGTTTTAACAACATCTCAAAAGAAATCTTTATTTTCAGTACAGATAGAAAATATTGTTATTTTATCATTATTTTTTATGTGTACTTCCTAACGATCCCGGAGGAATATCTCAGCCATATGGGATTGCCAATGTTATACGAAAGAAAACTGCAATACAAATACAAGGCCTTGTTATTACCCAAAATAAACAACTGATCGAAGGGACGCTATTTTGTTTCGTGCGATTACAATATTACAGGATACGATAATGTGTTTCTTTATATGAAATCTTTTATTTTACCAGCAGTTCAGAAACCGCTTTGAGGAAAAATCTTTTTCCAAAAATCTTATATGTATTTACACTTTAATTTGATAAAAACAGACGTAATAATTGTGTTACAAAGACCGAAAATTTTCGATTGCGTGTGAGGGCAGTAATTAACCCAATCGCAATCGCCAATTTTGTTCGAGTAATAAATGCATTGAAAGCACAGCATAGTTACAATTTTCACTTTCGGTCAATTTTGATCCGAAAATAATTTCTCAAGGGAGACGAAAACTTTAAATTAAATCTGAGCATTCGTCACTGGTTTGAAATAACCAACTTTCAATGCACGCAATATAAAAAAAAAAAATTAAATACGTACTTTTTTTCAATATTTAAATTCGTTCTATTCTAATGTAATTCAGTTTGTAAATTAAAACGAATTAAACTAATCATATTTAAGGAAATATAAATTAACGACCAATATTATTAATTTCTTTTTTAACCTAGATAAAAAGAGGGCTGCCTTGTGTCATCTTCCAATTTAGTTTCAGTATATTTTATATATTTATATATTATAATTAGCGACCCGGTCCGGCTTCGCACGGGAAGCACTACTTATCCATAGCCATAAAACATGAGAATCGTTATGATAAAACTCGCAACGTGTATTGAATTTGCGCGAATTCAATCGCTTTTAATTGTATATGTTCAAAAATCGAAGAAAGATCAAAATTGCCAAAAAACAAAAAAAAAATCTGTCCCTACTAAACTTCACAGGATCACCCGCTGAACTAATCTGAAGATTGCCTGAAAATTTCATTAAAATCGGTCCAGCCGTTTTGGAGTCCATACATACATACATACACACATCGATTTTTATATTATAGAGATAGGTATAGAAGATAGATATATTTTATAATCTTAAAAAATGGACACTTGACAATTTCCGACGGTTCGATAGACAATAATAGAAACAAAAATATATAATGTAAAATAAAAACTCACCTCCTAATATAAAAAGTCCGCAAGCAATCAGCGTCTTGTTGTCATTGTTGCAGTGACCCAACATCGCGAACACAGTTGCTAACAACACTAAAATCACACTAGCTGCTTCAAACGGTGTCGAATATCTGAAACAGACAAAAAATAAAAGATTACATTAAAATGTATATTTCGTAATCCTAATTTTAAATGAACTTAGTTATGTAATGCAGTAATGCAGATGTAAAAATTAAAACAGACTAAGACTGAATAATATTTTAATAATAATTTTAATGCATTAATTTTGTATTTTTAGACTTAATGAAAAATCAGTAATAATCAATATAATTTAAGGTTTGGCATTCTGTTAAGGTCGTTTAAAAATACTGCTATAGCACTCTTTTTTCTTAGCGATAACAGTATTTCTGTGTTGCTCTACCATGTTTAACACGCTATATTATTATAATGTTATGAGAAAGTAAAAGAGGTATCCTAAATCCTTGTTGAAACGACTATAGTGTGTTTAAAGTAACATGAAATACTGTGCACATCATGTTATAATATAATACATTAGCGGGCCCGTGCGAATACTTCGCATCGTTAGTGGTCAGTTATGTAATATAATAGGGTGGAAATAAATTTTAATCTATTCTATTCAGCCACTACGTCACTTAATATTACCCGACAACTGTTAAAATAAACAGATTCCCACCAGATGACGACATTAGTCATAAATATCCCATCACTAGTGATGACAATACACCAAACATGTCGCATCTTCGGATTAAAACTGTACAATCTCAAAAATTTTGGGAAACTAAGCTAGGTAAACGGACATGTTCACAAACGCCAATATTTTCTTTTAAATAGTGACAAAAGAAGTTATTTCTGTTAATCTAGGAGAGATATTGGTTAGTTTTCAATTGGTGATATCTGGTGACATTTTACATTTCTTTCGCGTCAAAACTGTACAATCTTTAGTAGTCTTCAACCATCTGAGTAGTGCACAGGCTATACAAAAACAAAATTTTAACCTGAAGGTACGCACCATATTTCATTAGTAATATACAATATCAGATTTACCATGTTTTGCTCATAATAATTTTCAATATTTGAAATATTTTTCTATTTAAAATCGTATAATTTAAAATTGTATAATTTCGGAATAGTATAGTTTTCGAGATAAAATGACAATTAACATTATGTAAATTTCCTACTTCTGTACCTTATTTAAGACTTAAGTGCTTTGATAAATATGTACTTAATTAGAATTAAGAGATAGATATTAAAGAAAATAAAATTGAATACTTTCAATATTTACTTATTTTACCCTAAAACAAACCTTATTAATTTAAATTATATATTTATGGAAAAATAAGCAAGTGAAATTTGAATATATTTTATCGAAAATACAATCAAAACTCCAAACGATATTTTTTATTTTATTTTTAGTGTATTTGCCATATGGCAACATACACTATTGGCGTTGGTCGGATGGCGGGACCTAGGGGTCGGACCAAAATTTCTCGACGTTTCATAACCTCCTAAACACTTTGGCACCATTTTTAAAAATGTTTATATATATATGTATATATATATATATATATATATATATATATATATATATATATATATATATATATGTGTGTTTATATACGTATATATATATATATATATATATATATATATATATATATATATATATATTTATATGTGCGGGCAATAACTTTCGAAGGAGTTAATTCATTTTAACGAAATTTGGAATACCTGTTGGAATCCATCACCGCACGAAACCTATTTAAAATGGGCCCAATCGGGTCATTTTAAGGGTAGTTTTTAGGGGTTGAAAAAAGTTTTTGGGCCCAAAAATACCGAAAAAATTCTCAGAATCGTTTCAAAATTGAAATTTAACCCTTTAGTAGCAATTAAAAAGTGCTCCTAAAATTAAAAGCAAATCGGCCCCACAGGACCGGACTTACAAATTTTATGAAAACACTAGTTTGCGTATACGAATTTACTTACTGAAGGTCGTATTTAATTTGCTGCAGATGTTGGATTGATAACAATATTTCAACTAATAAAATTATTATTGTAAGGGGTGTATTAAGGGGTTCATTTCTTTTTATTTTGTCCAAAAACAAACTTAATTTCATTTAATAAAGCCACAATACCTGTATTAGCAAATACACTATATTGTCGACAGGGTTTTGGCACTGCGACCCGGGTTTTTTTAAATTACTATGCATCAAAATTAATATTCATTTAAATTTTACTTGTGAAGGTAAATTATGATTCTGTTAAACAAATCAAGAAATATTTATGAAACTTGATTGAATACATTTTTATCTACTGTTGAACTGTAAAAATGCTCTCCTGTAAAATTAGTAAATTCTTAAATTGTACAGTTTTAATCCGAAGAAGCGATGTGTGCAGGAAAAATGTAGAAATCTTGTAAAGACTTCCCGGAAGAACTAAACAACTAAAGAGAAAATTTCTAGGCGTCGTAGCGATGTACAGCTGCTCTCAGTTTATATTAAGAAAAAATTCTATTTTGCTATAAGCTTGCTTGTTTACCTACGGTGTATGTATCTTGACTTTGTTATTACGTATACGCGATACGTTACGGGATTCATAAAGCGTATTTGCACACCTTTGTATTATATCCCGGTTATATATGTACTACGTATTATGTTTTTGCTGTTTTATTTTAACAACCTTTAAAGCACCGAATAAATTCTACTCGCACCTTTAGCTTTTAGTTCGCATATTAAACATACAGATACCAGACATACAACCAAGGTTGCAGAAAGCATTGTTAGAAAAAAAATGATTTGACAAGATCTTAGTTTGTGGCCACCCATATTTCTCTATAGACTTGATTCGAAAAGTGTAGTTAAAAAATTAATACTTTTGAAAATCCTGAGGCTGCACCTAGATTTGATCCCTATTTCCGCATTTTGCCCGATCGGCCAACATCGGACGAAAAGCGAACAACAAGATTTGTATGTAGGTGCCTACATTGCTGTTTGCTTTTCTTCCGTATTCAATGTTAGAGATAGGAAAAACGGGTCTTTTTAGTGATCTGCATTTTTGCATCTGGATCCCGTATGTGAGCCGGCTCACTGAGCCGGTTCAAAAAAAGCTAAGTTCTGAATATGTTACTGCAGTCTGCCACTGAGTTACCTAGTGCAGTCAATCATATCACGGCCTGTATAGAATCAAGAATGCATAGCCAAACATGTGATGCATGAGTCATTTGAGCTGACAGATGCATCAAAGCAAGAACTGATACGTAAGTGTAAAATGTGCTTCTGTGTGTTAAGTGTTTCACTGAGTTACGCGGATCCGTTGATCCGTCGGCTCAAAAAAAGTGAGTCGGCTCTCACGGATCTTCTGTCGGAGTCGGCTCTTTGAACCGGTTTAGATCTGAGTTACACAACTCTATTCAATGTATGTGTTGCTTAAATCGAAAGACATTTTGCAAAAATAATTTATTAGTGTATATTCCATATGGCACATACACTATTGGCGTCGGTCGGATGGCGAGACCTAGAAGTCGGACCAAAATTTCTCGATAACTCTCGACATTTGGACAATACGTTAGAATCCAGCACAACACGAAGTCAATTTAAAATGGGACGAATTGAGCGATTTAACGGTAGTTTTTAGGGATTGCAAAATGTTTTTGAACCCAAAAATACTGAAACAATTCTCAGAATCGTTTCAAAATTAAAATTGAACTCTTCCGAATTTTATGACTACACTAGTTTGCATATGCGAATTTGCTTACTGAATGATGCATTTAATTTCGTGCAGGTGTTGGACTGATAACAATATTTCAACTGAGAAAAAAAGTATTGTTTTAAGAGATGTATTAAAAGGCTATCATTTATTCCAAAAACAAACTTAAGTTCACATGATAAAACCACACTATCTGTATTAGCAAATACACTATATTGTCGGCAGGATTTTGGCACTGCGACCCGAGTTGTTCTTTAGAATTTGATTTAATTTTTTATTTTCAAAAACTAAATTCACGGTACCGTTGGCTACACTTCATTCGAAAAAAATAGAGATGAAACAAAACTGTACATGGCACGTGACTAGACATTAAAATCCACAAAAAAAATCACGTGATGTATCTATCGTTCTTTAAAGTCTTCTAGTCGTTTTAGTTTTTACTCATTCACCGGATATTACCGTACAAAATGTACCTACAGAAGTGACAGATTATACCACCTGAGGATAAGCACGTGTGTTCACATACGGCAAAAACAGTTGAAGGTAGAGATACCCCTAAACAAAAGCTTGGCTTGACTTAATAAGGTAACAATGGAACATTCGCACAACAACAATATACCAGAAACCAAGTTCAGTTTTAACCTTTTGTTTGTTTTATCCCGTATTAGCCGTAAATGAAACGGTACATTAGTGTATTTACGTAATATAGAAGGTAGATATTGTATTTATGTACAAACAACTGTATCAGGAGAACAGAAATGCCTAAAGGTTACATATTATTAGTGAATTTGTCATATGGCACATACACTATTGGCGTCAGTCGGATGGCGAGATCTACGGGTCGGATGTAATAATAATAATATTTTTTTATTGTACATAAACCGTACAAAAGCCACGGTTCAACTTGCGTTGGTCTTCCACCTGGCCCACAAAATAAAAGTAATATATAAAACATGAGTACAAATAAAATTAATAAAAATTAATATACCAGCTGCTCTCCCAGTAGTTTACTATAAATAAATTTAAAAGTGTGTGTATTTGCCCGATAACTCTCGACAAACTTAATAGATTTAAACGAAATTTTGCGTTTACATGTTAGAATCCATGACCGCACGAAGCCTATTCAAACTAGGTTCCATTGGACCATTTTCGGGTGGTATTAATTGAAAAAAGTTAATCGGCTCAAAAATACCGAAAAAATTCTCAGAATCGTTTAAAAATTGAAATTTAACACTTTACTAAAGTTTAAAATCTACTGTTAACATTTAAATAAACTGAACTTACAAATTATATGAAACCACTAGTTCTGTTGATAAAGATTTGCTTACTGAAGAGTATATTTAATTTGGTGCAGATGTTGGATTGATAACAATGTAATTTTGAAAAAAAAGATTAAGGAATGTATTAAGGGGTTAAATTTTTTATTGTGTCTAAAAACAAAAAGTGTATATTTGCTAATAAGTACAGATATAGTGTGGATCTGCAAATACACTATATTGTCAGCAGGGTTTGGCACTGCGACCCGAGTTTTTACATATTATTATTAAAATTTATATACGAGTTGTTCTGAAATTAAATTGGAAGTGTTTCACGACGCTTCAGTGAGTTATGACATACACTTTGAACACCACTGGTTTAAAAAATGTCAATTCTTTATTAAAGACAAAAAACAGAAATAGAATTGCGACCTGTGCAGCTCGGACGTACGTACGTACTGACCAACCGACAACTGCTGTTCGCAATTTTCAGTTACAATGACCTCGAATCAACCTAAAAAAAATTGAATACAGTAACAGTCCGCTTTAACGTGGAAAATACGTTCCAATAAGTTCCTGCGCTATACGAAACAGCGGTAAACGAGGTCATCTTAATACGTACATAATTAATACGCATAATTGAAACAGAACCGAGAAAAAGAAAATTTGTTAGTTTTCTTTTTGTTTAATTTTGTAACATTTATTGTTAAATACTGTTTATTACATCAATTATAGATTTATTAATTGCTAATATTGATTTTTGTTCATAAAATCTTTATGAAATCAAATAAAAGTTCCAGTAAGAAGTTATGTTTGTGATGAGAAATGTTCCCATTTGACATACTTATTCTGTTTTTTGTGAAGAAGTCATCTAATGTCGTTTGCCTTTTTCTGTTTCGTTCAGCAAGCTGTTGTCGTTAGCAAAATATTGCATCAATGATACTTCGTCTTGCCTTCGCACTTCTATCAACATTTGAATCATTTTTTTTTATAAACAGCGTTAAGTGGAGCAGCGTTAAGGTAGTTGTCTTGGTACAATATTGTCAAAAAGATATAGATTATACGCGCCACAAAAGTATACTATTGCTTGTAGCTAAGTGATTCATAATTTGTAGGCAAGACTGTACCCGTGGAAACGTAACCCATACAGTATTCATATGCAGGTATACTTTTCTATAAATTGTTGAACTTTAAACCGTTATTTATAAATAATTAGACGGTCAAAAAAAATTTCTTATTTTTTTTAAACTCATAACAAATGCATTGAAAGACTGTCAGTTTTTGGAAAGCTTCTGACAGTTAGTTCTTTTTTTATAAATAAGAAACTGGTTCAGAACTACAGAGATCGTATACAATCAATGTTAACTATCCAATTTTAATTGAATTTATCTCGGATTATATACGGTCGATCGACTTCAAATTTTGAGGGTAATTGTATTATCATGTCCTTAATAAGTATACAAAAACTAAGAATTTTCTGACGGTGTGCCTTAACCACGACAACTACCTTAAGTGAGATTATCTTACTGTAATTTGAAGCAATTTCTTGCGAAATTAACTTCTAGATGTAACTATTTGAATAAAAGAAACTCAGCTCTGGTGAGCAAAGCGTTAATAGAACACACACCGTTGACAGTTTATGCAATATTATATCACGTTAAAAAATTGTGTTTTTAAATTTCAGCACAAAATAACATCTATATACACACAAAGAATATATATTTTCATAAAAAAGGAAAATAGGAAGTTGAAAAATTAAAACAAATTGCTATCACACGTTTAGCTCACAATCTAACAACATAATAAAAAATACCAGGCGTGTTTCTCTTAAACCTGTTACGTACCAAAAAAGAGGTGAGTTTTACGGCGGACGGGCGGTGAAAAATATGCACAGAAGCTCAACTTATATACACTTATACAGGTAATCCCCAGCAGGAATATAAAAAGCTCAGTTAATAACAGCATTCCTGCTATATCCGTAGCTATGTTTTGTTTTGTTATATGATATTTCTCAGGCCTCACTACATTCTTGCTTTTCGTATCGAGGTGTCGGATTTTAATACGATTCATGCTCGGTTACACCCTCTGTACTACATTCTAGAAGTCGACAGTCCAAGCTGTCGGATTATACACAATCGTGATTGGAAATTTTATAATAATAATAATAAAAACCCGGGTCGCAGTGCCAAAACCCTGCCGACAATATAGTGTATTTGCTTGTATAGGGCCGTGTGGTTTTATACTTTTATTATGTGAAATTAAGTTTGTTTTTGGGAAAAATAAAAAATTTAACCCCTTAATACACCCCTTAAAATAACATTTTTTTCTTAATTGTAATATTATTATCAATCTAACGTCTACACCGAATTAAATACACCCTTCAATAAATAAGTCACTATCTGCAAACTAGTGTTTTCATAAAATTTGTAAATCCGGCCCTGTCGGGCCGATTTTATTAAAATTGTGGGGACACTTTTTAATCACTACCAAAGGGTTAAATTTCAATTTTGAAACGATTCGGAGAATTTTTTCGGTATTTTGGGGCCCAAAAACAGTTTTCAACCCCTAAAAACTACCCTTAAAATAGCCCGATTAGGCCCATTTTAAATAGGCTTCTTGCGGTGATGGATTTCAACACGTGGCCCAAATTTCGTTGAAATCAATTAACTCTTTCGAAAGTTATCGCGCGTACACATATATATATATATATATAAATATATATATATATATATAAATATATATATATATATATATAAATATATATATACATATATATATAAACATTTTTAAAAATGGTGCCAAAGTGTTTAGGAGGTTATGAAACGTCGAGAAATTTTGGTCCGACCCCTAGGTCCCGCCATCCGACCGACGCCAATAGTGTATGTTGCCATATGGCAAATACACTAATAACTTTATTTAGAAATACATATAAAGATGTATAAATAGCGTCAGTATTCTATATTTAAAAGAACTCCTTCATGGAGTAAAATGTTTTATTAATTAAAAATGTTCTTAATTTAATTTTAAATTTCAGATCGTTTTGAATTTTTATTTCATCTAGGATATTATTATGTATCCGTATCATAGCGTTACGGGCCCCCTTAAATGTTACAGAAAGATTTCAGTGCAATGTATCACTTTTGTCAATCAGTAATAGTATAGGTATAATACGCGCCACGGTTCTAAAAGGTTCTGAAGCTAGATGCAAATGGACGCTAACGCAGGTACAGTCGGTTGAAAAACTACAAACTTGCGCTATATTATTTTTTTAATTTTTCTTTAATCTAAAGGTGTTATTCTTTGCATAAAGTCATCCAAAAAAATATTTTTCGTACTTGTCTATGCAAAAGTGTATTAGGCATCTTGATCAATTAAAAATCAAAGAAACAACTTAACAATAGCGTACTGGACTGTACTTTATAGCAGGAAAGCGACAAGTGACACGACAACCAAATTATCGCCCCGGGCACGTTCTGTGCCGGTAACTGGGAAGTGGTGGGAGTCTTCCTTTCCCACAAAACAACCAGGCCGGCTCTAAAATATGCATTTGCGACACTGTGACTAGCTTCAGAACCTTTTAGAATCGTGGGGAGTATTATACTAACTGTACCAGTTTTAGTAACCATAGATGCCGAAACATTAAAATTTTAAATACAAAAAAAATTAATATCAATCTAACATCTGCACCAAATTAAATATACCCTTCAGTAAGTAAATCCCTAGTTATAGATTTATTTCATAAAATTTGTAAGTTTGGTCATGTCGTGACATTTATTAAAATCTTATCAGGACATTTATATTTTTATATTAATGGGTTGATTTCAATAAATTTTGAAACGATTATGAAAATGTTTGCTGTATTATTGCGCACAAAAATATTTTTCTAAGTCTAAAAACCGCCGTTAGAATGGTCCTATTGGCTCTATTTTAAATAGGCTTCATGAGGTGATGGATTCCAATGCGTGAACCAAATTTCGATTTAATCAATTAAGTCTGTTGAAAGTTATCGTACTAATACACAAAAGCTCTTTCCGACCAATTAATAAAAATTAAAAGCTCTTCTATGGTAACTACACCCAAATGAAAACCGGAGGTGATGTTTCCATGTTGTCGGACTAGGTTCTCTTAGGGTTGCCTATATGTCCTATATGTCCTACCTTTTCTGAAAGTTTCACTTCTATAAAATCGGAACCATTTTTTACGGTCGCCGCTCCAACTAATACCTGGATAGTCAGTTTACAGATCGAGGTATTTTAGTGTAATCTAGGAACATATTATGCAAACTCCCAACTTTGATTGCGAAAGATTAAAGTTGCAACTTAGGTTCAGCATTGTTACTGAGCTGTCAAACCGCAACATGCTTAAGGATTAACGAGCAGTAGTTAAGGATTAATTAAAATCTAAATTCAATATAATATTCCGAGTCAATTATTTGTAAGGACTAGAAACTAAACGAAGTTAGTGAAACAACATTTATAATTGACAAAACAAGGACAGAACTATAAGACAAGCTTTCTAGTTGATTAATTTTCACCATCCTGCGCAGGTCTTAACGCTTTGTTTTAGTATTAGGATTAAATAACAATTACAGAAGTGAAGGACTATCCTTGTAGTCACAAGGCCAACTGGCTTATATCCTTTTTTTTTGTTTTTTTAGTAAAATAATCCAAATCCATTTTTAACACGATTTTATTTTATTTGCTTCACCTGTATGTAACGGAATCTTTGAACGCGAAATTCAGCCACTTCAAAACATCAGATTAAACTGAAACTTTGCACACTTATCAAGGACCGATGACCAAACAATAATTTAATAAGTTTGTCCCATTATCCTGACCAGAATCATCAGGATTAACACGCTTCACCTGTATGTTTGTAACAGAATCTTGGAACATGAAATTCAGCCACTTCAAAACGTCAGATTAAACTGAAACTTTGCACACCTATAAAGGACTGATGGCAGTAAATTGATTAAAATCGGCTGAGTAGTTTAGACTCCACACATGAACTGCTAAAATCATAACTCTTGTTTTTTGTCTTCACCGTAGGCGTGTAAAAAATATAACAAAAAATCGACATAAACTACTCTGGCTTGTGACCACAAATGTGTTTCTCGTTTGCGAAAATTCTGATAATACCTGGTTACTATCTGGTAGCTATCTAGCTACTATTTGTTGCAGCTATAACCTCAGACTGGGACATTGGACTTTTGCATCATTTCGTCTAAATACACATAGATAATTTAACTACTTGCCAACAGCTTGTGCTTGCGTCTGGCAAACATTGAATAATTTATAGTTTTTCACGGATCAGCAAATCCTTGAAACATGACAGAATTTTTTTAAATCAATTTTTATGTTGTAGATTTTTTTTGGTAGTGGTAGACCTCAATTGTTTTTAAAAAAAGTGGCGAGATAGAGGAGATTGTATGTTGAGCGTCTATAATTTATCTCTTTCTCTCTCTCTCTCTCTCTCGCCACTTTCTTTATAAAGCAATACCACTCAACTTATTTAGTTTATATTACAAACCTTTAAAATTTAAGGACTGAGTCATACATTTATACTTCACAATGTAACATGAGCGGTATCGTTTTTATGTATGGGACTGGTATGTTTTACACTGTTTTATTGCTGCTCCATTGGGTGAACCGTACTATAATAATGACTTCACACCTGCTATGTTAGTACCTTATATACTGATTTCTAACTAGGGTTCCACAAGCCCGTATTCAGAGTTCCCTGAAAGTTTGAGGAAAAAAGTAGGTATCCACCGTTTCTAATTGGTGAAAATTAAAAATTAATATGCTGTTAAAATATAAATGTGCAAAAAGGGGCCAAGCTCGGTACCTAGAAAGAACAGCTTCGTCGAAAAATGAATTGAGATTTAAACTGATGCCAAGCTTTCACTTGACAAGTTTTTATGTTTTATATTATAAACAATTGATTCCTGTGGGAAAACTTGCCAAGTGAAAACTTGGAATCTATTTAGATCTTTTTTCGGCGAAGCTCTTCTTTCGGTTCCATGCGTTTTGATGTCCTGACAAAATACCCCCTAGAGAGAATATTTTCTAGACAGAATATCCCCTAGACAGAATAGCCCCTAGAGAGAATCTCTTCTACACAGAATATCCCCTAGACATAATTATATATATATATGTTGTAAGATAATTAAAAAAATGGGATTTTCGCAAAAATCCTCGAATATTTGCAAACAACTTACTAGGATTTCCGCAAAGATCCGATTTTTTAAATTATTCTACGATATATATGTAGATATATTTATCAGGGGATATTTATCAGGGGATATTATGTCTAGGGGATATTTTGTTTGGGGATATTTCATCCGGGGATCAAAACGCCTAATACCATTCTTTCTAGGCCGCTTGGCTTCACAATTATGTTTTCGATGCGATTACAATTCTTTACAGCAGTTAAATCACTGTAATAGATAAACACTCAATAATAAAGACAAAAGGTAAGCCGTACATAAAACTTTCGGATCATTATCAGGCCATTAACAACCGTGCCATCTTGCAATCGCAGCAGGAGTGTAAAACGGCGCGGTTCCTGCCACGAGGAGGAAGTAGCTGGAGGAACGGAAAAAGGGTGGCGAGAGCAAGAAGGAGGAAATGTGCATTTGATAGTCACATGACCCTGGCTGGTCATTAGTAGCCCGCGTATCCCGAGGGTGAGACGGGACGGTAATAGAGCCGATGCAGTCGGATGAGGGATCGAGAGTGCGACAGATGGCAGCACTGTTTGCTGCTTATTATTTTCACATTAAACTGGTAGTGGCACGCCTGCCATCATCACATCACATGTGTATTTTCAGTATACCAACGTTATACGTATACACGGTGTGCCAGAAATATTCTGTTTACCAACCAAATAGACCCGACTCACAAGGTATATTTGTTCGTAAATTCTCAACCTGTTAAGGCCCCAGTACACAGTGGTCTATAGTGGGCCATGCTTTGCAATGTGCAACTGTAGGCCACTATCACTTGGTGTTTACACAATGGCCTCTGGCTCATTTTTGCCTGGCGAAGCACTTGCGATGGACGTGGAAGTAATTACGGCTGCGGCTATTTATTTATATACTATTTACAAGTATTATAGTATTATAAACCTAAAAGTCTCTTCATTGCTCCAGGATACTGACATTTTGGGCGATTAAAAATTTAAATAGTATAGCACGCAACAAAAAAAGTAGGTACCTGTCAGCGTTGCCAGACGTCCCGATTTTGGCGAGACGTCCCGATTTTTAAATCAAAATTAAATGTCCCGCGCGGGACAGGCTCAGTCCCGCTTTTCAAGGATAACTCGACCGTGCGTAAATAATTATTCTCTTATTGTAAGTTGCAATTTGTAACACTCACTCCTCAGCCTATTGTTTGAAACGCCATATTTTTCTAATGAATAAAACTTTTTTGATTTTGATTTCTGTTTTTTTTTATTTTTTTTATTCAGAAGACGAATAAGACCGAACTATTTAATGATAGGGTAAATCTGATTTAAAATATCATATTTTTATTAAAATACTTTTTCTATGGCTATTTTTGCTATCTATTGTCACGTAAACGTAATTTGAACTCAAATAAAAAGATAAATATTTAAAAACTTCTGATTAAATATACGTTTTTTTTACTATGTCCCGCTTTCGAGGAAAGAATCCTGCTTTTTTCACTCAAAAAGTTCCAAAATCCCGACTTGGAAAAAAAAATCTCGCAGCACTGGTACCTGTCCAAACAATGGGCGACTGTGTGAACACCACAGGGCACGCCACGCCACGATTCCTTTGAAGTGTGTCAAAAAAACCGACAACAAATGGATTGCGCAGCACGATTCACAATTGTCTGTCACTACAAACCATTACCCCTGCACACAATGGCGATGGTCTATAATGGCCCACTACAGACCACTGTGTAGTGGGGCCTTTAATGTGAAACATCTAATGGTGCATTTGAATGGGAGTGAAAGCGTTTAGATTGCGCGTTGCGACGTTTCATTCGGCCAGCCTCGCGTCTCGTCGGCTCTTTTCGACTTGGCTCTCCCCTCTCCATACCTACCCCCACTACTCCACCACACGCTCACTACTTTACGTGTGTGTGTCACTCTATTAGTTAATATCTGTTAGAGATGAGAAAAACGGGTCTTTTTAGTGAGCCGGCTCACTGAACCGGTTCAAAAAGAGCCGAGTTCTGAATATGTTACCGCAGTCTGCCACTGAGTTGCCTAGTTCAGTCAATCATATCACGACCTGTATAGCCAAACATGTGATGCATGAGTCATTTGAGCTGACAGATGCATCAAAGCAAGAACTGATACGTAAGTGTTAAGTGTTTCACTGAGTCATGCGGATCCGTTGATCCGTCGGCTCAAAAAAAAGTGAGTCGGCTCTCACGGATCTTCTGTTGGAGTCGGCTCTTTGAACCGGTTCAGATCTGAGTTACTCAAGTCTAATATCTGTGTAATGTTTCATATCTGCCAGGCATCCCACGGCGTCTCACATTTTCTCTGAACCGTGTCTGTCGGCAATACTTCTGGACACAACTATGTGTTAGTTGATCAAGTTTTCGAGCTCTTAGAGCTTGGTTCCAGCAGTTCTAGGCTCCTATAGAATGATTTATTCAGGAGAAATAGAAATATTGCTTCATCGATTTATTTAATTTAAAATCAAACTCCGTGACATATTTTTAAATTATCCTAGTTTTTATAAACTGTAGGATAACTATAGTTTGCCATAATTGTTAAGAAACACCCATTGTTACAATAATATAAAGGCTGTCGAAACGCTCTGAATTTAAGCCAAAAATTGCGACTTGCCTGATAGCTGATTGTAGACTTATTCAACATTTTGCAAAAATTCTTTCTCTATAAGGAAGATAAAGGACAAATCTAGGTCTTTAATTGACTACTTTTGTAATTTATGTACGTTTTACTAGAAACAAGTTGGCATTAATTGTACCAAAAAACACACGTTTTCAGTGTCACACTACGACCTTATTCGTACTTATTTCACAAAATTGTTCCATCACAAACCTAAAGTGACTCTTCCTTTTTCGGAAAAGTTTTTTAAATCTTCAAAATATTGCCAACTATTAGAGTAATCAACTGACAGCGGCACCCTTGTAACATCATTTTTAGCCTCGTAGTGTGACTTGAATTCAGAGCGTTCCGACAGCCTTAATACAAAAAAACCGGGTCGCAGTGCCAAAACCCTGCCGACAATATAGTGTATTTGCTTATACAGGCAGTGTGGCTTTATTATGCAAACTTAAGTTGGTTTTTGGGCAAAATAAAAAATTTGACTCCTTAATACACCCCTTAAAATAACATTTTTTTTCTTAACTGCAATATGATTATCAATCTAACGTCTACACCGAATTAAATACACCCTTGAATAAATAAGTCACTTTCTACAAATTAGTGTTTTCAAAAAATTTGTAAGTCCGGTCCTGTTGGGCCGATTTTATTAAAATTTTAGAGACACTTTTTAATTGCTACTAACGGGTTAAATGTCAATTTTGAAACGATTCTGAGAATTTTTTCGGTATTTTGGGGCCTAAAAACATTTTTCAACCCCTAAAAACTACCCTTAAAATGGCCCGATTACGCCCATTTTAAATAGGCTTCTGGCGATGATGGATTTCAATACGTGGACCAAATTTCGTTAAAATCAATTAAGTCTTTCGAAAGTTATTGCCCGTACACATATATATATATATATATATATATATATATATATATATATATATATATATATATATATATAATATATATATATATACATATATATATAAACATTTTCAAAAATGGTGCCAAAGTGTTTAGGAGGTTATGAAACGTCGAGAAATTTTGGTCCGACCCCTAGGTCCCGCCATCCGACCGACGCCAATAGTGTATGTTGCCATATGGCAAATACACTAAAAATACTCAAACAGTCTAACATTGTAACAAAAGGTGTTTCTTAACAACTGTAGCAAACTATAACTATCTTATACTGTTGATTAATTTTAGTCTTATGAATATGACCACAGTAAACAATTTACTAACATAATATTTATGAATTGAAGTAGAATTCATTTGTGGGCAACATTTGGATAGTTTCTTTGTGAAAAAATTAAAAAACTCAATAATTCCCGGCTACCTTTTACACAATATCTATATAATGCGTTTATGTACATGTTTCGACACATAAAACGAGGCATTTGCGAGTAGCAGCTAAGTATATGCGACAACATGTCAGTGTAGGTTACAGATCGACATGCCGTGCAGATATCCTTGCTGACGTTTAATCAAAAATATTACTCTCTTTATGTACCACTCGTGCACTCGACTACACTGCATCTAGGGTTGTCCGACGATTTTGCACACATTGCTATAACGCAGTAAATGAAGATTCGGTTGAGGATCAATAAATAAATAAGCTTTACCAAAGTTTTGCTAGTGGCCAACGTTTCGAAAAATGTATTTTCATCTTCAGGGCAAATGGTGGTTAAGGCCCTGAAGATGAAAATAAATTTTTTGAAACGTTGGCCACTAGCAAAACTTTGGTAAAGCTTATTTATTTATTGATCCTCTACCAAATCTTCCTTTACTGTGACATTCTATTGGATCAACATCACCATATACGAAGACATTGCTATAACGGTACGTGCTCTATTATTGCTTTGAGTCAGTTTGGCAGTTGGCTCGTACAAATATATCTACACTAATTTCTCAAGAAATTTTTTCGACAAGGGAGACTCAGTTCTATAAAGTGGAACCATTTTTAGATTAATTCGAGTTCATAATAAGCCTTAAAATTAAAAAAAAAAAACAAAGTCGCAGTGCCAAAACCCTGCCGACAATGTAGTGTATTTGCTATTACAGGCAGTGTGACTATTTATGTTGGTTTTTGGACAAAATAAAAAATTTGACCCTTTCAAATTAATCTTTTTTTCTTAATTTCAATATTTCGTCCCTGTTTTATCAATTCATTATCTGCACAAAATTATATACAGCCTTCAGTAAGTATAATTCCCAAACAAATGTTTTCATAAAATTTTTAAGTACGGTCCTGTCGAGACGATTTTACTAAAATTTTAGGAGCATCTTTTAATTAATACGAGAAGATTAAATTTCAAGTTTGAATCAATTTCGAAAATAATTTCGGTGTTGCTGGGGCCCAAAACAATTTCCAACATGTGGTAAACCTAACGTACACTTTGCAATGTAAATTTTACTTAATTATCTGCTCTACTCTAATATACCAAAAACATCTATTATTGCCTTAAAAAAAAGAATGCGGCAAAATTGATATAGCTAACACTTTTATTATTTGCTCATCCATACTTTCCATTGGGCTTTTTACGTCTGGTTTGATTTTGTTATTAAAAAGTCATTAATGTCTCTAACATATTTTAGTTTTTATTTGAATCAATTAAAACTGCAGTTTACAAAATAAATTTTCGATTTCAATAAATTTTTTATAAATAGCTATAGATTCATACTCGTTTTAAAGAGCAACATTTATAGCTTAAAACTAGTTTACGTATAAAACACTACATATATTTTGTTCATATAGGGGTGTCCAGACACATTCATACATTAACTCCTGTTAAAACTTCAAGGTTTTCCAGATTTTCAAAAATTTTTAAAATAAATTATGAGTTATGACTAAGATTCTCAAGAACAAATTCCCTGTTTATTTAAAAAATGCACTATCGTTTTGTTCCAAAAATAATTTACGTCTTTTATACCATTCTGGAATCCGGATGATATAAGCAAATTTTTGAAACTGTAGACACGACATAAAATAATAGTTTGTGGTTCTAGAACGTGGATGCAGTTATTATGTACGAGTTGTGACAATATGGCAACACTAGTTCAACGAGTTTTAACAGGCACGTGAGTCAATAACGTTACGTTCGAGATATAGGTACTACATTTTTTGCACGTGACTCCTATAAAAAGCCGATTCATCAGAATAAAGTATATCTTTAATATTTTTAATAGTTGCATGCGAAGCCATTTACAAGCGATTTGGGTTGTTTACGAAAACTATACCTGCTTTGCTATTTCCGTTCATTTTAGAGTGTTAAATGATAACTGACAAGTCGTTTTTGAAAATTACTGCTGGATTGGTAAGAGCATTTATTTTTTTTAATTGACAGTATTAGTGTTAGATCGGCAATTTTATTACTGCCACTATATAGGCATGAAAAGCAGCTATTTTATAGGATGGGGGTTTGTCCGAAAAAAAGTGTAAATGTCTCGAAAAACGTAATGTTTTTACTGCGATCATGTTTTGTTATTTCGATATAAATAGCCAGATCTATCGCTTGTTAAAAAAAGATAGCGTACACTTGTCAATCATGGACCAGCATGATCAACACAGCACGGAGCAGAGAAGCCTGTTGGTGAAAGCAACCAGCAGCCAGCAATGACCGTCAATTGATCGTCTGCAATTATTGTCTAGCCGTGCTGGATCGATCTAGTGTGCTAATGATGTGTTGTGAACCCGTACCAACAGTTGACACTTTGTGCTGGTAGTTACTATTCACAATATGGCACTAGATTTTTTTTTCGCATAAGACAACGCCATGCGAGATCTAGTGGCATAGTTTGAAGAATAGTGTATGATAACGTGTAGGTTGTGCTGTGTTGGTCGGGCTGGTCCATGCTTGACAAGTGTAAACGGTTTTTAATGTCTTAAGGAAGGTTTCCTGGACACCCTGTACATATGTAACATATATAATACCGCTAGCGTTCTAATTGAGAATTATGTGTTCCCGGGAGGCGTAGGTTAATCGCATCTAAAACCCTCTGCTCTCCTGGCATCGCCCAACCCGGGTACCTGTACATCCATTGAGAACACTGGAAGCCTTTATCCCGGACGCTTTCTCACTCTCGCCTTAAGCTTTTGGGTTTATTTCTTGCACTTGTGCTTAACTCGAGATCATCATTTATAACCGCCGCTATTATAAACCGTGTTCAACTTTGTGGAAAAAAATAACGCTTGAAATTTATCTCGTTCAGTGATGGACTCTGACGATATAATAGACAGTATATCTACTGCTTTGTACTGGTACTTGTGAACAAGACAAGTCAGTAGCCTCTTTCGGAAGAGCGACCGAAAAATTAATGTTTCTTTCGCTCGTTTCCAGGGATTGGCAGGAATAGTCTAAACGAAACGGCGCTGGATGACAGTATAAGATCAATATTATTGCAAAATGTAAATTTCAAACAGCGCGTTAGTATTTTAAACCATTTGTAAAAGTTATGCTGTTTTGCATTGTGTGAAACGGCGTTAACTTCTCCTTTTGCTAGGGGCGCCAGGACTTCTTAAATTTAGAACCGAATTATGAGTTAAATTATTCACAGAAAAAAATTTAATTGAGAATCCGAGGGCCAAAATGGCCACCTTTCATTCAGTAAGTATGCCAGTGAGAACTGATGTAGTGTCGGACTAATTTAATTCAATTTTATATAAGTAACTAATTAATTAAAATGATATAAGTGATTAATTTAGCAGCGAATCTTTAACTAATCACAAACATTACATGGCGATCTTACCAGTCGTGCTCAAACATTACAATAATGTTACAACTCACACATTACACGCATTACATTCTAAATCAGTGGTTCTCAACCTTTTTCAGCTGGCGACCCACCTTTCCTTATTGGAATACCTCCACGGTCCATCGGTCCGTAGTGGAGGGATGTAGTGTTGTCTGCCCCAGATGCCAAAAATCAAAAACCAAGAAAACAATCAGAACACAATTCGATTTGTTTCGATTTTTAGTGTATTTGCCATAAGGCAACATACACTATTGGCGTTGGTCGGATGGCGGGACCTAGGGGTCGGACCAAAATTTCTCGACGTTTCATAACCTCCTAAACACTTTGGCACCATTTTTGAAAATGTTTATATATATATGTATATATATATATATATATATATATATATATATATATATATATATATATATATGTGCGGGAAATAACTTTCGAAAGAGTTAATTGATTTTAATGAAATTTGGTCCACGTGTTGAAATCCATCACCGCAATAAGCCTATTTAAAAAGGGCGTAATTGGGGCATTTTAAGGGTAGTTTTTAGGGGTTGAAAAATGTTTTTGGGCCCCAAAATACCGAAAAAATTCTCAGAATCATTTCAAAATTGACATTTAACCCTTTAGTAGTAATTAAAAGGTGTCCCTGAAATTTAAATAAAATCGGCCCGACAGGACTGGACTTACAAATTTTATGAAAACACTAGTTTACAAATAGTGAATTATGTACTGAAAGTTCTATATAATTTGGTATAGAGGTTCTATTTATAATAATATTGCAATTAAGAAAAAAAATGACATTTTAAGGGGTGTATTAAGGAGTAAAATTTTTTATTTTGCCCAAAAACCAACTTAAGCTCGCAAAATAAAGCCACACTGCCTGTATAAGCAAATACACTATATTGTCGGCAGGGTTTTGGCACTGCGACCCGGGTTTTTTTTTTTTATCTTTTCTGATGGTTTCTGATAGTTTTAGGGTCGAGTCGCGATCCACATGGTACCCTTCCGCGACCCACCGGTTGAGAATCGCTGTTCTAGATACATAAACTACTAGTAGGGCGCATATTTTGAGTCATGCATTCAGTGTAAAAAATAATTGTTTCAGAGAAAGAATGTAAAGCTTTTTTGAAAAAAATAAAAGCACATAACAGAAAGGGAAATGATCACTGGGGCATGTTGAAAGTGAAATAAATATACAAAGGTGGCTGCAGTGATGCATGAAAATAAATTAAATTTCAAGTTGTCGCTCTGAACGTATCGTGACAAAAATAAAATAACTACGGAACGGTCATATACAGTTTTGTCATATTGTAAAAACGTTTTTGGTTTGTTACAATTCATCGTACATGGCAAATAATTAAAGAAAAACGTCTGCTTTTGAAATGTTATAAATTTCAAAGTGTTGAGGTATACACAATTATATTCGTTTGTTTCATAAAGCTTTTGTTTATCTGGTAAGTTCTGGTAGAATTCAAAATTTATGAATAATTTAATCAGGTTTTAATTTGGCACTATAGTTTTGAATGTAACTTTTTGCACGATCTCTATAAAATAGTTGCTTTTCATGTCTGTATAGCGATAGTGAAGTGACACATTTGGCACTAGTGCGTAAAGTAAACCGTTGAAGCTAATAAAAGCGTGTTGAAAAAGGAATCCTTATTTCGTTGTCCGTCTGTCTGTCTGTCGAGATCCTTTTTATCAGGAACGCGTGGAGGTATCAAATTGAAAAAAACCCGGGTCGCAGTGCCAAAACCCTGCCGACAATATAGTGTATTTGCTTATACAGGCAGTGTGGTTTTATTACGCGAACTTAAGTTGGTTTTTGGGCAAAATTAAAAATTTGACTCCTTAATACACCCCTTAAAATAACATTTTTTTTCTTAACTGCAATATTATTATCAATCTAACGTCTACACCGAATTAAATACACCCTTCAATAAATATGTCACTATCTACAAATTATTGTTTTCAAAAAATTTGTAAGTCCGGTCCTGTTGGGCCGATTTTATTAAAATTTTAGGGACACTTTTTAATTGCTACTAACGGGTTAAATGTCAATTTTGAAACGATTCTGAGAATTTTTTCGGTATTTTGGGGCCCAAAAACATTTTTCAACCCCTAAAAACTACCCTTAAAATGGCCCGATTACGCCCATTTTAAATAGGCTTCTGGCGCTGATGGATTTCAATACGTGGCCCAAATTTCGTTAAAATCAATTAACTCTTTCGAAAGTTATTGTCCGTACACACATATATATATATATATATATATATATATATATATATAAATATATATATATATACATATATATATATAAACATTTTTAAAAATGGTGCCAAAGTGTTTAGGAGGTTATGAAACGTCGAGAAATTTTGGTCCGACCCCTAGGTCCCGCCATCCGACCGATGCCAATAGTGTATGTTGCCATATGGCAAATACACTAATAATATCAAATACTTAGATCTGCAATTTCTTGCAGCTGTTCTAAGTCAACGCAATCAAAAGATACGGCCGTTTATGCCGCATATTTTTTTACTCGCAAAGGGAATCAAAACCTATAGGGTACTTCCCGTTGACCTAGAATCATGAAATTTGGCAAGAAGCAATGTTTTATAGCACAAGTAAAAGGAAAAATCTGAAAATCGTAAATTTGTAGTTACATCGCAATTTTTTTTTCTATAGGTAAGCGTCAAAATATTGCATACTAGGCACATCGGACGGAATCTCTTAAAAGCTATTGGTTCAGACATTTCTGCGCCTTAGTATGGCCGCTATAACAACACATATAATAAAAAAAACCCGGGTCGCAGTGCCAAAACCCTGCCGACAATATAGTGTATTTGCTTGTATAGGGCCGTGTGGTTTTATACTTTTATTATGTGAAATTAAGTTTGCTTTTGGGCAAAATAAAAAATTTAACCCCTTAATACACCCCTTAAAATAACATTTTTTTTTCTTAATTGTAATATTATTATCAATCTAACGTCTACACCGAATTAAAGACACCCTTCAATAAATAACTCACTATCTGCAAATTAGTGTTTTCAAAAAATTTGTAAATCGGCCCGATTTTATTAAAATTTTAGGAACACTTTTTAATTACTACTAAAGGGTTAAATGTCAATTTTGAAACGATTCTGAGAATTTTTTCGGTATTTTGGGGCCCAAAAACATTTTTCAACCCCTAAAAACTACCCTTAAAATGCCCCGATTACGCCCATTTTAAATAGGCTTCTTGCGGTGATGGATTTCAACACGTGGGCCAAATTTCGTTAAAATCAATTAACTCTTTCGAAAGTTATTGCCCGCACACATATATATATACGTATATAAATATATATATATATATATATATATATATATATATATAATATATATATAATATATATACATATATATACATATATATATAAACATTTTCAAAAATGGTGCCAAAGTGTTTAGGAGGTTATGAAACGTCGAGAAATTTTGGTCTGACCCCTAGGTCCCGCCATCCGACCAACGCCAATAGTGAATGTTGCCATATGGCAAATACACTAATAAAATAAAGTTAATAAATATTGTACGATGGTACGGAACCCTTCGTGTGCGAGTCCGACTCGCACATGGCCAGTTTTTTTTAAATTTTTAATACATGAAAAATTTATAAACAGCTTTCATTTTCTACTACTAGACAGCACTAAAATCACTTCGAATGGCGAATTACTATCAAAAATAACGCAAATTCAATATTAAATGAAGATATTCAACATGCAAATGCAATATGCCCGTTGAAATCAAATAGATTGCATAGAGAAAATCACTGCAGAGTAAATTGTACAGAGAGCGGTTATGCACCCCTGATAATAATATAATTTGAGAGTTTCATTTCAATAATATCAGAATCAATAACCGGATTATGAGCTGTTTGCAAATCGTAATGCTAATGCACTCATTAGGAGAGACCGCCTCTCTGCACATAATACATAATTACTATGTATATTAAACGTACATAATACCATTGACTTAGCGATTGGACTAGACGAGATTTGAAAATAAAGCTGTAAAAAATAATTTTTAATTATTAAGATTTTGTTTAATGTGGAGGAAAAGTTTGGTTGAGGAACAGTTGAAAAAAAAGAAGCTTTACTGATGTGTCGCTTGTGGCCTACGTTTCGGAAAATATATTTCCATCTTCGTAGGCCACAAGCGAAACATCGGTAAAGCTTCTTTTTTTTTCAACTGTTCCTCAACCAAACTTTCCCTCCACGTTAAAAATATATATTGGAACAAAAAATATTAAAGACTATTTTGTTTAATAGTGATAGAAAGTCCATAATTTGAGTGAGTTGACTTTCTACCGCTGTTAAACAAAATCTTAATAAATAAAAATTATTTTTTACTTTTTAGTTCGGTTTGCTATTAAAGCGTGCTTTTTAGTTTTCTTAAACTATTATTTATATTTTTATTTTTTTTAACCTGATGATGAGGACATTAGGACAAAGTTATCAAATTATTGTATTGTCATCGGTCCTTAATACGTGTGCAAATTTTTAATCAACGGACGTTCTAAAGTCGATGAAAATTACTTTGAAAGATTCCGTCATTTTAATATATACATACAGATGAAGTTTATAAAAGCGTGTTAAAAAAGAAATGAATATATTATGTTTGCGGAACTTCAAACTGCACGCGCTACAGGTGAAATCTGCTTTTTATTCGTTACTTTTCCGTAAATATTCGTGTTGGCTCGTAATTTAAGCCTGCAAAAAAATGGAAAAAGCCGGTAATTTCAGCGGGCGGATTTGGTAGACATCTTGATCAATATTTGTATCATTGCTACGATTTTATTCCAATACGTAAAGTACCTACTTACGAAGATACAATTTTTCAAATTATTAAATGGATGCTTTGGAAGTAGATTGGTGACGTTAGTAGCTTGAAAAGAAAAATAGGGGTGTGGTTTATTTTAATCGAGTTCAATTTATTGTGAAGTCGTTTTAAGTGCTAGACAAAAAAAAATCAACAGGTATAAAGATCAATTAGACAGAGCTCCGGAGTAATTGCACACTGCATATGTCAAGATTAGTAGATTACAGTGGTTACCTCGTTTCATTGGATAGTAGTGGAGGGATGACGTCTTCCTGCGGAACTGTCAATTGTTAGCATAGCAACAGCTGTTGTTTATAAAGTCTAATGACAGTATTTAGCAAACGTCAAAAAAATCAGAATATTGATATTATTTGCAATAAATTGAATTTCTAAGGTAAAAGATTTTTATAGTCCTAGTTAAATATAAATTACATTTTTTATATTGTCATTATAGGTTGATAAAAATATGAACGGTATGCCAGCTTACGTTGATGGTCAGATGGAACGAGGCAATCTTTGTAATCTACTAATCTTGGCATAGTGTATGATTATCATACATATATAGAGATCGAAAAGTGGTCGACAAGAGTGAGAGAGATGAGACGTGAGACGGCCAATTTATGTCTCTTTTCTATATAGTGCCGCTATATAGCCGTAATACGTTCTTATTCATTTTAATGATCACTTTTAATACATTGTTAAGATACGGCTTAGTTCTCTATGTCAATGGCATAATAGAAATAATAGAATATACCAAACTATATTTCTGTTGTGTTGGTAGTACTTCAGGGCTATACAGCAGTTGTTCAAAATAATAGTCATATTTTTATATATATATATATATATATATATATATATATATATATATATATATATATATATATATATATATATATATAATTAATTTATTACCTACTAATTTAATAATAGATAATTATAAACAAAATTAAATTACTCATAAAGAAAGAATTGTATTGATATAAGAGGTCTTTAGAGGACAGCGTGATCTAGTGGTCAGCGTGTTGGTTTCTGGACCGCACTGCCGTGGGTTCGAATCCCGCCTCTGCTCATGGATGTTTTGTAATGTCGATTTATTTGATTTTGTATTTATTTGTAATATTATTTATTCAACAAACAATTTGCGGCTTATTATACTAATAAGTGAGAAGCCAAAAACCCGTTATTTAAAAAAATAAGAGGTCCGCATAAATACCCGTTCGCGCGTGACCGCCTCTGGATTACACACGTAATTTATTTCGGGCGATAGGAATATGCATAAGTGGTGGGGCAATAGATCTTAGTGACGGTTCAAGTAATAGGAAACCCATATAAATGTAATTAATTTATTAACCAAAAAAATTAACATAAACAGTAAAATAAAACATGGACTATACCATTTCTGAAATTAAAGAAATATTTCAAAGAAAGTTTTGCCAAAATTCGTCAAATAGTTCTTAAGTTAAATCCATCCAAACATACATACGAGAAATTTGATACAACTAGTCGACCCGTTCGAATACTTCGCACCGTTACTGGTCAATCACGTAATATAATAGAGTGGAAATATATTTTATTCTATTCTATTCAGGCTTCAGCACCACTATACGTCACTTAATATTATCGACAACTGTTAAAAATAAACATATGGGCACGAGATGGCGACATTTGTTTTATTTTATTCTATTCTATTCAGATATTTCAGCGCCACTACACGTCATATTACTGACAATTGTTAAAATAAACAGTTTGTCACCAGATGGCAACATTAGTTTTTTCGAAATATTATTTTCTGTAATCAAAATGTTAAACTTTTTCAACTGTAACTTTTTAATGAAAACATTAATTTTAAGATATTAACTTAGTTTTCGTCATTAGAGAGAAAAATAATGTCCAAAATGGGTTATCAAGCATTAATTTTGATACAGTATTACGTAAGATATTTCATGCCGACAAAAAACACATTTGAGAAATAATATATACCGATAGTATATAGATTGGATTCTAAGCCAGAGCTGAGGGGTCGCTGTGCCAGAGTTCCAGTGTGTATATACAACACATTTTGAGTGTCACTGTGAAAATTACTAAGCATAATAATATGGAAATTTGATACCTATTAACTATTGTAATATTATTCTAGTTTCTATATATTATTATATATTATAATCCACAGCACAATTTTCTATATAAAATTCATTTCCAAATTGAAATACAATAATAATTATTGGCCAATTATGAACTATTGCAATAGGTACTACCTATTATACCCTGTTGATGGAATAAATAAATGTATTAGTAGATTGTAGATCTAATTGCGTAATGTGGTTATTACGCACAAGTGGTGACATTATGTTAAAAACGACCGCTAACAAATTTTAACAGTCACACTCAGCGTCGAACTGGCCATTTAGTCGAGGCAACGATTGCCAGCCGGGCCCCAACCTGCGCGTGCCCCACACGGAGCATTACGTTCCGTAGTGCGAGTGCGTAACTTTGTCTATGACTTAACACCAACCAATTTTTATCTTAAAGAAGTTCTAAGATGTGTTTAAGAGTCTGCCCTTGTATTAGATATACTCTTAATGGCAGCTGATAGGTAGGTTACTGTAAAATTGGTTAGATCGCAAACTTTTTTCATTTCATCACTATAGTGCGCAATAGGTCACTTTACATGCGTGTATATAGCCATTTTACAGGGGGTGGTGTAAAAAATGTAATACTAAACTGACCCTGTCGAAATTCTATCAAGTGAGGTAATTTGGAAAATTATCTTAGAAATTGAAGAAATAATTTTGAAATTGTTTATTTATAAATTATTGAGTATAAAGAACCAATTTTAAAAGCCCAACGAGGGTTGGACAAATAAGCGTTTTCCAAAACGGATTGAGATGGAAACACAAAATTTGAGACGAGGGAAACGTGTCCGACGAATTTGTGTCCTAAAGCCTACGTTTCATAACACGACTATCTTAGTATTTTTTTTTTAGTAAAGAATGGCACGCATATCCTCTAAGTAATATTATATTATTTTGTCGGCAGGACCTGTGTTTTTTGAAACTTTAAACGATATAATATGTATAAAAATTATACAACCATAGAAATAAACCTTTTACGAATAACAAATGATGTTCACTGCAATTCCCAAGTTTTAATCCGTATTATTGCAAATATAATTAAGTTTATATAAAATGCACGGCATTCAGTTTTTCTGTAGTCGAATGTGAAATAACAATTTTGCAACGTTGCATGAAATTCTTATTAAAGTTTATTTTTCTGTACTCTTGTCTGTTGACCAAATATGGCAAAATAGCTTAAGGTAACCTTAAGAAACTTACAACCGCTTCGAGAATAATGACATAGCGTCTCGCGAAATTATATAAAAACAATAATTTGTCGATAAGAAATCAGAAATTATCGGTTTGTATACACAAAAATACGAGACAGATTTATTAGTTCAATTTTTTGACACTTTAAAAACACGGCCTGCCCTGATGGTTTAAAGTGTGACGTCAGACTTGTAGTAAACACACATACCTATACACTCACGTGTGTGTATATGTGTGTTTACTACAAGTCTGACGTCACACTTTAAACCATCAAGGCAGGCAGTATTTTTAACGTGTCAAAAAATTGAACTAATAAATCAATCTTAACGAGCCTCGTGAAACGATACCGAGCTTTTTTCACTTGTTTGTATACTACAAAAGTGACGTAAGAGTAGGTAAACTAACGGCTCGTGTTCTCGCACCAATTTATATATTTAAACTTTTGAGTGCTAATTTATTCTATAAAAGAATTACATTTATGCGAAATAAAAATTCTGGAGGACCAATGCTACGATACGAACATCTCAAGACCATTTAAAAATACGCCTTAAACAGCTAATTCAATTCGACGCTTTTAAGTTCATTATAGCTACCGCATGTCTGTGTAGATCTGATCCAAGGTTATTAGATACAGATGTGACCTCGTTCCATTTTATAGTAGTGGGGAGATGACGTCATCCAGTCAACTGTCTATTGAGATTGCTTGGTTGATAAATGAGCGGTCCTCCAGCTGACGTCATTCATTAACTGCGTATCTAATAGCTTTGGTCTGACCTTGATCCGTCATTTTGTTTCAAAATGGCAGTCGTTTAAATTTAAAAAAAATCGAAATATTCGTTCTGGGCATCGTAAGAGAGTGGGATGGGTACCAAACTGCTCACCCACTTTTAAGGTACATTCTTAGAAACAGTACAATCCGAAAAACTGAAAAGTGTGAAATAAAAATATGTTTTGAAAAAAACTGAACAAGGTGTAAAAAAAATGAATCCCGAAAAAAATAGGTCCGGAAAAAACAAACCGAAAAAAATAGATTACGCAAAAATAGACTTGGAATAAATAGCCCCGGAAAAAATAGCCATGGAAAAATAGACCCGAATCACAACTATTTGTAGAAATGGAAACTTGATATATATGCACAAAGAATACATAAAAATTAGTATATGGGCATTTAGCACTATAAACCAAAAGCACCCAACACCCACGCACCCAAAAGCGCCCAACACCCACCCACCAATTTTTTTCGGGGCTATTTTTTTCCAAATCTATTTTTTCCAGGTTTATTTTTTCCAAGTCTATTTTTTCCGGATTTATTTTTTCCGATTACCAAAAATATCGACCTGAATGAACAAAAACTATCACCAAATTTTCTGACATAACCTACTTTGCCATGTGACCACAGATGTACCTATATGATTGTTCATATTACACAACATCCACGTATGGTAATTTTACACCTACCCGTTCATGCATACAGGGTGTACGGACATCACGTGATCATTGATCAAACAAATCATGAGAATAAAAAGTCACACCGTATATCATTGTCAAATTATTTTATGAAGTGGTAACTGTTAAGCACGGCGCTGTTCATACTATTTCGTATTTGGCTGATATTTTTGCAGTTATACTTCTTGTTGCGCGAGAGTAAAAGTTTTGCTGGTTATAAGAGACCCAGATTGGAATGACACATGGGCGAAAGCAACGCACTTTCTGTCATCTGGAAACTACAGTAGAATCTCGATAAGTTAAGAACCTCTGTAAGTTAAAATTTTTTTGAATTCCCTTCCCCTGAAAGCATAAAACCTCCATTACTTAAATCACAAAACCTCGGTCACTTAAACAAATATTCTGAATATCGCCCTCGATAACTTAAAATAATATTTTGGTGACCTCCATAAGTTAAAGTATTATCAGTATCGCCTCTATTGAACTAAATACATCCTCTATAAAATCCACAAACCTCGGTAAGTTAAAAATTTTACTCTGACAACCTCTCTAACTTCAACTCTCGATAAGTAAAAAACTCGATTACTTAAATTTTTTAACGTTTCCTTGGATTTTAACTTATCGAATATCGAGGTTCTACCTTATATAATATACCAGACGACTATAACCTTTGATTACAATCAATAGTCGTTTTAAAAGTAAAAATGAAAATAAAATTTTGGAAGAGTTTTCACATATTTGAGTTTATTTTTTTGTTAGTATCTATTATTCTGATACTTTTTGAAGATTTTATTTCAATAAATGATTTGCATGAATATCAAAAATTAGTTTTTAATCACGTTAATGAAGTATGACTTCAAACGCCTTTACAACGAGATCTTGAGCTATTTATGACGCAAAAACGAGTTACGACCATCTGCGCATGAGGCGATTTCGAGTCTCAGTCGCGTGTCTTTGTCTACGATCGCGATCGCAAGTTTCGAAAGGCGACTGATTGAATCATTTCGCGTTGTAGAATTTGCATAACAAAATTGAGACATCCAGTATATGGCAGAAGTAATGCGATATCCTTCTAGCAATATTACTGCAAACAAATTCTCCGAAACTCTATAAACGCTCTCTTTCTCACTATCTCCTGGAAAGCTTAGGAGATTTCTTGTAAATAGAACATATCCACTAAACAATAATCTATATAAATATAATAAAAAACAAACATTTATATGCCCATATTCCTTGTAGGTACACCAAAAGAATTGGTTTTGATTAGCTTCTATTTCGTTTATGATTATATGCACACATTTTTATAAAAATATTTTTTTCTCAAAAATCTATACTACTATATAAAGAGGTAAAATTTGTTCGTATGTTTGTTTGCAGGAGATAATCTGTGGGACTACTGAACCGATTACCTATCAAACTTCTAGTTCAAACATTGCCTACCTTATCCTAATTTCTTATGACACCTTCATTCGCTCATTACTATTAATTAAGTTGAAGTTTTAAAAAAACGTAGAAAATAACGGGAAGTGGTAGATAAAAAAACCGGTCAAGTGCGAGTCGAACTCGCGAGAAGAGAATTCCGTTCTAATCTGTTATCCGTGAGTACTTTAAGACTTAAGGTTTTCGTTTAGGTTTTCCTGTAAACTATGGGTGAGACTCGACATTGCCTATTTTTTCCAAATTTTATGCTCAGTAGTTTCGGAGATAAGGGGGGGGGCGGTCAATTGTTCATCTATTATCTTAAATAACTTTAAAACTATTTATTTTAAAATTATAAAAAAAATATTTGAAACCCTTACTACAAGCCCTTTCATTTGATATGTCACACGGTACAGTTGGCAATTTTTTTTTTAATTTTCAAATTTTTCCCCAAAAATTACCCCCATGTACAAAATTTATTTATTTACGTTACACGTCCGTCTTTGGGTCACCAACTTACATATGTGTACTAAATTTCAACTCAATCGGTTCAGTAGGAAATAAAGGGGGGTAAATGGTAAATTTTCACCTATTTTCTTAAATAACTTGAAAACTGTTTATTTTTAAATCATAAAAATATATATATTTGAGACCCTTACGACAAGCTCTTTCATTTTTTCACACGATACAGTTTGCCAAACTTTTTTTTTAATTTTTTAATTTTTTCCCCAAAAATGACCCCCATGTTCAAAATTCCTTTATTTACGTTACACGTCCGCCTTATGGTCACCGACTTACATATGTGTACCAAATTTGAACTCAATCGGTCTAGTAGTTCGGAGCAAATTGACTGTGACAGGGTGCCAGACAGATTCTATAAGAGCCGTTTTTTCCTTTTGAGGTAACGGAACTCTAAAAATAGTAATGAAGCAGATGGCGTCTGTTTTAACAAAGTCGACAAACGGAAGTTAGACGCATTATTATTATTATTATATCTGGCTTCGCTCACATTAAGGTAGGACTCCCATAAATGTATATTTCATGCAAAATCAACTAATGACTGACTTTCAGTAAAATTCGGTACACGTGGACTTTGATCTAAGTAATCCATAAATATGTTCTCATTGAGTTTCGTTGGAACATTATAAAATGGATAAAAAGTACTCTAATTAATTATTATCTTTTTAATGATATTAAACTATACTTTTTAAGCCAGATGAATGAAACCGCGAGAAAATTCATTGCCGTTCATGATCAAAAGCCATATATATAAAGAGGTAATTTGTTTGTTTGTATGTCGCGCTTAATCTCCGAAAATTCTGAACCGATCTCAACTTTCGCCAACGAATTCCTTGGTTAATTATTATAGGCTATTAAATTTATACTCGGACGAATCTCGGTCGGGTAACTATAATATTAAAGTTTTTGTCGCTTTTTTAAATCGACATCAACTTAATTCTAATCAAACTTGTGTGTACCCGGTCGAAGCCGGGGAGGTCATGTAAAAGCCATGGATTGAGACTATATATAGTGAAATAATAAAAAAACTCAAGTCGCAGTGGCAAAACCCTGTCGATAATATAATGTAATTGTTAATAAAGGCAGAGTGGCTCTATTATGTGAACTTAAGTTTGTTTTTAAGCAAAATAAATCATTTAATCCCTTAAAACATACCTTAAAATAACATATTTTTTTAATTACAATATTATTATCCATCGAACATCTACACCAAATTAAATACATCCTCGCTATCTGTCCACTAGAGTCTTCGTAAAATTTGTAAATCCGATCTTGTTGAATCGATTTTATTAAAATTTTAGAGGCACTTTTTAATTGTTAGTAGACGGTTAAAATTCAATTTTGAAACGATTCTAAATTTTTTTTCGGTATTTTTAAACACGAAAGCTTTTTTCAAATACTTAAAATGGCCTGATTCGACCCATTTTGAATAGCTTTCGTGCGGTGACGGTTTCCGATCCGTGTACCAAATTTCGTTTAAAGCGATTGAGTTTGTCGAGAGTTATGCTGTGAACACAAAATGTTTAGGAAGCTATGAAACGTCAAGTAATTTTGATCCGATCTCTAGGTTCTGACATCCAACCGACGTTAATAGTGTATGTGCTTATGAAAAAAAACATTTATTTACAAAAAAAAAAAAATAATTTTTTAGTAGAAATCAAGTTATTTGCTTGATTCATACATTAACATTTACAATTTTAATTGTGAGTTTTAGCAGGAAAGTGGAACAGGCAAAAACATCAAAATATCGATTATTACTTTTGCACTTTCCTGCTAAAACTCACAATTAACATTAAAATGGACGCAACAGTAGAGAATTTACAATTTTTTTCGTGACTCGGCAAAATTTTTCTACGATCCGGTACCGTGTCGCGACCCACATTTTGAGTAACGTTGAGATATAGCAAATAACAAAGGAATTTTATTTTGCACATTCATGGTTGACAGAAAGCGTACAGAAGCGAGAAAAACGTTTCATTACCCAAATGTTTATTTGAATGGAAATGTTACGTTTTGACAAAAAGCTCCCCGACTGCAGCGCCAACGTTCTGACCGTGTTGAGATCGCAATCTGCTAAGCTTACGGTTAACGCGATCCGCCATTCTCAGTCTGTGTTACTAATTAAAACAAATGACCATCCAGTCCACAGCCAAGCGGCTTGTTGGCTTTTCGGACAGTCAAAGGATATCAGTTATACACACAGTAAAAAGTCCGGCGCACGCAGACAACGGGCGTTTTTCAAAGCCAACTAAGATTATAATATTAATTAGTTTATTTCCGATACATTGATGCTTCGAACGTTTTTTGTTTCGGTCAATTTTATAATTGAAGGCACGATTTTTTTCAATTTATGTTTCAGTTTAATGGAATGTAGTATAAACTGTAGTTATATTTTTTTAAGCTGTCATTAGTTTTAATAAATTCAGGTTGCAGTGCAGAATCCTATCGATATATCTCTATTAGTCCAAGCAGCGGACGTAAAAATAGTACCGATTTTATGGAGGATGAAACTTTCAGAAAATATGGTATAAAATATAGTGCCTTCAATAACTTACCTAGGCAACACTGCGCGAACCTGATTCGTGAGCGGGGAAACATCACTTCCGGTATTTTGTATATTTTCATCAATTTGTTGGTCAGTAAAAACTTTTTAGGAATAGGTATATACAGGGTGTCCCATAAGTCGACGTCCAAACGAAGTGAGGTGATGGGGCAGGTCATTTCCTATCAAAATAACCATAAATGTGGTTATCCAATTGTTTACGGTTCGAAAGTTATTTCAATTTTTGTATTTTTCTCTGAAATCGTGTAGTGCTTATACTAAAAAATTAATTTAAAAAAATCTATCAGTTGTTTGGTTGATTTTTTTCTTTTAATAGGATCCTGAAGGGTCTGCCTTTCCAAAAAAAATAATTTTCATGAGCTCTGTTATCATCTGTCAAATAAAAAAAATGGTTTTGTAAACACTTTTCGGTGGCAAGAAAAATATATTTGATTTTAAATTCACGTTGACAGAAAAAAAGTGTTATAAAAAAAATTTACCAATTATCAGAAAAACTTGTCCATTTAATAGAGATTCTAACGCGGTATAGTACAACTCGTTATTCATGACAGTTTTTTTTATAACAATTTTTTTTATATGCAAGTCGTGTTTGTTAAAAAATACATTTTCGAAAATTTCAAAATCTAAGTTGGCTGGTCTAACACAAATGAACAAAATTTTATTTAAAGTTAAAACAAATGTTCGAAATTAGTCGAAACGCCCGTTCGTTATTTTGTATTGTATTGGTCGCAATTCTTATTTTTTGCCGCAGCTGATGTTCGTTTTGGTTTTCTGTCGCGTAGACCAGTTCTTTGAAATAACCCCATAAAAAGAAGTCTAAGGGGTTTAGGTCAGGTGACCGCGGTGGCCACTGGATGGTTCCTTCCCTTCCAATCCAGCGATTTGTGTATTCGGTGTTGAGGTATCGTCTGACTACTAGAGCATAGTGACAAGGAGCCCCATCGTGCTGCAACCACATGTTTCGGCGTGTTTCTAGCGACACGTGTTCCAGTAAGCCGCCCAAATCATTTTGCAAAAAATAAAGATATTCATCGCCCCCGATCCTTCTGGGTAGCTCAAGGGGCCCAATCATTTTACCTTCAACAATTCCCGCCCACATGTTGACCCCAAACTGATGTTGAAAATGGTCGTTTCTTATAGCTCTAGAGTTTACATAATCCCAAGAGTGAAAATTATGGACGTTGAATACTCCCGTCCTTCGAAAGCTCGATTCGTCACCCCACAAAATGTTATTAAAAAACTGAGGATCGTCCCTGTTCCGACATAGCATTTCTCGGCAAAATTGCACCCTTTTGTTATAATCAGCGGGTAAAACTGCTTGCACACGTTGCACATGGTATGGATGTAACTGATCCCTTTTTAAAATACGGTGCACTGTGGACCTCGAAACTCCCGAACGTCTTGACAAACGACGAACATTTGTAGATGGGTCCTCTGTCACCATTCCAATTATTTCATCTTCGTCGATGTCAAGTCTAGGTCTTCCAGCTCTTTGCTCATTCTCAGGGATTTCACCTTCTATGTACCGCCGATGTATACTTTGGAACACCCTGTGGTCAGGATAGTGTTCTTGGTTTGGGTATCGTGCCCGATATTCTCTTACAGCAGCCCGAGCATTCTCGTCACAAAACCCGTAGACATAGTGCATTTCTGCATACTCCCGATGAGAATAAACCATTTTGATGCGTCCAACTTGAAGAGAGTCCAAATCACAAACAGAATCGAAGTTCAAATTACCAAGCGCAGGTCCAAATAACAAAGTACAAAATGAAAAGTCAAGTCGGAGGTTTACTAGTAATAAAACGAATAGCGAGCATACATTAGAAGTAGTGAATGAAAGAGGAACGTATTAATTTGTTTAAGTCGTTCCAGCCAACTTAGATTTTGAAATTTTCGAAAATGTATTTTTTAACAAACACGACTTGCATATAAAAAAAATGTTATAAAAAAAACTGTCATGAATAACGAGTTGTACTATACCGCGTTAGAATCTCTATTAAATGGACAAGTCTTTCTGATAATTGGTCAATTTTTTTTATAACACTTTTTTTCTGTCAACGTGAATTTAAAATCAAATATATTTTTCTTGCCACCGAAAAGTGTTTACAAAACCATTTTTTTTATTTGACAGATGATAACAGAGCTCATGAAAATTATTTTTTTTGGAAAGGCAGACCCTTCAGGATCCTATTAAAAGAAAAAAATCAACCAAACAACTGATAGATTTTTTTAAATTAATTTTTTAGTATAAGCACTACACGATTTCAGAGAAAAATACAAAAATTGAAATAACTTTCGAACCGTAAACAATTGGATAACCACATTTATGGTTATTTTGATAGGAAATGGCCTCCCCCATCACCTCACTTCGTTTGGACGTCGACTTATGGGACACCCTGTATAGGTATACGTTGATAAGCGTTAATAAAGCATATTTCGTACATCTTTTATAATTCTTATTTCGTTTGAGTCAATTAGAAATATTGTTCATATCCAAAATTTAAGTAAGGATTTAAGGTGAGTGATCCCTCAGATTGTAAAATAAGCTCATGGGAAATTTCGAACTGTGATCGCAAAATTCATTTTATTTATTAACTGTGATTAAACATATAGCTTCATGAAATTTGGCTTGCTGCTTAAAAATTTCAAAAAACTTATATTTTTGTCTTAAAAATTGAATAAAAAACGTGATATTCGTAAACGTCACGAGATTTCGTATTACGGAAAGAAAAAATCACATTTTGGAGTTTTTTCTTTTTAGAAACCTATGTCAAAAATACTGACAAATTTGGATTGCTCAATAATTTTTTTCAAATTTTTTTTTCCTGTACAACAATTTGTGCAAAACTTGTTAATTTTCTCGTTTTTATCTGATTTTAAATCGTTTATTTAGATCAAACAAACGGTAAAAACTCGGCTAAAAGTCATATGGGAAGAATGGTACATTGATTAAGACTCTTCGTATAGAAATGAGAGATTTTCGAAACATACGGACAAACCTCCAACCGCTCGGTTATACGGGTGAAAAAGGGAGCATATTGAACAGATGGTAAGCAGTCACGTTAAGATTTAAGAATACTTTAGAATGCTTAATACTTAATTATTTTCTACATAAGTTGCCTGGCTATTCTTGTTCTGAATATTTTATTCTTTTTTTTTTGTATTTGTGAACATTGAATTTTTTTTCTTTTTAATTCTTATTGTGCACAGAATACTGATATATTTCGTCTATCTTCATTTTTTATGCAATGTAATCTGACAATTAACTTTTTTCGTTTGTAATAAGAGATGTCATTTGTGTGGACCCAGAGTCCGTTTGACATCCATGTTATATAAATAAATTAAAAAAAATGTTCACCTTAATGATGTTAACTTAGGAAATTTTCCCCTAAATTTAGGGATATTTTGAAAATGTCGAGAAAGTTTTAGGGGACAATTTTTTTAGGGTTTTATTATTTGTTAATACATAATACATTTTTACGCAATAAACTACCAATAGAATACAATTCCTTTCGATTAAATTGATAGTAGCGTTTAGGATTGTCATCAATTTTCAAAATAACATGTCGAACTAATATAAAAGTTTATTTTTTTATTCTTATAAAATGTTATAAAACAAAATCAGTAAACTAATAAAATGTGCATTGAAGTCGTAACAAATAACATTTTGATTGATTGTTAACTAATTTTAATTTCAGCATTAGGAGATTATGTTTTTAATTTAGGGAGTTTTATTAAAAGCTTTAAGGCAAATTTTTCTGAGGAGTTGGGGACACTGGTTCACCTGTATAAGCAATCTACAAGTCATACTATGGGTGGTAAATGATTCCTCCTGCTACGTAGTTTAGAGCATAAGGCATATTTTAAAACGGAACAGATATTGTGATTTTCTATACGACGAAAAGGGAGAAAAGAGAAGTATTTGAAATTAAATGTATTGGAAAACGCTGACACGCAAAAAACCAAATTGATAAGAAAATGCATGTTGCCATAGGCGAAAACTGTTGTAAACTGGAAAAGATCGGTTTATTGATTTTAAGTTCAAAGTTCGTACATTATTTCTTAAGAAACAACTCTATATTTCTGATCAACTCCTGTTGATTTTAAACGTTCCTTTTTTTAGGTAAAAACCAAACTACGCTGTAGCAGCCATTTTGATTGTAGAGTATCTCCTGGATATAGAAACAAAATAGTGTAACGGCTAACAAAGTCTTAAAGTCGACCAACGAAATCACAAAACCAGCATAAGAATTATAATCTAGATAGTCCTGTTTTATTTTACCAATAAATCGATGTGTATGGCCGATTCTGTGACAAAAAAGAACCGGAGAGCAGAAGTAACAGAAGAACTATTATTAATCATTGACTAATCCGGTAGGTTCTTGAAACGCAGAGACTTATAAAAATGTCAGTTTTAGAGCCTTTCTCAGTGTAGCATAAAGCAGAGCCGCAATAAGGACAGATTCTTAATTGTAGACGCTCGACAACTGAGATCATGAGCGTCGGCAGTAAGGAAAGAATCTGATTTTTATCTAAATATTAAAATTGGAATTGAAAAATCGTTACTGATAACAACTTTTGCTATTGCACGAAAATTATTTATTCTGGAGGAACCGAAATATCGGTTCCTCAATATTGGTGTCAAAGAAGTGAAACTTAAATATAGCTCAGCACCCACAATAAAGTTACTTTATTATGTTCTGTCAGTACTCTTAGTCCTCTCTTGCATTCTCATATGAGTTTCGATGTCACCTTTCAACTTGCAATAACCTTCAGTGTCGTCTGGCTGCCTGGTGTAATAGATCAACTTATATTTGTCACTACTGTTGAAATATGAAAATCAAACCACTGGACGGATTTTTAGTGTCATCATTTTTATGCATCAGATAACACTTACAACACATTTAAATATAATTTACTTTAAGGTAATATTTGGATCAAATCGTTTAATAAAATGGGTAATGTTCTTTGCGCCCTGAGCGCCATCGAAGCTATAGTTGTTCTTTCAAAGATAGTCGAATAGCATTTGAAACTTATTTTATTTTATGAGATGCACGCTTTTATGCGAGTTTGATGACGATATGAATATTCTGTGATCCTGTCATTTGATTTTCCTTTTAGTTTTTATTTAATATGTTGAAGTCATGGTCATGATATTATTAGGATTTATTTGTTGTCCGAAGTCCTATGACTTCTTCAGTATCATAGAAAAACGCTTTCGGCGTCTTCTTTTATAACTTTTGTGCTCGGGATCATCGAGTGAACATTTCTGCGGCCCTGGTATATAGCAGACGGAAGTAAATAAATCTAGAATTTACTGGACAAAAAGTCAAAAGCATATTTTTGAAACGTCTGCAAACGGCACACATATTATGTGCATGGATGATATTGGATTACAATAATCGTAGCAGCAACAAGATGCAGACAATTTTTAGATAGGTCTGTTAAAACTATTATTGAAGCTTTTTTATTATAGTCGTATTAGTTTTTAAAATAGAGGGAGTATTAATTTTCGAGATGTGTTTTCAGGAAAATCTCGAAAACAACGTAACATAAATATCTGAAAAAAAGAGTGCGCGTAACCTTTACAAGCGATTCAAATAAAACTTTTTTTTATCGCTCTCACTTTTTGGAAAATATTTACTTGCAAATTGAAAATTAACGATTGCACTTTATAAGCACGTAGATAGAGTCGCAATAAAATATGAAGTTAGAATATTTTGGGCCAGTTACACGTTACTCATGTAATTAATGCATAAAAGCCAGTTATACTCGCGCTGCATCCTAAAACATATTTTTAAACTAATTGCTGCTTTATTGATCGGATATTTATTTATAAATTAATTTAGGTTCTAATGTAACATTTTACACGTGACAAAATTAATAAATGACACTTGGCACAATTTATGTCGGTAAGCTAGAAATTTTACAAATGTGTGGCCATCTATTGAGTTTCAACAGTTACTTTATAAAATTTCTAACTTACCAATTTGTTGATACTCCTTTGGATAAACTGAACGTTACTTCCGGTAGAAAACAGTTATCCCTCATATTGCGTCTAAAGAAGTTTTACTTCAAAAAACCTTTTAACAATCATAAGACAAATTTTTCAAATGATATAGCTCATATTTTTTAGAATTTTTAGAATTAGAATTTATTGTTCTACAAAAATAAGGAAAAATAATTTTCCACTTTGTCAAATGAATACTAAGATTTTTTTTGTGCCAAACTTCAACATTCTCAAATTAACAGGAAAATATTTTTTAAACGCTGACTATTGAAATATATACCAAATTTCAGCTTGAAACATTTATTTAGTCTAGAGAAATTTGACTGACAGAAACGAGTCATCTCATAAAGATTCACACTCCCTAAATAATCGGATCGGATTGATTCGACACGGTCGGCAGTTCTGGGACACATTAAATTAAATGAGTTCACACGCACTAGTCGGCTCGGATCGACTCAACAATCAGTGTGCGTATACACTGCCGTGTCGAGCCGATCCGATTCAGTGGGTACTTTTAGCGGTCCATTCTTTTTTTTCCCTTTGAAGTACGGAACTTTAACATTCCAAAAATTATTCGATTTGAAATGACGCAATTAAAATGTCTCTGTTCTAAACAAAATTCAAAAACTAATGCGTTACAAACAAAACATTTAAGGCAAGGGCCATTTTGACATTGTTTATACGCAAAAACCTTCTTTGTGCGTTTTAAACTAGAATATTATTCTGATATTATGAACATGAGTGTGTCCACTGGGTCACGAAACATAGTCTTGTGTAATAATTTCAATTTTAAAGAAAATTGCATTGATGAATCAGATATAAGTACGACCCTGTATTTGAAGTTATTACACAGAGCTATGTTATGCAACTTATTTTTAACTATAAAATGAAATTATCTTAACTTTTAAAAACAGATAACCTTTTGTAACTTCTATAAGTTAAAAACTTAAACAAAATAATTTTTCTTTATATCCGGTCGAAACTACGTACTTTTAGCTTCGATTTTAAGGCAGAAAGTCTAACATATATGCAATGCTGAAATTACTCGCATGCTATCTGTAACAGCGGGTCGAAACAGTTTTCTCGTGCATACTGGTACGAAAGTACGTACTTTCGACCAGGTATAAAGAAAGACAGTATACACCACACGGCCAGAAAATTGCAATTTCTGCAGTCGCGCAGTGCAAGAATTTCAGCTTTCTGTCCTTACGGTAAAATATACAATACAATTAATTTGTTGTTAAAATTTGAATTAAAAATAAAACACACAAATACTATAATCTTGTGTTGTTTTTGGTGTATAAATTATCATTTAAATTCAAAAAGCAGAAGTGGGATACTATTATTTTATCATCATCTATGCAATAGGTCTATGTTCCGTGACGTTGTGGGGATCCCATACATAAATTTTGTACGTTTTTACAAAAAGTAGAAAACATTTGTTTGCACTGATAAAGTAACATTACAAAGAATATTCATTTTCTTAATTAGAGGGCTTCAGCAAAAGAAGAAAACAACGTAATAATAATAAAAAAAAAAAATAACACATATTCACAGGTACAAAGGTGCTTTCACCAGTCCACTAATAAAAAGCTCTTATCGCACAATTTAAACTTTATAGCTGAACATGCAAGTACACTAGAAGCTATGAGTTTACACACTGTCAGATTGCAAATGTGACCTTTGATACGTACGTCGTTTGATTTCACAGTAAAATTTAATTTACTTTTATACTACACACTGTAACATTTTTATTTTTTAATTGAAATTGAAATAATAAAATCAATTATAGAATCTTTTATCACTAAAAGTATTAAAATCAATGATCAGCGCGTTAATAAAAATGTATTATGCAACCCATAAAAATAAAAACGAACTTGCGTAATAACTAATTTTTGCAAAGATTGTTTTCAAAAATTAAAAGTATAGGTAGTAAAAATTTTAATGTCGTAGAAAACAGTTCACGTTAAGTTTTCTACGGTAGTTGATTATCGTTTTATTTTAATTCCTAGTCTATTTTACTCACCTCAATTTTTCTTATTCATAGCTACCTGATTTCTTCTCTCCTTCCTGGTGATCTCGGTTTGGCGAACCCATAATTATTTGTACACTTCATTTAAATTCCTATTGTAATTAGTTCTAATCTGTTGTCGAAAATAAAATATATCTAGTAGTATGGTAATTTGTATTACTTTATTCCAGTGATTTCTATCGGGGTAATTTACAGCAACTCAACTTCAATTTATTGAATTCATAAGATTTACGACGTGGCGGGTACTCTGCAACGTTTACTGTCAAAGACAATGATACTTTTTTTTGTTTTATATCTCCGCCTGAACGTCACAACACTTAAAATTTACCTACACAAAATGTGTAAGTGATGTGGGACGCCAGTTTGTAAATAAGCGAGGATATACCATTGACTAGTAGATATGGAGTGCTAATGTACTACTGCGCATATAAACCGCCAGTAAACAGAAGGCGATAAACACGGTATATGTATGTCTTTTTCTGGCCCGTTTTGTTGTAAGTTGTTAAACGAAGACGAAATGGCTACGGAAATTACCGCTCTCTCTTTCTTTGATTTTGCTCGCGTCAGCCAAACTAGCACTCCATATCTACAGCTCATTGGGTTATATAGTTTGACAGTTGTTGTTTACACTAAACAATACAGAAATGAAACATGCTTGTACAAAAACATCTAATGCTCAGTTTCCGATAAGACATTCAGACTTAGGACTAGATTTAAGAATGTCACTTGTTTCCAACAAAATGGCGATCTCCATTATGTAGAAAACAAATGACATTCTTAAGTCTAGATTTAAAGCTGAAGGTTCTATCAGAAATCGAGCCTCAAGGTTATAAACGACATTTATAAAAAAATATACGATTTGTTTTTCGTTGCTATGGTTACATCGTAAAAGCTTTGGTTTCTTAAGTAGCGATACCGTAATATAGCGTACGTAATATAACGATATAAGGAGTCCGAGCTCGCGTAAGAAGTTACACTTAAAAAAAGAGATTAGACTTTTTGGAGTTATTAGTTTCGTCACGACTGCGCCAGGCACGAAAATCTGAACATATATACTCTATCGCCGTCTCGAAGTCTACATGACGTGATGGATCTATCGGTGTGCGGATTATTTTTCCATCAAGTAAGCCATGAACGCAGCCGCGTAATACCTCCTTTCCCTACTTCTGTGCTCCGTGTATTTCTCTGCATAAACTGCAACGCCGCAACGCGCCCCCTCCGTGTGTACTCTAGATATTTTCCGAGATGACACCGGCTTTATGTTGATACATTGGTATTATGTCAGTTGACTTTTTAATTTTTACTTTTAGAATATGTCTGCCCGATGCGAAAGAACCATTTTTATTTTTGTATACTTATAGTCAGATATACAATTAAACTAATTTGATGTCAATTGTAATACAGTAAAAAAAATCCAGTTAATTGGGTGACAGGATCATTTGACATATTATAATAAATAAAATTTCTATTTAGGTGACTGTTAACCAGCTGTTCACTATGCTTCTTTTACACCTGCAACTCTATCTTAAGAGCACATTAGAGGTGTGTGTACATGTAAAATGCACTTACATTTCTGAAATCCCTAATTTCTATGAAAAATCTTATTCAATCTTTGATGTTAATGCTTCAAAATAAACTATAAATACCAGAAATGTATGTACTGCCTTTTCATATGACTTTTAACCAAGTGTTTATAGTTTATTAGGTCTAAATAAACGATTTAATATCAAATAAAAACGAGAAATCTCGTGTATGTTTTACACAAATTTTTTTACAAAAAAAATAAATTCGAAAAAAATTGTAGAGCAAGCCAAATTTGTCAGTGCTATTAACATAAGTTTGTAAAGAAAAAACTTCAAAATGTTTATTTGCTTATTGACTAATATCATGTTTTCTTATTAGTGTATTTGTCATATGGCAACATACACTATTTGCGTTGGTCGGATGGCAGGACCTAGGAGTCGGACCAAAATTTCTCGACGTTTCATAGCCTTCTAAACACTTTGGCACCATTTTTGGAAAAATTATATGTGTGTGTTTACGGGCAATAACTTTTGAAAGAGTTAATTCATTTTAACGAAATTTGGCACGCATGTTGGAATCCATCACCGCACGAAGCCTATTTAAAATGGGCCCAATCGTATCATTTTAAGGGTGGTTTTTAGGGGTTGAAAAAAGTTTTTGGGCTCAAAAATACCGAAAAAATGCTCAGAATCGTTTCAAAAGTGAAATTTACTCCTTTAGTATTAAAATGTGCTCCCAAAATTTGAAAAAATCGGCCCGCCAGAACCGGATTTACAAATTTTATGAAAACACTAGTTTGCAGATAGTGAGTTATTTACTGAAAGTTGTATTTAATTTGGTGTAGCTGTTCGATGATAGTAATGTTGCAATTAGGAAACAAACTGTTAATTTAAGGGGTGTATTAAGGGGTTAAATTTTTTATTTTGACCAAAAACAAACTTAAGTTCACGTAATAAAACCAGACTGCCTGTATTAGCAAATACACTACTTTGTCGGCAGGGTTGGGGCACTGCGACTCGGGTTTTTTAATTTTTAGCAGAAAACCACATTTTGTGACGTTTAATGATTAATCAAAGGCAATAAAAACAATAATAAAATGAATTTTGCGACCACATTTCAAAATTTCTCGAGAGCATTTTACGTTTGTTTTATTTTGTGGTTCAGGCTTCCCACGACCTTGGAATTATTAAATTATTATATGGCCACGAAGTTGCCACAAAACTATATTATAAGATTTTTTGCCCAGCTTCACTTTTTTTAACTTTAAATTTCATTTTCAAATTAACACGCTAGATGTACACTATCTTTGTTTTGATTTAGAAAATATATAGATATGAACGTTCAGATTTACTCTAACCAAAAGTTTCTAAAACAAAAAGTGCGCAGACGGTTTAATTTCTATGTTTTTTATCAGAGCTCTTTGTAATCAAACTCTTTACAGTGAGAATCAATCTTTAAATGGCTAAAAGGGCACCAATTCCTAACTGATTTATTATAACAGAATGAATAAGGAAGACAATTCTCTGCATTTACTTTTAAGCAGTGCATTCACCGCATTGCATCACGCAGGGGAACCCCCTGCTTACACGAGTCTTATTTACACTTGAAAAGATTCCATTATTTCATATCTGCGGTCATAATGCAAAAAGGCTCTTGTCAAATTTTCGCTAAGACACTAATATTATATTCAGTCCTTTTACAATAGGGATGTTGACTATTTTTGGGAGTGTTTTAAATCGTGCATAAGTACCTAATATAGCCACAAATCATTACTATTTTTATTTAAATACAACTCAAGCCTTAAAAATCATGTATTTTAAATCCCATTTCAAATTTCGGTCCAAAACACCAATACTAGTCGCGTGACATCACCTGGTCACACCAAAGGAGGCTCAAAAGTTTCCACAGGAGCTACCATTCTATAGATGCGGTCACAAAGTAGGAAGCTGTGCTCATAAACGCTAGTAAACTAATGAGGTTATGAAAAAAATTTTCGTAATTCTTGTTATAAAACATAAATTCTAGGTTTTCGAATTATTAGCCTTAATAAATACACTTTCCATGACGTTAAAACTCCTTGAAGTCTTTTTTTAAAGACATTTTTGAATAAATTACACACTAAATATTAACCAAACAATGAAGTTTTTTGACAGCGGCTGACTCTATGACGTCATGCGCTATGATTGGTGTCTGTTGTCACGTGACGTGAGAGTGATTTTACTAGGTTTTATTTATTAAATATTAATTAAATTCCTTAAAAATAAGGAAAAATATAGTGTTTTTTAGTACCACTTTTCGTTAAAATTATGTTTTTATTTGAACACAGTCAACATCCCTATTCCAAGTCCACAGAGAGGACAGTGTGGATCAGTAGTCAGTGTGCTGGCTTATTGACCGGACTGTCGTGGGTTCGCGTCCTGCCTTTAGTCATGAATGGTTTGTGATGTCGTTTAGTTTTAAGTGATTGTGTTATTTGTTGTAATTAAGACGCTAATGATCTAAGTTGTCGAGCATCTATAATCTACAATAAATAAAACCCAAATCCACACGATGCTTTCGATTTCGCCTTGGGCTCCATGACGCACAGTGCAGGAATTTCAACTTCCTTATCGTGTGGTGTAATATTACTATATTTGAAAATCATTTCTAAAAAGTTGACGTCAGTGGTTTTGTCTTGTGATCATGTCTTTATATATTGCATTATCTTAACATGTTCATATTACATAAAATATCACACGCACTCAGCATATTTTTTTACACTTCGAAAAGTGTTTTTATTCAAAAAAAAGCTCCCTTGAATTTTTACATAAGGTGTAATTAGAATTTATTTTTCACCTTTATAATGTATGCCAACATTGTACATGAAAAAAATTCATAAGTCATGTGTACAATATTTTGAGAATGTAAAAACGAATTTACCTTTTTTTCTACCTTTTTGCAGTTGAATTTTTATTTAATTCAAAAATAAAAAAATAAATACAGAACACCTATTTCAGGACATAATTTTAGGAAGGTTGAAAAAATCACGGTAGTGCAGAAATGTTAAAGATAATTTGTAAAAAATCAACACAGTAACGCCATGAAAAGCAAATATTTCCATTTGTGTAAATAAGGTTTAGTACTTTGAAAGGTTTAAAACTATGAAGATAATATCAAAAAGTGAACCCAGTAGCGCCATCTCTCGGTGTAAAAACTAAAATTCATATTGCATTTGTATTCCTGAAAATAAGGATCCCACCGAAAAGATTTCATGTGATGTTGATTGAGACTCACAAATTCGTAATGATTTATTTAATCCGGAATTCCGGAAAAAATAGCACTAGCAAAAATAGTCCCGGAAAAAATAGACTTGGAAAAAACAGATTTGGAATAAATAGCCCCGGAAAAAATAACCCTGGAAAAAATAGACCCGATATATATGCACTAAGAATATACATAAAAATCAGTATATGGGCATTTAGCACTATAAACCAAAAGCATCCAACACCCACCCACTTATTTTTTCCAGGGCTATTTTTTCCAAATATATTTTTTCCAGATCTATTTTTTCCAAGTATATTTTTTCCAGATCTATTTTTTCCAAATCTATTTTTCCGGTCTATTTTTTCCGGGACTATTTTTTCCGATTACCAGCTGAGCTTCGAATTGTTTACGGAACCTGTCCAAAGTCCATATATACTTTGGACAGTGAGTGAGATAGTCATGAAATCTGAAACCATAAAAGCTAGTTAATTGATACTTGGTGTGTTTGATAAGTTTGCTAAAGATATCTTATCCTGAAAATTTCAGTTTTCTAGGATTATTCAGACCGAAGCTATGACGGTCTGAAAATACGACAAAACACTTCCAGAAAAAGTCGTACCCCGTTTCCTTTGACTTGTCTTGGTGAGGGAACTACCGTGCCCCCAGATTCTAAATAGATTGCGACCTCGACGATCTACCAATCGCCTTGATATCTATTATTATTATAATTATTTTATAATTTGCGCCTTATTAGTGATGAGTCTAAATAAACTATAAACTAATATGATATGATTTCCTTTGGCTTCTCTTGGCGAGAGCACTACCGTGCCCCCAGATTCTAAATAGATTGCGACCTCGACGATCTACCAATCGCCTTGATATCTATTATTATTATAATTATTTTATAATTTGCGCCTTAATAGTGATGAGTCTAAATAAACTATAAACTAATATGATGATGGACTACTAGCAAGAGAGAGATATCGCCTATATAGCGACACTATATTATGAGTTTGGTTTTTCGTTGCCATGGTTACACCGTTTCTTATATATTTAACGCGTTAAAAGGCTCGAAGTCGCATATGAAGATACACTGAAATAAATCTGCACGATTTTTCTGTTAACTGAATAGCAATATTTAAAGTATTTACCTAGCACTAGACGGTGATTAATGAACGAAATTCCAGTGTAAAAAATAAAATAGCTTACGCGAAGAGAGGTGGCCTACAGACGAAGTAAAGCTTTCATGAACAAAAAACAGCGTTACATAACGCACCCAAAGCTGATGCTCAAGCCTAGATTGCAATATATAAAGCCCGTCGGTGTGTGTTAAAGTGAACATCGACTGTTTGGTCCCAAAGCTCCTTGGGGACTAGACTCTGCACGTATTCCGTGTTGTATATATCTTCGACCGCAAATACAAACTTGCTTATGTCGAATTTTTGGTATTTTTTCAACTGAAACGTTTTTAGTTGCTATGAGAGTAATTTCGTCCAACGACGTTACGAAAAACAAACGACACAATTAGGAGCAGAGCCGAATTTGATAGTTCAAGATCAGGCACGAAGGTTATGAAGGCCCCTATGTAAGAAATTCAAAATTGGATGAATATTAACACACGTGATGCAATTTATTAAAGTGAAAAATTGATTGCAAATTTTTACTGAAAATTCATAAAGAGTATCAATGACCGACCAGTGTACATGTACATATTTTTTCAGAAATTCAATTTTGTATAAGACTTTAGTTTGTGGAGGTCCCTGTGTCTTTATGTAAATCCGACACTGGTTAGGAGTGGAGAAAATGAGCTGTTAACGGGGATTCGATTGGGATTGGCTGGCGGGTAGTGCATTGAGGGGAAAACTCGATCGGCACGTTTGTTCCTATTCGCAAAATACAAATAATATAATAAAACGAGCGCCAGCTACCGCATTGTTTAATTCATATTTTCAATTTATTAGTGTATTTGCCATATGGCAACATACACTATTGGCGTCGGTCGGATGGCGGGACCTAGGGGTCGGACCAAAATTTCTCAACGTTTCATAACCTCCTAAACACTTTGGCACCATTTTTAAAAATGTTTATATATATAATATATATGTGTACGCGCGATAACTTTCGAAAGAGTTAATTGATGTCAACGAAATTTGGGCCACGTGTTGAAATCCACCACCGCAAGAAGCCTATTTAAAATGGGCCTAATCGGGCTATTTTAAGGGTAGTTTTTAGGGGTTGAAAAATGTTTTTGGGCCCCAAAATACCGAAAAAATTCTCCGAATCGTTTCAAAATTGAAATTTAACCCTTTGGTAGTGATTAAAAAGTGTCCCCACAATTTTAATAAAATCGGCCCGACAGGACCGGACTTACAAATTTTTTGAAAACACTAATTTGCAGATAGTGATTTATTTATTGAAGGGTGTATTTAATTCGGTGTAGACGTTAGATTGATAATAATATTACAATTAAGAAAAAAAGTGTTATTTTAAGGGGTGTATTAAGGGGTTAAATTTTTTATTTTGCCCTAAAACAAACTTAATTTCACATAATAAAAGTATAAAACCACACGACCCTATACAAGCAAATACACTATATTGTCGGCAGGGTTTTGGCACTGCGACCCGGGTTTTTATTATTTTTAAAAAATAATACTGAAAATCCGTTTCCTGTTTTCATCAGTACTAGGAAGTTGAGAATTAGGAATTTTTAATAAATGAGCTATATAAGCAGCGTAAAATGTCTAGAAATGTCATATAAATAAAATTTTCAACTGTATTTCAAACTGGTTTATTAATCTTCCAGTACGTAGTAGGAAAGTACCTTGCCACCAGTTATAATTGGAGTTAAAATACATATTTACATAACTACATACATCTAAATCATCATTTTGTTATTTAGAGAAACTTTATAATTAGGTCTTGGTCTGTCTGGTATGCATAAATAAAAAAGTGTGCGTGTAACCTATTACGTGCAGTTGAAGTAAAACATGTAAACAATATTGCTATGTTTACAGTTTTTTATATATATATGTATTATGTATAGATATAGACAGGCAAAAATTATAAAAACTGAAAATACGCTCTGGGAGTCTTTAAAACTGTGCAATTACAGACTATACGTTACGATTTTCTTTATTTTTTGTATTCATTCAACTAACTTCTGCATAACTCTCGCAGTATGTGAACTTTGTAATCTGTTGTTATACATCACATATAAAGAATTTTTTATGTTTAAACGAACTTAGTAGATCGCGTAAAAATGTCACATTTGTTCGTAACGCCAGCTCATCGAGTAGCCCTTTCGTGAAATTGACAAAACGAACCTGAAGAAGTTTTTCTTCAATAAATAAATAAGCTCTTTTATGTTGTGACCACAGATATATTGTTATATATATACGTGTGCAGAAAATACATCAAAGTTATGAAAATATCCATTATTCAAAATCAATTATATTTTGCCGTAAGAAGAAACTCATCAATGAGACGGCTATGGATTATTTATATATCGTATATTTATTGTATGTATGAGGGATCAATCACCATGAAATGAATGGAATTTTATCACCTTATTTCTTAATATAAGTAGGTACCCAAAATTTCAGAACGACTTACTAAACAATGTAAAAAAATTATAATTATGAAGCTAACGAGTTCCTATGAGAAAACCGCATATTCATAGTTTAACATCGGCAAAAGACAGTGTAGCGCGCCCCCAATTGTTACGCCCCTGGAAATGACATATGCTTCTCGAACAAACTGACAGAAGTTTCTGGAATGTACGCGCCTATAAATACAGCGCGTGTGGGGCGCGACATTCATTCAGTCAGAGTACACTCAGTCAACGGTTGCTACAGTGCAGTGAAGCGGTTACGCGGCGGACAGCAGACATAAATAGCATTATTACATTTTGTGTGTGTGTGTTAAGAATAGTGTGTGTTGTATTATTATTTATAGAATCCGTTTGTTTTTCATTGTTAGTTTCTTTTTATCATTGTTATTAGAGAAGTAGTTTTTAGTTTATTTGTTTTGTATTTATTTAGTTTGTTGAAAATAAATCAGTTTTAAACCACCACCACACAGAACAGTTTTGTTACAATAGTAATATCAACGAGAAAAAATTATAATTTTTGTCACACAGAAGCTCTGTTCAAAATTTTGTCTTATCACTGACGAAAATCATAAGAAAAAAAAAACGAACAGGCCACTTTATAAAATGCGTGTTCACATTTGACAACAGCGCACTCGTGGAGTATAGAGTTTATAAACATTTTTACCACAATTTCCGTTTGCTTTTGACAACTAATCAATAAATTTAAAAGATTTAATTGGTGTTTAAATGAGACGTTTCCACGATATCTTCCATACTAGTTACTCACTCATACATATACTACTACGTAATGTTGTCTAACAAACTGTACCGAAATACAAGTTTTGGTACAATTTGATGTTGTTACTGTCTTATAATATACGGTGTTGAACATAGTCTACGCCTGTATACAACCTTAAGGCGAACTGATATAGTGTTTTTAGAAAATGTATTAAATTCGTAATTTTAATTTATTATTAACTATAAACCAAAATTCTAAACATCAGGTGCATTTGCTCGCTCTGTTGTTCGATCTTGGATATTTTCACGTCTAAATTTCAACATTTCATGAAGAGTTAATACAGTTCTCATCATACACTGCTTACATATAGTTTGAGCAACCTGGTGTGCCTACATTCACGTCCTCGATCAAGGTTAAAAGTATTAGTGTAATTATAGAGTGAGTCTCACAGGGGAAGTGAAACTTCTTTCAAAATTATTATTAGTAACACTCAACGAAATACACACATTTATATGTATTTATAAATATATAAACAATAAATACATATATGTAAATGTGTATTTGTATACAATTTATAAACACTAAAAAAATATTTATTAACACACACTGTTTCTATTATATAGTACTTTGACAGTTATACGTTATAAAACCCACGCAAAATCAATCTTGTCAACGTGTATATATGTAAACAATTACTTCTCGCGCTCAAGGTCACACTATATTTCCCGGCTGTTGAATGATTTCACATTAAATGTCACAGACAATTTCAAACAGATACATCACCAAAGAAATTTTATTTCAAAATTTAATTTAGGGGTAAGTACTCAGAGACTGGAATTAGACGAGCTCTACTAGCTTGATTATTATGGCTCTTCGCCCTGTTACGACACTAATATAAATAGGGTATTCCCAAATGCGTTCCTCTAATTATTTTGAGGAATGTATTATTTGTGAGAACGAAAGTTCGAGGCGGCGCTCCCTAGTGAAAGGTGAGGACTACGGATTGACCGTACGACTGGGGCCTTGGGGACTGCGTTGTGTAACAACATACCGACCCCACCTCACGCACAACAAATCGCATTGTCGCCACACATGTCACTGATCTGTGCATATCATGTCCCTACCAGAAGTGTCTACCTATCTGCCTTTCGTACCGACAACCATGTTGGGTAAGGATCTAAAATCTACAGACCGCTAATGGTCGCATCTCTTCTCAACGGTTATTCTCGTTCTCGTGTTTATTCCGCAACCTTTGTCTTACTTTCTCGAGGATCATAGAATAGCTTTCTCGTAGGGACGTCAGAAGTACCAAAAAGTATCGATATATATCGTATCGATATTTTTTTCAAGTGTCGATATCGGTATCTACCGATTAATTTTTTAAAAAATATCGATATATCGGCACAATTTTAAAGAAAACATTAGCACTCGAAGAAATTTAGTATACATATTGGCTAGCTTAATATAATCTCAAATAGCAAAAACCCGGGTTGCAGTGCCCAAACCCTGCCGACAATATAGTGTATTTGCTAATACAGGCAGTCTGGTTTTATTACATGAATTTAAGTTTGTTTTTGGTCAAAATAAAAAATTTAACCTCTTAATACACCCCTTAAATTAACAGTTTTTTTCTTAATTGCAAGATTACTATCATCGAACATCTACACCAAATTAAATACACCTTTCAGTAAAGAACTCACTATCTGCAAACTAGTGTTTTCATAAAATTTGTAAATCCGGTCCTGGCGGGCCGATTTTTTTCAAATTTTGGGAGTACATTTTAATTGCTATTAAAAGAGTAAATTTCAATTTTTAAATGATTTTGAAAATTTTTTCAGTATTTTTAGGCCCAAAAACTTTTTCCAACCCCTAAAAATCACCCTTAAAATGATCCGATTGGGCCCATTTTAAATACGCTTCGTGCAATGATGGATTCCAACATGCGTGCCAAATTTCGTTAAAATGAATTAACTCTTTCGAAAGTTATTGCCCGTACACATATATACCTATATATATATATATATATATATATATATATAAATATATATATATATATATATACATATATATAAACATTTTTAAAAATGGCGCCAAAGTGTTTAGGAGGTTATGAAACGTCGAGAAATTTTGGTCCGACCCCTAGGTCCCGCCATCCGACCGACGCCAATAGTGTATGTTGCCTATAGCAAATACACTAATTAACGGACATTATTTCTAATAAATCAAGTAATAAATAATTATCTGAAATCAAAAAACAACGATAAAAATTTTTTTGTTTATTAATCAAACGTCTAATACATTTAGGAGCAAACAATTTTCGAGATTAATAGAACAATTAATAAAGCCAGGGATGGCAAACCTGTGGCATGCGTGTCAGAGGTGAGAAAATTGTTGGTAGAGCATGAATTGAGGTGTAAATCGAATTAATTAAAAATATTCTAGATGTTCTATAAATGAAATAAAATATTACATGAATAGCTATTTTCACTGTTTATTATTTCGAAAATATCGAAAAAACCGGTAAAAAAGAAACGCGTTTTACATGTGCTTTAGTCGCTGTTGTTGTTTTTGGAATGCACTTAAAAGTGTGTTCCAAAAACATATGTAAAAACACATGCTTCTTTTTCAGTGAAGTTTTCGATATTTTCGGAATAATTAATTATTAAACGGCCATAGTCAGTTGCGGTAGTACATAAAAGCGTTGCTACTGGAAAAAAATATCGGTTTCCAATACTTGGAATTTTATATACATCGATATATTGAAATATTAAATATCGCTCAAAGATATCGATCTATCAAATAAAAAATATCGATATTTCAATATTTTTTCGACATCCCTACTTTCTCGTTTCGATAGTTTTCGAAAACCTTTCGTCTCGACAATTCACCACACCATATTTATAATTATGGTTCTGCAATAGTTAAAGCCCACGTTTTTTTTGCAACGATAATTTATACTAATTTATACAATAGGGGTGTTGACTATTTTTGGGAAAGTGTTTTAAATCGTGCATAAGTACCTGATATAACCACAAATTTAATTATATTTTTTTAAATACGACTCACGCTTTAAAAATCATGTATTTTAAATTCGGTTTCAAGATTATGCTTTAATACTTGTTCAAGGACATCTATGTATAACAAAATGGCCGAACTACGTTAACTTAAAGGAGTTGACAAACGAAATCACAACAGCAGAAATTGATAATGTGAGGTTTATCATTGTTCTTCGTGAAAAAAAAAAATAGGTTTGAGTGTGAAGAAAATAAAAGAGAATTTTTCTTCTTAAAACGTTCAGTCTTTAGTCATTTCCTGTTGAGCGAACTCTAAACCAACAGACGTTTATTGAAGTGAAACGAAGACCAAAAGTATTTTAAAAGTTTCTAACTTTGTCAAATGGTGTAGCTTTTTGTTTTAACATGTAGACTTAAACTTAATACTAACGTAACGTAATCTGTATGTATTTTTAACAGAAAAATAAAATAAACTAAATAGTACTTTTAAATTTTATATTATATTATTCTGCAGGAAGTATCATAGAAACGTAAAATAAACTTTCTCATTCAGAAACAAAACTATTAGTGTTCATTTGACAGTTTTATAAGAACATGAAACTATAAAAACACAAAATATTTCGTTTTACTTTCCTTGGAGTAGTATTTTGTAATGAATGTAGTAGCATGGTGTCTTTTCGATATATTAAAATTAAAATCAATTAATCGGGCGAAAAGAGCAGATTATTACTTAGCTAAGGCCAGAAACCTCCATAATTGTTAGCTTTCCAGTACAGTGAGTCGAAAATGTTTCAGGGTCAGTACAAAATTTTTAAAAAGAAGAACGTGTGTGTATGTTTTTCTAGTACGAAATCTCATGAATAAAAAAAAAAATTGACTACCTTAGGGTGCTAATCGATGCGTATTAACTTAAATATGACCCAATTTTTTTTAATCAAAATCGATCCAGCCGTTTATTTTCTGTTTAAACAAAAATTCAACAAAAAAGTGCAATTTTACACGAAATTTCACCAAAAAAAAATGATATTGACTTCGTTATGGTGCCAATCGACACGTATTAAGGGGGTATTCTTATGTGAACGCATAAATTTTACCTCTTTTTAGGGAATTTTTTTTTAGACGACAATAACATTCAATCATTTTAATTTTTTTATATGTTTTTGTTTGTATCTAACTGTATAAAAAAATTTTTTTCCTCTTATTTTACATTTTTTATATATATATTTTTTTAAATTAAATTAGACACTAAAAAAAAGCAGGTCACTGGTCATGGTAATAGCGGCTGTTCATGTTGTCGGAAATAAAAAAATCGAATGGATCATTGTTCAGTAGGGATGTCGCTATCGTCCCTACTAAAATTAATCAATTTCATTAAAAAAAAAATGGCGGACTGTAGAAAAAAAGTTTGTTTTTTGTTAATTTTTTTGTTAAAAATCGTTTAAAAAAAATAAGAAAATATTTTCGAAAATAAGCAATTTTAGTACGGACGATAACCATTAATGAGTAGAAGAACATATATAAATTTCAAAGCAATCGGTTGAATACTTTTTTTTAGGACCTTGACAGTTTTAGAAAATAATGTTTCCAGAAAAATGCGTTTCAAGAGCCAACAAGTCGCTTACGGCGCGTCGGCCACTATATGAGTTGTAATTTATTTAAAACTATAGGAATTTCGGTCTCTATTTTTCACAGCATATTTTCGATAGGTTTTACTATTGAAATATGAAAAAAAAAATCGATTTTTCGAAGTGGTCACATAAGAATACCCCCTTAATGTAAATATGACCATTAAGAAATTTTCTCAAAATCGATTCAGCCGTTTTTGTGTAAACAAAAAATACTGCAAGAAATCTTGGTAAATATTGTAATTGTTTTTATTACGGTGCCCAACGATCCGAAAGATATTTTATCAAAATAGATTCAGCTGTCTTTTTTTTGTTTAATTTAAACAAAAAACTACAAAAGAAGTGAAAAATTGAAAAATATTACTCGGGTCAAATTTATTAAAATCATACTGGGAAGTTAGTCGTGTGGGCCTCAAGGGATCACTTGAGAGTCCTAATATACGACCCACCTTGTTTGATAATAAATTGCTCTCATTAGTGTATTTGCCATATGGCAACATACACTATTGGCGTCGGTCGGATGGCGGGACCTAGGGGTCGGACCAAAATTTCTCGACGTTTCATAACGTCCTAAACACTTTGGCACCATTTTTAAAAATGTTTATATATATATGTATATATATATATATATATATATATAGGTATATATGTGTACGGGCAATAACTTTCGAAGGAGTTAATTTATTTTAACGAAATTTGGCACACACGTTGGAATCCATCACCGCACGAAGCCTATTTAAAATGGGCTCAATCGGGTCATTTTAAGGGTGGTTTTTAGGGGATGAAAAAAGTTTTTGGGCCCAAAAATACCTAAAAAATTCTCAGAATCGTTTCAAAATTGAAATTTAATCCTTTAATAGCAATTAAAAAGTGTTCCTAAAATTTCAATAAAATCGGCCCGACAGGACCGGATTTAAAAATTTTCTGAAAACACTAGTTTGCAGATAGTGAGTTATTTCCTGAAAGATGTTTTTAATTTTGGTGTAGACGTTTGATCGACAATAATGATGTAGTTAAAAAAAATGTAATTTAAAGGGGTGTATTAAGGAGTTAATTTTTTTATTTTGCCCAATAATCACCTTAAGTTCACATAATAAAGCCACAAGGCCTGATGTATTAGCAAATACACTATATTGTCGGCAGGGTTTTGGCACTGCGACCCGGGTTTTTTTGGATATCGTCGCAGTTGCGTCGAAGTCGCACATCACCGGTGATTTAACTGTGAGAGAGAAGGCATAAACGTTTATTAGTTGCAATTTCGTTGTTGTGGTTTTGACCATCGCGGTGAACGGTGAACTGAAGATTAGAAACTAGGAGGCTTAAAGCTTTCAGTTCAGCTGTTGGCTAGCGTTCGCCAAAGCCGATTGTGTAGGGAGACAGTGTATAGAGTGTGCGTGGAAGACCGCGTACAGAATTATTGATAACGGGCGAATGGTTTTATGTTGCAATCGGATGGAAGGTACTTTCAATAAATCGGATAACCAGCACATTGTAGCCTTGTTATCATGTCATATATCAAGCATTTTCTAGCTTTAACAGTACGCAGCTAAAGGTCACGTATTGTGAGATTATATATTTTCTTAATATAAAAAACTAGTCGCTACCCGCGGCTCCGCAACCGATTGAGACACTGTTGCGACAATGGAACCTTCGTTTGCATCGTACTACATGTCGAGTACCAAGATTTTTTTATATACCCATACTTTCACCATAAAAATTACAGTATTCCCAACATAAAATTACTGTACTTCCACCATAAATTACTGTAGTTCCACCATAAAATTACTGTATTTCCGACATAAAATTACTGTACTTCCACCATAAATTACTTTACTTTCACTATAAAATTACTGGACTTCCGCCATGCATTTATCTGGGTATTTTATTTTTTTATCAAAATTAAAAAATATAGGATATATTATTTATTGGAAAAGGAATTTTTAGAATCGGTTTAGTGGTTCCAGATACAAACAAACACACAAACTTTTTAATCATCACCCGATGATGCTAAAATGTGAATGAAACATACGTTTACAAAGTTATAGAGTTCGGTGTTATTGTAGCTTATAGACGCTCGACAACTGAGCTCATTAGCGTCATAGAATGCTAAAACTGTGAGAATGGCAAATTCACCTCTATATGTCATGTGCAATTTAGTTGATGAGAATAGTATTGATATTTTGAATATACCTTTAAGATCTTTGAAAAATATTTTAATGTAAATTTTAAACTTTCTGGATTGTTAGTAAACTCATTTTTATAATAATAAAAAAAAACCCGGGTCGCAGTGCCAAAACCCTGCCGACAATATAGTGTATTTGCTTATACAGGCAGTGTGGCTTTATTATGCGAACTTAAGTTGGTTTTTGAGGAAAATAAAAAATTTGACTCCTTAATACACCCCTTAAAATAACATTTTTTTTTCTTAATTGCAATAATATTATCAATTGAAACTCTATACCAAATTATATACAACTTTCAGTAAATAATTCACTATCTGCAAACTAGTGTTTTCATAAAATTTGTAAGTCCGGTCCTGTCGGGCCGATTTTATTAAAATTTTAGGGACACTTTTTAATTACTACTGCAGGGTTAAATGTCAATTTTGAAACGATTCTGAGAATTTTTTCGGTATTTTGGAGCCCAAAAACATTTTGCAACCCCTAAAAACAACCCTTAAAATGCCCCGATTACGCCCATTTTAAATAGGCTTCTTGCGATGATGGATTTCAACACGTGGGCCAAATTTCGTTAAAATCAATTATCTCTTTTGAAAGTTATTGCTCGCACACAAAAAAAATATATATATGTATATATATATATATAAACATTTTTAAAACTGGTGCCAAAGTGTTTAGGAGGTTATGAAACGTCGAGAAATTTTGGTCCGACCTCTAGGTCCCGCCATCCGACCGACGCCAATAGTGTATGTTGCCATATGGCAAATACACTAATAATAAAAAAATTTAATTATATCAAATAACATAATCACTGAAAACTAAACATCATAAAACATCTATGAGTAGAGGCAGGATTCAAACCCGGCCACAGTGTTCTCTGCTGCGATAGACGAATCGTATAATGTAGTAAGGAAAACCTAAATTTTTATAGAAATTAGTTTCATGGGTAATTGGAATTAAAAATCAATTTAAACACTTATTGATTGCAACGTTTCGTCTTTATTAAATTAAGACTTTTTCAAGCTCTCAGCATGTTTAAATTATAATAAAACTTTGATATAAAAGGCAATTTTGCATTACAAAGATCAATAAAATTGAAAATTGTAGAAAATAATATCATTGATAATAATATGTAATTTTGGAACAAACATTTGAGTAGTGTTAACATAAATTATAAATATTTTTTTATAACTTTCGGTAGGTAGTACTAATTAAAAACATTCTGCGCTATAATATTTTTCAATTAGGCAGCTCAATTTTTCAAGCAGCTTTTTTATTTAATCAAAAGTACTGTCTTTAAAATATGTTAAACTTCCTACATTTTCCTTGGAATTACGTTCTTTGTATAAATAATATAATGTTTTCCTTTCTTAAATGAACCAGCATTACTTTTCCTTATAAGATTATTTTGCAGTGTGAAAAGCTCGGCACACAATTGAAGTAAAGAAGAAAAGCGATGAAAAATATAAAAATTGTAAACAGGAAATAAACAACGTTCAAAGCACAGCAGGTTTTTTTTACAAGAAATAAAATTATTCATCATTCATGATTATAAATTTTGTTTATATTAATTAAGATTTAGTTAGAATTATACCGTTCCTTAAAGACACGTTGAGTCTATAATAAACACACGTGCATTTCTGTAACCCTGTTATATAGTTTAGAGATCAGTGGTGGCCCGGGACTCATTTCGAGGCCCCCTTTAAATCAACTCGGGTCGCAGAGCCAAAACCTGCCGACAATATTAAATGTATTTGCTAATTAAATTTTAATATCATGGGGAATTCGACTATTTGATTAAATTAAAAAAAACTGTTTTTTTTATCTTAAGATAAAGACGAAACTTCGCTGATTAGAAAGTTTTTTTTTATTTAATCAAATAGCGCAATTCCCCGTGATATTAAAATTTAATTGTGAGTTTTAGCAGGAAATTGGAACAGGCAAAAACATCAAAATAATATTCGGCCTTTATTAATATTTATTTAATATTTAACATGGATAAGACAATCGGTAATTGTATTTGCTAATACAGGCAGTGTTAATATGTGAATTTATAATAATCTATTTGGATCCTTGTGAATGTATAAATGATGAATTTTCTATTTGGAGGTTATAGGAGTGTTTTTATTTAATGATCCTATAACCAACAAATAGAAAATTCATCATTTATGTGAATTTATGTTTGTTTTTGTTCAAATAAAACATTTAACCCCTTAGTACACCCCTTAAAATAATTTTTTTCTTAATTTCAATATTTCGTCTTTGTACAAAATTATATAGTCTTCAGTAAGTATAATTCTCTATCCGCAAGCGTTTTCATAAAACTGCCCTGTCGAGCGGTTTTTATTAAAATTTTAGAAGCACCTTTTAAATGATCCCAAAGAGCTAAATTTTAATTTTGAATCATTTTCGAGAATTTTTCCGGCCCCAAAACAATTCATAATTGTTTTTCTTAACTGTCAGGTAAACGAAACACGCTAAGATTAAGGCTGTTGGAACGCTCTGAATTTAAGCCACACTACGAGGCTAAAAGGGTGCCGCTGTCAGTTGATTACTCTAAATTTAGGAAATATTTTGAAGATGTAAAAAACTTCTCCGAAAAAGGAAGAGTCACTTTAGGTTTGTGATGGAACAATTTTGTGTAATAAGTACGAATAAGGTCGTTGTGTGACATTGAAAGCGTGGGTTTTTGGGCACAATTAACGCCAACTTTTTTCTGGTAAATCGTACATAAATTACAAAAGTAGTCCATTAGAGACCTAGATTTGTCCTTTAACTTCCTTGTAGAGAAATAATTTTTGTAAAATGTTGACGAATAAGCCTACCAATCAGGTATCAGCCGAAGCCCTATTTTTGGCTTAAATACAGAGCGTTCCGACAGCCTTTTAGATGGCATGGCAACATACATATTCACCAAGAAGGAATTTACTTACCGAGAAGTCTTGGGTCAATTGGTCCATCAAAACCTTCTTCTTCTCACTATTTCATGAAGGTCATTCAACTTCGTAGCTTACGTCAGGATCATTTACCAATTTTCTATCTTTGTCTTTCCTTCATTTTAATAGACCGTAAAGCAAATAGCAATTGTTAAAATGTATTGAAATATTATCACTGCATCCGTAGTATTATTCTCACGTATTTAACGCAGCTGAATATGAAGGCCATCCAACTTCACAGTTTATGTCGGGTCATTTATTAATTTCCTATCTTTGTCTTTCCCTTATTTTATTGTGTAATGAACTTTAGAGAGATAGAGAGGACATGTCTGAAAACAAATATGTAGCGGAACGCTGTGTGGCATGTCACGTGATCGCAAATGACACACGATACGTCTCTGTCCTTACACTAACCATTTTAACTCGACTCTGTCCCGCGCTTTACCCTACTTAGTTTTATTTCACATTAGGTGACGATGCATTTACTTGACTCCAGGAGGATAGACTTTTGCATTCAGTCATGCCAACAATAAATAAAGAACTTTATGCCTCCAGTTAACAAATAGACTATTGCACATACTCCTGTTGTTAAATTTCACGTTTCATTTATATTTTGAATTGACCAACCAGAAAACCGAACTAAGTAAACTACACTGAAAGAAAGAACGTCTATTACTGGGTTGCAGAAAGCATTGTCAGAAAATCTGATTTGACACTGACCACATTAGACTGTTCCTGTATAAGAACAATCTAAGATCATCAAACCAAAATTTCTGACAATGGACGTGTTTAGACTAATTCAGTCCTTTTAGCAAACTTAGTAAGTTACTCAATGTAACAAATTTTTCTTTATACCCGGTCGAAAGTACGTACTTACGGCTTCGATTTTAAGGCAGAAAGCCTAACAGCGGGCCGAAAGAGGGTAAGAGCGGGACGAAACAGTTTTATCGTGCACATTGATACGTGAGACTGCCGCTAGCGAGTAGTAACTAATAGCTAATAATTGTTGCGTATAACCTCAAAATTGCTCACTTAAAATTATCAGTCTTTTTATATACTTAATGGTGAAAGTATGTACTTTCGACCGGATATAAAGAAAAATAGTATATACCACACGGGCAAAAAGTTGAAAGCCCTGAACTGCGCGACATGATGCATTTTGTCGCGCAGTGCAAGAAAAAAAATATTAAAATTCCGCTCACAAAAATGAATAATCTTATTCGAAATATTTCGATGGACTACTATATAAAAATTACTAAACAAAATGGCGACACCATCTAAGTTACTTAGCATCTGTAAATAAGTTTGCTAAGGACTGAGCTGGACTAAACACGTCCATTGAGTTCTGTGAATAAATACAAAATATCAATTATGACAATTGATAGTTCCGATTATAATCACACGATTAGCTCATCCGCAAAAAAACACCTAACTGTTGTTCTATTCTAAAAATAATTTTCTTGTTCACAAACGTCGACATTTTTTTTATCAGACTGTCGATCCTCCTTGGGTTAGTAGCTAGGTTGCTAGAGACATCGACTGCTTCCTAAGAGAGACGTTAGTGTTAGCCTGGCGGTAGCTAGGTATAATACCAGAACGAATTTCACGTAATCCATTTTCATTTTATTTTATTTTCTGAGATCGGTTGAGCTAACGGAAATGTTATTAAAATAGCTCTCGCCTCCGTGTGCCACGCATGTCTCGTGCGTGAAGGTCTGTTTACTGCGTTAAGTTCTTCGATTTTTATACTGATTTACTTTTATTATCGGGTTTTCTTTAATATACAACAAACTATATAGGTATATAATCTGTGGTCGTAAGACAAAACGGTTTACGTACAATATTTCGGCTACAAACATTAAAATGCATAGAAATAAGAAGAGCGTGCCGTTTTTAGTGTATTTGCCATATGGCAACATACACTATTGGCGTCGGTCGGATGGCGGGACCTAGGGGTCGGACCAAAATTTCTCGCCATTTCATAACCTCCTAAACACTTTGGCACCATTTTTAAAAATGTTTATATATATATGTATATATATATATATATATATATATATATATATATATATATATATATATATGTGTACGCGCGATAACTTTCGAAAGAGTTAATTGATTTCAACGAAATTTGGACCACGTGTTGAAATCCACCACCGCAAGAAGCCTATTTAAAATGGGCCTAATCGGGCTATTTTAAGGGTAGTTTTTAGGGGTTGAAACCTGTTTTTGGGCCCCAAAATACCGAAAAAATTCTCCGAATCGTTTCAAAATTTAAATTTAACCCTTTGGTAGTGATTAAAAAGTGTCCCCACAATTTTAATAAAATCGGCCCGACAGAACCGGATTTACAAATTTTATGAAAACACTAGTTTGCAGATAGTGACTTATTTATTGAAGGGTGTATTTAATTCGGTGTAGACGTTAGATTGATAATAATATTACAATTAAGAAAAAAATGTTATTTTAAGGGGTGTATGAAGGGGTTAAATTTTTTATTTTGCCCAAAAACAAACTTAATTTCACATAATAAAAGTATAAAACCACACGGCCCTATACAAGCAAATACACTATATTGTCGGCAGGGTTTTGGCACTGCGACCCGGGTTTTTTTATCTTTTATTCCCTGGGAAAGGCGTGGCTTAATTTTTGACCGCCTGATGGTTAAAAAATAAACTGGCGGAGAAAATATAATAATTGATTGTGGTCACATATTAAATTGTGGTAAAGTGAATAATGGTGATGACAGTTTACCAAAACCTTGCATTTTGCTTAGAAACAACTAGTTTAAAAAACGAATCTCATGAAATTAATAGCCCAATTTTGAAAAATAGAAAAATAAATAAAATAATCGACAGATCTTTTAGGTAGATAAATGAAGGGACAGTTGTTTTTTCGTTCAGATAATGTTGCTGGCTAGTGGCTTACTAGAAAATAAATAATAAAAATGTAAATACTTTGATCTAGATTTTAAAATGGGGAGACAATTGCAAATATTTAGTTATTCGTTATACTTACGAGAAGAAATATAATCATCTCGAGTGAACAAACTCGCTGTCTAAAAAGATGGCTAACTGCAGTGATGGGAATATTCATTATTATGCATTTTATATGATCCGTGCTTTTTAAGGTCTCCAATAGCGAGGTATATTTAGGTCTAGCACTAATAGGGATGTTGACTGTGCTCAAATAAAAACATAATTTTAACGTTAAGTGGTAGTTTATATGATAGAAATACTAAAAAACACTATATTTTTCCTTATTTTTAAGGAATTTAATTAATATTTAATAAATAAAACCCAATAAAATCACTCTCAAGTCACGTGACAACAGACATTAATCAGAGCGCATGACGTCATATGTTCAGCCGCTGTCAAAAAACTTCATTGTTTGGTTAATATTTAGTGTGTAATTTATTCGAAAATTTCTTTAAAAAAGCACTGCAAGGAGTTTTAACGTCATGGAAAGTGTATTTATTAAGGCTAATAGTTCGAAAACTTAGAATTCACGTTTTATAACAAGAATTACGAAACATTTTTTCATAACCTCATTAGTTTACTATAGCGTTTATGAGCACAGCCTCCTACTTTGTGAATGGTAGCTCCTGTGTAAACTTTTGAGCCTCCTTTGGTATGAACAGGTGACGTCACGCGACTAGTATTGGCGTTTTGGACCGAAATTTGAAACGGGATTTAAAATACATGATTTTTAAGGCTTGAGTTGTATTTAAATAAAAATAATAAATATTTGTGGCTATATTAGGTACTTTTGCACAATATTATGCTAAAATCAATTTGAAGACAAAAGAATAAAAAAAGTTGACATAGACAATTTTGCCTGTGCACAAGATTTTATGTTTTGTCGCCATGTGAACAAAACTGTTTTCTATGAAATCGTTGCGTAGGTATCAGACAAAAAGTACCTCCTATTTTTTTCTTTGATTTTTTTCCGCCCAACATAGCTACTACATGTTCTATAAAGTGTATGTACCTATATTTTGAGTCTACGTATAAATATAAAAAAAAATGAATTAAAAAAAAAACGTTTAATTTATTTTTCAATAAAGATTAGCCAAATATATGTTTTATTTATTTACTGCTTATATGATCTTTACTATTCTGTTGCAAGTTTCCAGTTTTCATGTTATAAAATGAGAACAGGTGAAAGTATCAACTGGATTTGCAATTTATTATTTTTAATAATTGGTATATATTATTTCGCACTGGTGTTTTTTGTCGGTAGAAAATAGCTCCTTTAATACTGTATGAAAATTCATGTTTGATACGCCATTTTGGAGATTATTTTTCTCTCTAATGACAAAAAATAAGTTAATATCTTAAAATTATTGTTTTCATTAAATAATTACAGTTTAAAATTTAAAATCTGTTAATTTTAACAGTTGTCGTTAATATGGATATCTGTTTATTTCAACACTTGTCGGTAATATTAAGTGACGTAGTGGCGCTAAAGTCTCTGAATAGAATAGATTAAAATTTATTTTCACCCTATTATATTCCATAACTGACTTCTAACAGTCCGAATTATTCGCACGGGTCCGCTAGTATATGCATATTTTCAATTCATTAGATTCAATAAATTTAAAACATGGATTTGTTCTAGGTTCAGATTGTTCTGGCATGTGGTGGTTTTAAATAAACAAGACAAAAAGTAAGTTGGCACCTCTCACTTGTATAGTATCTAATATGTACATTTGCCGACAGTAGATAAATAAAAGCAATATAGATACCTACATATATCTACCTATCTATCTATCTATACATACTCGTACAACTAGTTTATTGATTTAAGCGAACTAGTTTAATTTCTGACTAAACTTTACTTCAAATTGACAAAGTTGTAGTCAAACTTAAAGAAAATCAACTAATAGATATGGATAAGCTATAGTAAGGTACCGAAATAGCAGGAGTCAGTCACACTTTTTTATTTAAAATCTTAAAAGAAAATGAGCCAACTCTTCTTATAAATAAATTACATAAACGCTCAAACCCGTATGATATTAGGCAAATAAGTTATGAGCTGCCACCTCACAATACTTCAAACTTTAAAAAAGCATTTGCTTATCTGGCGCCTAAATTACTAAACGAGCTTGAAAGTGCTATATTGAACCAGGTCATTTCACATGGAAACTGTCAAATAAAAACCATAGTTAGCACTATTAATAAGAAACTCTTAAATCGGCAAAATATTTTGATCCCTCCTTAATTTTCATTTTGAATAGTTAGTTTTTGTCATGTATTTTTTATGTAATTGTACCATATGTAATCGAAGGAGAGATGGAAGACCAATCCTTAAAGGATTGAATCTGCTCCAATTGCCTGGCTGCAATAAACTTTATTATTATTATTATTATTATTATTATTATTATTATTATTATTATTATTATTATAATACGGTTTGCTCAATGAAACGGCAAAGCAATAAAACAATGTAACTCACAACCTTTCCACGCATAAAAAATATACCGCTTGTATAACATTAAATAAATTAATTAATTTGCTAAGTAAATACTATTTTAATTTTATTTATTAAATGTGAGTCAAAGAATTTTAAAAAGAAAATGTATATTATTCATCGACAGAAAATATCGAATTTTTTTAAGAAAGAAGCATTTATGGGAGATATGATATGAATTTTTTCATTATTTCACAGTCCTAAAACCAGCCTATCGATATAGCGGTGGCATACTAAAGAATTCATGAGTTCTTATAACGTTTTATTCAACTGGAATTTATGAAGCTTCTTTATGCTTATACAAAATCAGGAATTATTATTATACTTCAGTTACTTACGATTTTTTTAAACAAAATTTTGGAACGCTTTGACAAGTAACATTAGGTACTATATTATACTCGCCACGGTTCTAAAAAGTTCTGAAGTTAGTCACAAACAGTGTCGCAAATGCATATTTTAGAGCCGTCCTGGTTGTTTTGTGGGAAAGGAAGACTCCCAACACCTCCCAGTTACCGGCACAGAACATGCGCTCGTCGGTGATTGGTTATCGCTGGTTGTCGTGTCACTTGTCGCTTTCCTGCTATAAAGTACAGTCCAGTACGCTATTGTTAAGTTGTTCCTTTGATTGTTAATTGATCAAGATGTCTAATACAGTTTTGCATAGACAAGCATGAAAAATAATTTTTTAGATAACTTTATGCGCGGATTTAGATTAAAAAAAATTAAAAATAATAATATAGCGTGAATTTGTAGTTTTTCAACTGACTGTACCTGCGCAAGACTCCATTTGCATCTAACTTCAGAACTTTTTAGAATCGTGGCGCGTATTATATACTAATCACGTTGAAATTTCACAGAGTGAAGATATTTCAAAAAGTATCCTAGAAATAAAAAAAAATTGCAATTGCTTGCTAACTTCCTAATACATTTCGGAAGTTATTGTAATGGAGCCGAAAATCGAAATCAGAATTTTTAACAAATTTTTTTGCTTCGTACACTATTTTTAAACTAGTTTTGAAAAGATGAATCGCTGTGTGTACGTGGTCATTTCTTTCAAACATAAGACCAAATTCCGAGATAAAAAGTGATATCGACTATGGGTGTTAATCGACGCATAATTAATGGAAATGTGATCTGAAAGAAATTTTTACAAAATCGGCCCAGCCGTTTTTTTAAACACAAAAGTAAACTTTACACAAAATCTTGTGAGTAAGGATGTTAGTCAAAGCATGCAATTGTCATATTGATCCGAAATAAATTTTATCAAAAATGCTCTAGTGTTTTTTTTTGTTTAAACAAAAAACAGCAAAAATCTCGCGAAAAATAAATTATTTCGAATTTGTTAGGGTGTCAATCGAAGCGGATAAACGTCCATATGCTCCGAAATAAATTTTCTCAAAAATCGATCCAGCCGTTTTATTTGAAAAAAATAAAAGAATAGTTACTTCTTACCACAACAGATTTATTCAGTGGATGTACATTTCGAGAGCAAAGCTGTATTTTGCTGAAGATGGGAGCTTTGCTCTCGAAATGTACATCCACTGAATAAATCTGTTGTAAGAAGTAACTATTCTTTTATTTTTTATTGTTCCAACCACAGTGCTCTTAATATTTTTATCGTTTTATTTTTGCTTTAGCAAAATGACTGCAAAAAAGTGAATCTTAAAATTTCTTGAAAAGGATTTATCGGATCTAATTTGTTCAATATTTTTTTTGATTAAAATGGTCACTTTTCTGTATTATTATTATTACTAATATTCAGTATTCATCAAACTATAAGGAAGTTGCTTTTACGAACCTTAATAAAGCCGCTTAACAAATAATTATAAATAAGAAAGAAAGTTTGTGATTGTATTTAAAATGAAAGATGTGATATCTAAATCTACAAATATTATTATCAAATATTAGTAATTTAAAGACAAGCTTTTATTGAAGAAACTTTAATCCAAAGGTTAACACGCTAACCGTTACAATATGCTGTCCTCAGGAGAGAGAGAGAGAGAGAAAGAGTCGACTATATTGCATTTTAATACGAAGTAATTTTACAATAATATTGATGGTAAAATCCTGGAGTCGCAGCGTTCTTTAAATTCCAGTGGTCATGACAAAAACATTCCTTCCTTCTTTAGATCGGTCACTGCTAGCCAATAAACATTTAACTTACAAAATATAAAGCGACGGAATTCGTCTTTGATAATGCAGAATTTAAGGGTCATGTGTACTCTTCTTGAAATCATTCAATTTTTTCCATGACTCATGTAAAAAGAATTGTCAGAAAATCTAATTAGATTGTGACCACTCATATTTCCGCATAAGAAAAGCACAGTAGAAAAAAAAATCATGCTCGAAAATAATTAATCTCCTATTGATATATTTTTTGTTTGCATATACACGTAATTAACGTAGTTTTTTCAAGTTATTAGTGTATTTGCCATATGGCAACATACACTATTGACATCGGTCGGATGGCGGGACCTAGAGGTCGGACCAAAATTTCTCGACGTTTGTGCGGGCAATAACTTTCGAAAGAGTTAATTGATTTTAACTACATTTGGTCCACGTGTTTAAATCCATCACCGCAAGAAGCCTCTTTAAAATGGGCGTAATCGGGCCATTTTAAGGGTAGTTTTTAGGGGTTGAAAAATGTTTTTGGGCACCAAAATACCGAAAAAATTCTCAGAATCGTTTCAAAATTGACATTTAAACCTTTAGTAGTAATTAAAAAGTGTCCCTGAAATTTCAATAAAATCGGCCCAACAGGACCGGACTTACAATTTTTTTGAAAACACTAATTTGTAGATAGTGACTTATTTATTGAAGGGTATATTTAATTAGGTGTAGACGTTAGATTGATAATAATATTGCAGTTAAGAAAAAAAATGTTATTTTAAGGGGTGTATTAAGGAGTCAAATTTTTAATTTTGCCCAAAAACCAACTTAAGTTCGCGTAATAAAGCCACACTGCCTGTATAAGCAAATACACTATATTGTCGGCAGGGTTTTGGCACTGCGACCCGGGTTTTTATTTTTTTTGGCGCGTTGAGAGTAAAATTTTGGCAGGCAACTTAAGTTGGGCACGCACAGATAACGATAATTCGACAGTATGAAGTTGGCTGCACTAACGAAAATTCGATAGTATGAAGTTGACCATAAGAGCCCCAGACTGAAATGAAATCAATGCAGTTTCTGTCATTTGAAAGCTATATAATATACTCGACAACCTTTGTGTTAGTTTCACCTATTTTTATTTTAAAATTTTTACCCCCACTCCTTGGCGTGTGTGTTGTAAGATTCCCCACCAGAGTTCAAGCAGTACTGGTTGGGAAGTCAGCAAAGTGACACTATTCTTAACATCGGTCACGACAAACAGAAAAAATATGTAATGAAATACAGTTCATTTTGTCAAACTTTAATATTGTGATTAAAGCCATATTTCACATCAAAAAGTGTCTTATTTAAAACACTTTGATTACAACCAAAGTGTCACCGAACGGAATTTATAATATTGTTTTTGATTACTCAATGGATTGATTATAAAAGTAAAAGTCAATATAATATTTTGAAAGTGTTTATAAATATTTGAGATTAATTTTTGTAAGCATTATTCTTACACTTTTTGAAGATTTTATTTCAATAAATTATTTGTACTCATTTTTAAAGTTAAATTATCACGCCAAAGAAGTATAACAACTAACACGTGTTACACATTTAACTGATCAAAATTTAGCTATGCAGATCAGTCATTTGTTTTCCTGTGAGTACGGTCTAATATGTTTTAAATAACAAAGAGTGTTCGTGTATAGTTTGGATTAGTATTGAGAAGTGAAAGTACATATACCCCTTAATCTGGGAGAAGTGTTCCATTTTGAGACTGTTGTTATATTATTGATAGAAAACCTTTACTTTGGCCGTTGTACTACGTACTTATACGATACTTTTATATACAAAGAATTGGCAAAACAACAAAGTTAGATTGTCGACAGTCATATCCTTCCATTCAGATATCTTTTCAAGTTTTCTCAGTATAGCAATCGCAGCTTTCAATCGTTCAAATCTTGTACATTCAATACTATAAAATTCCATGTCTGGACACAGCGAAATATCTTGAATTATATTATTTCACAAAATATTTAAAGGATGAAATATAAATTGAATTGGGCTATCAACTGCTTGCTTCTGATCTAAATGTTGCCCAGAGACATGAGTGGTTATCGTAAGATCTTACCAACAATAATTACGTTTATCATTCGAGTTCCACAAATGGGGAATATTCCTAATTTAGGTCAAAATGCAGCTTTCAAATTTTTTAAATATTTTTTGGTTTTGAGGCCCCCCGCGTTCAAAAAACATATTTTTGGAAAAAGTCTGTTTTTCTGTTAGTCTATGAGCACAATACAGGTCAAAGGGCTCAGCAGATCGAAACCAAATTTTGACAAAATGTTTCATATATATAAATATGAAGAGCCCTATTGTTTCTGGAGAAAATCGGCCCATGCGCAAAAGAGATAATGTGGTCGAACGTTGTTTTTCTGTTATAATGGTATATTTTTCATATCGCATTATTATTTCATTTATTTTTCCAAGTAAGTTTTGTGCAAAATTATTTTTCTTAACATTATAGTTTTTGAAAATAAAAAAATGAACTTTTTTTGTTCTGAAGATGTCAAAAAAAATTAGTTAGGTAGCTGGCAAACATGTTTTGATAAATTTTTACGAGTGAAACCATATTATGTAACCATACAAACGAAAAGCAAACATCCTAATATTTATTACTAGCCTTTAACCGCGTCACCGCACGCATTAACAGATATTCTATTTTATTTATAATAATATGTCAAAATGTCAATATTTTTGAAGTTGGAATCGACTGGAACTTTTCTTTTGCACCAATATTGTCACAAAAAACACAAAAAACTATAATTTCAAAATTGATAAAAAAAACTATGGGTAATAATATGACATCTATTTTATGCGAAACAGTGAAATGATTTAATGGAAAAAGGCGGTAAAATAAATAAGGAATGCAAGTAAAGGGTAAAGTCGGGTAGTAAACAAAGTAGGCGGGGAGGAGCAGTTTGATGAAAAATGGTCGAGAGAAATGTGAGTGTTTATGAATCCCAGCTGGGCAATACATTTCCGTGCTACATTTCTACTGGAGACTGGCTTTTGCTGCACTGGCGATTCTCTACAGTCTGACGCAACAATTGCTACAGTCCAAAACATGTCTTCGATTACATGATTTTTCTTTTCACGTTTGTTTGTATGTTCGAGATTCACTTGAGAACCGCTAGACCGATTTCAGTTCGGTTTCCACGCTTGTGTAGAGCACCATCGTGCGAGTGTTTTAGGTTATAAATCAACATGCCAAATACTTTACCATTTTATTTTATTAGTGTTTTCCGAGCACCCGGTATATAAACATATATACGCGTTTGTATATAAAAGAACATAAACGTCTCTTAAGGGTGATTATTTCAAATGACACTTTTTTAAAATATTTAAGAACATGCACCAGGAAAGTGAAGGACAGTTTGATAAAATATGTGCTCTGTGATAAACAAACTCATAGAAAAGTCCGTTTTACACTGAAACAATTCTTTATAGAATGTGTTCACACTCGACAAGTCTGTTCCTGAAACTACACTGGAAGGAAAAACGTGTTTATTGTTTTTTATTTTGACCATTTTGCGTTGCCAAGGTTTTTTTTTATGAATCATTTCCCGTTTAATTTTGTGTTACCAAGAATTCCCTTATTTTTCTCGTCGCTGAATCATTTTCCCTTTAATGTTACATCAAATTTCAAACAGATTCGTCGCTAAAGAAGTTTCACTTCAAAAATGATTTGAGGGAAACAAATATTTGTTTGTGTCTATTAGAATCGCATAATTTAAGTACTTTTTGCTTTAAAGAATTTTTTTTCTCAGTGTAGAATTACCAACATGTTACGCTTCTAAGTTCATTTTAATTAAACATCGATAAATACTACAAAGCTGTTAAATATCCCATAAAATGTATCGAAAAATTTATATTCAAAATTATCTAATTTGATGTAAAAATTATTTACAAACATATTGTAAAAAAGAATCTAAAAAATTTCTATTTTTTTTGTCATGGTATCCTTTAGGATTGCGTAATACCTGTAACTAGAAAATTTTTTTCCTTAAAAGATCTCAAAATTAGAGACATCAAGCTTCAAATAGTGTTTTTTTTACTTCGATACGACCACTTTTAACGAAGATACAGTCATTTGAAAAATCGTTAAAATTTTGTATTTTTTTTATTATTTAATTGTTTGTGTTAGTGTAGTATGTATTAGAGAATAACTTCCTCGTCTATGGTTTCGCAAAAGTCTAGCAGTTTCACTCCCCTTCTGCACAGACGTTCTCTGATTGGACACAGAGATCTTGCGCGAATAGTAGAACTCGGTCTTAAAACCGATTTAAAAAATAAAGGACTGGGTACGCTAGTTAACTTACCGACACTTAGCTTGTGCATTAAGCATCTGGTAGATAAGTTGCCGAGCACCTGAAGTACTATACTTTTTATGTTTAATTTTAATATGTTAAGTATGTACAGCTGGAGTACCTACATACAGTTTAAAAAGATTGCAGTAAAAAGGAGTGAATATGTATCTACGCTTTTTTTGAAAGTGGTACTTCCTGATAAAAATCTCACACAATAATTTTTTATCGGTTTCATATCTATAAGCTATGAACTACAGTCGAAACTGTCATATTATACATATCCGAACTCATATTTGTAATTTTTGAGAGTAATATGTGAAGCACAATTTTATAGGACTACCAATTACTAGAATTATATGGGCCTAATACCAATTCATATTTTTATTTTTTTGTGGTTATTAATCCTTTTCAGGCAGCTTTCGGTTTCTGTTTCTTAGAACAACAAAAAAAAAAACAACAACAAAATAATTGGAGTTTTTTACAGTAGAATCAAAAGAATTAATTTAATAATGTAGGTACATTTCCGGACAAAAATATTGCAAACTTATTTTTCAAATCTTATATGTATTTATTTTTTGTAATATGAAAACACCTACAATAACGACAACATAATTTCTTTTTTAAATTAAAAAAAATATGCAATATTTTTGTCCGTGAGTATATTTATATTTATGTAGCTACCTAAATATTGGTTAAAAAATTAAAATCGATGAGAAGTTAGAATCATGGGCAAAACTTTTTGTGCAACCTTGTATAATAATAATAAATAGCAGCGGCTATTTAAAATAAATTACCGTGGTAAATTAACCAGATAATTAACCGGCAATTTATTATTTGACATCACTACTCGAGAACTTATTTCCGTCCTGTTTCAGTTAAACCTTTACGACGCAAAACTTTTGAAAATGATGTGACCGGGTTTCTTGCTTAGTGTTGTTAGATGGTTAAATTGATCAGTGCGAAGTTTTTAACAGTGAACTTCATTAAATAACATTCCCGGACACAGTGTACGGTCATAAAAACTCTTTGTGTCATGAAAAGACGTGTTTTTATGCGTAGATAAGTTTCATAGTGTACAAGTGGAGAATGAAATGAAATTAAATATTTCAGTTAATTAACTTATTTATATAGCAAACTTATTAATAAATTAATAATGGGCCTACGTAGATAGTATATATATCTACAACAGACAGAAACACAACAAAACAGAGCAAAACAAAATACTTCACGCTATTATTACTCTTAATTAAATGTTAATTAGTACTTTAGGTTGGTACACTCTGGTGAAAATTTTAAAATAAAACACGCTCGGGACTATGATAACAACATTTGAATATATAATTATTTAATTTGAAAAGAATTATTATGACATTTTTAATAGACAAAACTCTTTCGAGTGCAATTACAGTCGATTCTTTCAGACTGCACTAGATGTGTACTACCAGAGCGCATTGACGTAACTATAGGGTCTGAAGCTGGAGTAGTCCGGATCTTGCATTTCGTAAGTCAGAAAGTTTTTTTTTTTGAGACTTGAAAAACGAGTTATTTTTTTAAATAAGGAAAACTAATTATTTGGTAAGAAGACAGTGTGGTCCAGTGGTCAGCGTGCTGGCTTCTGGACCGGACTGTCGTCAGTTCGAAGCCCGCGTCTGCACGTGGATGTTTTGTGATATCGATTTTTTTGATCCGGCTTTGATATCTAATGTTACAGGCTAAAATACCCCATGGTGGAAGCCCTCCCCCCAAGTGATAGTATCTTGTACATGTATCTTGTATGGACATATACAATTGGATATACCTACCTTTAAAAAAATGATTTGGTACTTTAAAAGTAGGAAAAAATCGAGTAGGTTATGTTAGAGACACAAGCATGTAAACTCGATTGGTCATATTGTGGACCTCTTATACTGCAGTTGAGCATTCGGTTCAAAATTGCCTATCCCACATCATTTTTAAAGTTTGGGTGCTACTTTTAGTTTTACAATTTTTGTAATTACAAGACGAAACACCTATTTTCACAATGATCGACTTTTCAATCATGCCCCCCACTCCAAAAATTGCCATTTAGGTGTGGGCATCTCACTGCAATTGCGTATTCGGTTCGAAGATGTCTACCCGAGACTATATTTAGCGTTTGGGTGTTATTTTTAGTTTTATAGCTTTTGGAATTACATGACCAAGCACCCATTTTCATAGTCCTCAACTTTTCTTACATTCTCCTACGTCAAAAATTGCCTTTAGGGTGTCAAGGGTTTTTCAAATACATATGTGACTACCCTGAGTGACAAGTTAAGGTTACAAGAAAACGGTTATAAATAATGGAAAAATATTTGAAATTTTGTTACTATATAATTATAAAGGCTTGATTGTATGTACAAAATTAATTAAATTTTAATGAATTACTTCTCTTCATTAAATTTATAAAATATTTTACATAAAGCAGGTCTCTTTCGTGTCAGTTTATTCTATAAAAGCAAAGAAATTTATAATGTGTGTAAATTATTAATTTATGTAATATTTATAGAAAACTTTATCAATATAGACTTGACTTCATGTGAGATTTGTTTTGTTTATTAAATTTTAGCTAAAACTAAAGTACAAAAACATAATATTAATGATATTAATTTAAAAGAAGAATTATTACAGTATATTTTATTTATTGTAGAAATTTATTTGGTGACATTTGGTCGGCTAAAGTTAACCCATAAAAAATATCAAAATAGAAGCCAATATTTTTGAGATTATTAAATAAAAAATTATCATGGAAATAAAGAAAAAAATTAATTTTAAGAGGGTCGTGAGCACGGGGTGATCCTAGCATTTATTATTACAAGATTTAGTAAAACTTATTAGTTTTGTATTCAATTAATTTAAGTTACCTACTAAAGTACATACACAAATTAAACAAAAAAAAATGTATCAAGATTTACACGCATTTGTAAGAATAAGAGGGAGGGCCCCATCCGATAAATTTGCCACGGGCCTCAAACGGCAGCGTCAGACTGGCCATATAGTCGAGGTGGCGTTTGCCAGCCGAGCCCCAGACTGCGCGGGCCCCCCACGGACCTGGCTTGCGGGGCTTGTCGCAAAACCAGGCGGTAGGTAGGATAGGTGGGCCACGCAGGCTAGGTTCCAGCTCTTGCGACCTAAATGTAAATTAGATCAGATAGTTCGTTCATACAATTAGAGAGGAATGAAATAGAAAAATTCGAAAATGGTTGAACCTGAGCTATCTCTGTTCTGAATGGCGATAACTTTTGATCGAATCAACTCATTTAGACGTGTATCATTGCATAATATTTGACATTGTTTCAGAGAATTAAAAAAGTGAAATTTAATTTTTAGATGTTCTTAATAACTCGATTGATTCGGTACTTATGTACCTACCTAATAATATATATCGTTGATAGAATTAATAATTCGTATATTTCATTATTTTCCGATAGTATCCCATCTACTATTATCCAGTCTCGAACCCCAGGCTTATAGAGAGCCACCCGGGCCTGTGGGGAGGCCCAGTCCGACCCTGTCAAACGGTATAATAACGCTACTGAATATAACCATTTAAATTTTCTAGCTAAGCCCTGGACGAAGTATGTAATCTGCAGTTTGTAGTTTAGAATCCTGAGAATTTGGTATATTAAATAGTTTACAAATTAATTCGACAGTGATTTTGTTTCTGATATGTTTATCAAGCTTTCATGAAAATAACGTTAATTTATGGATAGTAATTAATTTTCCGCAGTCTCTATTCTGCATAATTATGTAATGTTGTCTATATTCAGAGGTTAGTGTGTTGACCTTGGAAGTTTACATATTGGCGATGATAATCACTAAAGTAACCATACTAACAAGCACCGAACTAATTGTTATTTGATAGGCTCTAAGCTTTGAATTATAATCCATATAATCTCAATATTGATTTTGTACGTGCGATGTCTCGCTTTAACATGACTACCACAAAAAAAAAGTTTTTTCGAATATACTTCCTTTCATGTAGGTGACACATGCTCTACACTTGGAATTTGTATGCGAGAACAAGATTAAAAAAATGCTAATTCAAAATCGCTATTTCGGAATGTAATTCCGTTCACAAAAGATATTACATAATTACTATAATAATGGCGAAACCGAGCTGGGTAGAATAGTGGTGACAGCACTAGACTCGCATTCGGGAGGTACCGGGTTCGAATCCCGGCGGGGGCAGATGTGGCTGGGACTTTTTCCTACTGCCTCTCGCTGAGAAACGATAATTCCTGTACCGGCCATCTTGATTGAGGTTTTCCATGGTTTCCCTCAATTAATTACAGATAAATATCGAGATGGTTCCTTATTTGAGGCCATGGCCTACCTTATCGTAATTTCCTATAATTCCTTCATTCGCCCATTGCTATTACATTAGTTGAAGTTGTAAAAAAATGTAGAAATAACGGGAAGTGGTAGATGAAACAATAGTAATGGTGCGAATGGCGTCTGTTAAGACATAAAGTCGAGAAACGGACGTTAAACGCATTATTATTATTATATTATTATGTAATAATGGCGAAAAGATTGTAAAAAAATAGTTTCCCAATAATAAAAATACATTTTTGCATACCGCCCTATAAAATTGCATTTCGTGAAATGACTCATTTAACACTAGTAGTGTAAAGTTGCGCAAAGTAAAAGAAACGTATAGTCGTGCTATTCTATTTCCATAGTAAATCATGGTCTAACCGCATGCGAATACAACGCAGTCTAGAATTTTCTCAAATTTAAACTGTCAAAAGTTTTGAAAATTACGAGAAAATCAGCTGTTTTATAGGGGGTATGTGCAAACAATATTATAATATATTATATGTCATGCGTGATCATATAATAATTCGTGACTGTTAGAACTCGCTGGCACTCGTTTGTAACATATTGCTACATTCGTCAAAATATTAGTCTATTATTTTGAAGTGCCATTCCGTACTAGTAATATAATAGATTTAGACAATATTTGAAATAAAACATAAGTAAAAAATAAGAGAAAAATATGTTTTCAGTGTGGTAGAGATTATGAGCTAGTAATTTTCGATTTAGAATTATCATGTCAAAAAGATTAGTTTAAAAAAAAATAACAAAAAAGAATTTGAAATATAAGCACTCCAAATATTATGCTCCATTAAGTAGAGCTATGAGTTAGGACGGTGATTTCGAATTTGTTTTTGTGCTGTTCAATTACTAGATAACGACCTTCAATAAAATTTAATTCCATATTAAAATAAATGGAAATTTTAACTTACGTAACAGATGAGACAAATGAACTCAAAAGTAGAACATACCTGAAACAAAAATAATATTTTAATAGATACAAATATTTATAACTTAAATTCGATCACAAATATTATACAATAAATAAAGTTAATTTCTCTGGTAGAGTTAAATAAATTTGAAAAATTGAAATAGGGTAAGTCAGGTCAGGAACGACATCTGTCTTTCAAGTTTTAAGTATTAAAAATGGAAGAAGTCAGGGCGTGATACTCAGTATTTTGGGGTGTAATTTCGGACAAAAAATCAGAGTCTTTAAAAGAAGTAGGGGTTTCTATTCAATATGTGCAAGTTGTATATCTTTGCTCCCACGGAGGGCGGGGGGTGTGTGGAAAAATGGATATTGAGTATTTCCGTGTGTAATTTTTGACAAAGAATCAGAATCTGTAAAAAGTAGGGGATCTCCCTGCCGAAATAATCACTCGAGCTTATCACCAAGGAAAAAGCTTAAACTTTCTCCTTAACAATTTTTTATCAAACTGCTTCGATTTCGAGTTATTCCGGTGTATCCATCTTTTTTCAACACTCCGTATATGTATATATAAACATTTTTAAAAATGGTGCCAAACTGTTCAGGAGGTTATGAAACGTCGAGAAATTTTGGTTTGACCTCTAGGTCTCGCCATCCGACCGAAGGGAATAGTGTATGCGCCATATGGCACCAATCAATACAATAAAACACAAAAGCAATTATACAAATGGACTTTAATTACAAATATCAAATAAGTCATTAGATTACAAATGAGATTTTTGTTAAACAAGGTGTAATAGACTTTTTATCAGGAATCAAGGTCACCAATCAGAATCGTTATAACGAGCATTAATAGTTGTACGGGGTTACAGAGGACTATGGGTAGGTCTATCCAGTGTCTATGTTATATTATACAGTTGGTATTACTACTGGGTACAGACACAGTATAGCAATGGGAGCGAGCATAGATATGCAGTGAATTACGAAGCAAGGATTACAACGGTTCGGAGTCGAGATATCACCCCCAAGGGTCGCTGGCTGATTTCCCGTCTCGCCCTTCTTCATTTACCCCGCTCTACCCCACAGATACACAGCTTCGGGCCATGTTCAGAATCCGCGTTCTGGAATTTACCGTTAGATCAATCGGTTATTTTGAAAATATTACTCAAAACGTTTCTTTTTTTTCTCTTCGTCACACTAGTTACAGTTCGTTCGTCTTAAAAACCAACGTTGAAAACTTGATATTTTTGATTAGTGCATATTATTCTTTATAAACAAATAATATATATATAATAATGGAAATTTTTATCTTTGATTCATTCATAACTCTCGTTATTGTGAGGGTTCATGTTTAGCAGTAGCTAAAATAATTGGCTCTCACATGAGAGGAATTTAGTTTTGTATTTGCTTTATTATGAAGGATTAAAATGATGAATTGTGTGCACCGTAGAGTAATTGATAACTCATTCCGCCGCGAAAGTGGAAAGATTCGGGTTTGAGTCTCGACGGTGACAGAAGTTTGAAAAATATTTTTTTCTAATATAGCATTACAACAATGAATGTCTATTGCAGCCGATAGCTATTATACTGTTAAACAAATAATGTAAACCAATTTTTCGTTCTTATATCCTTTCTCTTAATTTCAAACAAGAAATATATTGTTAAATGTTGAGCATAAACCGTCATATTATGACGTACAAGACAGTCATACTTCTTTATATACAGAAAGAAATACGTATATAAATTAAGTATCTTCCTGAAGCCAAAGTCAGTATTGTAAATATAAGTTTGTGAAGAAAAAACTAAAATGTTAATTTGCCATTCTCTAATTCAAAATCTTGTGACATGATAAAGGAATATTGACGAATATCACGTTTTTTATTCAGTTTTTAGAATATATATATATTTTTTTTAAACTTTTTAAGCAGCAAGCCAAATTTTGTGAAGCTTAATGCTTAGTCACAGTCAATAAAACACCAATAAAATGATTTTTGGGACCACAGTTCGAAATTTCCCGAGAGATGGATCCAGTCACCTTAAGGCTGTCGCAATGCTCTGAATTTAAGCCAAAAATAGAGCTTCGGCTGTTAACTGACTTATTCGTTAACATTCTGCAAAAATTCTTATCAGGAAGATAAAGGACAAATCTAGGTCTCTAATGGACTACTTTTGTAATTTATGTACGATTTACTAGAAAAAAGTTCGCATTGATTGTGCCAAAAAAACACACGTTTTCAATGTCACACTTCGACCTTATTCGTACTTATTTCACAAAACTGTTCCATCACAAACCTAAAGTGATTCTTCCTTTTTCGGAAAAGTTTTTTAAATCTTCAAAATATTTCCAAAAATTAGAGAAATCAATTGACAGCGGCACCCTTGCAATAACATTTTTTAGCGTCGTAGTTGGCACCAGCCAAAAATTGAAACGTGCGGATGATTTAAGCGAGACAGACCTAAAGAAGGTTACACCTGCAATATGTCTTTTGCCTACCTCGCATCTTACCGCTAGGTCCCAGCACAAACTGTGTGAAAGTGATCAAACACTGTTAAGGAAAATCGCAGCTCGAATCTCACGATAAGACACCTAGCATCTTACCACCACACTTATCGATACATAAGACGCTCAAGAAGATATAGACGCTCGACACGTGAGCTCATTGGCAATCACACAAACTACTTTTGTCTAATTCTGAACGGAGCCTTCCGGGTTAAGCGTGTATATAGCTTTGGGCTAACATTCGAGCGCGAACTGATAAGGTAAACTGATAAACCTCACTATACACAGTTCAATAGACTTGACGTTTCCGAAACTGAGACAAAACACACAATCTAGAACGACTCCAGACTGATTTTGTCTTTGTTTCTCATCGTTGTAAGTGAATCAAACAGGAATGTTCGTTAAAATTGAATTTTACTTGACCGCTCATGGGACTGCAACAGAAGATTGTGTATTGGTGAAGCAACGTCGCTTTCTCTCTGTTTAATTGCCATTTATATACAGAGCGAGCGTACTTTCTATTCGATGGCTGTCTTGATTTGCGCACACATGAAAATGTGCACGGAAATATTAATGAGATGCTTCACTGTGTTATTATAGAGTAAGTTGTCAAGACATGAGTTTAAGCTGATTTTGATTGTGCGTGCAGCTTTATATATGAACAGTAAGCATGCATACGTTACGTATATGTTACGGTTCAATGAGCCATTTTCTTGCAGTCATCGAGTCAGCGCCGGTCCTAGCCCCTCAATCAGGGTAGAGCGAGATTGTCTTTCAGTGTCCTTTGGTCGACGCTTTCATTTCACGTAAATTGTACTTCGGTTTTTGTTAAACTAGCGGCCTAGTCCGGCTTCGCCCGGGTGTAAATGTAATATATAGGATATAAAAGATGAGAATCATTATCATTAAATTCTCAACGTGTATTGAATTTGCGCGAATTCAATCGCTTTTATTTGTGAATGTTAAAAAATCGAAAAAAAATCTTATTTCCCAAAAAGAAATTAAAAAAATTCTGTTGATCCGATCGCTACCAAACTTCAGAAGATCACCCGCTGGGCTAATCTAAAGATTGTCTGAAAATTTCATCAAAAATGGTCTACCCGTTTGAAGTCCATAGATTACATATACATCGTCTTTTATCTATGTAGATTATTAAAATGTAAAAAGAGATTATTGTGACATAACGATAATAGTTGGACATATAGTATCGCGAAGTTTTTTGTAGTTATTGATATGTTCTTTAATATTGTAGAACATACTTTTGTTCTATCATCAATAGTTTCCGCAGCGCATGCGACGAAAGATGTTTTATGGCATTTTTTTTACACCTTGGATTACGTTACTAAAGTTTTAGTAAGAAATCCCTAATATTTTCTAGCAATAAATATAGCCTATGTTACTCAGGGTGAATGTAGCTTTCTAATGGTGAAAGAATTTTTTAAATCGGCACGGTAGTTTTTGAGTTTATTCATTACAAACATACACACAAAAATACAAATCTTTCCTCTTTATAATATTAGTGTAAATAAATAATAGATCTTAAATCTTCAAAAATCAACTTTTATTGCAAACATCAATACTTGTTGAATTTCAATTAAATTAATTATCTAAAAAAAACGTATTAAAAAAAATTCCACTTTGGCCGTTTAAAATTTTTCATCGGTCTTTTACATATATGGCTTGATATGTGTGGATGTTTTGGTTGATAACAAGAAGTTTACACTTATCTCATTGATCTATCGCCCATAATTTTATACGAATAAAGTTCCAAAACTGATAAGATATGCGGAATCAGTGAACAACAATATGTTTGACAGTGAAGACTGATTTTAATAAATTAAAACAAATGAATTTAAGGTTAACCTAAATAATAATATTGTTTATGATTTTGCAGGAGTAGTTCGGGAAATCCATTATCTTAATCAAAAAGTAGGCCAAAACCCGAAAATTAAAATCAATTCTTTATTTGTTTTAAACGATCGGCTATTTGCTATTAATAGTAATTTTACATAGACGAATAATTAAGAAGTACTTAATTTTTAACATAATTATAAGAAGCATGACACGATTTTAACATTTCTGAAACAATTGTGAACCTCTACTAATATTGATTAGATATAAGTTTTATTGATGATGGCTCAAATAGTCGAAACGATCGTTTAAAACAAATAAAGAATTGATTTTAATTTTCGGGTTTTAGTCTATACTTTTTGACTAAGATAAATAATAATAGATTTAACATTTCAGCAGAAAAATCTAGTTACCAACTTTTTACACTAATCCAACGAGATTAGTATAAAAAAAACCTACCTAATAAAGGGACATCTATCTGTAATTTCGTTTTCTTACAGACTTTCCGGGATTTTTTGATAGCTATTTTTTCCAGAATTTTCGTTTGTACCAGCATCAATCGCGAACGACTAGCTCGGTTTTGATGAAATTTGGTACGCTATCACTTGGTACTGGAACTTATATATCTAAGTTACATTTTATCGATTTAATCGCTTAGATTAAAATAAGGTTTCTGTCAAAACCTACATTACGTAACCGATGACGCGGGTAGAAATTAATTCTATGTAGGTAGATGGGCGAATTTGCCGATAGACTAAGTAGACTAGTGTCTGGGACGGCACGTTTAAGAGAGCGGAGAACAGATGAAAGTTAAAAGAAAAAACAGCAAATTTGTCGAGTAAAAATCTCGGAGGCTTTGTTTGTGGTCTCTGTTAGGGATGTCGAAAAAATATCGATATATCGATATTTTTTATTTGATATTTCGATATTTTTGGGCGATATTTGATATTTCGATATATCGATATAAAATTCCGAGTATCGAAACCGATATTTTTGTAGATACTATACCGCGACTGACTATGGCCGTTTAATTATTCCGACAAATCGAAAACTTCACTGAAAAAGGAATATGTGTTTTTACATGTGTTTTTAGAACACTTTTAAGTGCGTTCTAAAAACAACATGAGTGAAAAAAAACACATACCAAACACTTTTCTTTTTCACCGGATTTTTCGATATTTTCGGAATAATAAACAGTCAGAATGTCTATTCATGCAATATTTCATTTCATTTCTACAACACCTAGAATATTTTTAATTATTTCGATTTACACCTCAATTCAAGCTGTACCAACAATTTTCTGTCGAATGTCACCTCTGGCACGCATTCCATAGGTTCACCATCCCTGGCTTTATTAATTGTTCGATTAATCTCTAAAATTATCTGCTTCTAAATGTATGAGATATTTTATTTATAAACAAAAAAAAAATCTTATCGTTGTTTTTGATTTCAGATAAATATTTATTAGTTGATTTATTAGAAATAATGTCTTTTAATTGCTATTTGAGATTATATTAGCCAATATGTATACTAAATTTCTTCGCGTGCCAATGTTCTCTTTCAAATTGGACCGATATATCGATATTTTTTAAAAAATATATCGGTACCGATATCGATATTTGAAAAAAATATCGATACGATATATATCGATACTTTTTGGCACTTCCGACATCCCCAGTCTCTGTAATATTTGTTAAAAATTTTCAAATTCATAAAAGACCGAGCACGATCAGCACAGCACGGACCAGAAAAGTCTGTTAGTGAAGGTATTCATCTTAGGTCAGCACCTGCAACCAGCAACGACCGCCAGCTGTTCGCCTGCTATTTCTGTGTATTTATTGTAGATTATAGACGCTCGACAACTTAGGTCATTAGCGTCTTAATTACATCAAATAACACAATCACTTAAAACTAAACGACATCACATAACATCCATGAGCAGAGACAGGATTCTAATCCATGACAGTCTGGTCTAGAAGCAAGCACGCTAACCACTGGACCACATTGTCCTCTTGCTATTTTTGTCTAGACATGCTGAACCGATCTTGTGATGTGTCGTTTCCGATGATTAATTTTCATCAATAGGGTGACCCAAAATCTTCCATTTTTCCTAACTTCTTTCGCTTCCTCGACATCGTCAAAACAAAAACTTTGTCCACCGAACTACATATCACGTACCAGTACGGCCCAGCAACTTTTAGTGCTGGTTCCGTGCGCGGCAAACACTTTGCAACGTTCAAGAAGTGAACGCACAAAAATACATTCTCTATTTGAACGTTGCAAAGTGTTTGCCAAACACGGAACCAGCACTAAAAGTTGCTGGTCCGTGCTTCACGTCTAGTGTGCGAAATCGGGTAGATTGAAGGTTCGTGCTGTGCTGGCCCATGCTGGATAAAAGTGCGCGGTCTTCAACTCAAAAGAAAACTGGCATCGGCGTTACAGCCCTCGAAACTTGAATATTTTAATCTACCTCTGTCTATATATAAAAATAATGTATTGTTGACCACTGCTAGGGTAGGAGGCACGATGATACAAATAACGTTGTACTAACGATCTCGAACATCGAAATTACTTCTGACATTTTATAGCAGTCACATTTTTTAAAAGCATTATGGTTTAGAATTTCAGTCAAAGCAAAAAAAAATAATTTCGTAACATTAGATTCTAGTGTAAACCAAAACAACGGATTTGTGTACGAAAAGTTTTTATACGCGATATTATCTTTGTATAAAATCTAGAAAATAATTAAAAAATTCAAAAAATGTACAACTGTTGAACTGGTCATTGTGGGTGAATTTATACTAACTGCAATGCGTATACTGTGAGATCCAAAAAGTATCTACATAAACATTTTTCAGGCCACTTAATTTTTGTAGTGACAAGAAAAAACCACTAGAAAATAATAATGACATTTAGAATTTAGATGTTTTATGATACCAAAGAAAAACAGATGATCGTCCGTATGTCCGTATGTGCAGGGACCTAACTGACACAAAACATCAAATTCTTTTTTTTTTTGTGTATCCAAACGAATTTTTGAGCCAAGATTTTTGTCATTAAAACATGCAGTCCTATAGAACAGTTGCTTTGCATCCTAAAGATAGCAGTAGGTTCGATAACGGCGGTCTGTGTCATTATTATTTTTTGAAGTTAGACTTCTTTTGGTGCGTTTAGAATTGAATTTTAAAAGGCAAAAGAAGTTGCGCCCGTACTGCTAACAAACTATTCTGTCTAAAAACTAGATGGGTGTGGGGTACGCCCGAAACCATTTTGTCCAAAAATTAGATAGGGGTGGAGGACTCCACAACCGTTGTGCTCAAAAAATACTTTCCAAAATTTTTATTTTACATTACGTAGACGAGGGGTATCCGAACTGTTCTGTCCAAAAATTGGAGAGATGAATTCCTAAATCGTTTTGTCTAAAAATTATTTATTAAAAGTTTCTATATTAGGTAGAAGAGGGAAGGTCCTAAGTTGTTCTGTTTAAAAATTAGAGGGGGTAAAATTCGACATAAAAAAAATTAAATATATGAATAATATCTGCGAATAAAGAAATTTTAGTTCCCCCGCTAGCTTATATGTGGATAAGGCTTACAAATTTTTAATTATACCAGTTTCACTTCTGCAGTGTGTAGTGTAAATTCTCTTTTTTTTTTGGTAACGGAGCTCACACTATCTAGTAGTGTGTGAAACGGTACGCGTGGAGTGTACGTAGCCTATATTTGCGTGGAGATCGTTCCTACAAGCAAACACAGAAGTGGCTGGCGGCTGACTGCCTCCAGGTGGATTTCATAACCGCACCAAGTACCTAATTGTTGCCACATATAACACGCCCTCGGGGACGCTAGGTGTATGTGCGTTTCTCTGAGCTTGCATTTATGAAAACGTGCTCCAAACCTTTCTCTATTCTACTCAACGCTGCCAGGGTTTCCAAACTAAACCGTAGTTTAGTTCACGTTTGAGGGAGGTTCAGTCATAGTAATATTATAAATGCGAAAGTACTTCTGTTTGTCGGTTATCTTTTCAAGTCTAAACCGCTGAATAGAGTTCGTTAAAATTTGGCAAGGAAATAGAGTGCATTCTGTGGAAGGACTACCTTTGGTCTAAAAAAACCTGAATGGGTGAAATAAGGAATGCATGTACAATTATCCATATATATTAATACTAGCGGCCCAGTCCGGCTTCGCCCGGGTGTAAATGTAATATATAGGATATAAAAGATGAGAATCATTATCATTAAATTCTCAACGTGTATTGAATTTGCGCGAATTCAATCGCTTTTATTTGTGAATGTTCAAAAATCGAAGAAAAATCTTATTTCTCAAAAAGAAACTTAAAAAATTCTGTTGATCCGATCGCTACCAAACTTCAGAAGATCACCCGCTGAGCTAATCTAAAGATTGTCTGAAAATTTCATCAAAAATGGTCTACCCGTTTGGAGTCCATAGATTACATATACATCGTCTTTTATCTATATAGATTATTAAAATGTAAAAAGTGGTTATTGGGACATAATGATAATAGGATATATATTATTGCGAAGTTTTTTGTAGTTATTGATATGTTCTTTAATATTGTAGAACATACTTGTGTTCTATCATCAATAGTTTCCGCAGCGCATGCAACGAAAGATGTTTTATGGCATTTTTTTTATAGCTTGGGTTACGTTACTAAAGTTTTAGTAAGGATCCCTAATATTTTTTAGCAATAAATATAGCCTATGTTACTCATGGTGAATGTAGTTTTCTAATGGTGAAAGCATTTTTTAAATCGGCACAGTAGTTTTTGAGTTTATTCATTACAAACATACACACAAAAATACAAATCTTTCCTCTTTATAATATTAGTGTAGATAAATGTGAAAGGATATTTGTCTATTACCTTTTCACGCCTAAACCGCTCAATAGGTATCGATAAAAAAACTTTTTTAAAATAAAAATATTAGTCTCGTTCAAAAAAGTCACTAAAAAGTAGATGCCTGTGTAATTAATAGTTTTAGTAATAAAATTGGCACCGATTCCAAAATTTCATTATTTTCATTTTTTTAGTGACTTTTTTAAGGTTAATATTTTTACTTAAAAAAAAGTTTCTTTTATTTTTTACTTTTTAGTGAATTCGATTTCGCACATTTTTAAAAACTACTGAGCCGATTTAAGTAAAATTTCTGTGGGATCACCCTGAAGATGTGCCCTATTAAATAAGAAAAGAATCATCAAAGTCGCTTTACAAATGTTGGAGATATAAGGTACCACACATTAAAAAATATGTTTTTTTGATGTCGTTTAAAAACGGATGCACCGATTTTAATAAAAAACTATATGGTAGCATTGTGAGCAAAATGGCGTTGAAATTTTTTAAATCGGCTTACAAACACAAAAAAAAAAACATACAGACGAATATAGAACCTCCTCCTTTTTTGAAGACGGTCAAAAATTTGTTGGTTTTGAACAAGAATCAAACAGAAAATATCTTGTCACGTGGGCAACATGGGAAAACGTCATAAACTAAACATGGCGTCATTGCACATATCTACACTAATATTATAAAGAGGAAAGATTTGCATTTTTGTGTTTGTAATGAATAAGCTCGAAAACTACTGTGCCAATTTCAAAAATTCTTTCACCATTAGAAAGCTACATTCACTCTGAGTAGCATAGACTATATTTATTGCTAGAAAATATTAGGGATCCTTACTAAAACTTTAGTAACGTATCCCAAGGTGTAAAAAAAATGCCATAAAACATTTTCGTCGCATGCGCTGCGGAAACTATTGATGATAGAACAAAAGTATGTTCTACAATATTAAAGAACATATCAATAACTACAAAAAACTTCGCGATACTATATGTCCAACTATTATCGTTATGTCACAATAACCACTTTTTACATTTTAATAATCTATATAGATAAAAGACGATGTATATGTAATCTATGGACTTCAAACGGGTACACCATTTTTGATGAACTTTTCAGAAAATCTTTAGATTAGCCCAGCGGGTGATCTTCTGAAGTTTGGTAGCGATCGGATCAACAGAATTTTTTAAATTTCTTTTTGGGAAATAAGATTTTTTTCGATTTTCGAACATTTACAAATAAAAGCGATTGATTTCGGGCAAATTCAATACACGTTGCGAATTTAATGATAATGATTCTCATCTTTTGTATCCTATATATTACATTTACACCCGGGCGAAGCCGGACTGGGCCGCTAGTATTATATATAGTCATTTGTGACAGTTAATAAATTAATAAAATATACATATTTAATAAATCAAGCTACATTTTGTCTTTGTTATTTTCGGATGATGCTAACAATGTTGACGAAATGTACGTCGGGAAGAAATTGTTGATCAGAATCGTTTCCTCAGCGTTAGGAATTGGACACCTCGTTTTGGAGCGCCGCCCA